>JAPQWN010000006.1:20571272-21816272 GCA_028538565.1 Umbellularia californica
CTTCAATGCCTTCTCTTTCTGGGAAAGGCAGAGGAAGACCGACTTTAATTTGGAGCACCTTCGATAGTGGCGATGATTGATACATTGACAGGGTTGTGCTGTGGCACATTCATTTAATAGGCCCCACCATGAATGGCCCACCAGCAATAACCATCCTCATCATGGCATGAAAGATATTTCGCATTTCCAGGAAGAGATAATACCAAAAAGATGCTTCCTTTGCTTCCAAATTAAGGTGGCCCACCTTTGACCAATTCAATCAATTCACATATACCTAAACTTTGAGGAATTGTCATTTCTTGGGGTGCGACACTGACCCAATCAATTGGGGCCGGTGTATTTAGATCTCAAAATTCCAAATTTAGATTGAGCTGGTTGGATTTTTTGATCAGACATTGATATTTCGCCTGCCCCTTATCCACGCTTGGATCTATCCACCTCTCATTCCCCTTTCTATTGTCCCCTTTCTATTGTCATGCTCCCCTATGATTTTTACAGAAACGGCCTATCATTTTTCACAGAGAAAAATCTTAAATAAGGTCTTAAGTTTTCATCTTATTTTAAAAAAGGATAAATGTTTTAAAGATTTTTAAATTAGTCTTTAAATTTTCCGATAAGTTTTCAATTAAGGACATCCGACCATTTAAAAGTATTTTATGCAACTTTTTCCCTCTTTTTTTTTTCATAAATACCCAGATAACCCTTCATTTAAAGCCATGGCATGGTTTCGGCAAACCACTACACGCAATTGATCTTCTTGGGGATGTTGGTTGTTCTTGATCATCGTAAGAACACTAGTGAAGGAAATTAGGAGAATATAGAAAAAATGAAGGAGATATTTATTTCAATGAAGGATAATTTGGGTAATTAAAAAAATTGAGGGAAAAAGTCGTTAGAAAATAGCTTTAAATATATAGATCTCATTGATTGAAAACTACTTCGAAACTGAGGGACTAGTTTGAAAGTTTTTAAGACTTATATCCTTTTTTAAAATAGGGCAAGGACTTAAGGCATTATTTTTTTAAATCTCCATTTTTTTCACAGTTACATACACCCATAATTAATGACTTCGCATGTCAAAAGAGAGTTGCGCCTTGAACCTGCAAGACATGTCCTTTTTCGGAGTCTGGATCCCCTATTTTGTTGAAACAAGAGAACCCTATTTCGGCCAATCACGTGATGACACGTCTCCATCATTTCCATGTCTACAACCAACTCATCCGCTCTAACATGGATATTTGAAATGGATTTCTTATATAATATTCAAATAGTACAGGGGGGTTCTTATAAATATTGAAAACTAAAACTCCAAAAGAAAATCTCACCCCAAATCTTTCCCATCTTCTCTCTCGCTCTTCGGTAGAACGCAGCCAACTGCCCTTCTCAATCCTTGTCACATCCCAGACCCGAATTACCCTAGCCTAGGGTAATCCCCGAGGTGAGACACACGTACTATCGTGACCCTGGACCGGGACTTGGTTGAGAATTAATTGAATATTTAATCGATGGTTTCCCACAGGCTCCTGTGGTGAGGATTCCAGAGACACGGGGACTAACTCACACGATCAAGTTTGCGGAAGCGTGTAGCAAATCACATCACGATGAGACATAATTAAAATAGTTCACGTGTATGAGTACAAACGCATTAAGATTAAGATATCAAGGAAGGAAATATAACAAACATTTCTATCATGATTCAAGTTATAAAACTGACTAAAAGTAGTTGAGTTTATTATATCCCAAATAAGAGGCCAACAAAGGCCAATACAATTTCCAAAATAAAACAAGAAGACCCAAAACATATGAAGCGAATTTCTTAAGACCCCGCCCAACGTCTAGTTGACGTCGTCGGGCTGCCACTCACGGACTAGAGGTGGCTCAACAGCCTCCTCCTGACTTTCCTCCTCAAAGGCAGCGTCGCCTGCACCTGGGCACCAAAATAAACAAGTATTAAATACGACGGTTTGACATCTAATCAATTTAGGTATGAGCATGGATCAATAAAAGTTTAAAGGAAACATACTAAAATAACTTGCTTAATTTAAACAAATACTGACAGGGATGCATTTCGGAGGTTCAAAAAAAGGCTAGTATGAGTACTTATAAAACATCATGAATAGTTAAACCACAAAGATCTCATCATTTCTCTATCATATATAACGAAAAGAGCAAGCACGCATGACAAGCACGATAAGCAAGACACGATTCCCACACCACACTGAGGTAGACGGAGATTTCCGGCAGCGGAACCGAACACGCACGATGTGTAATAAAATACACAACTAATCTACAGATAGTCCACATGTTTAAAGACCCCCGGACAATGGACCAAGCTGAAAGGGCGGTCTAAGCTCAGTGGTGTTCACTTGGGTTCATGAATACACAAAACACGATATACACGTTCTAAAGAAGTCGAAATAAAAGGGGAAGATCACTTATCAAAATGAAATAAGACACGGCTAGCAAAGGGCATAATTATATGCATAACAAATCGTAGGAAGTGATTCCCTTTTAAAATACTTGAAACAAACCTTAAAACAAGCTTATTCTTGAAATTCAAACGAGTACACGATGATATTCACTGTGTCAAGACTAGAGTTTGGAAGCAGGGTTTATCAAGCACATGTAAGGACCTCGGGTTGACCCTTGTGTAATTGAATCTCAAATGTTGGAATTAAAAGAGAATCGGTGCCCACGAAGTTAAAAGAAAATTCAGGTTTTCAAGTGCACAATATCAGGCTAAAGGTCCCTTAACATATTTTGGTTTTCACTCTTGCAGAAATTCTTCAAAAATAGGTATTTTGCCAATTTAGGTCAGCTTGCGGTCACCTGTCGGTTAGCCGAAATGGTGTGTGTCAGCTAGCTGCCAGCTGACCAACATGCTGATCGCTGAAATCCAGATAAAAAATACAGCATTCTGGAAAAGGAACCGATGGACCTCGGTTGGCTTGCAGTTAGCCGAGGTGGTGTAGTTCGGCTAGCCGCTAGCTGACCGAAATTCGCTGACAAGATGCAGGCTCGTGGAAATGGAACCGCCGAAGCTTGGTTGGCTAGCAGTTAACCGAAATGGGGTGTTTCGGTTAGCCTCCAGTTGACTGACAGCTGACCAACACTGCTCGGGCAATGCATTTCAAGTCAAATTTTCACCGTTCTTCTTCACTTCTCCTTACAACTGATCAAGCCTGCATATCCTTAAGCCTCCATGCTCTCCAAGGGCTCATTACACATTTCCATGACCATTCAACCACAATCTAAGGCATTCAATTTACATTCTCCATTTAAAACAAAAGAAATCCATAATTTCTAAACAAAGCATGGTTTCACAATTATAAATAGAAATCTGGAAATTTAGAAAGGTACTTGACATTAGTACACATACTTAAATGAAAATCATATAAGAAAATCTAAGGAAAAACATAGAATGAAGCTTGGTAACAAGATTTATGCAATTTAAAGGAAACAAGGAAATCCATAAACACACATGCAGCATTGACCTATAGAGATTACTTGCCTTTGCCCAAATGCCAACAATATCTTCTTCAAGCACACCTATCCAAGAGCTAAGCCAAACACTACAAAAACCCCATGAAACCCATTTGAAACTCACTCAAATTTGAAAACAAAGAACCCATTTCGAAATAGGAGTTGCATGCTAGATAAACAAGATCCTTTGGAGCTCAGAAAGACTCCATTGAATAAATGGGTTGACAGTCTTACCTAGAGGGATTCCAACAAGAAACAAATGAGGAAAATGAGAGGTTTTTTAGCTGGAAACTTCAAGAGATTTGCACCAATGGAAAACTTGAGATGAGAGGAAGAAGATGAAGGTCTTGGAATTCCATTTGGGGACTTCTAGCTTGTACATCCAAAAAGGAGAAAGTGAAAAGGAAAAAAGGGGTTTCTCAGCCCTAGTTCTTGAAAATTTGCAAGAAAAGGAATGAATGAAAGAGAAAGAAAGAAGAAGAACTTAAGTGGGTGGATTGTGGGCCCCATGTGTCTGAAACTAGAGATGGCTAAAACATAGTCTTGTGAGCTTCGAACGAGATCGACGAAGAAGTATAAAATGCACCTCGAAAAATCTAGTTTCCAAAAAGCATAATTTTGACAAGGTTTTGAGATTTCGAAATTTGTGTCTAGATTTAGGTGAGGAAAGACAATTTTACCCCTTTTAGGCCAAAACTTGGATTTGTTTGGGCTTCAAATAGAAACGGGCCGAAAAAAAAAGTTGTAAGGAATAATAAAATCACTTAAATGAAATCAAAATCACATAAAATAGAAACCAACACGACCCTCTCACGCTTGCACGTACACTCAGGCCTTCCTGAGCGTGTTTGACTAATACTAAACGCTCTCAAAAATTCCCAAAACTAAATCTAGGACTAAAACCAATTATATTCTAACCCAACGGTAACTAAACTCACTTAGGACTAAGCACACACTAAGTATACACTAATCAGTTTAGGCTGGGTCGGGGTCTAAACCGTAGTCCTGTGATACTGTACCTTTCTCTAGCCAATACAACGAAAAAGAAAAATAACTTTTTTCCACACGTGAGTCACGCTCACTAAAAACCGGTCAATAATATTTAATTCGTAACGGAAGCTGTAATTTGTACATATGAAGGTATCAATTCCCATTTAGTCCAATTAACATTCAAGTTTAATACAAAAGAATTATACAAATATATGCATTAATTACAAAATAAGGTGTATAAGAGAACCCTATACAAACACTACAAAAAAAAAATCAGAAGTATAACTATCAACTAAGTGTGACCCACACAAAAAGGGGCTAACCACACTCTATCAGTAATCCTCAAAAAGTACATTTCTTGCACCGAGGGAACTAGTTACATAGGGCCATTTCCCGGCCACTCCTCTAATCCTGGAGGAACCTCTTCTGTTTCCTCTTCTCCCTCCTGGGCTTCTTCAAGATAGGGAGCTGCACCTGCGTCTGTGACACCAAAGACAACATCATGAATATGACGATTCGGTAAGTATAAGCATTAATAATAAATCATATGATGTATCAAATCGAATTTATAGACAATTGATTAAAAGATATCAATATTAAGTAATAACTAGGCAATTGTGTTAAAATCGAATAATTCATGCCTTACGAATCAATGGAGAATAAAGCACACTATTTAGCTACTACATTAAGCTCATCATCTCAAATAGAGAGCGAATCTAGTTGGAATGTCACCAGCGGCCGGCTAAAGGCTAGCTGGCTACTCGATTCTGGAGTTTCAATGCTCTAGACGATCTACTGCAGTGATCTCGAATAACTAAACCAAGTTCAACCTCGTCGGGTATCATGAGGTCGAAGCTCAGTAGTGCTAGACCAATCGAATTGAATAAATAACACATGAGTAAGATTGTTTTTACTTGAATCGAATCGAATCATTAATATCCAGAATATTTCACACATAAACTTACTCATCTCGAATTTCAATTGAATATCGTATAACCGTACATGTATAACGAATAGAAATGAAACAATTTATACATATGAATCATTATTTAGAATTGAAAGTCAAATAGAAAATGAATCCCAATATACACATGCATTGATTAAGAAGAATCAAATGTCATTTACTAGGCTCTCGTCCTTCACATTCTCACACGATGAAGTTTGGAGATCCAATGTATGGCTATCTTTAATTTGATGTCACTTTGTAAACGTGTGGTGTACCGGGTTCTCCGAGCCTCATCCATAATAAGGTGTTAGATGAAAGAAAAATTCACATGAGATGATCTTAGCCTCAATAATCTCTCACGTGGTTAATTACCATTGGTCTGTTGATCTCGTCAAAGGTACCATTTTCTAGGGTCTTGCAAGTCCCTCAGAGTCCAAGATCCTAATTGGTTTAGTAAATACACAAGCTAAGGTATTTGTCAACTTTTAGTGTGCAAAAGGAAGCAATTTTTATCAAAAAATAGGTCCCAAGAGAAAAACCCAGGCCCCAGACAAAGTCCCACCTCGCTATAGTGAGCTTCAGGCTCGCTGTAGCGAGGGACACAGATTTTGTGTCCTCTCTTTTCCAAGTGTTTCTCATGCCTCCCCTGCACATTGAATTAAAAAGCTTCTCTAACTACTTTGACTTTGAAAAGTGAGGAATTCTAGCCCATGCCTTGAAATAATCTTTCAATGGGATTCATTTGCCTGGTGGGACCAATACAAGGCAATGGAAATGTATAACAGGTGGGATATTTACTAGTTGGTTGTATAATCCAATGGCCAAATAGAGTGCAAGCACTCAACCATGAACTAGTCTCCAATTACACACACATTTATATACAAGTCCGCCTGCACTTACATGCACTATTCCACCTGCACATGCATTATATACAATTCCACATGCACACACATTATTCCACCCACACACACATTATATACGACTCCACCTGCACCACCTACATGCACTATTCCACCTTTCATTCATCCAATCACTACCCATTCCATCCAATCACTAACCATTCCATCCAATCCCAGCTGTACCATTCCCAAGCAAACTCATAAAATCCAAATCCAATGTACCAGCACCATGATCCAGAATCTTACATTCTGATGATTGAGACAAATCACACTATCTCATAGTGATCAAAATGCTGCAACCTTATCAGATGAGATGCCCAGTCTCATCACTGGTTGTGAAGATGTTTAAGTATAAGATTTGTTATGTATATCTCCCGTGTGTGGATCTCATCCATACACATATATCATATCTAATATATTAATGAGACCCGGTTCAACTCATGAACCATTATGTCATATGTATTGGTCATGTGCATGAAATAATGAAATAACATTCATCTCATAAAGTAAAGCATGATTTTATTGATAAATAAAGAAATTAATCAATTTATCATATCAATTGATGGATTGAGTCCATACAATCTAACAGGGTTCTTGTCAACAAAGTAGATGAAGAGAAGGAAATGAAGAAGATGGAGAAGATGAAGGAGTTCCCAACCCTTGCCTCCAATTGCACATCCAATCTCTTTTGGTGATTGAGAAGAAAGAAGAGAAATGAAAAGGAGAGAAAAAAGAGGAAGCAAAGCTCTCTCCCACAGTCCACAACCTGAATCGATTGAAATGGGTTTTGAGTTGATTTTAAAGTGATAAGGACGTGCATTTCGCACAAAAGTCCACAAAGGTTGCGTATTTCCATTTTAAGCCAGATAATGGTCCACTTCTTCAATCGTTGACCAAATGAAGTAGAATTTAATATGAAAATCGATGTGCTCGACGAGATACACGCGATGATGCCAACATGACATGCAAATGATGCAAAATGGAAAAATCGATGTGCTCGATGAGATACACGCGATGATGCCAACATGACATGCAAATGATGCAAAATGGAAAAATCGATAATTACGTAAAAGCCCTCGACTTTATGCAACTGAGTCAAACCGGTTCTAACTCACCTATCTAAGACTCAAACTCAACTAACCCAACCTGTAAGGACTAATTTAACACTAATCACCATAATTAGTAACTAAGTATAATTAAATTAACTAATACATAATTAATTAGTACTAAACATGATTAATTTGGGTCGGGATGTAACATATCTCCCCCTCTTGGATTCATTCGGTCCTCCAAATGATCATACCTGAGCAAAAAATTCAGGGTAGTGTCATGCAACTTGCTCCTCGAGCTCCCACGTGGCTTCTTCCAGTCCATGGTGATCCCAAAGGAGTTTCACCCAACGAATGGTTGTCGTCTACAACACTTGCTCTTTCTAGTCAATGATATGGAGCGGACGCTTGACGTACGTTGAATCAGGTTTGATCTGAACTTCCTCGTATTGGATGACATGAGACGGGTCACATACGTACTTGCGGAGCATAGAAACGTGGAAAACATCATGAACTCCTGCGAATTAGGGCGGAAGCTTCAATCTATAAGCGACATCACATATTCGGCTCTTGATCTTGAACGGTCCCACATATCATGGTGAGAGGTTGCCTTTTTGCCTGAACCGAATGGTGCATTTCAGCGGAGACGTCTTCAGAAATACCCAATCTCCACCTTGGATCTCAAGCTTCCTTCTTCTGTTATCTGCATAGCTTTTCTAACTGGATTGAGTCGTTTTCAACCTTTCTCTGACTTGGGAATCTTCTTTGCTGTGTCTGCAATGATAGTAAGTCCATGAAAACTCATCGTTCCGACTTCTTCCGAGCGCACTGGTGTTCTGCAACTACGTCTATAAAAAGCTTCAAATGGTGGGATCCCAATGGTGGAATGAAAGCTATTATTATACGCAAACTCCCATAGGGCCAAGTGCTCATCCCACTCACCACCAAAATCAAGAACGCTAGCTCGAAGCATGTCTTCTAAGGTTTGTATGGTGCGTTCGGACTGTCCGTCTGTCTGCGGATGGTAAGTGGTGCTGAAACTGAGTTTGGTGCCCATGGACTGCTGAAAAGATTGCCAAAACGAAGAGACAAATCGAGTATCTCTATTGGAAACTATCAAGACTGGTGTGCTATGCAATCGAATCATCTCCTTTACAAAAAGCTTTGCCATCTCGTTGAACTTCATACCCTTTTTGAAAGGAAGAAAATGAGTAGATTTCGTCAACTAGTCAACTATCACCCAAATCACGTTGTTCTTTCGGCTAGTCAAAGGCATACCTGAAATGAAGTCCATCGATATATGTTCCCATTTCCATTGAGAGATAGACAATGTGTGTAATAAACCGGGAGGTTTCTTGTGCTCAAACTTTACCCGCTGACAGGTATAACACTTGGATACAAATTTTGCGATTTCCCTCTTCATATTATTCCACCAAAACCATCTCTTGAGATCTCTGTACATCTTTGTACTCCCAAGGTGCATCGCATACTTGGCATTGTGTGCTTCTGTCAAAATTGGAATTATTAGCTGATCAGTCCACACAATCGATTCCTGAAATATAAGATTCCATCCACCAATTGGAAATCAAGCTTCTTGGCAATATGATCTCTTATCTTAGCCAAATAGGGTCCTCGAACTACTCGTTCTTTATCCGATTCATTAATTCTGGTTCGTACACCGACATGGCTGCCAACATCACTGAGTAGGGATGGCACTTTTAACCCGCCCCGCCCCAACCCGGAGTGCCCACCCCGCCCGCCCCATGCCCCGCCGCGTTGCCCCACCCCATGCCCTGCCCTGTAACCCGCCCCGAAATTAATAATCCTCTAAAAAATATATATTTTTTAGATTTCTTTTATAATAAATAAACATATTTATATGTAAATGTATATATTGATTTTATGTTGTTATTAAGGGTTAAGTAGATTGATTGAAGACTTTTTTTAAAGTTAAACATGTAATTGATTGAACCCTAGACATTATAAAAGCATATAATATGATCACATTCCCTCTAATTCAAATTTAATGAAATTAAAGTTGTTAAAAATCTATCTAAGCTTATTTGACTTTAATCATATATAATGTTAAATTGCGACATGATAAATCATATTAAATAAAACGAATATAATAGAATGATAGATCATGCTTTAAGCTTATAATAACATATATGATTAGAGATAGCAAGGTAAATTATAATTGGTATGATTCTAATCATACTAATAACAATATAAATTATACTAATTTGATATAGCATTACAAGATATATCATGCTATACGCTTATAATAACTCATACGATTAGAAATAACAAGGTAAATTATAGTTAGTAACTTAATATGATTCTAATCATACTAACAACACTATACATTATACTAATTTTAATTATATGTGTAATTAACCTCTTTATTAGTGAGTGGAGTTCAATACCAGAAATGAAGTGAAACCATATATTGATGGAGTTCATGATATTTTAGAGAGATATTGTCTTTTTTATAAAAAATGTCTCAAAGCATATATGATATTTTCAAGTGTATGTTATTGGCTTTCAAGGGTTTAGAGAAAATCTTATAGGAATAAATCTCACTTTAAATAGGTAAAATTTTAGGAAAAGGAAAATTTATAATATTAATATTAGATAATTTAAAAAATTTTAAACAATCTAATAGTGTCCCACACTTATAAAATATTTATGCTGGGAGATCTTTTTATTCTATTTTGGGAAAAATGTCATGGTCCTTAGGAAGACTGATGTTTTGAGAGGGGCCTGAGTTTCGGGCAAATGAGTCAGCATGGTTGAGGGTTTTTTTTTATTAATATTATTAAATGCATGGAGACAACATAGATGAATCATTCATGTGCTTTTTACCATATAAAATAAATGAATTTACCTTTTTCTTTGTAGTCAATCCAAAATTTAATTTATTTTGCCTTGAAAGAAAAATTATGAAGTTAAGAAAATTTTTCTTATTTGGGTCTTGATTTAGAATGGAGAAAAAGAATACATGTAGCCAACACCGTCACAGTTGGGAGCCTGGGACAAGGCTTTGATAATGAGGGTTTCAATATAGTATGTACTTTCAATATAGCCGGGCCCACTATAGGAGGTTCATGAATTCATAGATATACAATAAATAATGATTTAATATTCATATGACAATATTTGAAGTTCATATATAAATTCTATTTTTTTTAAACAAAATTACTAGTATATGTTTTTAGAATTTTTTCTACATTTCAAGACTTTTATAAATTTGAATTGCAAATTGTATAATTTTCCTTTTGGTGGGTGCTTATCATGTTTTCATCTTAAACAGGCAGGGCATATTATGATTGCACTCCTAATTCATGTGATAAAGATTTCGAAGCTTTTATTGAGAAACACAAGAAGAAATAATTAGGCCCAATCCCAATTGATGTCCAAAAAAATATTTCAGAATCTCAAAGGATTCTAGAATTTCCAAGCCATGAGTCCAATAGATATCCAAACAAAATGTTTGATCAGCGAAATTATTATTTTTAAAATAAAGTTCCATTCATTTCACAAGACCAAAAGATGGAAACGAGCTCAATGTAGCTTTAAGGTTTCCAATTAGATTCCTTAGTTGTCTACATTTAACATTTTCCTTTTAAATAAATGATAAATAATATATAAGTCATAATATATATAGTAAGTAAGTGAAGTATGTATATGTGTGTAACAATCTTGAATATATTAATATATTTTAAATAAGGTAAAACATTACAAGAAATGAAGTTTAGTCTAGTGGTAAGGCAAAGCTCTGGTTGCTCTCCCACCCGAGTTCGAATCCCAAGTCTTGCACATTTAAAATTTTTACAATTGAGGAGCGGGGCGGGGTACTCGCGGGGCGGGGACGGGGAATATAAATTACCCCGAAGGGCGGGGCGGGCCAAGTTCGGGGCGGGGGCGGGGGCGGGGAACCCCAATTCCGTCCCTGATCCGGCCCGTTGCCATCCCTATCACTAAGCAATTGGGCATCAACATCCAATTTCTGGAAAGCATCCAACTTAAACCATTGTGTCCTCATGGTTACAACTAGGGAAGACTTCATACTCAAAGCATTAGCTTTCTCTCATGATTCTTAAACGGCCTTCATCCATAGGCTATAACGTTACCATTCTGCATAAAGACATACCCCAAACCAACTCTAGATGCATCTGAATATATCACAAAACCTCTTATACCTTCAAGTAAAGACAAAACTGGGGCAATTGTCAACTTCTCTTTCATAGTTTTAAAACTGGCTTCACATTCCTTAGTCCATATAAATGGTACATCCTTCCTAGTCAACTTTGTTAATGGGGCTGAGATCTTGGAAACATCTTAAACGAATCTACGGTAGGACCCCGCAAGCCCTAGAAAACTCCGAATCTCTGCCACTGTCCTCGGACTTTGCCAATTTATCACTACTTTTATCTTAGCTGGATCCACTCTTAGGGCATCTCCAGTGATAATATGCCCCCAAAAGGACACTTGTTCAAGCCAAAAATCGCACTTCTTAAGCTTAGCATAAAAATGATGAACCCTTAAAAGCTGAAGCGATGATGTAAGATGATTTGCATGTTCTTCCATGGACTTAGACTATACCAAAATATCATCAATGAAAACTACAATAAACTGGTCGACATAAGGAGCGAATATCCTATTCATTAACGCTATAAACACTGCCGGCGCATTGGTCAAACCAAATGGCATCACAAGAAATTCATAGTGACCGTATCTCGTCCTGAACGCTGTCTTCTCAATGTCCTGCTCAAGGACTCTCAACTGGTGGTATCATGACCTAAGATCGATCTTCGTAAAGTAAGCTGCTGCATGGAGTTGATCAAACAGTTCATCGATTTGAGGCAATGTGTACTTGTTTTTTATCGCCACTTGATTGATCTGCCTGTAGTCTATACACATCCGAAGAGTACCATCTTTCTTTCTCACGAACACCACCGGAGCTCCCCATGGTGACGTACGAGGATGTATAAGTCCCTTGTCCAGCAAGTCTTGCAACTGCTCCTTCAATTCTCGGAGTTTTGCTAGAGCCATTTTGTACTGAGCCTTCCAAATCGGTGTGGTACCCGGTGCTAAATCAATAGGGAAGTCCACTTCCCTAGGCGGGGTTAACCCTAGAACCTCGTCCAGAAACACATCTGGAAATTCACACGCCACTGGAATCTCTTCTAGCTTCGCAGGCGGTTTCTTTTCGGAGATAAAAGCAAAGTAGCATTCACAGCCACTCTCCAGAAGCTTCACAGTATCCAATGCTGACACGAGCTCGGTATTGGACCTTTCTCTCCGTACACCTTCGAATATCACATTTGTCTTGGACTCCTCCACCTTAAAGGTGATAGTCTTGTGGAAGTAGTCCACACAAGCTCGATATCTCGCGAGTTAATCTATTCCGAGCATCACCACCTCCAAATTCGTCATGTCCTTCAACTCAAGCTTCTTTCCTCATTATCTTTCTACACCCATTCTATTGGTGGGACTTCTTTTCCCTATTAAGTGTTCTTTTGTTTAGTAATAGTGATTTGAACTCAATTTCATTGCATGTATGTTAATGGGTTTCCATTTAATGCATTCACCATTGTAGGATTTGTGTCGAGTTAGCATTTTTTAGGTTTGTTTGCATTTGAGCTTAGAGATTGGGGATTTTGACTTGATTTGAGCCAAAGGAAAAAATTAGAGTGAAAAGCACCAAAAAGAGGGAAGTAAATGAGCAATTTGAGATATATGCATGCTAATGATTCATTGATTGAGAGTTCTAGTCTCTTGTCTATTAATTCAGCCATTTTTTATTGAATTAGATTGATAGTGTAAAATGGGTTTTTTTGAATGGTTTTACAAATAATGAATTGGATGTAGTGAGAAGAAATGGACCATAAGAGCAAATTGAGGCTCAAATTGGTCATATAATGATCTTAAGAATGTTTTAGAAGAATTGGAAAGAGTTGGATTGTAATAGACTTGAATTTCTTGAAAAATAGAACTTTTCTTGAAAAATTTGCACTAAACATTCGAACTCTTGGCTTCTCTGGTCTTTGTCCTGGGATTGAACGTTCGAATTCTTGGCAGACTTAGCAAAATTTTGGTAGATTTTCGCATTGTCATAACTTTTGATCCGTACATCGGATTTTGGAGTTCCACATATCATTGGAAAGCTCTTGACATGTAGAATCTAATGATCCACATATCCTAATTATCAAAGATTGGAAGTGAAAGTTGATATGTGGACTATTGAACCGGGCCTTATCTCTTGTGGGAGAAAGAGACGTTAATCCTAGTTTAGACCTTAGATTGGAACCATGGACTAAAACCTTTATAATCAATCCCTGAGGATGATTGTGACACAAACACTAAACTAATAGGGTCTTAGGTTGAGAAATGAGTGACCTTGTAAGTCCCTAGACATGGAATCCTTAACCGATTAACTAAGTCCAATGGAAATAGTAACACATGAGAAATCTTGGGCTAAGATTATCTTATGTGCCTATCTGTTTGTCTAGCACCTTCCCATGGGTGTTGGTTTAGGGATTTCAGTGCATCACGCGCACACACAATGTGACACTAATAAAATGCAGCACGTGCATCGAATTACCTAAAACTACATCGAAATAGACGGTTAGAGACGACGGGTAATTAGATTAGATTTGGCTAGTAAATCTTCTTGATCCTATTAATCAAATTGCATTTGTATATTGTTATTGACTTTATTATTGCCCTCAAATGTCTCAAGATTTACTTATATGCATTGTTCGTATTATTCTTAAGTGTTATTGCAAATGTTCCATAAATGCATCGTGAAGTGATGTGAATAGCGGACTGAGTAAATATGACTAGATTGATTGAATGAATAGAGTGTAATTGAAACGAATTGAGTGTAAAAGTCTTACTCAAGTCCTATTGATTGAATTGAATGAGTCGGCACTTCTTAGCTTCGACCAGACGATACTTGACGGGGTTGACTCTTGGTTTATATTTGTGTACGTCATTGCAGTAACCAGGAGGACCTTTGGCCGGACCCCTGGTGACATCCAAAAATGCGTGCTCTCTATTAAGGGTGGATTGAGCAAAGGTAGTAGCCAACTAGAATGTCAGTATTGTTTTGTGATTCGATAAAACATGATTTATTCTTAAATGCGCAATGTGCTTAGTTTCCGATTATTTGACATCGTTTAATCTTCTGTCAATAATTCAAATTTGATATAATATGTGATACATCTTAATTGCTCATATATATTGTTGAATCATTAAATTGATGGTGCTACACTTGATGTCACAGGGATCCAGAATACCGAAGTAAATAGCTAATAACCCTTCAGACTAGAGATTTGATCGGTAAGGTTCATGGTTAACTTTGACCGCCGAAGTATGTATAAGTGTGGTAATTTATGACTTGAGATTATATTGTTAATCTTGCACTTAATTTAAGTATGTAGTGAAGGTTTAAATTATTAGTTTTGTTTTAGACTAATTGATATGTAACAGTTTGGTTATAAATTGCTCATGGCTCTGTTATTGATGATATACATGCTTCCGCAAATAAAATTTCCTTGACAGGTGTCAATAAGTAATCCTCACACGTAAAATGTGGAATTTTCTCCTTCGTGAATTTGGACTTGGTCCGAAACAGGTGTGAGTTCATAGAAGTACGCGTGTCACATCTCGGAAACCACCCTAATCCAAGAATTCTCGGGACTGGGATGTGACAAACGGTGTAAAAAAAGATGTAGGAGGGGCTAGGCGACAGTTCTGAGTGGGGAGGCAGTGCTTGGCTGGGGGAGGGGCTGGGGAGGCAGTGCTGGGCCGGATTCCTGGGCGGGCAGAGGGCTGGGCGGGAAGTGTACTGCTGGTCGGTTTAGAGAAGATGGACTCTCCAGGCGAGAGTGTCGTGCAGAGGGGCTGGGTGGGAGTGCTGGGCAAGAGGGGCTGGGCGGTAGTCCTGGGCGAGAGGGGCTGCAGGGCTGATTGAATTGTCACTTCACCAGCTATTTCATGTTAGTTAACTCCCTTGGATTTTCAAGTCTTATCCAGGAAAATCAGTAGTAGATTGCAAAGATTGACTAAGGGACACATGCTTAAAGAATGACACATTAAAAGTCTTCTTTAGGATGCTTGGTCATTCTTCTCCAGTCAAGTCGAAGATCATCGGCCATTGGCAGCAGTCTCTTTTCTTTATTTCAATTTTGTATTTTATAGTCTTTTGTGTTTGATCTCCTAAGCCTGATGAGGGGGTCATCTAAAAAAACTTTATAAATGACCTGCATTCAGAAGGTGAGACGAGTAGAACCCATATAAAATTAAAAACGAGAATGGTCTCTCAATACACTTTCAAACATCTATATGCAAGTCATTCTCCAGTCTTTATGTATTTGTTGAGATTGAAATAAAAATTGCAAATAGTTCACTTTCTTTCAATTTTCGGCGAATCAAAGCGAGGTTCTTTTTAAGATGTTGTTGCCCACAATTTAAGTTTTAAGCAATAGAAAACAAAAAATTGATATAAAATAAAACAAAACTACCATTATAATTATTTTTTAAAATTCCCATAATTCTAACTTCATGCCATTATCATATCAAAATTTTGGTATTCTTTCAAAACCCTCAAGATATTATTGGAGAAAATACCACATTCCGTACCATCTGATAATTTGTAGCATCGACTTTTAACTACAAGTTTGCTTCTTCATAAGTAGTTAAGAAAGAAGAATCAAAAGTGAATATCCAAAAATAATCATCAAATAAACTCTTCTTTAAAAAAGATAGAATCAAAGGAAGATAGAAGATAAATACTTAGCAATCACTTTGATAATTCAATTGTTAGAAAAGTCAAAGGTCCTGTCTATCAATTCAATTTCTAGGAAAGTGAAGCTCTCAACCATCTCCTTTTCTTATATTATTTAGGGGGCGTCTGTGTAAGGGGTTTACAACGGAAAGGGAAGGAGAAAATCCGGCTACCTTCACCATTGATGTTTGGTGCACTGAGGAATCAATAGAAGAAAGTTTCTAAAAGTTCTTGATTTCCACGATATAGAGGATCCAAAAATCCTATCTAGACCTGAGTAAAATACAGATATGCAAAACCTGATTTCCGCTTCCACGACTTTTACGAAATGATATATTCTTTATCCTCGACCCTTTAATAATCCTTGAGTAAAGTTAACTTCATCGTGAGGTCCTATGTATTACATGCAAGACAAATAGACCCATGTGGGGTTCGGACATTGCCACAACAAGGACTTTCGTCCATGGTTGTTTGGTGGATCAGGTTCACCTACTGCCCGCCGACTATATGGTTGGCGAGGCCTCGTGGAAATGCGCACTATAGTCGGCGGGGACTCGTGGAAATGCGCACGTTCAAATAATGCACGCATCGGGCTTGGTGCGCTGTCGGGAACTTCTCGTTGCTCATGCTTCTTTATCACGGGGGCCAATTTTCGCACCCCCCTTTCTAATAAGGGCACCACATTTTGTCAGGTGTCCATTGACAGAATGCATGCCTTTATTAAAAATGATGAGAGGGGAAGAAAGAATGCAGATTTTTCCTTTTCCTGCTCTAGATTTGATAGCTCATTTGACCTGAAAAGCAAGAAAGAGGCAACTCTAACTTGTTATATTAATGAACCGTAGAGAGATTTTCAGAAATGGTCGGACTACCATCACCCATGTTGAACTGAAATCAGCACAAGTTTTACACATCTGATTTTCTCACTTGGGTTTCCTATCCATTTGATTAAGGCCCTGTTTATTTCAAAGAATTTCTGACGGGTTTTCCATCTGTCTGGGTATTTTTGAAAATCTATCAGAAATTCTTTGTTTCTGTGGAAGAATTTGGGGGATTTAGGAATGCTGGCATTTTGAAAAACCAAAAACCTGGGGTTTTAAAATCCCCTTGAGCCATCGAGGTTTTGAGAAAACCAAATTGGGAGAGGAATTCCGGCACATACCTCATCTTCTCCGATCTTCCAACGGTCTTCTTCATTTTCGCTTCTCAGAGCACGGCTAGAGTTTTAAAAGGTATGGTTCTTCTTCCCTTGTCTTCTTCAATTTATTTTTTCTGGTTTCATCTCTTCTGGTGTCCGATCT
Organism: Umbellularia californica; assembly: GCA_028538565.1. Taxonomy (NCBI): domain Eukaryota; kingdom Viridiplantae; phylum Streptophyta; class Magnoliopsida; order Laurales; family Lauraceae; genus Umbellularia; species Umbellularia californica. The sequence continues at coordinate 20,588,735 of JAPQWN010000006.1, forward strand.
TTAGAGTTACAGTAAATCTGGGCAGACCGGTTTTTGGGCAAACTGGTTTTTTTCTTTTTTTTGGTTTTTATGGGCCCCATAATCAAGATCTTAACCGATGATTGTGTTAATAAGGTCCATAACTGCTATGTCCTAAAATCTCATCCGTTGATTCATCCTAGATCATCAGATATTTAAAAAAAGAAATGACAGTAACGATAATAACACTAACGGTAATATGGCCTAATACGTTTTTGCTCTGGGAATGTACCTTTTAGATTCCCTAATCAAGATCTAAACCGTTAGTCACCTTTAAAAACCCCAAAACGGCCACCTCACCAAATATCAGCCGTTAATTCATCTTATACAAAAAGATGTGTGCCAAAAGCCATTACTGTTCACCGTTAATCACAGTAATGTATACTGGTGCAAATAAACAGTCCGTATTTTGCAATTTTTTTATTTCGGTGGGGTCCACAATCAAGATCGGAACCGTTCATTATTTCGACAAGATCAGATACGGCTACCTCACCAAATCTCAGCCGTTTATTCATCTTATATCTCGAGATATGTGCCAAAACGTGATAACTGATAACAGTACATGCATATCGGGTGCCAAAACAGTCCCTTTTTTCCAATTTTTTGGTTTCTGTGGGGTCCACAATTAAGATCGGAACCGTTCATTTAGGGAAGGTCAGACACGGCAAGGCGATCAAATTTCAGCCGTTGATTTATCTTATATTTTGAGATATGTGCCAGAACGTCATTAATTTTTAAAGAAAATGCATACCGGTGCCAAATCTGTCCAAACATGGAGTTCTAAAACATTTTAGGTTCCGTTTTTTTTTTTCTTTTTCTCTTGATAAAAAAGTTCCAGGGTTCAAGTCAGAAAGTTTGGCATTGGTTAAAATCATGATCAGTATAGTGATGATTGGGTTGCTATATGATGCAGTGCATCTGTGGTTAGGTTTTGCCAAAAACGTCTGTTGTAGATTGGCTAAGTAAGTTGTGTTGAGAGTTGGGTCTGGATTGCCTGTGCCACTGAAATCGTAGAGTCCATTGATGAATGTTTAAAGGGAAAGACCACTATAAAAAATAATTCTTGAAGTTCAAAGTAATTTGAAGTTTAAAGTATTATTTGTCGTTAGATTGATTGAAAGTCAAGATGCAATGTAGTTAATTTGGTGTTTTCTTATTGCAGGATTGAGCATAATTAAGTTTTGTGTTTTAATCTAAAAAAATTCGCAAAAATATCAAAAAAATCCAAAATATTAGAAAATGCTGGAAAACAATATTTTTTCCATTAGTAACAACAATAAATCTTCCACTATTAATACAAATTATGATTCATCTAATACAATGGTTTCAGAAGGAAATACAGAATGAGTACACTGAATGTATGATCGATGCAAGTTGTTCTGTATACGGTGTAACCCATGCAGCTGCGCAATCGTACCTGTATGTAAACCATTGAATCATAATGGAAGGCATCGGGTAACCCTCTGCCAAGGCAACTTGGACAAAGTGATTATTATTAACGAACCCAATAGTGATAGTAACATGTTTATGCGACGGTGGAGGCACTGATCGCAGTGGCAAAAATGTCAAACACTGGTCAGAACTAAGAAGATGTAATATGACATTGTAACTTGAACCAATCATGTGACCCATGTCTTGTAACTTGAAGCAATCAAGTGACCCACGTCAGGCATTGTCATCCAGTTCTGAATCGGTACTGGTCTATCTGATTCCCAAAAGTTCAATGAGTCGTAAATGGAACATGCTTGATCATAACTGCAAAATAGATCAACATACTTTGCCCAGAAAGTTCTCAACTCGTCAATCAAGTTCCGACGGACGTGCATCCATGCATCCTCACCAAAACCAAGTAACCCAGCAATAGCTCGAAAGCCACAATTTCCATCGGATCACATTTCTTTTGTGCCGTTAGATTATGCTCACATTCTTTCGATCATATCATCGACCCCTTATTCCACACATCAAATATTTAGCGGATTAATTATTATACCCCCACTGCACAAGGTAATACCCAAATTACCATTAAATAATACTGCAGTGGTTGTCAAGGGTTCATCAAAAAGAAAAACACGTTGGATCTTATCTCAACAAATAAACGCACAATTCCAAGATAAGGCACCTATCTGATATCTCCACACAAGTGCGTACTTCTCGTTGGAGATATCGCTCTTGGCTAGGTCATACAGTGCAAATTTAAATAAGACATATCCAACACATAAATAAAAAGAAAAGTCAAGATACCACTGACCGTGATCGCTGACCAAGAACTTTTCTAACCTTTGGATTGTTAGTCTCTCACTGCTTCTGTATAGATCTCGTTGCCGGGAGTGCGCAAGCGCAAACGGATCGTCTATCGGAGCTCAGATAACCCAAATATCACGCGACATATTTCAAGTGTCAATGATGACTATATCTGGCCCCAAAATTTTCTGATAATTGAATCCCAAATTTGTCAACTCTACTGGGTAGTGCTCGTCACCACGATTCCGCAGAACCAAACCGCTCGTCGATCGGAGTCCAGATGAGCAAGATATGGCCGGTCAAATTTCTCCGTTGACTGCGATCTCGCTGATGTCATCCATGCACAGCCTGTCCTTGCGCTGAAGCAACACTCCGTGCTGGGCTTGGATCAGATCTCGTTTGTTCAGCCTGACCTCACGTGCTAGAGTCTTGATGTGGCGCGTGTCCTGAGGAGAAAACAGCAAGCCACACGTTGGACCGTCCCAGCACCTACAAGCCAGCCACACTTTTATTTCTCGGCGCGGCTCTCGAGGTGGAAAACTCAGCATGTGCATGTGTACAGAGCAGCCCCATCTGTTTCTTTCTGGTCTCTGTTTTCCTTATAATAATGATGAGGCCTATTGAAGTCCCATCATATAAGGGTGGCACAACTAAATGTTGTGGTGCGAATAAGAACGCCCTTTATCACACGTGGCCCCTGCCGTTACCTACTTTTAGTAAAGTAACTGGATTCAGACGCCACGTGGAGTCTATGTTTTCCACGTTATGTAAAGCTTCCTTTCCTTTTTAAGTATACCCAAAAGTGGTCCCAACAACTTAAATAATGATTTCCGCACTCGAGCCTGATCTAGAAAGCCACAGATCAGGTTAATAAAAAAAAAAAAATGTTCTCCTTATATGTAAACGTTTCTGTTTTTGCTTTCTTTTTGGCCTTTTTTTAATGTAAAGGTTTGTATTATGGATGAGGATTATGCTAAACATCTGTCCTTAGATACCTTTTGATTTAACAAACAATACATTTTCATTTTTTAGATTCAATCCAAAAGTTGATATAGGTTTCATGAGCATAAAAATAGACACTGGGGCCACAAGAGATTTACTGGCTCCCCTAGGCCCGTAGGAGTCAATTCGTCCCAAAAGGCTCAGACACCCTCCATTATAGAAGAGAAAACATATAAAGATGGGCACAATGCAAAATCTTGATTGAGATAGCATGAGTGTGAAAAGGGCTGCAATAATCAAATGTGCATGGGCTCAAATAGTTTTATAGACTTGGATTGTGGACACAAACCTCTCGTAATATAGGGGTATAACAAGGAACTTTCCCTTGGGGGCAGGGGCGGACCCTGGTTCATGGGTTCGGGGTTGAAGCCCCTACCCAATACCATAGTTGAAAAAAGTTAAAAAATTTCTAAGAGCCCCCTACAAAACTTGATAATTAGTATGGTTTTTTTTTTTTTTTAATATTTGGCCCCTTCCTCCAATATTCTTTTTTGCATAAAGCCCCCCAAGTTAAACTTCCTGGGTCCACCCTCGCTTGGGGTTCATTATATAAAGATAAAAATATTGGGGGGCATATATAAAGACTTCATAAGAATTTCTAAAAATATAAAGGGCAATAAGATTTTTTTTTTTTTTGGGTGGGGGGCATGGCCAACCCCTGCCCCACCCTAATTCCACCAATTGCTGGTAGAAGATGGGTTTAACTATGACCTCACCGCCATAACTTCTAACTTTTTTCTTCTTTTCTTTTAATTGTATTCATTATTATTATATTTTCGGCTCATTTGTGGCCTGTATGTGCCTATGTATTGTTTATAGTGTAAGTTCTTTCATAAAGATCCACATTGTTTCATATAATTGAGTTTTTAAGAATTCTAAAACCTAAATTTATAAAGAGGGTTTTACGGGTAAAAGCCCCATAGAACACCATACCACTGATGAGGTCACATAATCAATGTATAGACAGAAGGGGTCCTCTTGGTGCGTTTCTTTTTTCTTTTTTTTTTTTTTATTGTCAATTAGCGATATGGTCAATATCGACCATTCTGATTGTCGATATCCACCATTCTGTCGGTCAGGTTTTCTTCAACATGTAACTGTCTCATTTACTTAATACAACAGAATGGTCGATACCGACCATATCGCGGAAAAAAAAAAAAAAACCGCCCTCGCCTCCTCGCACTCCCCTTAGGTCATATTAGACAAATTGAATTCTTAGTTATTCATTTTCTCCCTTTCTTTCCTCTACATGTTTGGATTCATTGAATCTCACCCCCCTCTCTCTTCCCTCCCTTTCTCTTAATGGCATTTCATCGAATATGTCGTCTTCGATCTTCTCCTTCCGTCGCTGCGTCTGTACAGATAAAGAAACCTAAACCCTCTGGACCTTCAACAACATCCTCTAATGCTGGAAATCGAGCGACTTCCTCATCTTCCTCGCCTACTTCTGCATCCCTCTCGAGCTCTTCTACTTCGTTTCATGCTCCTCCATTTTCCCCTTTCGATGGATTTTCCTCTAATTTGGAGCCTTCAACGTCCTCTGCGGCCTCACTCACTTCCTCAACGTCTTCGCCTACGCACCTCACTCCTTCCATCTCATGCTCTCTCTCTCACAATTCTAGCCGCATCCACGCTCTAGAGCGGCACTAGCAACTAAGAAAGAAAAACTCAGTTTCTATTTGGGTTCTGCAATTCGAGAGCAACCACCACAGAATAGTTGATATCGACCATATCGCTAAATGGAAAAAAAAAAAAAAAAAAAAAAGAAAAAGAAAAAAAAGACAAAAACGCACCAAGAGGACCCCCTCCAATCTATAGGGTGATTGTGGGACCTCATCAGTGGTATGTGGTCCTGTCGGGCTTTTACCCGTTACCCGTAAAACCCTCATTTATAAAAGTGGCTAAAATTACAAAGACAGCTAAATATAAAAAAAAAATGACAATAAAATAACTCCATTTTAATGAAAAAGGATCTTGTAGGAGATGGAAAATAATTACCCAGTCATCATTCTTATAACTAAAATTCCATAGCATCAAAGCCCAGTATCTCCTCTTTATATCCAGTACTTTTCTTCACCTCCTTAATAATTCTCTATTGAAGCTCATTTTACGATGACTTCTTCTATTGAGAAACAATATTATTGGGGCCAATCAAATAATATGGAAAGGGGCTCATTTGCCCATGAATTCCTTTGTTGAAATCTTACTACTTTTCTCATGCTCGCAACTCAAGAGACTTCTTAATAAGATACTCTTGTTAAAAGCTTAAATTGCTCAAAATAAGTCTCTCTTCTCATCCAAATTATTTCACTAGCTCTTATGAATGTTGGGCTCATCCATTAAATGTGAAATATATGTGTTTTTTTTTTTTTATTTATTTTTTATTTTTTTATGTCAATATAAAGAGCTTGTTTCTTTACTTAGAATTGAGAATTGAGAAGTTAAAATTCTCCAAAGAAGTAAAGGCCTTCCTTCCTAAACCCGGCTAAAAAAATCGAGTCAAAGTAGTCAAAGTCAAAATAGCGACGACTCGTTTGAGGAATGGGTAGCCTCAACTTTTGTCAGCAGTCAACCCAAGTAGTTTTTAATATACACGGTTTCATATATGGCCAGGCCCAAAATAGTAACATGGCTGCTGCTTATGCAATGAATGATACAAGATTCATATCTTAAAATGCATGAAACCATTCTCTTCTGATGGGCCAAGCCCAAGGGCTCAACTCATGTTACAAGACCCGGTTAGCCCAATAAGGTCCAGGCCCAAAGAAGTCCATAGGCCTAACCACGTCATCAAGAGAGCATCCGGGAGCCTCATCCTCACCGCCTTGGAAATAGTCAACCCTCATCTCATCTTTTACCAAGTCTCGAGGAGAGCACCTCAACTACCTCACCCGTTGAGAAGAATCCGTGATCTCCACCGAAATGGGTACTGAGTTGCTGTAAAGTCGCCCCAACCTGTGAGAGAGCGACTATAAATTGTAAACCCCACCAACACTTGGGGGGCATGAGAGACACCGGAGCACTACTCTCCTCTCCCTCTCTAAGCTTGTACTCTCTGCTCTCCCAGCACTCCTGAATTAATAAAATATCCGGCAACTTCAGCCATTCAGAAGTGGACGTAAGTCATATTGACCGAACCACTATAATTTGTGTGTCTCTCTCTCTCTCTTATTTAATTACTGCATTAATTACCAATCACTTGACAGGTGGTGTGCAAAGCCAATTTGTACATTATCAGTTTGGCGCCGTCTGTGGGAAACGACTAAAGTTCTCACTTCAAGAGACTTCCTCTGTTAAACTTATGGTGATCACCACTAGATCAATGAATCGAACTGAGAATGATCCCTCGCGAGAGGGCGATGATGCTCCTCCACCGACCAATCATGCTCCAAATGCTCCTGCTCCCACCCCTCGACAAATGTTGGAGACCATGCAGCAGCTGGTGACCCAAAACTAGCAGATCCTGCAACTCATGCTCGTAAGACAAGGAGGAGCACAACTTGGAAGACCGCAAGGAGCACCGCGCCCGAGGCATCCAAGAGCTCCACGCTGGGGAGCTCCTCATTTGGGCGCCCATACAGGCCATGGCGCCCATCTTGGAGTTCCCTAGGGCGCCCCAAATGGAATTCCCCAGGGCGCCCAAGATCATTTTGGAGTTCCTTTGGGCGCCCCTCAAGGCGGTGCCCATCGCGAAGGACCTCCACCTCTGGATGGAGCCCATCCTGGTGGACCCCCACCTCCGGGGGGAGCACATCATGGAGGACCCCCACCTCCTCCTTCTGCTTCTCATGGGGAGGATCCTCGTTTCCAAGAGGGGGAGAGTGAAAACCAAAGCATGGAGGATGAGAGTCATTTCCATGATCAGTCCAGGGGATCCCCCAATCGCTGGGACGAGAAAATCAAAGAAATGCAAAAGCAGCTTGGTGATGTCTTCAATGCCATGAAGGCAAGGGGACCGGAGACAGTGGACTACCTAGTCAGGCGAACGGACACACCATTCAAACCCGACGTGGTGAACTACCCACTCCCTCAAAAATTCAAGATGCCATTCGTTGAAACCTTTGATAGTACGAAGGATCCGCTGGACCACCTCGAAACTTTTAAGACCTTGATGCAGCTACACAACGTCCCCGACGAAATTATGTGTAGGGCATTCCCAACTACCTTTAAGGGATTAGCGCGACAATGGTTCGCCAAACTCACCCCGGCCTCCATAGGCTCCTTCGCCGAACTAAGCAGATCATTTGTGGCACAGTTTATTGGTGGACGCCGCCAACTAAAGCCTGCCACCCATCTGCTCAACATAAAATAGGATCGAGACGAGAGCCTGAGGAGCTATCTCACTCGTTTTAACAAGGAGGTCCTTCAAGTCGAGGAGCCCGATGATAAGGTCAGCATGACCGCTTTCTTAGGAGCCCTCCGGTCATCAAACTTCATTTTTTCAGTAATAAAGCGACCACCAAAGAGCATGCCAGAACTATTGGCAAAAGATAAAAAATATATGAATGCTGAGGAAATCAACAGGTCCAGGCGAGGTGAATCATCTCACGGATCGTCAAAAGCTTGACTTGCCTCTGCACTGTTCTCAAACAGGCAGCCTATCTCCAGCTTAACGGCTCTCTCGCGGGTCGCCAAAAGCTTGGCTTCTACACTGTTATCAAACAGGCAGCCTATCTCTAGCTTAGCGGCCCTCTCGCAGGTCGCCAAAAGCTTAGCCTCTGCACAGTTCTCAAACATGCAGCCTATCTCCAGCTTAGCGGCTCTCTCGCGGGTCGCCAAAAGCTCGATCTCAAAAGGTGTAGCTCTCTCACTAGCAATCCTTAAACTCTGTCTTTACTCTCGCGCAAACAGCATCTCTTTCCATGTAATCATGTTAAACATTTTAATGTTTGGAATAACATTGTTTTCAACATCTCCAGGCAGGATCTTAAAACTCATGTCATCTGCAACCCGAGGTACTACATTAGATCACCGTGACCAGCTGCCTAGCCACCCAAACTACTTGCTTGGCTGCCCAAATCAATTGCCTGGACAGCACACAAGTTGCTCGCCCACGCAGACAGTGACCAGCCCTGCAGTAGCGAAGCCCACGCCAGCGGCAGGAGCACAGGTGGCGTCCAGACCAGGGGTGCCCAGACCTCCAGCAGCCTCGCCGCCTGTCATTGCACACTGCACAGTAGCCCCTTGGGCGCCCGACCTCCAACAACGCTGCACAGCAGCCCCCTGGGCGCCCAGACCTCCAGCAGCCCTCTGGGCGCCCAGACCTCCCAGGCGCCCAGACCCAGGGGCGCCCAGCACCTCCTGCTTGCCCAGAAGGTGTTGCTTGCCCAAAACCGCGCGCCTGCTCGCTATTTTGATCGTAAATTTTGGTCCGTAACTCCAAATGTGGCTTATTATATATCAAATCGAAGCTCTCAACGAGATCTACAAGACTCATTGCCTATGGCCGTGACTGATGCTGTTAAAAGTCCAAAAAAGGCCTAAAAATAGACGTTTTGGCATCCCGAAGTTTTTGCAGTTGCGAACTCAGCCGAAGATTCAAACGAATACCCTCCTCTCCAAGTTCCATTGGACACAGGGCATTGAGGGGCAAATGATGGGCCAAGCCCAAGGGCCTAACTCATGTTACAAGACCCGGTTAGCCCAATAAGGTCTAGGCCCAAAGAAGTCTATAGGCCTAACCACATCATCAAGAGAGCATTCGGGAGCCTCACCCTTACCGCCTTAGAAACAGTCAACCCTCATCTCATCTTTTACCAAGTCTCGTGGAGAGCACCTCAACTACCTCACCCGTTGAGAAGAATCCGTGATCTTCACCGAAATGGTTACTAAGTTGCTGTAAAGTCGCCCCAACCTGTGAGGGAGCGACTATAAATTGTAAGCCCCACCAACACTTGGGGGGCATAAGACAGACACCGGAGCACTACTCTCCTATACATCTCTAAGCTTGTACTCTCTGCTCTCCCAGCACTCCTGAATTAATAAAATATCCGGCAACCTCAACCATTTAGAAGTGGACGTAGGTTATACTGACCGAACCACTGTAATTTATGTGTGTCTCTCTCTCTCTCTTCTTTAATTACTGTATTAATTACCATTCACTTGACAGGTGGTGTGCAAAGCCAATTTGTGCATCATCATCTTCCACTCCATAAATCAGTTTAAAAACCATTCACTGTTTAAATGTATGGCTCGGATCTTCCTCTGAGAGGCAATCGGTATGTACAAGTGTTGATTCCATAATCCAGTCCTGAGTCTACGCCTACCAGTTTCTGGTGAAACACCACCAAACTTCTTAATTTTCCTTTGTCAGGACTCAGGACTCAGGACCTACCTTGATTAATCATACCCAAACAGGTAGAAAACCATACTCTAAATCGACTTAAATAATAGAATTTATCTCCATAACTCAGTAGACCATCTCTTGCAAGCAAAAAGAGATGCAATGCATGTCATGTCCTCATCCAACTTGAAAGCAACCATAGATTACAATAATATTAAGAAGACAAAGTTAAGTAAACAACTTTATTAATATGCATGAATCATAGACAAATACATGATGTAATGTTCAAGTCAATCTCTCTTATGACATATAATCCGTACAAATTTTCATAGTTTTTTTATTTGTATATGTCAAAATCAAGAAATCTAGATATAGGTGGGTAAGATTATTTAAAAAAAAAAAAAAAAGAAGAGATTTTATTTTTTTTAAAAACCCAAGAAAAGAAACGTGTTCAACTGGAAGATGAAGGTGGGAAATGGCCGGAATCCGTTCGTGAAGGTGGTAGAGTATCAGATCGACCTGCAGGACCATGATTCTCCGGTGGCCTGTAATAATATCCCGTTTGGTGATCCGTCGTTGTGTCTGTCGAATAAAACAGAGGAAAAGGAGAAGGGGAAGGATAAGAAGAAGAAGCAGAAGCAAAAGAAGTAAAAGGAGAAGGAGAAGAAGAGGAGGCGGAGGAAGAAGATAAAAAGAGCTGATCTAAAAGGCTCGTGGGCTGGTCTCTCTGAAAATCTACGGTGCTCTGCAGGAGCTGCGAATACTGGGCATAGTCTCTTAAGAGATCAGAGCTTTGTTGCGTTTGTGGTTGAGATTGAAGGAACGGGTGGGCCATCTGGGAAGCGGGCAAAAGGGTCGCTGGAGGAGGGACGGGTGCTGCTGTAAAATGTGTCTCCGGTGAAACCGGCAATGGTGGCCGGATTCTGACATTCTCCGGGAAGTTGAGCTTGGCTCTGTTTCCTCTGAAACGCAGAGCAGCTTCGTCATAAGCTCGAGCTGCTGCTTCTGCAGTTTCGAACGTCCCAAGCCAGACTCTTGCGGCTTTGTGGGGGTCTCTGATCTCAGCTGCCCATTTTCCCCATGGCCTTTGTCTCACTCCTCTGTATCTTCTCCTCGTCTCTTCTCCTACGTGGGTGGACGAGATATCTTCTCTTCTCGGTGCAGTTGTAACTGTAGCAGGGCTTGTTGTTAAAACGCTGGGGCCTTCTTCTGCTACTGGCACTGCATATGGAAGATAAAAGGACAATATTGAGAGAGAGAGAGAGAGAGAGAGAGAGAGAGAGAGAGAGAGAGAGAGAGATGTTCATATGAGCTGTTTTGATCTTAGCATGATTAGTAAAATATTCTATAATTTCCCACTTCATGCAAAAGATCTAATAACAACAACAACAGCAGAAGCAACAACAATACTGCAGCTGCATGGTGATCACGAAGCAAAATAGAAAAAATAATGATAATGATGATAATGAAAGATAATATACTATTAATAATAATAATAATTACTATTATTAATAATAAAACCTACTGCTCTCTGGTACATATTTTGTACACAAACATCAAAATGGGAGTCTAAAAAAATTGTAATAATAATAGCTATTGTGAAGTATGTTCTAGTGCAAGGGTTAGACTCCTCCATTGAATGGAGATAAATCACTTGCTTCTTGTGTTCTAGATATAAGCATTCAAATAAGAGTTGCACAAAAAGTAATGCTTGATACATGAGTTCTTCGATTCTTGAAGGACTAACGCAAGAGAATCTATTCAAATGTCTTAAATGCATAAATAATAATAATAACTAAAACATAATATGGTTCTATACTTACATCTCTAATAGATAAAGACCTCTTCCATTTAAATGTTAATGGCAGAAAGTGGTAAAGTATTTGCATGCTAAGATATGTTCAATGAAACATTTTGAAGAAGGAAAAAGATGGAAAGGAGAACCTCTCTCTCTCTATCTACAAACCTATTTGGTAAAAACTCCCAGAAACAAGAAGCCAGAATAAAAGTTATAATCAAAATTACAATACAACACTAATGTACTATACACAAAAGGCTGATGTCATAATAAATGAAGCATAACAAATGCATAAATATAGTTATTGGATTCCGGACTTGCCTTCAGTTGATGACTCTCCTTGATTTGTTTGGAAGTCTCCATAACCTCCTGAATAAAACCTTGAAACCGACTCTTGTAGCTGCCTTCCTGTCTCTTCTTCTCTTGCCCTCTTCTGACCACTACCGCTACTGCCACCACCTCCACCCCAAGAAGAAGAAGAGAAGGACGAAGAAGGCGAAGAAGCAGAGCCACCACACTCCCCTCCTGTGGTAGTGGTACCCATCATTGTGGACGCCTCCTCTCCGGCAACAACACGCCGAAGAGCCGAAACCATCGCCGACATCTCCCTCGTCCGACTATAACCTGCAAATGGCATCATCATTGTCGCCGCTGTCGCCGCCCCCTCGTCTTCTTCGTCTCCAGCTTCCCCCCCATATTGGTGTCTCCAAAAACCGGCGGATTCGCGTTGGCTCGCCACCTTCATGCACATGTAAAACTATCCTTGAAATGGAAAAAGAACCCGGTTCAAAGCAAACAACCTTCGAGTTTCCACGAAAACTAACATCTATATAAGGAAGCTTGGAATTCAAACATTCAAGAAAGGCCGCCTTCAAGAGCAGCTGTTCGTTGGTTTTAGTATAAAAGAAGCTCTTTGTTTACTCTTTCTTCACCTGAGGTGGCCAAACAAACATGGATAAGGAGACGGTGTTGATTAGATTTGTACAAACCTGGCTCCTCCTCCTCCATTTTTTATAGTTCTCTTTAATTGTATATATATATATATGTGTGTGTGTTGAGAGATTTGGTTTCTGTGGAAAGAGAATATACATAAAGGTCGTAGATTTGCCGACTTTTATTTTGTTTCACACCTGATGCTTTGACTGGGTCCATTACAACGCTTGCTTGTGGGTTTTGGTTGGATCGGTTGAAGTCGGTGTGTGTGACCAAGTTGAGTTCTTGTTCTCTGTGGCCGACATGCTGTCTATGATTTTAGTTTGGGAATTTGTGAGTTTTGAGGACTAGTTGTTTTTCGTGTGGGGCTGATGGGTTGGCTATGTGGGTCCTACTTGAAAGTTTTTCCTTTCCTAAATAGGGTAACGGATGATTGCATATTCGGATCGGATTGGCGATGGGCCGAACCTGCGCCAGCCCAGAAAGTAATTTATTTGGATTTGAGTATTTTGCAATAATTTTTTATATGACAGGAGACTCGAACTCAGACACTCTCACTCACACATGCCTGTTACCAGCCGGTGGGACTTGATCTCTTCTGATTGTATAAATATTAGGTAAGGAAAAGGACTGCTGCCCAAATTTAAATTAATAATTGGAGTCTCACAAGTCTAATGAATGCCTTATTTGGGTTGGTGCTAATTCACTGTTCCTTAAATGTGCACCTAATGTTTAAATTATATATAATATATAACCGTATTCAAGTTTAAATTCATGTCAATCCGTAGAGTTCAGATCCCCCATTTGGTCCAAATTGGGGGGAGAGGGGATACATTGTTTTGTGCTTAAAAGATGGAGCTGTCTTTTAAAGACATTACCGATTTTTAAACAAAACAAATTCATGTGTCATCCCCTATTTGAACCAATCAGGATTTCCTATTTGGAGATCCAGATTCCAATCCATATCCACCCCAATCAGTAGTTGGCTAAGGGTCCGTGGACCCTGTCCCTGTACCAGATTGTTAATTGGTTTCTTAGGGCATGGATTTTTTTGAGTTGGGTCCCGTTGGTAGCTAAGTTATCGAGGATGTATTAGGGGTGGTAAATCCTACTGCAAACCCATGCACTTCTAAGCCATCATAATTCTTTGGTCAAACTTTTCAATTTTTCACTTCTCACCATTTAATGGGTTCTGGTAGGACTGAACCCTAGGAAACACCAGCTTTGGTCAAACCGGTAGGATCAGATATCATTGGGCGATTTTCTGACTAAAAGTTGGGCCCGGGTAGGAGGAGGATATGGATAAGAACTGAGCTCAGCAAATACCTACTGTTCTATTGGCGGCCACCATGAATCCCACGTTGTCATATTTCCATTTTCCAAGCAGGAAGTTTCAAAGAAACATATTAACTAGAAAATTCTAAAGATAGCATCATAACAGCCGTGGAATCCTCGTTTGGATTTTATTTTCGGTATTTAGGGAAAATTTGGTGATTTTTTTCTCACTAGAAGAATTGATCTTTTTTAGCATTTAGTCTAGTGGAGGGATAGTACATTTTCTTGGGTAATTCCGGAGTTTCAATAGCATTAAGGGGTTCAATGTACTATTGGGAAAATTTATTTGTACATTCGGTGGGCGTGGAAAGTCCCATTTCGGGTTGTAAACGGGTCGGTTCCGGTCAGGGTCCATGGTTAATCCGAAACTGAAACCGTTAAAGAGAAGGTGGAACCAGAGCCGGAGCCATATATGGGACGGGTCTGGATTCAGGTCCGGCTCTAAGTAGAGAATGATATTAAAAAAAAACATAGCTTTTATGAAAAATTTTCAGAAATTAAGGTAATATGTTGGGTCTCGAGTCCGCTGGTTTGAACCAAGGTGAAACCGGACCTGGACCCATTTACTTATCGGAGCCTAAAAAAGGACTCATACCTGGTTTTTAACTGGTTGGAACCTCCAAGTAATCGGAGAATCGGGGACCCATTTACATTCCTAGTTTCATTAGGTACTACCAACCTATGTTTTCAAGAAGTGGATTGTGATCGGTCCACTCAAGATTATCGTGGGTCAAGAGCCTCAGAGGATCCGGACGACTACTTTCACATGCAAATCCACTTTTCAGGTCCCACCAAAAATATATACATTCCCTTGTTTGTACATTGCATTTGCACCTGAGTTGAAGATGTGGAACTATGGACGGCGTACACACTAGCTCATGTGCAGGAAGGAAGAGCATTAATTTATCATTGGTAGTCCGACAAGAAGAATGAACGTTACAAATTTAAAAAGGATCCTCCATGGCTTTGACTGAGTTGAAGATGTGGAACTCCACAGTGAAGCTCAAGTATTGGTAATCCCAACTACTCAAATTAAGATCCCTCCTGGTCAATGGGGCATTTCTAAATTTTATTTCAATAGAAATTCGTCCCACTATAGGATTGACCGTTGTTTGATAATTTTCTTTGATAATTTTCATCATGTTTTTCTTTTTATGGTCAATCCTATTGGTTAGACCAACCCCTAGAATAAAACTTGGAGAACCTTTATATGCTAGGAGGAAGTCTATTTTGAGCCGTGCTTAGATTTTTAATATGTGGACCGCACCGTTGAGTTCTTCTTCCTAGCACCACTTAAAATGCCCTCTTTCTAGTAGGATGGGATGCATGGAAATGTCTCCTTGCAAATAAGGGCAGGAAAAAAAAAGAAAAAAAACAGCTTTGTAAGATAATCTTAGCACTTGATTTGAAAGCCAGAAACTTTAGTTGTCTTTTCACCACATACCTCTTTGATATTCATTCCAACGGTGGATAAAAATTTGATGTCATCTCACCAGATCATAAGGGAAGAAGTGTGTAATCCAAGGTACGAAAAGCAAACCATAACCAAAAATTTGAGTGACAAACATGACCCGTATCAGCTTGGCTCAATCTCATGAGCTGAACTTTCAAGGAATTTACAAATTGGACCATGTCCAGGCGAATATGCTCGGTTTCATTAGGGTTCTTCAAATGTGCGTCTACCTACATCCAATTTTCATGGGGTTTGTGTTGGATGCAAGTGGTCCACATGACCACAAGTCTAATCATGTTTAGGCTTCATTTTAAGTCAATTGATTTAAATAAGTTTTTCCCTTTAGTTTTGATTTGAATAAATCTGACATGGCGCAAAGTATGCTTTCAATATATTGAATTATTTATTGTATAATGCATAAGTCTAGGTCCGTAAGTTTGATTTATGGTCCAAAACATATTAGATTCAACCGTTTGTATTTAGGTAAAACCCAACTTGGCCCACTTGAATTGCAAACCTATATGGAACTCTAATTCAATGCTTTGATCCGTGACCTCGGATTGATGGTCAAAGTGGAAGCCTAATTTTCCCTAAAGCATGATTCTCAGTGCAAAGTTGTCTTGGTTCAGTGCATAGTTATATCAAAAATCAAAGGGAAAGGGAACGGCCACCACTAATCAAAGGGAATGGGAACGGTCTCATAAAATCCTTTTTGGTGTGAACTTCACTGTCAATATCAACAGTAAGAAGCATGAGAAAACAGAATCTGAATCCAAAGGCTGGTCACAGTTAAATATGTGCACATGTCAATTGGTAGGAATTGACCTACTTGGGCCACTTCTCACTGTGTTATCAATTTTTTTATACGCACATAATAAAACTTAGTGAGTACAATATTAATAAAGGGATAAAAATAGGTATCCAGTTCTCCAATAATCCAAAGGTTTCAACCTGTAGAAAAAATGAGTTTGGAACTTATTTGAGGTTTCGATTTATAAATGGACCTGAGTCCGAAATCCAATTTATGTCACAATTAGTAAACAGGTCCGATTCCAAATCAATATGGGTTCGGACCCATTGTTTGGGACCTGATATGTGAGCCTTTAATGTTATAAATTATAGCTCAAAATCAACTTTAGCTAGTCAGTTTTATGTTTAGTTTTGGAGGTAGTAGACTTGATGTATTATTATAAGTTGATTGATATCCTTACTTTAAGTAAAAATAAAAAATGAGTCAAAATTGGTTTTGGAACTGGATCACAGTTTTCTAGTCGAAATCAGATCTAGGAACTCTTCTTGGAACTAATTCTGAAACAAAAAAAAAAAAAAGTTCCAAGTCAGAATTGGAACCGTCATTTAGAAACGGTTTCAATTCCAGGTCCAGTATGGTCTTCGCCTGGAACCAACCCATTTACATTTCTACATAAATGCATGTTGATCATGGAAGGCCGGAGGAACAGGTAAGTCTAAGAGTGGCCATGTTATAAATAGGAATGGCTTAGGCCACAGATTTAACTAAAGTATTCCTCCATGCTTGGGACAGCAATTAGATTTTCCAATAAATTATCCTATTTTTGATTTTATGAATTAGCGATTCAAAACTTTAGGCCTTTTGTTTTCCTATGACCAAGGGATTACCCAAATACCTTTCATCACGGATGATAAGGACTTAAACAAACCAATCTTTAAGACAAATAATAAAAATGGCGAGTATTAAATTACTAATTGAGAATTTAGAATGCAAATTAGACAAGTTAAAAACATTAAGAATAATAAAACTGGACCTACAACAATGAAAAATGAACCGAATTGTATTGAACTTGAAAAACATATTTATTTGTCAAAGTCAGTTAAATCAGATTTCTGAATAAAACAATGTTTTGACAAATTGAAAAAGAATTATGACAAGTACCGTTGCCAATTGAGAACTTGAATACAAACTAGATGAATTCCTAACCATGTCATTATTATCTAGTACTTCCCTCTCAATTACGTTTCCCATGATTTTCAGGTTTCTTTACAAGGGTGCATTAATTTCCACATAAAACATAAATGAATAAAGTTCAAATTCGTGGAATTCAATCATGTCATGTTGGAATCTTGGACCCTCCGGGGCTTTAACCTAGAGAAATCCTGAATTAAAGTAGAACTCCGCGGTGGTGCCCACTTTTAAAATCCAATCCGTTCAGAGTAAAGTCCATCCAGGTTTACAACGTTTGTGTAAATTTTACGTCAATCCGAGTTTATTCCACCACTGGATTAGCCACATATTCCTTCAAACTGTCAAAAAAAAAAAAGAAAAAAAGAAAAAGACTTGGATTAACAAAAATTTGAGGACACCACATTTTCTTAAGGGCATTTATTTTGAGCGAATCTGATTTCACTAGGTTAAAAGCCTGATGGTACAAACTCAATTGAAATCATATCTTTTCTCATGTTTACCTTTGGAACTGACAAGGTTCTAGTATAAGTTCTCCTAACTCCCCCTACTTAAGTGGAATATGATGTTAAAAGTTTGAGAAATCCCAGGGACAGACGCCCTGGGACAAGCGACAGACAGACACTGTGATTTTGGTGTCTTGAGAAGCGTGCGTGTGTCTTGAGAAGCGTGCGTGCCTCTAACATCTGTCCGCCGCTCGTCCCTGGGCGTCTGTCCCTAGCATTGCTCTAAAAGTTTGGCTGGGAAGCAATCGGGAGTTGGCACAGTGACTAGAGTCACATCTGTGGATGGTATAAGTCATAAGAGTGACTGTGAAACAGAGACTTCCTTGAAACTAATATTCTACCACCTTTCCACCTTGACATAAAAAAGGAAGAAACAAGAACAAGCACTGCACCGCCCCCCCCACCTAAAAAGATCTATTAGGACCCACAATTGATCTGTTGGTGACTGTGACCAGTCTGGTGAGTCCTACATTAGATGGCCCATAAGAGAGTTGGTGTAAGGTGAGATCAACAAGGGTTAGAGATCCACATATGATCGATGTGGTCTAAGGGTGGCAACGGATCAGGTTAAAATGGGAACCGAATCGACCCACTTCTATTAGGGTGGGTTTGGTAAATGTTTCATTGGTAGAGATTTGGTTTTCATCTTTCCGCCCCGATTGGATTTGAAAACACCTTGACCTGAACCCGCCAGCTCTATTGCCATCCCTAATGTGGTCGCTTCACACTCATTAGCTAATGTTGAATTGGCATGTCTCAAATTCGATGTTTTTCTAAATTGTATTCATCATTGGATTGAATCTATAACAAAACTACCGTGAAAAATCATTAAATTGTGAAGTTGTAAAATCTACAGGGTAGGATGACCTGATGTGAATATTGGTTTTCTTTTTTTGTTTTCTCTACACTTGGCCAACAATGAGATCTCTCTCCCATCCATTTCCAGTGTACTGATGGAAGTGTCTCCACGTGGGCCCCAGGCCCTGCGGGAGACGTGTATGAAACTTACATCCACTCGAGGATGATACTATCCGGTCTCTATCGTAGAACTGACCTCCAACCGACCTTTTGAGGTTTAGGCAAGCTTTAAGAAAAAAATCCCCTCCACATTGAACACATGCTTGTTTCACCCAATAATGTAGCTATCCTTTTCCCCATCTGCCTAGTAGATAGTGTCCAGTAATGAATAATGGACATCCTAGCAATAAGGGATGGGTCCTCATATTGGGATTATTTCTTTTAGCCATTGATTTTTTTGGCCTAGATTTGTCTGCTGAATTATACCAATGTTATATTGTAACAACCAAATTCCACATGGAAAAGGTGAGATATCCGGATTCTAGCTATAAGTCCAGATCCCTACTTATTGCAGTACTGACGTTTTTTGGGGACGTCTGCGGGTCAGCCCAAAAACCAAAATCGTGCAGGTCAAATGCCCAAAGCAGACAATATCGGACTGGTAGGACGGGTATGTGACAAAATGGTATCAGAGCCGATGACGGCTCCCGTTCTGAATTCGGTTCTCGTTCTGAGTGGGAGAGGATGTAACAACCCAATCCCATATTGGAAAGGTGAGACGTCCGGATCCTGGCTTATAAGTCCAGACCCCCGCCTATTGCAGTACTGAGGCCTTTTGGGTATGCCTGCTGGTTAGCCTCGAAAACAAAACCGTGTGGGTCAAAAGCCCAAAGCGAACAATATCGGGCTAGTAGGACGGGTCTGTGACAAATTGGTATTAGAGCCGAGGACGTCTCCCATTCTGAGTGGGGGAAGGATGTAACAACCCAATCCCACATCGGAAATGTGAGACGTCCAGATCCTAGCTATAAGTCCGGACCCTCGCTTATTGCAGTATTGAGGCCTTTTGGATACGCTTGCGAGTCAACCCCTGAAACAAAACCGTGCGGCTCAAAGGCCCAAAGCAAACAATATCAGGCTGGTGGGACTGGTCCTGTGACAAAATGATGTAAAGACCCAATCCCACATCGGAAAGGTGAGACGTCCGGATCCTGGCTATAAGTCTAGACACCCGCCTATTGCAGTACTGAGGCCTTTTGGGGACGCCTACGAGTCAACCCTAGAAACAAAACCATAGAGTCAAAGGCCTAAAGCTGACAATATCGGGCTGGTGGAATGAGTATGTGACAAAATGGTATTAGAGTCAAGGACGGCTTCCATTTTGTGTGGGGGAGGATGTAACAACCCAATCCCACATCGGAAAGGTGAGACGTCCGAATCCTGGCTATAAGTATAGACCCTTGCCTATTGCAATACTGAGGCCTTTGGGGGACGCCTGCGGGTCAGCCTTAGAAACAAAATCGTGCGGGTCAAAGGCCCAAAGCAGACAATATCTGGTTGGCGAGACAGGTCTGTGACAAAATGGTATCAGAGCAAGTCAAAGGCGGACGATATCTGGCTGGCGAGACAGGTCTGTAACAAAATGGCTTCAGAGCCGAGGATGGCTCCTATTCTGGGTGGGGGAGGATGTAACCACCCAATCCAACATCAGAAAGGTGAGATGTCTGGATCCTGGCTATAAGTGAACAAAACCGTGAGGGTCAAAGGCCCAAAGCGGACAATATCGGGCTAGTGGGACGAGTCTGTGACAAAATGGTATTAGAGCAGAGGACGACTCCTATTCTGAGTGGGGGAGGATGTAACAACCCAATCCCACGTTGGAAAGGTGAGACGTTCGGATCCTGGCTATAAGTCCAAACCCCCGCCTATTGCAGTACTGAGGCCTTTCAGAGACGCCTGCGGGTCAGCCCCAGAAATAAAATCGTGCGAGGTCAAAGCAGACAATATCGGGTTTGTGGGATGGGTCTGTGACATTTATGGTTTGGATCTAAATTAGGGTCTAATTGTAATCAGTAAGGATTACTGCAACTGGCCTTTATATTGGATGAAGGACTGGAAGACCCATCCACTGCCTTGGCCTTTCTCTAATATAATGTTATTGGTTTCAGTTCCCGTAAGCTTCTAATTGAAGGTTATGAATTCTTCATAATAATCATTACCTAGTGTCACGACCCGGGCCCGAGATCCGGCAACCCCAAGCCGTAGCCCATACTTACTCTCGTAAATCCCGAATTAACCGAGGTTAAAACGAAATCCACAAGGGATAACATTCTCAATAAACCTGTTAGTAATACAAATCTGCGGAAATATTTTCACTTGACAATATCAATTAAGATTTACATGTATACAAAATAATGTTCCTTATACATGTATCATATCCATCATTTACTTGTCAATAGTACATGTCCAGAAATATTGTGCAATGACCAATAATTACATCCCAAAATGATTATACAAAAGAATGACTTCACAAAATATTTTCCAAAATATAGTATTCCTCCTCGCACTCGGATGTCCGTATCAAACGGTATCCCGTCCGTTTCATTCATTTAAACCTCCTGGATGAACCTAAGCGGTCTCCTTCGCTCCCGCCGGGAGCGCTGCTGCACCAGCATGGGCAATCGGGCCTGTAATGCCATCAATAACACTAGTGAACACGATGGTTCAACAAGGTATAAACAAATCTTGCAATATCATGTTAGTCCATAAGTTAAACTTAATCAATCTATTAGTAACAGTTCCAATTCTAGATAAGTCTAGAAAGTTCCTACAATAACAATATATAACTATAAAAGTCAATCTTGTGGACATGTTTATGGGTGGTCACTACTATAGCATTCATTGTCACTTCATTAATTTCATTTACCATCTTCCCTGAAAGGAATGATTTATCATTACCATTTTCCCTCAAATGAAGGATTCATCTTCTAATTAAAAAGCATCGATCAATACCCATAGATATGATCGGAAATTAGTGGGACTTATTAGTGTCCGGGCCAGGGACAGCTAGCATCACCACGGAGCTCCGGAACGCCCCCAAATCCATCTACTGCAATATGATTAGTCATTTCTTTCATTTATTAATTCAATGAACTCATTTAGAGTTCTAGTACAATTGCTAGGTAGTGCCAGACTTCAGGGTCAATGTTTTTCAGTGAGCAATCCAATCCTGGATTTAATTCCATTAAATGATTCCCATCATGACGAGGGAAGGGAATAATAGTGATACAAATCTCATTAGATTGGGACACAAAATTACAATGAGAGACTTGCTAGTCAATCCTATTTCTATTTAACTCTATCTCAAATCTAAACAACCGATAAGGTATAACCATTGGTCACCGAATGCACGTGAAATTCTTGATGGACATCACATTTGTAATATTAGTGTGTGCATTCTAGTTCCCATAATTATCACCCATGGATGTTTAGTCCACAATAAATTATCTATGAGATCCCTTCTTTATTATTCATAATTCTTATTGGTTTCACTTTACCCCATGATTAGTCTTAAAACTAATATAAGGAGTATCTATACTCACGAGGAGTGCTCCAAGTTTATGCAAAATCCAAAATCCACCGGTCCGATCGATTTGCCAAATTTTTTGCTTACAATTTATGTTCGGACAGTATCAGGTTCGTTCGAGCGGACCAAACAGAGAGTTGTTCGCTCGAGAGGACTTCATGTTCGCTTGAGCGAACCCATCAGGACATCAGAACGTCCCAGATAGAACTCTGTTCGCTCGAGCGTACTTACTGTTCACTCGAGCGAACCCTTCAGAAACCCCTTTCGAAATTTCTGATTCACTTCCTTCTTCTACTCCCATTTCTCCATCTCATTACCACAACCTGCAATGAAAGTTGGAACCTCCTGTTCCCTCCTCATTCATCATCCATTCACATCTTATATCATTTCTAATCATCCATTAAGCATCTAATCCATTTATAAACAACTCAAAAACTCAATGGAAATACATATAAACCCATGGAAACTCCATACATTTTTCAATAATTAACACTAATCACAAGCAATGTCTATACTTGCCTCTTTTGAAGTCAATGAGCTCAAAACCCTTTGCCTAGCTTGCTTTTAAGATGAAAAATCCCCAAATGAAACCCTAACTCCATGTAAACATGAAAATACCCAACATTTAAGCTATTTGTGCTAGAAACCTTTCCTCACTACTCAATAGAACTTGGAAATCCTAGGAGAAGGCTAATTACTTACTTGTGGCTCCAAGCAAAGAGATTTTAAGTTCTCTTTCAAGTTCTACACTTCAAGAAAGGAAGAATGGCTTGAGGAAGAAGATGAAGATGAAGTTCTTACTCAAAATCACTTGAGCATCCCACTAAAAGTCACTCTTGAAAAGGAAGGATGGAAGGGAAAGGAAGAAGGTGAATCTAGGGTTGGCTTAAAGAGAAATGAATGAATGAAATTCATCTCATTCCAATATAGGTTGTTTCACACCAAAACCCCTTTTTATTATCCATTGTTACATTTTAAGTCAAATGAAACCTCACTTGGTCCATTTGAGGTCAAATGGGATCGCACCTATTACGAAAGTTAAAGTACTATTCGAGATACACACATTGGTATCAAGAACTTCCGTATTTGACGAAATATGTGAAAGTCCGTATTTACAGAAAAGTCCTTAGCCTGCCTTGGTTGAGTCTAAACTTATTTTAACCAACTCAAACCCATTCAAATACATTCTATTATGCTTAATGCATCATTTGAGACTAATTTGTCTCTCTTTGGTCTTTGACCTTCATTAACGCAATTATTCGTGCTTAATTAGTACTAATCCTAATTAATTAGCCTTAATCACGATTAATTTGGGTCAAGGCGTAACACCTAGGGTGTGGTCTACAAGGCCACTTTGAGTCGAAATCTGGCGAGGCTTTACTCTATGGTAACATGGCGGACCATGATAGGTCCATTCATGGTCACTATGGGTATAATTCTTTAGAAGATCTTGATTCGATTACGATAGTTTACTTGTTAGTTTGTCTAATGCATAGGACAATGCATGGGGAGATGAATCCACTGTTTGGGCCAAAAAGGGAAATCTTGTTTGGACCAATTAGAGCGTGCCACATGGGGGAGAGATGTCACATCCCATCTCCTCCATGAATAAATAAAAAATAAAAAAAAATCCTTCCCCCACGTGGCACCGCCTGATTGGTCCAAATAGGGTTTCCCTGTTTGGCCCAAATAGGAGATTGAGATCCAATGCATGGAGGTCGGAGTCATGTCTTTTCTTTCTAGAAGACACGGGAAGTGTTGAGAAAAAACTCTTTAAAAACAGATGGGATATGAAGTCCGTGTTCCCTAATCCATATAAAAATGCATCATTTTTAGTGTGGAATGAGTTAGGTAAAATAAACAACTTAGAAAAAAAGTTAAGATTTGTTCGAAATAAGACTTGGGTTGAAGCACAGATGAGAAGATTCCGGCATGTTTCTCGTTATCCATTTCTGAATCGACACAAACGGTTTAAGCATTAGCAAAAGTTGTTATTTTTCAATTTGACCAACGTGCTCCACGGGTTTGCATCAAGGAGCTCACTGTTGCTTTTTAAATTAGCATCGGTTGAGTTGTGAATTTTTAGGGATGGAAATGGGTTGAATCTGGGGTGGATCCGGATCTGGATCCGTCCTTATGGATTGTATACCGAATTTAGATCCAGATCTGACATAGAACTGATGTATTATATTTCGATCCAATATCAACTTAAAAAAACATAGAATTGAACCAGAAGCGAGATCCAAAATAAGATGCAGAGAGCATTAGTATTAATATAATGGGATAAAAAGCTTCAAAATATTGTAATGTATAAAAGTGGAATGATTATAATGGTAAGTAATTAAAGCTAAATAGACTATCAAATATCAATATAAAGCTATTAGACTCATAAAGCCTACATATATTTTAATATATAGAAGGATGCGGTTTCAAATATGAATGTTTTAGACCCTATATCTATGGAAATGGATTTGGGTCCAAATTTCTCCCGAATCCCCAAAAACAGGTGCATGCTCGGTACAAAGACTTCATATGCTTGTATAAAAAGATATCCATTTGCAGCCTACTCATGCGTTATTGGATTATAGTTGTCAATATTGTTTCAAACCCTATTTCAGTCTGGCCTCCAATATAAAAAGTTTCGGTCGATTTGAGATTTTGGCGAAACTTTTCAGAATTATATTATGAAGAAATACAAAAAATAATATTAATGTTGAAAAATTAAAAATAAAATAATAAATCAATGAATATGGATTTAATCTATTCTAGTAAAACTTATTGGAATTACATTTCAGAGAAATATAAGAAATACAAAGTATATATATGTGAAAAAAGTAAAAATAATAATAATTAATTATGTAAAATATTATCATTTCGTCCAAAAACACACATTTTGGCCAAAATATAGGATTCGACCAAAATTAGCTGAGATTTAGAACGAGAAAATTTATATGAAATTTTGTTTTGACTAGTTTTGACCGAAACAAAGAATCTTGTCTTTTTGGGTGAATTGGTACAAAATTAATAAAGGTACATTGTATACAACAAAACTAAAAGAGGGATTTGAGATCTAACTAAAAAATTCATATCCATTAGATATTGTCTGTTATATAATTTATGACTATAAAGTAGGAGCCTAGATCTGGAGAGGATTATTTGTTGATTTTTTTTTTTTTTTGGGTGAAGATCATCATTGGGATTCACTTATGAAAAAGTGGCCCACTTATCTCAAACGGTTTTTGCCAGATTTTAATCTAATAGGTTGGCATCACAATCAAATTCATCACTTATAAAACATGTGTATAAAACATGTGAATGAAGTATTACAAAATGCTCAAGTGCTTTCTATTATTCTAATGGGAATTAAGTCCAGAATTTTATTTGCGCAAAATTTAGAGTGGACTCATACAAGAGGGGGCCCACTAAAGAATCTAACAATTTCGCATGACTGACTTTAGAGGATTCATTCTCCATTAGGGTTGAAAATAGTTACCTGATTATCCAAGTATTGAAGTCTTTGGTTTCGATTAGAGTGGGCATGAAACCTATTTTTAGATTGGGAGACAATCGGATCCAGATCCCAGCATATAGGATACGAAACATATGGATCTAGGACCTTGTATTTTCCTAACTGTGGATTCGGATAATCCCAAAGGGTAGCTTAGTTGGCATAGGACCATAGTTTGCACCCGGAGGTTGTAGGTTCGAAATTGCACTACCACACTGGGGCTACAGGAGAGCTTACCCGGCTTCCCTCTGGGCCTGGAGGGATTAGTCCAGCCCAAAAAGTTGGAAACCCTCTTATAGCAAGAAAAAAAAAAGGACTGTGGATTTGGATCAAGGATGATTACATCCAAGTATTAAAATATATATAAGTCTTAAGGACCTGTATAGCTGGAGTAATATTGATATCATAGGATCAATAGCCCCCTTGTTTATTTAAAAAATCTATTTTAAATCACTTTCATCTAGTTGGTATTTAGTAGTCCGGCTTGATATGATAACAGCTTATCCGGATTCGGTTTAGAACCGGATCCATCTTTTTCCAATTAACATTAGATTCGGCTACAGCACAGTTTCTATGCTAGATCTGGATCCAGGTCAAGATACAAGGTGGTTCCGCCCCAGATCCAACCTACTTGCATCCCTAGACCAAGAAATTAATATATGGTAAGCAAAATATTTACTTTAGCCCTAGTTTTCTTTCTTTCTGATTTTTTAATTAGCAAATGCTTATGCCATAAATTTCTTTGTATTTAATTAGTAGGTATTGTGTCTGTATTTACCCTACCAAGTGCCCTAAATTAAAAAAGGAGTAGAAAGACTCCAACTATTTGCATGAAATTAAATTCCAAATAATTCATGGTAAAAAGGGGTGCCAGAATTAGGGGTTAGGAGTGAAGAATATGAGGTGGAGATGTTGACGTGACATTGACTCTTGTAGATTTGATTTACTACGGTGTTCGCTGGGTATCCATTTTCCTAATCTAATTTCCATTATTGAGGAGATTATTTGATAGTCATTTGCTATTCTTCACCAAAATTTAGCCACTCTTATGACCACTATATCTCTTAGAATTCTCGGGAATTCAATTCCATCCATACAGATGGGCTCTTTAGGGCCCGTTTGATAATTTTACCGTAAAATAAAGATAAAGTCAACCATCAAATCAAGAGATAATAAAATATAAGTGAGTTATATTGATATTTTATTTTTAGTTGTTTAGTATAAAATCTTTCTTGTATATAAAAGTGGAGTTTTTCTCTTACTTTTAGTGAAGAAATGAGGTTGCTTTTTAAATTTTTTTTTTTTTTAAGAAAGAGGGAATTTTGAAAAAATGTACTTTTGATGTGATCTCTTATCTGAAAAATGGAGGCTTTACTTGACTTTTACTAAACTAGTAAAGTGCCAAACGGTAATTACTTCTATTCCTTTTTATATTTCACTTATTATTTAAATCAATACTTTGTCTTTCATTTTTGTTTCTAGTCTCATTTCTCGAATTTGTTTCAGTTTTGTTATTTATGGTCTTAAAGCATTTTTATTTATAAAAGGAATTCTTTGGGTGGTCTGATTTTATTAAATCCATTATTGAACATGCTTTGTGCTAAGCCTATTAAAGTTTTCCAAGTCCAACCTCATCCATTCACAATACTTCCATCAATAGACAAACAGGTATTAAAAAGATGATCATAAATTTAGTTTGCAGCAATTTATGTGGTAACAGGAAATACTAGAAAGCTTTGCATTGCATTCTCCTCGAAATATACTCGCAGAACATATAGGAAATGGGATGATTTTAGAATCTTTATAAGGATTTTTTAAACATAGAAATATTTTAAAAGAAGGATAAGTTAAAAAAAATTCTTGGAACCTATTTTACCACGAATCCCTTGAAATCCATTTTCATGAAAATAAGTGGGCTCGAAGGAAAGCAATACTTGTCTACACTACAATTCAAGAGAATGTTACAAATATCATTGATTTATTGAAAATATCATAAGTTTATCACAATGTAATCGAATGATTTGATTTTTTTTAATAGCATGATATCTCAAGAGTTAAAAGAAGAAAAATCATATAAATGTAACTTTTAACATCGTCATCATCATCAAAGCCTTTGTCTTAATTGTATTGGGGTTGACTACATAAATTCTATCAGCCAAATCCTTAGATAAGTTGTACTTTTTGAAACTTAATTATTATACTTTCTCCATCCATGTCTTCCTTTTTAGGCCAAACTTGGTGCCGCGCCAGTCATGAGAGGTAAGGGATGGAAAGATCTCAATGAGACATGTGATTTGCAAAATATCAACCTCAATAGATCATCCTAACCACTATAGATCATCTTAACCCCTTTATTCTTAGCCCTTAAGTTTAATGGTTTTAGAAGGAATAACTTTTTTAGGATTTTAACTCAACGGTTAATAATAGTTGGATGTAAGTCAAATTTGGTCTGGAGCCAAATCATGGGGGTGTACTATTGAGTATTAAGGGTGGATTGATCACATGGAGATTCCTGGCGTCTGTAAAAACAAGAATATGCAAAACAACGGTTCATGAGAGACATCCTTAGAAGAGCCTTTCCCAATCGGAATATATACAAAATTCATAGAAACTTCCATGCAAGTATAAAATATCCCTAACCTTTTCAAGTGTCCTAAACTACTCCACATTAGCCATTAATACTCAAAATATTTGAAGATCTCAGTAATTTTATCATAGTAGTGTAAGGATTATTATTGTTCTTCGAAGGTCTCGCTTAAATTAACCACTTTCCATGAAAAAAAGATAGAAATGATTTATGAAAAAAAGTTTTTTTACAGAACCATCTTATCGATGTCATTTACCAAGTTGAATTGGTATAGAGGAAATTAACTGCTCTTACAAATTATCTTCGCTTCCGGTTCAATTTATTGATTGATTATGATTTGTTAACCTATTTATTTCTAACTTAAATGCTATTTTTGTCCTTGCTAACTAGTTGTTGATTGACCCATTAATTGAATGTCTCAAATATCAATCCCTTGTCAACCCATTCACATATTCCACGGAATATCAAATCTATATCCATCTACATTATGGCGGTCTGGCAAATATGGCTAAGATATTTCTCTTTTAGAATGAGGATTTCATTAATAAAAAAAGACAAGCAACAATAAAATGGAAGGTCCTTTAGTTGAAGCCAAATCCCGTTTTTCCATCTATAACGCGTTTGTGTAAAGGCAACTTCCATGGAAAGACGAAATTGCCACATCAGCAAATTTACTTCTGATGGAGTTCTAAGCATTAATTTGTGATATTTTTAAACTAGTAGAAAGAATAAAATACTATAAAGATAATTCTGGCTTTATAGAATAAAAATATTTTTTACATATTATAAATAAAAATTTAATATTATAATATTAATTTTATCCTTCACAAGACTTTTCCAATATTTTCCCAAGAAAAATCCCAAGTAAGAAAATCTCTAGAGATGATAATTATATGAGAACAATCTTTATAAGAATACCACAACCGTCATGGAGTTTAAGTCATTATAGGTTTTTGGTGGGTTTTTTCTTTTTTTATTTATTTATTTTTTATGTTTTTGAGTGGCAAAACAAAATTCATGTAGCTCATTTAATAAAGGGGTTGAAGCTTTAATGATGATAATGATGTTATTGGTCATCCTATACAGTGGCGGCTTTAGGAATTTGGGTCAATGGGGTCAACAAAAGACTTATTTTTCACAAATTGAATAAATTTGTTTTCCCCTTTATCAAGATCTGTCATCTACTTTCAATTATTCAACAAATATAATTAAAATTCTCAAATAATCTATTTTCGATAATTCGACAAAGATAACATTGAATTCTCAAACAAAAATTCTCAAAAAATTCGACAATTCTTCTTCCTTTTCTTTTTTTTTTTCTTTTTTTTTTTTTTTTGTGCTCCTCGACTGGGGCTGGGAGTCTATATATGCCTAAATATAAATGTTAGGGTTTTCTCCTTCTAATATGGGGAGAATACCGTATTTAGAGGTTAAGTTAGGATAAATGAAGAGTTAATGACAAAATGACTAAAAAAGAAAATTTTCTTTTAAAAAAATGTTGGGCCCATTATTATTATTATTATTTTTTGTAGATAGATGACCCATTAACTTAGGCATTGAGTGGGGTCAGAACCTTCACATAAGTTCAATTCATTAAAGAAAAAAAATTTTTAATAATTTTTTAGATTTCAATGGGGTCAATTTTTTGAAACTCTGGCTTTTCTACAAATACAAGAGCAAGAATAGGTTTTAGATAGTGTGACTTACTATTAGATTGAACTTAGATTTGATTTGTTGGGTCAGGTTGGAGTTTTTCTTGAGCCAGGCTCATGTTATGATTTTGACTTCATAAATTGACTTGGGTATACCAAAGCAAAGGTGTATCACTAAATCTTGGATCATGGATAAATAAAAGAGGAAAAAGTCCGTATGTCATTCACAGACGAAGATTAATGAAGAAAAATGGGTAACGAAATCCATTCTTACCACAAGCTCTTAATAATATGGCCGTGATTTGTCATTACGTGCGACTATCTAAACTATGAAAAGAAGGAAGGAAAGATCAAATCCGCTAGTCAATTTTAGAAACAAAATAGGCTTTCTACATATGCATCGTCCATAGCAACGATTTTTATCAACTATAGCAAAGAAAGAGACGGATTAAAAAAAAAACACACTTTTTTTTGTTAAAAACAAAATTTTCTTATTTGTCAATACAACGATCATATCTTATTCTAATATTTCGGATCAACCCAATGAATTGGAGCGAGTCAATTGACTCTATGTTAGATATGTTTACATTTAAACTACGATTCCATAGGAAACACCAACCCCCCCCCCCCCCGCCCCCCGGCGCGCTTCAGATTTCTCAACAACTCCCCCGCCCCCGCCCCCCCCCGAGCAGCAACTCCATAGATCTATTGTAGCGCCGCCCTTCATCCTATATGTGCCTTGTGGTTATCTCATCTTAGTCATTGTGCTGCCACATCGGGAGCTTTTGATTGGCTTTCATGCAAGACTTTGAACCAGCGATATTTATGATCAGGATTAACTTGGTGGTCAACACATCAACATGAAGTTCTAGTACTTATGGCACCATAAATGTTTGAATGTCCAAACTTTCTTTCTACGATCCGTATGATGTCAGTACGTCTACAGTCGGCAGAGGAGATCAAAATAAGTTCTTACTTGGGCGATATCGTAAAAAGTAAATTATTTTTTTTTTTATCCCTCTATCTCCGTCTTTTTCCCATTTTCATCGTCCGTGACTCTTTGCTAATTCGCAACTATATTAGACTATGTGGAGCGTCTATTAAGAATCTCCGATCATGTTTGTCATTGTCGATCGTTGTTATCGTTGTAATGTAAAAACCGAACTCATCAAATTAAGCTCCAATCTCTGTTATCTTCTTCATTCCCTTTCTAAAAGGTAATCGGTTTGTTCAACTCACCATTTTCTAGTTGTAATTATTGCACCACACATACATCTTTTTTTTTTTTCTTCCTTGTCCGGAAACTCTACTTGTCCCCTCATCTTCTCAAGTCTTGATTTATTTCTCTGGATATTTTAGTTTGGATTTTGTTTGAATATGATTTTTATGGGTTTTCTTCAACACTCACACACCCACCAACTTTTTAGACGATGGCCATGGAGGGGCAAACATTGGCAGAGCACTAAAGCAGGACTGTGGAGCGTTAATACTGTGGATCTGTAGGATTGAAGATTAGCCAAATTTAGGATTAGGATAGTTTTTGCGCCTCTTGTATACAAGTAAAAGAAATAAATATAAGAGGTTTTTACCAGAAAAATCACTTTATGTATACTGAACAATGAACATTTACCAAACATGCACCTAACAGGGAATCCGTACCGGATTCTTAATTTTTTTTTACCATTTCTTTTTGTGGTCAAATTTGACATTAAGTTTCAGCACTGGAAGTCAATTCGACTGTGAGATAGAAAGTGACCCTAATACATTTTAGCTATTTGCGTTGAATTCGACCTTATAAGAAATACCTGAAGATCGCATTCGATCGAAAATGTACATGAGTTTTTTTAACTTTATGATGGTCAAACAGCTGTGGCTTGGCTTCATCATTGGTAGGTTCCTTTCTCTTACCTTTTCTTTGTTCTTGTTTTTTCTTCTTCTCTCATCTCTTTTTTTTTTTATTTTTCACTTGAGTTTGAGTTTGGGTATGATGGGGAAGAAGAGATGTTGGGATTTAAAAGGGATTGAAAAAGGCTGGGGATTTGTGGTTTGGGAGGAGTGGAAAAGTACTTTAGTTTGGGTGGAGGTGTTTATGGTTTGGATTTGTAGCAGATTTGGTGTTTCAATATTATGGCTGGTGGGGTTATGAACGATGGGTGTAGTTCAGTGAGGGGTTTGGGAATAGGCCTTGATTGGGTTTGTTTGAGGTCTCATGGGTTGGTTTGGTTTTAGGGCTTGAGGGTTTTAAAATTTTCTGTGGTGTGGTGCGAACCTTCCTTCCGTAAACGAACCTCTGTGGTGTGGTGTGAACTCAAATTAAAATTAAAATCATTAATTTCAAGTATTTTTTTCTGTTTGCTATCTTACCCACATATTCCTGGAATTTTGTAACGAGGAATTCTATGCTTCCGCCAATAGGAGGCTCGCGATTTACCCATGATGTGACGAAAGTGTTTCCATGGACCCCTTTTTTGTTTTTGAATATTTTCCATGGACGTTGGTCTGCGCACTAGTTAGAAATGTTGCTTGTGGTGTCACAGAGTAGAAGGATATTACTATGCCATTGCCAAACCAACAACTACTATAGAACCCCTCGTTAATCTGCATCTAGTGTGTGTCATTTTTTTTATTTTCCTTAACTAAGATAACCATGTATGATTTTTTTTTTCTCTCTAGTTGGCCCAGTGGCCAGGAGAGGTTGAATAAACCTGCCCACCCAGGGATTGATCTTGGGTGCAACTATGGGAGCGAGTGTGCTTAACCACAATTGTGATTCCCATGATGTATGATGACAAATTGAAAAGCTCATGTACTGCCCTTCCAGTACCTAAAGTCAGAAAAACTCATGTACAATTTTGGTCGAATGCGACTTTCGGGTGTTTCTTATAAGGTCGAATTTGACACAGGGAACTAAAATGTTTTAGAACCACTTTCTATCTCATGGTCAAATTTGACCTCCAGCGCTGAAACTGAAGGTCGAATTCGACCACAAAAAAATGGAAAATTTTTTTAGAAATCATATACAGATTCCCTGTTAGGTGCATGTTTGGCTAATGTTCATTGTTCGATGTACTAACCATATGAAGTGATTTTTCCGGTAAAAACCTCTAAATATAAAGATAGAAAAAAATAGTAAATTAAAAATAGATTAGGAAAAAATGGTGCCTTCTAGAGCCATTAAACTTGAGGGCCATGGAAGTTGCTAGGATCGATTAAAAGAGGTTGATGTTATATATATGTATAAACCTAGTTCTCATTGAGATCTTTCCAGCTTAACTTGTTGGAGTAAAACTCATATATATATATATATATATATATATATATATATATATATATATATGCATCCATCCCTCACCATTTTTGGTGAGGGACACCCCTTTTGGGGGTGTTTCAAGTACAAGAGGGAGGTACAAAGTACCCCTCTTGTACTTCTCTTGTACTTGAAACACACCCAAAATGGGTGTCCCTCACCAAAAATGGTGAGGGATGGATGCACATGAAGACTCCCCTATATATATATATATATAAAACTGGAAAGCGGTGAGTGTAGCTGAGATGCATTTTGGAGTTTAAATGGATCCACCATAAGCCACATAAGTTTATGGGAGTGGGAACTACATAAAAAATCTCAAGTTTAAAAAAAAAAACCTCATCTAACCGATTAATTTGAAACGATTCCATCTACTTCTCCCTCTAAACGAAACACCCCTCCCGTTTATGCTAAACTAATCATTTTCATCATATTAAACCCAAAAGATTTGCATGGGTATCTCTTCTCTCTTCCTTTACAAACTTGCCCATCTGTGATCAAGGTATGGTTTTTGTTCTAATGCGTGCTTGTAACTCTCATGATATTTAACCTTGTAATTGTAGGGGCTTTCATATTATATATATATGGGAAATTCTCCAAAATGCCCCATTTGGAAAGGATAATATTATAATATATATATATATATATATATATTATAGCATGGGGAGTATCTCTTTTTCAAATGCTCGGGCGCCATAAATATATATAATATAATATAATTGTAGTCACCTTTTCATAATATATATAATATAATTTTATCCTTTCCAAATGGGGTATTTTGGAGAATTTACCATATATATATATATATATATGAGAAATATTCAAGTGCATCCATCCCTCACCATAGGTGAGGAACACTTCCATAAATGAGAAATTTCAAGTACAAAAGTGAATTTTCAGATACATAGGGTGAGGTACACTTCCTTTGTGCAAAAAGGGAAAGTGCCCTCACCCTATGGTGAGGGATAGATGCGCATCTATCCCTCACCATAGGGTGAGAGACACTTTCATAAATGAGAATTTTTCAAGTACAAAAGTAAATTTTCAAGTACATGGGGTGAGGTACACTTCCATAATTCATGTGCAAAAAGGAAAAGTGCCTTCATTCTATGGTGAGGGATAGATGCATATGGTGAATATCATGAGAAAAACGGTTCTTGCAACAAAATAAATTTATCGCTATAATATTGTGATTGTGATAAGATAAGTAAAGGATATCACAATACTATCAGAATAAAATTCAAAATATCAGCGATACCTGCAACATTAAACAAGTGAAAATTCTCCCTTGTTTTTGTTACATTGACTGGAACATGGTTTCCTGGTCTTTAGTTAGAAACTCCCGCCACTTATATTCTTCTCTCTTTTTTCTTCTCAGTTGTTTTTACTAGAATATTCTTCTTAGTTGCATGCTTCTCCCCTTTCACATAAGAAAGAATACTGTAGAATACGTGCATTCCATGTTTTGAACGGATGAATATGTTGATGAAATATAGAAAAAATGATGCTTTTGACATATTCAGCTTTCGATTCCATTTTAAATTAGCACGGCGTTTTACTTTAGGGAACTCCAGCTTAGAAAATGTGAAATGGTGCATGTCCAAAATCAATGCATGTCAATGTAATTTTATCCTTCTTTTGTTCAACAGTAATGAGAGGAATAAAAGTAGGACATAATGTGATGTTCTACATCTCATCTTAGTTTGGATGGAAAAGTGAGGAGAGAAGTAAAGTTTAGATTTGACACCACAATCCCATTTACTTCTCCTTTTGCCTTTTTTAAAACTATTACAAATTTGCTAATTTGGAGAGAGTAATCTTTCTGAAAAAGTTTTTTTTTTTTTTTTTTTACTTTAACAAATGTTGTTGTTGGAAAGTAAGTAGGCTACTGCGCCTGATTTGGAAAAACTAAAATCAACTCAAATTAAAATATTATTATTAATTTTCTCTTTACAGGTGAAGCAGGGCTCACCTATGATGTATCCACTCACGTAGCAATTATCATTCTTCTTTGTGAAGCCCACCCTAATTTGACATCGGCTTGGTTTTTTATCTACTGTTGGATAACTATCTCAAAATGGGTGGTTATGAAACCCCAAGGGGTAGCTTGGTTGGCCTAGAATCATGGTTTGCACCCAGAGCTTTGTAGGTTCGAAACTACACTACCGCACTGGGACTATATGGGAGTTTACCCGACTTTCCTCTGTGCCCAAAGGGATTAGTCCAACCCAAAGAATTGGAATTCCTTTGACAGTTAAAAATAAAAATAAAAAATAAAAAATGGGTGGTTATGAGATTAGAAAAATTCAAGGCCCTTAAATTATATATATATGTAAGGATACTTTGATGTGGCTGGTTTTGGTCAATTCTAATCCATGATGATAACTCTTTTTTTTTTTCTGTGGTATTTACTCTGCTAATTGACATGGATCCTGGTGGGCCTCACATGGAGAGAGCGTGAGATTCGTATCATACACGTTTCTAAGGCCCATCCAGAATAAATGAATGAAAGGGGTTTATTTGATGTAAGCTACCTACAAGTAGTGGCATGGCAGTTGATTTTAGATTCTTGAATGGTGGGCCATACTTTAGACATGTATGAATGGTCTTCACTGGACTTTGGATGCACATGAAGACTCTGGTTCATTGCACAACGAATCGGAATTATGAAAAGGTGACGACAACTGACTCTGATTCTATCATGTCTCATGTCCGATGGCTTTGATTATGCTATTACATGGAAATGGAAATCATGTAACACGTCCATGGAGCCGTGTCGTGGGGTTAAGGCTAGGTCGCAAATTATAAGTCTAAGGTTGGAACTTGGGCAAAGCCCCACATTCCTAACCAAAGCACTCGATCCACCCCTTTCCCTTGCAGATTTCCCTTTTTTTGGCTTATATGATCACTTGACATGGTCTTATTTCAGGAATTACCCAGGTAGATTGGAGTCTCATTGAAACCATATGGTAACGTTTGCAAGCCTCCTCTGCGACCATGGTCACAAGGGAGGCGGGCCTTATATGATTATTAGTGAGAATGATCTTGAGGCACCCAAAGTCAGATGACTATTGGCAGGGAAGGGGGCCTCTATATTATAATTGGCAAGAGTAATGATCTTGACTCTCCCAACTCAGATTACCTGACTATGATATATAGTTCTGTATTAATCTTTAAAAAAAATAGATTTTTAGAAGCTTGAACCTAAGGGCCCGTTTCTTTATTAGAATTCCAAGAATTCTCCAAAAGTTGTCCCTTTAGGTGGAATTCCAAATCCTTCTTTTTGACGGAGGACTTGAAATTCCAACAAATGGTATAGAAAATGGAATTCCAAGAATTCCAAAATATATTTTGAGTGGTTGTAGTTTGAAACTCTAATGAAAGAAACATTGCGTTTTAAATGCCAGGGGATAAAATGTCACATCATCCAAAAAACCCCAACCTCCCAAATCCTAGTCAAAAATTCCGGTAAACAAACAGGCCCTTAGGGCAATCTATTTGATGCAACACACATTTAAGTTGAACAGTAAAACTGAGAACCTAAAGTAAAGCATTAGGCACCTCTCCTTTATACACTTTACGCCACCATTTTTCATCCATGGGGGGCAATCTATTTAACAGACTATATTAGTAACAGTAGATCTTGCATGCAAACTAATGTTTCTCCAGTTTTAGCCAATTTGATAGGAATTCATATTCTTAGAATTCCTAAGAATTCAATTCCGGCTCAAACAAATGGCCCTAACGAAAATGTTTGTATATTGAGATTGTTAGTGCATTGTCTTACTAAAGGCTAAAATAGATTGGTCACTTTGAAATTGAGGAATTTACCATGCACACCCCCGTAGGACCTTATACCGCACTATAGGCCCCACATTGACAACGGACACGGATATGGCCACGAGGGAGTGATTTCGTAATTTTTTTTGTCGTCTAGTGGCATTGTCTATATCGACCAGTCAGTGAATTTATCTTTCGCACAGAGGGTCATTTTCCCATTTCTATCGACCACCCCTTTCCACCCACGTTTCCCCTTGCCCTTTCTTCTCCACACAGTCGACGCCTCCCTGTTCTAGTGGTCCCAGGAAGCTTGGCGCCAATTTTCGAAAGGGTTCACATGGAGGTGCGTTTTTCCTTTACGTTTTTCTTTCATATTTTGTGCCCTAGATTTTGAATGGTAACCGAGGTTTTCATAGGCTCTATTTTGATGGCTCTGGGACGTCCTCTGAGTTGTTCTTCTTCTCCTCATCTACCCAAACGGGGGATATGCTCTGAGTTGTTCTTCTTTTCCTCATCTACCCAAACGGGGGATGTGCTCTGAGCTGTTCTTCTTCTCCTCATCTATGCAAACAGACCCCTACTCATCTTCTTCTTACATGAAAATGGTTGATCTTTTTGACTCATTTTTTTTGAAATTTTATTTTGTTTCCATTGCTTGATATTGGCAGTGACTTTTTCCAAGTGTTTCCATGCGTTCTATCAGTCCTTAGAAAAAACTCCCTCTTCCCTATTTCTCTTGTGTATTCTCTGTTGTCTATCTCCTTCTCACAAATTAACTTTGAATCAAGATTTATCATCTTGCTTCAAATTATATCACCAATACCAAAATGTTTGTATTAATGGATGGAAATTACAAACCCCACCGACAAACAAAACCAGGTATATAAATCTCATACCTTACAACCAAGAATACACCCGTTACATAGCATAAACAATCAGATTAAGGAACAACCAAGAACAGCAGCCAACATACTCATGGTTGAGTGGCATTGGCATCTTAGTTTCACATACATGCCCTAAGGAAAAAAAAGAAAAAGAAAACGAACAACAAATTTACAGTGTAGAGCATCCGCAAATGAAAAGTTTAGGTCTTTTTATTCTCTTGTTATCATCAAGTCTACTTCCATCAATAGGTTGAAATTTCCATCTGATCAAAGAAGAGACCTGTTGGGCCATGAGCAGGTAGCAATGCCAGCATCATAGGACCTTTAGCACCTTCTTCTACAGTCAATACCCCATGATTGAAGTTGATGTCCGCTTTTACAAACCCAAGATGGACATAGTTAATGCGGAAGGTGGGAAATTTCTTGGCTAGAATCCTTGTAAAGGCATTTAGAGCAGCTTTGGAGAGTACATATGCAGACATAAAAGTAGGCCAGCCTTTTTGTTCCAACAAATCATCCTTGAAGTCCTTTGAAAACCATTGTAACACCTCATCAACTTTCCCTTCTGTGAGGCCATCGGTGGCACCAAGCACTTCTTTAGCGCTTTCATTGGAGATAAACTGAAATAACACAACAACAAAATGCGAGATCAAAGGCATTGGCTAAGAGCTTTCTACGAATGACAACATATATGTTTGAGAAAGACTAGGCTTATAGTTTATTTCCTTCTCAACTATTGAAAAGAAACTCATATAGACATGCCCATGACATAGTGAAAGGTGCTCATTGTTGCAATCTTGAGGGTGTGGGTTCTAAGTCATGTTACCAAACGAGAAAAAAAACAACTCTTTTAACGTAAAAGAAGGCATTACATGGAGATGACAAAAGAATGAAGTTCAATGTTAAAAAAAAAAAAGTGCATGTGTCCTTATAGCTACTAGGCCATGATAACCAGATGTTATAAAAACAGCAAGACATTCTTCTGCCTTATCATAAGTTTGTCGTACTAGTCCCATTATTAAGCTCGGTTTCTCTCCTTCGAATTGCATGGATGAGAAGAATTTCATTCCCTCTGCCAGCCATTGAAGGCAGATGTTTTGCTATAGTTACAGATTCTGTTAAAAATGTCTTTGTACTGGAGTTTCTCATTTGGATGCATGAATTTCTAGTGTCCATGACATCCCCTCAATGAGGATTCCTCAAAACCTTTGGCCATGATTATTTATTACACATGGAGCAACCAAACGTAAAACTACCTTGTAATTTAATAGAACTTTTATGGTACCCAAGGTGGGAGTCCATGCATCCAAACCAGGCCCTATCTCCAAAAGTACCACCAATCAACTCATATGCATCTTAGTTGCAAGCTTATAAACAACAGATAATCCAACCACTGAGACTTACTTAAGAGTTTCAGATACATAATCCACAAGCCAATATGAGTTGATAAACTTGGCATGTGAATCACTTTCAAATAAATTGGATTGGTCTGTTAAAAATATATAGTAGTAACAGAACTCTGTTGCCAGCCCTAAGAAAATAGAAATGAGAAGTTGAAATGATAGGATTGTAACTACCTTAGCATTCATATCCAGGAAGCTTCAATATGCAATTATACTAATTTCAAGTTGTGGAAAGAAGTGTAATTCGAGTACTAGGCCTAGTTTGGTACTATTATCAGTGGAAAGAAATGTCACTACAATTTGCCCATTACCACTTCCAAACTGATTTTTCACATGAAATTAAAGTAAAATTCTAATTACAGATAAGTATATTTTTTTTTCTTCTAAATGTTTAACAAAGTAACGCAGTGAATGAAGTTTACTTGTCAAATATTTTAATGAGAGAGAGAGAGAGAGAGAGAGAGAGAGAGAGAGAGAGAGAGAGTATCATCAAAGTAATGGTAATGCTCCCCATAATATATGTAAGCTTGCATTAAAACAGTTGAAGTACAGACTCATGATTTACTGGAATGGCCCCAAGATTCAAGGTCCGCAAAGCATCGCCATCTCCAATGAATCCACAATCCCCTGCATTATTTACCTGTATAGAATTTTATTGTAACTTGTTTACAAAACATTGGAATTCACATAATTTTTACCTCAAATCTATATGTAACTTGTTCACAACACATTTGCTTTCCAATGTGTATACTCATGTTCCCTAATTGCTTTTGTATGTGCAGACGAATGATGAACAAGCACGTGAAGCTCCGAATACTCTCCTATACAACCTACGCTTTCGTGTATCCGAAGGAATCCGCCGCGGAGATGTATATCCCCACAACTTAATTCATAGCATCGATATACTTTGTTATTTTGTTACATCATCTACATGCTAACAACCTGATCCGATTATTGTACACACTAGGAATTCGGGAGGCTGAGGTGCATACCTACAAATTCGAACAAGGATACATGGTCACTTACAAAGCAGCAGAAGGACTACGTGAGGCGGACGGGGCTTCACCATCTTGCAGACATAGATCGCATGGTCATAGATCATGCACTTATCACTGCTCTAGTGGAGAGGTGGCGGCCGGAGACAAACTCATTCTACTTTCCATCGGGTGAAGCTACCGTCACGCTAGAAGATGTTGCATACATATACGGCCTTCCAATAGATGGGCCCATAGTTGTTAGACGTACTTTCCCGGGGAAATTTGTAGTGCCAGTGTGTGAGGAGGTCCTTGGGCTTACCCCATGGAAGAAGTTCGACTACGTTGGCTTAACAGTGAAGTTTAAGTGGCTTGAAGACAACTTCAAGGCTGAGGAACTGGAGAAAAAAAGAGGACGAAAATTACAAAAATGAAGAGATCCGTGCAACACGGGCCTATTTATTCTTCTTAGTCTACGGTCAAATTGTTACGCAAACTTCCTGTGCCCGTAGACCCGCTTACCTACTCGAGCTTTTTAATAAGTTCAAACGTTACGCATGGGCACCGGCTTGTCTTGTCAATCTCTACAGGATGTTGACCAATGCCTCGCTTTGGAATGCGGAGAAGATAAGTGATGGAGGTGAGAAGGAGGAAAAAGGTGGAGAGATTGAGGGTCACCAACTGATGACACCAACCGGGCCTCTACAGCTATTACAGGTGATCGTTTTCATTAATAATAAAATTTTCCTTATTAATTATATTGTACGTAACTCATTTTCTTGTATGCTGTGGTACAGATATGGGCCTACACTAGGATGTCTATCGAAAAGTGTCCTGAGCCAAAAGACAATCGGAAGAACGACATTCAGTTCCCACTCTTTAGGATGTGGCGAAGGAAATTGCTTGAAACCCCACCCAAATCTAAGGTGAAGGAAGTCAGAATGCAGTTAAACAATCTGAAACTTGATGGGGTAATCATTGAAACTCATGTTTTTGACACCCTTGCTTTCGAAGTTAATATACTAGCTAACCTAATGCTTGATGAGCCATTCCTTACCTCAATTGCAGTTCATTTGGCAACCTTATAAGGGGTACGGCAAGAAGTTTCACTCGAAGCTTTCAAAAGTTGATTGTAGTCTTATCAGCTCGTCTACCGTCCTTGTCTTCTATTGGATCATCGAGTGTCATAATACTTGGCGGGTTATGAAACAGTTTGGACTAAAGCAATTAGTCCCACCACCATTCACAATGCCAATTCCGAGACAAGAAATGACCTACTTTATTGTGGTTGATTATGAAAAAATGATTGATGAAGAGATTAAAGTGTCGTGGGCTGCAAGAGCCCAGCTTGGACTACATGAGCCCAGCTTGGACTACATGATGAGGAATGTATTGCAGCCGAGCAACCAGCTGAGTATATGGAATGGTATAGTGAAAACACAGTCATGTTTATTGATAGGGGAGAGGAACCGGAGCAGCCCACTGTGGCTGAGCAAGAGGCTGTCCAGGCGGAGGGATCTGGCAAACAAGATGAACCCACCATCCCACAAACATGTACAACTAATTCTGCTTTATAATTTAAGTGGTTTTGCATTTCACCTTTGCTTGTCTGTTATTACAGCAATAGTTCAAACCACCTACTGTGCAAATTGTAATAGGTTGCATTTCTGTCTTTCTTTTCAGGCTCAAGATTTGGTCGACTGGATAGAGCGCTCGCTTAAACGGGCTGCCCACAGGAACACTCCTCTAAAAAAGCTGGCACTGTCAATTGAGAAGAAATTGGATAAGTTTAGGTCCGGTTTTGGGACAAATTGGGAGGAATTCTCATTCGATGGCTATAGCAACTCACAGCCCGTTGAAGATGTGAGGAAGAAGAAGATTACAATCACATTTACACATAAGAAGAGGCCCACATCCAAAAGCCCGGCAAAACCAAAAAGCAAACGTCAAAAAGAAAAACGGCGGTTTTCGATGAAACTCCGCTACTGATGATAGAAGGTTTCGGTAGCAGGCCACACACACCGGTCGAAGTTCAAGAACTACATCAAGAGTCTGTTCAAGGACCCGGTGCCCCGCCTGTTCAAGAATCTACACTTGGATTCGGTGTCCCACCATTCGAAGAACCTGTTTGTACCCTGCCCTTAAGCAGGACATTATTCGCCTCGCCATTGCCGGTCTCTAGTTCATCCGCCCAAGTGGTCTCAGCCCCTATGCCACACTTGTGTTACTAGTGTGGAGGATAAAACGGCTACCACTGATGCGCAAGATACCGGTGAAGTTTGAAGACTACGCTCATTCACTTGTTCAAGATGACTACGTGCTGTCCGATGGTGACAAGTTCTTTCTCAAAGGCTTCAAAGAATATCATGCCACCAGGTATGAAATGGCTTCCACATGTTATAAATGTCTTTGTACATATAGAAATCAACAATTTTACATGTTTTGTTTAATCAACATCTCCTCTACTACCATACGAAAGATGAGTTGGATCAGATTTGTACGTTAGTAAAGGCAGATGATCTGGCGAAGATCCTTGAAGAGGGAACATGGATGGACACGAACATCATATACTTTTACTTTGAAATCTTACGGGAAGGGTGTGACAACTGTTTCATTGCC
This sequence comes from Umbellularia californica, assembly GCA_028538565.1. Taxonomy (NCBI): domain Eukaryota; kingdom Viridiplantae; phylum Streptophyta; class Magnoliopsida; order Laurales; family Lauraceae; genus Umbellularia; species Umbellularia californica. The sequence goes on from JAPQWN010000006.1 coordinate 20,631,341, forward strand.
GACCCAAGTGTTTGTGTAAGTAATGATGCCACTGATTTGTGCAAGTAGTGTTGTACATCTTCTAAGATGAGTTGAATGAAGTGAAATTTGTTAATACTGCATGCAGAGTTGGTGGCGCGATGGGAGTGATTCCGCGGTGGAAGTCGTATTAGGGAAACAAGGGCATAGGGTGTGGGATGCGAAGGAAGCACGCACGCTGGTCTTCATCGTCTACCACAAGTCTCATTTCACCCTACTGGTTGGGTACGTTGATGAGAAGAGGTGGGAGTTCTACAATAGCTTGGATAAAGATCGTCGGTCAATGAAACATGCTGAAAAATTTGTATGTTATTGTCAGCTATTGTGTCACTATTGTGTTTTTATTTGTCTCTTTCGGAAGCGTAATATAATGAACATTCGCGTTTACTTTCATGGCTCTACATATTATAATGCTCATTTTTGTTTGTAAAATGCCAGGCGGGATGGTTGAATGAGAAATACGGTCACTTCGGTTGGAACGACCCGTTTATGTGGTCATGGCTAGAGAGGACGGACATCCCTCGCCAGGAAAATATCAATGATTGTGGAGTATTTGCAATGGCCTTCGCTGTTCACTGTGTGCACCGATTGCCCTTTAAATTCAATCAGTCTCACATCCCATACTTTCGAAGCAAAATCATTATAGAGATCTTCAAGAGGAGTTGACAATTGAATGCAAACAGGCTGGGCTTGACTGAATTGACGACAGACTCCCCATTAAGATGAACCAGCTGAGTGATGAATAGACCAGCGATGGGTAGACCTGTCCAATTAAACAGATTTTTGTGTAAACAAGTATAGAAGTTGTCAGCAGTTTGTCCCTAGTGTACATTTTTTCATGTATAGGATCTTTACTTTTGATCAAGAATGGAGTTCTGTGAATGGTTTCTTTTGATGTTATTTTGATGATAGGGGAGTTCTTTCTGTGAATGATTTATTTTTGTGAATGGAGTTCTTTTGATGGTAGGGAAGAGATTTTGTTTAAAACTGTGTCCATATTATGTGTATTCTCTACAGATTTTCATGTTATTATGTGAACTGGGCTTATCATCTTACAGGTATCTTACAGGATTTGTTTTCCCAAATGGATCACTGATTATTGTCTGTCTTCTATTTTTCTTGTTTGCAAAACAAATGGTCGATATCGACAATTAAAGTAGTCGATATCGACAACTACTGTCATAATACTGAAACTTAGACTTTCAGTTATGTGGTCGATATCGACAATTATAGTTGTCGATATCGACCACTACTGTCATGATACTGAAATTCAGAATTTTAGTTATGCGGTCAATATCGGCAACAAAAGTTGTCGATATCGACAATTACTGTCATGATACTGAAACTTAGAGTTTCAGTTATGTTGTTGATATCGACAATGTATTCTAGAATCAGAATAACCTAGGTGAAACCATCAATCTCTTTACATTAACACTTTATATATATATTCTTAATAACAGTTACAAGAGCTGTAAAAACCACCATTTCAATGCCACTAAAGTAAGCTCAAATCAAAACACAAAGGAACAAATACCCTTTCTATATTTTCAATATCCACTTATATAACAGGATGACCATACAAAATATACATACAGAGATATGGGCCTACAATAGGACTATATGCATCATCTAAAGCTTTCAAAAAAATTCTTCAATAACTGTTCTTACTTAATTATGTTTCTAATTACAATGGAACACAACTACTGTCATGCAATAACACGCTCCAAATATATAGACAAATGAGACCACCCAAAAAATATTACCAAAAAATGAGACCAACTATTCCTGCACAACTAATCATGCACAACTGTTCTTACTTACAACGAGACTATATGCATCAAATGAGACTACCCAAAAAATACTACAAAAAAACTTTCACACACTTTCCATCAGCTTATTACTGGAGGATTGCGACACCCTCCACGGTTATGCCCTTTTCCTTTGCAATTTGAACAAGTAACAACCCTTCTCTGACGACCACAATCTTCAGTACGGATCCTGTTCTTTTTTGGACGTCCGGGCTGTTTAGTGGCTCTCGGTGGAAGAACCCTAACATCACACGTGTGCTCTCATTGTTTAATGTCGCGAGTAGCATGTAAGACTTCACTGTACGATGTACGGTAAGTGCTTGAATAATACCAATGCTCGCAAAATGCGTACGGACCATAATTTCTGACCTTCATTGAAGCCAATGCTTGACAACACGGGATGCCTAAGAGTTGCCATTTCCGACAGTGCAAGTTTTCCGTTCGAGGTCAACAACATCTTACGTACTCCGCAGATTGAACTTGAAATTCAACGAGCCCAGCTATTCGAACGTGCACTCGGCGAGCATCCTCCATTTCTTGGCTTAGTAGTTTCTCCGCATACGGAGTTAAATGAGTTATACTTTCTGAAAGGAGGTGTTGTTTATGATAGAACTCCATTAACTTGGCACGCATTTTCTCTACCTGCTTTGTGATAGGCAGGACTCTTGTGTCTTTTAAGAGGCTGTTAGTACACTCGGCCGCGTTGCTAGTAAGCATGTCATACGGCGTTGCTAGTCAAGTTGGCCGGCTCCCCCAACGATATGAACAAATTAGTAAGGAACCACTCCCAGCTGTCACGGCGCTCTGCTTCCGCAAAGGCGAATGCTATTGGAAGCAGCTTCTGATTGGCATCAAGTGTTACTGCTACAAGTAATACACCTGGATACTTGCCTCAGAGATGTGAACCGTCAACAGCAATCACCGGTCTCAACGAAGACGTGAAAGTCCTTAAACAAGGTCCGAATGCCCAAGAAAATCCTCTGAAACAGTCCTCTGTTGTGGTGTCTATGTTTGTTACAGTGCCAGGGTTGCTCAAATGAAGTTCTTTACAGTACAGAGGTAGCTGCTGGAAGGAGTCTTCATACGATCCACAAACCATATTCAGTGCCATCTCCTTTGCTATATAAGCATCCTGTAGTTAATGGTCAACCCAAACTCCATTTGATAGTCATTCATGATCTCCTTCGGTTTCAAATTGACATTCTGTCTAACTCTATCCATGATGAACTCTGTAATAAGTGCCGAAGATGCTTGTCGATGTGCCATGCCCATTATTGGTCTTGAGCATTTATGGTTAGGATTATACGCCCTTACTTTAAATTTTGGGCTTGATTCGACGATTGAAGCGTGAATACGCCATGGACATTCTTGATCTCTGCAACGTGCAGTTCCTTTGGTCGTGTTGGTCTTCAAGGGTTTAAGGGTGAAGTTGTCATAAATTGCGAACTTAGCCAAAGTTTTCCGAAATGTTTTTTGATCTTAGAACTCACGGCCGATCCACATTTCCCGTGCCGAGTTGTTTCCAACATCTGTGTTTATGTCCTCGGGCTCCATTTTATCATCAAGATCGACAACTGGAGTTTCATTACGACGAAATGCCTCATTGCTTCGATTGGCTCCTACAACTTCAGCCGGAGTTTCATTACAACGAAATGCCTCATTGATTAGATTGGCTCCTTCAACTTTACTTTCGGGATTCGCCAATGGAATTGAATGGATTTGGCTTATGGAGGGAGGCCCATCAAAATGGATATCACCACCACGGTCTGTCCCAAATACCAAATCATCATAGACAGTGTCTTGTCCGACCGTCTGACTTGGACTGCAATCGACCCGCACAAAAGGAAAAAACATGTCTTTGTCTTCGCGGATGTTGATGGTGGGTACGTATCCATAGCTAATTGAATTAAAAACTTGTTTTTTGTTGGAAGTTCTTGTTGAGTTTCTTGTTTTGTCAGGACAAGAGCGACGAACATAGCTCCTTTGAAAACCTACAATGAATCGTTACATAAATAAGCAAGTAGGAAGGAAAATATAATAATTAGTGTTGTACAATCTACTTATGCAAACAAGTGTACCTCCAATCATCTCCTCCTATGCATTGCTCCTTCTTCCGACTGTTGAAGACATATAAATATATCCCATTCGATACATCACCCGATGCTTTGAACATACTCTTAACATCATTATCATCATCAACATTGGCTAGGGAGTATGCCCGTCCGTTGTGATGTAGGTATTGCATGCTTAAATTCTGGATGGATAAGTCCCCATTAGATGCTTCAATTGCTTCTTTAACAAGAGATTCATATGTTATGTCTGTAGCTAAAAAATCATCTTCTGTTTTCCTTCATTGTACACAGGACGACTTATATCGAATTCAAAGTCACCGCCATAGTGGAAGATGAACAACACCTCTCGATCTGACAGGCTGTCATTATATCAAATGAAATTAATAAAAATATCGGTGGAAATTAGGTACAAATGTCAGTTAATACAGATCTATATTAACAGCATTTGTATGTCTTTGAGAGTAGAGAAAATGTCTTCACATTTATTGATAAAAACTCCGTACACCATGCCAAATAAAAAGATTAAACAGCTGTTCACAAACGCTTACGACTAGCTAAACATTTACAACAATAGTTTTATCAAAAGAAAGAAATGGCATTTTGATCAATAGTCTATTTATTATAAAGCTTGGAACAATGCTTTCAAACCATGCTATTGAGTGCCAGTGGCTATTCCTCATACATTATTCCACCCATTCTCCAAAAGAAACCAACTCGTGACCCAACAGTTCTCCCACTGCTGGATTTAATCATAATACATTATTTCTAATTGCAATGGACGCTAACGCAATCACAAAACAAACCCTTTAAACCCCACAAACCACAGTTGCCTAGGGCATAGAAAGAAGATTTCACACGGTTTTTAGGGTTTCCAACAATTACATAGTGGACAGGAATTTTGGTGATGGTGTTTTAGGGTACATAAAGCACTTTAAGGTGATAAATAATGTGTGTACCTTTGTCTTAATGGAATTCAACCACCATGGAGATGGCGATTTATGGTGTTTTCTAGAAGAAAAAAACTCCAGAACAGAGTTGAAGACGACCCAAATGGAAAAATGCGAAAAGTGGAATCGGGCTGAGATATAAGTGGATACTCGCATAATGGTCGATATCGACAATTATAAATGGTTGATATCGACCATATCGCAAAACGACAAAAAAAAAAAAAAAAAAAAAAGCCCATACGAGGATCCCTTCCTATTGGAAATTGAACTGGATCCTGCTGGAACGTATACCGTGCTAAAGGGATTTTATCCGTAAATTCCTCCTTTGAAATTTGAATGAATCGTGTTTTACTTTTTTTCGAACTTCTTTTGAGAGAGATGGAGTGGATCATGCGAGAGAGCATGTAAAGCACACCGTCAAAGTCACTGTCTCTGAAGCACAGAAGCCAAAAAGGTTAGTGGACTTTTTGTTTTTCGAGTGGACACTTTCGTTGTCATATGCAGAAGAAACGTATATTGAATCCACTGATGTAAAACTAGTTCACTTAGAACAACTTGCCTTCTCATGATAGAAAATGGACAGGCTTCTCTTGCAATTTAGTGAGAAAGTGAGAGTTCTTCCAAGTGGATTCCTTTTGCCTTTAGACTTCCTCCCAACTGATCCAAAAAGAGTTCATCAGGGCCCACACGGTGGAAGAGTCTGTCTTTTTAATCCACTGTCAAACATGGTCTCATGATTACACGCGTAAAGAACAGAAGAAGTTAGCCCATCTTGATGTAATGTTCATTTGGTGGGGGTCTCACCTGGATAGGAAGCTCTACAAAACATACACCAAAATAACCAAAACTAGCTCTTTGATTTTTTTTTTTTTTTTGTTGCGTTTTGGTGGTGGGTCCAAAATCCGATCGAAGGTGACAAGTTGACAAATGGGTGGAAGACTTCGGATAGAGATGGGTCAGTGTAACCAGGTTGATGGTCCACACTGTATAGTCCTGCTAGAGAACAAAATACAAGTAGCTAGCCATTCATATGGCATGGAATTATTGAGATCGTAAGACTTGGATATGTTGATATTCTTCAGAAAATGAGGAGCTAAATTCAACCATCTAGCAACTTGTATTTATGGCTAGCATTTCTTCTTCTCCCCCTAGATTCAATGGAACTGGTTTTTCTACCATTCTTCCTCACTGAAGCTGAAGTTTTAGTTTGAACTTAGGAGATGAAGATGTTTTTATTAATCCATGGAAATATAACTCAAATGATCAATGGTTTACTTGGACAATACACAGAGAGGACCATGGTAGTCAACAGTCAGCACATGGCAATTTGCAGTTACTATAAAGAGAATATCATAATTGTCCAGATTAGAAGGTTCTAGCTAACTTACATTTGAAGTTAGAAAGTGAAGTGAAGCAATTTTAGCTTGACATTGATTTTGAGAGTCTCATGTGGGGCTGGAGTTGTCATTCAATTGTCATTTTAAAATATATTTTGGGCAATGTGAGAGATCGCCGCATTGACCCACAAGCATGGAAGTCAAAGCTTCCATGTCAACTGTTTCAATAAATATAAATATATATACATATATATGGAAATATTCAGTTTTCACCAATTATATGACAACTTTTTTGCAGGGCCCAAGTAGCAACCCATCCAAACCTATCAATAAATAGGGAACCCCATGATAGTCACTAATCCCAAAGATTGGTACACATCCGAATGAACTGACTTATTGGATCGAGGGTTGAATATTTTCTTGAATATGAAGACATTAAACTTGTGGGCCATGGATGAAAGGGTTAGGGGCATAGGTTTGGGGTCAAACTTGATATTTAGGGTGGTCTCACATAGATCTTTCCATCCCCCTGGTCCCATCATCAAATTGGGCCCACAATTGGGCCCCCAAAAAAATTTCCCACGTACTAATAGAGAACAGTTCCTACAAAATATATATATATGGAGATGCTCTTACGAGAGATATCTCTTACCTTATATGAGAGATAAGGTGGGGGCCCTCACATCTCATAGGAGCATCTCCCAATATAAAGCCATCAGCAACTAGAGCAAACATGTAACCAAACAATCGTTATGTCAAAGATGATACAATTAATAAGCCATGGGGCTTGAGCCCAGCGAGCGTCAAATGTTTGGTGAGTTCCAAGTCACAACAAGCCACCGTAGGTTGCAAAGCCTAAGGACAAGTAAAGTCACACCAGATCCAAATCTTCTTAACGACTAAAGGGGATACTGAAAATTCATTTCAGTTTTAAGAACGTTGACCAAGCATTGCTAGGCTAAGCTATGACTCAATTGCATCCATCCATGAACCTCGAATGTTGACCAAGCATTGCTAGGCTAAGCTATGACTCAATTGCATCTATCCATCAACCTCTATTTATATTCTAACTTCTCACTACTTTATATATTTTCAATAGGAGAGTTTTTATGTAAGTCATGATAAGAGAAATGCAAATCCCTTAGCTCCCTTCCCCATGATTGACCAGCATCCAAGTAAACTCCAGGCTGTTGGTTAAGCGCATTTCTGACGGAAATTCCCTTTGTTGGGAAATCCTGACAGAAATGCAGTGGCTATCATAGCGAATTCTGCATTCTCAATTTGATTGGGAAATTTTGTTAAGAAATAGCTGAGTTGGCCATGTAAAAAGCCGACGACGAAATTCTCATAATCCTGGATTTCAAAATGCTATCCGCATTGAGTATTTTGGAATTCTACTTTGGAGGACCGCATTTTGAAATTCTCCAAATTTCCCATGATTTTTAATTTATTTAAGTTATAATCATTTCAAAACCGCAGTGATTTATAATTTGACAGAAGCTCGGTACCAATAGATGTATCCCGACAAAGATAAATGGATGTTAAATGAACCCAAATGCAATATGTAATGCAATCGGGGCATACATCATCTTACACAGATGGAGAAATTATGATAAATCATGCCCTCATTAGTGCACGAAAAATTCATCAATCAGTAAAACCGATCGGATCCAATTCGATTTGCGGATTGGTTAGTGCACGAAAAATTCATCAATCAGTAAAACTGATTGGATCCAATTCGATTTGCGGATTTTAACCAATCCGAAGCTAAACGGATTGACGACGGATTGAAAATCTTGTGATCCGTTAGCAACGGATCGGTGACGGATTTCACCCTCAATCCGCGGATTCAATCCGATCCGATCCGTTGACATTAAGTATAAATTAAAAAAAATTTAAGGGGTCTAAATATAAATTAAGCTGTCTTAATATAAAATAAGAAAAAAAAATTCATTGTCAAATATGAACATTAGATTGGACGGATTGAACCAAATATAAGTTAAAAAATAAGAAAAAAAATTTCATTGTCAAATATGAACATTAGATTGGACGGATTGAACCAATCTGATCCAGTCCTCCACGAATTGGATCGGTTTGGTTTTTAACAGTCATGGATTGGTGACGGATTCCAAATCCATCAATCCGTAGGCAACGTATTGGTGACGGATTTGGCCCAATCTGTACCAATCCGATCCGTGTACACCCCTACTCATTACAGGTATGGTTGAGAGGCCCGGAAATAAATACTTTTAGTTGAGAGGTGGCACCCGGAAACAAACCCTTTCCATTTTCCATCTGGACAGGCAGCGCTTGGAAACAAACACTTTCCATCTTTTCCATTTGGAGAGGTGGCACCTGGAAACAAACCCTTTCCATTTTCCATCTGGACAGGCAGCGCTTGGAAACAAACACTTCCCATCTTTTCCATTTGGAGAGGTGGCACCAGGAAACAAACACTTTCCATTGTCCATACTGTCATATTTTAAGTGTTTAATTTCATAATATCTTGAGAAGATTCAGCGGGCCCATCACATTTTCTGATAATTGCATTAGAACGTTCTATCCAAGCCCAAGGTGACACTCTCAATCTTGGAACTTGGTCCTTCAAATTCCATAGTCAATTCCTCTTACTGCATTTTGAAAATTATCATCTCCTTGCTCCAATACTCCATGCCATCAAATTCTTTCCTTCTGCTAACAGTTCATGCAGCCTAAAGCGCCAAGGATTACAAGGACATTGAACATTTACCAAAGAGCAGTGGATGGAAGAAATCTTTCACGTACCCTTGTGATAGAAGGTACTTGATGCTACTTCTACAGAGAAGAATATCAAAAAAATGTGATGGGGCACCGAACGTTCCTCAAGGCATTTGAAACTAACCACTTACATGTTCTCTATTATTCCTGGGTCTGCTTTGCAAGTTGCCTAATTGAAGCCGGAGCATTTAAATCAGACAGTTAGACCAAGTCGCCAACTTCATTGATTATTAAGATTTACCCCATCACAGTGATCAGTAGGGAAACCGCAATGTTTAGGAAACCCCACAAGTTGCAATTCACCAGCTGATCCAACACAACCAGTCAACCCAAGTCAAATCCAACCTGGCAATTCAGAGTTCGGGTTAACACTCTCCAACCAGATCAATACATGGTCTTTTGGTTTGGGATCAAAACATATCCTAATTCAACCTGCCCACTGTACCTTACTATTCAGGGCTGCCATTTCAAACTCTGATTAATAAACAGGTAGGTTTCAAGGTTGGGCAAATATCGTGCTTTAAGATAGTTGACCTGAACCAGATCAAGGCCATTGCTAACTCTACCGCGTATCATTCCAAAGGCCACAATATTACAGATGGTGAAATCGATACCTTAACAACTTTCTTCCTGCCAAGATGAAGAGAAACGATACTTTTCCTGCAGAACAATTCCATAGGAATGGAAAAAACCAAACAAAGCAATGTTGGGCCCTCCTCCAATCTTTTTGGTACAACAAAAATAGATGATTCCATACATGGCTACAAATAGATGCCAGTCTCAGAACCCAGCCATTGATACCCCAAAGTTCAAAACCATCTATATGAAACAAGCTGACCACAAATGGCGAATCAACCATCACTTGTCCATGTAAAGGCTAGTTCAAAACCATCTATATGAAACAAGCTGACCACAAGTGGCGAATCAACCATCACTTGTCCATGTAAAGGCTAGTAGACCAATTGTAAGTGTGAAGAAGATGGTGATAAATGCAAAACCACAGAGGGCCCATAGGCTGTTTTTCTCGCGCCCTTGACCCACTAACTCAACTTCTTTCAAAAGCTCCCTCACTTTATCCATGTCCGAGTCTTTGGCAGCTTTGATCAGTCTATTCTGGATATTGTCAAGCTTAGCAAGCCTTTCGGCTCTAGCTGCATTTTTGGTTGACCACAGAAATCCTGTGATCCTCCACAAGAGGATGCCAACATAAATGGCCACCACACAGTCAACACTGTAATGATGTCGTTCCCGTATCTCTCTCTGTGCGCTGTGCAGAACAAGACACCATATAAGAGCAGAGGTCCAACCTCCATATGCTTCCTGCTCCAAAGAATTGCTGAGGTTATTGGACGGGATAGAGTGCCAAACGTTTAAGTGCATGCATAGATGACAACATATGCAAGGGCACATACATGGAAATGATGCATAATTTTAACATCCCCCCAGTGGATTGTGTAAAATAAAGGCTAAGATATCTTAACCATAAAAAGAAGACTCATGTTTGCTCTGCAGATAGCAAGTTAGCAACGATGCATTGATGATGAAGATCTAAAAAAGAACCAAAATATATGAAAGGCATAGATGATAGAGAGATTGCTCTTGTTCAACCAACAAGGGTACAGGTGGGCTGGACATGGAGGTAATCTAAGCCATTTGTCTGATGAGACAATCTCAGGGTAGGCCATGCATTAGTGTATGATTCAAGTTATTCTATTGCTGTCTTGCACTAAGGCCAATGTCCATATTTAGAAATGCAAAACTGTATGGTAAGAATGCTCCGGTGGATGGGTGGGTTGGGTCCATTCAGGATCTCTCTTGTCCACATATTATTATATTTCTTTGTTTCTTTTTTCAAATAACAGGCCCCACTATCACTGTCATTAGTGAAAATGACCTCTCGATTGACTCGTGCCATGCAGAATGATTCACCTCTCAATTCGTCTCTGGAAGTGAAATCACACCATCATATTCAGTCCAGTGGTGAATCACAAAGTAAGGGCCACCTACAAGCATGCCACATGGATCGACAGGAAATACCAACCTTGGATTGTCATTGCACTAAAGCCAATGTCCATATTTAGAAATGCAAAACTGTACGGTAAGAATGCTCTGGTGAGTGGGTTCGGTCCATTCAGGATCTCTAGTCCATGTATTATAATTTATAATATGTGTCACTCTCTCTTCAACCAAAAAAAATAAAATATAAAAAATGTTTTCACTTTTTTTTTTCAGTATAATGTTGTCCCTGTTTCAAGCCTCGTTAAAACTAAAGTAACTGTTGCAAGTGAATGAAATACATGGAGTCATGGCTACATATTATCAACTGGAGATAGCTTGATGAGGGCCGACATATGATAAATTAATAATCCAGACCGTTCAATTTAAGGTGGCCCCTCGTTGCATGGGTCCTTAAAAAACTTTCACTCAAGTATAAGTTAAGCCCCACCAGGAGATTCATATGTAAAGAAAATACTTGAATTAATCAAGTGTAAATTGGTTTCCTACTCTATTGAAACATAACACATATCCATACAAGCAAGGGGCATTTACACTAGCACAATAACTAGTGCTAAGAATGGGTAAGTATATACATACTAAAAATAGATATAAAGACAAAATTAATTAACGATCACTGCAAACAGATTAGGAATAAAAAGAGAAATGAATTGAACAAAATTATTTTCTCTCATCAATGATTAAAAGAAAACATCATATATACGCACCTTTGAAGAATAACCAACTTTAGAAAATTTAACAAATATATTATATGTAAATCCACATGATATGCAAAAGTAAGTTTTTAGAAAGAAAAGACCATGAGTAGGAGTAGAAAGGGAGTAGGAGAAGTAGGATGCAAAGGGAGTAGGAGAATAAATGGATACAAGTTGGATAGAAAGGGCATTGATTTTATTAGCTATTGAAGGAGAAAGAATGGAGAATGGAGGTTGGATTAAGCAACAGAGCAAGAAGACAAGGAGAAACAACATTCCAGGTTGGGAGGATGTGACTACGGTGTTTGTGGATAACTTACCTGAATTTATGCCAGTGTATCAGTTGGGAGAAAATTGCTCCAGGTTTGGGAAAGTAGTTGATGCCTTCATTCCAGATTCTAGCAGGAGAGGGACTGGAAAATGCTCTAGCTTTGTGCGATTCAGAGAGGAGAGACTTGCTCTGAAATGCATTGATGCTCTGAACGGAAGCAGTGTTAACGGCAGGAAGATCATTGTTAAGATAGATACATTCGGCTGGTCTCAGAGAAGAAAGAAGGCAGGTGTTGTATCTGTCCAGAAGCAGTCGAAGGGCACTGAGGAGAACTCTAGGAATGCTAATTACACAAACACTATCGAAGTTGGGAAATTAGGAGAAAAAGGGGATACGAATCTAGGAAGTGTTGCTGGAAACAAGTCCTATGTGGATGTCGTCAAAGGGAAAGCTGTAAAGCAGGTTGAAACAATTTCTATTGCAAAGGAGATCGTCATAGGAAACTCTAAATGGCTATCTAACAGTTTGTTGGGGCAGGTGAGGTGGGAAGGTGCCACCCCTCAAATCCAGAGGCTATGTGATAACAGTGGCTCAGGAGAAGTGAAAATAGCAAGGCTGGGTGGAATGAAGATTTTGATTTCTGTTGAGAATCTGGATGTAGTTTCTGGCTTCAAAAAAATATGACAAGGAGGTTACAGATTTATTTGTCTCCTTAGGTCGCTGGATTCCAAGTAATACTGGGTTTCACAGGGATGTGTGGCTTAGGTGTTTTGGGGTGCCACTTCATGCTTGGGATTTGACTACCTTTGCAAAGATTGGAGGATGTTTTGGGAAATTGGTGGAGATCTCTAAGGACACATTAGAGAAGAGGTTTCTAGAGTTCGGGTGCAAGTTGAGAGATAAAGATCTATAGACGAGGAGATGAAAATTGAAAATTTTGGAAGATCATTCTCAGTGTTTGTCAAGGAAGAGAAGAACACAGATTTATTCCATAGCCAGAACAGAAGGAAGCTTTCAATGGGGAGGACAACTCTCCGGCAAAGTTGATAGGTGCTGGAGAAGATGACGGTGCAGGCGTCAATGGCGCACACATCCCAAGGCATGCAGGGGTAGAGCGTAGATCGCCGTCTGGAAGAGGTGACGTGGAGGGCTCCTGTTCGTCAGCTCCAAGATCGAAGATGGCTCCTGCTTTCGATGCTATCAGCGAGAGGGTTTTGAAGAGGAAACATCAGGTCATTCTGAGTCCCAAGCTACCAAAGGAGGTGGTCGTGCAGAAGTGCAAGCGATTCGGGAAATGCTATCGAAAAAAGAGGCAGGGAAAAAGGGCTAGTCGATCTGATAAAGAAATTCTTTTCACTGAAGAGGTTTTGAATGCATGGACAGAGGTGCTGTCCAATTGCTTTTCACGACATGTGGAGGAGATGGCCTGACAAGTAACATCCTGTTCGTCATCTCTTTTGAAGTCTGGACATGTTTCAAGCACGGCCCATTTAAATAATTCCTTAGTGGGCTCCAAAGTGTCGGGATTTTTCAGCTCAGCTCAATTAAGGAGAGGTGATTCATCTGGAAACAAATTTCGGGATGAATTTGCTGAGGCTCATCAAGGGTTGGGAATTTCTCAAGCAGCAACCTTGGAGATCAGCAGCGTGGGTCAGAATGACGAGGTTATGAACGAATAATCCTTCAGGATTTTGTTTAATGAGTTGCAATCAGAATTAGCTTTCTAACTCCAATAGGAGTCTTTGATTAGTTTCCTACTTTCATCAGGACTCAAAGTCTAGGGTTTTCTTTCCTATATATGAGTAATGTAAGATATTAGAGGTAGCTTTTGGAGATTAATATACTTTTCTTCGTGGATTGAGTTTTCCCTTTAAGGCTCATCCCTCTTTGTGAGTCTCTCAGAGACATCTTTTTCATGCTTTAGCACTTCAATCCAAACCCTTTTGGGTATGCATCAATGTTGTACCATGCTTAGGCCATCCCTAAAAATTCTGCTTAACACATATACCATCATGATAACCCCGAGGGGTAGCTCAGTTGGCCTAGGACCACGTTTGTTCCTGGAGGTTGAGGGTTCGAAACTGGGCGACCACATTGGAGCCACAGGGGATTTACCTAGTTCCCCATGAGCCCATAGGGATTAGTCCGGCCCAAAGGGCTAAGACACCCTCCATTAAAATATATATATATACACACACACACACACACACACACACCCCATCATGATCATCTGTGCATTTTGAATAGATAAGTTCTTTGACAGGGGCCACATCAATGTGGAAAGTTCTCCTCATGGATTAGGCTCGGCAAAGAATCACCCTAAAAGTTGTATTGATTTTTATGTTCTGTTTTTCCTAAGCTCATTTCAACAGGGAACGTAGGTCGGGTCACCATCATCTTTTTTGAGGGGTGGGATTTTAACGAATGCACTGATCAGAGAGGTGGGCCCTGGATGGGAGATGTCATTCTCAAATACTCACTAGATCAATGTCGCATGCATGTTCAGTGATCTATGTATGAGAGAAATATGTGCATACCATCAATTGGCCTTGAGTTTGTAAACCAGTACCAGTATTTCAGTGATCTTGACTGTTAACATGATGGAACCCCCAGAGTAGATAAATCATCATGATATAAAAAAAAAAAAAAAATCTTTATTTTATTGATAAAGGGTTAAATCTTAATGTAAGTTTGAAAACAAGCGACAATAAACATCCTTTGACCAACAGCCCGCAAATAGATCACACATGTGCAAACTAGAAGGCCCGAAGACGCCATGTGTAACCTCACCTCAATCAAGGATCTTATAATCTTCTTGTAATTGAATGTCTGAAAAGAATGATCTCATATTTTATCATAATATCAATGCAACTTAACCAACCAGATTTGCCATCCGATTTGCTCACATAAAGGAAAACACAGAATTGAATGAGACTAACAAAATAATGGAGACTTACTGTCCAAGCCATAGCAGTCAGGACTGCAACAAGCATGTGACCACTGTATAAAAGGTCATTGCAGCCACCACCAGCCTTCTTTAGCACTTTGTACCATGATGATCCATCATAAACAGTGGGCCTCAGGATATCAATAAGGAAGCTCATCAACCCCCAATCCGGCTGGTACTCACTGGGGAAATCCTGACCATCCACTACAAACAAAAAGAAGAAACATGGTTTCTCAAGGCATCCAGCAGTTAAAACTGATACATCACAGCCATTGCAAAAATAAGTGAAGTATTGTAAATTTAACATACCAATTAGTCCATCTTTGTAAACTAGACTGCTGAGGAGATTAGAGTCCGAAGCATAGGGCATATGATACTTTTGTGCTAATGGATGAGGATGTGGAGGCATTCTAAACCGGACAGGAGCGCACCAAGGCCGCACAGATGGAAGAATTGTAGAAACAAATGTCACGGCCCGAAGAAGACGGCCTATTGCCATGGTGAACATATACCTTGCCCCAAGTCCTAAGCCAGGAGCTTTAACAGAATCAAATAATACTGAGAAAGCCAGCATCAGAAATAACATTAGATAATGGTGGAGCCCAATAATACGAGCTCTTAATATTTGAACTACCACATGCGGAAGCTTCTCATTTAATGCTAGGAACAACCACTGGCCAGTATCAGGAAGAGGCTGTGTAGATCTGTTACGTAAAAAAGCCAATGCAGAATTAACTCAACTCGTACTCAACAAATAAATAAACTTATGATTTATTCACATTTTTACATCATGATGATGTCAGATTGCACCCGTGGATTCCAGAGATTACAATTGGATGAATAAATAATAAAGACAAGTCATCACATAATGAGGCCAATCTTCTTTTTCTTATCTATATAAATAAACATGATTAAAACCTCCACAGAAATTTAAATAAAAGATAAAAAATAAAAATAAAATTCTCACTACAGAATTCCTGTCTCAAAGAGGATATACTATATCAATGTCTAGTTTGCCAGATTACCCACATAGCCAAAAAGGATGTTTAACCTAGGAGATCGGCAACAAATGTACCAAAAAAAAAAGGGAAGAAGTCTGCTCAGCCAGGAATGTGCCTTAGAGGCTCCTAGCTCCCAAAATCACATTCTGAATCTCCTTCACAACTGAGTTTAAAATAAATAAATAAAAAGACAAATCTTCAATACCTCACCTAGCATTTCAGCTGCTGATTCAAATAACCTCATGATTCTATGATATTCAGATACTTCAGCATAGACAACACATTTGTTCGTACTAAGACCGAATCTTAAATTTATGTACACAACTGCACTCACGATGTATCCATGTCATATTTTTATTGTATCCTTCTTTACAAAGGTATCATAGCTCATTTCTAATAATACCCAGACCAAGTCCAAGTGTCTAGGGTGACCCACCTGGGAGTTGGGTGACTGACATAAGTAGTGGGTTTGCTCCCCATCTTGTGTGCTCGAATCCCTCCCTAGACTTACCCAGTGCGCGTGTGGGTTTTGTGTGTGCACCTGGGATAATAGTCCAGTCGGGTTACATATACCACTGGGGGTTTCCTCGTCATAAAAAAATAAAGGTCTCTAGGGTGACCAATGTATGGTTTACAGAGCATATGCCTGTGGCATTGAACATTTGAAAATGATGGTTACCTCGTCACCGTCGTCAACTAAGCCTTATTCCATCTGGTGTAAGCTAAAAGAGTTCTACTCTAGTAATCATTACTTATAACTCCTACCAAGCTAAAGACCACAAAGCTAGCTATATATTGTTCCTGAGATCTGTGTGAATGTATAAAACTGAGAATCCCTACCTAGTATAAGATACGTGCTAAATAATGTCACCCTGTGACTAGTTAAAGATATACTTACATTCACTGTTGTGAAACCCATCTACTTAGGTCGCTCTTCGTGAGTTATGTTCTTCCACTTGTAACCAATCCAATTGCATTTCTCGGCTACTCCACATATAGACGTCTAGCCTCACTGCTTCTCTAAGCCTCTCTCATCTCCCAGCAGCTTCCACTTGTAACCCCTCAATTCATCCCACAGAGCAGTTTTTAGCCTTCTATAAACGTACTCAAATCAACTCAATGATACTTTTTTTCCATTTTTCCTTTAGCATCAGTTATTCATAGATTTCTTCTAATGTACTAGCGCCTAATGCTATCATTTTTTGCAACTCCGCACATCCTTTTAAGCATGTGCATGTTATCCACATGAATTCATTGCACAATATTCAACTGCATACAACATACTAGGCTAACTGTTGTCTTATAAAAATGACCCTTTAACCTAAGTGGTACTTGCCGAACACTCTGCTACCTTGTCTCCACTTAGCACACATTGTATTGATTCCACTAGCTATATCCAATCTAAACCCTTATCTCCTATTAATAAAATTTATCACGATGTGGTATTTGGTAACTTTTCATTTTGACCACCACAACTTCTCCTCTCTTTATTCTATGAAAGTTAACCTCCACATATTGTCATCGATATACTGGTTTTTTAACAATTTGACTCGCACATCTTTCTTCAAAGTCCAATTTACCGTTCACATGCTTTCTTCTTGAACTAATTAGTACCATGCCATCTCTGAACAACATACACTACGAAGCTTTATCATTGACCACTGCCGTTAAGCTGTCCATTATCAAAGTTCAATAAAAACAAGGAAGGTTCTTATTATCGCATAGTTAGAGGTGCTTATTCTAATATGGTCGCAACCACAACTTTACAAGTTCAAGTCATGTTATCATACAAAACAAAGAACTATTTTGATCCTTGTTAATGTCCAAAATCTTGATTTGAGGTCTATAATCTTTGTTGTTTAAATTTTCCCAAACTTTGTTTAGGGGTATTAGATGTTGATCGATTGAGTTCCCACCAATCAAATGACTGCTACAGTGCTATAATCTCACTGTCGACACTCCAGTCAATCGGTTGATGCTGTAATCTCAATTCTAGATTCCAGAATTTGACGATTCGATTTCCTATAGTTAGTGTGATCATTAGATGATAATTTAAATACCAATTGATCAAGAGTCAGCACAAATACAAGTTGGAATTGGACTTTCCAGAAATGGATTGTCAAATACTAGTTTGGTTGATATTGATTGTGACCATATGGCCCACCTGATCAGTGATCAGATCCATGGATCTAGTAGAAGCGGCCCTAGGGGTCTAGTACCCATGTGGATTGGACCCAGTTTGGCCCACCATCTAGTTGACCCAAAAACCCTGACATGAATAGTATATTGCATGTCATAGCCCCGCCTAACTCAGCATGAAATTGTCTGCTTTGGGCCTTTGGCCCACATACGCGCACGAGGACTTCCCAGGAGGTCATCAATCCTAGTACTGCTCCCACCCGAGCACGCTTAACTCCAGAGTTCTTACGGTTTCCAGGGCCACACGGTTTTAAAAGGCCTCATGTTGAGTTAAGATGGAGTTTGACTTATAAGCCCAAGGTCACAACTTGGATATTTCCGATGCGGGCCAGCGGAGACTCACCGTTTGAAGCCCGTGGTTGACATGCTACGCCCCGTGGTTAAGGGTGCCGCTTGGACCAAATTCTCACATTGCCAATCTAAAATCTGCTTTTGAGTTTCAGAAGTTCTGGAAATTGCACAACAATCCTTATCTATGGTGCACAGATAGGGACAGGTCGGACACAGACAAGGGGAATGGGGGTTCGACACACTAACTTCAAAAAGTTAGGACACTGATACGGGTACGACATCACAAGTTATATTTATAAAAAAATAATATCTATATATATAGTAAAAAATAAAAAATAAACATAGAGAATTTTAAAAATAAAGTTTGTCCCCAGCCCTACCATTTATAAGATTTGCCTCAAGCCCTAGACTATTTTATAAAACCTCCCTTAGGCCTAGGGCCTGGCCCATTTAAGCAAATCTGCCCCAGAGCAAGCCTAGAACCAATGGTGCCCCTGCCCTTTAATAAAATGCATTTTACCGATAACTGCTTTGAAAGACCTCTTTTCTCGAGAGTCTTCTCAGTTCTCCCTCTTTCCAATGAATGGAAAAAAAGATGAAACAAAAGAAAGAAAGCAAGCAAGGAAGAGAGAAAGGAGGAGGAGAATGAGAGGAGTGAGCTGAATGGCAGCAGTTGCTACAACGGACGTGAGCAGCGAGCGGATGAGAGCGGCAATGATACAAACTCTAGGGCACAGGTAGCTCCATCCTTTTTCTTCTCCTTTTTCTTCTCCTCCTCTTCCTTCTGGCCTCCACCTTCCCTTACATTTTTTTAAGAAAAGAGAACCCATTTCTTCTTTCTCTGGGTCGCACAAAACGGGAAAAGGGTTAGGGTTTGCCATATCCTCAAAAATTTGTGCCGTATCCCAACCGTATGTTGTTGTATCCCATACCTAGATCCGTATCGGTACGGATACCAGAGGTGAAATTTTGTATCCTGGTATCATAGGTACTTGTTATTCCTCCTATTTCTATCAGAAACTGTTCTGAGTTCTAGACATCTGAAATTACAGATAAAGGCCTGATATTCACTAGTTACGCAGCTGATTCTGTTTCTATTAATTTCTTCATGATTATTGATTATTCACACATGCTTATCTTGTTGTGGCTACCATATTCCTTGAGAAATTGTGACTTGAAAATGCGTGTGCTAATGGTATTATACTTTTGATTATTTTAGCCAAGGATGAAAATATCATAGCGGCCGATATATCGGCCGTGGCGGCTTAGGCCGCCACGCTATTTTCTTTTTATCGGCCATCACACTGCTACGGGTGTGTAGCGGCCGCTACGCATATGTAGCGGTTCGTGGCGGCCGCTACGCTACCTGGGCAATATAAAGCCCCTCCCAGCCGACCCTAGCACCTTTATAACTTACCATTCACTGCTATGTTTGCCTCCAAACTCCAAATTTTCAACTTTCAACTCATTTTCAACTACAAGACTCTACAAGTAAGTGAGGAACTTCAAATTCGAAGGAATCAAACACAAACAAGTCAAACAAGTCAAACAACTACAAGATTGAAGATTCAACTTTCAAGCCCAAGCTTCCATTCCATCTAGGTATGTTTTTCTTTTTTATTTTTTTTTTTCTAGTCTTTTAACTTTTGAGATCATCTATAAAAAGCTCCCTTGTCTTGTAATATGATGAGATCCATGTTTCCCTTTCATCATGCACACATATTTTTATTTTTATTTTATTTTTGTCTATTTTTTATTTTCGGATTTATTTATTTTTTGAAAAAAAAAATTTGAATACTCATGGACAACCTATGAAACCACTTGGAAAATGCTTGTAAATGATAGATCTATGTTTCCCATAGATCAATCTATCACATTGTGAATGTTTGTTGATTTTTCTCTATTTTTTATTTTCGGATTTATTTATTTTTTGAAAAAAAAAGTGAATACTCATTGACAACCAATTAAACAACTTGAAAAGTGCTTCTAAATGATAGATCTATCTTTCCCATAGATCAATCCATCATTACTTGAATGTTTATTGATTTTTCTTTAATTTTTATTTTCGGATTTATTTATTTTTTGAAAAAAAAAATGTGTCTATTCATTGACAACCAATGAAACAACTTGGAAATTGCTTGTAAATGATAGATCTATGTTTCTCATAGATCAATCCATCACTACTTGAATGTTTATTGATTTTTCTTTAATTTTTATTTATTTTTTGAAAAAAAAAATGTGTATATTCATTGACAACCAATGAAACAACTTGGAAATTGCTTGTAAATGATAGATCTATGTTTCTCATAGATCAATCCATCACTACTTGAATGTTTATTGATTTTTCTTTAATTTTTATTTTCGGATTTATTTATTTTAAAAAAAAATGTGTATATTCATTGACAACAAATGAAATAACTTGGAAATTGCTTGTAAATGATAGATCTATGTTTCTCATAGATCAATCCATCACTACTTGAATGTTTATTGATTTTTCTTTAATTTTTATTTTCGGATTTATTTATTTTTTGAAAAAAAAATGTGTATATTCATTGACAACCAATGAAACACCTTGGAAATTGCTTGTAAATGATAGATCTATGTTTCTCATAGATCAATCCATCACTACTTGAATGTTTATTGATTTTTCTCTATTTTTTATTTTCGGATTTATTTATTTTTTGAAAAAAATTGATACTTTAAGTAATGAAATACCAATTAAATGTCAAGAGAATAATTCCTAAGCATTATATATATGTTTCCTCTCTAACATGTTTCTTTATTTTTTTAATTTTTAACATACTACTTGTTCATATTTATAGCAAGAGCCAGGTATTCAGTCTATTTGTATTTGCCAATTGATAACTTAAAATGCCTCGTGATATTGATCCCGCATGGAGCTTTGGTGAGGCAGTTGAGAAGAATAGGTTGAAAATCAAATGCAAGTTTTGTGGGAAAGTGACCAATGGGGACATTACAAGATTCAAGCACCACTTGGGTCACATTTCTGGTAATGTTGCTAGCTGTATCGAAGTACCAAGGAAAGTCAGGGAAGAAATAAAAGCTTTGGTTGGCCAAAATAAAGCTAGAAAAGTAAAGATAAAAGAAAAGAGGCGGCAAGATGTTGATGCTGCCCATTATGATGTATTTGGGGATGAATACTTTGATGAGGAGGAAGATACACAGATGGAGACTGCACACCGAGAGTCTTTGATGAGTCAACAAGAAGAACAAGAACGTCGTGCATTTGCTGGAAGCAGATATTATGATGCAGGGGGCTCATCTGCATCTGTGCCAAGCAAGGATAAGGGCATTGCGGGGTCCATGAATAGGACATTTAGCACCCGAGAACGGGATGTTGAGGTAGAAATTATCTCTATGAGAAGAGCAATTCCTCCCCCTGTTGATCCTCTAGCACATAGAAAAGAGGGAGATAAACAACCAAAAATATCTAGTGTTGTGAAAGGGGTAATGAAGGCTGCAAGAGATAGATTGGCCAAATCTACAGCAAAATGGCTAATTCACAAGAACATACCACCTACAGCAATAGATTCCCCATATTTCCAGACTATTCTTGATGTTGCCGCCGAAGATGGGCGGGGTATACAGGCACCCTCCGTATATGATGTGGGCACTAAATATCTTGAAGCAGAATATAGAGAAATAAAGGCTTGGGTGGAAAAGTTTAGGCCCATGTGGCAACAGAATGGTGTTACCATCATGTGTGACGGGCGGACCAGCGGCACCCAAACACAATTAATAAACTTTTTGGTGTATTCAGTCGCTGGGACCGTCTTTGTGAAGTCCATTGATGCAAGTGAACATAGACGGACAGCCACCTATATATACAATCTTATGGATAAAGTTGTAGAGAGTGTGGGAGATGAGTATATTGTACAGATTGTTACAGATAATGGCGCCAATTTCAAGACAGCAGGTTTGCAATTAATGGAGAAGATGACCCATTTATTCTGGACCCCATGTGCAGCACACTGCATAGATCTCATCTTGGAAGAGATTGGAAGGAAGACAAAAGTGGCTTCATTGATCAAGGCATGTAGAGGAATTACAAGATTTATATATGATCATTCATGGGTGTTAAGCTTGATGAAAAGATACACAGATAACCATGCCTTGCTGCGTCCAGGAATAACTAGGTTTGCAACTCATTTTCTGGCTATAGAAAGCCTTGTAAAGTTTATAACGGAGCTCATTCAGATGTTTGCATCAGAAGAGTGGCTTTGTTCGAAATGGGGCAATGCAACTAGTGGTCCGAGGTTTGAAGTCCCAAACCTTATGAGGGACAATAAGTTTTGGAAGAAAGTGAGGAAGATATTATAAGTTTTTGAGCCTTTGGTTAAAGTGTTGCAGCTTGTAGATGGTGATGACAAGCCGACAATGGGCTTTATATATGAAGCAATGGATCCGGCAAAGCAATCCATTATATAAAATGTTAGATATCACGATAAATATATAAAGATTATTGATGCCCATTGGAACGATCAGTTGCACCATCCATTGCATACTGCAGGTAATTAATATATATCTTTGAATTTGATACTATTTTGTTTTCCTAACTAATGTATCTATTATCTTGTTTGCTCACAGTACATTCTACATATTTATAATGTAGGTTATTTTTTGAATCCCGAATTATATTACCGCAATGTCGAACTACACACCGGAGCAATAGATACGGACTTGCGGGTAGGATTACGGGAGGTATTGAAAAGATTGTTAAATGCAGATGATCAAATTGATGCAATACAAGAGGTGAGTGGGTGGTTACTTAAGAGAATTTAATTATGCTACCAAGTGCCAATTGCCATACATGCTTATATCTAATTTTCACATTATAGATATCTATGTATACACAAAGGAGAGGAACCTTTGCTGACCCTCTTGTGATACGATCGATTGGAAGGATGCCACCTGGTATGACTATGAACAAAGGACTTGAGGGTTACGAATATCTAAATTTCTTTATTTATTTTTTGCATTTCAGCTGATTGGTGGATGAATTTTGGAGAGAGTGCTCCACATCTAAGGAAAGCGGCTGTTCGCATCCTTAGTCAAACTACATTTTCCAACTGTGAAAGAAATTGGAGCACTTTCTCTTTAATCCACACAAAGGCCAGAAATCGGCTTACCATGCAGAAACTCAAAAAGCTTGTATATTGTCATTACAATCTGAACTTGAGAAACAGAATTAGGGAGAGAAGGTCAAGGGATGATCCTGCTTATTGTCCTATTAATTTGGATCACATATTCAGAGAGGACGATCCCTGACTCCCATGGTTAGCCGAGATAGAGGATCCATTGCTAGATTCAGATTCGAAGTTTCAGGAAACGGTTCAAGATTGATAGATGAGGATATGGGTGAGGCACCTGCAGAAGGTCAGCCACCTCAGGGAGAAGGTACCAGTAGGACTAGGAGGAGCAGGAAAGAACCTGCTTCTGAGAAAGCTAATTCCACCACCATCTCTTCGAGTAGCCATGGTAGAGATGGAGGAGCAGCAGGAGACAGTGGGATAGGTGGTACTAGTGAATACTATCAGCATGATGAAGACGATGTCGTTCCTATAAAGGAAGTACATGGGTTACCTCCATCTGGAAGATTTGATCCAAGCCGTGGTTATCAACGGCACTAAAGAGATTCACATGGGGCTGGAGGTACTAATGAGCAAGGAAATATGGGTAGAGATGTTGGAGGACAACAAGCAGCATCATGGACTGATTCGTGGAACCCTAGTTACAGTGGACAAGGACCCTCACATATTTTGACTATTTTCCATATGGTCAATTACAACAAGGAGAAGAACAGTCTTCAACTTCGGGGTCATACTCATATGGTGACTATGGTGAAACGCAATATGGTAGAAATCCACATGTACCACCTCCACCTCCTCCAAGTTCTTTTGATGCGGGTGTGGCTGCCTTCTTTGGATTTGTATATCCCAATGCTCATTAATATCAAATCTAATATGGTGCCAATGAAAATAATAACACTAATGGGGATGAGGATAACCATAGCCCCTTGAATCTTGGTAGACATTCTTTTTGGTGGTGATTAAGGTATTCCTATTTCCTTCACTAACTCTCTATTCTTTGTCATTTTTAAATTGGTGTTGAATGTTGATTATTGATCACTTCATAGTTCATTCACTTGATTCAATTTGAATCATGAATGTTGAAGTATTGATATTTGACTGTTCAATATTCACTAATGACTAATGGGTATTGTGTATTGTGTAATGACCTAACTCTTAAGTCTTCTTAATTCTTATGCCTTTATTTCATGTATTCATGTTCTATTTTTTTTTTTTTTTTTTTTATGAGCTTTCCATTACTTTTTAAGTTAGCATGACTAAGAAACATGAAAACATGTGAAAAAACTAATCATTACTATTATTTCTATTTATACAGCGATACAGGACCTCATGTATTGAGGGCACCGCTACGCCCCCTTTTCTTACTTACTTTTGCAAAAGAACCACATTTTCTTTCATTTTACAATTTTGTGGATTTTCTGGAATTTTTTCAGATTTTTTTGGCGATTTTTTCAAATCGCACCGCTACGCCGCTACGTATCCTCGCTACGCTAAGTATCGCCCGCTTCGTAGCGGTTTCGCGGCGGGCATAGCACCGCTATTTTATCCTTGATTTTAGTATCTCGATTACGCAGGAATGGGTCTTGTAATTAACTCTCTACCCAAACAGATACCTGTAATGATATCGTATGGCGTAAATAATAAAAATCCGGAACATAAGTAGGAGGTTGATTACAGAAACCAACCCACTACAAAGATTGATGATGTCAATGAGATTTGTTTTGAATTTGAAATTATGAATGTGGATTTTATGTGAGTAGGACAAAATAGGAATGACTAAGTTTATTTGGAGGGAAGCTTTGGACACCCCTACTGCTAGCACTGTATTGGGAGACATCCACATAGGCACATACAATAGCCAATTTGGGAGATTTGTTGGCTTTGCGCAGTTTTGAGAGAATTTGACTCTTTGGTACCATTTTGATGATTTTGGACCTTGTAGTCAATTTTGTTTCAGACCCGCGTTGGTCACTTTATAATATGCACACAAAAATTTTGAGGAAGATTTGAAGGTACCATTTTGTTATATTTGGCATCATTAAGGTGCTTGAGCTTTGGGCTTGTGCTATCAAGTGGTTAGAAGGTTGTCATTAGACTTGACCTGATTCACCTTGCCTTGACCTTGAGTGGGACCTTTGGATCTATGACGCACGGATACTTCCAAATGGGCAATGTATCGTGTCGTATCGCATCCGATACTTCACTTTTTATATGTAAAATCCGTGTCCTTGCCATATCATGGCGTGTCCCTACCGTATCCATGCCGTATGTGGGCATCATAACTTTGGATATGACATGAAAACCTATATGCTACACAATTAGATTTGGTTATCTATTCACTCAGTTTCCACTAATCCCTAGATTGCCCCCACCAGATATCCATACTTTCGAAGGGGATAATGATTTGGATGACGGAGAAGCTATAGGATTCAGCATGCGCACTTGAGCGATGGATTCATCTAGAAGACAAGAGAAGTAGTTTCATAGATTTATTTGGTTTATTTCAGTCGAATATTTAAGGAGATTGTAGTTGTTTTCTTCAATTTCCATTTTATTTAATCTTGTTTAGTTTGACATTGTTATTCAGATTTTGAGGGTAATGAAGATTTCTTATTCTTTGGTTTCCATTTTATTTAATCTTGTTTAATTTGACATTGTTATTCAAATTTTGATGGTAATGAAGATTTCTTATTAATTAGGTAAATCTAAAGCTCTTATTATGCAAATTGATTTGATGAATTCAAGTGATGAGATGCAAATCAGAGCCGCGACACCGTATTCAAGAGCCCCGGATTTCAGGTTGTGACATACGTCTAATATTCTCATCTTTGTTCCACTCATTTTGTGCATGTGTGGCTCCTTGATTGGCCAACATTCTACTCCATAGGTCTGAAGCAGCCTGGATCCGCAAGCACTGATTAAACGGGTGTAGACAAGCCCTGCGAGAGAGTTTGCCGAATCCTGAACGGATTCCAATGAGGACCAATTCCGCAAAAGGGAATTAGCCGAATTCCTCTCGGAACTCAATATTATTCTTCCATTGAAAAGAAAGAACAAACCAATCAAAACCAATCTTTATTATTGAACAATCTTGAACTACTCTCCTAATGGAGGGATTACATATTTATAGGAAGGGTTGGACATCCCCTTTCCTAATAGGACTCTGCTTTCCTAAACAATAAAAGAAACTAAACTTGGTTACAATCCAAATAAAATAAAACTCCTAATTTTAATAACTTTTAAATAAATAACAACTCTCTAAATAAGACTCTTAACTAATTAAACCTATTAGGATTGTGGACTGGGCCCAATTAGTTGGCAAACCATGGGTCTGGCCTGCATCAAGGTCATATCTGGTTCAATCGTTATTCTTAAAAAAAAAAAAAAATTCCTTCAATCTTATTGGTATGTACCAATCACAAAGCACTCCAGAAGTAAGTCTACACTTTAAACATCCCGCTTTTATCCGTCGTACAACGTCTTCCTCATTCTCTCCATCCTTAATAATTATTGAGCCAAGGTATCAAAATGAATCTATTTGTGGTATCTCTTGAGCTTCAATTCTTAGAATAGTTTCAGCGCTAAAGTCATAATCCATATAATTTGTCTTTGTACTTATTTTAAAGCCATTGGATTTTAAAGCCTCCC
Source organism: Umbellularia californica (assembly GCA_028538565.1). Taxonomy (NCBI): domain Eukaryota; kingdom Viridiplantae; phylum Streptophyta; class Magnoliopsida; order Laurales; family Lauraceae; genus Umbellularia; species Umbellularia californica. The sequence continues at coordinate 20,658,459 of JAPQWN010000006.1, forward strand.
ACCATCTCTCAAGTTTTGCATTCACTCCATCTCTCGATTCATCTACCGGCACTATATCATCTACGAACATAAACCAAGGTACCTCCCCGAAAATATGAGTAGTTAACTCATCTATAATCGGTGTAAGCAGATAAGGGCTTAAAGTTGACCCTTAATGCAAACCTATGGTCACCGGAAACTCACTTGTCCCTCCACAACTAATTCTCATACTTGTTACCGCTCCCTCATGCGTTTAATGATTTCAATATAACCTCTTGAAACAATCCTTTTATTAAAAGCCACAAAATTAAATCAACGAAGACCATAAGCAGATTTTTCCATTCATTGAATTAGTGAGAAGATAGAATCCATAGTCGACCTCATTGGCATGAAACCAAATTGACTTTCAGATTTCTTGGTCTTTTGTCTAAGTCTCTGCTCCATTAGTGTGACTCATAAATTTAATACCACATAGTTGGTACAATTTTGTATATTTTTTTTTGCTCTTGTATATAGATACTGCAACACTTCTTTTCCATTCATCCGGCATTTTCTTTGTCATTAAGATCTTATTTCAGAGACTAGTTAATCAAATCCACCCAATTTCTCCTAAGCATTTCAAAGCCTTTATTGGAATGTGATATGGCTTTGTAGTCTTTCTTGACTTCATTTGTGTCAATGCTTTCTTCACTTCAAAACATAACTATGTGTGTATACAGTAGTCATCCAGTGCGTGACTCACGCACTGGATGACTGTGCGCACCTCCATGTGGGGCCCCATGAATGGGAACTAGGGCATAGTTATCATAATCCTACAATTCATATCCCGAATCTTAAGTAAAACAATTCATATCTATGCAATGAATCCCATTTACAGATGAATCTTACGATTCCGGTGTGAATCCTACAATTCGATACTCATTTCATCAAATCTTACGATTCAAGTGATTCGGCTAAGCGAGAATAGCTACAACCAATAAGCTAATATTAATAACCTTTTACATTTTTTCTTTCTTTCTTTTATCACTTTTATTTTTAAAAGGTTATTTAACAGTTAACAAAACCTCCTAAGAATTTTTTGCGCCTTTGATGAGGTTTTAAAGATGAATCAAGAACATGCATTTAATAAAAGCGTTCGATTGCCCGCATGATGATTGTCGATATCTTCTTCTTTTTAATCTATTTTGTTTTTTTTTTCCCTTCATGAATACTTTGTTATTAACTTAAAGAGATATCCTACCGAGTAAAATTGATGATTTGGATTTTATTTTTATTTTTTGATTTAACGATAATAAAATATATATTGATACCTTAAACTTATTTAACTATTTACAACTACACATCATTTATTTCATTTATATATATATATATATATTAATATATGTTATGATGTTCTTGATATGATTGTATGATAGGCATTCCTATTATTGTATTTATATTGCTATAATTGGGAAAATGGATGGTTATGAATAATTACTTTTTTTTATTTTTTAATTATTTTCATTTATATTAGAAAAAAAAAAAAAAAATCTACGATTTGAAATTCAATTCGATTCATAGGTATGAACAATTTGCGATACGATATTGATTTTGAAACTATGCTTCAGGGCCAAAACTTAGTGGGACTCGTGTAGGGTGATTTTCTGGTCCACTCAAATAGACCACCGGGTGGGCCCCACCCCTGGTGTGGTACACGTGCATCGGGCGCACTTGATAACTCGTGTGTGTGTATGGCAAAACACCCCATTCAAAAACAGGAGTATTAACCCATCTTCCTCTTTCCATCATACATCTAAAATAGGTTTGCTTAGAATCTGATCTAGAGCCCACCTATTAAAAAATTTAAACCACTTAAAATGAATGCCCATCCCTTTTATTGGCCCTTGCCAAATCTCACTTTGAGAGGACATGGGACCACCATCAGATTGTTTAATAGTTTTATTCAAGACTATAAATGCACAACATAAATCTTACGATGTAACTGAAACAGATGAAAGTGAAAATTTTCCATACAAGAGATATAGATTTATTTTGGCGGTTCACATTTCAAATAAGTAGGCCACAAAGTAGAGCACTACCATTTGAATGGAAGCTGAGCATTAGACTGCGTACCAAGAAAGAGAAACAAAATAGCAATGAGGAAGTAGAACAGACTAAGTGGTTAGCAGGACTAGAGTTTCTATTTTTTTTCAAATTTCCTCCCATTTTGTCTTGAAATATGCTAAAAGTCAAATGACATGAACTACGATAATGCTTTTATCAACCAAGCAAAAAGATGTTCAAATGAGGAAAAGGGGCAAGTTTTTGCATTTTGTGGCCAAGTCAATATATAAATATAAATATAAATATTTATGGCCCACCCTCTCATGTGCACCTCTTGTAAGAAGCTCTTGTGGGGCCCACCTAGGGCCATAGCAATCATGGGAGAGGTGGGGGACCGAAAGATCTGAATGAGACCCAAGTGTACACAACATACCAATCCCATTAGATCATCCTAACCCTTTGATCTATTGCCCTAAACTTTAATGGTTTGATAAGACACCACATTTTGTTTTTTGGATGGGTATCAAATCTAGGGTTGTGCCAATTTGAAAGGTAGGTGACTGGGTGGGTGGGTGGGTGGGGGCTGGTAGCGAGTGTGAGGTAATCGGATTGATCGTAAGGGTCCCACTTCCTCGTAAAGGTGCTCACAAATGGTGCTCATTTGAGGGTTTTCATTTATTTACAGGGCTAGGCTACGATGCAGATGTCTCATATGGACCGACCATGTGAACTCCCTTGTGGGGTTCACCTAAGGGCCCACCAATCATGGGGGAGGTGGGGGATCGGAAGATCTGGATCTGACCCACCTATGACAAAATTTCAACTCCATTAGATGATCCTAACCACTTGAGCACCTGAGGATACTTGATACACACATACATATGGAGGAGCATTACAAAATGCTCGCATGTTCTGCTCTTCTACAAATTGGAAAAGAGGTGTTGAGGTGGAGCTGTCATAAAGACATTGGTTTCCTACTTTTTCTCCCTCTTTAAATGTCATTTTGGGTATTTCAAAAACTCAACTCCTGTACCCCATCATGTTTGGAAGGGATGAGGAAGGGGAATGGTATGATAAAGGAGAACCTATTGTGGGGTCCACTTATAGAAAAATCCAGTCCGATCAAAACAAATAGCATCATGTTTTATGAGCCCTCGCCAAATTTCACTTCAATAGGGGTTAAGCCCACCATCAGATTGAGCACCATGAAACTCACAATTCTTATAATGTGAGAGTCAGCCCAACTATTTCATCCAATGAGATTTAGAAGTTCTTATACGTTCTCACTTTTAAACTCTTTGGAAATCCAATTCGATCTTTCACTTCAATAGGGGGTTAAGCCCACCATCAGATTGAGCACCATGAAACTTGCAATTCTTATAATGTGTGAGTCGGCCCAACTATTTCATCCAATGAGATTTAGAAGTTCTCAAACATTCTGACTTTTAAACTCTTGCTACGCTGCCTATTTTAAAACACTAGAGATTGATTCCTACTAAATCTAAGGCCCTATCTTTCGTAAAACAACTCTATCCAGATTTTAGTAAAATAAGAAGGAAAGATGAATTAGAAACCAACTAGTTATTAGTTTTTAGCGTGAATTTTTCGAAGCAAGACAGCCACCCCTAATGAGGTGGCTTACTTCCATTGGATAATTTAAGGGGGCAAAAAGGCCCCATTTTAAGAGAGGCATTTTTCTAGAATCCCCTCACACGCGTGCGCGAATTTCAAAGAGGTGGCTTACTTCCATTGGATAATTTAAGGAGGCAAAAATGCCCCATTTTAAGAGGGGCATTTCTCTCTCAGAGGAATTTGGGGGTGAGCTTGTGTGCAAATGCTTTAGATCATGGGCTGTCAGTTGTTGGATTCGGGACTTCATATGATCAATCCAAATGGGCCACACGACCAAACACACCCCCTTCGGGACTTCATATGAACAATCCAAATGGGCCACACGACCCCCCCCCCCCCCCCCCCCCCCGAATTTTTTTACACCAATCCAAATGGTACTGACCATTGGATTGAAATAATAATAATAATAAAAAAAAAAGATGCATTCTAAAACCACTAAACTTGAGGGTCACAGATGAAGCAATTAGACTGATCTTCTCTTCTTTTTTTTCTTTTTTTTTTTTAATAAAAGCAAATGGTACAAGAGATTAGTACTGACAAGCTCAAGATAGGAAAACAGGAAAACAAAAGAGAAGCAAGAACCCAAAACCATCCAGCAAAGGCCTTGCTTAAGAGAAGGCCAAATCTTTCCATTGAAACACTATTTGTTCTATGGAATATCCTCTAAAGGACAGGTTGGTGGACACCCAGAGAGCCACTAAAAACTAGGTTTTCTCCACCAATCTGATTTCACTAGATACTATCCCTTCAAAACATCTTAAGTTCCTTTCTTTCCATATCGTCCAAATGACCACAAAAAATGTCAACCTCCACCTCTCCTTGCCTCTTGGATCTCCGATCGGAGCCTTCCAAGCCTGGAAAAGCTCGAAGATAGAGCTAGGGAGGACCCAGCAACACTCAAACCACCCTACCACTGTGATCCAAATAGATTGAGCTGTTTTACAGTTCAGCAATAAATGGTCCACGGATTCATTGTACCTCAAGCACATAGGTAGCCATTCACTATAATCATCCCTCTTCTCCTTAAGATATACATAGTCGGAATTCTTTTACTGAGAGCCAGCCACCATAAGACGATCACCCTTGGTGGAGCCTTCAACTTTCATATTATGTGCACCACGCTCCTCTCCCTTGGATTGTTAAAAATAGCATCAGAGAAAGAGGAAACTAAAAATGTTCCGTCTTTTGAGGCTTCCCACACCCTGGCATCTTCCCCACTATCCAGGATGATATCATACGGGAAGTTTAAGAGTGATATAAATTGAGATTCTCCAAAGTCCTTCAGGTTCCTTCTGAAAGTAGGACACCAAACCACCTGCCCTCCTATTCTATTCATACAAGAATTGACTTTTGCTTCCTTGTCCTTCGCACATCTAAACATGTCTGGGAATCGACTGCTCATAGTCCTTTCTCCAGCCCACCGATCTTTCAAAAAGAGGATCCTCTCCCCTGATCCAATTTAGTATCTATTATTCTCTACGAAGAAAGTCCTTACCGAGAGGATTCCTTTCCATATTGCAGATGAGTTCGTTGAGGCTTCCTGAACTTTCCATTCATGTCTCGAAAGATTATATTTCCTTTCCAGCACCAATTTCCAAAGGCCATATGTACCATCTCCTATCCTCCACAGCCACTTGCCCAATAGGGCTTGATTCATCTGCTTAAGAGGCTGGTTCTTCCTTTGGCTTACCAGTTGGCGGATATCTTCACCAAAGCACTTCCCAAACCCCGCCATCATGATCTCACTAGCAAATTGCTGTTTTCTGCATTACCACATCAATTTGAGGGGGAGTGTAGAAGATAATGTGGCTTAGGCCCTCTAGGCCCAGCCCATAATGTTACTTAGGCCCACTAGGCCCAGCCCATCAAGGGCTTGTACACAGCTGTATATAAAATCCCACATCTGGGATCATCTTAGATTATGTTACTGTTTTTATCTCTTATTTACTTCCTTGTTTAGATTAGGAGATTGATTATTCATTATTCTGATTGTACTAATTAGGATGTTTAGGGCTCTTGATTAGGGTATAATGTAATTATAAATATACAAACGAACCTCACATTGAGGATCGACTTGTCTCCAAACTCCTCTCTCTGCATGATCAAACATACTATTACATGGTATCAGAGCGAATTCCGATCTCGTTGTTCTTGTGTAGCCCACATGTCAGGCCCGTCCATGAAATCTATTGGGCCTACACGTGAGGGGGAGTGTTGGGAAGTCCCACATTCCACATCGCCTAAGTAATAGGCTTGTCATGTCTTAATATACCTGTATGGGCCTTCCACCAATCAGCTTAAGCTTTTTGGTTGGTATATGGTTTATTGCATGGTATCAGAGCATCATCAAGTCTTGCTGAGGTGATCAAATCGGTAGCATATTTACACTGATGGACCCGAATGCCTAATTTAGTACGCGAAAATTCAAGCCCCAGAAAGTAGGTGAGAGGACCAAGATCCTTCATTCAGAAGTGGCGAGTGAGATGGAGTTTGAGGTCCGTAATACCAGAAATATCATTGCCACTGATAATCATATCATCAACGTAGACTAAAAGGAATGTGTAACCCTTCGGTGTCCACCTAAGAAATAGTGAACTGTCAGAATGACTTTGACAAAACCCAGCTTGAAGAATTGCTGCCTGGAATTTTTCAAACCAAGCCCTAGGAGCCTGCTTAAGTCCATAAAGAGCTTTCCTTAATTTACAAACATGCTGTGGAGGACAAGCATATCCCAGAGGTGGTTTTAAATACACAGTCTCACTCAAGTCGCCATGAAGAAAGGCATTTTTGACATCCATTTGCCATATGGGCCAATTGCGGGCGGCAGCTACACAAAGAAGAGTGCGAACAGTGGTCATTTTAGCCACTGGTGCGAAGGTCTCTTCATAGTCAATCCCATATTCCTACTTGTAACCCTGTGCAACCAACCGGGCTTTGTAGCGGTCAAGACTCCCATCAGAGTGAACTTTTATGGAATAGATCCACTTACTGCCGATTACAGATGCGCCAACAGGGGCCGGTACCAAATCCCATGTTTTGTTTGCTTCAAGAGCAAGCAACTCCTCAGTCATAGCATCCTGCCAGTAAGCAATCTTCAAGGCCTGTGAATATGAGGTAGGTATAGTAGCACTATCCAAAGAAGTGAAAAGAGCAGGAAAGCCATAACGGTCAGGAGCAACTGAAGGACGGCTAGAGCGTCGCAAGGGTAGGATACTATCAGAAGAAGCATTAATACCTGAGGGTGCAGTAGGTGGCACTAGAAGAGGATCAGGAGAAGGAGTCCCCACAGGAGGAACCGTGTTACGCCGAATATAGACATTGGTAATAGATGGTGGAGAAGGAATCGCAGGGAATTTTGGCATATAAGATACAGCAACAAGGTGATTTTCCAAACGCAAAGAAAAGAAGGGAATGTTGATGCAGCAGCAATTCTACTTTATTACAATAAGAATCGTGGGCCAAATGTGGGACCCATGATTTCCTGATTTTAATTGTTATTAGTTTTATTCTTAGTAAAGAATGTAATTAGAATTAGGTTTCTAATTTGGGTAGGATTATTATTTGGTTTCCTAATTTGATTAGGAATACTTTCTTAGGGCTTAAGTTTCTTTTATTATAAATATGGCATTGTAGAGATCAATGATCTCATAGATTAGAATTGATTAATAGAATTCCCTGTGTGGATTTTTCGTTGGAGACCGTTTCTTCTTCGAGTGATTGTTCCTGTGGGAACCCTAATTGTGCCCCGGCACTTGCATCCTAACCCTAGGTTGCATCAATTGGTATCAGAGCCGAACGATCTCCTATCGTCGGCGTGATTACCCCAATCCTCCTTCCATTCGTCATCCCAGCCCCTTCATCAGTCCCCTGCGACAACCCTCCCCAACTCACCCCTCCCTTCCGAACCTTCACCCCTACCACCCTCATTGGACATCACCCACCTTCCGCTACCCAAATCAGAGCCACAAGCCATCATCGCCCACGACCCACTGCCAACCCCTAAATCCCCAATCGTCCCCAATCCCCAAATCCATCATCGCCAGAACCCTCTCAGCCTACCCCACTCCACATCTTCTCCACTGCTCGCCGTCCACCCGCCGAAAACCCATCCCAGCCAAAAAAAAAAAAAAGACGACGAAGCAGAGAAGGGAAGGATAGGCGTACCGTGCACCAACGCCTGTCTCGCTGGAACTCCGCCGCCTTTTCCACAGTGCACCACCTTCGCCCTGCAGCAACAGCGCTGCGCCTCATCTCGTTTTCAGACGCCACCAACAGCGCCGCTCCCTCACCTTCGCCTTCGTTTCGTTGAGGCACAAGCGCCAAAAGGGCTTCCGATCCTTTTCTTTCTTCTCGGACGTGACTACTGAGGCATATTTGCCAGCGCTCGCCTGTCGTCGCATCGAAGCCTCCTCGAAGCCGGAGTTCTCATCATCGGCCATTCCACCTCCGGAGAACCCACTACCACCATCGCGCCCCTCTTCTCCTTGAAGCACTTTGTCATCCATCGAAAAAAAAAAAATAGGGCTCCAGCTCTTTTTCTTCCTCATCGACACGTGCCACAGGAACTTAAGTGTTGGGCCTGAGTTCTTGTTCGGGCCCACTGTGGATCTGACCCAAATACAGCAAAAGCCCGGAAACCAACTTCCTCTGACGTCAGCAGCATCCGATCAAAGATAGATTTAGCATGATCGACGGGTGAGATTTCTTCTTACTATATCGGGCTCTTCTAGCGTCAGATTTTCGATCCGTTTTCACCAACGTGCTCGTGGAAGTCAGATCTACACATCAGGTCAGTCAAAATTTTTCAATTTGCATTAACCAAAGATGCGTCCCAAAAAGCAGATTGACACGGAGTCTTCCTCTCACAATGATGATGATTTGAGGGAATCCGTTGCACAATTATCAGCAACTATTACTCAGCTATCCGTAACTGTGGCTCAACTGCAAGTTCAAATGCAAGCAACTCTTGATAGGATTGAGACCCGATTGACAAATTTGGAAACTAATCACCATGAAGATAACCATCGGGATGATAGAGGACATATTCGGAATCAACGAGATCCGCATGCCGTCAATGTTGATCGAGATTTGGGTATTAAACTTGTGATTCCAGAATATGATGGGAAATTGAAGCCAGATGAATTTTTGGATTGGTTAGTGTGTGTTGAAAATATTTTTGCACATAAACCAATGGCTGATGGTCATAAAATTACACTGGTGGCAACTTGATTTCGCAATTATGCTGCAGTATGGTGGGCTGAGTTGCAAAAGAAGAGGAGATATCAGCAAATTGATCCTATTGACACGTGGGCTGAGATGAAAAATCTATTGAAGCAGAAATTCCTACCAGTCAATTACTCCAGAGATCTGTGTTCACGTTTTCAATACTTGAAACAAGGATCTAAGACGGTTGTTGAATATTCTGAAGAGTTTCTGACAATGCAAGCCCGTTGTGGTTTGAATGAAGATGATGAGGTCTTAGTTGACAGATACTTTAATGGGCTTACGCTTGACATTCAAGATATCCTCGCATTCAAGCATTTTGATAATGTTGATGAGATTATTCAGCATGCTATCAAGGCCGAGGGAATTGCACATCATCAAGCCCAGAAACTTAATGCAGCTAAATGGGTTATGCAGAAGAATTCCTCCATTGCAGGGTCTAGACCGAGTACATCATCGGAGACAGTTTTCAACAAGCCCGCAAGTCAAATTAGACTCACATGCTTTAATTGTAAACAACAGGGGCATCGTGCCGCAGAATGTCCAAAACGTATTCATCTCATTGAGAATGAAAGTGATGTGCAAGATGTTCCAGATGATCCTAAAGATGATCCTCAAGAGAATGAAATAGGGGGAATTGTGGATACTCCGCCCGAGGAGGGTCTTGAGTCTCTCATGGTCATCCAAGAAACTACATCGACTACTGAGAAGAAATGGTTGCGAGAAAATATTTTCCGCTCCAAAGGCACAGTCAATGGTAAAGAATGCACATTCGTCATTGATGGAGGAAGTTGTCAGAATATTATTTCCCAAGCTTTTGTGGATCGTTTACAGCTGAAAGTTCGGAAGCATCATCGTCCTTATTTTGCTAGATGGTTAATGACAGGAGATGAAGTGCAAGTCCGATATGTATGTCCAGTTACCTTTTCCATTTGTGCAGATTATACAGATACAGTTTGGTGTAATGTGATACCCATGGATAGTTATGATATCTTGTTGGGTTGTCCATGGATGTATGACAAGAATGAAACTAATGGCATGCGCGACAACACCTACACTTTCATGCATGGTGCAAAGCAAGTTACACTCCGTCCTCTGAAGCCGACGCCATCAAAGAAAGGGTCACGTTCTCATCTCTCCAAGGAAGCGCTTCACGTGCACACTATCTACAGAAGTAACATCAAGCAGAAGAGCAGAGTTCAAGGTCGAACTCTTTTTTAACCCGGGGAGAATGATGCAGCAGCAATTCTACTTTATTACAATAAGAATCGTGGGCCACATGTGGGACCCATGATTTCCTGATTTTAATTGTTATTAGTTTTATTCTTAGTAAAGAATGTAATTAGAATTAGGTTTCTAATTTGGGTAGGATTATATTTTGGTTTCCTAGTTTGATTAGGAATACTTTCTTAGGGCTTAAGTTTCTTTTATTATAAATATGGCATTGTAGAGATCAATGATCTCAGAGATTAGAATTGATTAATAGAATTCCCTGTGTGGATTTTTCGTTGGAGACCGTTTCTTTTTCGAGTGATTGTTCCTGTGGGAACCCTAATTGTGCCCCGGCACTTGCATCCTAACCCTAGGTTGCATCAAATGTTTTCCAAGAAGATTACATTACGAGATATTCGCATGCGTTATTCGGATTGATCACAACACAGAAATCCCTTGTGTTCAGTACTGTAACTCAGTACGAAGGATGGCCCTCAAACTCGGTATGGAGGATGGCCCTCCCCTAGATGATCCCTCTATTTTTCAGCGAATAGTTGGTAGTTTGCTCTACTTAACTATGACTCGACCTGATATTTCTCATGCCATTCATACAGTTAGCCAATTTGTGAGCAATCCTCACAAACCCCACCTTGTTGTTGCATTGCGCATACTCCGTTATGTTAAAGACACTCTTACTCATGGCCTCTTCTATCCTTTTGATAATTCTCTGTGCTTATCAGCATATGCAGATGCCGACTGGGTTGGTTGCCCTGATTCTCGGCGATCTACCACTGGCTAGTGTATGTTTCTTGGCGACTCTCTGATCTTGTGGAAGTGCAAGAAGCAAACCACCGTGTCCAAGTCTTCTGCTGAGGCCGAATATCGGGCAATGTCGTCCGCGAGTGCTGAAATCATCTGGCTCCGCCGTCTTCTCTGTGAATTCGGTGTCATTGTTGGTAATCCTACACCTCTTCATGCGGACAATACCAGTTCTACCAAAATTGCTAATAATTCAGTCTTTCATGAACGAACAAAGCACATTGAGATTGATTGTCATTTCATCCGTCAGCATGTTGTCACTGAGAAGATAACCTTGCCTCATGTCTCTACTCATGACCAGTTGGCGGATATCTTCACCAAAGCACTTCCCAAACCCCGCCATCATGATCTCACTAGCAAATTGTTGTTTTCTACATTATCACATCAATTTGAGAGGGAGTGTAGAAGATAATGTGGCTTAGGCCCTCTAGGCCCAGCCCATAATGTTACTTAGGCCCACTAGGCCCAGCCCATCAAGGGCTTGTACACAGTTATATGTAAAATCCCACATGTGGGATCATCTTAGATTATGTTGATGTTTTTATCTCTTATTTACTTCCTTGTTTAGATTAGGAGATTGATTATTCATTATTTTGATTGTACTAATTAGGATGTTTAGGGCCCTTGATTAGGGTATAATGTAATTATAAATATACAAACGAACCTCACATTGAGGATCGACTTGTCTCCAAACTCTTCTCTCTCTGCATGATCATACATACTATAACAGCCTAATCCACCAAGTGAAACTTCTTCTGGGAACTACTTCCGTGCCATAAGAATTCTCTCCGCAACCTTTTCAATCTCTTAATAACTGAGGCCGGGCATTTAAAGATAGAGAAGTAATAGACTGGCAGATTCGATAACACTGATTTGACCAGGGTGACCCTTCCTTCAATAGACAAGTAATTTGCTTTCCATGTTGACAGTTTCCTCTCAACCCTTTCCACTACTGGGTTCCACAATGATTTAGTTGCCCTCCCTGAGAAAAAAGGCATCCCAAAAAACATAGCTGACAGCTCCCCGACCTTACACCCCATTATTTCTGAATATTTAAGAAGAATCAACTTCTCCGTTCTTAGCCCAATCACCTCACTCTTGAAAAAGTTAACTTTAAGACTTGAAACCACTTCAAAACATAGGATAGTGGCTTTGACATTTTTAACTCGGTCTTCTTCAACTCCACAAAAAATGAGGGTGTCATATGCAAACTGCAAGTGATTGATTGCAGGGGTATTTCTATCCACTTTAAAGCCTTCAAACAAACTCATGCTCACTGCCGCCTTAATCATTCTACCCAACACTTTTGCCACTATTAAAAAGAGGAAAGGGGAAAGAGGATCCCCTAGTCTTAGCCCCCTTCTGGTCGGAAGAAAAAAAAAACGCTTTGGAGACCCATTCACCAAGAGAGAGAACCACGCTGACGAGGCACACTCCTGGATCCACTTCCTCCACTTTTCCCTGAACCCCATTCTGTTGAGCATATATTGAAGGCACTTCCAATCCACTCTATCATAGGCCTTATCCAAGTCTAACTTGCATATGAGCCCCGACAGCCTCTCCTTAAGCCTCGAGTGCACACACTCATTGGCCACCATGATGTCATCCAAGATTTGCCTCCCCTTAACAAAGGCTCCTTGCTCGTTGGATATTAATCTCGGCAGCACCTTTTGAATTCTCCCTGCTAGGACTTTGGTCAGGATTTTGTAAAGGCTTCCAAGAAGACTAATAGGCCTATAGTCCTTGATGCCAAGATCTCCTACCTTCTTTGGAACTAGCGCGATAAAAGAAGCCCCCATGCCTTTGGACAGCTTGCCCCTCTGATAGAATTCCTCCATCAAATCTAAGATATCCCTCTTCAACATTTTCCAGAAGCGTTGAAAGAAAGCTATCGAAAACCCATCTAGGCCTAGAGCCTTGTCACCTGCAAGATCAAAGATCGTTTGCCAAATTTCCTCCTATTCAAACTTCCTCTCTAGCCATTGATCCTCCTGCTCACCAATGACATCAAATACTAGGTTTTCAAGAGATGGTCTCTCCCAACCCTCATCAGCATAAAGAGAGTAGAAATAGTCTTTTATATGGTCGAATGATCTAATGGACTTGAAATTTTGCAGACACATGGGTCACATCCAGATCTTTCGATCTCCACCTTCCCATGAATTAACATGGCCCTAGGTGGCTGTACACAAATTGCTTAGATAAGGATGTGTGCACCTTTAAGCCTTGTATATACTCTCTACAAATATATAAATAGAGAGAGAGTGTGTGTGCGTGTGATAATCAAGTGAGAATCATTTGCATGAAGTTATGTGCGTACTTGGCTTTTTATACCATTAGATTCATATAGTGACAAAAGTTTCATTTACTCTTTCAAGGCAACCAAAAGTGTGGAGCACATTTCTCAAAACCCTAGTTCCAAAAAACATAGAAAGCTCTCCTTTGTCACCTACCTGCAATTCTATCTCCCTATGAAAGCTCTATTCTCCTCCCCAACACATCGACGAAGACACGATGGGCAATCTCTCTCCCTTAGTCTCCTAGAAGTAGTTAACACTCTTTCAGCTAGTCATATCTAAAGAGCGGACACCAAAAAAAATCTCATAAAAAATCATGTTCCACTGAATCAATGCATATATATTTTAATGTTAAGACTGAAATATAAATCCCTATTTCCGCTAGTTGAGGTAATTGCCAGTCCCAAGCCCGGATAAAGGAGGGCTGTGTCATGTAGGTTGATAGCAGCGTAAAACTATTGGCACCACCCCAACAACATGATTGGAATAAAATAATTTTTTTTAATGGTCCAATCCAATCATAAAATAGCTAGGAGTATCAACACTTGCACAGTGTAATCAAACTCAAATATGATTGCATGTAGGTCCATCTTAATAACTGAATGAGAAATCTGACTTAGTTCCTTTTAATGGTAGTTTAGGTTTTGTAAGAAAATGAATTGGAATGGAATGACAAGCAACTTTTGATTTTATTCTTCTTTTTTTTTTTTTTTTTTTTTTTTTTTTTTTTGAAATGTAATAATGAATACTACAGGAACTAAGCCTGAGGAAGAGAGACAGATTTGAAGGGAACCGACAAAGGAGAGCTTTCTACGTTTTGTTTTGAATGAGGGTTAGGAGGGGCCTTCTCTAACCCATTGATGCCTTGGTTATCTCGGTTTACTTGACAGCTGCAAAAGTTGAATTGAGAAATTCTCCAGAGTCATTTGGATGCCTCAAGGGAGAAGATGAGAGAGTTATTGGATGAATCCAACTATTAGCCAAGTTCGTACATATCTATGTGAGGATGTGAACAGTTTTACCTTCTCTCTGTGTGTGTGTGTGTGTGTGTGTGTGTGTGTTTGTCTCTATATGTATGTGTGTGTATCATTCACATGCAATACACGAGAAAAGAAAAAAGGAAGAACCCAAAACTATCTGTGATGATCAACAGAAATTACAACCAAGAATTTTTCTAATCCAAATCTGTCTACAAAAATGTAAGCCATCAGAATGCAATTATCATACAATACTAAAACACACCCCAAAGCAATTGAATTGCTTACTTACAATTACAAAGAAATCACCATCACTTTCCTCCATTCACCCAACCAAGGATCTACTTCTATTCCTTCTAATCCGGCCACATTCCTCCGACGAGCACAAACCGAAAATATCCATAACCCTTTATATCTCCAATACTAAGACCCTTTTTTTTTAATGGTAAAATAAAATTCATTAAAAAAGCCACCAGTAGAAGAGAACTATAATGAAAAGCTGAAACTACACCTGAAACCAAACAACCCAGAGCAGCAAACACACCAAAAGAAAAGGCAATGGAAAGGGGAAAGAACTAAAAGGACACCGCAACATCCTTGCAATTTAGCATTATCTAGTCTAGCAATAACCCATGAAAAAGAGGATTTGTAGACACCCAAAAGGACACTGAAAGCTTTGTCTTATCAGACAGTGAATTAGCACTTGAGGCAATCCCTTCAAAGCACCTGTTGTTCCTCTCCTTCCATACAGTCCATATGACAGAAACAAACGACAAATTCCACATTTCTTTACCTCTAGGCGCCAGAGGAGGATTAATCCACACTTCAAACAGTGACATAAGTGAATTTGGGAGAACCCATCTACACCCAAACCAATCCACCTTATGGGTGAACTGCATTTAAACAGAAGATGCTCCACAGACTCCTCATCCTGTAAGCAGAGAGTGCAGGCATTAACCAGAACCAAACCTTTCATTCTTAAGTTATCCATAGTTAAGATTCTGTTTTTGAGGGCCAACCAATTAAACACCAAACTTCTAGGGGGAGCTTTTAATTTCCAAATCCTTCCCAAGGCGCATCTTGAATTATTCCACCCTGCCAAAGCCTTAAAGAAAGTAGCTACTGAAAATCTGCTATCTTTAGAAAGAGTCCAGATTCTCTCGTCTTGTCCCAACCAACTGCCCCCTTGGGACTAAAATCGAAGAGAGTAAATCGAGGAGAGAGATAACTTTATTACCTTCATCCTCCTTTAGATTTCTTCTAAAGTTGGGACTCCAGATCAAATTACCTCTTGAACCATGCCTCTCTACATAGCTACTAACAGTAGCTTTCTTGCTTATAGCACATATAACATAATTCTGGAAATTGAGCGCCCAGCGGGCCTTCGCCAACCTAATTATCACGCCAACATAAAACCTCCCCACCTGACGCTACTCGATACTTTATGTACCTTTTGAACTCCTCATGAACCGATAAAAGCAAATAGATAAAAAATAAAAATAAAAAATCTAAGACGAACCCAATTCCCTCACACGCTGAAAACAAATCATTTACATGTTATTATACAAACCCATTCCTTTTCTACTTTGGCCCAACCCCAGATCTATTTTGATTCCTCCAAATTCAACCACATTCATCCAAGAATGCACAAGTGGAAAAGAACCCAAAAACCCAGAACGCCTCTACTATATATATTCTTAGAAAACAAAGGTTTAAAAGAAGAGCTCAATTCCAATACAGAACCAAAACAAACATTTACTCAATCTACTTCATTCCCATCCAATCACACTCTTCCAAAATACACATTTGGGAAAGACCCCAAAACACCTCCAGCACCAAAACCCACAAAACAGAACAGATTCAAAAATCAAGTAAGACCCACTTCCCAGAAACAAACAATTTACACAAGTGCAAAAGAACCCCAAAACCCAAAACACCTGCAGCACAGTCCAAGACCCACAAAATAGAACAGATTCACAAAATCAAACAAGAACCCAGCTAGCATTATATGTTCTTGTTTCTGAATTCAGGAAAGAAGATGTTAAAGAAAGAAAGGCACGAAGATTATACACTTACTTATGCCAGTCGAGGCCGAGAACGACAGTGACGAATCGGACAGAGAAGGCTTCGAGGAGAAGGGCGCAGAGCATGAACAGCATAGAAGCAATGAATGGAATAGCAGATCTCATCTCCAAATCCCAGTGCCTGTAGAAGGGGGCTCGAGAGACGGCGGCCACAGCGAGGGCTGCCCACAGATAGGTCTGGAGGCGAGCGTGCCAACGCGGAGATACGTGGCGGAGGTAGTCGACGGCGACGTAGGAGATGGCGGCGACGCCCAGACCGGCTCTGCCGATGGCGGACCAACGCCGAGGAGGGTTCTTGGTCCTGCCCATCTCTAGCTTTTCCCTGCCAGAGACCACGAACAATGGCGGAGCCGAGACCCCTGTTTTTTGGGGAGAGGAAATGCGGCCCCTGAAGCTCTCTTCTTGTTTCTTTGACTTTGCTTTTACTTTTGATGGATTTGTTGGTGGGCCACCTCTAATTCCATCTTGATTTCTCCACCGTACACATGGTGGGCTTTTTTGGGGAGATGAACTGTGGTGGGGTCCATTGGTTGGGATTTTTTTAATAAAAAAATAAAAGTTTAAAATATAATTAAACGATTTTACAAAAAAAAACCATAAAATGAAGAGATATTTGTTCGTAATTTTCTTTTTACGAAATTATTCCAGTTGACGATATCATAAATTTAGTTCACGATATCATCAATTTAATTGATGGTATTATTAACTTCCTATAACTTTTATTTTTCTTCTTCAATGGTTTCATGATTGTCTTAGGTTTGGAGGGAATAATGCTGAGATTTGGCGGGAGATGAATATCTATTTCAAATAAATGAAAGAAAATCATAAGGAGATGATGAATGCATCAAATAAAGGTTTGACAAGTCTTATGCTTTTTCTGAGGAGTTCTTTAGATAAAAAATAAGCATTTTAAAGGATGAGAATATCATTTAGTTGTATTATTGCGGCCTCTTTGACTTCATTTGAGATTCTTTGGAAGTTCACTTGTAAAGTGAATTTAAAGTGAATGGTAAATTTTAAGAGAAAAAAAGAGGGTTCTTATCCTAAAGTATCAAATTTCAAAATTCATCTTATTGACTTTTTGTCATGTGAAGAAACTTTTTTGACTTTCTAAATAGAAAGGGACTTTTTTTTTAGTGGGATGAGATATTGACTTTTTTGACTCAATTAAAAAAACAAGATGTGATTTTTGAAAATTTGTTAGACCTTATTCTTCTTTTTTTTTTTTTCTTTTAAAAGTGATTCTTCGCATTCAAGTGAATTCCCAAATGCCTATGATCTCTTTTCTCTTCATCCTAGGCGCCTTCCACTTTTTTCACTACCTCTTCTCTATAGGCACAATGACAACAATTTTCCATGAAAGGTGAAGATATCTTTCTATGCAACCAAATCTAGATTTGTTTAATGGAAAATAAATGCTACTTGAAGTGGCTTTCTTTTTACCATCATTTTTTAGAAATGTTAAAGCCTGGTCCGACTACCCCCATTAGATTTCTGTTACCACTCATGGGTTTTTTTTGTTCTTTTATGTCGCGGCTTTACACAAACAAGCCCTACACATATGCTTCTCTCTCATAAGTTGCACCAAAAAGTTGGTTCTTGGCTCTTGGAAACACTATTTACCTCTTTTCTTCATTGCCATTGTTGCCTCCTCTCTGAGCCGACAAATGCTTTCATCCCTTCTTTCTATTCTCATTCTTTCCCATCCATCTCCTCCTTCCATATATTCATCTCGTGCTTCTACTCTAGCTCCTTGGCCATGAAACCTTGAATGCTCTCTCCATCGACACTCTTGTTCTCTCTTGCACCTATTCTCCATGATGGCATTCTCTAACAACCTTACCATTACCTTTAAAATTGTGGAATTCTCACGGGTCTATGTCAAATTATCCATGATGTAAAATTGATAGAAGGGTGTCAACCTAGTATTGATTGAAATGGAATGGATGTATCATGTTTGTTTATATGTGGGTGCTTAAAAACTGCAGTGGTAGATGTTGGGGTTGTGAGGATTAGAAGAGAGAAGGGAAAATAAGACCTTTAATTTCTTGCAAAGAAGTCTTGTGCAAGGATAATTGCTTGGATATGTTTCACCTATTTGGTTTGATCCCTTCAATAAATTAAAATGATACAAATGAGATGTGGCCCACCAAAGATTGTAAGTGACACTTTAGTTAAAAACATCAAAATAAGAGGAGTAAGAATGTCAATACACTTTACATAAGGTTGTTTTGATTATTCGTTCATCATAGTTTTGGATCTTGTTCGCAGGTAATAAAAAAGGTGAAAAATGAAAATAACATCCTTTCAAAAACGAAGGATAGTGAGGATTTTATATAAAGTCAAATAAGTCGAGATATTGTGACTATAGGGCACTTTCATCCAAAATGATTACTTTTTGTAAAGAGAACTCTTTGACAAAACTTTTGAATATTTATTGATGGGTCAGACCCAAGTGGCCCAATCCATACTGAAAACTTAAGGCTCAAATTTATAAAGACCCGGTGAGCCCAATAAGGTCTAGGCCCAAAGAAACCCATAAGCCTAGCCACGTCATCAAGAAAGCAATCGGAACCCTCACCCTCACCGCTTTGGAAATAGTCAACCCTTATCTCGTCTTTTACCAAGTCTCACGGAGGATATCTCAACCACCTCATCCGTCGAGAATGATTTGAGAGCTCCATCGAAGTAGTTATTTAGTTGCTGTAAAGTCGCCCCAATCTGTTAGGAGAAGACTATAAATAGAAAGCCCCACCAACACTTAGGGGGCAAGGAAAACTTTCTCTCCTGAACGCACCTATCCTCTCATTCTCACAGCTTGTATTCTCTGCACACTTGAAATATAAAAATATCCGGTGACCTCAGCCATTCAGAAGTGGAAGTAGGTCACATTGACCGAACCACTATAATTCTCGCCTTCTCTCTCTACTTTAACTACTGCATTTATTTCCAATTACTTGAGGGGTGGTGTGCAAGGTCAATTTGTGCATCATCAGTTTGACGCCGTCTGTGGGAAAGACTAAAATTCTCACTTCAAAACACTCTCTCCGTTGAACTCATGGTGATCACCACCAGATCGATGAGTCGACCTGAGGATAATCCATCACGAGAGGAGGAGGGTGCTCCTCCACCTACCAATCCCGTCCCAAATGCTCATGTTCCAAACCCTCAGCAAATGTTGGAGACCATGCAACAGCTGGTAGCCCAAAACCAGCAAATCCTGCAACTCATGCTCACCGGGCAAGGAGGAGCACAACTTGGGAGAGCATCGCTTGGAGGACCTCAAGGAGCTCCACGCCTGGGGCATCCAGGAGCCCCACACCTGGGTGCTCCCCATCCGGACGCCCAGGCATGTTTGGGCGCCCCCTCTAGAGTCCCCTTGGACGCCCCACATGGAGGAGCCCATCATGAGAGACCTCCACCTCCTCCTTCTGCTTCCCATGGGGAGGACCCTCGTCTCCACGAGGATGAGGGTGAAAACCACAGCATGGAGAATGGGAGTCATTTCCATGATCATTCCAGAGGAGCCCCCAATCACTAGGACGAGAAAATTAAGGAAGTGCAAAATCAGTTGGGTGACGCCTTCAAAGCTATGAAGGCGCAGGGACCTGAAATAGTGGATTACCTGGTGAGGCGAACATACATGCCATTCAAACCCGACATGGAGAACTACCCACTTCCTCGAAAGTTCAAAATGCCATCCGTGGAAACCTTTGACGGAATGAAGGATCCACTATACCACTTCGAAACTTACAAAACTCTAATGCAGCTGCATAATGTCCCCGACGAGATCATGTGTAGGGCGTTCCCAACGACATTGAAGGGTTCCACATGACAATGGTTTGCCAATCTCTCCCCAGCTTCCATTGCCTCCTTTGCTGAGCTAAGCAAGCCCTTCGTGTCGCACTTTATCGGAGGGCGCCGCCACCAGAAGCCTGCCACCCACTTTCTCAGTATAAAGCAAGACAGGACTGAGAGCCTGATGAGCTACCTCACTCGTTTTAACGAGGAGGTACTTCAGGTTGAAGAACCAGATGACAAGGTAACCATGACAGCCTTCTTGGGAGGCCTCTGCTCGTCGAGTTTCCTCTTCTCAGTAATGAAGCGCCCACCAAAGAGCATGCCGAGTTGCTAGCAAAGGCCCAAAAGTACATGAATGCCGAGGACATCACAAGGGCCAGACGAGGTGAGTCCTCCAGAACAGGGGAAAAGGGGAAGGAACGGGACAGAGACGACAAGAAGGAGACTAGCAACAAGCGAATCAAGACAGAGAAAGTACCTGTCAAAGACCGGCTCGGTCCTGCTCCGCAGAGAGACTGACAAACCTTCACTCCTCTCAATACTGCTGTCGGGCACATCTTATTCCAAATCCAAGATGAACCCACCATAAAGTGGCTTGGGAAGATGAAGTCTCCTCAAAACCGTAAGAACTCGAACAAATACTGTCGCTTTCATCGCGATCATGGCCATGACACTGACGACTGCTATGACCTCAAAAGGCAAATTGAGGACCTCATTCAACGTGGTCACCTACGCCAGTATGTTACTGGTAGAGGACAAGTGCCACCACCACCTCATAATCAGGAAGATCAACAGCCCATTGGGGAAATTCGCACTATCTCGGGAGGATTAGCAGTCACTCTCCGCCATGAAGGCCCACGCCAGAAAGGCAAGGCACCCCGACGAAGTGCGCCCATCCAAGGCGCCCAGGCACGGCGTCAGCGAAGTCATATCCTTCTCAGATAAGGACTTGGAAGGAATCCAGCACCCCCATGACGACCCTCTGGTGCTCACCATGACCGTCGCCAATTTCCAGGTGCGCATGATCCTGGTGGATAGCGGCAGCTCTGCGGATATTCTATTCGCAGAAGCTTATGACAAGCTAAACCTAGGCAGGGAGAGACTGCAGCCTGTCAAATCACCCCTCATTGGGTTCTCAAGGGAGAAGGTATATCCCCAGGGGCCATCACCCTACCAGTCACAGCCGGAGCAGCACATCAAAGCTCCACAGTAATGGTTAACTTCCTAGTAATAGACTGCCCATCAGCCTACAATATCATACTAGGACGACCTGCTTTTAACACATTAAGAGCTGTCCTCTCCACCTATTATCTCATCCTCCACTTTCCAACCCCGAATGGAGTCGGGGAGGTCAGAGGGGACCGGGTAGCAGCAAAAGAGTGCTATGTCTCCTCAATGAAGACCAAGAAGCCGCAGGAGGCGTTGCAAGTTGAGATCTTTGACCCAAGGGATGACACCACTACAGAAAGAGGAGAACTAGTGGAGGATCTCACCTCTGTGGTCCTAGATGAGGAGCATCCAGACAGAAGAATATACATCGGCTCTTCCCTTTCAGAGGATCTGGTTCGCCAGTTAATAGACTTTCTGAGAGATAGCATGGATATTTTCGCATGGTCACATGCGGACCTTGAAGCAATTAACCCTGAGGTTGCCACCCATCGCCTCAATGTCGACCCTCGCCACAAACCTGTTCGCCAAAAGCTAAGGGGCGCCTACACTAAAAAGGCCCATGCGATGGACAAGGAGGTGGGGAAGCTAATAGAGAATGGGGCGGTCAGAGAAGTAGCATATCCTGAGTGGCTCTCAAATGTGGTAATGGTAACAAAAACCAATGGGAAGTGGCGCCTCTGCGTCGACTTCATTGAGCTCAACAAGGCATGCCCAAAAGATAGCTATCCGCTACCACGGATTGACCTTCTCATCGATGCCACATCAGGGCATGAACTGCTCACCTTCTTGGATGCATATTCTGGATACAACCAGATCAGCATGCACCCCCCAGACTAGGAGAAGACATCATTCACCACTCCGAAGGGGACCTACTGCTACAGAGTCATGCCCTTCGGGCTGAAGAACGCAGGTGCAACCTACTATCGACTGGTGAACAAAATGTTCTAGTCTCAGATTGGGTGAACAATGGAGGTTTACGTGGACGACATGTTGGTAAAGAGCCTCGCCGCAGCAGATCACATTGACCACCTTCAAGAAACTTTCAATGTCCTCAGGTCCTATCGTATGAAGTTAAGTCCTGAGAAGTGAGCCTTTGGCGTAGGATCAGGAAAGTTCCTAGGCTTCATGGTCAACCAGAGGGGAATTGAGGCAAACCCCTACAAAATCAAGGCTATCCTCGACATGAAGTCGCCCTCCTCCACCAAGGAGCTCCAGCACCTCAATGGAAGTATCGTAGCACTTAACAGATTCGTCTCCAAATCTGCAGACAAATGCTTGCCTTTCTTCAAAATCCTCTGAAAAGCTTTCGAATGGGGACCTGAGGCAGAGGAGGCCTTCCAGAGACTCAAAGCCTACTTGGCCGCACCTCCCCTCCTTTCGCATGCTACACCAGGCGAGGTCTTATATTTGTATCTTTCTGCTTCACCGTCAGCAGTCAGCTCCGTCCTCATCAGAAACTATGATGGAGTGCAAATGCCCATCTATTATGTGAGCAGAGCATACCGAGGAGCAGAAATCAGGTACTCAGGGCTAAAGAAACTAGCGCTTGCCCTCATCTCGACGGCAAGGCGCTTACGACACTATTTTCAAAGCCATACAGTCGTTGTAATTACGGACTAGCCTCTAAAGAGAGTTTTGGGAATGCCAGATGTATTCGGGAGACTCCTTAAATGGGCAGTGGAATTGGGCGAGTTCGATATCCAGTACCAACCAAGGGTGGCCATCAAAGCACAAGCCTTGGCAGATTTTGTTGTTGAGTTTACGCAAGCAGAAGGGGAGGTAAATGAGCCTTCCACGTCCCAGGCATCTCCCTTGGACGCCCAGACACTCCCAGGCGCCCAGAAGTCCACTCCAGGCACCAAGACCTCCATCCCAGGCGCCCAGAAGTCCACCCGGGCGCCCAGGCACTCCCAAGAACCCAGACGTCCACTCCAGGCGCCCAGATCTCCATCCCAAACGCCCAGGCATCTCCCCCAGGCGCCCAGACAATCCCAGGCTCCCAGCCTAGTGCCCAAGTTACCACTGGGATCTCCGACTCTTCTTCTTTGCCACTTTAGAAGCTCTATGTTGATGGCTCCGCAACCAGTGAGGGAGGTGGAGCAGGCCTAATTTTGATCAACCCCGATGGTACACTCCTCAAGTATGCAGTGAAGCTCCACTTTACCGCCTCCAACAATGAAACAGAGTATGAGGCCCTCCTCTCTGGCCTGAGATTGGCAGTCAAAATGGACGCCCAGTACCTCGCCGATTACAGTGATTCCCAACTGATAGTTAATCAAGTAAAGGGCGAGTTCGAAACAAAAGGAATACGAATGCAGGAGTACCTCGGCATGGTGAAAAACTTGATCACGATGTTCCAATACTTCCAAATCTGTCACATCCCAAGAGAGGATAACATGGCCGCAGATGCACTCGCCAGGCTCGCCTCATCCTTGGAGGCCCCACCAGGAGAACCAGCATTCATCGGTCACCAGTTTGAGCAAAGCAAGTTAGATGTGGACACTGCAAATGTCAACTGTACTTCCGCCGAATCAAACTGGATGACCCCAATAAAGGCATACCTCCAAGACGGTACATTACCAAATGATCCCCTCGAGGCCAGGAAGCTTAGGGTGAGAGCTTCCAAATTCACTCTCTTACAGGATATCCTCTACAAGAAAGGTTACTCCTTACCATTGCTGCGGTGCCTTTCACCCGAGGAAGCTAACTACGCCCTGCTGGAGATCCATGAAGGAATTTGTGGGAATCACTCTGAAGGACGCTCCCTCGCCCACAAAGCACTTAGACAAGGTTACTTTTGGCCTAGCATGGTAAAGGACGCCAAGGAATTTGCCAAAAAATGCGACAAGTGTCAACGCTTCGCCACTGTGCCTAGGCAACCACCAAAGGAGCTGACAACCATTTGGAGTCCATGGCCTTTCTCCAAATGGGGCATCGACATCCTGGGCCTCCTTCCTTTGAGTAGATGACAATGCAAGTTCGTAGTGGTCGCCGTCGACTACTTCACAAAGTGGGCGGAGGCAGAACCCTTAGCAAAGATAACAGACTCCAAGGTTAAAGACTTTGTCTAGAAAAACCTAGTCTGCCGCTTCGGGATACCCCACGCCATTGTCAGTGACAATGCAAAGCAATTCGACAATAAGCTCCTCAATTCTTTCTGCTCCGACCTTCAGATTAAGCAGCCTCATTCCAGCCCGGCACACCCACAGGCAAACGGGCAGGCTGAAATCATGGTAAGAACGGTTCTACGCAACCTAAAGACAAGGCTCGAAAGAGCGAAGGGTCTTTGGGTCGACGAGCTCCCAGGAGTATTATGGGCCTATCGAACCACTCCAAGAACTCCTATTGGGGAAACCCCTTTCTCTCTCGCTTTTGGAACTGAGGCGGTCATCCCTGTCTAGATAGGGGTACATTCCCAAAGGGTCCACCACCACGACCCCCTCACCAACGAGGAAGGACTCCGCATCAACCTCGACTTGGTAGAGGAGGCAAGGGAGATGGTTGTGGTCCGCACTCGAAGGTAAAGCCTCGTTCCTTCCAACCAGGAGACTTAGTCCTCAAAAAGGTAATCCTCGCCACAAAGGATTCCCGCGAAGGAAAACTAGGACCAAATTGGGAGGGGCCATACCTCATAACAGAAGTGGTGAGGCCAAGCACTTACAAGATCCAGAACTTTGAGGGAAAGGTCTTACCCCATCCATGGAACGCGGAGCACTTGAAGAGGTACTACCAGTGACACCCTGAGAGAGTCAAAGTAGTAGAAGTTGGGGGCTTGATTTTATTTTCTACCTTGTTTGGATTGTTAACCAATATTGTTTGACAATAAGCAGTGGATGAATGAAATTTTCTACGTTTTATGTCAAAAAAGATCCTTCCCTTTTTATCCAGTTTCCAAAAGGAGTACCAGTACAAAAGTTAGGCTACAAACTGTCTTTCCAAAAGTTAGGCTACAAACTGCCTTTCTAAAAAAAAAAAAATCAAAAGTCCCCTACACTCTAATCACTCTCATAGTTGTCCTCCTCCTCCTCCTCGTCATCCTCAGCATCATCAGAGCCTCCATTACCATCATCAGGTGCCTCGGTTGGCACGAAGCCTGAGAGGTCAATATCAGGGAAAGCAGCGGAAATCTTCCCTCGGAGCTCATCATAACCATCAATGAAGGCATCTGCAAGGCCATTCGCTAATTCCCTTTCAGCTAGGGCAGTCCTCTCCTCAGCCTGTGAAGCTCTCTCATGAGCCGCCTTCACCTCTGCCTCCACGGCAGCCTCTCTGAGCATCGCCCTCTCACGGGTCTTTGCAAGCTCAGCATCACTGAGCGAAGTCCTCTCACGGGCCTTCACAAGCTCAGCCTCCCTGAGCGAGTCCCTTTCATGGATCGCCAAGAGCTCAGACTCGAGCTTAGTTGCCCTCACATGGGCCTCCTTAAGCTCAGTCTCTAGCTTGGCCGCCCTCTCATGGGTCGCCGAAAGCTCAGTCTCAAATCTGGTCGCCCTCTCACGGGCCGCTGTGAGATCAGCCTTGGAAGCCCTACCAACAGCTTCAAGAGCAGTAATCCTTCCTCGAGCAGTAGAGAGTTCCTTTTGCATAACTTCATTGTCCCGTTTCAGCTGACCGTGAGATCGGGTCCTTGAAAGCAAGTAGACGGATGCAGTGGAAGCCTGAAAAGATAAAAGACAGAGGAAATGACAAAACGCATAGAAAAAAAGTCTGGAGAAAGGGAGACAGTATATCCTTACCTAAGCCAGACCTTCCAAAAAAGTGTTGATAATCCCCTCGGTGCCCAGAGTATTAATCTGGGTAACTTCTGGTGGAAACACCAACCTCCTGAGCTTTTCCCTAATGACCAGCGGGTTACCCAGTATGGGACCAGCCCAAGTCGGCACCCCAGTAAAAGTTCCCATACGAGGACACAAACGAGGGCAGAAGGTGTGGCCGGCGAGGAAGACTCAGGAGTAGCAGTCGTAATTGAAGAGGTCGCTAGCTAAGGAGGCACCACAGGAGGGGTCACTTGATGGGAACACGCCTGAGGCTCTGCTGGAGGGGTAGCTAGAGGAGAGCTCACCTCGAAAGGCACCGGCAGAGAGGTCACCTGGGAGGCATTACCTATCCTCGCCGCCTTGGAAGGAGGAGTGCTCCTACCAGAAAGGCGGGACCCAATCACTTTTCTATCTATTTCTGCAAAAGCAAAAGTGTTACTTGGATGAAGAACACCAGGTAAACGAAAAGAGAAGTACTAGAGCAGAAGTGACGCACCCTTTCTTTTAAAAGAAGATCCCGGAGGGGGTCCACCAGCCCTACCACTCTCTTTGGGCAAGAGAACTCCCAAGTCTTTATCAGGATAAGCCCTCACAGCCTGCAATTTCCACTCCTGATCCATGGAGAGCACAGGCGGATCTACAAAAGGACAATGGGTACACATATATATACGTATAAAAAAGAAAAGAAAAGAAAAGAAAAGAGCAAGTGAAAGGCATACCGAGTTTTTTGGCGACACCCCATCGTGTTGGTACCAAAGCCCGATCTGACTCTAAGACCCACTCGCTGCCAACAAATAAGAAGTGAGATTTCCAGCTATGACAGTTGGAACGTAATCCTGTGAGCAACTTGCCACCCCTAGTGGTAAAATAGTACCACCCCCTATTAGGGGCAGGAGACTCGCTCAAGTTATAGGCTGCATGGAACTCCACAGGAGAAGCATCCTCGTGATGTACTTTCCTCCACAATGCAAGAAAGCCCAGCAAGACTCTCCAACTATTGGGCGCCAACCGCCTCGGGGTCAATGAAAAGTAATGCAGAATGTGACAAACGGAGGAAGACATGGGAAACCTAAGCCCAGCTTCAAGCATCTCCTCGTAGATGACGATGTCACCAGAGGAGTCATCGCAAGCAGACTCATCCATCTCAACCCGGCGGCACAACACAGTTGGAGGAATATGATAAGCAGAAACAATCCTCAGAATATCGTCATCAGTATTGAGCAAACTAAAAAGAGTACTTACTTTGGACCCGTCATCGTCAATAACAGCTTTGCTTCGATACTTTTTGTTGCAAGAGCGCAAAACTTTGCCTGAGACACTGCCAGGAGGGCTATCCCTTATTTCCCTCGTCTCATCTTGCTCGCCCAGCACGCGAGCTGCTTGCCCATAGTGGACAGCACCTTCGGAGCCTGGGGCGCCCAACCCATCATTGCCCGGGGAGCCCAGCCAATCAACGCCTGGGCTGGCAGCACCCAGGTTAGTAACACCTGGGTTGGCGGCGCCCAGGCCAGTGACGTCCAGGCCAGCAGCAGCGCTGGCAGAGCCCAGCCCTCTGGCGCCCAGGCCAACAGCAGCAGCGCTGGCAGCACCCAGCCAAATGGCGCCCAGCCCCCTGGCGCCCAGGCCAGCAGCAGCAGTGTTGGCAGCGCCTAGTCCCCCGGCACCCAGACCTGCAGCAGCAGCGCTGGCAGCGCCCAGGCCAGTGGCATCCAGGCCAGCAGCAGCAGCGCTGCTTGGGCAGGTAGCGACCAGGCCAGAGGCGGCAGCAGTGCCTGGGCCAGCGCTGCGCGTCTCCTTCGTGGGCTGTTCGACCACTGCGCGGGCAGCATTGCCTACCTCCTTTCAATGGAATGGGAAAAGCTTGAGTTCTCAAGGGTTACAAGAATGGGTTTTTCAATCTCTAAATGAAGGAAATGGGGGAAATAAAGAAGGAAGCTCCTATTTATAGCCTAGGGTTTTTAAAGAGGAAAAAGCCCAAATTGAAGAACAAGGGCTCTCCTAAAAACCCAAGTAGAAGAAAAGACTGAAGGTGTGCGGGAAGGCGACATACTTCAAGAATGGAGAAGGAGCCTGGGAATCTAAAAATGCACCCCTCTCAATGTTTCCTTAGACACGGGGCATTGGGGGGCAAATGATGCGACAGACCTAAGTGACCCAATCCATACTGAAAACCCAGGGCTCAAATTTATAAAGACCCGGTGAGCCCAATAAGGTCCAGGCCCAAAGAAACCCATAAGCCTGGCCACGTCATCAAGAAAGCAACCGGAAGCCTCACCCTCACCGCTTTGGAAATAGTCAACCCTCATCTCGTCTTTTACCAAGTCTCACGGAGGATATCTCAACCACCTCGTCCGTCGAGAATTATTCGAGAGCTCCATCGAAGTAATTATTTAGTTGTTGTAAAGTCGCCCCAATCTATTAGGGGAAGACTATAAATCGAAAGCCCCACCAACACTTGGGGGGCAAGGAAAACTTTCTCTCCTGAACGCACCTATCCTCTCATTCTCAAAGCTTGTATTCTCTGCACACTTGAAATATAAAAATATCCGGCGACCTCAGCCATTCAGAAGTGGACGTAGGTCACACTGACCGAACCACTATAATTATCGCCTTCTCTCTCTACTTTAACTACTGCATTTATTTCCAATTACTTGACGGGTGGTGTGCAAGGTCAATTTGTGCATCATCATTTATCACTAATCCTGCATCCTTGAGCCTCTCTCATGAGAATTGTGAGGGTCTTCAATGGAGCTTATTTTTAAAGCTCTAACCTGTTTAAAGTAAATGCCCTCTTATTTTATGGGTCTTTGAAAATTTTATTCTAGTAGAAGATAGGCCTAAATGAATACAAAGGAACTCCTGGTCAAATGACTCCACCCAAGGATTATTAAAGAGTGAGCAGGAGAAGAATATGAGGTGAGGAGTGAAGGATATAATCTAGTGATGTAGATCGGAATTTAACTTTTCTAAGATTTGAATTACAAAAGTGATGGTTGGATATTCATTTTCAATCTTCCGTAGATTCAATTCCCATTAAAAGGGAGAATTTCTCTCTATTTAATTTTAATTTTATTTTATTTTCACATACGGCATTAGGTTCTACAAGGGAGTTCACTTAACTAACTCGATGTGAGACATTTGCACTTGAGCAATGAATGTGCAGAAATGATCCCATGAGAGCAACCATCAGACACCCACTTTTAGGGCACACTTTGTATACGGGCCTTTTACATGGAAAGTAGAAAATGCTGCATCATCAAAATCCATGGTAAATAAATGCCATGGAAAAAGTTTCCACAGATTTTAAAAATCTATGTTTGGTGCGAAAAATTTTTTCTTGATGAATTGGTGCTATTTGTCACATCTCGATCTTGAATCACCCTGTCTTAGGGTAATCCCCGAGGTGAGACACACGTACTCCCGTGATGCTATACCTGTCTCTAGCCAAATACAACACATGAAGGAGAAAAATAGTTTTCCACACGAGTCTAGCTCACTAGAACCTGGCAATAACATTTAATTTATAGCGGAAGCTGTAATGAATGTGCACAATAGATTCTTCTGATGTTGTGCACATAGGACAAATGGCATCACGAGAAGTACTTTTGTTGTGGAGTAACTTATGTACCTTGGTTGTGTTATTAAGACATTTCCAACAAAAACTGAGGACACTTAGGGGAAGAGGGAGAGACCACGTTGTTTTCCAATTAAAGGGAGATTTGTGGGAAATCCTACATTCTTCATGAATAATTTTGTAAGTTGATCTTGAAGATAAATCGCCCCCTTTGAAAACGAGTCATATACTCCTATCAACAGTAGTGGTGCGAGGAATATAGATTTTAGAATATCCTCAACATCATAGGATTTTATAATACACAATATTTTAAGAAATACAGCTACCTAAAGTTACAAAAAAACTGGTCAGTTGCTTGTACTATGGAACAGTTCTTCTGAGTTGGGCAAGCTGTGAAGCAAGGATTTGACGTCCATTAAGCAGCACAAGTCCCACATTGATTTGCTGTTGCACTACTAACAATGAGATCCGGCCCTTGAAGAAGTCAGAACAAGCAATAAAATCACCAATTACACCTAGTTCTGGGTTCTCACACCATTGGCACATCCCTTTGACGAGTACTGAGTTGGTCTCATGTTGCCTTCCCACAAGCAGCAGATTGTACTCTTTCTCCACATATCGAATAACATTAAGTGTCTCCTCACAATCATTCACCCTCTCCTCTCTATAAGACACCCTAGGATTGTCTGTGAATTTAATTCTAAACAGAGCCACCAATTTATCATCAAGTTCATTCTGTTCTGCAACAGTCTCATCTAGTTGACTTGGTAGAATTCGCACCACATCTAGCCACACTCTAGGGTGCCTCACCATGAGAGCGCCATAGGCTAAGGCCTCACGGTCATCGGCACCACCCAAAAAAATCACACAAACGTGGTAAGCTGAATTTCTTACGAACAAGTTGCGTTGCTGCCGTTGGTCTACTAGAATTCCAACAGAACAAGGGGCCTCTTCAAGTACATTAGAGTTCATCATTCGTAAGGTTCGTTCGACGACTGGTTCTCTACTAATTCCTGGCATTTGTTGCGTGCCGAAGGGCAAGATGAGGAGTGAAATCTTCTTATCAAGTGCAAGCATGCATATGTCATGGTGCATAGTTTTGTACGGGGAGACTGAGGTATAAGATTGGACTGAGACCCATCTGCCACTTTCTTGTTCGTATTTCTGAAATGCATTGTTGATTTGTTTGATGCGTGGCATTGTTGAAAAAGATGATCTTCTACGCACATTGTGAGGTATTAACATTGGGACCGCGCGCCCCACAAGTTCCACCAAGTTAAGGTTCCATGCGCGGACAGTTAATGCATTGGAGGCTTCTATCAGGTTGATCATGGTGGGAACGTCTTCTTGGCTGTGTATACACACTAGCATTCGCAGTTCTTTGTTGGGCTTGGAGTGTTGGATTGTGCGCAGACCATAAGGTGTATAAAGCTTTGAGTTCCGACTGAATCGTCTCACCAGCAGTGCTGAGATCGCCGTTACAGCCACCGTCGATAGAATCAAGGTTGTGTATGATTGCTCATCCATGATCTGCACATTACAAGTTGTGATTTGTTTATTTTATTTTTCGAGTAATAAAGACTATTATGTTGTAATATAAAGAATAAAGAGGAAATGTAAACAATGTAAACACCTACATTGATGCTTTTATATTGCAAAATTCAACCTGCAGGCTACCCCAACCTTCGGACCATGAAAGTCCAAGTACCAATCAGTTCAGGTTTATGAGTTTCATACTAAGAACTCAAGTACCAACCAGGTCTCATCCCAAGGCCTATTTGTTTGCTTAAAATACTTAGAAATACATGGTCAAATGAGCTTTACACGTACGAGTACTAAAAAGTTGAGGGGTAAAGGAGTATAGGTTAGTGATGTAGATTGAACCTTGAGTAGTTTCCTATAATTTGAATTATTAGGGTGATGGATGAGTATTCGTTTTCCATTTTTCCTTCATCTAATTTTCATTAAAGGAGAGGTTATTTGATGATCATTCTTGGATATTTCACTTTTGATTCTTCATTTTTATAAACCACTTACAGAAATACTATCCTAGGAATCCAATTACATGCATTTTATATCTACGTACTCAACAAGGAGCATGGATGAAAAGGGGAAAAAAAGTGGACAGAGATGTATATAATCACCTTATAATTACTCAAATGCACAAGAATGATAATCTCGACTATGCCTTTAAAGTTCATGATCAAGCCAAGTGAGAGTGCTTCATAAAATGGAATATTAAAATAACGCGAAGGCAGTATGGTTCCCACCACTTTTGCAATATATCCAAGGAGGACTGCACCTTGTAGGGTCCCCCAAGCTGTCCAATCTTTGATAGCAAACACATTCGTCTTCAAACCAAGGAAAGCATAGAAGATGGGCCGAAAGAAGCAGTCAAGAATAGTCTCAGTCTTGTCCACAATGGCTGCACCCAGAGGTGGCCCATCTGGAATGGCCAAGCCCAGCATCCACGCTGCATTCATCACCGTTAAACCGATCATGTCACCGAAGAATGTAACCACAAAGGCCATCATGATGATGCTTACAATGTAGCTGCCTCTCACCGGTCTCCCCTCGGGCGTTCTGTGGATGATGTAAAACATCAGCGGCCGAATGATTAAACAAATAAAGATGTAAAGGGCCAACGCAGAGACAATGAAACAGAAGGCCTTGTAAGGTGTAGATGAACCCTGATTCAATGCTCCAAATATTATTCCAAACAACCATCCTAAAACATCAATGTTGGTCGATGCAGACATGGCGAGTCGACCCAGTTTCGAGTTAAGGAGGTTGAGCTCAACAAGGATGGGATGGAGACTGGTAAAAGCTGT
This sequence comes from Umbellularia californica, assembly GCA_028538565.1. Taxonomy (NCBI): domain Eukaryota; kingdom Viridiplantae; phylum Streptophyta; class Magnoliopsida; order Laurales; family Lauraceae; genus Umbellularia; species Umbellularia californica. The sequence continues at coordinate 20,690,858 of JAPQWN010000006.1, forward strand.
TATAGAGTATGATGAGACAAGCACTTCAGGGACCATGCCACGGCTTACAGTGTTGAAAACAGATGCAGATATAGCAAAACTGCATGACATACATACAAGAGCAAATACAGTGCCTGAAATTGCAATTATCCACGCCTTCCTTCCTGAATTCATTATTACACCACAATCTTGTTTCACACCCATCAGGAAGAGGAACAATATGACGTAGATCATCGCTCCGATGTTTAATTCATTAATGCTTTGGCAAGGAAATAGAGTCTCTTGGAACCGCTTGTCGTGTCCTAAACCAGAGGGGCCAATCAATATACCACCCTAAATAAAGTAGATAACAATTAATTAACAGATTCTATACAATTATGAAGCTATTACAAGTCATACAGTGCAATTTCTTTTCCTTCTTATTTTAGTTTTCTCAAAACATATTTCTTTTGTGTATGATATATAAGAATTCATGGGCACATGAGTTCCACTCAGCAGCGGAACAAAAAATATTTCCTTGGGGGCATTATGTTACTGAAATTTTTTGAGGGCCATGGCCACCCCAGCACCCCCTATTCCGCTCCGAGCTCCACCGAGGATTCTTAAAGAGGTGAGGGGAGAATGACATATGGTAGTGATGTAGCCGAAACCTTGATTATCTTATGATTTGAATTGCCAAGGTAATGGTTGGATATTCTTTTTTTTTTTTTTATATCATTTTTTGATTCAATTTCCATCAAATGGGAGATTATGTGATGTTGTTTTCGGATATTCTCCTTTCATTCTTCATTTTAACCACTAATAAAAAATACAATTTAGAATTCTTACAAATTCAATTAAATGAAACAAAAAGGCCCTTAGCAACCTGACTGACTGATTGATTACATGAGCTTGTTTGGAATTGTTGATATTAAAAGACATGTAGAGAGACGATTCCACTGCTAAAATAAAAAAAAAAGAACATCTCTCCGGAACCCTTTAAAGGAAAAGAGAACATATATGCAACATCCTTGTCAGGACCTCGAAGCTCAATTATATATATTATGCACCTAGTATGAAAATTCAAGGATAAACAGGCTTACAATAATGTCAGCAATGATCGTAGGCGTCTTGAGAGGCCGGAGAACGAATCGAAGAATGTTGGTGATTATGATGACAAGACTTACTTGCACCAATAAAAGAGGAAGTGAGAAATGAAAAGGAGAATCTCTACCATAGATCATATTAGAGGTGATCCTGCTGGGAAAACACATCACCTCATTCAATTCTAATTCCGATGTTCCATTGCTTTGATGTGACATTGATGCCATTTCCATGGGTGCAGGCCTTCTCCTGGCTTAGTCTGCTACAATAAGGAGGAGGAGGAGGAGAGAAAGAGAGAGGTGGCGAAAGACTTGTTTATTATAGACAAAGTTGCTAAGGTGAGGGAACGAATGGCCATGAGAAAAAAGGGGAGGTAGAACTTACATGCATTGCCATGGAGTCTGGAACCTCTTGACCCACGTGGTAAAGGAATCCTGCCCCATCAATATTGCTCCTCTTATGCAACACCTAATAAAGTTGTTTTTATATATTTTTGAAGAGTTTTATATTCTTTTTCAATTTTTGTCCTTATTATTTTTCATAAATAGAGCACATCTATGATTAGTCTAAAGTGGGGCAGTCAAAGGGCTGGTTTGGGGTTGTGCCCGAGGTTGTGCAAAGCCCGCGAAGGGCCTACACTACCTAAGCCTTTACTTCTTCCTAATTGTGTAAGATTGGGCCTTGGGGTTTAAGAGGATTTTTTTTATTTTTTTTATTTTCTTTCTTTCTACACTGCCGAGATTGCCCTCCTTTAACTGCGATTGGGTCCAAAAAGCATCATGGCGCTAGATAGAATCTCACTTTAGTATGATTTGTTTTAGGGTGATGGATAGGTAATTAATTATTTACTATTCAAGAGACGACTGTTGAAGGTGTTGATAAATATGATCTTTTAACTCATCAAAATTTGGAGCCCTTAATAGAATGCATTGAATTGAAAATCTTGAGGATTTGGATGAATAAAAATCTTCATTTGTTAGGATTTTCATATCCAACAACCCCCCTTAAGATTTGAAAATCCTCACTTAAGGATTTCACACCGAATCTTATTTTTTTCAACTCTATGCATCGATGCACACCAATATCAATGTGAAATCCTCAACTATATATATCCCCAGCAAGGAATCCTTGTTCCAATTGTAGCAAAAAATCATCAAATTTATGGATTCCTCGTATGTTACCAAACATGCTCTAACTCTTAATTTCTTTTACAACATACATTGGGATTTTGTATTACTTTGTTTTGCAGGGTATGGCTCATTCAAGAGGTAGGACATTGGAGCTCAAGCTGAATTGAGGCTAAACATTAGATCTAATAACCAAAGGGAAGTGATCCCATCTAATAAATATTGTGTCTAGCATAGGGTACACAAAACTTTACTATGCACCCGGAGCACTGGTAGCTCCCATAACATTATCTAGATTGAAACTAATCTATAAAAATACTAAATCCACACTCAGCCAGTTTCGACTGGTATACGATCGAAGCTAAGTGGTGTCGACATAAAGAATGAGATATACTTGGCATAAGAAGTAAAGAAAGAACGTGATCATAGGGCGTAACATGGCATAACATACATGTAAGGACACAATGAGCATGATGGAACATGTGGAACGTTGTGCATGGCAAACTATGAAGTGGAATACATGGCAACATGGAAGTATGAGTCAAATCATGTGAATATACGAAACATAAATCAAATTTAGGCATAAGATATCATGCGACGAGTCAAGGATGAATATATCCATCCCTCACCATATTTTAGTGATGGGCAACATAATGAGACCGACTTTATGATACATCCGAACCTTCTACATACATAGACCTTTTTAAATACACTGGACCAATCAAGTTTTCACCTATCCAAATGGATTGGACCGTTGGATCGAAAGTCAATTTTTTTTTATTTTATATAGTCATTAGATTTGTAAATTACGGATGAAGGGGTCAGAGGCATGGGAATGACTCCAAACTTGGGAGTTACTCTCATAAGAACATTTTGTGGAGCAACCTACTTCTACGTCCTCCTTGCAGAAAAACACCCTTTATTTATTATTATTATATTTATTTTGTCGTGGGGCCCATGAGTCAATCTAGACTTTTCACATACACTACCTCATGAATAGTCACAATCCCAAGTTTAACACTAATCCAACCTTTCCTTGTGCGTCATGAAACTCATGCTTGTTGAGCCCTCCCTAGGTCCATCCAAATTAACCAAACACATGACCCTCTGAATTGCACATGTTCACCAACTTTCAGTCAGATCTGAATTTATTGGACCGTTGGATCAACCATGTACCGATCCGAATGAATTCTTGGCCATTAAACTTTTGGGACCCAGATGAAGATGATAGAAACCACGGTTGAGGCTGATTTTATGCAGAGGAGGGTCCCAGGGAGTCCTTAAAATCCCCCCATCCCCATGTGGGTCCCCAGCCCACCACACAATTGAGCTTAGGAGAGCTACCCCATATATATATATATATATATATATATGGAGAATATTCATATGCATCTATCCCTCACCCCTTTTGGGGGTGTTTCAAGTACAAAAGGGGTACAAGAGGGGTACTTTGTACCTTCCTTTTGTACTTGAAACACCACCCAGAGGGGTGTCCCTCACCAAATATATATATATATATATATATATATAGAGAGAGAGAGAGAGAGAGAGAGAGAGAGAGTAGTTTTTTTAATCTTGTCGAACATTCATTTAAAATTATTTGTGGCGAACACAGAATCATTTTGTCTAACATTCATTTAAAATTATTTGAGGAGAGAACAGAATCAAAGAATCGTATGTTTTGGAATTTCTCAAATCAGACACCCCCAGCCAATATAATGGATTCCAACACGCCCATCAATCCGTAAAAATTTCAGCTTACATACATGCGTGAATAATAAATTTTCTTATTGGTTGGAAACTCAAGAACCATAATACAATAAATGAGGACTAGAACTGGCATAAAGAATACAGGAAAAAAAAGGGCAAATAAGGAAAAAAAAAAAAAAAATCTATACACATGTATGCTAGAAACAAAATAATGTTATGACCCACAAGGAAAACAACACCATTTCTCAATCACCATAAGCAACCATTGGAAAGGGTTCATCTCATCAGTGTCATCCAGAGAAGAAGCTACAGGCAGGGGCAACTCCGGAGGTAAATGCCTGTGGAATGCATCTACTGCTGCAGCAACGCCATCTTCATTTTCTATCTTTTTGGCCAATTCCATTGCTCGTAGCTTCACCTGTCAGAAAATATCATCAAGGGCATGTTTGTTTTGGGGAATTGAGTTCCTAGTAATTCTAAGAAATGCATTTTTAAAATCGGTTATAGTTGGAGTAAAGGTGGAGATCCATAAATGCCAATCAAATAGTCTCCCCTATAATGGAAGACAAATTAAGTTAAGATGGTAAATGAATACTCGGTTATCACTCCAGTACTTACAATCCTAGGAAAGTCAAGGTCCCATTGGTACCTCATATCCTTCTCCCCACTTGTTTAATAATCCTCTCTTGGAATCCATTTTACCAGGAATTCCCATGTATCCAATTCCACACAAATGGCCCAATAAACCATTATAACCCTACCTCTAAGCACAACTTACAGAATAATACATTAATTAAACCATCACTCAAAAATAGTTACTAAATTTTAAATGGAAAAAAAAAATCTAATGCCAATTTGCTGATTTTATACATAAATATGATCGCACGAGAAAAAACTAGAACCCATCATTTCATATAGGTATTAAGGTTTGTAGTAAGTTTCCCATCTAAAATGTAATTGTCAGAAAAATTATTATAATCCAATTATATGGCCTTCTGTGTATATATTAATGATAGTATACAACTTGGTAAACCTTTGTGGACCCAACCCCAGATTTCTTGCATTCATCCTATTTGGACATCATCGTGGGGATTAAAACTTGACAATTATCATTATTGTGATTTTTATTACAAATAATGCACATGGATCATTATTCGCATATATGCAAGCATATTATGCGGGCCAAGATCAGAATTTCTCATGCATTGCATCGATTTGCATTGATGTCATGTGGAGCCCCAATATGTGAAATTAGGACTCTTTGTTGGCATGGTCGTAAACTAGTTAAGGAAACCATGTTGGTTGGGACAAGGAATTGTAAAGTGTACATGGGAATCAACTAGAAAAAGTATAATTCTAGAATGTATTAAGTGGGATCAATAATGCATCGAGATCTAAGGGTATTGATGATCTTGGATTTCTAGGTGTTACAATAATTCTCAGTGCTGCCGTAAAAATACATGATCAAGGAGCTACTTATTTATACTGCATACAGTGATTGACGTCTTGAAGGATTTATTGTGTTAACTTGGAACTAGAAAACAAAAGACTTCTGATATTTATTCACTTCTCGTTGCCCTGGTTAACCAAACAACAAAACCTCTAGGTTTCATGTTTTTATTTTTTATTTTTTATGGTAAGGTGTTTAAACTTTTAGCTTTAAGTTTGAGACATAATTAACTTATGACAAGGCATAGCCTCTGCTAAACCTTAACAAGTTAAATTAAGGCACCGTCCACACCAGTTTAGTCCCGTCCTGGCAATAACGAGTCTTCCACATAAAAGGCCAAGCATGCTGGTAGATTTGGGATCGATGGAAAGAGCTCATCATCCCAAGCACAAAATGTTAAAGAAAACCACCAAATACTTCACATGAGTGTCCTAGGGAAAATCATTTGTAAACCATCCACCTCTGAAACAGAAAATCTATGACTAACAGAAATATATGATAATTACCTCTGGCTGAAGCATAAATGTTATAGCATCTGAAAGGCGTTCAACACTGAGCTCCGAAATGGGAATTGGTTCTGGTCCAACTCCAATTGCATGGATTCTATCACCCCAGAAGAACTGATCTCCAAAGAATGGTACAACAGTTGTTGGACACTGACAATATTGGCAGGAAGTTGGATAAAATCAGTTCATTTTTTTTGCAAACCATTTGGCAATCAAGACAAAATAACTATAAGCATCCGAGGACTGCTAAAGCAATTCTATTAGGTGTGCACCAAAAAAAGGTGCTCAGTTAATAACTAGCCTGTAATAATAATAATAATAATAATGCATTAAATCGAAAACTGTTAGGTACAATTGCAGAAGGAAAATCATTGATCTGAAGGAGAATACATTAAGCCTAAATGGAAGAAGAATGCACATAAACACATTTTTGAACCCATAATGAGGATGTGAGGATAAGAAGGCAAAAGAGAATAATACCCCAGCCCTTAGCCCCGTGGCCGTTGTACCAGCTCCACCATGGTGAACCTGCACAATTTATTGAAACTAACATCCAATTAGGAAGGGAAACAAAAGAAACATCTATTGATTTTTTTTTTTTCACTTGATCGGTAACAAAGGATTATATAAGAAGATCTATTCACTACACATCATATATTGCCATAAGCACGTAGGTCCAGTCCTTCCACATGTGGTTACAAACAATTGAGACTCTATTTCAGCTGAGATACAAGTCACATATCGGGTTGGGCGTACTATTCAAGTGCCCAGATTCAGAAGTAAGCTGGCCCTATCATCAAGTGAGCCACACGCACTTTATAAGGAACACACATAACACATTGTTCTCGGGAAAAGATATTGGGAGCTGGGATATACATGGCATAGATTATATGTAACACGCCAGGCATTGTCTGCAACTCCCCTAAACAACTGCATTTGGGATTAACAAACCCCAAATGAAATATAATTGGAAGAATCAAGCTTGTCATCAGGTACCAGATACTTTAGGCATTCCATAGCTAATTGAGGGTTTATAGTCATTCTTAGAATAAGATAAATATAAAAACTATTATATTTCCTCCTCTAACCAATCCTGCCAAAACCTCGAGGCTTTAATAGAGGCAATGGAAATACTTTTCTACTCACCCTCAAGTGGAACCCAGTCGACACATAGAGGCAATGGAAATACTTTTCTACTCACCCTCAAGTGGAACCCAGTCGACACATATTTCAGGACATGCACATTTCAGTGCCGAGTCTTTCCTCATGGGATTCGACCTCACAACAGGTTGACTCTAATATCATATTAGATTTTCTCCTCTAACCAATCCTACCAAAACCTCGAGGCTTTAGTATAGGCAACAGAAATACTTGTCAACAAAAACAAGTTCAAATAGAAATCTCAAGACAATTAACTAGTTTTGTTTGAAAGAACAGTGTCATTCAAATAGGATAAATTTATTGAGAAACCAACGATGGGAGAGTTTTTACTTATTAGAATCGTGTAAACTTCAACAATAATGAACGCATCACAAAAATCTAAAAGTATTGTGCTCAAAATGGAAGAAAAGCTCACCACTGCTGAGCATTGTGGAAACAGCCAGTCATGAGGGCAATCCTCAAGAAGGAAAACAAAATCTGGAACTTCTGGAACTGCAAGTTACAGACTGAATTAGAAGAGACACTGATTATGCAAGATACTGATTATGCGAAAAAATAATTATTTATATGGTTACAGACAGAAAGTTACTTCTTAATTATAAAATAAAATAAAATGACTGTATAAGAAAAACACAAAAATTCACAAAAACATTGTAATTTCATGATCAGAGCTCGCAGAGCCAACCACGATAGATGGGATGCGTTTTTTATGATGGCAAACATCTCAACATGAAGATGAATTATCTGTGTTCTATGAGGAATTATCTTAAATCTCCTTAAAGTACAAACAGCAGCAGGGGAGCATACGAAGAAATGATAAATATGATAATGCAATGTGGCTTATAAAACTGAAGCTTAACAGTTTCAAGCAGTGTTGATTTGGATTAAGGACGCAATCCAGCATATGCAGAATTTATAGAGATGATTAGAAACAATATGGCTCAACCAAAGAAGAATCATCATCATCGTCATTATCATCATCACAGCCTTAAGCCATTTATCTGGCTTTGGCTTTGGGAGTTATAATTCTTCAATCAACTTTGTTCAAAGCTAGGTTCTTTATACCTCCACAATTTCTCCCCATTTCATTCAAGGTATTTCCTGGTCTGGTAACATTTCAATACATTCCATGTGCAGTTTCTGATCTTCACCGAGTGCCAAAGCCCCTTCAAATGACATTCCTCTCTTTCCCCTTTAATTTGAGCTATGCAATTTTCCTCTTATGTACTCTTTTCTAATTCAATCCTTTCTTGCGACTCCACTCATCCATATTAAGCACCCACATCTTAGAAGTACTTTAGCTTCTTCTCATCTCTGGCCCAACAGTAAACTCCATACAAGTCTTGCTGCAGTCTTATAAAAATGCACCTTTTATCAATGTAGCACTAGCAATTGCATTACTCCCTCTAGACAAGATGGTTTTAAAGAACAACAAACAAATAAATTTGTTATAAGTTAAGCAGAAATTAAATGTTTCAGGGTTTTTTATGTAATTTGACATATTATAAGGGTTTATTCTGTAATTTTGAAACTTTGAGAAATTAATAAATAAGAGTGGTTGTCCAACCCTAGAGTGTACAGCCATCTCCCCCTTTCTTCCCAATCCCATTCCTCTTCTTTATTTCTCGTCTTTGTTTTTATTTTTAAAGAATCCTTGGAGAAAACTCTAGGTCTCTCATCAACAACTATTCCAACTTGGTGTTAGAGCACACCAACCAGCAGGTGACTGCAACACAGAGATCTAGTGGAGTAGATATCAAATTCTATTTTTCAAGATTTTAAGGTAATTTAGCCGAAGCCAAACCAGTGCTCAAGTTCGGCTGGCTTGCTGTGAGGGTTTGGCAGGGTCTGTGACTTCAAGTCTTTGCTTCTAGGATCAATTAAAGGATAGTCTACAACATTTACAGCAGGTGGAAGCCCACCAGTGTGGTGGATTTGTGATTTTTCAAATACTTCAAGCGATTAAATTTTAAACCCTAGCAAAACAAGTTCCCAGAGTTGACAGATGTTGCGTAACTTCAAAAACCAATTTCATTGCTGCTGCTGCTCAGTGCTGGTTCCCATTGCCCTCTTTTCTACTCATCTTCTGCAGTTTGCCTCTGCCAGCCCATACTTGGTTTGGAAGACAAAATTGAAGAAATAAATGATGTATGATGTGGAATCAAAGTTACGGCAAATATCTTCCCCTCCTATGCCCCAATATGCTGACAAGAAATGTGCTAAGACTCATGATAAATCTAGAATTTCACGAACGGACGAACCATTTCATAAAACTATGAATCTGAAAGCTTGAAACTATCACAATCCCACATATCTCATCTCAGTGGCAAATCACCAACCAGTTAACCAAATATGTTGCAATCGTCAAAATTTCCTGGTGTCCAAATTGATGCTTCTTGATGATTTGTATCAATTTAAGGGGGACTGTGAAGAGAGCACCCATCTCAGTACACCAGCGGAGCATGAAACCTCTACAAGACTGAGTCCCTCTAGATAACTACTTGTAAATTTGTTATTCCCAAAATAACCTTGTACATATCCTCCTTTAAACCCTTTGAAAGGGCCATTCATGTAATTGTACATTGTAAACATTATTATAAATATAGGGCACTCCCTCAAAGAGGGTACAACAGTTTTTATGCCACTCTTGATATTGTCATTTCCGCAGTCAACTGCAACAAGAGAAGCTGTAAATAAGATTAGAGAGATCACTGAACAGGAAGTCTTTGACAAAATAAGGACACCAAGGCCAGCCATAAAATCATCAAACTAAAAGAGAAAGTTGAAACATAGCAATCAACTTACGATTCCCAAGATCTCCCCAGCCTCTATCGATTATTCCTCTTTGTCCGGTATCTTTCAATGTTTCCAGAATAATATCCGTAGTCTTCTTCGTATCATCAAGAGGCTTAACAAATAACAAGAAGTCATTAAAAGAAAAAAAAAAGAATAAGAAGAAGAAGGAAAAGTTAAATGAGATCTGTTTTATTAGAAGGAATTCAACTTTTGAGTAACCTCAAACAGAAATATTCAATATGCTAGCCATGTAAATCATGAGATGTATAGAAAAATCCTAAACAACAAGGTGAAATAAAAAATTACAACAGAAAAGGGCCATGTTACTAATGGAAAGAGATATGACCATCGAATACATATGTTCAGGCAATAATTAAATCCCACATTTTATCTGGGTGATAATTTTATTGGAGAATAAAGAAGAAGAAACATGGTACAGCAAGGAACAACACTAGAAACCAATTACAAAAATAAAGATACAAATTGTCTAAGACAATGGAAATGCATTGCATCCCATTTTGGGCCAAATTCTCACCCATACTTGTTACAAGTACTAATAAAAGTTAATCTGATAAATCAATGATAAAACAATCTTCTAACTCCATGATCTTTGCAGTTAGCTTAAATGCATAGACTAGGTGTACAGGGATGTGCTTTTGACAACTTCATCAAGGTTCCTTTTCTGGTAATTAGGTTAGGATTCAATGGTTCATTCAAATACGTACATACAAGCAAAACACATTTGTTAATTTTCAGTTAAATGAGTTTATCTAAACATAATGCATCACCACTCAACACTATTATTTCTTTTGATAAAGCACCATTTGGGTTAATCCATTCTGATATTTGGGGACCTGCCTAGCAACCAACCTACGGCTGATCCTTGTACTGTCTTGGTTATTGCTAAATGCACTGGTTATGCAAGGATTTATTTGGTGAAAATTTATACTGATTTTTATAATATTTATGTTAGTTTTACAACCATGATTGTCACTCAATTTTCAATTAAGATCAAAGCCCTTCGATCTGATTCGGGGGAACAACGCCCGTGCTTTACTTCACTCTTCTTTTGTTCCTGTAATATCCTGTGTATTCTGGGCCCAGGCTTAGTCTGGCCCAGGTAGTCTTTTAGCTGATCTCTTATTATGAGATTAGAAGTATTATTTATATGGAAGTAGAGTTGCCTCGTGAAGAGTTTTAGAAAGAGTAGGTGTGGTATGCCTACACTAATTAGAAAGAGGAAGAGGAATAGGAATAGGACTCTATTATATATAAGTAAACCAACAACTGTATTATGGTATTCTATTTCCTTGGAGAGAATTTTGAGACAGAGAGAGAGTCTTGTGGCTGCAATTCAGGAGAAGGAGAGGGAGGCTGACTGATGTCCTATTTGCGTCCACATATTGCAAAGGCAACAATCGTTTACCACAGTTGAGTGGATCTTCCTAATTGACTAGTTGATCAATTAAGATGATTGATATTGTGATGTGATTTGAATATTCTGTGTTGAGAAGATCTGCTGGTTAAGAAATCATATATTATGAGCACTCGATAGCAAGATCTGTTGAATCAAATGTATATGCTGTATTACAAGATCTGTTGAATCTCATGTTAATAGATAAGGGATTGTTGCTAATAGACTTGGATGCAGGAATATGTAACAGATTTGAAAATCTAATGGAAAATAGAGATAGTTGTGGAGTAGTATTTTGATATTGGAGAGTTGTGGTCCCATGGTCCACCTGATCCCAGATCAGGTCCAGAGATCTGGTAGGGCACTGCTGGTTGACCCTGGTAGTGTTGGACTGAGATGAAGTGGGACCCACCTGGTCCACTATCTTATTTCAATTACTGATTGGAGGTGGACATCTTGTAGAAAAAGGGGAAAAGGTCGACAGTCTCTGTGGGACCCATCAGGGGATCTGATCAAAGATCAGAACCCCATATCTGAGAGGGGACCCATGGGCGACCCCTGTGGTGGGGGTCCCAAGGAGAGTGGGCCCCATATACCCCACCATCCAATAGATGGAAAATTCCCAGGCATGAGTTATTTGAAAAATTAGTTTGATGTTATTCTGATTTGTGGGCCCTAGAATACGATCTGATGATGGATCAGATCCAATAGGTTGATGGTTTGCCCTTGGTCGACCATGACTTAGAGAGCTGATCTTGGTTTAGTTGAGTGGGACCCACTAGACTCTATAATATAAATGTTGCAAATGTGGACTATGTTCTGTGATGGTGCCTGTGTGTACAGATGTGTTAAATAATTAAGGAATAACCCTAGGATGAGTATGTGATTACCATATGGCCCTTCTATCTATAGTAATTGAAGGTTTTGTGTAAATTATGCTATTTTGGGCATGTTGGCATGTTTCTGTTATTTATATATTATGCTAAGAAGGTGGGCCATTCCTACATCATCTCTTACCTGTCATGATCAGAAGTAGGGCACTAATATAATGGGGATTGATATGGAACTGGTCTCACAATACTGTTGTGTAAATTATTAGTAATGATGAACTCTGGTTCTTATGTGATGTTGTACACGGAATCCCAGACGTGGGATGTTGGACTTAGTGTCCGGGCCGTTATAGCTGCTGGTCCCTAGTGGACGTGTCTGATGAGATAGGATCATGGTGACCAGTATACATGTATACGATAGGCCTTTGAGGCGTGGTATGGTGCATGGGCACGGATTTGGATGTGAATGTACTTTTAATGATATTTGATTTATTGATTCAGATTTGTTGATTATGTGATGTTATATCATGTGACTTGTGTAATTAGGAATATTCATTCACCAGCAGTACTGATGTTGTGTTGCCCCCTTCAGGTAACAATATTGCGGGTGGGCCAGAGCAGAATGACGATCAGCAAGTGAATTTTGGCATGCGTGGCTGAAGGGAGAGAACGAGAAATGCTTAAAGAGTTGATAGAATTATTAGTCCTTGTTTAGGAGAAGATATTTAAATTTTTTAATCACATTATTGATTTGAGTCAGAACATAATAAGTGAATTCTCAGAGATTTAATGATACTTATAATTTATATTTATATTTGAATTAAATGCCTAATTCCTTGTGAAAATTATTTGATGTATGCATGGTAAATATTGCTATATAATCACGATCCGGATATCCGATAGGGCCCCGGAATTTGGGTCGTGACGGTTTCAATCAATTTTTGGGAATTTTTTGCATTAGTTGTGGGTCCCCTTGAACCCCTCTCTATATACTTTTATAACTCCTCTTGGGCCCGGCTTCGCATCAGTTTTTCGGGTTTATTGTTCGGGATTGATTCCTCTCTTTTCCTGAGTTTAGAGAGCACCACAATAAGGAAGAGGACCTCAGGCAAGTACTCAGTTTGAATGATACAACATGCATGCAAGATTTCTATGTTCTAATCTATGTTTCATCTATTAGAAATCACATGTTAGCACAAGTTTTGGTGTTTGAATTATTGATTTTTGGGGCTCGATTAAGTGTGAAATTGAAGCCTAGAAGACCCTTCTTTAATATGCCAAAAATGACCAAGACATGTCCCAAACGATGGGCAAAGGAATCCCACCCCCACCTAAAAAAAAAAAAAAACCCACCAAGTCCCGCATTCGAACTGGCGGCAGGAAATTGAGCCATGCCCGACCAACATGTTGGTTGGACACGGCCGTGGTGTTTTCTTTTTATTTTTTTAGGTATTGAGCACCCACCCCACCCTACCTTTTCCTCCTTACTTTCCCCTCCGCTATTTCCCCTGGTATTGAAGGACTTGAATGAGAATCTGTGGGCCATCTTTTGGTCCCCTTAATTGACCAATTTGTGAACTTTAAACTTTGATTCAATGGGTTAGAATCATGATCATTTCATTCATTTGGACAAGGATAGTGACTTGAAACCCGAACCTACGTGAAACACGATCTTGGACTTACAAAGGGATGATGTTTGAGCTAGTTCACATCCTGAGAATTTGTCCGGAGGTGAGCCCATGCATTTCTAACTTCTAAGTCTTGTGTATGCTAGCATAAGGCTGAATTCCTATCACCTTCTCTAAAGCACCAAGTGACTTGTAAACCATGGGATTTGGACCTTAAGCATGCATAGAATGAAATAGCCTAGCATTGGCTCATCAATGGCAACCCAGGTGTCAATCATGGCACAAGGTTCTCATTTCTTCACGTGTGGTGAATGTAAAACCCTTAGGATGTAACGTGTACACTATCTATGCTTAGTTTGTGTAGCTGATTTCTTCATATCTTACCCGACACTTACCCAGCCAGTGTATCTGATTCTAGTACTCTTGAGTCAGGTCCTTCGGAGTGCGTGCATTTCGATGTCGTATCAACCTTTTGAGTGACTGGATCCTCTTAGTGGTTCAGGTGGTTGGTGAGTTGGCCCAGGATGCCTTGCTACCTTCCTTGGTAACCTGATCCACCTAGACTTTTTACCTGTTTCGGGCACCCATTTCTTGCCAAAATGTTGCCTATTTGCACTTAGACAAATGACCGCTTTCATGTACTAAGTCAAGTCTGTTTAGCCTAGTATTGGTAAGTTTGATCTAGTTTGGCTTGTTTAGCCTCATTTGTCCATTTTACTCAGTTTACCGATTTTTTTGGAATGTTATGTGTAATCTGATCTGTTCGTACAAGTATCCATTTTGCTCGTACCTTTGGTATTTGCTGGAAGAAATCTAGATATGGACCTGCTGGACTTTTGCATTGTATTATTGCCTCGACGTTCAGTAGGTCAGCGAGTGTGGACCCCCCCTGTCGCAGCCACGAACGCATCTGAAAGGATACAAATGCATATCATGGATCTCACCACTTGCCTTTCAACAACCACGCCGCAGAGCTACTGTGCGATTGGGGATTCTGTCTGCCTTTCCACAGCCACGCCGCGGAGCTATCGTGTGATTGGGATCTGCTGGCCTGTCAAGGAACACCGGTAGTCCGCAAGGTTTGCCACCTATCGCGGCACCGCTGCACCCGTTAGGTTGGGATGCATTGCATTTCATTTCACTGCATCATGATTATATCTATAGATTATGCAGCTGACCTGTTGCTATGATTACCTGTTGTTAGCTTTGTATTGATTTGATTCCACGAGTGTTTCTAGTTCAGCATGATCTGCTTAGTTGTCCTTTATTGCTTTCATATGATCACATGTCTTTCGATTCAGTATTGATGCAAACATGCTATGCCATTTATATTGAGAAGTTGCCAAGTCGCCATACCTGATTGTTTACTACACTGTTGTGTTGTAGGTAACGATTCCCCTACCTATGCCCTGGAGGAGGAGGCGATCAAGGAGGAGCCACAGTGTCAAGTAGAGTGGAGCGCTGGCGATGTACTATAAAGCATTGTACAAACACCTGAGACCACGATCACATCTTCTGGGTTTATTTTGGTTCTTTTGTATGGTCGTATTTTTGAAGGCCTTTTCTTTTTGGTTGTACTTAACATGCTTTTGTATTAACAACTTTGATATTAATGGGAATGCCATCTTTTGAAATTGCGGTTACTCTGATACCCTGTTCAGTTTTCATTATTATCATAAAATGCTTTTCTTCATTTAGTACGGACGAGGGTCGGTCATGCGAGGCTTCGCTGAACCACGTGTGATTAACCCTAATCCACACCGTCGCAGCCCAAAATCGGGATTATGGATTTGGGGCTGTGACACATTTGATGCTGACTAATCATTCAGAAGTTGCTATCATTTTCCTTTCCATTGAGCATCTAATGTGGCAGGGTGGTATGAATTTTTGTTTCTTGTGCAGCGTCCCAAACTTGGAGTACTACCGGGCTCTTTTCGTTTGTTTCAGCTGGCCCACCTTGTGGGCCTTTTTCTGCCCAGGTGTGGGCTCCTTCCATTTTGGCATAGCCATTATAGTTATGCTCCACCATTTTCTTCCTTTCTTAGGTTAGGAAAATGGCGTTGGAGCATCCCCATCGTTCTTTTGTTCATTGATTTTCTTTGGAATACATCTTAATATCTTATCTTCCAAAAAAATTTGTCAAACACAACAAGAACAATGGAGTCTTTTCAAATCTTGTTATCCATCTATTGGACATTACATGGCCATTTTATTTATCTCACCCGACTCAACTGGATATCTCCTTGGCAATTCAAGTTGTCAGCCAATTTATGTCTGACACACGGCATCTTCACTTGAGTGTTGTTCTACACATAATTCACTATCTACATAGAACTTCAGTACGTGGCTTTTCTTTTCAAAAGATTCTTCTCTGTGGCTCGTTAATATGTTGAAACTGATGGGGTAAGAGCCAGGAGGTCATGACACTCATCGATCGAGAATTCGTTGGTGTCTTCCTAGAAAATTCCTTGGTCATTTGGTAGTTCAAGAAACAGGAGAGCATCTCCAAGTCATCTACAAAAGCTGAATACTGGTCCATGTATTCTGTGTGCTCAAAAATCATCTGGTTTCAACATTTATTTAATTTCCTATCTCAGCACCTACTCCTCTATATACTGATAGCAAAAGTTTTATAAGACTCACTGCAAATCCAGAGTTTCATGAATTGACAAAACATATCACTGTTGATTATTATTTCATTCGTTGAAAGTATGAAGACAAAACTATTACAATCCACATATCTCAACTCGGCTGCAAATCGCTGATCCTTTTACTAAAGCCATGTCTCGCAATCATTATAATTTCTCAGTATCAAAACTCATACTTTTTGATCATCCACATCAATTTGAGGGGAAGTGTGGAAAGAGTACCAATTTGGTACAGCTGCGGAGTATGATACCTCTACAAGACTCAATCCCTCTAGATAACTACTTATAAGTTAGTCCTTCCCAAAATACTCTTTTACATATCCACCACTTAAACCCTTTGAAAGTGTGTTAGGATTTGAGTGTCGGCAAATTCGTTGGGATGGACAAAACTTGGGTTCATTGAGTTGTGATTTTCATTTTTAGATGGACCGTTGATTTTGTGCATGAAATGAAGTCAAAGGAAGCAAAATCAAGAGTTTCAGAAAAGTGCATTATCCGATCAATCGGATATATGCCCGATTGATCGGATCTCGAAGTGCTCCCAATTAATAGGTGACCTGTAGAATCGCAACCGAGAGAGAAGCAAACAGAACGTCATCCGAGGTGGCGAATTTCAATCCGAGTTGTTTCCAATTTCTTCAAAACTTTCCAATTCTTCTCCGATTGCTACCCTAACTCTTCTACATGAACCAAGAGTTATTTAAAGACATCTTCTCTCAACCCTAGGGGAGTCCCTCATACCTCTCTCATTGTTCTAAATCTTAGAAATTCTTTTGTGAGATCCATCATCAACAGAGAGCCATCTCATTGATATTATGCTGAAGATTTCATCTTCTGGAGTTATTCTTTCTCTATTCTCGCAGTAGATTCGTCTTGAGCGGTGTCAAGACGTGAAGATTCAAGCACTGGAAAAGACGAACGACGTGTACGTCGGCAAGTGCAACTACAGTCCTTAGGTTGTGTTTAACTAGGCAAGGGTTGTGAGTACTTCTTGTAACCTTTGATTTATAGTGCTTGGTTTGTTTGTTGGTCTAAACGAAAAGACCTGTGGTTTTTCCCATGTTTGGGTTTTCCACATATAAATCGTGTCTCTCCTTTTGTGCATGCTTGCTTATTCATCTAGATTAATCTCTTCTAGGTTTAATAAATTGGTATTTGAAAACATAACAGAAATCTAAGTTGGGACCTTAGCTAGTGTTAAGGCTTAAACCTACTTTCAAAGTGGTATTCATGTAACTGTACATTGTGAACATTATTATAAATGCAAGGCCCTCCCTCTAAGAGGGCATGACAAATTTTATGCAAATCCTAATATTGTCACACCTATGGTTCTACATTGCTACAGTATAGCAGCCGACCATATTGCAAGAAATCCAATTTTTCATAAGAGAACCAAAAACATTGAAGTCAATTGTCCTTCCCAAAATACTCTTTTACATATCCTCTATTTAAACCATTTGAAAGTGGTATTCATGTAACTGTACATTGTGAACATTAGTATAAATACAAGGCCATCCCTCTAAAGAGGGCATGACAAACTTTATGCAAATCCTAATATTGTCAAACCTATGGTTCTACATTGCTACAATATAGCAGCAGAGCATACTGCAACAAATCCAATTTGTCATAAGGGAACCAAAAACATTGAAGTCGATTGTCATATCGTTCCTGAGAACGTTCCAAAATTTTTTTCCACTCAAGCATTCTCCTACTTAGTATCAATTGGCAAATTCTCTCACAAAAGTTACCATTAAGAAGCAACTATAATGTGCTATGCCAAGCTGAGCATAGCAAAGAATTATGCACCAGCTTGAGGGGGAAAGTTAAAAATCAATCTGAGAGGCTTTTCTATGATTTTCCCCTTTCAAGTACATTTGTAAAAACAGGAATGAAGGCTTTTTGTAATACTGAAAATACAATATTTGTTGGTATAAATACAAAGAGTGCTCGAGTGCCCATTTCTATCTTTTTCTCTACTTCCCTAATTTCTCTTATTTTTTTCTTTTTTCTGCATCTTTTATATTTTCTGCGTCTCTACAGAAAATAAATCATAAACTTGCTGTTTGACTTCTAACTGAATTTGAGATTTGCAAGAACAACATCCCTCAAGAATTTTGAGACGATGTTCTAGATTTTCAATCTCACTCTTGAGAGCATTGATAAAATGTCTAAAGGGTTGTATGTTTAGAGGGGTACATCTGTATAGTGTCTTCTCATTATTTAAATAATTCAACAAACACAGAATGTCAATAAAACACCAAGAACTATCACTTCTCAAACAATAAAGTCAGCAAGTGGTAAATTTTGAAGAGCACATAAACAACTGACACACTTTGGGTGCTTCTCAATCAACATAAATACTGAAAGAAACACAAATGGCTATCCCGATAGTATCAGAACTGTGCACTCCATTTTTTTGTTCTCTGGATAAATATAATTTTGATAGAAGATCAAGCACAGATTGCTCAATATCAATACAGTCCAATACCAGAGACAGTTGACACAAATTCATTTAAAAGTTGCTGTCACCATTTCCTTATTGGATAGAGAAGAATCCCAATAGATCAAAAAGGTCCTGCTCTGGGATGTAATATTGTGCATTGCAGGTTATGGGCGACGTGATCGAAGCACAGTATGAGCAGAAGACTTCAGAAACTACATTCTAGTAGAATGCAAAACTCAAAAGACTATGCCCTATCTCACGAACACACACCACACATCCCTTCCATTAGAGTAAGATACTTGAAAGATTTAGAAAACTATAACCAGTCCCCTTCCTATTAACTTAAATTACAAAGAAACCCCAAATACTAATATCTCTCTACAGGACCAAGTAGACTAACCTGAACCAAAGACAACCAAATTTCAACTCAACTTGAGCCATCCGAACTCTAGAACGGCAATTCATGACCTTACCCAACTTGCTCCCTAGTTTATCTTATGTTTCTAAAATATAACCGAGCCAAGCCAAACACGACTTGAAACCAATCCTAACCAAGCCAAATTCAAACCAAGCTTGATTTCATCTCTGAACTCTATCCGAGCCTGAAAATGTCCAACCTGAGTCTGGGTTTTAATCAATTAAGGTCCGACCTGGTAAAAAAGTGGCACTACCAGCAGGTATAGAGTGGAGTAGGACATGCTATTCAGTATTTAACAGTCAGTACACTCGTGAGCTTTGTTCTGATAACAGTCCAATGGCTTTCTATCAATAACAGAACTAATTTGTCCACATTTAAAATTTGTTAGATTTACCGGAAAAATATATAATCTTCGAATTCAGATGATGGAAATATTCATTTGTCAATTTGTTTCATATCCAGTCCTCCAGTTCATTAACTAGAAAGTTTTTCCTCTTTATTTTATATCCAATTTTAAATGTAAAAAGCTACAATCAACCAAGCCATTCATGTAATTGTTCAGTGAGTTGTTTGTGTAGCTTAGCAAGAACCATACCATGCTACCAAAACCTATATATATAGGCTTTGGACCTGCCTGAATCCACTGTACAAACTCTTTCTGAGGCTGATACTTTAACCCAAGGTTTAAGAAGCAGAAGCCAACCACATCCACTAAGACACCCCAATCTGTACAGCATATCATTAAGTCATATCTCTCCAACAAGTTTACATAAATTAAATAAAAAATATATTCAGCGGTAATCAAAAGCAAGAATCTCAACATTTCATGGTTAATGACATCTAGCTTCCTTACCCTTGCAAAGAAAAGATAACAAGAAAAAACAACGGACAAACTAATAATTGTAGGTAAGAGCAATTGAGCATAAAACACAATGAGTTCCAGAAGAAAAAACTGTTTCAGAAAATGTAGAAAAAGTGAAAAAACAGAGGGCTTTCTTTACACACATGAAAGTTTGCAAGTGGAAACACAATGTGGAAACCAACACACTCACGGTTGAGTGGTGTTGGCACTTTAGTTTCCCACACATGCCCAGGGATCAATCCCCGGGTCCTCAAGTGAAAGTATCACTCCCGTACCACTTAACC
This sequence comes from Umbellularia californica, assembly GCA_028538565.1. Classification (NCBI taxonomy): domain Eukaryota; kingdom Viridiplantae; phylum Streptophyta; class Magnoliopsida; order Laurales; family Lauraceae; genus Umbellularia; species Umbellularia californica. The sequence continues at coordinate 20,711,197 of JAPQWN010000006.1, forward strand.
AAACTATAAAAAAAAAAAAAAAAAAAAGGCCCACAATGTGTTATATCAAATATCACCGTCTCTGGAGTTCAAGTATCAAGGGAATAGAGGCACACAAAAAATGTCAACTAAAGAAGGCATTGTATGGGCTTAAGCAAACACCTCATGCATGATTGGGATAAGTTAGCAGTTCTATTTTACAGATCGGCTTCAATTGGTAGTTCGGATCACAAAATTTCTGTGGAAAACAGAGTGAAGGGTTCAGTCATTATATGCATCTATATAGATGATGTGCTAACGAGAGACGACCATGTAACTATCGTGGAGCTTATAAAATGTTTAAGGAATGTGTTTAAATACAGGGTTTATAATCATGGTCATGGTGTGCATTGTTGCCCGTCTAGAAAACCCCATATGTCATAGTTCATGGCCATCACAGCCTGTCGCAAAGTCAATTTTTTTTTTCTTGTCCTCAAATTCGAGTAAAAAATAAAAAATGTTCTAGAATATTGGAATCTGCTAGAATCCAATGCTTTTCCCATCATGGTTCAAAATAGCAGCCGATACGTAGCGTAACGCCCGCATTATCAGCCGTAGCGTAAGAGGCCGCAACGCTATTTTGAAAATAGCGGTGCTACGGTCTAAAATCTAATAGAGCCAAGCAATTTTAATTTATAATACCGTTTTTCCTATTTCTTCTCCTCAATAGCCTTTCCCATGGTTGTCTCTACGCTTATATGGTTCCAAATTACTAAAAAACACAAGATTGGTTGCAACACAAGATTAAAAAAAAAATCGAAACTTAAAAATTCACACCACTACGCCACCACGTATCGCCATAACCACTACATAGCGATTAGGCCATTGGCCGCTACGCCCGCCACAACCGCTATTTTTATCCTTGTTTCCCATTAGTAGTAGTACCCATTGTAGAGCAGATTATCAATTCCCCAAAGTAATTAAAATTTTGTATCATTGTTTAATCCTTAAATGTTAAATTTGTCAAGTTTTGGTGTTGCTATTATCAAAGTGAAGACCATCATTTCAACAATTTGAGTCATTCTACTATACTCAGTGGTCGTTGCTTCTATAGACTTGATAATCCATTATCCATGATACCATCGACTTAGATTGAAATAGGATTTGTGCTCCCTATTTGACGGCCCCACCTAAATGAATGCCAATCAGATTGGATGAGGGGATGAAAATGTCTAATGATGGGTTAGAATTGGACAAAAATACAGTCTTGCAAGATTATATTAACTGATTATTTAAGGGCCTGTAAGCTTCATGATCCCTTTAGTGACACATTACGAGTAACACATAATTAGAATCACTTTTTTTTCCTTTATATAATTTTAATCAGGTGTTTTCTGTGTTTAATTTAGGTGTGGGCTAAACTTCAATTGGAGTGAAATTGGGAGGCGGTGATAATGGTTTTGATCAATTTGGATTTTTTTAACCCGAGTCTCCATTAATGGATCTACAAGAGCGCGCGGGGGGGGGGGGGGGGGGGTGGATTGTGTGTTAGGTTCAAGAGAGTCAAGGAAATTATAGTGGTTTTCTTGTAAAGTAACTAATTAACCATATTTTTTTTTTTTATTTTACCTATTTTCGAGAAAGGTAGAGGTAACAAACCAAATGAAATAATATACAATGCAAGTTTGTCGGTCCATCAGCCTACTTGATGCAGTATTTTAGGATGCAGCCATTTACACAAATAATAATAATAATAATAATAAAATGAGGTCCATTAGATGTTCTGAGAAATCCAATCAAAGATTAGTAAGTTGATGGTCAACAAATATAAACTTTGCTTACTATCCATTAAACGACTTTAGATGGAGAGTTGGCAAGATCAATGTCAGATCCCGATTCCTAATTATGTGATTTGTAGCAACTAATTGGATTAGCACCTAATTAAGTGTGTATAGACGTTAATTATTAGTTTTGTGGGTTAAAATAGTGTTTCTTAAGTTTCTGGAAGTTTCCAGAGTGTGTTTGGATTCAGGTTAGTACCTAAAAGGGCCTAATTGTGATTTTGGGGATAGATGAAGGCTATTTTGGGAATTTCAGAAAATTATTGTTTTGAATTAAGTAGATAGATACAATTGTCCCAAACAGCTTCTGTGTTCAATTCGTGTCCATTTGATACCCAAACCCCCCATTTCATCATGTCTCTTGATTAGGGACATAGTCATCATTTTTAGTAAAAGTTGAGTTTTCTCCCGAGACATCGAAATATATCCTTGAAATCCCTCAAAGAAACCCAGGAACAATGGAGTTGATTAGTAGTACCGAGGCCACTTTAAAGTGGCATCATCATTGGAGTCACTCATGCAACACTTAGGAGTCTTAAGCCTTTTTTTTTCTCATTCGAATGTTAATAATGACGTTGTAGGGATAAATTGTGATACATGTCGCTTAGCTAAAAGTTGTAGAAACTCTTATCCAGTTAGTAATAGAAATAAAAGTAGTACGCCTTTCTCCTTGGTCCATAGTGATGTGATTCTCTTGTTTTTATTAATGGCTACAGATATTTTATTTCTTTTATTGACGATGCTAAAGGTGTACATGGGTGTATTTGTTAAAATCTTGTAATGAAGTGTTTTGTATGTTTGAGACATTCCATAAAATGTAAGCCGCAAAGTTTAATGCCAAAATTCAAACCTTTCGGTCTGATAATGGGCGTGATTCTGGGTGAATACATGTCACACAAACTACAATCATACCTAGTCCAAAATAGAATTGAATTTCAAACTTCCTATCCATGCACTCCAAAACAAAATGGTGCAGTTGTTAGAAGTAACCCGGCCGTAACTCTTAGAAATGACTCTTCCAAAAACCTATTGGTCCAATAGTGTTCTCACTGCATGTTGTCTTATAAATCATATGCCTTCACGAGTGTTGAAAGGAAAATGTTCGTTGCAAGTCCTACGTCCTGATGGTCCACTATTTCCGATTCTATCAAGAGTCTTTGGATGCGTATGCTTTGTTCATATTCCTAAACACCAAAAGGACAAGTTAGATCCATGGGTTATTAATGGTATTTTGTAGGGTATTCAAGTACTCAAAATGGATATAGGTGCTGAGTTCCAGAACAAGGGGGCAAATACTTTGCTACGATGGATGTCACTTTCTTCGAAGATGTACCCCATTGCTCATCAAAGGGAAAAGAAATATTGGAACCAAATAGACAGGGGGAGCCACCCACACTAGTTCAGGATGTCTCACCACCATCTTATCCAATTTCTCATTGTCCAACTTCATCTTCCAGTCCTAAAGCGGTTCCTAGTGAGAACGAACATACAAACAAAGAAGTTCAAGCAACACCTTTGTCACTGCAAGTTTACTCTAGGAAGAGAACCGGATTTGAGCCGCCACTAGCTGTTGGTTGATAAGTTCACAAAATTAGGTCATTAGGTCATCATTTAATGTGCATTTGTGGACTTGATTAGGGTTAATTGCATTGAATTACACTCAATTTCATGATTTCATGCATTTGGGGTTATTTTTGGACATACGGTCAAAATAGGTCAAAATTCATCACATTGCATGACATTTGTGAAATTAGGGTTTTTCATTTCGTTCATCACCCCAAAATTAGTTTTTTGGCTTCATCAATGTATACCTGCTATATTTGGCGTCATGTGCTATTTTTGGAAAGTTGGGTATTTTTTACGCATCAAGTAGGCATGTAGGGTCCCATGCATGGTTCATGTACACTTTCTTACATATGATTAATGATAAATTTTTTTCTTTCAATTTGTAGGAAATATCAATAACTTGGGTGCTAAGAGAAAATTTGAGAGAAAGAAGCAAACGAAGAAAGAATGAAAAAATGAAGAAAAAAAAAACATATTTCCAGCCATGATGTACACCCAAGCAAGGGTCATTCCATGACTTACATGTCCAAGAGGGGTCCAATGAGAGAGATCTCCAAGAACCTTCCATGAGAACCAATTTAGAAACTCTTGCTTGCAAAGAATCATAAGAGGAAAGAGAGAAATAAGAGGGAAGAGAAGAAAGGAAACAAAGAAAAAACATCTGCGAAGCAATGCACATTCTTGCAATGAATTTTTAAGTGAAGCACATGCATGTGGGCCCATCACATGCTCCAAGTTGTAAATATAAATCTGAAGATTCAGATTTGAATATTTCTGAAATTAAGGTAGGGCCCAAGTGAAGGAATTGGAAAGAAGCAAAGGGTGGGAACCGAGCACACAAAATTGAAAGTTCCAAGAGATTGTTTGGCTCAAAACCTTTCCTAAACCTGGCTTAGGTTAGACCTTAAGCTAATTAAAGAGGAGTTATAAATAAGCCAAGAGTGGCTGGACGTAGGATGCACTTCTCCCTCTCTTACACATCCAAAGAGATCCTCTCTCTCTCTCTCTCTCTCTCTCTCTCTCTCTCTCTCTCTCTCTCCATCCCATCCACCCTTTCTCTCTCGTCCCTTTCTTCTAATTCTTTTAGGCATAGGTTCAGAGGCCATGTTGAGAGAATAAAAAAGAGAGAAGAACATTAATTTCTTGTACTCAAAGATCAAGGAATAAAGACACTACTTGAATTGATTCTGCATGTTCATTATGTAAGTGGTTTAATTTTCTCTTTCTAGTTCTTTTTATGCGTTTTGATTGGAGACAATATTTCACATGATTAGATCTAGGTTTTTGAAAAAAAAAAAAAATTAAAAGTCGAGAGATATCACGTCATAACTTGCAATTTTTCCTACTCTAAGAAGAGAGAAGAAGGACTACATAATCATATTTTCAATGCTTGTATGATCGTCTAATTTTTAGATCTTTGATACATCTTTTCCGCTTTTTATTTTTTCAACCATTCTTTTTTTTTTCTCAGTTATTTTTATGTTTATTTTACAGAAATTTTACTGATTAGGAAACTTCTATTTGCATATTTTATGTTAGATTAGAAACTTTCTATTTTTAGTTCTTGCATAATCTATTGTTGGAAAGTACTAATTGCATGCATTAGGATTAGGAATTGCATTTAAACATGTTTGTAGTTGCTGGAAATCAAGGATTAATGACTGATTTAGAGGGCCAAATTCGGACCTGATATGGGCTGTATGGCCGAAAGTTGAAACGGACAGCTCTATTGCATCAGATTCTGCCTGTTTTTGTTCCAAAAGTGCGCGATTTGAAAATTAGTAAAGAGAAATTATTTTGCCTTAAAATTTGGCAGAATTAATTTATGGTAATAGGACTTTGAAACCCCAAAATTTCATAGAGAAAAAACATCAGGAACTGTGCCAACCAGCGGCCTAAACAGGGGTACACGACAGTCAGTATCAGATTTCCAGCACAAAACTGGTTCAACTAGGCATCTTTAGGTTATCATATCTCTTTTGTTTTAAGTCCTTTTTCACTTCTACTTTTTTTGTTGTGTTCATGCATTATCAAGGTTTGAATTCCAGCCACTAGATTAAGTTTAGAGCATATTAGGCAGGTCTTATAATCCAGTAAAAACAGACCTGTGCACAAGTTTTCTCCATACTCGGAATTTTTCAACATTCATCAGATTTTTAGAAACTTGCATAAAATTGCATTGTTAGCATTTAGGGCCTCATAATTCATTCATATTTGCATAAAATAGATGTTTGGAAAGTAGATTTAGATTTTTACTTTATTTATTATGTTAAATTGGTTGTTTTGATGAATGTGTTAATTTTGTAGGTTCTAGTTAGTTTAGGGTTTTTTAGCTTAGGTTTCTTTTATTAGATTAGGATTTTATTTTTGGAAAGACTATTTAAATTACTCAATTTCAGTTATTTTAGCAAAGTTGATGTAATTTGATTAGTTTCCAATTAGGACAGATTTAGTTTTTATTTAGGACAGGTCAAAGTTGGAAAGTTTCTTAAAAATCATTGCTCCCTATGGATCGACCTAGACTCACCAGATTATTACTACAATCGCACCCTTGCACTTGGGGGTGACGATCTAGTTTTTGGCGCCGTTGCCGGGGAGCGCCATGTAAGGTAACTTTTCTGACTTTCCTCATTTACATTGCTTTATGGGTGTGATATTTTTGGCATCTTTCTAGACATAGGATGTGCATACATGGAATGTTAAAACTTCCCTAATTGGAATAGGAAAGTGCATGGTATGCTATCAACTCACATCATTGATTTTTATAAAATTCCAATAAGTTACCAAAACTTTTCCAACTTGCTCCCTGTTTTTTAGGATTTATTTTTAGTAGGACACTCTAAAGGAAGGAAAGCCTACCCAAGGTTGCACCAATTGCACTCCTCGATCACCCCAGTGTCTAGGAAAGCCTCATCCCATTAGAGGGAGACAATCTTTGTTCGAGGAAAGTGGCTTTTAAGCGGGACCGTTGTGACCCCCACCACTTACCTGGGGGCTTGCTTGGCTGGGTTGGTTTCATAGGACCAGGTTAGAGGCCTAGGTGCACTCTACAACCTTAAGAGTGATTAGGTGTTTGTTCTAGGTTAGTTTTTTTATTTTCATTAATTTTTTTCAAAAAAAAAAAAAAAATTGGCCACCCTCCCCACTTGATTCCATAATTGAACCATGTTCCAAGAGAGGGAATTGCAAATCTAAAGATCGCTTTAAAATTTGAATTTCTCAAAATCTCCTAGTTCATCTAGTGAGACCATGGAATATGAAAGATGTGAGATTCGAGTGGGACCCAACCATCTAAGAGCCTACATGATAATCTTCAGCCAAATTGCCAAGTAATGAAAGAAGACCAATCCAAAAGGTCTTTTCGTGATTACCTATACCCCACACATGCAAACACTTCTTCATCGATGAATGTGTGGGGAGGATGTGGACACAACACCCAATCTTCATGGACTTGTCCAACAAGGTCCGATTATTATATAGAGGTGTTGCAAGAAATAGAGGATGAAGCCAGCGCATATCAATGGCCTTGTTCCAATAACATAGGTAACATGCATAGTCCACATTGGGATGATCATTATTATTACAGCTAGGAAAATGGGCACATGGATGATTTTTCCAATATCCCCCAATAACCTACTCCAGAAGGGTCATATGTGCAAGACTTGACATTTGTACCCCCATCAATTGAATGGTCATATGAAACACCATCCGAGTGCTCATATGTACCACCACCACGAAGGTGCGGTCTTTGGAGGATGTGATCACTAAATTTATTTAGAGCTAGAATGAATTTATTCAGAGCCAAAATGAATTCAATCAAACCATCAAGCAAGAACTATGGGACCTGACAGCTTCAATTTGCCATATGATACAAGAGGACTCACCCTTAGTAGTGAAAATGATATTCAAATAGATGATCGGAAAAACCTTGACACTATTATTTTAGATCACACAAATACACAATCAATACCTAAGGGTGGAGATGAGAGTAGTGCTGGTGGCATGATAGAAAAAGAATCTGACTCACCGGCCCGTGACCCCTTTTCCCCAACGGTTGAGCTGGTTCCACTGGGAGATTTTGGAAAAAGAAGATTATGAGGAGTCCCTCTTAGACCACAATTCTGATTCTTCGGAAATTGTGGAATTAAGTATTGCTGATTTCCATGAATTTGATGTTTCAATTTTGAAGGAAACAACAAATATACATTTTGAGCCTCCTGAGGGGTTTGAAACTTTTATGAATGATCCCATTTTTCAGATTCTCGAATCTAACAATTTAGAATCATTGGAATCATGCATTGCGCCTTCCCTATCTTTTAATGATCAATCGTTATGGGAAATAGCATAATGCATTCATTGTGGGCCCTACGGAGGACCCTGCTGCCAAATTTGAGGAAAATGGCCTTCTTAAGACCTTTTGAGTCTGAATTTTAGAATCATGCGTGGCACCCTCCAAACATTCAAATGCTAACATTGCCACCACACGTTCCGCACCAGTGCTAGAGGAATTTGAGAATTTTGATTTTGAGCAATTACATGCATGGGAATCACTTGAACCACCATGCTCATCTGTTTAACCTCTTCCTTCAAGCTTCCATGATTCATTGTTAAAGAGACTTTAATGGTGGTTACCTTCTCATCGCTGGATAAGAAATGTGTGGTCCAAATTGCTTAAACTTTTTATCCAGTAGCGTAGGTTTTTTCTTCTTTCTCTTTCTGTTTGTCTGTTTTTTGTGCTTTGTCTAACCATGGACAGGGTTTGGAAAAGTTTCAAATTCTTAGGTGATTTCTTCACTTTACTTTCCCTTTCCTTTATATTCTTCATGTTTATGTTCCATTGTATTTCATTCATTCAAACATCGACGACGATGTTCATGTTAGGTTGGGGGGTGGGGACAAGCACACTTGTCTGTTGTTAGACAAAATTTTTACATAATTTTTTTTTTTTGTTTAGTTTTGAGTTTTTTCAGAAAGATTTTTTCAATTTTTTGTTATTTTTGTTATTGTTAGGGTTTTGAAAGAGAGGGAATTTTTTAGAGGATTTTTATGAAACAAAGATAACTTGAATTTTGGAATTTTCAATACTTTGGTTAAAAGAGAACAATAGTTCACTGTTTTGATTACGGAAAGGGTTTTTGGAAAAGTGCTGAATTTTGATCCCTCACGTTTACACAGTCTGTATACCATTTCAAGGTTTTGAGTTTAAAGCTGTGATTTCCATTTTTCTTTGACGATTGGATTGAAAATATGATGGAAAACCGACCTTTAGTTTCACAGTTTCCTAGTTCGACTGGGTGGATTTTATCCACAAACTAGTGAATTAATTTGGGCACATGGAGAGGGCTACCTATTGTTGAGGACCGTAGGAAAAAAATTAAAAAAATGAAAGGAAAAGGAAAAAAAAAGAAATTTTTTTATTGCAAGTTGTGGTATTGCATGGTGTTGCTCAAAGAATTTGGGGGATGTGGTGGCGTCTTGGCTAGGTGGGTGCCTTCAGTGTTTTGTGGGGTGTGGCCGTGTTTTATGGAAGATGATTTATTTTGCTATCATATGGTTGATTTGGAAGAAAAGAAATGAAAGGATTTTTTCAATACTTTGGTTAAAAGAGAACAATAGTTCACTGTTTTGATTACGGAAAGGGTTTTTGGAAAAGTGCTGAATTTTGATCCCTCACGTTTACACAGTCTGTATACCATTTCAAGGTTTTGAGTTTAAAGCTGTGATTTCCATTTTTCTTTGACGATTGGATTGAAAATATGATGGAAAACCGACCCTTAGTTTCACAGTTTCCTAGTTTAACTGGGTGGATTTTATCCACAAACTAGTGAATTAATTTGGGCACATGGAGAGGGCTGCCTAGTGTTGAGGACCGTAGGAAAAAAATTAAAAAAATGAAAAGAAAGGGAAAGAAAAAGAAATTTTTTTATTGCAAGGTGTGGTATTGCATGGTGTTGCTCGAAGAATTTGGGGGATGTGGTGGCGTCTTGGCTAGGTGGGTGCCTTTGGTGTTTTGTGGGGTGTGGCCGTGTTTTATGGAAGATGATTTATTTTGCTATCATATGGTTGATTTGGAAGAAAAGAAATGAAAGGATTTTCAGGGGCACTTCTTCTTCAACATCAGAGTTAATCTCTCAAGTGACCTTAAAGATTGCAAGATGGGCCTTAGCTAGAAAGGAGTTCTCATATCTAAACATGAATGACTTGCTTTCTAATTGGGGAGCGTGCATGAATTGTTGCCGTTTGAAGGAAAGGAGATCTATCTTTTGGAGTCCCCCTCCTAATGGGTTTTGAAGTTTAATGTGGATGGAGCTTCTAGGGGTAAGCCAGGCCAAACGGGGATTGGAAGAGTGCTTTGTAACAAGGGAGAGGTATTGCTTATGTTCTCCAAACATGTGGGTGTGTGCGATTCAAATGAAGCAGAGGTGTTAGCTATCTTGGAAGGCATCAGATTGTTTTCGAGAAGATATGGTGGTCCCCTGGTTGTGGAAAGTGACTCATCCAATGTGGTTGCGTGGGTTTCCAAGCGGAAGGCTAACCCTTGGAAGTTTCAGTCCCACTTTAATGAATTATGGGAGTTGTCAACTGGCATCGATATTTCCTTTTGTCATGAGGTTAGGTAAGCCAATTCCATGGCCGATGCATTAGCTAAGCAAGGGGTTGGTAGGTTTCTTCCTTGGGTTGGTGTGATTATGTAAAAGAGGAGTTTCTTTTTTCTCTCGAGGTTGGGATTTTGCATCCAAGGATGAAAATAACAGTAGGGGCCCACCGCCAAAACGCTACGTAGTGGCGTAGCGGTACGATTTAGAAAAATCGTCAAAAAAATATGAAAAAAATTGTAGAAAATCTAGAATATTGGGAAATGATTTTTTTTTTTTTTTTTTTTTTTTTTTTTTTTTTTTGCAAAAGTAACTAAGATAAGGAGGCGTAACAGTCCCCTCATTGCATGAGGTCCTGTATCGCTGTATAAATAGAAAATAATAGTAATGATCATTTTTTTCACATGTGTTTATGTTGCTTAGTTATGCTAACTTGGAAACTAATGAAAGGCTCATAAAAAAATAAAAAATAAATTTAAAAAAAACTATGTCATGAAGTCAAGACTTAAGACTTAAGAGTACCTAGAGAAAAAAACACATCTACCAAAGGGGGTGTCGAATAGGATGTACTTAGAGAAGAATCTTTGAGAAGAACTCTCTGTATCGACTATAATTCGGCGAGATCATGTGCTTTTTGGTGTTCTTTTAAACTAAAAAAGAGTAGAAGAGTTGTGTAGAAATTTTATTTGAAGAGAAGAAAAGAAATAAGTCTAATTATGCATTTTAAAAAAATTTGGAAAGTAGGAATTTTTCTCACCCCGAAACGGGCGTAGCGGCCGTTACGGCGACCAATATTTTCATCCATGGTTGCATCTCTCTAACACCTCCTCCCCTACCCTCCTTTCTTTTGGTCATTTTGTTAGCATTCTTTTCTGTTTCCTTCAATGAAATTTGTTGTTACGGTTTCAAAAAAAAAAAAGGAGAAAAAAAAAGTTGGCATTTAATGTAGTGTGGTACATCTTCCTTTCTCTCTTATATCTATTGGTCCTTTAGAGGAGAGGAAAAAAAATCTTAACTATCACCTTGCCCAGTGGTTTTTCCAATGTACAAGCTGCTTTCTCTCATCTCTATCCTCTCTTTGCAAGAGAAAGAGGTAAATATTTAATGCACAGGTACAACTCTCTTCCTCTCTCTATCATCTTTTAACATTCGATCTTTTTAGAGTTTTAAAAGTCAAGATATATGAGAAATTCATGGGGCCCATAGTGCAACCCACCTATTAGAAATCCAAATCAATGAAAAAGGGTTGTTCTAATGTTTATGGGATTCAACAAATTTTTACTTTGAACAAACTTGAGCCCACCATAAGATTAACTACATATAGAACACTTGATTATAACAATAAAAATGTGCATATTTTATATAGGTCAATGTAATGATGGGACGTTCTTTTATCAAAATTCATTTTTTTACCATGCTTATTAGTGGGATTGTGGGAAGCATATATTTTAATAAACCTCAAATTGCCGACCCTACATAGTTGGGACAAGGCTTTTATGATGATGGTCTTTATATATTCATTTGCATTTATTCTTTGTGAAATAGTATTATTTATATATTTATTAAATTATCTAAAGTTTTAGTAAAATATTTATATATAAAATTGAATTGGACTTACAAATTAGAATATCAAACTAAGAGAACTTGAATTGCAAATCAAACGAATCAAAAAACAAACAAGTAAACCTATCCCATTGAATTTTCGAATTTGAACAAGCATCGAACTTCGAACTCGAATTCGAATTAGTCAAATCGCAAATTAGGTAACTATGATCCAATTGTAACTATGATCCAATTCCCCCTTACTACCAAAATACTCTTCAAAACCAATTTTCTCAGCAAAAGAATCCGCTACAAATGCTATGTTGAACCTCGGATGTCGACCAACTAGATCCCAACATATCTCTAGTATGGCGTGATTTCCCACAACGTGTACAGTGCAATCTATCACGATCTATGCCTGGTGAACCACCACGATCATGGCCCCCACCTCTAGGACCACCACCACCACGACCACCATCACCTCTGGCTGGAGGATTTGTGATAGCAAGTGCAGACCGTTCTCGGTTAGTCACCAAAGGAAAAGTCTGACATTGCATCATGTCTGCCTTCCTTACACGTCTACCTTCCTCACTGTTTAATAAGGCAAACATTGTCCCGATTGATGAAAGAGGGTCCTGACTTAATATTTGTGCTCTTACAGTCTCATATTCTGAGTTCAACCCCCAAGGAGACCATAAATAAGTTAAACCTCTATGTGTTTTTTCTTGTTCTTTCTCACAACACGGGTTAAGAGGCTGATATACACTGAGATCGTGCCACATCTCTCTCAATGTAGCAAAATAGTCACACAAAGATTTATCTCCTTGTTTAAACTGAGCCAACTCTCTAGTCAGTTGATAAATCTTGCATGATTCTTTTTTCGAGAGTAAGTCGTCTCAATAGCGGTCCACAACTCATACAGTTTTGCAGTATAGAAAACTCTTTGAAATTAGAGGCTCCAAGGAGTTCAGGATCCAGTTCAACACAAGCATATTTTCTGACTCTCAATCTTTATATTTTGGGTCCTCCTTAGAGGGTTCCTTGATTCTTCCACTGATATATCCAAAGCATTTTGCCCCTCCAAAGGCCATCTTTGCTAAATATGACCATTCTCTATAATTCTTCCCATTAAAGAGTTCCATTGTAATTTGAGCATTAGGATTAATGTTTCCAATGGGGTTTAAAACATTTTGGGTTCCACTAGAACCTCCCCGTTAAAGTCAGAATCATCATTCCTTTCTTTACATTCCATATTTCAAGTGATTCTTTTTCTAATAAATTCTATACCAGTAACTTTACACAGAACCTTACCTCAGCTGTCCACAATTCTGGCTGCCAAACACTATGGACCAAATACTAGAAAAGCCGACCACATCTCAGCACTATCACTCAAGGTTCTGCACATCTGAACATCGCCGACTAGATCTGAGAAGATCCTGGATTTCTCTGAGCATTATCAATCTGCACATCTCTGAACATTGTAATAAGGATTCTGCATATCTGAAAACCATCAACAAGGTTGAGAGGATTTTGCACAACTGAAAACCATCACTCAGATCTGAGAACACACCAAGACCAAACACCATCAACTGAGCTCTACTGAACTCTGTTGACTGTTGACAACATGCCACAAGCACCACGACTTTCACATGCATCACGACCTTTTTCTGTTATTGATTGAGGGCCCAGCCGAACCTATAGACAGGTTCGGCTGGGATAGACACAATCCAAGAACAACTGTTGCTCCCTGGCTGCTGCTCTGATACCAAGTTGTTTGACTAAAAGGGATTTAGATTTGATGAAGGAGAGGAGAAGAAAAAGAGAGGAGAAGAGGGGATACAGTCGTGCATAGGGTTAGACAACAATACATCATTTTATGTTATTGAGATAACTTTCTGAATATTACATGTGGGATCCTTTATATTAATGGAATTACATAGTGGCCCTAAGAATGATATAAAATACCATATATTTTCCTAGAAGATGGATATCTACGCTCTAGCTGGGGGGAAGTGTCAATTGACAAGGAAAGAATTCTACTTTTACTTTCTTTTTTAGTATTTTTCAATCAAGTGCCCTTATATGCAATGTTATCTTTCTTGAAGCCCGTTTCTTTAATTATACTAAGGGAAAGGGTGTTTCTTTTAATTACCAGAGAATCCAAATTAACTAAAAGGACTGCATGCACAAAATGACTTGCACCTGATTAGGTTTTCTTTCTCCTATGCATCCGTACAAACTTACAAATGATACAATGCAACAAGGAACAAGATATAACAATCATGTAGCATGCACACGTAAAGACAAGAACCTCAAAAACAAAGACTCTCACCGTCTCACATACAAATGCCTTTCAGATTTTATCACATGAATCATGCTTTCGACTCCTTATAGGGAGTCTCTTCTAAGTATCTAATATAAAAAAATGCATTTATATAGGGAAAAAGTTCGCCTACAAGCAACTGCAAGTGCAGTCCAGCACTGTGGGGCCCGCTTGGGCCACCTTTAATCAATGCAGCCCCCTTTATACTCTCTCCATCCCATCACTTGGCATCAGGCTCAATTTCACACTCACTGAACCTTCACTCAACGTGGGATTAAATCTCAAGAAAATCTACTGTTAAGATGCCATTAATCTTCAAGGATGTTAATCAACGGTTGGGATAATCTGGTGGGGCTGATTTTTTGGATCCCCCTTATTCATCAAGAGGCCTTTCCATCTACCCTCCTCCCATTGATAAACTTATATCTAAGCGGGCATTGATAAACTTATATCTAAGCGGGCCCCATGAGCTGGACTTAATATAAGCTATATGCAATCTACATCTCCCTTTTATATAGTCATCACATGTTCGCATTTAGAAGTAGTTTCTAACTCAAAATTATTAGAATAAAAAAAATTAGAAGAAAAGAAGGGACTTTCAACTTTCTAAAATATCTGATGTCTAACAGAGAAAAGTAAATAACTCTTGTATGTAGAATGAAACCATGTCACTTAGTCATTCTAAAAGAGGCAAGTAATATTACTACGACTCAAATAAATAAATAAATAAATAAATAAATAAAGCCATAAGTTCTATAGAAGCAAATCAGAGTGGCAGAGAAATGTGAGAACCAAAATTTCCATTCAAAATGTAGTAAAAGGATAATGTACAACAGGGCAATAAAATTAAAAGGCCATCCTCACCACTTGGCTTAGGCACAAGGTGGGGACTCCACATGTACCCTGTTGGCAAATGAGAGATAGACCCATTGTATGTGCTAAAGTATGCTATAGGAGAAAGCTTCAACTTCTTTTTCCGGAAATCATTAATGAATGTCCTCATGCTCCACCATATTATCAGGTTCACAACATAATAAGAAAGCTGGATCAAGCATAACAAGAAGAATAAGGGTAAATAGAGAAGACTCCATTGATTACTTTTACAGTACAATGTAAATTTATAAACTTCAGCTGATGAAAGAAACATACACGATAACCGGCACTTTGGGGAACACGTGCCAATGGATGGGGAAATTCATTAGTCGGCCTGCCTATCAAGGATAGAGGTAAGAGGGCACATCATTATCATTAAATTTAATAAGCAAGTTGGAACAGAATAATGCGGAAAACACACACAGATACACACTTGCCGAAGATGCTCCCATGCATTCCTTAGTATTAGAACCATTTTATACAGTTTTGAATATCTTAAAATGAATTATTTCTCCATCACAGTATTTCCCTTGACATGCATGAGGGCTAGGGTAGTCATCGCTATTAAGCCTATCCAAAGTAAACCTAATATCCAAAATTTTCTTTATCCCCATTTTCTCCTCTAAGAAATGATTTTTTTTTTCCATATGGATATTTGAATATAATGAATATTATTTTTTAAAAAGACATGAAGCGGACGAGTGGATGAGTTTGGGGAACCAGATGTGCTGGGGAAATCCATCTGCTACCATATGGTTACAAACTTGCTGGATAAGCCAAGAAGCTACCAGAGGGTAGAGAATTCATCATCTCCAGTTGTGACCCTTTCCTCACTTTCCCCATCTTTCCCCACTCATCTAAAGAATCCATGTATAAAATGTGTCCACCATGATTCAAATATCAAATGGAACCGATAGTAATTACCAACACTAGATATGCCCCACAATGGACTAACACATTAGACGGCTCCCTAAATGGATTGTTAGCATTAGATGGTTCCACCATGATTTCCAAACATTAGAACCACAATGAGTTACCCACTTAAGATCTGTGATCCATGGATATTTCAAAATAACCAATGTATTGTGTCATATCGTACCCAATGCTATAGTTTTTATGGGTAAAATCTGAGTCTCTACCATATCCATGGAGTGTCACCGCCATATCCATGAAGTATCTCAGTATCATAGGCTCAGATGGGTCCCACCATGTTAACAACATAAGACTGAGTGCCACTGTGATCTTCAACAATAAGTCCGACCATTATTTCAACAATGTATGGGTTCAACATTGATTCGCACATCAGATAGATACACAAGGGAGCTTGTCTTCCATTTCCAAATGCAATTCGCAACTGTATCAAATATATACAAAATTCTGGCAATGGAATAGCAACGTCTGTCATGTTAATGTTAGAGAAGTCCAAAATTTAAAACTCACGTCCATGGCATAGTGAAGAAGATGTGGAGGGGTACGCCAAGAGCTTCAGCAATGTGTGAATGTCCTGCAGATATATGTTTCAACCTCTAAATATAATCAGTATGAATAGTATGACATTCCCATATGCTTATACTTTCTTTTTTTTGAATGGTAACATATGCCTTAGAAGCATGGATATGAAAAATAAGTTCAAAAAATTAGTTACTACCAAAGAATAAACCACGGAAGAAATTCACAATCATAATAATACAAATTCACAGGTATGATAAACAAGTTCAAAATTTAGTTACAACCAATGCATAAAACACAGAAGAAATTCACAGTCATAATAATACAAACTCAAGGCTACGATAGAGTTTCCTAACTTCTCTTTTTATACAAGATTTCATTAATGATTTTAGGATATTCTATAGATGCAATTTCTCCAAGTCCAATTAGGAGGTTGAATTCTGTGTTTGATATAAATTAAGTCTTTCTCTAGAATTTGATTTTTGATGATGAATTCTAATGATTTAGTTCCTTTTTTTTATTAAATGGTTGAGTATTGTTGTGGGTCCTAAGTCTTTTAAGAAGTTTTGAAGGATTAAGTAGGACCCATTGGTCCAAAGTTAACAGAATTAAGTTGTAAGGAATTGGCAGGACCCTAGAATTATGCTAAGCAGACCTTAGATCTCAAGAGATGAGACCCAATGCTTTAATAGCATTGTGCTCACAAACCTTCAATTCCTCCTAGGACTTATGCGCAAAAATCCCAAGGGGCCTTTGTGGCTTGCGCTCAAATCCCAATGGGATTCAAAGTGAAGCACATAACTACCCTTTTGAGAACTTTTATTTTTCCATCTTTATAAACCCTTGTTCTCTCTCTTTCCCTCCCATATTTTTCATTACATGGTATAATAAGCTCTAGAGAACCCTAACCCTAAAGAAAACTAGAAGAGCAATGAGCAGAACTAGAAGGAGAAGAAGAGAACCATCAAGTTAGAGTGGTGATTGATGTCTTATAGCCTTCCTCACATTGCTAGAGCCACCATTGCCAACACGGGGTGGGTAGATTCTAATTCTAGTTGTGTTTATGGATTCTTCATTTAGATGAATATGTCTAAAACCCTAGTTCATGGTTGCAATAATCTTCGAATGGCTGATTGGCTGTTGAATTGAAGTTTTATGACTGGCCGGATATGAAATTGGGGTTTTTGGGAAGTGCCACACATCTCACTTGAGAATTAGGATGGCCAAACCTCACATCTCATTTTGGGTTGTGATGAACTTTAAAGGGAACCCATGATGAAATCCATGATAGCCACATCATAGGAAATAGGGTTCCATGAATTTTATTCGATGGCATGATAAGACTGTGTTTTTAGTTGGAATCCAGAGTTTGGTTGGAAACTTGATGAATGCTGATTAATGGAGTGATCGAATGAGAAGGATTGTGGGGTTTAAGGCTGGCCGACTGCTATATGACAAGTTTTGGGTTGGCCGGCTGCTATATGGTAGCAATTGGCCATTTGGCCAATTGATGTTTATTGGAGTTTGATATAGCTGGTAGTGGTTTTTGGTTCAAAACCCACAGCTGATTGTAGATTTGGGATTTCAAAACCCTAACCGGAGGAAATGTCGGGCTTTTGAAGACAGCCGAACACCATATATGGGGATTAGGGATGGCCTCGCCCTTATTAGGTTTTTGCAGGTTGGGCTACTACATGGACCCATGTTCCAGCTGATTGGGGCTTTTTTTTTTTTTTGATAACCCAAGGTATCTCCCTCCCAGCCCAACCAAGGAGCCTTTGGCCCTAATCCTAGATAGCTGAGAACTAATCCCTAGCGGCACATGTAAATCCTCCTATCCACATGCACTAAGTAAAACTATGGGAGGTAGCCAACAAAGATAGGTGTCAAACACAAGACCTCTCCGCTTCCTGAGGTGCAGTGTCCTATCCACATGCTGCTGATTGTTAAAGCTTCTACAGGATGTTTAGATAACTGATTGTTTTAATTATGTAACTGACTCAATGATTTGAGGTTGGATGATCATGTTTTATGAGTTTTCATTATGGGCTGATGTATTCTTATAAAAGCAGGATTTTATGTAAAACTGAACTCGAGATGGTAATGTGCTGATGGGCCGAATACCAATATGTAATTCAGATTGGCCAAAACCCAATCCAAGTTATGAAAGGGCTGGTCGAATCTTATAGGAATTATATCCAGCAGTCTTATGAACTTAGCTTGCTAGTTTTAAAGGAGTATTCTATGTTTTGGTCTGTGATGTGATATATGCATATGCTGTATCGACTCTGTTCTTCTATGTTATTCTCACAACCTCTCAAGAGACTGATTGTGTAATTGCCCTTACCTTACCAGATACCAATAATGAATCAGTGCAGAGCATAATAAATCCGGACTTCTTGTAAGGGTCTGGTTGCAAATTACCTCGTTATCGATGCTGAGATCATAACTAATTCATTATACATCTGAATTATGGTATGTCATCTCTATGAGAGAGACACCTCTGTAAAACTCAATGGTACAGACTGACCCATTGGACACTCTAGACTACTATAGCACAGTACAATGATGACGTCCGCATACCAGGGCCAGAAGGTATGACTTATGAGACATTATCTGACTTTCAGGTCAGGCCATAATATCTGACTTCCAGGTTAGCTGTTCTCTCTCACTCAGGTAAGTTCCATATTTCTCCAACTCTTATGTCAGTTATATGGTTTAAGTAACTAGAGGTCGGCCCTTTATGTAAAATGAGGCATCAGTGAGATGGAAGTTTTGAGCCCTAGAGTTAATGACCTTAACCGAACTTAAACTATAATTTCCATTATTGCAATTTACATGTTGAAGTATTCTTTGTTTACCATGTTGACACATGCAAACACAGATTTAGAATTTTGTTCACTCAGTAGTACTGATCAAGGATGAAAATAGCTACGTAGCGGCCGATATATCGGCCGTGGCGGCCATTGCCGCCACGCTATTTTTAAAAAAGCCGCATTCGCTCCGTATCGCGTAGCGGCCGATACATTCCGCCACGCTACGTGGCAGCAGGGGTGTTTAAATACACCCCCTGACGACCTATTTTCACTTTCCTTTCTCTTTTTACCTCTTTCACTCACTCCTCCTTGCTGTAAAAGACTCCCAACTGCTGTAAATCAATATTTGAGCACAAGATCCACCACAACAAACATCAAAACAAGGAAATATTGTTAGTGAGACAAGATCCAAGCTTCTTCATCAAGATTCAAGATTCTATTCTAGTTATGTTCTTTTAGATTTTTTGGAGTTGACTTTTGAGATCATTTCATCTCTCTCTAAGACTCTAACTACTATAAATTCTTCCTTGCCTTGTAATATTGTTAGATCTATGTTTTCCTTTGATGATGCACACATATTTTTGGATTTTTTTAATTTTTTGATATTTTTTATTTTCGCATTTATTTATTTTTCGAAAAAAAAAAAAGTAAATACTCATTGACAACCAATGAAACAACTTGGAAATTGCTTGTAAATGATAGATCTATGTTTCCTATAGATCAATCCATCACTACTTGAATGTTTATTTATTTTTATTTAATTTTTATTTTCGGATTTATTTATTTTTTGGAAAAAAAAAAAGTAAATACTCATTGACAACCAATGAAACAACTTGGAAATTGCTTGTAAATGATAGATCTATGTTTCCCATAGATCAATCCATCACTACTTGAATGTTTATTGATTTTTATTTAATTTTTATTTTCGGATTTATTTATTTTTTGAAAAAAAAATGTGTATATTCATTGACAACCAATGAAACAACTTGGAAATTGCTTGCAAATGATAGATCTATGTTTCTCATAGATCAATCCATTACTACTTAAATGTTTATTGATTTTTTTTTAATTTTTATTTTCTGATTTATTTATTTTTTGAAAAAAAAAATGTGTATATCCATTGACATCCAATGAAACAACTTGGAAATTGCTTGTAAATGATAGATTTATGCTTCTCATAGATCAATCCATCACTACTTGAATGTTAATTGATTTTTCTCTATTTTTTATTTTCGGATTTTTTTTTTTAAATGTGAATATTCATTGAAAACCCATGAAACCACTTGGAAATTTCTTGTAAATTATAGATCTATGTTTCCCATAGATCAACCCATTACATTTTGAAAATTTTTTGATTTTTCTCTATTTTTTATTTTTGGATTTATTTATTTTTTTGAAAAAAAATATGAATACTCATGGACAACCAATGAAACCACTTGAAAATGCATTCTAAATGATAGATCTATGTTTCCCATAGATCAATCCATCACATTTTGAAATTTTCTTGATTTTTCTCTAATTTTTATTTTCGGATTTATTTATTTTTTTAAAAAAATATGAATACTCATAGACAACCCATGAAACCACTTGGAAATCCATTCTAAATGATACATCTATGTTTCTCATAGATCAATCTATCACATTTTGAAAGTTTATTGATTTTTCTCTATTTTTTATTTTCGGATTTATTTATTTTTTGAAAAAAATTGATACTTTAAGTAATAAAATACTAATTAAATGTCAAAGAGAATAATTCCTAAGCATTATATATATGTTTCCTCTAACATGTTTCTTTGTTTTTTTAATTTTTATCATACTACTTGTTGATATTTATAGCAAGAGCCAGGTATTCAGTCTATTTGTCTTTGCCAATATAACTTAAAATGTCTCGTGATATTGATCCCGCATGGAGCTTTGGTGAGGCAGTTGAGAATAATAGGTTGAAAATCAAATGCAAGTTTTGTGGAAAAGTAACCGATTGGAGCATTACAAGATTCAAGCAACACTCGGGCCACATTTTTCTGGCAATGTTGCTGGCTGTACCGAAGTACCAAGGGAAGTCAAGGAAGAAATGAAAGCTTTGGTTGGCCAAAATAAAGCTAGAAAAGTAGAGATAAAAGAAAAGAGGCGGCAAGATGTTGATGCTGCCCGTTATGATGTATTTGGGGATGAATACTTTGATGAGTAGGAAGATGCACAGATGGAGGCTGCACGCCGAGAGTCTTTGATGAGTCAACAAGAAGAACAAGAAAGTCGTGCATTTGCTGGAAGCAGATATTATGATGCAGGGGGCTCATCTACTACTGTGCCAAGTAGGGTAAGGGCATTGCGGGGTCCATGCGTAGGGCATTTAGCACCCGAGAACGGGATGTTGATGTAGAAATTATCTCTACGAGAAGAGCAGTTCTTCCCCCTGTTAATCCTCTAGCACATAGAAAAGAGGGAGATAAACAACAAAAAATATCTAATGTTGTGAAAGGGATAATGAAGGCTGCAAGAGATAGATTGTCCAAAGCTACAGCAAAATGGCTAATTCACAAGAACATACCACCTACAGCAGTAGATTCCTCATATTTCCAGATTATTCTTGATGTTGTCGCCGAAGCTGGGCGAGGTATACAGGCGCCCTCCGTATATGATGTGGGCACTAAATATCTTGAAGAAGAATATAGAGAAATAAAGGCTTGGGTGGAAAAGTTTAGGCCCATGTGGCAACAGAATGGTGTTACCATCATGTGTGACGGGTGGACCAGCGGCACCCAAACACAATTAATAAACTTTTTGGTGTATTCAGTCGCTGGGACCGTCTATGTGAAGTCCATTAATGCAAGTGAACATAGACGGACAGCCACATATATATACAATCTTATGTATAAAGTTATAGAGAGTGTGGGAGAGGAGTATATTGTACAGATTGTTACATATAATGGCGTCAATTTCAAGGCAGCAGGTTTGCAATTAATGGAGAAGAGGACCCATTTATTCTGGACCCCATGTGCAGCACACTGCATAGATCTCATCTTGGAAAAGATTGGAAGGAAGACAAAAGTGGCTTCATTGATCAATGCATGTAGAGGAATTACAAGATTTATATATGATCATTCATGGGTGTTGAGCTTGATGAAAAGATATACAAATAACCATGCCTTGCTGCGTCCAAGATTAACTAGGTTTGCAACTCATTTTTTGGCTATGGAAAGCCTTGTAAGGTTTAGAACGGAGCTCATTCAGATGTTTGCATCAGAAGAATGGCTTCGTTCGAAATGGGGCAATACAACTAGTGGTCCGGGGTTTGAAGTCCCAAACCTTATGAGAGACAATAAGTTTTGGAAGAAAGTGAGGAAGGTATTAAAGGTTTTTGAGCCTTTGGTTAAAGTTTTGCAGCTTGTAGATGGTGATGACAAGCCGACAATGGGCTTTATATATGAAGCAATGGATCGTGCAAAGCAATCCATTATGGAAAATGTTAGATATCACGAGAAATATATAAAGATTATTGATGCCCATTGAAACGATCAGTTGAACCATCCATTGCATGCTGTAGGTAATTAATATGTATCTTTGAATTTGATACTCTTTTGTTTTCCTAACTAATGTATTTATTATCTTGTTTGCTCACGGTACATTCTACATACCTATATGTAGGTTATTTTTTGAATCCCGAATTCTATTACCGAAATGTCGAACTACACACCGAAGCAATAGATACGGACTTGCGGGTAGGATTACAGGAGGTATTGAAGAGATTGTTAAATGGAGATTATCAATTGATGCAATACAAGAGGTAAGTGGGTGGTTACTTAAGAGAATTTAATTATGCTACCAAGTGCCAATTGCCATACATCCTTATATCTAATTTTCACATTGTAGATATCTATGTATACACAACGGAGAGGAACCTTTGCTGACCCTCTTGTGATACCATCGATTGGAAGGATGCCACCTGGCATGACCATGAACAAAAGACCCTACCCAATAGCCTTGAATCTTGATTTATTTATCTTAATTGATTAGAAGAACTTGAGGGTTACGAATATCTAATTTTCTTTATTTATTTTTTGCATTTCAGCTGATTGGTGGATGAGTTTTGGAGAGAGTGCTCCACATCTAAGGAGCGTGGCTGTTCGCATCCTTAGTCAAACTACATCTTCCAACTGTGAAAGAAATTGGAGCACTTTCTCTTTGATCCACACGAAGGCCAGGAATCGGCTTACCATGCATAAACTCAACAAGCTTGTATATTGTCATTACAATCTGAAGTTGAGAAACACAATTAGGGAGAGAAGGGCAAGGGATGATCCTGCTTATTGCCCTATTAATTTGGATGACATATTCAGAGAGGACGATCCCTTACTCCCATGGTTAGCCGAGATAGAGGATCCACTGCTAGATTCAGATCCGAAGTTTCAGGAAACGGTTCAAGAGTCGATAGATGAGGATATGGGTGAAGCACCTGCAGAAGGTCAGCCACCTCAGGGAGAAGGTACCAGTAGGACTAGGAGGAGTGGGAAAGAACCTGCTTCTGAGAAAGCTAGTTCTACCACAGTCTCTTCGAGTAACCATAGTGGAGGAGATGGAGGAGGAGCAGGAGACAGAGGGACAGGTGGTACTGGTGAATACTCTCAGCATGATGAAGACGATGTCGTTCCTATAGAGGAAGTACATGAGTTAACTCCATCTGGAAGATTTGATCCAAGCCGTGGTTATCAACGGAGCCGAAAAGATTCACCACCTGGGGCTGGAGGTAGTAATGAGCAAGGAAATATGGTGGAGATGTTGGAGGACAACAAGTGGCGTCATAGACTGATTCGTGAAACCCTAGTTACAGTGGACAAGGACCCTCACAGTATTTTGACTATTTTCCATATGGTCAATTACAACAAGGAGAAGAACAGTCTTCAACTTCGGGGTCCTACTCATATGGTGACTATAGTGAAACGCAATATGGTAGAAATCCACCTGTACCACCTTGACCTCCTCCAAGTTCTTTTGATGCGGGTGCGGCTGCCTTCTTTGAATTTGTAGATCCCAATGCTCATCAATATCAAATTCAATATGTTGCCAATGAAAATAATAACACTGATGGGGATGAAGATAACCATAGCCCCTTGAATCTTGGTAGACATTCCTTTTGGTGGTGATTAAGGTATTCCTATTTCCTTCACTAACTCTCTATTCTTTGTCATTTTTAAATTGGTGTTGAATGTTGATTGTTGATCACTTCATAGTTCATTCACTTGATTGAATTTGAATCTTGAATGTTGAAGTATTGATATTTGACTGTTCAATATTCACTAATGACTAACGGGTATTGTGTAATGACATAACTCTTAAGTCTTCTTAATTCTTATGCCTTTATTTCATGTTCTATTTTTTTTTTTTTTTTTATGAGCTTTCCATTACTTTTTAAATTAGCATGACTAAGAAATATGAAAACATATGAAAAAACTAATCATTACTATTATTTTCTATTTATACAGCGATACAAGACCTCATGTATTGAGGGCATCACTACGTCTCCTTTTCTTACTTACTTTTGCAAAAGAACCACATTTTCTTTCATTTTACAATTTTCTGGAATTTTTTCAGATTTTTTTGACGATTTTTTCAAATCGAACCGCTACGCCGCTACGTATCGTCCGCTTCGTAGCGGTTTGGCGGCAGGTGCACTGCTATTTTCATCCTTGGTACTAATATGTGGATTTTGCCCCAAACCCAGGTAACCAAAACGCAGAGATATATAAGGGTCCTGATGATGAAGCTATTGGATTTGATATTTGCGGCTGAGCAATGACGAGACTCGCCGGTTTTACCAGAGCATTAGTTTTTAATTATTTAGTTTATTTTATGTCAAACATTAAAGACTTCCAGTGGGTATTGTATGGTTTCATTAGATTGATATATTGATATTTCGATTCAGAATTATAATTAATGGAATGATTATTTAGGTAAATTGTCAAGTTTATTGTGCAGTAATTGAGTTGACTTATATATATGAATGTATTGCTTATTGCTCATGACACAAAATTCGAGGGCCCCAGATCTCAGGTAGTGACAAACATCAGAATCAAGGATCAAAATAGCGGTTGTAGCGGGCATAACGGCCAGTGGCCAAAACACTATGTAGCGGGCAATACGTAGCAGTGTAGCGGTATGAATTTTTTAAACAGAAAAAAAAATTGAATCTTATGTAGCAACCAATCTTGCCTCTTTTTAGTGATTTGGAACCATATAAAGGTAGAGACAACTTTAAGAAAGGCTATAAAGGAGGAGAAATAGAAAAAATAATGTTTTAATTTAAAATTGCTTGGTTCTACTAGGTTTTAGACCATAGAGCCGCTATTTTGAAAATAGAATAGCGGCCTTAACAGCTACAGTGTAGTGGCCGCTATTTTGAACCATGATCAGAATACATATAAGTAAAAGTTGAGTCTTTAAAGTAATCCTAACAATGACTACACTAAGAAATGGCATTAGCATGACCAAGACCTAGAATCAAGACTACAATAAGAGCCAAGGTTAAACCAATAAGAGAAAATAAGCATAAACAAAAAAATTCCAAAACACTAAACAATTGAAACCCTTGAATTCACGAAGTTCAACGCGAATATAAATAATTGCACATTATTTTCTACCAAAATTATATTGTGTCATTGATAGTCTATCAAATATGGTCACACAATAACTATGGGTGAGAGTTTGGGAGTAACTACTTAGACAAAAGACCAGGATGTCTAAAAAAATTGGTTTCATGCCAAGGAGGTCAAGTATAGAAGCTATCATCTCACTTATGCAATCAATTAAAAAAAATGATAGAAAAGAAAAGATTTTCTGTAATATCTTGAGTTACCTAGGCCCAGGTAGGACCCTTACTTGTTTAACTTTTTTTTTGAATTAGAAAGAGACTCACGTGAAGAGTTTTAGAAAGGGAAGGAGTTGTATGACAACTCTAATTAGAAAGAGGAAGAGGAAGTATAAGAGTAGGAATAGGACTCTATTTTTATATATAGACAACCATCGACCACCCTTGTGTTATTATTCAATTTCCTCCTTTGTTTTGAGAGAAATCTGAGAGATCGTTGTGGCTGGAAATCTAGGGGAAGAGGAGGAAGAAGCCAATCGAAGGGGAGACGATCATCGGATGTCCTATTCGCGGCCGCACATTGCAAACGCAACAATCACGTACCAAAGGTGAGTGGATCTTCCTAAATACCTCGGATAATTAATCGTGGATGATTGGTGATTTGGCATGTCTCAAGTGTTTTCAATGCTTCTACTTTTAGAGATTATCGTGTAATGGATTCGGCATAAGAGCTATTTGAGTCATGGTGAATATGTAAGCTTCTGTGTATCATAGGTAGTTGATTATTAGGTGATGTTTTCTTTTGAATCTCAATGTGTTATGAGCATCGGAATTGGATTTTTATGAGGACAAAACCTAGACGTCAACAAGGAAAGGAAGAATTTGGAATTGTGGGACCCCATGGTCCACTGGATGATGTATCTAGTCCAGGGATCCTGTAAAGGGGTCATGGGCGACCTTGAGTGCACTGGACCCATGCTGAGTGGACCTTGTGTGGCCCACCAATTTACTCTGCAATGAGCCTGAGGCGTGAATAAGGGAAAAAGGGACAGATTGGTTGATGGTAGTAGTGGGATCCACTGCATGTTCTAATCAAGAATCAGGACCCCACATCCTATAGGGTACCCTTGGTCGACCCTTGTGATGATGGAAATATAGGAAGTGAGCCCCATATGATTTTTATCTAATAGTCACAAAACTCCCAGGCGAGAATGACTGTATTGCATCGGTAGATACTGTTTGAGTCTGTGGGGCCCAAACGACAAATCTAATGGTACATCAAATCCTATAGGATGGAAGCTTACCCTTGGGAGATCTGAAACATGAAGTTTGATCTAGGGTTTGGGAACAGTGGGACCCACTGTCCAATAGATGCAAGGAAACCCAGGCGTGATGTCGTGTAGAAATTATCAGGACTTAGTTCTGATTTGTGGGCCCTAGAATATGATTTGATGATGGATCAAATCCAATGGGTTGAGGGTTTACCCTTGGGCGACCATGACCTTGAGGTCTGATCTTGGTTTAGCTGAGTGGGACCCACTGGATTCTATAATTGGAGTGCTGCAGGCGTGAACTATGTTCTGTGATGGTTCCTGTCTGGACATATGTGCTGGATATTTAAGGAATAACCCTAGACTTGTATGTATTTACCATATGACCATTCCATCTAAATTAATTAAAGTTTTTATGTGATTTATAATAGTTTGTAAGGACTATTTGGGCATGTTGGCATGTTTCTATTATTTATGTATTATGCTATGAAGGTGGGCCATTCCTATATCATTCCTTAAAACTATTATGATCGGGAGTGGGGCACTAATCTAATAAGGATTTGTATAGGACCGGTCCCACACTACTGAATGTTAATATTATGATTTATAGTCAATGTGGCATATGTGGGATGATTACTGGTGTACTTGGAATTATTAGTACACGAAGAAAAGATGATTGGTAGACAGATTAATTGTGTTAGGCATGGTGTTCAGACCATGTGGGCCATGGAGGCCGTTGCCCTTAGTGGACATGAATGGCCATTGTGTTTGCTAGTCCTTAGTGGACGTGTCTAATGAGACAGGGTCATGGTGACCGCTATACATGTATACGATAAGCCTTTGAGGCGTGGTAATGTGCATGGGCACGATCATGTATATGGATGTACTTTTAGTAGTAACTGATCCATTGATTCAGATTTATTGGTTAGGAAATATATGTTGTATGATGTTTGTGTAATTAGGAAAATTCATTCACCAGTATTACTGATGTTGGGTTGCCCCCTTCAGGTAATCATACTGTGGGTAGCCCAAAGCGGAATGACGATCAGCACGTAGATTTCGGCATGCCTAGCTGAAGGGAGAGAACGAGAAAAGCATAAATAGTTGATGGAATCATTAGTCCTTGTTTAGGAAAAGTTATTTAATGTTTTAAGCACATTATTGATTTGAGTCACGACATAATAAGTTTGATTACTCAGAGATTATTGATAAATATAATTGGAATTATGTTTTGAACTAAATGCCTGATTCCTTGTGAAACTTATTTCATGAACGCATGATGAATATTGCTAACTAATCACGATCCGGATATCCGACAGGGCCCCGGATTTTGGGTCGTGACATTTTCATATGGTCTTCATCGATTTAAAGAAAGCATAAGACAAGGTACCTAGAGATTTGATTTGTTAGGGTTAGATAAACTAAGTGTCGCAAGAGGTTATATTGAACACCGCCCACCCTCCCCCCCCCCCCCCCCCCCCCCCCCCCCCCTCCCAAAACAAAAAAAAAAGAAAAAAAAATCCCTTTTTGTTTCATCTCCAAATAACAAAATAATGATTGACTTTTTTAAATGACCTTGTCCACTGCCTCAGACAAAAATTTTGGGTCCTCCACTGCACATGTCTCTGTCATTGTAACACAAGCTTTTTATAGTAATATACAACGTAATAACAATAGGCAACAGCAATCCTGACAGAGTTGACTATTCTAGAAGCAGAGGTTTTGCCTAGTCTAGAAGCTCTTTGGGTATTCTCACTTTCTTTCCCAGGCAACTTAATCATAGAAAGTGATTCTTCTAATGCTATTTTGTTCCGTTTAAAAAAAAAAAAAGATGCTGAGAAAAAAAAAAGATGCTGTTTTGTGGGTGACTTAACTAGACAAGGGACATTCGAAATTTTCATTCCTTTTTAATGAGATTAAAGCTTTGTCATCTTCACTACAAGTGGTTTTCATCGTATAGGTTGCCGCTAACAGCATGGCAGACTCCTTGGTTAAACAAGGGGACTTTAGGAATGTTTCTTAGTTTGCTCATTCTATGTAGTTCTTGTTCTTGTTGTGTGGTGGGTACTGGGTATAGCCTCTTCTACCCATGCTCTGGCTCTCTTTTATTTCTCTTCTTACCATCACCTATCAGAAAAATTAACAAACCATGACAGAACTGCAAATAAACTGTTTGAGGACTGAAGAAAGTTACTTGCAGCATCCCCCCCTCTCCCACCCAAAAAAGGGGGAAATTTTTAAAAATTAAGGAAAAAAAAATAAAACTCACCATAAGCAGGAGGATTTGCAATAACTGCCTGCGCTCTGAAAGGATTACCACTGTCCAGATCAGGTTCGGTGCATGCTGGTAGCAGTGAATGAATAATGGCTTTTAGCTGGTTCCTTTGTACTGATATTTCTGCTGGCCCAGAAGGCAGGAAACCCTTATTTTTTGCCATATCTGTCATAGTAAATATCCTGAGATACAGTAACAGAAAACTGACATGGAAAGACAATTAATTTTTACAAAACTGACTGGAATATGTTGCCTTGATGCATCTATCACACAATTTGACAACTCATAAATTCTGGCAACTTAGAGCATATAGCCCAAACATAACATTCCTACATAACCTTTTCAAAGAAAGTTTCCAAACTGTTCATTTTGTTTTGAACAAATTCGACCCATTAAGCAATCTGACTTTTCATGCTTCTTTCTTCTAAAACTTTCTTGAACCATACACATGAAAAAACGCTTTTATCTGTTCTCCCCTCATGAGTTTCCAAAGTGTTCATTTTGTTTTGAACAAATTCAACCCATTAAGCAATCTGACCTTTTCATGCTTCTTTCTTCTAAAACTTTCTTGAAACATCCACATGAAAAGCTCCTTTATCTGTTCTCCCATCATGATTTTACCCTTACAGGAACTGAAGATGTCATTTCCTTATTTTGGGAAATTCTATAATTAGCCACTAAAAGTACAATTTTCATGGCTTCCAATACTTGATACACAGTGCTAGTGGGTGGTGTTGTGTATCCAGGGTTTTACCAATGATCAACGGTAATGGGGGGTCGGCGGGTTCCTTGTCATAACAAAAAAAGGATTATGGTTTGAATAGCTCAAGAAACATACATAGATGAAATATCTAGTAACGGGGAACACAACCTAAGGAGTTGTCGGAATTTTTTCTATTTTTTTCAACTTTTTAATGATTTTTTACCCAAGTTTGTGTTTTTTAATAAAAAATAAAATAATTGCAACCAAAGCCTTAGATTTAGTTAGATTTGCTTCTAGGTTATTACTTTGCCCTAGTTCTAGTTATATATTGAACCTAGATATAGATATTTTGGTCTTAAAAAATTAGTGACCAAACTAAAATAAAATTTTCTCCAGTTGTCAAATTGATTCCATTGGGCCTACCCACTAGAAATAATTAATACTAACACCCAAATAATTTCAATTAGTTATACTCAAAATCCCATTCCAAGAATAAATAATAAAAAATTATTATAAATTAATCAACTTCAATTGATTCCCAAAATTCAAAGAAATTTGATAAGGGGGTTAGGGACATTTACATATATAGAAGACATGTCCCACTTAGCAATCCTACACATGGAGGATATGACGCAGGAAGCAGTGGCATTGGTAGTGGCTACGGACAGGGAAGAAGGATATTTTAGGGGCAATGGTGGACAACAAGAAGCATAGAGACCCTTCTACCAGACACCTTATTTGGAGATGGCAATGGGTTGGGCGGGGTCGGGTTCAGGTTGGCCCAGGGCAGACCCAGGCATTGGGTATTTGAGGCACTCACCCCCATGAACCTCAAAAAAGCCCAAAAGGGCTATGGGATAGACAGGCCATGCCCCATCAAAAATATGTCCCCGTCCCCTGAAACAACAAAATTATGAAGAAAAAAACATCATGGCCATTGTCCTCCCACCTCAAATGAAAATCATGGGTCTACCACCATTTTGACCCAAACCCTAAATGGCACTTTATCTACTCCACAATCACCCGCCCTGTGGCACGTACAAAAGGGGTCAATTCAAGTTCAAGAATAAACTTCTTTTATTTTAAAATACAAAACCTCTTTTATGGCATGAATTTCTATCTCACAACCTAAAGTTGTTCTACATTGTCTATTACCACCTAAGCTACTACAACCTTATGTAAAAATGCTCTACTCAGCTATGAAGCACAGATACAGCGTTGACATGCCATGGACGTGGCAAGGGCATGAATCTTACATATAAAAGTTTTTTTTAATGGTTATTTTACATATAAAAAGTGAAGTATCAGATATGAGAGACGACACAATATGTTTCCCATCTGGAAGCATCCATGCATCATAGGTACTAAGAAATATATTGTATGTTGTCTATTACCTCATGTGCTGCTACAATCTTGTGTGTAAGCTCTACTACGTAATATGTAACACAGATAAGCAGGGCGGGGTGGGTCAAACACTCCAAAACCCAAACCTGCCCCTAACAGGAGCGGTTCCCCATTTAAACCCAACCCATTGCCATCCCTAACCTTACCCAATTCCAGAGTTTAGGAGGGTGGGGGTATGGTCCGACTCAGATCCTGCACCAACAAGATCAGCATTCTTATTATGACAACCCCGAGTCGTCTCACTCTCAAGATAAGTCAGCATGAGACGAGTCATCTTCAAGTACTTTCCACTACCCTATGCAATATGGAGGAAGAGCAAAAAAGTTGGTTATTACTATGACCCTCTTAGTAATAAAGATGACAACAATATACTGGACGGCGCTCTAGATGGTATTGAGCTCCAAGCCTCCACTGATCCAAGTCAATTGGTAAATCACAAAAATTATTTTATTTTTCTCGCAGATTTTTCTCAAGTAAAATCACTGTTGTCAGTTGAAACTTCTAACAGAGTACTTCAGAGTTATAGAGTTATGATCCTAGTAGCATTCAACACTTATATCTACAATAATTAAATAATATTGAGATATTAACTTGACTTGCAACATATATGATTTTACTAGTGATATTTCTATAACGCTTAATCTGTGCAAGTAATTTAACACGCGCACGGGATGTTATGACTTAGGGAGACCAATATTTTGGTTTATAATGTGAATAATGGAAAACAAATGTTATCTAGGATTTTCCAATATTCTACATTGTTGGATATTTTTTAAAATTCATTTGGTAACAAAAAAATATTCATTGTGTGACAAGCCACGAAGCCCACGACTGCCGCAAACGCCGACATATCTTTTTTAGGGTCAACTGTGAAGATGGCCAAGACCACAATTTTGAACCATGATGCCAAGACTAGCAGTTGGATACCAATAACGACAACAAGGTAGCTTCTTTTTAATTCATTACAAAATTCCAGGACGCACACCTCATTCGGGACAGCCAGGTAGCTTCTTTTCACTCTTTTCATAATTACAAGACCTGCTCCCTCAGTTGGAAATGCCTACCAATGCACCAGTCAAGTTGGCATCCAGGTAGATTCCATATGATTCTATGAAACAAAGAAAGCCTTAAAACATACTTGAGTAATTTAAAGGCTAAACTATAAAGAGAGAGGCCGTATGTAGCTGAGAGGACCAAGCACTACAGTAAACGATTGAGACTCAGGAGCTAAACAAAATACTTTCAATAGTTGAGGCCTCTTACATCCAGCCAAAATTCGCGGATCGCCACCCAAAGGAAAAAAGTCTATGCCAGCAGACTTCACAAAATTGCGGAAGTTGGCGTGAGTTGCTAATCTAACATCATGACCAAACTCCTGCAGGTAAACATGTTCAGATTAATAACATAACAAGTAGAATGTGTAGAGTGTAAATATAAATCCAGCATCAATGTAAATAAATTTGAGATTTAGATATCATGTAAGACAACTAAGCAAGTCATGCAAATAAGTTGTATCTCTAGACTCAGACGTCGGACAAGGTGGCTTTAGAAAGTCTAAATGAATTTTTGTACATAAAAATGCTCCTAAAGTACAAGATAAAATGTTAAAAGATATCCTCAATTAGAATTGTCGAGGTCAATCTCAACCAAAACAGATGCAATGCATCAAATAATCAACTCTTTACAAAATGTAATGCCCATGGTGTGAACTTTGTCCATTGCACTATGAGTCAGACGTGACAAATCATGTATCAGCCATGAGCGGTATGCTATTTTGATTATAACTCAGTATGGGCCCATATCACCACTATCAGCCACAACGGTCACTTCAACTAATACTAACTGTAACAACTGCGAAATTGGGTATTTTTCAAAAAATATATATAAAAATAGAAATAAATTAGGACTACATTTTTTTTTATAGGTATTGAATTATTAGGATTTGTAAAGAATTCCCATAATATAAATGGGGCTAAAAGTGAAGTCAAAGGTGAGCTCCACAAGGAACCATCAAATGATCCCTCATTTGTTAAGACATGACAACCTAACCATCATCTTAGTAAACTGAATCCAAGGAAGTGATGGTCCCATCTAAACTTAAACCTTAGACCATTCACTCCTCACCTCTTTGACTTCTTTTATAAAATCCTCTTCGCTATGAATTCCTAGGAAATCAATATCAAGTTGGAAAGCAAGCTCCTAATGAAATATAGCACAAACTAACATATATTTCTGACAATTTGAGACTTGTATTAAATATGCCATCACCTCTTAGAGGCCCTTGTATTTATATTAATAACCACAAGATACAATTACATGAATTCCCTTAATAAAGGGATTAAAGAAAGAATGAATACAAGTGTACACTGAGAATGCCTAATTTACATGTAGTTATCTAGGAGGGACTCAGATTTAAGATATCAAGTTCCTTAGGTATACCGGGATTGGTACGCTCTTCACACTTCCCCTCAAATTCATGCGGATCATCACAAAGCATCAATTTGGATAGTAAGAAATTATAACAATTGCGGGTCATGGCCTTAGTAAACAGATCAGCGATTTGCAGCTCAGCTGGGACGCGTGGAATTATAATTCTATCAGCTTCAATATATTTGGCCCATTCATGAAATTCGGGATTTGCAACAACTCTTATAGCATTGTTTTTGTCTGCGTAGATAGAAGTAGGTGATGAGACATGATAATTAAATTCCTTATTCAGCTATCATAGCTAGACAATTTCAGAGCATACAGAGGACACAGATTGATATTCATCCACTGTAGAGGAATTGGAGACGCTACCTTGTGTATTACATTTCCATGAAACCAATGAATTCCCGTGAAAGACACACCAACTAGTTCTTAAGTGACGAGTGTCAGGACATCATGCCCAATCACCTTCGGCATAGCCAGTGAGCTGTAAAAAAGATTTCTTAGGGAAATACAGACCTTGTCTGCAGGTACCATGTGAATAGCAAATTATATGCAGATCAGCACTCCAGTGAAGATGTCGAGCATCAGACATGAATTAGTTTACAATTTGAACAAAATAGGAGATAGCCAGTTGAGTTGTGAGGAAATAAATAAGACAACCAACCAAAGTTTTATGGAGAGAGAGAGAGTTCGCCACTATTTTTACTATATTGGACATCCACCTCTCTGGGAGTATCAAAAGCCTTTGGATCTGACATGCGGCATATCAATAAGATCCTTAGTGTACTACAGTGTGATAGAAAGATCCCAGCAGCAGGAGTAATTTCCAATCCAAGAAAATCTGTAAGATGTCCAAAATCTTTCATGTGAAAAAAAAAGAATGCAATTTTTCTTGGAGAGAAACAATTCCTGACATATCATTCCCGGTGATCAAAATATCATCCACATGTACAAGAAGCATAATAAGACCTTTTAACGTCTTCCAAAGAAACAATGAGTGGTATGACTATTTAAATCCATGGCTGAGAATAGTTAATCAGAATTTATAAAACCACGCACGCGGAGCTTGTTTGAGCCCATATAGAGATCAACGAAGTCGACAAACACATGTAGTATATGGAACTGCATAGCGCGAAGGTGGAGTCAAATACAATGTTTCCTTGAGATCTCCATGTAAGAATGCATTTTTCGAATGAAATTGAAATATTGGTCATCATTTGGCAACAACCATTGATTAAAAATATGGACTCATGATCCAACTCGCCCATGGTCGGGCGAGTTGCATGGGACTCGACCAAGTCGGGTTCAGTCCTATGCGGTGCCCAGAAAAAAATTCTAGGAGGAAAGCCCTCATCTCTTGTAACTCACTCCCAATCCCCAACCGACAGGTGAAAATAAAAAATTAAAAAAAAAAAAAAAAAGAAACAGCTAACTGATAAAGCAGAAAGAGAAAGCAGAAGAGTGGAGACGAGAGAAAGATGAAGCAGAAAGAGATAATGGGCGGTGCTCGGCTAAGACTGAGAGCAAAGAAAAAGAAAAAGAAAAAAAAAGAAGGAAAAGAAAAGGAAGAAGAGGAAGAGGAAAATAAAGAGCGTGCCCAAGCCAAGGCTACCAGCACCAGCAAGAACCAGCAACGTCGATTGTCTCCTCCAGCAGTAGCGTGCCGGCTTTCTTTCTCTCTCTGCTCTCCAAGTTCCTCTAGCAATAGCCGAGATCCAAAAACCCAATGGTGCTCTTCCTTTTCTTTTTTTCTTTTACCCTTTAAGTGATGTGCCCTCTATGTGTCTCTCTACTGGTCTGCTTTTTACTATTTCTTTTTTGTCTTTTTTTTCTCATCCCCCTTTTCATATTTCTTTTTCTTTTTTTCCACTGTTAGTCCATTCTTTTACTTTTTCTTGTCTTTTTCTTCCCATCCCCCCTTCTTTCTTTCTTTTTTTTTTGGCAATGATGCATGTGAGTCCGGTTTGCCTGAGACGACCCAAACAGTGTTGAGTCCAAGTCAACTCCGACTCAGTCGATTTTTTAAACCATGCCAGCAACAAGGGCCAAAAGGGTGCGGATAGTTGTCATTTTGGCAATAAGAAAAAATGTTTCATCATAATCAATGTCATATTCTTGATGATATCATAATGCAATGAGGTAAGCTTTGTATCTATCAAGACTTCCATCACATTTCAACTTATTCGTGTAAACCCATTTGCAACCAATAGCTTTGATCCGTGAGGGACTAGGAACAAGATCCCATGTGTTATTATCTTGGAGAGCACGTGACACAGAACGGATAGGCCCACAAGCGATCCCAACTGAAATATCATGAGTCACATTAGCCCTAGGATTAGCATTGGGAGCCTCGGATATTGTTATTTTATTGGAAGATTCCCACGTGAGTTTGGTATTAAGATGATTTAGGAGTTGTATCTCAACTCCAAGTGAGAGTCCTGCGTGCCCTATATTATTAGGACTATATGTTCAATTTGCTTAGGATTCTAAGATCAGTTTGTGATGACTTATGACTATAAAGTAGGGCTGCACAAAAATAACCGTAACCCGCCAACCCGCCCGCTCCGCTCCGCCCCGCCCCGCTACAAGTGGATATACATCAAAACCGCCTTTAGGCGGGCGGGGCGGTTTCAATCCGTACTAATGAGCGGGCGGTTACGGTTTCACATTTGAGTAGGCGGTTTCAAACCGCCCCGCCCGCTCATAATTAAAAAAAAAAAAAAAAAAAAAAAAAAAATAAAAAAAAAATAAAAAAAAAAAAAAAAACTCTTCATCTATTCTTCAAAGACTTCACGTATCTTTCGAAAAATATATAGTTGCTAAAAAAACGCTTCATATTCACAATTAGATTTTTGACTTTTGGACGTTAGATTATATAAGTGATTGTATTTTTTAATTTTGGTGATGCCTTTGGACTTTAATTTTAGATTAATATACTTAGTTGAAAATTTTATTTATTACTGATTATTGACTTTTATTAAAAATAATGTTTAATTTTTATTCTTTATGTTAAGTACTTTGAAACTTTAGTTACATTCTATTAAAAAAAAAAAAAAAAGAGAGAGATAGGTACAAATACCAAACCGCCCAACATGCCGCCCAAGTCGCCCGCTAAAAAAACCGCCCAAACCGCCTATACTTTGGGCAGTTACAGTTTCTATTTTTTACAAACCGCCTAAACCGCCCAATAACCGCCCAAGCCGCCCGCCGTGCACCCCTACTATAAAGTACATAAATAAACCGATGACCCTTATGTTTAGTATTCAATTCTCTTCTTCTTTTGAGAGAAAGAAATCTGAGAGAGAGAGAGAGAGAGTTTGGTGGCTGGAAATTCAGGGGAAGAAGAAGGCAATCAGTGAGAAGGCAATCAGCGGATGTCTTACTCACAACCTCACATCGCGAACGCGGAAATCTTCTGTCGGAGGTGAGGTGGATCTTCCTAAATATCTAGATGCTTTAATCAGAAGACTGATGATGGTGTATGATCCAATTGACTTGGAACTACTGCAGTTACAGTAATGGTTCCTATATCTATGGGTTACATAAAAACACTTTTGTGAGTCTTATAATATCTCGACTATGAAGTGTATAACTTCTATGGAGTTGTTAACTCTTGTTTCTCCTTGAGATGCCAAGTATTTGTGCAAGACAGAACCCAGAAGCCTGTCGACAATGACAAGGATTGACCTTAGGGGGTTGTGGGACCCCATAAATCGCCAGATGGAGGATCTAGTCCAGAGATCCAAGAGAGGACCTCTGGCGACCCTTAGGGCAGTGGACCCATGAGGGGTGGGCCCCACTTAAGTATTCATCTAGTTGTTTTGGCAACCAGGAGGAGTCAACTTCAAGAAATTGGGCTCTCTGTCGGCAGACCCTAAGGGGACCCTCTGGCCCACCTGATCTGAGATCAGGACCACACATCTTATAGGGGACCCCTGGTCGACCCTTGTGCTGGTGGATCCAAGGGAAGTGGGCCCCATCTGGTGGTCTAACTTATGACCATACAATCCCATGCGTGATTCACTACTCGAAGTTATATTGAAACTGTTTTGACTTGTGGGCCCCAGGGTATGATCTGATGGTGAATCAAGTCCAATAGAATGGAAGTTTAACCCTGGGCGACCATGTAGACTAGGTCTGATCATGGATTAGATCCAGTGGGACCCACTGAATTTTATATTAGAGTGCCTTCAGGCGTGAACTACTTCTTGTGCTAGTTTCTGTGTATAGATGTGGCTGGATGGAATCTGTAATTGGGGGTTAGCCCTAGACTTGGTATGTAATTACCATATAAGTGTACAACCCTTCCATCCAAATTAATTAAGGTTTTTATGTAGTTTATTATAAATTGTATGGACTGTTTTGGAATGTTGGAATGATTCTGTCACTTTGAGTAATATTCTATGAAGGTGGGCCACTCCTATATCATCCCTTACCTGTTATGATCAGAAGTGGGGCACTAATCTAATGGGGACTTGTATGGGACTGGTCCCACACTATTGAATGTTGATTTCATAGATATTGTGATTTGTATTTAATTTGGTATGTATGGAATATTTCACTGGTGTACTAAGAATTATTAGTACACATGACAGGATGGACTTGTATACAAAAATATTTTATTCTGGACTTGGTGTTCCGACTATGTGCAATTGATGGCGTAGCC
The DNA here is from genome assembly GCA_028538565.1 of Umbellularia californica. Classification (NCBI taxonomy): domain Eukaryota; kingdom Viridiplantae; phylum Streptophyta; class Magnoliopsida; order Laurales; family Lauraceae; genus Umbellularia; species Umbellularia californica. The sequence continues at coordinate 20,749,493 of JAPQWN010000006.1, forward strand.
CGGAGGCCATGATGAAGATCTACACCTCCGACGGTGAGATCAAGCCCTAAGACTCAAATCCCTAAGATCACTTAGGGGAAATACCCCAAAGGGGAACTCACAAGAACAATTCTGAAATCTAATTAAAAATATAGCATAACTTACAATAAAGAACTCCTCTCTATTTATAATAGAGGAAAGACTAAATAAAGAAAATCCTAATGACTGCATTATTGCTAAATTACTCTAATTAATCTCTAACATAATCAAATCAAATATTCTCTTAACTAATCTAATTAGGGAAAACACTTAATGAGAAAGACTCCTTGGTGGGGTCCACTAGGGGCCCTCTTCTTCTTGGATCTCACTGCATCAGCCATGGAGGCCATTGTGTTGATTGTGTTATGATGAGGGCCATGGAGGCCGTTGTGTTGGCAAGTCCTTGGTGGACACGGTTAATGAGTTAATGCCAGAAGGGGCATGTGAACATGTATGATCAGCCTTGGTGGCGTAGTAATGTGCACGGGGCACAAAGATGTAAATGTATGGACTTTTAATTGTGCTTGGACTTTTAATTGTGCTTGACCTGTTAATTTAGACTTGTACGTTTTATTTGATGTTATGTTCTATGTTGATTGAGTAATTAGGAAAATTCATTCACCAGTGTTACTGATGTTGTGTTGCTCCCTTCAGGTAATCACATTGCAGATGGGCCAGAACAAAATGACGTTCAGCCCATAGACTTCGGCATGTGAGGCTGAAGAGAGAGAGCGGGAAAATTCAATTAATTGATAGAGGGATTAACCCTTAATTAGGAAACTTTATTCAATGTTTTAGGACATCTTTGATTTGAGTCAGAACATGGGAATTTTACTTATTCAATGATTATGGATGTTATTTGACTTTTATAAGTTAATTGAAATTATATTTTGATCTAAATGCCTAATTCCTTGTGGAAGTTATTTGATGAATGGTGGTGAATGTTGCCAAATAATCACGATCCGGAAACCGAATGGCCCCCGGTATTTGGGTTGTGACACCACGCAAGATGGTTTAGAAATATTTTTATTTCCTCTTATTTTCCTAATTATTTGATTATAGGTTTTTAATTTTATTGAAAGAGTTGTAATTAGGATAGTTTCCATTGTTGGATTAGGTTTTATTAGCCCCTAAGTTTGTTTTTCCTGTTTATATGGCATTGTAGAGAAGGAATTCTCAAAGATTTGATTATCGGAATAAAATTATCGTGGGTTTTCTATCCCTCAGAGAGGTGCGGCCTCGTGTTGAAATCACTATGTAGACTTGTTTGAAGTGCTCGTGGACACATGCTTCAGCACCCACGCAAACCCTAATCCTAGGGCCTACATCTATTTGGTATCAGAGCCGAAAATCCATCACCGGATAGTTCGAAGTTTAACCCTTGCATCATAATCATTCATTCATCCACTAGCCCTAGCCGCCCATCCCCATAGTAACCCAAACTCCATCAACCGATCCTCCTAGGGCTGCACAAAAATAACCGTAACCCGCCAACCCGCCCGCTCCGCCCCGCCCCACCCCGCTACAAGTGGATATACATCAAAACCGCCTTTAGGCGGGCGGGGCGGTTTCAATCCGTACTAATGAGCGGGCGGTTACGGTTTCACATTTGAGTAGGCGGTTTCAAACCGCCCCGCCCGCTCATTATTTAAAAATAAAAAAAAATAAAAAAAAAAAAAAAAACCTCTTCACCTATTCTTCAAAGACTTCACGTATCTTTCAAAAAATATATGGTTGCTAAAAAAATGCTTCATATTCACAATTAGATTTTTGACTTTTGGACGTTAGATTATATAAGTGATTGTATTTTTTAATTTTGGTGATGCCTTTGGATTTTAATTCTACATTAATATACTTAGTTGAAATTTTTGTTTATTACTGATTATTGACTTTTATTAAAAATCATGTTTAATTTTTATTCTTTATGTTAAGTACTTTGAAACTTTAGTTACATTCTATTAAAAATAAAAAAAATAAAAAAATAAAAAAGAGAGAGATAGATACAAATACCAAACCGCCCAACATGCCGCCCAAATCGCCCGCTAAAAAAACCGCCCAAACCGCCTATACTTTGGGCAGTTACAGTTTCTACTTTTTACAAACCGCCATAAAACAAAACCGCCTAAACCGCCCAATAACCGCCCAAGCCGCCCGCCGTGCACCCCTAGATCCTCCTCCCCCTGCACGGTATCCCATTTTGTACCCCACCAATCACCAGTCACCATCTGAAACCCTGAATCCCTAAATCCACCCTTCAAATCCTCAATCGAACTCATTCAAACCCTATCCTCTCTATCTTATCACAGAAGCCTTATGTGATCCCAACTCACTTGATCGTTGAATCACCAAACCAGGGACGAGAAAGTCTTATATCTTCTCGATACATAACACCAAAAAGAGGAAAAGGGTAGAGTTTCAACCCTTATTATTTTATTTTTGGCGCTAGAATCGAAGCAAGGAAAGGAGGCCTTGCAAGTGTACTGTCACGCCTGTGGGCCCCTGTAGAAGGGCATTGGGTCCGGGGAGCATTCGCCTACAGAGGTGGTGGGGGAAACTCTAAAGGTGTAATATCTTGAGTTACCTGGGCCCCAAGATTAGTTTGGCCCAGGGAGGACCTTAATTGATAACTTAGGATAGAATTAGAAGTGTTACCTATTATGAAATTAGAAGTTGCCTCACGTGAAGAATTTTAGAAAGAGTAAAAGTTGTATGACAACTCTAATTAGCAAGAGGAAGGGGAAGTATAAGTATAAGAATAGGACTCTGTTATATATGTATATATAAGCAATATAAGCAAACCAACGACCATTACTTATTGGCATTCTATTCTTTGGAGAAATTCTGAAAGAGAGTTTGGTGGGCTGCAATCTAGAAGAAGGGGAGGAAGGATGACTAATGTCCTATTCGTGTCCACATATTGCAAAGGTGATGATCGTTTATCAAAGGTAAGTGGATCTTCCTAAACATCTAGATGCTTTAATCAGAAGACTGATGATAGTGTTTATTACTACTGAATTTGGAATACTGTACATACAATAATGGTTTGTCACCCATGGATTACATAGAAACTCTTTTGGGAGTTTATAAATCTCGACTGTGAAGTAAATAACTTTCCTAGAGTTGTTAGCTCATGTTTCTTCTTGTGTATGTAACTCTTTTGTGAGATGTTGTGAAATTGTGTAAGAAATATAATCTAGAAACCTGTCGTCAATGAGAAACATTGGCTGTAAGGGGTTGTGGGACCCCCTAGTCCACCAGATAGGAAATCTGGTCCATGGATCCTGAGGTGGATCCATGGGCGACCCAGACAGCTCTGGTCCCACAGAGATTGGGCCCCGTTGGGCCCACCATCCATACCAATTATGTGTCTAAGGTGTGGTTAAAGGAGAAACAGGGCAGTTGGTCAACACCTTCACTAGGACCCACTACCTAAGTTGATCAGAGATTAGGACCCCACATCTTGAAGGGGGCCCAAGGACGATCGGATGGTGGTAGTCCCATGTGGCTTGGGCCCAATCTGCCCAGATATCCAGAAGCATCGATTTTGTTAACCGTGAGGCTTATTCATGAATTTTGTTTATATTTGTTGAGATTGTGGGGCCCGGTAAGCATGTTTGACGGTGAATCCAATCCACTGGAATGAAAGCTTAGCCCTGGGCGACCTTGTATATTAGGGCTGATCTTAGATCAGACTAGTTGTACCCACTAGATTTTTCATTAAGGTGTCCAGGTGTGAAATACTTGTATTTTTAAGATTCTGTGTTAAATTTGGTCTTGAGGAATCTATAAAAAGAAGTTAGTCGTAGATTTTTAATTGTGATTGAAATCTAATCATCCTAATTAGATTAATCAAGACATTATGTGGATTATAATTAATTATGTGGACTGTTGTACTGAGATTTGATGTGAATGCTGTGTAATATTCAATTGTGATAAAGAGTGGGCCACTCTTACTCCTATTAATAAATGTTATGATCAGAAGTGGGGCATTAATATAATGGGGACGGGTATGGGACTAGTCCCACAATACTGTTATGTAAATTATTAATAATGATGAACTCTGGTTGTTATGTGATATTGTGCACGGGATCCCAGACGTGGGATGTTGGACTTAGTGTCCAGGCCGTTATAGCGGCTGGTCTTTTGTGGACATGTATGATGAGACAGGGTCATGGTGACCGATATACATGTATACGATGGGCCTTTAAGGCGTGGTAATGTGTATGGACACGGTTTTGTATTTGGATGTATTTTTAATGATAATTGTTGTATTGATTCAGATTTGATGATTATGTGATAATATGTTGTATGTGGCTTGTGTAATTAGGAAAATTCATTCACCAGTAATACTGATGTTGTGTTGCCCCCTTCAGGTAATCATAATGCGGGTGGGCTAGAGCGGAATGACGATCAGCACGTGAATTTCGGCATGCGTAGCTGAAGGGAGAGAACAAGAGCGCTTAAATAATTAATGGAGTCATTAGTCATTGTTTAGGAAAATTATATAATGTTTCAAGCATATTATAGATTGAGTTAGGATATAATAAGTTTGAATTCTCAGAGACTTAATGATATTTATAATCGAAATTATATTTGAATTAAATGCCTAATTCCTTGTGAATCTTATTTGATGAATGCACGGTAAATTAATGCTATATAATCACGATCCAGATATCCGACAAGGCCCCGGAATTTGAGTCGTGACAAAAGGACTAAGCATGCAGTGGTACATAAGTCCTACATTGGAAACATGCTAGTCCAGACTTTTGGTATATATGTGTGTGACTTGACCTTAACTCCACATGAGACCTTTTAAAACCATGCGGCAAGATTGGGTTTAAATCCCATGAGCCAAAGCGGACAGTATCATGTGGAATGGGCTCAGGTCATTATAGATTATGTTCAGATTAACATTGTTATTCAAATTTTTAAATCTTAGGTAAAGTTCTTATTAATTAGGCAAATGCCTAGAATTTTATTATGCAAGTGGATTTGACACATGTCTCAACACGGAATTCGAAGGGCCCCGAGTTCCGGCTCATTACAAAGTATCTCTTCCCATGGTTTAAAAAACGGCCGTTACCATTTCATAACGGCTGTTATGAAATGGTAACGGCCTATACTGATACGTTATTTACAATATAACGGATAACGGTCCATAACGATCATAATGGCCAATATAACGGACACAATGGTCCATAACAACCAATATTTTGAAAATAACGGTCAAAATATCGGTCAACAATGATTTTTTTCCCTTCCTTTTCATTTCTTTCTTTCCCAAACCATTTGTGGAGCTTCTTAAGACTACGTTAGAGCTTCCTAAGCTTCTTTTTTCACCAAAACTCAAGTGATTTACAAGATTTTGTGGATTCCCATATGATGGTTTCTCCCCTCCTCAGCCACAATACACTTCTGATTCGTTATTTTAATTAATTAGTTACTCTTGATGTACTAGTAAATGTTACTTGAAAGTTGAAATTCATTCTCAATTTACTTGGTGATTGAGTAATTGAGTGTTGTACGTCTATACTACTATTCCTAGGGCTTGTTTGGCATCTCAACTCTTTTTTCTATAGATCCATCTAAAATAGAGCCATTAAAAAAAGAGCCATAAAAAAAGGAGGCTAGAATAAAAAAAACGTGTTTGATAACGCACGAATCTATTTTAAATACCTCGCCTCTATATTTTAAGACCCAAAAGCTCTATTTCTCATCTGCCCATTTTTTGAGCATTTGGATTTTAGAGGATTTGCCTCTAAATGTCTAAAGCGGACAGAGTCTAGAATCTTGTGCCAAACGCTCTAATTGTTTAAACCTCTGTCCAATTTAGACATTTAAAGAAATAGAGGCAAGATATAGAGATGCCAAACATGGGCCTAGTTTATTGACTTTAAGTGTTTAACACTAATGATTAGTTCAAAATTATGGTTGTAATGCATACTGGAAATTTTGTGATATTTGAACTTGTTTTACTATATACGAGTAAATCTATTTAATTCACAATAGACTGTACAAGTTTCAGATAAGACGGCAATACAGAATGTTATGACTTGGAGGGGACCGATATTTTGCTTTAAAGTGTTTTCTAATGGGAACAAAAATATTGGTTTCTAGCATTTTAGAATATTCTGAATTTTTTGGGTTTTTTTGGGTAAAATAAAAAATCGCCCCGCTATGACAGTGACACAATGACCGTGAACGGCGATACGACGCGATGACCGCGATGGCGATTTTGAACCATGTTTCTTTCATCCTCTATTACTTCGTCTACATCTTGTTTCTTCTAATTTTTCAAGATTTATATAGAACGAAGGGATTTGATTTCTTCAAAGTTCAAATAGATCCACTGTAGTAAACAAACATTGTGTACCATAAGTAGCATGTCATTGCAGTACTTAAGGACTACTCGAACAATTACAGAAAATGTAATAGACAGTAAGAGCAAAAGATAATGTGAATAAAATACAAAATGAGAATAAATACAACAGCAACAGTGAAAAAAAAGCATATATAATTTAAGGTCAACATGCCTGGAGTCTCTTTGCAATGGCTATAAATGGTTGAACATCTCCTCTTGTTCCAACTACAAGCATTGCAATTTTCAATCTCGGAACTGACTTATTGAATTCAATAGTGGTGTCTTCAACATCAGTTGGTGTCCCACCAATCGCATCAAGCTCCAACAATTCTGATGCAACAGGGGTACTTCGAGCCACATCAACCTCCACAGTCCCATTGTTTTGGATTTTAACAAGTTTCTCGATTATCTTTTTCTGCCAAACGTAATTTAGAGAAATTAGACAAAAAAAAAAACACTAGGCATTTGGTAGTTCTAGGTAAAAAGTTCGGATAATGCAAAGCTTGCATACTTCAAAAGTAACATAATCAGATATGAACAGCAGGAAAAATGAAAAATGTGAGAATATAAACTAGCAAACTTCTAGTGTTAAGAGGATTAGGTGGTATGGTCTAGAGACTAGGGTACTATTGACTGTAGCATAAAAATGAAAGATAAATTTTAAAAACTGGACACATCATGTCCAAGACAGAAAAGACGGACAGATATACAGTTATAAACATATTACATACATATCCACGTGTTTCAAGCTTCACATTACCTTTTCATGTTCTGGTAACCTATCTAATCTCAGATCATGCTTTGGAGTTTCCTTTTTCTCTGTCTTAGACCTAGGTAAAGCAAGCTCATGACTCTCAATTAGCACATTATCATAAGCATTTGAAATGGGTGCAGTTTTACAATACTCCAAACCTGCACAGAGAAGTACAAATCATAGATCATCACGTAAGCATTTAAATAAATCATTGATACAAGTATCAAATATCAAGGTGCTCAATACAAGTTGAATTCTAGAATTCATGTCAATAGTATCAAAGAACCCATAATTACAACAAGAATAAACCGAAACAACTCCAAGAGAACAAGAGATCCGAAGAATTTGTTGCGTCAGGTTAGTGCTCCCAGCCACTCTATTTACAATGGAATCTCATATACACTAATAATAATGAGCATATCTACATAAGTACACTGAAGTTTGACTAAGTGCTTGAATCTAAGAAAATGTATGGTGCATGAGAGACTATCAAATAAAGGTGATATACTTGAGATTATGGTACACCAAGGATCATATGAAATTAAGCATTAAGGTTCTTTGGTCTGAGAATAGTCTAGAAATATTAAAAGAATTTCAATACCATGAATCTGATAGTGGAATTCAATCACAGACATCAGGCGCAGATACACCAGAAGAGAATGGAGTTGCTGAACGTAAGAATTGACATTTACTAGAAATGAAAAGAGCCCTTCTAATCGAAATGAATGTTTCAGTCATTTTGGTCAGTTGGGTTATTGACACCAGCCTCCTTCATAAACATAATGACATCATAAGTGTTGGCATGAATAAATTCAATCTTAAGTCTTGTGTCCAAGTGCTCCTTTACTTCCTGTTTCACCTGAAGTTTTTGAGCGTACAAAATTCGTACACATCCTGAAGCATTAACCAGACAAACTAGACCCAAAGGCAACAAGGTATATATTTTTAGGGTATCCAAGCTCCCAGAATGAAACAAGTGTTATCTTCCTAGAAAGTGGCATAGTATTCAACTATTCATTACGTTGGACAAAACATTTCATAAAGATATTCCTTATTACTAACCAGAAAGGAAAGATCTTAAACATGAACAATCAATAATCCCAGAACACTAAGAATAATAAGACATAAGAAGCACCAGAAAAACCAATACCAGTGTACTCGAGGGAAAAAAAAAAACCTACCGCAACACTATTCTCACCCAAAACACCATCAATTGAAGCCCTGAACTTAGATCCTCCTCAACCAGAGTTAGATCCCCCTCAATCAGGTAATTTTTCTGATCTTGATCTTCCAATAGCAGTTCATAAAGGTACAAGATCATGTGTTACAAATCATCCAATTCAAAATTTTGTTTCTCAACATTATTTGTCACCTACTTTTTGTGCTCCTATCACTGAGTTGTGTACGATCTTACACCCCATTGAGCTACCACTTATCCCAAAACCAATTGGTGATGGGAAACGGCACAGCAATAGTTTTATGGTGAGAGCGAGGACTCGACCACAATTATGACCACTCAGGAGCGAGGGTGAACGTTGACCGCAACAATCCCGCCCTCAACGGCACACCCGCTGCAACTCCTGTTGCGCAACTCATAAAACGCGTGTCTCATATCTCTAACACCCGACCTACCAGGCTCTGATACCACTTATAAGATCTTACATCCCATTGAACTACCACTAATCCCAAAACCAATTGAAGAACCAATAGATCACACAATAAATTAGTGTAACCCGCTTTGATACTAATTGAAAAAACGGCCTTAACACAAGCTTAGGTCCTAATAACAATATCTCTATTAGATTTGCAAAACCAAGTGATTAATCTAGTAATTAACCCAATCCAGATTAGAAGCAAGCAACCACAGCAAGAGAAAGACACACGATGTATACGTGGAAAACCCTACTCAGGAAAAAACCACGGGCCTTACCATCTAGGCCAACAGACAACCAAGCACTATAAATCGAAAGTTATAAGAAAACTCACAACCCTTTCCCAATTACCAACTCAACCTAAGGATTGCTTCGATCTTGCCAACTACTCTCCCATCCAAAACCTAGAGATCATATTAAGAGATATTTTTCTCCAAAGCTTCATCAAGTTCAAGTGCTGAAGTTCAAGTCTTTGGAGTTTCTTTTTGCTACTTTTGCAATAGATTCATCTTGAAGAGGCATTCAAGGTGGTTGGTTCAAGCGTGGTGAAGGTGTACGGCGAGTAGTCGGCAACATGGATGAAAATAGCGGCCGCTACACCACGTAGCGTGGCGGTGCTACGGCCGATTTATCGGCCATCGCTCCCGTAGCGGCCGCTACGTTCGCTACGGGGCCGCTACGAAGCCGCTACGACCACTACAGTGCCGCTACGGGGTGAGAAAAATTCTTACTTTCCAAATTTTTTTTAAATGCATAATAAGACTTATTTCTTTTCTTCTTCTCTCTAAATAACATATCTACACAACTCTTCTACCCTTTTATATTTAAAAGAACACCAAAAAGCACATGATCTCGCCAAATTACAGTCAATACAAAGAGTTCTTCTCAATGATTCTTCTCTAAGTACATCCTATTAGACACCCCCTTTGGTAGATGTATTTTTTTCTCTAGGTACTCTTAAGTCTTGACTTCATGACATAGTTTTTTCTTTTATAACCCTTTCATTAGTTTCTAAGTTAGCATAACTAAGCAACATGAATATATGTGAAAAAAATGATCATTACTATTATTTTCTATTTATACAGCGATACAGGACCTCATACAGTGAGGGGACCGCTACGCCCCCTTACCTTAGTTACTTTTGTAAAAAAAAAATACATTTTTTTCATTTTCCTATATTCTAGATTTTCTAAAAAAATTTCATATTTTTTTGACGATTTTTCCAAATCGCACCGCTACGCCGCTACGTAGTGTTTTGGCAGCAGGCCGCTACGCCCGCCGCTACCGCTATTTTCATCCTTAGTCGGCAAGATCAAAGCATTCCTTAGGTTGAGTTGCAACTGGGAAAAGGTTGTGAGTTTTCTTGTAACTTTCAATTTATAGTGCTTGGTTGTTTGTTGGCCTAGACGGTAAGGCCCGTGGTTTTTTCCCAAGTAGGGTTTTCCACGTATACATCGTGCATTTTTTCTCTTTGTGTGGTTGCTTGCTTCTAATCTGGATTCGGTTAATTACTAGATTAATCACTTGGTTTTGCAAATATAATAGAGATATTGTTATTGGGACCTAAATCTATGTTAAGGCCGGTTTTTCAAGTTGTCATCAGAACATATACTTACACATACATCTGAGGCATTCTTTCACATTCTAAATGGAAAAAATGACATGATTGAAGAAATGCATGCTCTTGAAAAAAATGGCACACTGGAATTGACAACTTTACTAAAGGGGAAATGTACTATGGGATGTAAGTAGGTGTTAACAATGAAGCATTATCCAAGAGTGGGTCGGCTGGCTGGTTGGCCTAGAGGAAAGATTAGGCCAGGCTGTTTTGGGTTGATGATGGGCTTGAGCTGAAGTGGAGGTGAAGATAAGGTTGCTGGTGGACAGCGGCTTGGGTTTGGACTATTGTGGATGGGTCGGATGGTTGGATTGGAAGTTTTGATGATGGTTTGATGGTACCTAATGGCTGGTGATCTAGTTCTAGTGATTTGATGGCTGGGTGATGATAGAGATGGTGTATATCTAGGGTTTAGTGAAGGAAAACAAAGGAAGAAAATTCAGAGAAGAAGATAGAAAGGATTACCTTTTAAACCAAACTTCAAACTCCAATCCAGGAGGCAGCAAAGAAGATCTCTCACAACTAGAACTAAAAGTTGAACTCAAGAAACTCAGTTTTCTCATTGATAGCCATTGAAAGAGAAAAAAAAAAAAAGACAATACAAAAGTCTCGTTATAGCATAAAACCCTAAAGATATAATTTTCTAAAATTAATAGATAATAGAAACTGCCATGCACATGGGTTTTTTTGTGCTAAGGGGACTTGCGCATGAATCCGAAGGCGCCCATTATCTCTTTTAATTCCTCTTGGGCCCCTTTGAAGCTCTTTAAATCTTTTAAATCTTCTCATGTGGCACTTACCAATGTGAGGCCTTCAATACGATTGCACACATGGGGCCTACAGTCCATCATAAGCTTGATCCAAAGAGATCTAACTGTTAGATGCTGTCAAAATGGTAATCCAACAGTAGATTTTCAACATCTTGGCAATCAAAGTCCGGATATGCATCATCCATTCACAAAGTAGGCTGATCTGCAATCCTAGCCTCTGTCGCTGGTAGACTTTGAAGGGATAGAAAGATTTGTGAGAATCCCCCCCTTTCTAGAGGGATCAACTAAAAAGCAAGTCATTTGGGGGTGGGGGGGATTCAGACGAAAAGGCTGACATAGAAGTTATGGGCCAAATTGCTTTCTTTGGGGTTGATGTCCCCATCATTGGACCAAACTTCTCAAACTTTCCCATATTTGGCATTTTTAATAACTCTCCAAGCAATTTGACTTTCCTTGATTTTCTTGGAATTTGCTAACTTGGGCCTGTTTTCTTCAAAGAATTGAATGATGATGATGGCTTGCTAACTTGGGCCTGTTTTCTTCAAAGAATTGAATGATGATGATGGCTTGCTAACTTGGGCCTGTTTTCTTCAAAGAATTGAATGATGATGATGGCTTGCTTATTTTCTCCATCGTATGAATGTTGTAGCTCTTTTTAAAATAGATAATTCTTATTTCCTCAAAATTTTCCATGGAATCTAACTTTTCACAGAATTTTTGCAATTTTTGGAGAAAAAAAGAGCATTTCTTTTCCTTATGCAAATCTGTCTGTCTCATAACCATGGTAGCCTTCAAACTTGCAGCATTTCACTGATTTTGCCTTCATTTGTGCTCTTTTAGGTGGTAAAGAGAAGGCACCTAGTGCCGGTCCTTCCATAGCTAAACACCATCTGAGTAATGTTGCCAGCTCCTCTTCTTGGCCACTAGAGGCTGCCACTTCATATACTCTCATGCCGCCTCTAGTAGATAGAGCAAGGGGTCAAGCACAATATCTTGCATCCAAGCGTCAGATGGTGCATGCTCTAAAGGAGAGGACCCCAAGATTATATTACAATATTATGGTAGATGGCCCTCTATTGGGATCTGAGAGCACTAGTCTTTCTCTGCCCGATTTCAATTTTGGGTTTCATGCAGACGATACATTTGCAATGCTGAAGCCTGAAAGGTATTACATCACCGAGGATGCTCCAAAGTACGCCACTCTTCCTCATGATGTATTCATGGAGGTGTTTGAGAGTATACATCCTTTTGCACGAAGAGAGTTTCCTCACTTCAAGTGGGTCGAGAATTATCCGGGTGCGAGGCCTGCAAGCTTCAATAATTATGGTCGTTTAAAGGATGAATGCATAGGTAGCAATGTCCTCCGTCATGTTCTAATGTCGGCCAAGTTTCCTTCTCTTGACATAGGGGACAATAAGGAAGTATGCACGATACGTCTTTCCGTGTATTGCACCCAGTTTGGCTATGCTAGATCATCCACTTTCAGGCCCAATGGGTGTGCGACCTTCAACTTTTGGGAAGCCTAGACTAATCACATCTTGTTCTTCTAAAGCCATGATTAATTAAATTGTCCGGTGCTATCCGAGCCACTCATATACCTTTTGCTATCAACTATCGCAGTTATGTCTCGATGTAGAGTAATTTTTCTCCATCGAGTAACAATTGTTTTACTCTTGTTGGTGAGCTAGGCATGTCTTTAATAGAGATGAAGGAGATTTCTTGGCAACGGGAGACTGCGTTGCTCCTGAATTTCAGTCTCAAAAGGTGAATTTTTGCTTGCTGGACGTGGGAGTGGATTCCCAAACCTAGTTTTCTTCAGAACAGGTATTTTGTTGGCTTTTCAAAGTTGGGAGTGGAGTGTCCCACCTATGCCCAATTTCTGTATTTTTCTCCATTCTTGGTCACCCGGACTCCGAAGTCATTGTGGTTTGAACCATTTTTCTTCATGTAGAATCCCGGACTTTTTTTTTTTTTTTTTGAATTATTGACTCAAGGATACTATTTGCCTTTATTCTTCATTTTCCATGGAATTTCCAATTTTCCCCAAAATCCATTTTCCGCACTTTTGGAGAATCTTTTTCTCTTTGCTTTTTCTTTGATAAATTTGTTCATCAACATTGTCTTAGAATAGCAAGGTCCGAGAACAATATTTTCATATGTCAAAGAAAATACACTCCAAAACTACTAGATAAAACTAGAATGATAAGTGCTGGACACCTATGGAGCAAGATCATGAGCTATTTTCTAATAATGGAGAGCTCCTAGCTGATCCAAGAATGTATCGAAGATTGGCCACAAGGTTGGTATGCCTAACCATTACATGACCAGATATCTAGTTTGTTGTTAGTGTTGTGAGCCAATTCATGCATGCACCTTGCATGGAGCATCTAAAAGAAATCTAAAGAATATTAGAGTACTGGCTCCAGCCCAAGGCATAATGCGTTCAAAGAATAGAAATATTGATGTTGAGATCATTGAGATTTTCATTGATGCAGATTAGGTTGGAATTATGAAAGATAGGAGATCAGCAACTGGGTAATGTGCGTTGGTTAGGGGACACTTGGTTTCATGATAGAGTAAAAACCAAACTATTGTCGCTTTATCCATTTTTGAGACAGAATATTATGCAATGGCCTGTGGAACATGTGAACTACTATCGTTTAGGAAACTAATGCAAGAATTAGGCTTTGATTGCATAAAAAATAAAAAAATAAAAAATAAAAAACTATGCTTCTCCACAATGAGAACAATCTTGCTTGTCAATTTGCCACAAATCATGTTTATCATGAAAGGATGAAGTATATCAAAGTCTACTGTCACTTTGTTCGAGAGAAGGTGGCAAGAAACAATATGGTATTGAAGCCAAAGCACACTGTAGATCAACTGCCAGATTTCCTAACAAAAGCAGTCACAATGAACCAACTAAATAGTGTTTTTTCCAAGCTTGGGATTGTAGATATCTACTCACAGGCTTAGGGGGAGTGTAGAAAATATCATTATGTAAGGGACTTATAGGCTAACTTGTATTTACAATTTTACATAAAACTGTAAGGGCCTCCATGTAATAATAAAGAGTTAGATATAATAAAAGAATCTGTCACCTGACCTAATGGGTACACGCCACACTTCTCCTCTCCTCTCTGTCGTCATCTCTCATCTTCTCTCTTCATCTCTCTTCTCCTCCTTCTATAAATCCTTCTATAACTTCTTGATTTTTCATTTAGATTTACCACTCAAACCACCTTCGTTATTAGATTTATGGACCGCATACCGCTTCACAAGATGAAATTTCTTTTTGGTCTCTCGCTCCTGCCAAAATATATCACACTGCAATGTCTCAATCCTTTTGATAACCGCCACGAACATTTAAAAGGTAATATCAAATAAATCAGAAGATTTGAAAGAGCAACCTTAATTAGTGCAATATTGCCCCTCGAATGATAAATATTTGGCTTTCCAAGAAGTCAATTTGCATTTCACCCTGCCAATTAATGGATCGCACAAAGCTCTAGACAAGGAAACATTACTAAGAGGAAGTTCCAAATAGGAAGCCAAAAAAGAACCTACTTTAACCCCCCACGAGGTTGGCAAAAGCCTTGATTTGCAACTCCTATACCAATCCTGATCAACACACTTTTCAAAAAGTTTACCTTCATAGCTAAAACTATTTCAAAACATAAAAAATAGTTTTAATATTCTTTACTTCCTCCCCATCAGCCTCATAGTAGATCAAACAAGAGGTGACTAACAACCGGTGACTCATGTGCTGGCTTAAAGCCCTTTAATAGATTAGCCAATTGCTACTGCTGCCATCCAACTCAAAGCTCCCGCCACCATCACAAAATGGAAAGGAGATGATGGAACCCCCTTGTCTCAACCCTCTAGACATTAGAAAAATGCTTTTTGAAGACCCATTAATCAAAATTGAGAACATTGTAGACGAAACACAATCCTTAATCCGATCCCACCACCTAACTCAATCGTGTAGTCTCCTCATCACATAAAGAAGGAAACCCCAATCAATTTTTATATGCTTTTTCAAGGTCCAGTTTAGAAATCAAACCAGGTCTCCTCTCTATGCCTTGAATGCACTCATTGGGAACAAGGACTCCATCTAAAATCTAATGCCCATGCACAAAAAACTTCTTGTGTCATAGAAATAATACTCAGAAGAACATTTTGGAATCTAGCTGACAAGAATTCTACCAAAATCTAATGAAGATTTCCAATCAAGTTGATCACCCTGAAATCTCTTATGCACTCCTCACCTGCTCTCTTTGAAATTAGAGCGATGAAGCCCCAATAAGCTTAGACGCTTGCATCTATGATGAAACTCTGACATGAAGTCCGTTACCTCCTCCTTGGTCTCTTCTCAAAAATGCTATAAGAAGACAATGGGAAAACCATCCGGTCTACTGGGAGGCAAAAATCACTACTAGCTTGCTCCTCCTGAAAGTCCTTCTCTGACCAAACTACCTCCTCCTCACCAATATGATCAAACTCCAAATTATCTAGGGATAGAAGATCCCATTTCCCCTTAGCATTGAGAAGCTTGAAACTGCCTCCTGCTTCCAAACCATTTATCTTCATCATACAACATAAAAATCTTGTTGGATCAAACTCAAGACGAGGTCAGCCCATGGAAAAAAAAATTTATATTCCTATTCCTCTATTTAATTCATTTACATCGAAATCTCTGCCTCCTTTAGTTTCTTCTTCTTAATCTTTTCCTTGTGAAGATCCCTTGGAAAAAGCCTACAAACCCACTCAGCTTTTTACTGCTAACACCTTTCATCATGCATGTTCAAAGCATGTATCTATAGCAACAAACTGGCTTTGACTTGATTAATAGCCCCAACAAGATGATTTGCCCGCTTTTTTATCTTCTTATCCTTGAGGGCTTTCAACTTCAAAACTAATCTACATCCTGCCAACCCTTCCACTTTGATTGCACTATTCTTGGATCAAATTCAAAAAATTGGGTTTTTCAAGCCACATAAGTTCAAACCTTAAGGAATCAAGAACACAGTAGTGACCCAGAACCCACCTTCGTGTTCTTTTTTTTTTTTTTTTTCTTTTTTTATAAGTGGTAAGGTGATTTGTAACATTTCTCCAAAAAAAAAAATAAAAAAAAAAGTATATTGATAGAGATAGTTTTCACAATGCCACCAAACATATAATTAGAATATGGTCGATAACTTATCCATTAAGGTGTCAATGGATACATATAAAAACTTAGACCTGAAATATATAGAAATCCATATTTTGCAAGCTTGACTAGTTGACTGCCTCATGATGGAAAGAGATATACAACATCTTCAACAATTCTCTAATTTCATAAGAATGAAACTGAATCCTACTCATCACCGACCACCTCTACCCAAACCACAAAAAGTTTGATCCATCACGCGTGGATTCATCCACATGGAATGCATGGCTGTAAGATGGGGAACCACCTTAGAACAGCTCTACCTCCTATAACCCCATTGTCCAAAGGGAATGTGGGATAAACCGACAACAAGATGACCACAAATCCAAAAAATCTTTTAAAGGTACAGATCAGCTAAAAATAGGACGAAAAAGGAAAATGATTGAAGGTTGACAGCCAGTAGGCAAAAAAAAGGGAAAACTGGTGTGGATCAGGTTTCAATTCAAACAACAACATTTTTCAAACATGATCCACCCATAACAGGATCCCCCAGTTAAACACCACCCATCACACACAGACACAAACAACAAATGCCACATTGACCCAAATACAAACTCTACCACATCACCACCCTCACACATTACTAGCATCACCTCAAGAATCCCAATTTTTTAATCACACTCACTAATTCTTTACTTCGATCCAACAACAAACAGAGCATTAATCAGTGCAATACTGAATAGTTCTACTCAATGTAAACACATGCATCTCTACATATCCCATCTTTTTCCCTAAAATCCTAACAAACACACTTAACAGTTCAAAAAAAAAAAAAAAGGAAATGAACATAATAAACACTTTCAATCTAAAAGAAGTACAAGAACACACCGCGGCGCCGCAAAGAAGCGATTCTCTGCGGGGAATCCCTCGGACCAGAAATCTCCAGCGCAGAAGAATTCCTCGGCAAGAAACCCGCCTTCAGACCGCCCTCCGCCGCACTGAAAGAGCGAACCATCTCCCTGCTCTCTTCAAACACCGCTTCATCTTCCGATCCCTTGTGAAAAAACTCAGCTCCTCCATTCCTTTCCATCTCTTCTTCCACACACTAAAAACCTTCAAACACTCATCAGAAACCAAACCAAACCCAACCCAAACCCACCCCTGTCAGATCAGAACCTACTCAAGAGTTCCTGTGCGTCGCGTTTTAGGCCACAAAGACTAGAAATTCCAAGTCAGAAAAGTTGTTATTCTGTGAAGGGATCTCTCTCTCTCTCTCTCTCTCTCTCTCTCTCTTTATATCAAACTAACAGTCAATCAGAGTCTTGGACTGTTAGTTGAACATGCGTTTGGAGATTTCTAGCATTCAAATTCCATCAGAACTTCAAAAAGAAACCTAGAAAACAAGACTATACATATAAGAAGAAGGAAGAGGGGGAAAAGGCTTTCCACGTTCTCTACTTGAAACGGAGAAAGGGTGGTTTCTAGAAGGGGAGGGAGATTTTAAGATTAGTGAGGGATTAGAGGGTGGGATGAGCGTGAAGATCGGAGTAAGTCTTGCAAAACAAACAACTCGGCCGCTCGGGTCCGTGCTCTTTGTATTTGTATCCGTGGCTCGCGCTTTCGGTAGAAAGACAAGAGAGGAAACGAGTTTCTTTGTTTTCGACGTGAGAGAGCTACTTGCTCGCGCCATTGTGCCGCGCGCGCGTCTTTTTTATCTAGACCGTTCGTAGGAGTTAGATCCGCATCAAACGTGTCCGAGGAATCCGGGATTCCTCGCGTTCTCCAAAGCCAGCGATTTAACTCTTTCGACAAACCTCGAAAATATAGTAAGAAATCGGATTGTAAAGAGATTCTGAATTATTGGGTTTGTTTGGAAGGCATTTTTTCTTCCTTTCGTTTTTAGACATCTATAAAATTTCATCCTCTCTTTCTACTTTTTCTGTCGGTCTCTCCAGATTTTATGTCACACAAAATGCTACCACACAAGACCATGATGACGTATATAAACTAGCAGCAAAGTCCCGAGCTAAAGATATATAAAGATTTAAGAGTTTTTAAATATAATTAATGAAAAATAAATCTAAAAGAATATATTATAAAGAAAAGATGAAAGAAATTATATTATGATAGATTGTAAAATCCACTAAAAATAATATCTTTATTTTTTTAAAACAAAATCCATAGAAACAGAAAGAAAAACCATACGCTAGCGGATTTGGGAATAAAACCCTAACAACTTCATAAAAATAAGATCTTGCTCTCGTTGAAAAAAAATAATGTATAAAAAAAACCCGAATAAAATTCACAAAATGTGATTATAATCTCTTTAAAAAAAAATCCAAACAATTCAAAGGAATGAAAATACCCAATATAATGGATAATAATACAATTGTCACGTCTTAGATATATATATATATATATATAACAAAGCCCACAAACATTATCTGAGACCTTACATATAATCTCAGTTGTATTGTACCCATCTTAGATTGAATTTTGATTCTTACATAATAATTCGTTGCAATGATTTGGTTAGACTTCTTTGACCCTTAATTTATACTTATAAATTCAAAATTTGTTTGAATATGTAGTGGCAAACATTTATTGGATTTTGTGTTAATTAGTGTAGCTTTGCGTGTGTGTTGGTGTGGGTGATATAGGGGTTGTTTGGCATCACCCAACATCTTAAAACAAAAGAGGGTATCTAGTTTGTAAATGGGCTGGATCAGAGCCTCAGTTTCAAGCCTATAACCTGTCATAGGATGAATACCCTCACAAATTAAATTAACCGGGCTTAGTCTTAGATATATTTCAGCCCCCACCGACTCATCCACTCCCCTCCTTTTTCAAGCCATTCTCCCTATTTGCCTTAATATATATAATATAAGACTAATATTCTTTTCACCTCCCTATAATTATTAAAAGAAAAGTAAAAGAAGTCAAAATTAGATGTTCATTATCTCGGAATATATATTCAAAGCAATGTGTGATTTAAGGCAATATGAGCACTTAAATTATTATAAGACATTTTTGAAAAATGGTTTTTGTCCTATATATATTAGACATTTAATATTGCCAATTGTAATTGACTATTTAGTAACGATAAATTATATTTTATTAGTAATAAAAATATAAAAAACTTAGTAGGTTTTTTTTAAAGAAATAGAAATTGATAATAAATACTTAGATGTTGGGGTTAATATATAGTTTATGAAATCAACTACTAGTAAAAACTAGTTTTTGCTGATATAATATTCTGCTGCATATTAAAAGTCTTGATATTTTATAGATATTAGCAATATAAATGTAATCAATGAAGGTTGCGTTTAAGCCTTAACACAGGCTAAGGTCCCCAATCAAATTTCTTTATAGATTTCAATTTCAATTAATTAATCTAATGATAATTAATCTAAATCCGAAAATCAATCAACCACAAGTAAGACAGGGGGAGGCAAGTGATTTTTTTTCATGGAAAACCTTACTCATAAAAACCCACGGATCTTTTCGTCTATACCACAGAAAACCAAGCATTATAATCAAAAGGTTATGAAACATTCACAGAACCTTTACTCGGTGAACTCAACCTAAAGACTGCTATGATTGTCAACGACTCATCGTTCACCTTCACACTGCTTGAGATTACCACCTTAAAATGCCTTTTGAAAGTGCTTTAGATAATAGGATGAATCAAAACTTCTTCAACGCAACACTCTTGTATTGCAAATACTCGGTGATCTCTTAGAGAAATTCTTGACTGAATGAATAGGAGAGAGTAAGCGTTAGGGTTGCAAGAGTGTGTTTTAAATAGGCCAAAGGGTCGTGCAAGGGTTTCTTAGATCATGTGGAACAAAAATGGCATTTGGACAGAAATTCATAGAATAATTTCTAGATCGTGCAGGAAAAATTCCCGAGGGCCGTTCAAATGAGGAAGAGGCTCGCTTGAGTGAGGGCCTCCTCTATCTTGATGTGGTGAATTCCTACGGGGCTCGCTCGAGCAAGGGGATCATGTGGCGAATTCCTGTATCTTCCATCAATTTTTGATGTAAAGTCACATCATGGTCCATATCTAAAAATTGAAGCATTACAACTTGATTTTTACTTGAGTTTTGTTCCAAAACCTAATGAATTGCTAACTAAAAAACTTACATTTAGTTAAAATGTAATTATATAAAATAAAAATTAATGGCTTTAGATATAATATCATTTAATGTTATATATTGATTTTAGATAACCAAAGGCCCGCCATTCCATCCATCTATACTATATATATAGGGGCCTGCTAACCTAAGTTGAAACAGTGCTGGTCCCATAAATCAAAATTGATTATCGTTATTTTTTGCATGATGATCGTCTCTAAAATCAAGATAAATTTAGTCAAAACTGGACTTTCCAGTTCCATCATATAAAAAACAAATATAATTAACTTTGATTTGTAGGACCAGTACTATTCCAACTTAGAATAAGCTAACCTTCAACTTAAGAGAGCCCTGCATATATATATATATATATATATATATACACACACACATACATACATACATATATATACATAGACCAGAGATATGATTAATTGATTATCCAGTTGGAGGTACATTGGGTTCTACTGATGGAATAAGAAGGTGATGGAGATGGTGATGAGTGATCCTGAGGCCATAATCATATCCAGAAAATAGGTAATGGAAAGGGACCCATTTGATTCATGGCTTTGTCCCATTTAATACATATTTCTTGGGTGGGTGAACAAAACCCGGAATTGTCAAAGTTTAATCACTGGGGGAACTCACACCAATCATGGGCTGAACGGATAAAGATGAGAGGTAAGAAGGGAGTGAATACAAAGGGAGATATGGAACACTTGGACCTTTCTCTAATTTATAATATGGGTGGCGTGACACCTAACATCTAGTTAATTAGATTGAGGTGGTTTTTGCCAACTAAGTTGACTTGTCAGGGAGAGAAAATGAAGTGTGGAATATGATAATTATTAATAAATTGCGTGTAGGATTGGTAATTATTAGTTGTAGTTCACATGGGAGGCTTCTCAATCTGACAATGTGAGCCTGGCTGATATTTAAGCAATTTGTAATCGATACATAAGGGTCTGGTCTTCATGTGATTTTTGAGCCATACCTTTCAAAGCTAGTTCTCAGTAGTCAACACCTTTACAAATAGTTAGTTCCACCATTAAAAGAGAAGATAGAAGTTGAGCTTTCCTGATAAGAATTGAGAAAGGAGGGTTTGGATGATGTAATTAGTCAACACATCCAAGGTAATTTGTCAACACAGATCACTGTATTGAGACCTATGAGCACTTTTGTGAAAATAAAAATATTAAAATGCGATTATCCTCTTTTTCTTTCCAAAAATTCTAATCTTTATCACTGGCTAGCGTTGGGAAATCTTTATAATTTTTCTTAAAAATATATTTAAAAATAAATAAATAGGTAAATAAACTCCAAACTATGAAAAACTCCACGTACTTTGCATGCCAATGATTTCCTGAAAACTGTACTTCTGACGATGCCACCAATCCTTCCATAAGACCAGCATCTGCTACCCATTGGACAACTAACCAGAGAGTTAGGTTCATCATTATTTACTGGCATGGGAAGCGAAGACTGCTTATTAAATTAGTAGTCCATGGAGTATATCAAACTCTATTACGTGTAGGGTTGCCCCTTCAGTTGGATTGAGATCCCTTGCAGATAGACCGTATCCAAAGTAATCCCGTTCGAAGTTTAACTCAGTTTACAATTTGACCTAGGGTTGTAAACGGGTCGGTTCCGGTCCGGCTCCATGGTGGAGCCGGAACTGGAACCGTAACCGTTAAGGAGAAAGTGAAACTGGATCCGGACCCGGAACCGTTTTGGAACCTATTTATTGGCTCCGGAACCAGAACCATAACCATATATGGTGCGGGTTTGGATTCGGGTCCGGGTTTAGGTAGAGAATTATACTTTAAAAAAATGATTTTTATGAGTGATTTTCGAAAATTGAGGTAATATGTCGAGTCTCGGGTCCACGGGTCTGAACCAAGGTGGACCCGAACCCATTTACTTATCAGGGCCTAAATAAGGACCCAGACTCGATTTTTAACGGGTCAGAACTTTCGGGTAATTGGAGAATCGGGGACCCATTTAGATCCCTAATTTGACCCTTGCGATCTTGGGGTTCTTAATTATCTCATGATGGAACCATTGTGGACGGACTATATCAAACAGTGATCGTGTTCAACAAATCATAGCCCTACAATGATGGGCCTTTTCTATGCAAATTCTTAATCTGTTTATGACTACTTTGCAGGTCAATTATGATTAAAGGGTGGGCAGGATTGATTGAGGAAGTCTTTTTAACATGGTCAAATCACTTGTGAGGACCATTAAAAGGGACTAGGTCATTGTTTAGAAGTCATTTTGACTGGCTGTGACTTGGACGTGTCAATTCAACCCAACACACAAAACTCACACCATGTTGCTCTACTCAGTGATCTGCCTGAGTAGCCAATAGTCTCTGAGCTGGGTTTATATTAGGTTCATGGTTTGCCAGGTAATTAATTGAGTAATCTTATTGGACAAGAGAACAGATGCATTGTCTGAGACCCTTAACCATACCATACTTTAAATCCTTGTTATTCACCCAAGTCAATCGGAGTTGACTTGTCTTAATAAGTCATTAAGCAGACTTGCCTAAGTCACTCGTTTGTATGACGTTTCATTTCAGAGTACTTATCTTTTTATTTGTATATTCAATCCCTAAGCTCATCAAGATCCCAACCTGTCCCATACCCTAAATTCAGTTTTTAAAAAACTTGACCCTCTTCCAGTAGACAAAAAAGTGGCTGTACATGGTTCTGGGTTTTGGGAGGAATCTGGGTGACCTGGAATAAAGACTATTTTGACCTTTCTCCAATTCATACTTCTGACCTGGACCTCACTTACCTAGCACAACCCCATTAGCTCATGGTCAACTCCTTTTTACCTATCAGCCATTTATGCCTCTCCGGATTGGACAAAATGACGCTATCAGTCCTTTTTCAAGAGACCCACATGCATTGGCCATATCACTCCGAGAGATGCATGGCTGGTTATAGGAGACAAGAAGAGTATACTTGGCCCGCAAGAAAACATGGGCTGTAATAGTGACTCCTTTGTCGCTTCTTTTCACAGGACTTTCATCCTTCTTAGTCTCTTCAGATCTCACGGATCTAGGATTTGTCGGCCCACATTTTACCTGGTGCCACAATCGAGTCGGTCCGGCTAGATCCATGACTGGCTTCTCGAGGTTTCGATAAAAATGGTTAGCTAAGAAATCTAATATGATATATCAGAGTTAATTGGTCTTGAGTTTGAATCCCAAGAGGAATGACGCCACAAGTGAATCAAAGAGGAGTGTTGAGCAGTACTCATGTCTCGAGGTTTTGGTAGGAATGGTTAGCTGAAGAAATTTAAATCCAATTTGAATTCCCGAAATTCTTTTTTTGATCATTTATAATTAGGATTTTTGGAAAAAAAAAGAACCATGTGACATTAATACAAAATCAAGCATAAAATACATATTAATATATTAAAGCCAAGGGGTTTGGCTTCAATTTTGACCCGTGGTTACAATTTTGACTTACGGTTATATCTTTTTATTCAAATGTTCCACAATTTCTCTCCACAACTTATCTCATAACTGTCCACCGATGTTTTTTTTTTTTTTTTCATCAAACCACTAACCTTTACTCTCCACCAAATCACTGATATCTACTCTTCACCTTTTAGATTTTAGTTCTTCATTTCTGTAAAAACTTTCTTCTTTCAATTCTTCATTTCCGTAAAAACTCTCTTCTACCCCCCCCCCCCCCATATCTTTTATTCCATTTGTGCCATAATTTTCTTATTTCTATCTTATGCAACTTGCTCTATGGAAGGAGGTACTTTCATAATCTTTTTAAATCTATGATTATTTATTTTGAAATGCATGGAGATACCGTGCTAAGCACGGGTTATTGTGCTAGTGTGACATTAATACAAAACCAAGCATAAAATACATATTAATATTTTTATATATTTGCCACATCCATCTTATTTAAAAAATATTATTCATCCATGTGAGCCCTACATATGCCTCAAATAACAATGAATGCCATATTTTTCATGTTCTATAAAAAGACGTCAACAAAACCATACATCCATAAATACTCTGTTTGCAGGCAAAAATCCCAACATTAAATGATATCCTACATGTTATCCAAAGTAAAATTATTTCTTGGACTATGAGAACCTGTCCACTGGTTCCTCTTCTTTTTGTGCAGGCTGGAACATTACAAGCCACACACCAACGATGGATGTCCTAAGGGCGTGTTTGGATGTGTGGTGAAGTGAGGTGAGGTGAGGCAAAGCCTCCATTATTCAGACAAGAAAAGACAATGAGTCATATCGAAAGTACACAATTTCAAAATTTCCTCCATCTTTTTCAATAAAAGTAAAAAAAGCAACCTCCTTTTTCCACTAAAAGACAAAAATCTCCACTTTCCTATATAAAAAGTCAAAAAGATTCCATACCAAACAACTAAAAACAAAACACCATCATAACACCTTTTATTTTATTGTATCTTGATTTGATGCTTCACCTCACCATACTTCAATTCACCATACATCCAAATAGGCCCTAAAGGTAGCTAATTCCGAGAATATCTCCACGCTTCCTCTGCTGTGACAGTCGTGCATCCTTGCAAAAGGAATTGGATTATTTCATGTTATTGCGCAAGTTGTAACCGCCAAAAGATGATTATATTAGGTTCCCTGGTTTTATTGCATTCTGATTCAAAGATGGGAAGCTGAACTCTAGGCCTTCATTGACACCATTGTCAATGGCTAAGCATCTGGATCTGTTGCCACTTCTCATAAAGTGAAAATGTGCTTCCATTTTGCACAGCATCACTTAATAGAAGATACTGAAATAAGTTGAACAATAATCATAGATTTACAATAACCTTAAAAAATCTTCACTAAAATCTCCAGGACAAGTCTTGAGAGACCCCATTTCATGATATTAATAACCCCCTTTCACACAACCACGACCACTTCTCTCCCTCATTCCATGCAAAAGTGAAGACGATAGCAATGTTCTCTCCAATTCTCATTTTGCTCTTTTGTACTCTCCTCCTTTACCTCCATCTAACTCTCTTCTTCTCTACCACCAGCCCATCATCGCCGACACTCCCCACAATCTGTCTCATTTCCACCACCAATGCCACCATCAAAACACATCTTCAGAAAACCAAAATCCCATTACAGTAAGGCAAAGACGAAGACCTTTTCCATCTCGTATCCCTCAAGAACCTGAACTACATGTCTAAGCCACTACCCCAAATCCAAATCCCCTCTCCAGAGCCCCACAAGTCCGACGGTAATGTATATAGAAAATGGAAAGAAAACAAGAAAATAGAGAAGGTGGAAGAGAGTATAACCGAAAAACCACCTTTTATCATTGATTTTTTTTGTTGGAATCTCAACTGGAAGATGACTGTTGGAGGGATCAAAATTCCCACCGGAATGCTCCTCTTCTCTAAAACCCCAAATGCTCGTCCAGTCTCTAGCATTCCAAATGTTTACTTTTTGAGGAATTCAAATGCCAAGATTTCTACCTTTTCATATACCAATATAAACAAACAACACATTTCTGACATAAAACCTAGGAATGCCCGACCACCTAATTACTAGTAAAAAATGCTTGGTAAACAAACGGGCCCTTAAAATCAACCAAGATAAGGTGTATTGCCACCAACGTGCAATGGTTGAGTGGCTCCAATTCGACAATCACAAAATTCTTTCATCATATTGTCAAAGCTCACTTGAGAAGGAATCGAATCCCGTGCGTCGAATAAACTGATAGCGCAGATTGATATGCCCAAATCTCCACCTCAGCATAATCCATCAGATCCTATAAATTAGCATTCTGTTTTAGTAACTGTATAGATTTGTAAGTGCCTAAAAATTACGGACTTAGTTTAGATTATAATGAAGCTTTTGATGGTGTTGTTTAGCTGGTTTGGAAGTCATTGGAAGTCCTGAACCTGAAAGAGACAACAGTCAGGGCCCCGGGCTGCTGTCAGCTGAAGGCACCCCGACGCCTGAGTTAGTGCAGTCACTGAACAAAGGGTGAAGTGGGTGAGGAAGAAGGTTCAGGCAAGTGAGTATTGTATTGCACAGTGTAAAATGCGTACCTCTTATGGGTTTACCATGCAGGTATATATGGACGAGTGTGGAAGGTTCCATAGTGGAGGTAGGTGAGAGAGCTTGTCCCATCAGCTCATACCCAGGACCCTTAGTGGGGATGTGATCAGCTGATAAGGATGAGCCCTTTTCGATAGCCGGCGGCCACCCTATCTGCCAGTACGTTCTGCAATGTAGCCGTCCCATCACATAACGGGGATTGGACGCTCAGTGTTCACCTAAGTCAGCGGACCGAACTGGAGAAGGGGCTGAGGTCGGGCGGGCCTGAAGTCGGGCATTGCAACCGAGACGAACGAGGTCGAGCCTGGAGGAGCGTGGTCGGTACTCTTACCGAGACCAACTCCATCTCGGTACCAGCTGGCACGTTGCCGAGCTGGATAGGAGATTTGAGGCAGTCCCCTATCAGTACTTTTACCTAAGTCAGGGGTAACCTCGGTTCCGGAAAACACTCCACAATTGCCCCTAGCTCCTGGCCTCGAGGGTTCCGTAACCATTTGGGGTCGGGAGCTAAGTAAACTGGGAGTTTTCCGATGCCGAGCTCGTGGCTCTGTTTGAAAGCGTTGGGCGTCGTTTCACCATCCCGAGGCAGATTGACGGCGCGTTGCCGTCTCGAGGTGATAAATATCCTGCTTAAATCATTACGAGAAGTGAACTGTCTATGCCACGTGTCTCAACTCGGCTGGCTGCCAAGTCTTACAAGTGGAATAACCGAGGCGGTGTCCTGCACGCGCGTCTTTCGGGATTTCGAAAAGATTTCCCCCTCCTGTATAAAGAGGGGCGTCTCTGCCGTTGGAGTACTTTCGCTACAGTTAAGAAGAGGGAACCCCTGTGCGCGAGCTTTCGCCGGAAAACTGCTCTGTCGATCTGAGACTTAGGTTTCCTCCGTCCTCTTCTTGCCCTTGAGCTAGTTGTAAGTCTTTCCCTTCCCATTCTTGTCTTCCTGCTTAGGGCTTTCCCTGGGGTTTCCTTCCCTATCCTCTTCTTTGTTCTCGCTTTTGGTTTTTTCGGCTTGCCTGAAACTAGGGACCATGGGAGTGTATAGATATTGGGTAGATACTCCGCTGGCCTTGGCGGAGCTTAGGAACAAATATGGGATACCGGAGGACGTCCCCATTAAGGCGGACGGTCCCGAGGATGTTATCAGTGGCTGGATCCACCGAGACGGCTGGAGGCTGTTCCCACTGGTAGCAATCATCGAGGGCGGGGTGAGGTTCCCTGTCCACCTGCTCCTGAGTGTCTGCCTCAGGAAGTGGAACCTCACCCCTTGCCAACTAATGCCTAACTGCTTCAAGATCATCACGGGGGTGGTCGAACTCAATAGGATTCTAGGACCTCATCTCGGTGTCTATGACATCGAAGATGTCTACGATCTCTGTAAGTCCCTGGGAGAAGATTCATATTACCTCCGCGTGAGGTCAAAGGAGGTGCCCCTGATCCAAAACCTTGAGGACTCCAGCAAATATGCCGGAGATGATCGCCTGTACGTCTCGGGAGCCTGGAAATTTGGCCCAGCTGAGACCGAAGCGGAGAGAGCATACCGCATTCCTCGCCATCTCGGAACCCCACCGAGTAAACACCCCTTCTCATTCTTCTTTAATGATGTGCTTTCCTGCTTTGCCGAATTGATGTCTTTTTTGTTTGACGTACATACCACGAGAGAGGAAACAAGAGGCCAGGAGGGCCAGTTGGCACCGAAACACTGCCTGGTTGAAGGCCATACACAGCTATCAGGGCCAAGAGGGGCGAGCTGCCTAGGCCCTTCTAGGGTACGAGCCAGTATATCGCTCCTTCATTAGGAGGCGGCACAATAATCTGAGGGGGGAAACAGTGCTGACCCTAGCTGAAGCCAGGCAGCAAGGGACATCGGGAGCCAAATCCTCTCAAGCAAACCCCAAGGCGGCCGGACCTTCTCAAGCCAACCCCGAAGCAGCCGAACCTCCTCAAGCTGACCCCGAGGTGGCAGGGCTCGAGCGGGCGATCGAGCTCTCCTCATCAAGCTCGGACGAAGAGAGCACGATGCCACGGGGCTGCCCCTCGGTTAGGAACTTGTCTTCCTTCGTCTTCGGGGAGGGGGCTCCTATCACCTCGGCTGCCGCTGCCTCTTCCAGTCCGGCCATTGCCGTCACCACCGACAACACTGGCTCCACTCCTGCCTCCTCGGCGGCAGAGCAGCATTCCACCGAGGCTGCCCGAGAGGAGGTCCGGGCAGGGAAAAGGCCGAGGGTTGAAGAGCCAGCCGCAGACAATGCCGACCAGGCCGTGTTGCTTCAGCCCCCTGGCCCGGCCCCCTGGAGGCCCAGCCTCCTACTCAAGACTGGCCGCCCGGTGTTGATGGAGGATCGAGTGGCCGGGAACGCCTCGGTGATAAGCGCCCTCGCACACGCCTGTGCCCTGCCGAAGGACATGACGAGGCATTGGGAATCCGATGACCTGGAGCTGGCGGTGGCGCAGATGGCCAATGCTCTCGGGGTTAGTTTTCTTCCACAGCTTACTTTCTATTGAACACTTTGATCTCGGTGATCTGTTCTCTAACACTTGTTTTAGCAGACTTTGCAAAGAAGCCTCGTGCTGATGGAAAGGTCTTAGCAGACCAGTGCGAGGGTTGCCGGGGCGGAGCAGCAGAAGGCGGCCCTAGAGGCGGCTTTGGGAGAGAGCCACCGGAGGGCTACGGAGCAGGAGGTGACGCTCTTGGGCCTCAGATCAAAGCTTGAGAAGGCAAAGGCCGAAGTTGAAGATAAAAAGAAAACGATGGCCGAGCTCTAGAAGAAGCGGGACAAAGCCGAGGCCGGGCTCCGACCCGAAGCCGACCGCTCTTACGATGAGGGGGTGGAGGCGGCCACCGAGTTCTACAAGGTCCAAGTCCTTCAGGTGAGCAAAAAGGCGTGGGAGCTGGGGTGGACCAGTGCTCCCAAGACGACAGGGTCCTTGAAGACCATCCCGCTCATAGGGAGCTGACCCAGTTCCCGCCGTCGCAGCCCGCGCCGAACCCCCTCCCTGAGGCCCTCGCATGATCCGTCGCTCCCGAGTCTACCCCCGAAGGCACCGAGGTCGAGGTCACCACGAGGGACGCCGAAGCTGTTGTTTGAAGGAAAACATTTATTTATTGATGTACTCTTTTCTTTTATTTTCATTGTAACTTGGCGAAGATTCAGAAATGTACTTTCTCTTTTGTACTTCGCATGTAAAACACCTTCAAATGAATGAAATTAGTTTCCGTCTTCCATCTTTATGCAATGTGTGCTGAATGTCACTTTATTTTCTTTCTTGTTCTACTCTTTGTACTTGGTCTCGCAACCAAAATAAGTAACAGAAAAAAAAGGACAAGTAATCGAGCTCGGCTCTACAGCCGAAGTCGTAGTAAGCTAGGTTCCACAACCAGAGACTAGTAAGCTAGGTTCCATAACCGGAGCGGACTAGTAGGCTTGGCTCTGCAACCAGAGCTAAGGGATTGAGTTTGGTTCCATAACCAGAACTAGATAAGCTAGGTTCTATGACCGTAGCTAAAATGGTTGGTCCTCTGACCGAGCTGGTACAGCTGGTCCCATAACCGAGCTGGTGAGGTAACTGAGCTAGGCTCCTTAACTAGAGCTGAAGTTACCGAGTTCGGTTCTACAACCAGAACTGAAGCCAGGTTCCATAACCGTAGCTAAAATGGCTGGTCCCGTGATCGGGCGGATTCCGCAGGTTCCATAGCCAGGGCCAAGTAACTGAGTTAGGTTCCATAACCAGAGTAGGAGTTACTGAGTTCGGTCATGAAATAAGGACCTAATGACCTAATTTTGTGG
Organism: Umbellularia californica; assembly: GCA_028538565.1. NCBI lineage: Eukaryota > Viridiplantae > Streptophyta > Magnoliopsida > Laurales > Lauraceae > Umbellularia > Umbellularia californica. Next base: position 20,779,820 of record JAPQWN010000006.1, read on the forward strand.
ACTTATCACATATTCATTTCTTCATCTAAGTGGCAACTAACCTAACATATTTCCTTCATTGGCACCAGCAGGAGATTGCCTTAGCCTACTTCAGTTCGCTGATAATCTTTTCATCTTCTTCTGTGCTATGGAATCTAATGCCTGCGCCAATGCCAATCTCATTTCTATCGATGCTCAAGAATCAGGTCAAGAAGTTAATCACGCTAAATCTCAATTGGTTTTTAGCAAAGGCGCGCACTTTAGCTATTGACAAACGAGCAATCAAATGTATTCTCTCTATCTTTATAGAATGTGATTGGATCCGTTACCTCGGTGCTAATATTGAGTTAATCCCAAACACAGGGTTAGTCAAATGGGATCTCATCTCTATGGAAATCAAAATCTCTAAATGGAAGGGATCTCATCTCTCTAGCGAGCCAGAAAGTTCTAATACGAACAACTACTTATGTTTATAGCACGAGTCATCACACCTTGGCTACAATGCATATACACCGCCTCAACTCAATTAATGTTTGCTACTTGTGGTCCGGCAGAGCCCCCGTGGTTTTATTCCAGTTGGTTGTTCTATCATCATTCGAGCCCTTAAAGAAGGAGGTTTTGGGCCTCTGCCATTCCACTCTTCAGAATCAAGTCCTTTCTCACGTTGTATGGCGTTTCCTCCAACATCTAGATAGCCTTTAGCATGAATCCTTAGCAACAAGTATTTGCACTAAAAAGATTTGGCAACTTACAACCTCAAACCATCTGATTCACCAATTTAGAAATCTATTATTAGGTAGAGGGATATCATTCTTCACAATCACCAATGGGTAGTTGGAAATGGCTAACAAATCAAAGTTTTCGATGACTATTGGATCACAAGCATTGGCAAACTAAGAGAATTGATGTTGACCAATTTGAAACCATTGGCGATTCATTAACATGATGTTGGACGTCATCATTAATGCCACTACTAACCAACAAAAGAATATTCCCCTGCTTCAAACTTTATGTGCTCCTAAGTGGTTGCAAAAATTACATGCATCCCCTATTGGAGATTCGGACATTAGATCCTAGAATAATGAACCAGTTAGCCAATGCTTTATTAAACTATCTAAAAATCTCTGCAACCTCTTCAACCGGGGCCCAACTACCTTTGGAAAAAAGTTATAATAAATGGGCATCTCCCCAAAGTTAGCTTTGCATGGTACTTGCTTCAGGATTAACTACCAGTTTGGGACTGTCTTTTACTCTTTTTCCGGGTATTCTTCTACATGTAGGTATTGAAATTGTGCTGTTGGAATGGAAACCATTTATTTTCATCTTGCCCTACTACCCACCTTATTTGGTAACAATTCCTGGCCTCCATTCGCAAACCTACAAGCACATCCACCATTCGAGATGGGTTCCGGTTTAAAGCCTCATCCATCCATTAACATATTGGTGTCATAGTGTATTGATATGTTTGAAAGATGCGGAACACATATATTTTTGTAATCATCCCATTTTGACCTAAAAAGGTTTTAGACACAACAACAAAAGCTATATTAAAATGGAATATTACTATTAAATTCCTTTTTCAGTGGCTTACACAGGTCCTCATTCACCATAGTGGCCGCCTCCACCCAGTGGCCATCTCAAAACTCAACTTTGATGGTTCATTGAATCCTTCCACAAGCATGACTGGTATTGGCAGCATTGTCGAATTGTGTACCATGCAAATGGCATTTTCAGAACTCACAACTGTAGAATTGACACCTGAGGCAGAACTCGTAGCACTCCACAAGGGTATTCTTATTTGTAAAGATTAGAGCTTTGGCCTTTGAGGATATGCTCATTGAAAGTGACTACCATGCAATCATCTCCTCCATCAACCATCAAAATAAAGCTTTTGCTTGGGGCCTGATGTTAACTTGGAAGAAGGTGGTTGACTCTAGGGGCGTGTGGACCTAAGTGTTACTATGCAGGTGCAAACGCGCCCTAAGACTCAAGGACCTCCTTAAATAAGGCCTAAAAAATTCTATTTTATTATTCGACTTTTAACTTGACCATTGCCTGCACCACCCAAATGAATGATGGATCTGGATTTGGAGACTCCGACATGCTGCTAGAGATCTACGTGCGTTCCGGTGATTGTGAAGCTCCACGGATCTTTTCGCATTTGTCTAACCTATGGGAATGGAGAGTGTCCAACCTTAGCATCCCTTATCTTATATAGACAATTCCCAAAGAGTCACACTTATTGGAGACTTCTTTGCCAACAAACCCACATCCACTGATCCTATTGGGAGTCTTTCTTTTGTATGGACAGATCAAGTTTTATTGTAAGTGAGATTGTATTCTCTACTGGCCTATGCCCTGCTTGATCTGACATGGGACCTATGGCATGCAGGCCACACGATTTCCTACAATGAAAACCCTAGGTCCGCCATTGGTTGATTCCCTCACATCATTCCTTCAATGGAACATCATACACTATGGACATAAATCTAACCAAGTTGCTGATGGATTGTCTAAACTTTCATACCCTCTTCCATCTACTTACAAGACATGCCTGCTTGCCACCATTTGTGCATGACATCTACCTTGAGGAGTTGGAGCGTGCTACATCATATACCCACACTTTTCGATGCCAAGAATATGAAACAAGAATTGAGGTGGCAAATATAGATATACACAACGTCCACGGTGGCCCCCTTCTTTCTGCTAGGGATGCTTCCATAGCCTCCAGTTAATATTGTCACGCCCCAATTTTGAATCTCGAGTTTACCTCCACATGCTAGGATTAACGTGCGACACAACCAGGCTCGTAGGTCCGCAGCAAGGTCCAATTTAAAACTTTTAATACCATAATAAGTTGATCATTTAAATGCAGAAGCAATAAGAGAAGTAGAAGCAATAACCAAATGACTGGAAACAATATAACAGGTCCAATGGTATCTCAACATGTGACAAATATAAGGTGCAAGTCTAGCTATGTGTCAAAGTATGAATAAAAGTGAATTAATACATCTGAAGATAGCCTCACACAAATGACACTTAAATCCTATAAAAGAACATCACTCAACCCTCTGTGTATGCTCTCCATCCTCAGGCAACGCTGCAACGTTGCCCGAACCTCACCCGAAATGTTCCGCTAAGGGTATCTCATAGAATGCCTTGCCCTCCAAGGAAACGGGGTTGGTAATGATACCTAAGCACAAAAATATAATGGGTCAAATCTTAAGGAACCTGGCAGCACGATATACCAAAATAGCATAGTATGTATGTATCAAAATGGAATATTGACAGTAATAAGATCAATAGAGTAACAATGGGACAATACTAAGCATATCGTGCAATAATGTAATGTCATGGATCAAAATAATAGGAACATGCTAACCATCTATCCAATCAATATGGCACATCCACACAGGCTAGAACCTTGGGAAATTATAATGTTGCCCTCCCGAACTACATAGAGTTGCGGTAGGGAACCACGGGATCATAGCCTGGCTGAAACAATATTACCGGAGTCTACTGGCCGAAATTTGGTATCGTGCAGTGTCATGTGATACCCGATGGCGTACGTCCACCTCAAAAGGCCCATCATGATGTTGACTAAAGGTGACCAATGCCAAGGCTGAGCTCTTCAGCCGAGTGGATGTCAATGTCGACTCTAAGGAACTACATAGTAAGGACGGTGTCTGGCTAGGCTACCCTTGCGTGAATAACGTCTCATGAGTTCATAAATGGTCCGGTATCAAGGGCCCAACCTATACCATCATCTAAATATGCCATACATCCATCATAATGTCCATACATCCATACCATAGTCCATCATTATGCCAATACAAATAAAAATTCAGAATATAATCCATCCATAGAAGGGGCACCTAATCCATGCACAAGTCCATCTACTCGATGGTATTGCATCCATCCATCCATTGGGCCATAAATACCTTGTCTAGCCATAGATACGAGTCAAATGTCCTCCCTATATTTCCAAGGTCAACCCTTGTTCATGGTCCTCATTTTCATTTATTAATCAGGTTTGGCAATGGTATGAATAACAATAAAAAGTAAAGAGAGTGTGTATAAACATGTGATATCAATATCAATCAATAAAAGAACATAAGCAAGTGATCCAACCTAAGTCAAGGCCACACATTCAAGTGTAGGGTCCCACTTCACCAAAATAGTAGTTAAAAAGGATTTCAGATGCTTAATTATAGATGATTTGGTGCTCTGAAGGTAAATGGCGTCCATGACCACTTTTAAGCACCGAATCGGTTCCATTTTACAGTCCTAAACCCCCCTTTAGGTGGTTACATGGGTCAAGGTTAAGCTCGGCCTTTGATTAATGTTTAGTCCAATAATAATAGTCCAAATGGAAGGTTAATGGTGCCCAATTGAGATCAAGTATTAAAAGACACATATTCGAAAAGTTACTACATGTAGTGTCATCGGTTGACTGCGGAGGAGTCTAGGTCGACCGAGCATAGTGAGTGATAGGGTTTTGCCTGACAGTTTGGGTTTACAAAGTACTGTTGTCGATCGACCGAGAAAGGGCCTAGGTCGACCGAAGACATAGGCTAACATGGTTTCATCTTTGAGGTCAGAGTTACATGATATAGTGTTGTCGGTCGACCGCGAGAGGTCCTCGGTCAACAGAGTACACAGAGAAGTATAGATAGCCTGACAGGCAGCTCCTAATTTAGGGTTTTGCAATGTTGGCGTCTGTAGGTCGACCGAGTACACACAGAATCCGGAATACCTAGTTTTTGCCTTCTTCCATTTTTATACAATTTTCCATCCAAATCTGTCAATCTTCGTCTAAAGCCATACACAATCATCTCCAAATAGGAAATCACCTCGATGAATCATCAAACCATTACAAATGGGCCATTGATCTTCCAAATGGTTGTTTCCCATCCATCGATGATCAAAAACCCAAAATAGAGCTTATAAAGGAAGAGATCTACAGATCAAGCATCAAATAAACAATCTATTGCAAAATTCATAGTAAAGAAAGCATGCATTATTTGATAAGTGTATATTGCACTTGCCTTTGATCTCCTAAGATGGTCTCCTAGCTTTATCTTCTAGATTCAAGCCAAAAACCTCTAGATCCAAGCTCCTAGACCTCCAATCTCTAGATCAGCCGCCAAGATCTACAGATCTTCCAATCTTTACACCTCCTACACCCATTTCCAATGAGAAAAGTGCATAAGAAATGAAAGTTCTAAGAGAAGATGATGGATCTACATGGAACTAGAACTAGCAAATGAAATTCATCTTAAATTGAAGAGGAGAAGAAGAACTAGAGAAGAAGATGAAGCTTCGTGGTTGAGGATAGTTGTAGCTTGGAGAATTCCCGTCTTCTTAATGGAGGAAACCCTAGATCAAGGTAGAAAACCCTAATTTTTAAAAAGGGAAAAGAGAGAGATGGAGGGAATTTGAAATGAGAAGAGGAGGCAAATGAGGGCGAGAGATGAGATTCGTTGGAGAAGGAGATGGGTTTTATTGTATAGAGTTTGGTTTTGGGAGAAATGACCAAAAAGCCCACCCTTAGGTGCTTGTTTAATGAAGGGGCTAAAGGACTTCTAGGGTATTTTAGGTTTGTTGCACAATTCTCTAAGGAAAACACCTATCTAATTTAGAAATTACACATAAGGGCCTCTAACTAACTAACTCACTCTACTAAAAATACATCGAACCCCCTAACACTTCTAGAAATTGCAAAATACCCCTAAAAATACAAAACTATGCCAACTCATAGGAAAAGACAAAACTATCCTAACTAACCCCTACTAATTAAAAAAAATAGATATAATTAAGTATAAATAAATATATAATTGAGGCAAGTTGGGAGGTGGGGGATGGTGTTTCTTACAATTATGCTAGACAATGACAGCTCTATGAAGGTTTTTAGAGACATGTTTGGTGTTGGACAGGGACTCTCTCTGTCTTAACTTTTGATGATCTTTTGAAGTTTACTGTTATGATTGTTACTCGTTGCTTCTGTTATGTAATATCTTTTTGTATCTAACTTTTATATCGAATATATCCTTGTTTATGCTAAAAAAATCAATCATGTCGAACAAGCCTGGACAACCTTCAGTTGAACTAACATAAGAACATTTTAATAAGAAATGCAATCTTACTCACTCAGTAGAACAGTGAGATTTATCGGTATTGTATTGAACTAAAAACGTTTGAGGACCTTACAAACAACATTAATTAAGCTTGACAATTCATCATTGTCAACTATCTTATTTCATCAATTTGGAGTCAAAATCAACTTCAACCAGGCAAAGACCACAGAACTCACATAAATCCTGCAAACTGAAGGGGAAACAATTCACCACTAGTACTACCTTAGTGCACTTACTACAATCAGTAGATTCTTACACAAGCACGACTAGCGCCTTGAGCTCAGTAGTGGGGCCCACTAATGTCATACAAATCATGCGTGAGAGTGGAAAGAATTCAATTAAACTTAGGGCATGTCAAATATCAATCCTCTTAAATTATCATAACCACTAATTGTAGACACTCAAATTTAATGATTTTAAAAGACGTCCTTTTTTTTAGAGAGAGAATATCATATTGTATTAAGAATTATTTGGAATATCACATTCGAGGATTACAAGATCATGAATAAATTGTGGAGCATAGTCTCTCTAAATATGATTTGTCGGTTCGAATAAAGCTTCATTTGCCAATCTATGTGCCACTTTATTTGCATCCCTCTTGACATATTCAACTTGCCATGAATGAAAGGAGTTTAAAACCGATTTAGCAAAGTCAGTCAATTGTCCATAGCAGCTGGAATTCCTTTCTTCACACCTATTTGCTTTGACAACCTCGAATGAATCACCAATTCTAATATCAATTGTTGAATCTACAAAGACTTACAGAATTCTACGGCTTCCCAAGCTGCCATAACCTCTTAAAAGACATCCTCTTTTAAGATAACAATCAAAGGGCAAATTGGAGGGTACCTTTATAATAGATAACCCTAGCTCACCCCTGGCGATAAGGTAGAGGTTCTGCGGGAGGAGGATGTGGGTTGAATTCAACTTTGGGATTTCACTTATGATATGGTAACAGGAGAGGAACTTTATAGTGGAGCAAACATTTTGAAAATCAGAACAACTAAAAATGGCCATCTCTTTTAGTGGCCCCTCTCTCTCTCTCTATAGATATATATATATATATATATATATATGCTTAGGATTGCGGTCTCCATCCATAGCTTTGGCAAATTGTAAAACAAGTAGAATATTTATTTTAGTCTTCCCATTTAACTCTCCCTCCAAGTCCTTTCTTTTTGTATGAATGAAAGAGAGATTCTTCCCAATTCTTTTTTTTTTTTTGTATGAAAGAGAGATGATACAAATCTTTCACGGTTGTAGTATATTCATTGTTTATAGAAATAAAAAGATGACAAGACTTTTGTCTATATATGTAAGATGATATTTTAGGAATAATAAAAGAATCTCACTCAAATAGGCTCTTTTTTGTACTTTAAAAAAAAAAGATAAGTATATATTTCCAAAAAGTAATAATTACAAATAAAGGGGCATCTTAACAAAGCCCAAACCCGGCCCAAGCCAAAAGTCCACAATCTAGGCCAGACAAGAAAAGAGCAAATGGCAGCACAAAAAACAACACTCTGAAAGGGCCAAAACACAGACGGCTCGGATTTCAGAAAAATAGATTGGAACAAAGTACCTGAGGTGCGCAGTAGCTTTTGTCCATTTGACAGAGGAATCACTGAAGCTGCTGCCAAAAAAAGAGCATTTGAAATGACAGCAGCAAGTATTCTAACTATGAAATCTTTGCTGCCAAGGAGAGTTCGTATGGGTATTCTAACGCATTCCTGATGATTGTGCCATCAGCTTAGATTGAAAGATTTCTCAAGGTTTTCACAACTTCTCCGAATATGCTTTATGTTTATCAAATATACTTAGGGGACCAATTTTTGCACCCCCCTTTTTAATGAGGGCACCACATTCTGTCAGGTGTCCATTGACAGAATGCGTAGATTGGGTGCATATAGCACCACCCTCATCATTTTTAATAAGGGCACGCATTCTGTCAATGGACACCTGTAAGAATGTGGTGCCCTTATAAAAAGGGGGGTGCGAAAATTGGCCCCCTAAGTATATTTGATAAACATAAAGCATATTCAGAGAAGTTGTGAAAAGCTTGAGAAATCTTTCAATCTAAGCTGATGGCACCGTCATCAAGAATGCGTCAGAAGGGTGGTGCTATATGCACCCAATCTACATACTAGCCTATGGAATAGGGGTGTTGTGGGTTGAATGGCATCTGACACTGCCTCACACTGGCAGCAACAGAAAAATGATGGTGACCGAGATTTTCATGCATGTGTAACACTAAAAAGAAAACACGACACATGCCATGCATGCGAGGCTGTAATCGAGTGAGTCTTGAGTCTTGACCCATCGTTGCATATTGTGAATTTCTCTCCTAAATTTCAAGTGATGACCCAGTACTTTTGTCACGTAAAATGGCCCGCAGTCCATGGTAGTCGGTAGGGTACAGTGTACGTCTCACATCATACAGTGTGTCCCACTTGAATAGGGTGGTTGCAAGACTAGCAAGTGGCCCCACTTGCTGGGAGGGGGTATCAAACGGTCAGGTGGTCAAACTGTAGGCCCCACTTGCAAGTCTTCAAACGGTGGGCCCCACTTGCATGCGAGTGAACTGGATTTCGGATTTAGAGAGCCGAACGGCGTATGGATGTCCCTCCATATATGATGCAGGGGCATGGTAATGTGTTCCACATACCACCCTTACCATCCAGTCATTACTTGTTCGCATTTTCACCCCTTTCACTCTGAAAGGATAATCAAATTTTTTTGTGCCTGTATCCTTCGTGGAAGTTTTCTTGCTTCTGTATGTGCCACCGCGATCACATTCGAACAACAGTCTAGGACTCTTCCCGATTATACTAGTCTCTGACCTTTTAATAACAATGATATACCCTAAATTGCGTCCAGTATGTTGAATCCAATCAATTAGAGATTTTCGCGAATTGAATACCTGAAAATGTATTAATTCTGTTAGAAATTAACAACTTTTTATTAAAAATTGACAAAATAAAACATAATTGGAATTGAGTTAATATCATACCATGTCGGTGGAAAATTCGTTTGTAACATTTTCATCCACGTTTTTGTCTTCTTGTTTTATTTCGTTTCTTGTGCATCCAAACAAGCCTTAAAGGTATTTCGGAGATTAAACTCTTTGGCATTAATTTGACTGAGCCCACATGACATATTGGGCCCCACAATTTCTGACAATGTTTAAGGTGAGGCACACCACTTCTGTGATGAAGGGACTGGATCTGGTTTGAGCATCTGGTGTTCTGCATCTCAGTCCTCCGCTTTGATTGTTCCAAGGATTGAGATTTTTATGGAAATATATGAAAATAGACATTTTGGGAATCAAGAGTTATTATCTATAGCTAGCAGATTAATTTTTGTTTCTTGTTTAAACGTTGCCGAATTATGTGCTTAACATCTTCATGATTTCGTACCATTCCATTTTCATATACCTACGAATTTGGAAGATTCGAATTGGCCCTTAAATGGCATTTTGCCCGGTTACTTTCTTTGGACTCTATTGATGGTAAGTGGCAGACCCAAGAAAGTTTGCCTGGTTACTTAACAAAATAAAATAAAATAAAAATAAAAGTTGTTCTGTATACAGTGTAACCCATGCAGCTGCGCAATCGTACCTGTATGTAAACCATTGAATCATAATGGAAGGCATCGGGTAACCCTCTGCTAAGGCAACTTGGACAAAGTGATTATTTTTAACGAACCCGATAGTGATAGTAACATGTTCATGCGACGGTGGAGGCACTGATCGCAGTGGCAAAAATGTCAAACACTGGTCAGAACTAAAAAGATGTAATATGACATTGTAACTTGAAGCAATCAAGTGACCCATGTAAGGCATTGTCATCCAATTCTGAATCGGTACTGGTCTATCTGATTCCCAAAAGTTCAGTGAGTCGTAAATGGAACATGCTCGATCATAACTGCCAAATAGATCAACATACTCTGCTCAGAATGTTCTCAACTCGTCAATCAAGTTCCGACGGACGTGCATCCATGCATCCTCACCAAAACCAAGTAACCCAGCAATAGCTCGAAAGCCACAATTTCCATCAGCTCTTACATCTTTTACGAACATAATTTGAGAATGCCTCCATAAAGTGGGACACAGTGGATGCATCGTATTTCGCAATTATTTGATCATAAATTTCTTTTACTAAGCCCAGTTGCTCAAATTGCTTGACCAAATCATTGGAAATAAATCCAAGTACCAGATGCCTTGCTGATTCATTATCATATTCCCAAGTAGCATAGAAATCTTTATTTTCCTTGGAAGCATCATCAATAGGCTTCTTAGGTGTATTTTCTTTAATAACATAAGAAAGACCCTCAAAGTGCAACAAGGCATCCATCCGACGTTTCCAAATGGGTAAGTTCCTCCCATTGAAAATATCGACCTTAGCCAGATCGTGCAGAGCAGATTTAGCAGTAGACATATCTGAAAAAAAAAAAAATAAATAAAGTCCAGATACCACCGACCGTGATCACAGTCCAAAAAATATATGACCATTGAAATGCCGATCTGTCGCATCTACCAAATAGTGATCGTCACCACGAATCCACAGAACCAAACCGCTCGTCGATCGGAGGTCGGATGAAGGAATTACGGCCAATCAAAGTTGCTGTTGACTGATTTAACCAGGACCCGCACGCGCCGACGTCACGAGTTGGTAGTGGCACTGTTCCCTCTTCCCTTGCCTTGCACGTGTCCCGAGGCAGCACCAAAGCACACGAGTTGAAACACGTTCTTGCCTAATGGATTTGTCGCATGCGTCCCAACGCTGGAAAAGCAACCAAGGAACTTTGAAAAACAACCAACCAACTGTCCATTCTTTGCTTTCACGCATCCGGAGGCAGCAAGGTCCCATCATATAGGGGCGGCACAACTAAATGTTGTGGTGCGAATATGAGCGCCCATATACTTATTGATGAAATAATATTATATTAAAAAAACCAAACAAATTAAATGTTAATAAGAAATCAAAATCTTAAGCTATTTGTTTTAGATTTGATTAGATTATATTGTAATCGTCTGTGCGGAAACGTGCGATCAACAAGCAATCAAATCAAGCCACACAAGATGAACACATGATGAACGTGGTTTGGTGATTTCACTCCTACGCCATGGACAAAGTTTTGCTCGTACTTCACCACACAGAGTTTCCTCTCACAAATTAGGATTACAACCAGAAAGAGATAATTTGTAGTTTTTGACAAAAATAAAATTACCACTTAACCATAATACGATTGGGTACTTGGGCCTACAAAATGAGCCAAAACCCAAAACCCATATATCCAACAGATTAGAATTTAATATAGAATCAGCTCATAGTAGGCTACAATGTCCAAACGGAACATCAATGTAGCTTGTATTTCCATGAAAAAGAAAGAAAAGAAAAAAATGTCCGAAAGTCTTTTTTGATCTTGTCTGCCACTTTAATGGCAGGGGCTACTCTGCCCAGTCCTCAAGTCACTTTCCTTTCCACTTGTAAAGAAATGCGACCAGGGAAACCAGTTGTTGTCTCTCATGTACCATGTTAAAAGAAAAAAAAAAAACAATGTTCACGTCATGTATGATGAATGCTGAGAGGTGCTCGTGAGCCGGACCAGCCTGCATTGAGGTGCATTTGGCCTATAATATTATTAGGCCCGTTGGCTGTACTTGGGCCTATTTTTATGGCCAAAAGTTGACTGAGCCCGAGACTATAATGCTTAAAGGTCCGGCCCAATATATTTAACGCAAAGGGGTGTCGTATTGTGCAAATGGGCTGGATCTGAATCTCAGGCAAGTGTATAGTTTTAGGCCATATAGCTGAGTCGGCTGTACTTGGGAAACATACATCCTGACTTGACCTAGGCCATGAACATCACTATAACTGATAATAGAAAAAGAGTATGTGTTCATTACACCATTGGTTGCTTTTATTGGTGTTATAGGCTGCGCTGGATGAGGCAGCTTGTATAGCCTGCCTGTTTAGTTAACGTGTTAAACACTTACAGGTTCAGCCCAATGACCTGAAAGTCAGCCCAGACCCGTCCCATCTTTAAAATCTGCATATGCCTTAGTGGCTAAATATGTCAAGCCGGGCTGGGCCTTTAGGCATAAATAGACTGCCCGGCCCGTTTGACTTGATCCGGAAAATTGGGTCAAGGAGTAAGCCCAAAGACATCCCAATGCGGACTGGGCAGGCCCAACCTATGGATACACCAATGCTTCCCAGATTTGCATAGAGAAAGCTATGTAAGAGAAAGCAGCAAGAAACATTTCTTTAAATGAAAAATAACTAGTAATAGTTAAATGACATTTTTTGACAATGGAAGGATTCAACTTCAATAGAGAGAAGTCTACTTTATTTCCGTAAGGAAAATTTTGTTTCTCGTAGGGGCATGTTTGTGCAATTGCTTTTCCCAAAAAAAGTGTGGAAAGCGAAAATGCTTTTCCGAAAGTGTAAAAAGTTCTACATTTGGAATGAATTTGTACAGGGGGGTTACCGTAGAAAGGGAAGGAGATAAGGAGTCTAATTTTCCAGCGCCTTCATTGTTGATGTTTGGTGCGTCGAGGAAACAACAGGGATAAGTGACCGAAAGTGCTTGATATCCATGATGGAGAAGATCCGGAGTTCCTACCTAGGGCTGTAGGAAATATAAATAAATCCATGGAAGGGTTTCTCTTCTGCAACATTTACAGAATGCACCCTTGAAGCCATTTCTCCTCAAGCGAAAGCAGAAAGATGAGCTCATTTTCCACGATTCCACAAAAAAAAAAAAAAAAAAAAAAAAAAAAAAAAACCTATTTTTTTAGGGGTAGGGGAATGGGGTTTTGGCGTCATACAAAAAGGTAGTCCTCAAAATAGGTTTTCCATAGCATTGCACATGTTTAGTAATAGGTGAGGAAGCTCTAGATTTGAGGATTCATCACTAACCTTATAACAAGAATTCCTCGTCGAGTACGTGTATAGCTAAGGATTTCACTTAATCGATATCGGTGCGTATCAATGTGTATAGTTGAGAGAAGTTAATGTTGGTGAGTAAATCCACAAAAAAAATATGGAGGGCTTTCGAAATGCTTTGTAAGGGGGCCAAAAAGGCAATCCGCTAAATCAGTTTTCCGTAGCACTACACATATTTAGTAATAGGTGAGGAGTCTGTAGATTTGAGGATTCCTTACTTTCTTTATAATAAGGATTCCTCATTGAAAATTTGTATAGCTAAGGATTTTACTTCATCGATATTGGTCTGTACAATGTGTATACCAGATAAAAAAATAAAGCAAAAAATGGAAGGCCTCCAAATCCCCATGGAGTGGGGAAAATCCTTACAAATGAGGATTTCCACTTGCCCATATCCTCAGAAATTTACACTTGCTAGATTAGGTTTTCACAAATTTTTAAAAAACTGACAAGAAATCTACGAAGACTTAATCACCAAACGTGATCATGTCGATTACAAAAAGCATTTAGTTGAACAAATAGTTTTCTCCTCAGAAAAGCTATTTTCTTCGATCCAAATGGGGCCAACACTTCCACTTTTGTGTTGCATTTTTGTTGATTCTAGAGCAATAGATCTTCAAGGGCTAAAATCAAGAGTTACAATCATCTAATAGATTCGACAAATCTATTCTATATATCAACTCCAAATCCTTCAAGTGCACATTTTGTGACATACATATTTCAGTGCGGAGTCATTTCTCTTGGGCTCAAACTCACAATCAGTATACCATATTAAGTTTCCATCCGCCAACCATTACTACCAAAAAACTTAAGACATTAGTAGAGGCGGTAGAAATATTTTTCAACACTACACCTCCTACTCTTATGATTGACAGGCATCTAATGGTATCATCTTGAATTGATTCTCGCTGATTTCAACACATGAATGCAAGAAACATAAATTTCTAGAAACAGCAAAAATATAATAGAGGATACACAGAGTAATTTGGTTTGATAATTAAATGAAGGGGTGAAACTATTGCTACAAAAATGGAAATGCCAAAATGTAAGGTAACGATACATTTGTGTGTAATACGATTTCAATTAAGAAGTTTGCAACAAAAAATAAAAATAATATAATAAAATTTAAAGTTGACTTAATGAACATGATTTTATATGATACTTTAATAAGTTATATTCAAATTTCTTGGAAAATTAGCTATTTTCTTCTACCGAGTCTCGCAAGGCTGCCATATGGGATTTTTTTGTCTGCGACTTTAATTCAAAGGGTCCTATTTTGTGGATAGTGGGCATTTAGAATCTTGCACAATTAGTCATGTCAATCTAGTATACAATTAGTCATGTCAGTCCTGTAATGAGGGACCCTGCCCCACAAATCCCATATAAAAAAGGGCATTTTTATGTGTATAATATACCAATGAAAGGCTCTTGAAGTGCATACTATAATATTTTAAGATCCCATTTGAAGTAATTTAGGCGGGCAACCCATATCCATTATTTTCTTGACTACAGTTAGAGGCCATGTTTTTTTATCTATATCCATTTGTTATATTCGTTATATTTATATATCATTGGAAAGCTCTTTTTGAGATGATCAAAATGTTATATATATTTGGATCATTTGAAATTGTCTATATTTCCGTAATAACTCAATATTTACTAAATAGCAACAAAAATGAAAATACTGTAAAACTGGTAAGAAAATTGAATGAAAAAATGCAAAAAATAGAGATCTTCAAAATGATTTTAACAAAGCTCCATATTCATTTTGTATTTGTTTATATTTGAATTATCTAAAAGTTATAATATTTTCTCCATAACATAGTGAGGAAAACCCTAAGATTTTTAAGAACATCGAGTGGATCAGTCTTCGTACGTGCTTACAATAAAAACACAAAAACAACGGAGATAAGTTTGTGTGAGAGAGTAATAAAAACACATAAGTAAATGAAGATAATTTTTCTTTTTTTAAACGGTAATAAAATTTATTAAGAGAAAAGCCAAATACAAAAATAAAAAGCAAAGGAAGAGAAATAAGAGGATTATACAACAGCATTGTACATCACACCACCCCAATTGCAAACCCATTATCACCCAAGGAGACAATCTCAATGACCCATGGAGACAATCTCGATGGAGACGAGTTTGAGAGAGAGACAGAGAGAGAGTCAGATGTATTATAAAGCACAGGGGACATGTCAATTCTGATGCACCTATGGAGCAGAATGGGACCCATATTTCCGTGGTCCATACTGTCAAATCAGTGGAGAGCGACAGGGAATCCCCTTCATGGGATTCGAGGATTATAGAGAAAATGACGGTTCTAAACATTAGGAATTTATCAATTCTGATGCTCCAATACAGTAGAATGAACCTGCCTGGGTGTTGATTACTTGGCATAAGGCTTAAAAAAAAAAGAAAAAAGAAAGGGCCCATTTTCCAATGGTTCATCCTCTGTGATTCAGTGGGCCTCAATGTGAACAAAATTCCACTAATAAGTTCCAGATTAGTAGATTCCTAATCCTTTGATGTATAACCCATCTATAGAGGGGAAGAAGAACCCAACATCATCAACATGGGATCCAACTGTTGCAAGGTAGGATATAAGGAGTGGATCACACACAGTGGGCCACCACATCCAATACAAAATTTAAAGGCCAAGATTTACTTTTAGCAGTTTTGATTTTTGATGGGTAGGCGAAAACTCACTTGAACACGCCATCCAAATTGTAAATGGGAGCCTCAAAGGATCAAAGGATAAGGCTTCTTTTAAAATCACATTTTTCCAAAATAAAAAAATGATACGGACCTGATATTGATACTTAAGTTTAATGAATTTAATCTAATGCAAATAAAGGATCAAAATGTCAAATTGAGCATGGTCCCGGATTAAGAGGGACAATGAATGTGGAGGGAGTTTACATTGATCAAAGGTGGGCTGGCCCAATTGGGCTCAATAGATTTGGATTTCATGGGTTGTCCACTGGTAGGGACAATTTGATGTACATGTGAAGTGATAAATTGTTTGTGCAAAAAGAGGATCCCGCTATCTATGGATTTCTATTTCCACGGGAGAGAGGTATCCTCCAAACCTATTTCTTCCGTAGAAAATTCAAGTCCACTTTATCAAAGAAACTCACTTTTTTCCCCTTTTCGCAAGGAAAGCATGTCGCACCAAACAATAATAGAAGAGTAGGTTGCAAGGAGTTTGAGCAATTTTTATTTTTGTCATGGAATCCTCTCTTCACACAAAGGCACAATGATGAGTCCAGAAAAGCACACAGTTTTCATACACATTTTGGACCATTTTAAGAGCTTATCGATATTAAAGAGCTTTATTTAGTGTCATATCATGTTTTTATGCATTTAGGGTCCATTGTAGTGCATTCATGCATAATTTGCTCAAAAATCACACTCTTTGCATAAATTCATGAAACTTGCCATTTTTGGAGATTTATTTTTGGAAAGTCGATTATTTTGGGTGCATCAAGTAGGGTCCCATGCATCGTTCATTTAAATTCCTTACATAGAATTATTCTTGAATCCATTTGTTTTAATTTGTGTAGGAGAAATCAAGAATGAGACCCACATTGGTGAAATTTGAGAGAAATCAAGGGTATGACGTCTTTCATGGTGGAACCACATATCTTGGTATTTTTGGAGAGTCTAAAAAGTCAACAATGGAAAGCTTGATTTGTAATTTCAAGATCAAGAAAAGAAACTTTAGATTTGGTAAAATCTAATTCTTACTAAGTTTAAAAACTCAAAAATCAAGAAAGAAATTCAAGAAAGGAAAGTGTCCTAAAGAGTTGACTAGTCAATCAAAAAAGTTTGGAAGCGAACCAAAGATGAAAGGGGAGTCAAGAAACAAGGAAAGAAATATCCCAAGATCCCTTTGGACGTCTACATTGGTCCCACACACCTCATTGCACAACTAACATTCCATATGTACACAATTATTTTCGGATTTTTCAAGGGCGATAAGATTAAAATGATCATAAATCTTAATCCAGCCGTTGGATTGGTACAATCCATACACCTTTGGAAATCTCTTTTCGAGTAGATATCTTTAGAACCTAAGATTGTGTTAATCGGAGCTAAAACGAAGAAGATATGGCCTCGGGAAGTTGGTGCTATAATTTTTACTCGGAATTGCAATTTTTGTACATGGAAAGCACCAAAAATCTCTCACTCACTTTGCTATTTCTTTGAAGAATTGTTGGCTAAGGAAAGGACTTTCCATACAAAGAAGATTGCATGCTAGAAACTTGGAGCAAAGAAGGAAAAAAAGAGAGCAAAAATCTATAAATTGAAGGCATAAGCATCCCTCTCCTCTCATGGGAAGATAGACCAACTCTTTCTAGAATTACTACTACACTCCATCTTCTTCCTCTCTCTTTCTCTCCATTTGAGTTCTCAAGGAGATTTGGCCGAAAAGCACACTACACCCTTGGCTTTTTTCATCTAGAAGAGGCTTCTCATCCTAGTTTGTAATTGTTTTTGTTTATTCTTTTTTATCTTATGTAAGACTTTGCATATTAGTAAAATTGTTTCTTACTCTTTCAATTTTTTCTTTTTTTTTCCTTGGGTGATTGGTGCTTGTGTTATGTTTCTTTTCTTGTTGGTGTTTGGATTGACGACCCAAAGGCCCTAAGAGTATGATTCAAATTATGACCCCCGCTTAGAAAAGAATTTTGAAAGAGGAGAATACACTTCCACACATTTAAATTTATGTTTCTTTGCACATTTAAATTTTTGTTAAAATCACACATTTACTTTTCTTGTTTTCACCACACATTTAAATTCTTGTCTTTATTTTTATGATCAATTCAATTTTATGTTTATTTTGTGCATAGTTTATGGTTGGAACTAATTAGCGTTGCATGCATATTCATATTAGTGGAGTTTAGACATGTTTAAGTTGCTGTAATCGGAGTTTTAAATTGAATTTAAAACTTAGAAAATTAGCCTCCGAGCGCCCAAACCGAGCAAACGGGCTCCGATGCCCGTGAAACTGGACGGGCACGGGCCTATAATCATTCTTGACTTGCCGGAACTGACGGCTCGAGATTCCAACTCCCGAATTGCTCGTAAAGTTGAAACGTAGGTTTAACTTTCAAAATTTTAATTTTAATACTTAATTTTGTTTATATTTACTATATATTGCCATTTTTTATAATTAACTATTAATATTTATTTCCTTTCTTGTCTTCAGATTTGAGAGCATCGAATCGATCACGGCACCCTGCTCAGACAATATATTTATTATTTTTTTTGTGCTGGAATTGTAATGAATATAATTTGTTGAAACTTTTGTAATGTAATTTTGAATATCATTAAAACAAGATTTTGTTTTGTTATTAGTATTTTTAAATGATTGTAGTAGTTATATATAATATATTCAGATACAGGTATAAAAAGCAGGAACAAAATTGGGAAATTAGCAAAAAACAAAAAAAAAAAAAAATAGGAATATAGGCTTTAGCGGCCGCCATTGGTGGTCGCAAAAGGTATTAAAAAAATTAAAAAAAACTTATTTAAGCTTTAGCGGCCGCCATTGCCGGTCGCAAAAGGTATTAAAAAGTTTTTAAAAAAACTTTTTTTAAGCTTTAGCGGCCACCATTGGCGGTCGCAAGAGGCATTCAAAAATTAAACTTTTTTTTTTTAGCTTTAGCGGTCGCCACTGGCGGTCGCAAAAGGTATTAAATTTTTTTAAAAAAAACTATTAGCAACTGCCTTTTTTAGCTTTAGCAACAGCATTGGTGGCCGCTATAAGTTTTGGCTCATCATTTTCTTGACCGTCGATATGCCATCGCAAAAATATTTGGTGACAGCCGCTAATACTTTTTTGCGACGAATTTATTGCGACGCTCTCTTGGCCGTCGGTGAACCGTCGCTAAAGGGTATTAGCGACCGCCTCGTCACTTTTAGCGACAGTTTTTGGCGGCCGCCAATACCCCTTTTTCTAGTAGTGAATCCATCAAAAACCCTCATGCAAGGTAAGGGTGTAAGCTATATGTATATATAACACCATTCACTTTCGATGTGGGACTCCAGGACGTCACACTCCCTCTCCCTCCATCTCTCTCTCTCTCTCTCTCTCTCTCTCTCTCTCTCTCTTTTAGAAATAGTTGTTTAAATGTCGCCTGACAGCAAGAGGTCTCCTTTTAACATTTCTAGCTCGTTTATGAAACGTTGTCAATATCCTCCGACCTCCTCTGGGTCTTGATGATGTGCCTCATATTTGAAAAGAGTTCAAGAGCCTGTTTTGTTAGTGGTCTTTCTTACTGGGAATTGGGTATCTTGGAAACTTCTAACATTGTTTCATACTAATTCTCTAGATCATTTCATATGCTTTGTTTGATTGATTGAATTCTCGACATTTTGAATCCCACCACAAATGAAAATGTATTGCGAATGCTAAAGTGAGTTAAGCATTTGAAATCTGACTTGGGGGGATAATATTGGGAGAATTTAGAATTCTCCTAATCATAACCATCATAATTCTTACAAGAATGCATGGTAAAATGCTTTCAACGCAGGACTGTTGAAAAGATGACGAGAGAGTGATATAAAGTGGAGAAGTAGACGTTAGGGGTGTACATGGATCGGATTGGATCGGATTGGGCCAAATCCGTCACCAATCCGTTACCTACGGATTAACGGATTTGAAATTCGTAACCAATCCGTGGCTATTAAAATCCGATCCGATCCGATCCGTGGATGACCGGATTGGATCGGATCAATCCGTTCAATCCGTCCCTGTACATTACATGGAAAAAAAAGAAGATATCAACACTATGCTTCACACCCTTCTTTCATGGATTATGTCCATACATCGAAGCCCTAGATTAAAATTGCCCTTGTAAAACTAGGAGATTGGAAGTTGTGTGTAATTAGTAATATTGCTCCCTTAAATAATGCTCAGGAAGTAAGATAATCATCACTGGCATCTAAATTGCACAAATCAATGCAGAAAAATCTCTCAAACAGATCATGGAAGGATCAAAATCTTCAAAACAAACTCCCAGAAGAACCAATTTGTGCTCTGATCACAGATATTGCAGAAAATAGAGAAGTCGACCCTTTTTTTACAAGGCCGACGGTGATGGTGGGCCCCACAACTGACCAACTAGATGATCAGAGGTCACGATCTCATATATCCCTTAATGACGAATTATATAAACCCAAAAACTTGAGAAACTGATTTGGAATATGAAATTTGGACGGTGCAGATGTAAAACAGTACACAATTGATTGAAGCTGTTTCTTCCTAAAACAATGGAGGAAAAAAAAGAGACCTGCAATGGATTCCTTCCTCTTCTTGTTGTTGCGGCTAGGGTTCTTCTTGTTCTTGGGAGATGAAGAAAACACGAGAGATAGAGAGAGATCGAAGAGATGGGAGAGGGAAGAGGGTTTTCTTCGCTGGCAGCTTGGGTTCTTGCTCTTGGCCTTTTGGGGATGAATGAATGATTGGGTAATATTGGGTAGGGTGTTGGCCTTTTGGGGATAAATATTCATAGGGAATAATTACATTTGAGCCCCTATAATTTTTCTCCTTTTTTATATTTAGACATCTTAATTTATATCTAGACCCCTTAAATTTTTTTTTTTATATTTAATGTCAACGGATCGGATCGGATTGAATCCGCGGATTGAGGATGAAATCCGCCACCGATCCGTTGCTAACGGATTACGGGATTTTCAATCCGTCACCAATCTGTTTACCTTCGGATCGGATTAAAATCCGCGGATCGGATTGGCGGATTGACGGATTTTTTTGTACACCCCTAGTAGACATGACATTTGACTTTCCTTGGATTTAATTCATTAGAGTCATGAGTGTTATTTGTCTTTTATCTAAATTCTTTTTTTGCATGAGAGATAATTTGAATTCTTCATGTGGGTAAATCGTTATTATTATTATTATTATTAGGGAAAATATCAAAAAGGGCTCTAAGTTTGGGCTTAATTCAAAAAAGGACATTAAAATCAAAAGTTCTCAAATCAAGGTCTAAGTTTTTCACAAAGTTTTCAATTAAGGATGACTGTCCAAATTAATTGTTTTCTAGACAGATTTTTTCCAAATACTTCTTAGAAGACCAAAATGGTCTTCTTTCTTCTTTGTTAGGATTTTTCATGTGTCAGCTAATTCATGGGTTGGACAAAACTCTGGGTCCATTGAGCTGTAATTTTCTATTTCTTTTTAATGGACCGTGGTTGTGCCACCGAAAGACCTGGAGTGAAGATTGAAGTGTTTTGGAGAGAAGAAAGACAAGTTTTCAGGGCACATAATGAGTTAGAGACAGAATACAGTCACATTATAGCGAGGCTTTTGCTCGCTCAAAGTCCGGGATAGAACAGAGTCTTGCTATAGTGAGGTTTCCTACTCGCTATAGCGTGCCTGGAAAAAAGCCCATTGCAATTTGAATTTTTATTTCGAGTTTGTTTTCACTTGGTATTCTGATTCAATTGAAATTGGAAACCTCTTGCATGATTTAAGGGCTATTTAAATGGTGTTTCTCTTGACCCTAAAAAAGACAAGAAGTTTACTCTCTCTTTGTTTTAGGGTAAGAAAATCTTAAGAGAGATTCCTTGTTCTCTAGAGCCATTATTGAGAGTTTGTACCGATGAGTTGCTCTAGAAGGCTTGTTGCCTCTACCTTCTCATAGAAAACCTGATCATCTTGATTCTCAAGGTGTAAGAAGTTTGCATTTGACAATTATGACCCTTGGATTGTAGGCTTAAAATTTTTTAAATTAAAAAAAGAAATTGTCCTAATTCTTTGATGCATATGTAATTATCGAAATACTTGAATTCTTTGCTCCAAAGGAAGGTGTAGAATTTATTCTTGAAACTTAAATTTTGCAAAACTTTTTTCCATGGGAAATACAAGATGAAAAGAGGAAACGAGAAGAAACCACTCACTTTTTTTTTTGCTATCAGAGGGTTTCCACCTCTTTGGGATGGACTAATCCCTCCGGGCCCAGAGGGAAGCTGGGTAAACTCCCCTGTAGCCCCAGTGTGGTAGTGTAGTTTCAAACCTACAACCTCCGGGTGCAAACCGTGGTCCTAGGCCAACTAATCTACCCTTTGGGGTTTAGAAACCACTCACTTTATTGATCTTGTATTTGATGAATCTTATTGTGTTCATTACATAAGAGGAGTCTCCTTTATATAGGCAAGTAACCCTACTTTGATAAGAACAAGTAATCCTACTTAGACAAGAAAGGTAGATCTCCTAAGTAAACCAAATCACATCAACTCTAATCAATCAAATCTAAACTAAGACGAGAATATCCTAAAAACATCCTAACCTACTTGAGTTCTATTTGGGTAATTATCACTTGCCCAATCCCTTTAGTGATATGTTGGAGAAAAAACAACAATAGTAGGTTTCACTGAATCTTTTGCTCAATTTTGGTCTAATTTCGGCGTTTCGATCAATTTTGTTCAATTTCAGCTGAAATTGGTCGAAATACTAAAACTAGTTGAAATCATTCCTATGTGGATTCAAGAAACAAAAAAACAATGTGAACTCACTGGAAATAATTTTCTTTAAAACCCTAACAGTGTGTTTGGGAAGGGTGGAAAATGGGGGGGAGGAAAAAAATGGGGGGTGGGAATTTTTTTTTTCTTTTGGTGACAAAAATTTTCCCCCCAAAAATGGGAGGAAAATGAGGGAAAAAGTGGGGAAAGTACCAAATTGCCCTTTTTTGTCCAATTGAAATTTTTTCAAAAGTAAGGGTAAAATGGTCTTTGTCTCCCCACCTCACAAACAAACAAAATTATACTTTTTCACTTCCCTTCCCCTACTTTTTCACTTCCCAAACAAGAGGAGGGAAAATTAATTTTCTCTCCCCTCCCCTTCATTTTCCTTCCCCCTCAAATTTTCCCTCCCCTCCTCCCTTCCCAAA
The DNA here is from genome assembly GCA_028538565.1 of Umbellularia californica. Classification (NCBI taxonomy): domain Eukaryota; kingdom Viridiplantae; phylum Streptophyta; class Magnoliopsida; order Laurales; family Lauraceae; genus Umbellularia; species Umbellularia californica. Next base: position 20,802,803 of record JAPQWN010000006.1, read on the forward strand.
CACAGCGTAAACAATGCATTGCCCTAAAGCTTTTATTCGAACAAACAAAAGGAAGGGAAGGAGAAGAAGAATAAGCTATTATCAACCCATCCTCCAATCTCCAGCTAACCTGCTCCAACTTTTTCTGCTCCTAGTACGCATGGTTGTTGCTATTGCTATGCTAACTGCTAACCCGAGACTACTTCCTATTGTTGGTAATCGGTGCCTGGTGCCTGTCTATTACTCATTTCGTTTTTATTTTTCCTCCTCTCATTCTAGTAACTGCATCGTTTTCTTTCTTTCTTTTAAAACTTTTTTTTTCTTATTGTTGTTCTCTTTTTAAGGGAGCTTGACAAACAGATGTTCTCCTCTGTTGTCACCTTGCCTGGTTGGCTGTGTTCTTTTCTTTTTTTTTTTTTCGTTTGTTGGCTTCAGTTGAAGAGAAATGGTGGGCTAGTCCACTGGGAGTGGGCTTGGACTTCAGTTGACATTTATCTATTTGTTTATATAATACATATCATATTTCTAGTTTGATTTAGTAGAATAAATTAGCTGTATTAATTTATATTTTTAAAACTTAATATTAGGGGTGTAACGGTACGACTAACTGTTTGTATGGGCAAAACCGTTAACCGAATCGTATTTTATGGTTTTCAGTTTTTAAAAACCGTAACCGTAATCATACCCTTAAAAACCATTAAAAATCGAACCGCGGTTAACTGTATTAGACGGTTCGGTTACCGTTAATTGTCACTTGAGAAAAATCTATCTTTTACCCTTGGACTCTGCATGCAGAAAAACATTATCATTTTTCACATACAAAAACAAAACAATATTATCATATTTCATGAAAATAAACACAACTTAAAGTCTAAAATGATACTACAACACATCTATCATGCAATACATTTAGCAGAAAACACTGTCATTTTTCACATACCAAATAAAACAACATTATCATATTTCACAAAAATAAATACAACTAAAAGTCTAAAATGATACTACAAAACATTTATCATGCAATACATTTAGGCTCTTTAGTTTTTCTTAGTAGTGTAACGGTTCAATTAACCGTATATTTTGGGAAAACGGTTAATCGAGCTGTATTTTATGGTTCAGTTCGGTTAATAACCGTGAGTCAAGACTGAAAACCATAACCGAACCATGAAACACGATTTTTCGATTTTAATAACCATAACTGTAACTGAACCGTGAAACATGGTTATTAACCATCGGTTCAGTTCAATTCGATTGATTATACAGTTTTCCGGTTTTTGTTTACACCCTACTTCATATTAGTCTTATTTTTCATATATATATTTCTAATTTTTTGTATTTTTCCAAAATGCAAGTCCAAAAAGTTTCACTGAAATTTCCGAATTGGCTGAAAACTTTCATTTTGTTATGATCTAGGGCCTACGAGAAGAGATCAATCACACACAAGAGAACATAGAGATTTACGTGGTTTGGCTTTTGGCCTACGTCCATGGGAAAGACGGGAGAAATTACTATGCAATCAGAAGAGGTTGTACATCCTAGAGAGTCTTAGTCTCTATTTATAATATCAACCCCAAAATCCTATTACACCCAAACACTACTTCTTATCACAGTACAACTTGGGTAATCCAAGGGCTCGGTTAATTAAGACTTACTAACTTCTATTGAGTCATACAAATTAACAAATCTCCACATTCGCGAACATTTAAGCTGATCCTCATGCACAAAACACGTCTCACCGTCTACACCTACCCCTGAGGGCACTCAGGTACCGAGGAAGTCCAAGCAATAGTTGAACTTGAATTTAACCAATTCCTTCATAAATGCAATAGCTTGTACCATTGTTTAGAAGCTTGCTTCGACCCGTACAATGATTTCTTCATACTGCATTCATGACCATGAACTTTTGTCTGCACTCTACCTGCACAGAAAGCTCTTTCCTCTTTCTCGTAGAACCACTTGCATCCGATGGACTGATTTTCCTCATCAAAAGACTAAATCTCTTCAGTCATAGTTGCTGCCTGTTGACTACTTTCTAGCCTTTCCATTGATTCAAGAGACCTAGTCGTCAATGCGTGTATGAAACCATATCATCACGGCCATTGTCTGATGTCGACGTGTACGTTGTCATATCCTCGAAATCGTATCTCATCAGTGGTTTCCTTTCTCTCTGCGGTCTACCCATTTGCGACATCTACGACTTTGTCCGCTGCATCTGCTACACAATCTAACTATCCCTTGTATCCTGGGAGGAGCTGGAGGCACTCCTTCCTTACTAGGACGTCTGACTCCACTTGAATGGTGTCACTGTTGCTACCTACTTTTATCTCCTCCACCTGCTTTCTCGCTTCGAGTAAATCATCCTCATGAAATGTAACATCCCTGTTGATGATAAATTCGGGTGAATCCTGATCGGTACACTACAACCTGTATACTTTCACCTCAAAAGTATATCCCACCAAGACGCACTTCATAGCCCTTGGTTCTAACTTATTGGTTTTCACGCGAGTATAAGCTAGACATGCAACCGAAGATCTTCAAGTTAGAATAATCAGCTGGATTACCTAACCATATTTCTTACGATGTTCTGCAACCAATCTTTGTGTGTGTAGACTTATTTATCAAGTAGCCTGCGGCATTTACTGCCTCAGCACAGAAGTCTTTGGACAACCCTGCAATAAAAAACATACAACGAGCTCTTTCCAAGATCGTTCTATTCATTCTCTTTGTAACTCCATTATGCTCTAAAGTTACCTGTCCTCAACTTCTTCACCTTCTTGCCTGTCTGTTTCTCAACCATTTCCTTCCATCGCTTGAATGTAACAAAGGTTTGATCATTCATCTTTAGAGTATAAACCTAGACTTTCCTTGAATAATCATCAATGAAAGTCAGCATAAACCGGGACCACCCTTGGAGTAAACTTTTGAAGGCCCCCATATATCTGAATGAACATAATCAATTCAGATACCTTTCCTGAAACTGACCTTTCGATGCTTTCTGAAGATGCATTTCTCACAGAAATCCAACTTGCCTGTCTTCGTGCCACATAGCAAATTCCGATTGCTCAGTATTGTCGATCCTTTCTCACTCATGTGACCCAGGCGGAAGTGTCGTAAGCACGTTGAGACATATTCATGGTCATCTGAGGAAGACACTGCACCTCTACCTATAACAGTATTTTCGGACAAAACATACAAGTTTCCAACTCTATTGCATCTCATAAGAACCAGAGCACCCTTCACAACTTTCATAATTCTACCTTTAGCTGAGAACTTACAATTGTCAGAGTCCAAGGCACAAAGAAAAACAAGATTCCTTTTCAGATCAGGAACATGCCGAACCTCTACCAACGTTCTAACGCTTCCATCATGCATCTTGATTTTCACTGTTATAATTCTAACCGTCTTAGATGCAACATTGTTGCCCAGCAAGACACTACCACCATCGATTTCTTTATAAGTGGTAAACCAATCCCTATTGGGACACATGTGGTAGGAACATCCTGAATCAATAATCCATTCATCCTGACGACGAATTCCATTTTCAATCATAGAAAGTGTATTGTCGAAAACATAATCTGATCTTCAATATGCAACACGGATGTTTTTTTCTAATCATAGATGAATAATCTTCTATGATTTCTTTCCCCTTCCTCTGCCTTTCGGGACAGTTTTTTCTGATATGCCCTTCCTTATGGCAATAATAACATTCAATGTTTTTCTTGTTGGATCTATATTTGCCCTTACTACTAGAGTCTTTTGTTTTTCCTCGTACTACCAAACCCTCACTCGAACCATCATTGTCAATCGGAACCTTTTTCTTCAATTCCTTGGAGTTCAAGACTACCTCTATATTCTCTTTGGATAGAGTATCTCTATCATATATCATGGTATCAAAAAAATGCTCATATGAGGGTGGTAATGAGCACAACAACATGATAGCTTGGTCCCCATCATCCATTTCAACATTGTTATTTTCCAGATCCGTGATAGCTTTTGTGAAAGAATCAAGGTGAGTTGAAACAGACGTACCTTCTTGCATTTGTAAGGTGAACAATTGCTTCTTCAGGTATAAGTGATTCGTGAGAGACTTCGTGATGTACAAGTTCTCTAACTTCTGCCATATGCCAGTAGCAGTTTTCTCTTGAGCAACCTTTCACAGACACAATCACTAAAAAAACAGAATCTGACTGTAAGCATTCTCCAGTAACTCATCCTTCTCTTCATCTAACAGTTTGTCAGATAAAGCATTCCTTTCATTCAAAGCTTTATGCAACCCATTCTGAACCAGCAAAGCATGCATCTTTAAACGCCAAAGACCGAAGTTGTTGTTTCCATCGAATTTGTCAATTTCAAACTTCGCAGTCATTTTTCGAATCTTTCACAGTACCTGTGTAGATCTGGTCACCACGAGCACGCTGGAAGAAACGGATTTGAAATCCAACTTCGGATCGCTAAGATATCCCAAAAATAAGTTTCTGCGCTCCGATTAATCAATCTCCTTCGTTGACCATTGAACAACCAATCTTCTTCTACAACCGCATAGATCTACTCGCAATGAGTCCATAAGTTCAAATAGATCTCCAATCAGACTCCGGATCGTCAAGATATTGTGAAAACAATTTTCAGCCTTCGATTTGGACAAAATAGAGTTTGACCGTACGGGTCTGCTGACGTCAGCACCTTTTTGCTTTTGGGTTTCGTTGCATGGGTCAGGTCGACCTGGACTTGACCCAACCTGGATTGGCATAGCTACTGGGCTTCTGAAACGGGTCAGGCTTGACCTGACCTGGGACCAAACCAGAACTACTGCGACCCAGGCCCACCTCTTCTTCTTCATCGTCGTTCTGTAACCAGAACCATAACCTGCAAAACAGGGTCTTTTCCTTCCACGCAATAGCGCATCTTCTTCTCCTGCCAACCTGGCTCTGATACCAATTTGTTGTGATCTAGGGCGTACGAGAAGAGATCATGCATAGAAGGTAAACACGGGAGATTTACGCGGTTCGGCTTTTGGACTACGTCCACAAGAACGATGGAAGAAATTAATATGGAATCAGAAGAGGTTGTACATCCTAGAGAGTCTTAGTCTCTATTTATAATATCAGCCCCAAAACCCTATTATACCCAAACACTACTTCTTATCACATTACAACTTGGGCAATTCAGAGCCCCGATTAACCAAGACTTACTAACTTCTATTGAGCCATACAAATTAACACATTTGAAGGCCAAGTCGAAACAACGTCCGAAATGAAATTCACAACTATGGCGACAACTCTAACAACCTAAGGGCATGTTTGGATGTGTGGTGAAGTGAGGTGAGGTGAGGTGAAGCCTCCATTATCCAAACAAGAAAAGACAATGGGTCATATCAAAAGTACACAATTTCAAAATTCCTCCCATCTTTTTCAAAAAAAGTCAAAAAAGCAACCTCCTTTCTCCACTAAAAGACAAAAAAGATCCACTTTTCTATACAAAAAGTCAAAAAGATTCCATACCAAACAACTAAAAACAAAACACTATCATAACACCTTATATTTTATTCTATCTTGATTTGATGCTTCACCTCACCATACTTCAATTCACCATACATCCAAACAGGCCCTAAGAGCTTTCGGATTTAAAACTTAACGCTTGTTAGTTCCAACTTGGTGATTTCTAGTCACAGATAGTACAATTGTGCATTTAGAAAGGATATAGTTGAACCAGGTTACCTATATTGTGGGTTAGTTATGTATAGATTTTTGCATGAATGTATATGATTTTGAGCATTCAATTTGTCAATAGGTTAGAATCATGATTTTTATTATATTGATTCAAATTTCTATATTTTAACAAGCAAGTCGCAAATAGATTAGGTTTTGAACATGGTTAAGTAATGGCTAGTCAATTTTAAGTGGGTAAACATAATTACAAACCCGATCTCATAGATATACATTGAATTTTGTAGAAAGCCATATTCGATAACTAACATGAGGCAAACCGTGACCTATAAAACCCGAATTACAATCAAATGATCTAGGTAACCTGGCATGGATCACACTACTAATTTAGAGGCTGCAAAGCTTGAATCATGTTGCCGTTTTTAGAGCCTGACTTGCATATTCAAAAGATCTATTCTGAGGCCCACGATCTGAGTGAAGAGTCCTGGGTGTCCTGGATTGACCCCATATTGATTGATATCCATCCAAGTTGGAATCAAATTTAGAGACAGGTCTAGATGGAGATACACCACGGTTCAGCCCAAGACCACATCCCTGTTAGAGTGATCCAATTGGGCATTCAAAATCTTCCTTTACCTTTGTATGCTGCCAACAATTCTGCTGCTCCAGTCTTCCTCTCCAATTTCAAAAACCCTGAAAAGCAGAAAGCCCATGTCCTCTTTTCCTCTCCATTGCATAAAAAGAGGCGAGGAAATAAAACACAACAAAAGAAATTCTATCCCCATTTCCCACAGTCCCATGGGAACCTTCTGCTTCCCCTCAACTCCCTTAATCCTCATCTCCCTCATTCTATTACTCTTCCAACCCTCACAGTCCAAGACCTTTGTTGTTGATGGCCTTGCAGATTGGACAAAGGCAAACCCCACTGTTCATGTTGGAGACTCTCTCAGTAAGTTACAAAAACAAAAGGCCCTTTTTATGTGTATATATAAATACACATTAGAAAGAATCTCTGTACCTTACATTTCCTCTTCTTCTTCTTCTTCTTTTGCATTACTAACATCTCTTTCTTCTTACTCCTCTTATAGTCTTCAAATACCAGCAGAATCTCCCCAACCTCTACATTTTTCGCAACAAAGGAGCATTTGACCTCTGCAACTTCACCCAAGCCACCCTTCTTGACAATGGAAACACTCAATCCTATACGGTATGTGGCTCCATATCTAATTTGAGTTATCTCAAGGCTAAAAAACCTTGGTACTTTCTGGGTTTTCTTCATTATTACTGCTGCTGCATATAGACAGAATTTTACTTCTCCATTTTGCTATTTGGACTCTGAAAAGCCTGTGTCTCTGTCTCTAACTAGGTTCTTTTTATTAAAACCATTGCACTTGAGCTATTTCTAACCTAGCTCTTTTCTGGGTGTTCTTTATCTACGACTGTAAAACTGCTACTAGATATAGATTTCCTTTCCCTTCTGCTGTTTGGATTCCGGAAAAACCTTTGTCTCTAACTGGGTTTTTACTAATACTACTGCATTTGAGCTGTGTTTAAGTTTTAACCTCAATTTATTTCTGGATTTTCTTATGTCTGCCACTACTACTTCTAGGGAGTGTTTTACTTCCCCTTTCTGCTATTCAGACTCCAGAAAAACACCTCTCTCTCTCTCTCTCTAGATTTTTACCAATACTTCTGCATTTTCAGTTGCTTTTAGCCTAGAAAACCTTCTGGGTTTTCTTTATCATTGCAACTGTTATATCTAGAGAGGCTTTTACTTCCTTTTGCTGTAGGAACTCCAGAAAAACTTCTTTGTAATTGGGTATTCCCTAACATTTGACTGTTTTTAACCTCTTTTCCTTTCTGGGTTTTCGTTATCACTACTGCTGCTTCCATGGAGTGTTTTGCTTCTGAATTTTACTATTTAGGCTCAAGAGAAACCGCTCTTACTGGATTTTACTACTGTTTGGGTTATAGTGGTATCCATCCCGCCTGGGTTTCTTCTACTTCTCTTTCAGCAACAGATCAGTTGGGGCCTGTGAACAAGGAGAGAAGGCTGCAATAAAGGTAATTCAGAAAGATTTGGATAAAATGGCTTCTGCGCCGGGCATTTCACCTTCTGCGGCTCCCTCGCCGACCTCCGGAGGGCATTTTCCATCCACTCCAGCATATAATTTGCCTCTCCGCCCACACTCGGCCAGCTCTCCGAGCCCATCCTCAACTAGTCCATCGACACTGCCGGATTCCGGCAGTGGGATCCCTTTCATAAACAGCAATCCGGCTGTCCCTCTTCCGACAGGGGAAACAGATGCTGCTACAATCCGGCCACTGCCGATGTCCGGCCATGGAGGGAAGGTAACTGTTTTAAAAATACTGCGGATATTACATACAGGTTTAGACCATGATTGGCACCAATCTTCTATGAATCTAGTCCAAAACTTCAAATATATTTAATCTCTGTTCCATCTTTATGGCCAGTGGACCACACAAACCGAGATATCAGTCCAGAACTCATATATCAACCTACATCTTTAAATCTATTTTGAATGATATATTAGTCCAAGACCGTCCATTCCGGATTATGGGGCTGATTTGAATGACCCTAACCATCCGATTTTGCAGTCAATAGAAATTTGGACCATTTCCTTTTCTGCCTCTAATTGGACAATTTAGATATCGTGTAATGTATATATCCGGTCATTGTTTAGGAGAAAAATGCCCCTCCTAGTATGACCCATTGGGATGCATGATAATCATGAAAGTCCGTTTGAGTGGAAAGAAAGATATACATGAGACCTACCTATATGTAGAATTTAGACAATATGAGATCATTCTAACCCTGTGATCCATAGCCCAAAAATTTAATGGCGTGTGAAAAGACTAGATAGACGCAAGGGTGGGCTCCATGACCCAAGAAAAGAGTGGCGGCAAACAAGGCATTTCAGAGAACTACCATATATGCTTAGATCTTTTATAATTATCTATGTTAGTACTAGTAGGCCCACAAATGAGCTGTGCAATTATGTAAATTGCACAGCATCCACTTTCTTTCTTCTTTTCTAGCCATGGAAAGGAGAGGGAGACATGCTGCCTGCTACCTTTTCCTTTCATTATCATTGCCTATTGATATTGATATGATTGTGTTTCTATGGGAATCAAAGGTGAGCTAATTGGTGGGGTTTTGTGATGATTCCTTACAGGCGGTTGTGGGGCTGCCTCAAATTCAAATGCTCACACTATACATGGTCTGGATGATCTGGGGCTTGACCTTGGTTTAAATCAACCATTGATCTATTTGCTTGGAGATGGTTGCCTTGGAGTGTGTAATTTTAGGGATGGCTAACCTTGGTTTTGTAATGTAATCTTGTGTATACACTCTCTTTTTAATTCTATGATATTATTATTAAATGGTAGATTACTTTGGGCCTTTCAATGCTTTTTACTGTTGAATGGAATCTGTCTTTAGACCCATGCCCAATATAAGAATTAAAGTAGAACTGATAAGATTAATCAACTTTAAGACCCATAAAAAAAGCTGTAGTTTACTTTGGACTCATTTCCAAAATCGTGTGTGTATGTTCTTAAAACAAGTGCCAGGTGGGACTCTTCAAAGATACAATGTTGCAAAAAGAACAGTGCATAAAGATTTGTTAGACTATTAAAATTGCCAAGCATAGCTTGAGAACAGATACTCAATTTAATGTTTAACCAAGTTGGTCAAACTTGGAAGACTAAACGAGTTTTAAGGAATCTAGTTCTTAAGAAAAATGTATACAAGATCATGCAATTGTGACTTTCCTAGCAATTTAGGATAATTAAGAAAATTATTGAATGATTATTAGTTAAGAAAATGGAAATTAAATTAATTCATTTGAGACTTTTTATTTTTATTTTTTATAAAGGAGTTGTCTCAGCGATTCGGGTTGCATTAATCCTTACGGGTCTAGAGGAAACCGAGTAAATCTCTTGTGGCCTCAGTGTGGTAGTGTATTTTCTGAATGCTCAATCTCCTACAGTAAACTGTGGTCTTAGGCCAACTGAAATACCCCTCAGAATTACTTTATTTGAGATTAATTGGATATGTGTATGTAAAGGTGTCACGACCCGGGCCCGAGATCTGATTACTTCGGACGGACCCCCGAGTCGCGGAACCATACTTACTCCCGTAAATCCTGAATTAACTGAAGTTAAGACAAGACTCACAAGGGATATCAAATCACAATACCTGTCAATGTACAATGTGCGGAAAACATGTATATATACATTGACTACAATTAACTTTACACAAAAGTAAAGTTCCCTTATACAAATTTACAGCCCACTAAAACCAACACTGCACACTTAAATTACAATGCAGTTGGTATTTAATTACAATCCAAAATTCTCTATTACAAAAATATTCATTTACAATCGCCCTCCGACTACGCCCACTCCGCTAAACCTCCTGGAGGTAACGGACGGGCCTCCTCCGCAGGCGGCGCGGCCTCGGCAGGACCGGCACGGGCATCTGGGCCTGTGATATCATCAATAACACGTGAACACGAAGGTTCAACAAGATACATGCATTTTCATGATTCTTCATGTTATTTAACAATTCTTTAACAATTCTATACAAGAATTCAATAAGGTAAGAACTTAAACAGTTCTACATTAAAAGAACTTAACAGTTCTATATAACCTACTTCAATTCCATAACAAATATCTATGTCAATCATATCCTTTCATTTCGTTCATTTCGTTCATTTCGTTCATTTCGTGTCTTCCAACGGAAGCAGTGTAAGCACAAGGCGGAAGGGCAAACCATTCATGGCCTAGGCTTTAAGATTATTCAATTTTCATTTAGTCACATTAATTAAGCACAAGGCGGAAGGGCAAACCATTCATGGCCGAGGCTTCAAGATTGTTTCACTTTTCATTACATGACTTTTCACAATGGTGGAAATTTTCCAGTGTCTTGATCAGAGAGCACTGGCATTCCACGAGGCTCCGGAACGCCCCTCACATCTACTGCAGCAGGAATTATTCATTCATTCAAGTTACTGTCACCTTTAGTGACTATTCATTTCATTTCATTTCATTAATTCAATTCATGTATTCTGTCATTTCGTGCATTATGTCAATGACGTTCACTATGTCAATGAAGTTCACCTCTGTGTCACTTCATGGATTCTATTCATTTCTTATCAATTCTATTCATACTTCTAAGCCAGACAAACGAGTGAAGCGTTAGTTATCCAATGTACATGTTATTTTTGATGAATATCACTTTATGTATTTGATTTGTACATTGAGACGACCTTCGCTAACACCTATGTAGGCTTAGACATCAGCATGGAATAGCCTGTACAAATTAGGCTTCATTTCCATAATCTTTTCTGAGTTCATCTCAGCTGTCGGTTGGCCTGTCGGCTGACCGACCATACAACGTCGGTTGACCTATCGGTGAACCGACACTTTGTCGGTTCAAGTTCCAGAAGCTGGATTTCCAGTCCATTCTCTGATACATTTGTCGGTCAGGTATCGGTCAGGTGTCGGCTGACCGAAGATACCACATCGGTTAACCGACATATTGTCGGTTTGAATTCCAGAGAGCTGGAATTCACTGAGACAGATTCCAGATCTGTCGGTTAGTCCGTCGGTTGACCTGTCGGTCGACCGACACTTCCATGTAGGCTGACCGACACAATGTCGGTCAGAATTCCAGAGAGCTGAAACTCTCCGAGACAACTCCCAGAGCTGTCGGTTCACTCGTCGGTTGACCGTCGGTCAACCGACACTGACCCAGAAGCTCAGTTCTGAGCTTCAGATTTTCTGAAGTGAAACTTCAGGATTTGAGTCAAATGAACTCCAATCTCTCTAAAACACTATAAATCATAAGAATACATATGTACTTGCCTTTTGTGAAGGTTGAATGGAGAATAAACCTTCCTTAGCTTGTAGTTCCAAGAGAAAACCTTGATTCCAAGCTTGACACTTTCACAATTTGAAAACAAAGTTGGGGAAGATGAAGTGAAGGATGAAAACTCCTTGAAAACACTTACAAATCCCTTGTTTGCCTCTTGATTGAGTAAGATTGGAAGGAAAGAAGAAAAAAAGCAAGAAGAAAGGTGCCTAGGGTTTGGAAGAAGATGGAAATGAGATGAATGATCTCATTTAGGTTATTTTAGCTTATATAAGCTATGAAAGTGCACTTAAGTCCATCCATTCCACTAAATTACAATTTAAGTCAAATGAAGGGTCATTTGACCGGATTCTCGTCAAACGACGTCGAACCTATGATGAAAGTTGACGTACTCGTCGAGATACACGCGTTGGTATCAAGAGTTTCCGTATTCGACAAAATACGCGAAATTTCGTATTTACATAAAAGTCCTTCATTTCTACGTTTGAGTCTAAAACTCCATTTAAACCATGCAAATCCATTCTTTACCATTCCATTAAGCCCAATTCATTCATTTGAGGCTTATTCCATATTATTTGGTCATTGACCATCATTAGCTCAATTAACCGCAGTTAATTAGCTTTAAGCATAACCAATCCACTTAATCTTTTCATTATCCGTTCATTCTATTCATTTGGGACTAACTCATCGAGCTTAGTCATTAATTACCATTAAACTAGTTAAACATGGTTAACTAGCACTAATTTCAATTAACTAGAGTTAATCTTGATTAACTCGGGACGAGACCTGACAACTATCACAACTTTTTGAACCATTCGGTCCTCCGAATGCAATTCAAATCAATGCAATCCAATTACAAGGAAAATAAACAATTCAATTCAAAATTACCTGAACAAATAGCTCGGGATACTTCTGAGCCATTTGCTCCTCAAGTTCCCATGTAGCTTCATTAGGTTCATGATGATCCCAAAGGACCTTGACCCACTTGATCGTTCTAGTACGCAGAACTGCCTCCTTTGTATCTATGATCTGAACTGGCTTCTCAACATATGTGGTGTTTGGTAACACTTCGATCTCTTCATGATGAATGACATGTGAAGGATCATACACATACTTCCGAAGCATAGAAACATGAAATACATTATGAATACCGGAGAGTTCTGATGGGAGGTCTAGGCGATAAGCCACATCTCCAATTCGACTCGTGACCTTGAAAGGTCCAATAAATCTCGGGGAAAGCTTCCCTTTCTGTCCGAATCGAACAGTACCTTTCATTGGAGAAGTCTTCAAAAAGACTAAATCATTAACTGCAAACTCTAGATCACGCCGACGATTGTCAGCATAGCTCTTTTGCCGTGACCTAGCAACTTTTAGCCTTTCCTGTATCCTCTGGACTTTCTCTGCTGTTTCTGCAATAATCGTAGGACCATGGAAACTCCGAGTTCCAACTTCTTCCCAGCTAACTGGGGTCCTACACTTCCGACCATACAATGCCTCAAATGGTGCCATCTCAATGCTGGAGTGATAGCTATTGTTGTACGCAAATTCGCACAAAGCTAAATGGTCATCCCAATCACTCCCGAAATCAATCACACTGGCACGGAGCAAATCTTCCAGAGTCTGTATAGTCCTTTCTGATTGCCCATCTGTCTGAGGATGGTAAGCAGTACTAAACTGAAGTCTAGTGCCAAACGAATTCTGAAATGACTTCCAGAATGTGGACACAAACCTGCTATCCCGATCGGAGACAATCGAGACCGGTGTTCCATGCAATCGAGTCACTTCTTTGACAAACAGTTTAGACATCTCACTGAATCCTATATCCTTTCTGATGGGAATGAAGTGTGCAGACTTTGTAAGACGATCAACGATCACCCATACGGCATCGTGCTGCTTCCTCGTCCTCGGTAAACCCGATACAAAGTCCATCGTAATGTTCTCCCACTTCCATTTAGGAATTTTCAGTGGATGAAGCAATCCCGGTGGTTTCCGGTGCTCAACTTTTACACGCTGGCAAGTTAAGCAGGATGATACATAACCTGCTATCTCTCGCTTCATGTTATTCCACCAGAATCTATCCTTCAGATTTTTGTACATCTTCGTACTTCCAGGATGCATAGAATACCTGGTGTGATGAGCTTCAAACATGATAGCTTGTTTAAGATCTTCTTGAGCTGGGACACATAATCTGTCTCTAAAATACAGAACTCCTTCTACTAACACGAAATCTGGCTTCGTGGCAAGGTTATCTCTAATCCTTACCAAATCAAGGTCTTGAAATTGTCTAGCCTTGATCTCCGTGATAAGCATTGGTTCAAAGACAGACATTGCTGCAAGCATTACTTTACTGTCTATCATTTCAATAGCCACATCCAGATCTCTGAATTCTTCGATCATGTCCCACTCACCAACTAACGATGCCAAGTCAGCTGATTTCCGACTCAAAGCATCAGCCACCACATTACCCTTTCCAGGTACATATTTGAATGGAAAGTCGTAGTCCTTGATTAGCTCTAACCAACGACGTTGCCTTGAATTAATATCTTTATGAGTGAATAGATACTGAAGGCTCCTGTGATCGCAATGGACTTCAAAAGTCTCTCCATACAGATAATGTCTCCATTGCTTCAATGTAAACACAACCGCCGCGAGCTCTAAATCATGTGTGGCATAATTCTTTTCATGTTCCTTTAACTGACGCGAACCGTAGGCAATCACCCTACCATTCTGCATCAATACACATCCCAAGCCAATACCCGAGGCATCTGAGTATATCTCAAATCCTCCTCTCCCGTCGGGTAAAGACAAGATTGGGGCTGAAATCAACTTTTGCTTCAAGGTTCGAAAACTAGACTCACATGCATCATTCCATTCAAAGGAAGAGCTCTTGCGAGTCAGTTTCGTTAATGGCGATGCTATCCTTGCGAAGTCCTTGACGAACCTCCTATAATAGCCTGCCAATCCCAAGAAACTTCTTACTTCTGGCACATTCTTCGGGCTCTGCCAATTGGTAACTGCTTCAATCTTAGCTGGGTCAACTGCTAATCCATCTCCGGAAATGATATGACCCAGAAATGCAACCTGCTGCAACCAAAAGTCGCACTTTTCGAGTTTTGCATACAACTGATTCTCTCTCAGTATCTGCAAGGCTGTCCTCAAATGACGTGAATGCTCGACCTCTGACTCTGAATAGACCAGGATGTCATCAATGAAGATTACCACAAACTGGTCTAGGAAGGGAGCAAACACCCTATTCATTAAAGCCATAAACACTGCAGGTGCATTGGTTAGACCAAATGGCATAACTAAAAACTCGTAGTGACCGTAACGAGTCCTGAATGCAGTCTTCTGCACATCTTGATCCTTAACCCGAATCTGATGATAACCAGATCGGAGATCAATCTTGGAGAAATATGATGCACCCACGAGTTGATCAAACAACTCGTCAATTCTAGGCAGAGGATACTTGTTCTTGATTGTCATCTGATTTATCTGCCTATAATCGATACACATTCGCAGGGTACCATCTTTCTTCTTCACAAACAATACAGGTGCTCCCCATGGTGAGACACTAGGTCTGATAAAACCTTTGTCCAGCAAATCCTGTATCTGCTTCTTCAACTCACACAACTCTGATGGTGCCATTCGATACGGTGCCTTCGATATTGGTGCAGTACCGGGCACAAGTTCAATTGTAAAGTCCACTTCCCTAGCTGGAGGTAGACCTGGCACTTCATCCGGAAACACGTCTGGAAATTCACAGACTACAGGAATGTTTCGCAATTCCTGTACAGGCTTCTTCTCTGAAACGAATGCGATGTAGCCTTCACTACCACTACGCATCATACGTTCAGCCTTAAGTGCTGAAACGAGCCTGGTGTCATACTTCTTCTGCACTCCTTCAAACAATACACTGGCATTGGCTTCATTAACCCTGAAGGTAATGACTTTGCGAAAACAGTCTAGACAAGCCCTGTACTTCGCAAGCCAATCCATGCCGAAGATCACATCGAAATCATTCATAGGTAGTATCACCAGATCAGCTGGCATTGATACATCTCCAATTCTAATAGTGCATTGTGGAATATATAATTCACACACTACTTTACACCCTAAAGGAGTAGATACAGTAAAATCATAAGACAATTGCATGATCCGGTCTTGCATGCCACCAGCAAATGCGGGTGCTACAAATGAGTGTGTGGAACCGGGATCAAACAATGCAATTGCAAGTCTATTATCTACAAAAATTGTACCTTCAACCACATTTGTGGCAACATCAGCTTGTTCCCTGTTGACAGCATAAGCCATCCCAGCCATCTGTGGCCTGTTTGGCTGCTGCTGCTGTCTCGGTTGTTGTCTCTGCCACTGACGCTGCTGGCCCTGACGTTGTGGCTGTGGTTGCTGTTGTTGCTGTGGTCTAGGAGGAGGAGCTGGTAAAGCTAATCTCTGCGGGGGAGCAGGAAGTGCTGCTTGACCCTGCGCAGGATACTGGTACGGAGCTCTATCATCTCTCCTAGCTCTTGGACACTGTGCCATTCTGTGTTCCAAAGAACCACAGACGAAGCAGGCTCCAGTATTCCTCCAACATAGCTCAGTCCGGTGACTCTTGCCACAAGTCTCACAGACTGGCAGATTCTCTCTTCTCTCATTCCTAGGAATGAATCTCTGCTTTTGTTTCTTATTTCTAGACTGTCCTCCTTTCTTAAACCAGGAGTCACCACTTCTCTTGGTGTTCACAGTCTCTCTATCTCTCTCTCTCTGAATTTCCTCAGCGGTATATGCCCTGTCTACGGCATCATCAAACGTCGTAGGCTTCTGTCCAGCCATTACGATCGCTTTGTAATCGGGGTTCAACCCAATGAGGAATCTCTTAACCTTCTTCTCCTCAGTATCCACCAAGTCTATAGCATACTTGGACAACTGTAAGAAGGTATGAACATAGGCAGCTACGGTCATTTGACCTTGCTTCAAGTGTAGGAATTCCGATTCCTTTTGCTGCTGCACATGCTCGGGAATAAACTTTCTTTGGAACTGTTTCTTGAAAGTCTCCCAAACGTCCGGTGCGGTCATGACTTTAAATGTGTCCTTGACACTCTTCCACCAAGTATTTGCTCCCCCTCTAAACATCGTAGAGGTGAGCAACACTCTCTGCCTGCGAGTGCAGACGACCGTTTCTAACACATCTTCAATGTGTTCCAGCCACTCATCAGCTTGTATGACATTTTCAGTACCATGGAACTCTGTAGCTCCTCTTTTACGAAACCGTTCATAAACAGCATGAGGGTCCGTCTCCTTGTGCTGTAATACTAGCTGAGTCTCAACATGAGGCTGTAGTGGAACAGACGGGGCTTGCATGGCTTGCAACATCGAAGTCATTTGGGTTTGCAAACCTAACTGAGCTTCATGACTTTTCGCAATCTGCTCATTAGTTCTGGCTAACTGTTCCAGAATAGCAGTAAACCGAGCATCATTATCCGATGCTGGGGGAGGTGGTGTAGTACCGTCATTGACAGTAACTTCTACGAAGTTATCACTCCCTGATCCAGAAGCCATACTGTAAACAATATGGAAGGTAAGATAAACATCTATACACTTCCATGACATTTATATCACATATAGTGAAAGCAATAAATACAAATCCAAGATTGGATTCGTCCTATCGATATCGTTCCTCACTTCGTTCTTAGTTGTCCTAAGGCTTTTAAAAGTTCCTTAACCTAGTTCTCAACCTAGGCTCTGATACCATACAATAAGTATGTCACGACCCGGGCCCGAGATCTGATTACTTCGGACGGACCCCCGAGTCGCGGAACCATACTTACTCCCGTAAATCCTGAATTAACTGAAGTTAAGACAAGACTCACAAGGGATATCAAATCACAATACCTGTCAATGTACAATGTGCGGAAAACATGTATATATACATTGACTACAATTAACTTTACACAAAAGTAAAGTTCCCTTATACAAATTTACAGCCCACTAAAACCAACACTGCACACTTAAATTACAATGCAGTTGGTATTTAATTACAATCCAAAATTCTCTATTACAAAAATATTCATTTACAATCGCCCTCCGACTACGCCCACTCCGCTAAACCTCCTGGAGGTA
This sequence comes from Umbellularia californica, assembly GCA_028538565.1. Lineage (NCBI taxonomy): Eukaryota > Viridiplantae > Streptophyta > Magnoliopsida > Laurales > Lauraceae > Umbellularia > Umbellularia californica. Next base: position 20,820,461 of record JAPQWN010000006.1, read on the forward strand.
ACGGACGGGCCTCCTCCGCAGGCGGCGCGGCCTCGGCAGGACCGGCACGGGCATCTGGGCCTGTGATATCATCAATAACACGTGAACACGAAGGTTCAACAAGATACATGCATTTTCATGATTCTTCATGTTATTTAACAATTCTTTAACAATTCTATACAAGAATTCAATAAGGTAAGAACTTAAACAGTTCTACATTAAAAGAACTTAACAGTTCTATATAACCTACTTCAATTCCATAACAAATATCTATGTCAATCATATCCTTTCATTTCGTTCATTTCGTTCATTTCGTTCATTTCGTGTCTTCCAACGGAAGCAGTGTAAGCACAAGGCGGAAGGGCAAACCATTCATGGCCTAGGCTTTAAGATTATTCAATTTTCATTTAGTCACATTAATTAAGCACAAGGCGGAAGGGCAAACCATTCATGGCCGAGGCTTCAAGATTGTTTCACTTTTCATTACATGACTTTTCACAATGGTGGAAATTTTCCAGTGTCTTGATCAGAGAGCACTGGCATTCCACGAGGCTCCGGAACGCCCCTCACATCTACTGCAGCAGGAATTATTCATTCATTCAAGTTACTGTCACCTTTAGTGACTATTCATTTCATTTCATTTCATTAATTCAATTCATGTATTCTGTCATTTCGTGCATTATGTCAATGACGTTCACTATGTCAATGAAGTTCACCTCTGTGTCACTTCATGGATTCTATTCATTTCTTATCAATTCTATTCATACTTCTAAGCCAGACAAACGAGTGAAGCGTTAGTTATCCAATGTACATGTTATTTTTGATGAATATCACTTTATGTATTTGATTTGTACATTGAGACGACCTTCGCTAACACCTATGTAGGCTTAGACATCAGCATGGAATAGCCTGTACAAATTAGGCTTCATTTCCATAATCTTTTCTGAGTTCATCTCAGCTGTCGGTTGGCCTGTCGGCTGACCGACCATACAACGTCGGTTGACCTATCGGTGAACCGACACTTTGTCGGTTCAAGTTCCAGAAGCTGGATTTCCAGTCCATTCTCTGATACATTTGTCGGTCAGGTATCGGTCAGGTGTCGGCTGACCGAAGATACCACATCGGTTAACCGACATATTGTCGGTTTGAATTCCAGAGAGCTGGAATTCACTGAGACAGATTCCAGATCTGTCGGTTAGTCCGTCGGTTGACCTGTCGGTCGACCGACACTTCCATGTAGGCTGACCGACACAATGTCGGTCAGAATTCCAGAGAGCTGAAACTCTCCGAGACAACTCCCAGAGCTGTCGGTTCACTCGTCGGTTGACCGTCGGTCAACCGACACTGACCCAGAAGCTCAGTTCTGAGCTTCAGATTTTCTGAAGTGAAACTTCAGGATTTGAGTCAAATGAACTCCAATCTCTCTAAAACACTATAAATCATAAGAATACATATGTACTTGCCTTTTGTGAAGGTTGAATGGAGAATAAACCTTCCTTAGCTTGTAGTTCCAAGAGAAAACCTTGATTCCAAGCTTGACACTTTCACAATTTGAAAACAAAGTTGGGGAAGATGAAGTGAAGGATGAAAACTCCTTGAAAACACTTACAAATCCCTTGTTTGCCTCTTGATTGAGTAAGATTGGAAGGAAAGAAGAAAAAAAGCAAGAAGAAAGGTGCCTAGGGTTTGGAAGAAGATGGAAATGAGATGAATGATCTCATTTAGGTTATTTTAGCTTATATAAGCTATGAAAGTGCACTTAAGTCCATCCATTCCACTAAATTACAATTTAAGTCAAATGAAGGGTCATTTGACCGGATTCTCGTCAAACGACGTCGAACCTATGATGAAAGTTGACGTACTCGTCGAGATACACGCGTTGGTATCAAGAGTTTCCGTATTCGACAAAATACGCGAAATTTCGTATTTACATAAAAGTCCTTCATTTCTACGTTTGAGTCTAAAACTCCATTTAAACCATGCAAATCCATTCTTTACCATTCCATTAAGCCCAATTCATTCATTTGAGGCTTATTCCATATTATTTGGTCATTGACCATCATTAGCTCAATTAACCGCAGTTAATTAGCCTTAAGCATAACCAATCCACTTAATCTTTTCATTATCCGTTCATTCTATTCATTTGGGACTAACTCATCGAGCTTAGTCATTAATTACCATTAAACTAGTTAAACATGGTTAACTAGCACTAATTTCAATTAACTAGAGTTAATCTTGATTAACTCGGGACGAGACCTGACAAAAGGCTAAGCCTTTTCCTAGGAGATGAATTGAAGTGTTACTTGTGAAAGGTAGTCACAGAAGAGAGGCAATGCAAGACTTTGAGAAAGCAACATGATGTTTTATTGTTTCATCGGAAGCCTCCAACGAGAAAAGACATGATTATGTGGAGTAACTAAGAGTGTCGTTGATGGGGTCAAAAGGAAGAAGGTACTCGCAATGCAAAACCTAAGCAGTTGAGTAGGTGTAAGGTAGATAGCAAGTAGGTGAAATTATATAGCACGAATCATGTACTACTAGAGAACTTTCACTCCATCCATGCACAATGATAGACAGGGATCTTTCTTCTTCGCAGCATGAATGTAGGTTGTGTAGGGGTAGGTATTCAATATTCATGACCTGAGTTGGGCCGGGATTAGGCATACCTCGGCTTGGCCTGACAGTAGAGACACAAGCCCGTATCTTTGCAAATCTAGCCTAAGCCCACCCCGGGCTGTAAATGTCAGGCCCAAGTCCACCCATTTAGTCAAAGGGGATGAGTTGAACTGGGGTTTTATGAGTTGAATGGACTTTCTAGCAATTGTTTGGACAAATTATCACTAAATTATAATTATAACTACTCATTCAGATTGGGTTGAGCTCTGTGCAGCCGGGGCCCAAATATCAAATGGGCTCAAATTATATATCTGCGCCTAACCCAATGTAGCCGTGCATAGACCAAGCCAGGCAAGCCCGACCCAAGAGCACCCCTAGTTTTGTGGTCTTAGCTTGGTGGGGACTTCCTTTCCCATTGCGATAAATTTTAGACTGAAACTCTCAAATTGATGTAATAAGGCGAACAATGATGATATGATCCCATCTTCTCTTGTTTCTATTTCTATTAAAGGGGAGATTTTTTGGTGGTCATGTTTGGATATTTACCTTTAGTTATTCATTTTTATCCACTTACGAAAATACAAATCTTAAGTATTAAATTACATAAATAAAAAGGCCTTCCTAAATCTCCTTTCCCATTTCTTTTAATCGGTTAGGAGTCATATTTTAGATTAGAAGATAGGGGGATTGATCCTTGGGCACAAGTGTGAAAAAATAAGGGCATGTTTCTTTTTCAGAATTCTTGACAAGAATTTGGTGTGTTGGGTTTTTTTTTTTTTTTATAAGATGTGACATCTTGTCCGCTTTTGAAATGTGTTTCTTTCACCAGAATTTCAAATTCCAACCACCAAAAAGTCTCAAATGACCTTTTGGAATTCCATCCTCAATGCATTTAGTTCGAGTTCCAAATGCTCCACCAAGAGGAGGGGTTTAGGATTCCACCTCAAGGGGACAACTTTTGGAGGATTTGAAATTCATCCAAACATGAATTCTGAAAGTTCTGGAAAAAAAAAAGTCGTAAGGTATCAACACCACTCAATCATTAGTACATTGGCTCCTAAACCTTGCGTACACACGCACACTCCCCAGTTGGAAATGGTTTTTTACGGAGTCACATAAAAGCTAGTTCCTTTTTTTAATTTTCCTCTAGGAAAAATGACTATACCAAACATGAAATTTTAGGTCTCATTTCACATCATTTTGTTTTGAAAATGTTTTTATGTTGAAAACAAATTGTGCTCATATTGTTTTATTCTGAGAAATGTCGTGAAGAATTTGTTTGTTGCATCAAACCGGGCTATCTCTTCCCAGAAGGCATCATTTTTCCAAAATTTTTTTTGGAAATGGCTTCACTAAGAAGCTAAACATGTTCTCATACTATCTCTAAGTTGAGAATGTTAGATTGTATGGACTCAATCCATCAGTGAATGTGATAAATTGATTAATTTCTTTATTTATCAATAAATAATCATGCTTTTATTTTCATGAGATGAATGTTATTTTATTACTTTATGCACATGACCAATATATATGACATAATGGTTCATGAGTTGAACCGGGTCCCATTAGTATATTAGATGTGATATATGTATGGATGAGATCCACACACGGGAGATATATATCACAAATCTTATACTTAAATAGCTTCACAACCAGTGATGAGACTGGGCTTCTTATCTGATAAGGTTGCAGCACTTTGATCACTATGAGATAGTGTAATTTGTCTCGATCATAAGAATGTAAGGTTTTGGATCATGGTGCTGGTACATTGGATGTATTGAAGGACCATGAGAAGCACCTTATGGAATTCCGTCTCAATAATAAGGTCTGCTCTCATAATTCCCTAGTAATGGGCTCTCAATCCTGAGACATTGATGAACTCAAGTTTCTATCTATTTATTTGCTTTGAGTCACCAATGAGTGAGGCCAACTATAGGTCAACGCCTCGGTGTCTTGGGTATGTGGTAGTAGGATTGTGGGAACATTGAATGATCAAGATGGAATCTATCTCTATTATCCCCTTGTGTCAATTAATGGATTTGTCATTAGTAAGTGCGCACCCATCTCGATTAAGAGTTAATTGGATGGTACGTACTGATGATCATAGTAATTAATTGGGGCTCAAGGATAATAAAATGTGGAACTAAGATTGAAAGAGACAGATTTATTCCAATTGATCCATGGATATTGATAGAGGGGCCTACTTGTGGTAATTGGGAAGTTTAGGGTCTTCATTGTAATTTATTTCTAAGACTGGGGTGCAATTCCATTTATATAGTGGTGTTATTTGCAATTAACTGTGGGCCCGGATTGCACATGAGATGTGAGGTCGCGGTGTCCCAATTGGAGCCAGCTTTCTAAGGAATCCCTAGTGGTCCCCACGCTAGCTCAAGTTATTAGAAAGATACTAATTATAGTAAAACTCTAAAAGGAAATAGAAAGTTACTATTTCTATTAGAAGTGAGACTTCTAATAGTGGTAATAGTAAGTTACTAATTAAAATGGAAGTGAGACTTCTATTTTAGAAAGAAGAGAGTTACTAATTGTTAGAGAAGTAAGACTTCTATTTCAATTAGATAACAAATAAGAGAAGCTTGCTTTTAGCAATAAATAGAGGACATAAGAGGTCTTGGACGTCCATGCAAATTCCTTCCTAGGGATTCACGCCCATGCCCTTTTGTGCAAGAGTTGCACATGCTTTGTCTCCTCTTCTTCCCTCTTCTAGTTCTCTTCTAGTTTCCTTGAGAGTTTTCTCTTGGAGATCCCACTCATCTTCTTGAGAAAAGAGAATTTGATACGGGTCATAGCATGGAAGATCAAAAGGTCTTGGAGATTCCTATTTGATAAGTGAAAGAGTTTCATCATCAAATATAGACGCAACTTCTCCATTAGAGCATAACCGAGCTTTTAAGGTATAATCTGCTTCGTTGCATGTTGTAGATTTTATGGATGCTTGTTTGCTTCTATTTTATCTTTTAGATAGTTTTATTTACTGATCATGATGGCTGAGATTGAGGGTTATGCATCCTGGATTGGGTTTTTGGCCTTATGGGTACTTGATCCCAGTATCAAGTTGGTCAAAAGTTTTTGAAAATCTATCCACGAGGCCCACCTAGTTCCAACAGAGAATGCAGAATCGTTTCTATGAAACAATGCCAAACACACCCTTAGATGTTGCTAAAAACTGTTTCCACTTTTCATGCATTATGAAGAACACATGTATGAAGATTCTCAAATTCTCCAAAAGCTATCCCTTTGAGGCAGAATTCCAAAGTCCTCTCTCTTGGTGGAGCATTTGATGAAATCCCAACAAAAAAACAAAGAGTTTGGAATTATATGAATTTCAAATGGTCATTTGAGACCATGTAGGTGGCTGAAATTTGGAGTTCTTGTAATAAAGAAATATGACATTTTTAATGCCGGGGGCAAGCCATTACATTATATCCAAGAAGCCACAACATGCCAAATTCTTATAAGAAATTATAGTAAAAGGAGGGAGTTTCAAATGATCTATATGAATCACTAGAATTTTGCCGGCAGGCATTTCAAATGACACATTTGTTATACATGGTTCTTAGATATCCGGCATTTGGAATGCTAGATAGCTTTGAGCTTTCCAAAATGCCACTTGTTAGAGAACTGTATTTGGAATTCTCCAAATGCTCTATTACAAGAAATCCTTAAAAGCTTGCAACCGAATAGAACTTAAATAAGAACTACATTTTCTAATGCTAACTATAAAGAGTGAGGGCTACGTAGGAACCATCCATTTATTTTAGATCCTACAATGGATAGCCATCCAAAAAATGAGTCTGGATTCTCTAAGGGTGGAACCATAAACACTGAAAATCATTATCCCATCTTATTCTATCATTAAGAAAAATCATTCTTCAATCAAAGTTGTACCCACAATCAGATTGATAATGGGTAAGACTTCTCTATCACATTGTTAACATGTAAAATTTGAATTTTTATTCTTTTATTTAAGCATGTGTTTTAGACGTGAACAATCGTAGGATGAAAATTAAGGATTTTACCAAAAAAGATACCTTAGATGCAGCTACACCAAAAAAGGCCCTCTTAGTTCCCTCGCATGGAAGTGGTCCCCTCCTTTTTTTTTTTTGTTGTTGTAAAATGACATATGCAAGGGTCAATATCGACCATTTACGGTAGTTTTAAACTCAAAAAATCCTAGTTCCCTTGTCTTCCTCCTCCTCTCTTTCTCAAACCCAATTGGGTTTGTAACTTAAACTAGACTTCATCAAATCTGGAGTTCTTTTTTTTTTTTAAACCCACTTGTCTTCCGAAATTATAAGAAATGTAACTTAGGGAGATGTGTAGGGATTCCGATTTGAGATTAAAAAAAGAACATTGAAATTCTCATATTATCTAAAGAAAACCCTAATCTCCAAACCGATATGGCCTTTTCTTTCTCTCGATTATTATGCTCTTCCTTGAAAAGATGAAAAAAAAAAAAAAAAAACACTGTATTAGGGATGTGATAAACTAGAGAAGATTAGTACAAAAACCGATTTTAGGTTTTTAGTTGATACTTGATTTGATTTATAATCTGTATCAGGGATATGACAAATTGAAAAAGGTTAGGCTACAAATACTCATTTTAGGTTTTCATTTGGTCTTCTCCATCGGGTTTGGAGAAGTGAGGTTCGGGGAAGATGATGAGAAATTGGTTTTTTTGGCATATGGAGGGTCGATAGAACTCATTTTAAAGAAACGGAAGTGGTCCTAGGGTCGATATAACTCATGTTAAAAAAAAAAAAAAAATCGGAAGTGGTCCTGGACCACTCTTGTGTGAGGGAAACTAAGATGGCGTTTTCGTTGGAGCTCGCATCTTAGGTGACTTTTCTGAGACCCTCCCCTTTTTAGGGAGGGTCGATATCGACTGGGATCTCATTTCAACAAAATAATAATAATAATAATAATAAAAACAAAAACGGAAGTAGTCGTACCACTTCCGTACAAGGGAAACTAAGAGGGCCTTTTCGGTATAGTCCGCATCTAAGGTGACTTGTGTTTGCTTGTATTTTGTTCATTTTCCTCCTACTGAGAGCACTAAGTTATCACCACAGGCTGCTAAATGCATATTTTTGGGTTACAGTAATGAACACAAAGGGTTTTTGTGTTATGATCAATTCGAAAAACGCATGTGCATATCTCATAATGTGATTTTCTTGGAACGGATTCCCTTTTTTTCTTTACGTTTGGATAGTTATCCTATTGCTGTATCCTATCTGCCACAATTCTCAGAGTTTGCTTCTCCGTCACCTATTCCCAAAGTTTATGTCCGGCGGAACACGGTCCCTCCTCTATGACTCCCTCTCCTGATCCTCTCCCAACGCCGCCTACTAAATCTTCAGGTAATAATACTTCTTCTGATAGCACCATTTCCCTGCGACGCTCTAGTCGTCCTTCTGTTGCCCTTAACCGCTATGGATTTCCTGCTCTTCTTACTTTTTTGAATAGTACTCCATATCCACCTCATATTCACAGGCCTCAAAGACTGTTTACTGGCAGGATGCTATGACTGAAGAATTGGTTACTCTTGAAGCAAGCCAAACATGGAAATTGGTACCGGCCCCGGATGGAGCCTCTGTGATTGGCAGCAAATGGATATACTCCGTCAAAGTACACCTTGGCAGAAAGGGCCTAGGTCGATCGAAGACATAGGCTAACATGGTTCTATCTGTGAGGTCAGAGTTACATGATATAGTGTTGTCAGTCGATCGCGAGAGGTCCTCGGTCGACCGAGTACACAAAGAATTATAGACAGCCTGACAGGCAGCTCCCAATTTAGGGTTCTGCGATGTTTGTGTCTGTAGGTCGACCGAGTACACACAGAGTCCGGAATACCTAGTTTTTGCCTTTCTTCCATTTTTATCCAATTTTCCATCCAAATCCGTCAATCTTCATCTAAAATCATACACAATCATCTCCAAATATGAAATCACCTCGATCAATCATCAAACCATCACAAATGGGCCATTGATCTTCCAAATGGTTGTTTTCCATCCATCAATGATAAAAAAAACACAAAATAGAGCTTATAAAGGAAGAGATCTACAGATCAAGCATCAAATAGACAATCTATTGCAAAAGAGCCATGCTACTTGTCCCGGGGATCTTGTCCCGGGACTGGCCCGACTCCACATGGGAGGGGCATTTTGGTCATTTGCCAAATGACCAAAATGCCCCTCCCATGTGGAGTCGGGCCAGTCCCAGGACAAGTAGACTTTTTGATTGCAAAATTCATAGAAAAGAAAGCATGCATTATTTGATAAGTGTATATTGCACTTGCCTTTGATCTCTTAAGATGGTCTCCTCGCTTTATCTTCTAGATTCAAGCAAAAAACCTCTAGATCCAAGCTCCTAGACCTCCAATCTCTAGATCAGCCCCCAAGATCTACAGATCTTCCAATCTCTACACCTCATACACTCATTTCCAATGAGAAAAGTGCATAAGAAATGAGAATTCTAAGAGAAGATGATGGATCTCCATGGAACTAGAACTAGGAAATGAAATTCACCTTAAATTGAAGAGGATAAGAAGAACTAGAGAAGAAGATGAAGCTTCTTGGTTGAGGATGGTTGTAGCTTGGAGAATTCCCCGTCTTCTTAATGGAGGAAACCCTAGATCTAGGTTAGAAAACCCTAATTTTGAAAGAGGGAAAAGAGAGAGATGGAGGGAATTTGAAATGAGAAGAGGAGGGAAATGAGGGAGAGAGATGAGATTCGTTGGAGAGGGAGATGGGTTTTATCATATAAAGTTTGGTTTTGGGAGAAATGAACAAAAAGCCCACCCTTAGTTGCTTGGTTAATGAAGGGGCTAAAGGACTTTGAGGGTATTTTAGGTTTGTTGCACAATTCTCTAAGGAAAACCCCTATCTAATTTAGTAATTACACATAAGGGCCTCTAACTAACTAACTAACTAACTCGCTCTACTAAAAATACATCTAACACCCTAACACTTCCTGAAATTGCAAAATACCCCTAAAAATACAAAATTATGCCTAACTCATAGGAAAAGACAAAACTATCCTAACTAACCCCTACTAATTAACAAAAATAGATATAATTAAGTATTAATAATATATAATTGAGGGGGGGGGGGGGGGGGGTGCGTAGTTTCCATTATTATGGAAGTTAAGATTTGCATTGCATAGAATCCTCTCGTTGTTACAAACAAACACCTATGATGGGACCATATCAAGTAGGCTTTTTTGAAGAAGAAAGTTCAGGGGCATTTTCTAGTGGGTTGTGCCTTTGTGTGAAGAGAGGATTCCATGACAAAAATAAAAATTGCTCAAATTCTTTGCAACCTACTCTTTTATTGTTTGGTGCTACATGTTTTCCTTGTGAAAAGGGAAAAATAAAAAAGCTGAGTTTCTTTGATATAGAGGACTTGAATTGGTGGATACCTCTTTGCCCGTGGAAATAGAAATCCATAGATAGCGGGATCCTCTTTTTGCACAAACAATTTATCGCTTGATCACATGTACATCAAATTGTCCCTTCCAGTGGACAACCCATGAATCCAAATCTATTGGGCCCAATTGGGCCAGGCCACCTTTGATCAATGTAAACTCCCTCCACATTCATTGTCCCTCTTGATCCGGGACCACGCTCAATTTGACATTTTGACAATATCAATATCAGGTCCATAACATTTTTTTAGTTTGGAAAACTGTGATTTTAAAAGAAGCCTTATCCTTTGATCCTTTGAGGCTCCCATTTACAATTTGGATGGCGTGTTCAAGTGAGATTCGGCCCACCCATAAAAAAATCTAAACTACTAAAAGTAAATCATGGCGTTTAAATTTTGTATTGGATGTGGTGGCCCACTGTGTGTGATCCACTCCTAATATCCTACCATGCAACAGTTGGATCCGTTGTTGATCATGTTGGGTTCTTCTTCCCCTCTATAGATGGGTTATACATCGAAGGATTAGGAATCTACTAATCTGGAACTTATTAGTGGAATTTTGTTCACATTGAGGCCCACTGAATCACAGAGGATGAACCATTGGAAAATGGGCCCTTTCTTTTTTCTTTTTTTTTTTAAGCCTTATGCCAAGTAATCAACACCCAGGCAGGTTCATTCTACTGTATTGGAGCATCAGAATTGATAAATTCCTAATGTTTAGAACCGTCATTTTCTCTATAATCCTCGAATCCCATGAAGGGGATTCCCTGTCGCTCTCCACTGATTTGACAGTATGGACCACGGAAATATGGGTCCCATTCTGCTCCATAGGTGCATCAGAATTGACATGTCCCCTGTGCTTTATAATACATCTGACTCTCTCTGTCTCTCTCGCAAACTCGTCTCCATCGAGATTGTCTCCTTGGGTCATTGAGATTGTCTCCCTGGGTGAGTATGGGGTTGTAATTGGGGTGGTGTGATGTACAATGCTGTTGTATAATCCCCTTATTTCTCTTCCTTTGCCTTTTATTCTTGTATTTGGCTTTTCTCTTAATAAATTTTATTACCATTTAAAAAAAGAAAAATTATCTCCATTTACTTATGTGTTTTTATTACTCTCTCACACAAACTTATCTCCGTTGTTTTTGTGTTTTTATTGTAAGCACGTACGAAGACTGATCCACTCGATGTTCTTAAATACCTTAGGGTTTTCCTCACTATGTTATGGAGAAAATATTATAACTTTTAGATAATTCAGATAATAAACAAATACAAAATGAATATGGAGTTTTGTTAAAATCATTTTGAAGATTTCTATTTTTTTCATTTTTTTATTCAATTTTCTCACCAGTTTTTCAGTATTTTCATTTTTGTAGCTATTTAGTAAATATTGAGTTATTACGGAAATATAGACAATTTCAAATGATCTAAATGTATATAACATTTTGATCATCTCAAAAAGAGCTTTCCAATGATATATAAATATAATGAATATAACAAATGGATATGAATAATAAATTATTTTATGTAGTCCAAGTCCTTGGAAACAAACATACCCATTTTTTCATTAATGAATTCTTTTTATACTAAAGGAGAATGTATTCCTATTCCATGGCAACAACAAACATTCTCATTCTATGAGTTCAACCTTTTTCAATGGATAAACAAACAAATTCATTCCATAAATTCGATTTATTTTTATTCCATGCAAACAAACAAGCCCATTCTATGAAGTTTAAGAAATTTCAACTCCATGAATTGGACAATGTAATACAATTCCATATAAAAGAATGAACCCATTTCATGAGATGGAATTTATTTCTCATACAAACAAACAAACCCTTTCCATGTATTTCAATGTATACAAATTAACAAACATTCCCATTGTCCAAAAATGAAAGGAATGTGCCCACCTGCACAAAGTATATATAAAATAAAAATATTTTGATGCTAGGCAATGCAAATGCCTATGCGAGTGACATTCCAATTTGGGAACCAAATCCTGATTGGATGGTTTCTGCAAGTAGGAACTAAAAAAAAAAAACCCTGAAACTCCTTGAGGCTATTATCAGAAGAAGAGGAGAAATAATCACGTTGAGGATAATAGATCCATAACTTATACAAGTACAGATTTGGGGAGGGCTACAAACTTCTGATTTAAGTAATTTAACCCTAACTCATAGTTCTAAACTCAAATGATTTAGAAAATAGAATTTATATCTAATTAGGCCTGCCATCACACCCCCACTCATTTGTATTCTATGTAAAATTAAAGTTTTACAGTGACCACAGTATGCAAAGAAAACATGTAAGTAAATAAATAAAATGGATGCTTTTGACTTAGACATAGAGATTGAGAGGGGGAAGATAGGAGGATAGAGAGAAACTGAGAAAGAAATAGGGTAGAGATAGAGAGATTAGAGAAGGGGGATGAGAGATAATGGAGGGGGCGAGGGACAGCAGACACAGAGATTGAGAGGGGGAAGAGAGGAGGACAGAGAGAAACTGAGAAAGAAATAGGGCAGAGATAGATTAGAGAAGGGGGATGAGAGATACTGGAGGGGGGCGGGGGGACAGTTGGAGAGAGAGAGAGAGAGAAGAGAAAGGGTGGAGAGGGAGAGAGAGAGAAGAGATGCCATCCCTGAAGAGCGCTCGTGAGAGAGGAGAGAAGCAGAGCAGGAGAGGTTCCAACGACTTTGCTATAGAGATACTCCAACGACTTTGCTATAGAGATACTGGGGAGGGAAAAAGACAGATAGATGATATAAGATAAAAAAAAAAAAAAAAAAGGGCAAAGATGGGTTTCGAACCCAAGGCTTTCTATGACGGAATCACTACACCCACAACGTCCGCCTTTTTGAGGTGTGGTTCTGTTCCCTATGAAAAACGAATGTGGTTCACTTTACCACCATCTAAGATGTGTAAATATGGGTGTGAAAACGTCATCATTTACATATTATTTCACATGCAATTTACATATAAGGTGTGTAAACGAGCACAAACAAACGTAAATATACGTAATCATCATGCATGCGAGTCATTTACATATGTAAATAGTCGCAAACAAACGACCCCTAAGAGTAGGAGGTATAGTGTTGAAAAATATTTCTACCGCCTCTACTAACATCTTAAGTTTTTTGGTAAGAATGGTTAGCGGATGGAAACTTAATATGGTATCAAAGCCAACTGATTGCGAGTTTGAGCCCAAGAGAAATGACTCCGCGCTTAAATATGTATGTCACAAAATGTGCACCTCAAGGTTTCGGTACAAATCCTTAGCTAAGGAGAGTTGATATGTAGAAAGAATTTGTCGAATCTATTAGATGATTGTAACTCTTGATTTTAGCCCTTGAAGATCTATTGCTCTAGAATCAACAAAAATGCAAAACAAAAGTGGAACTGTTGGCCCTATTTGGATCGAAGAGAACAGCTTTTCTGGGGGATAAACTATTTGTTCAACTAAATGCTTTTTGTAATCGACATGGTCACGTTTGTGATTAAGTCTTCGTGGATTTCTTGTCGGCTTTTTAGAAATTCGTGGAAAACCTAGTCAAGCAAGTGTAAATTTCTGAGGATATGGGCAAGTGGAAATCCTCTTTGTGAGGATTTTCCCCACCCCAAAGGGATTTGGAGACCTTCCATGCATCTTTTGCTTTATTTTTTTTATCAAGTATACACATTGATACAGACCAATATTGATGAAGTGAAACCCTTAGCTTTACAAATTCTCAATGAGAAATCCTTATTATAAAGGAAGTAAGGAATCCTCAAATCTACAGACTCCTCATCTATTACTAAATGTGTGTAGTGCTACGAAAAACTGATTTGGCAGACTGCCTTTTTGGCCCCCTTACAAAGCATTTTGGAAACCCTCCATTTTTTTGTGGATTTACTCACCAACATTAACTTTTCTCCACTATATACATTGATACGCATCTGTTGGAAGTAGGTGGACGTCGTGGATATGTTTTTAAAACTTTTGACCCACTTGACTCAGAGATGCAATCCCTCAATCTCATATACCAAGTATAGCAATAAACTCTATCTAGAAGATAGAAACCAACAACAATCAAGCAACCAAAAATCTACAACATACAAGAAAGTAGATTATACTTTTGGAGCCCAGTAGTGCTCTAATGGAGAAGAAGACTTACTAGATAAAGAAACTCTTTTTCTCGTAGCAAACTTAGGATCTCCAAGACCTCTTAGTTTTCCACGTTATGACCCGTATCAGATCTCTCCTTTAAAGGAGATGGGTGGGATATCGTAAAGAAAACAACTAGAAGCACTATGCAATTCAGAAGAGAACTAGAAGAAGGAGAGAGAGAGAGAGAGCTGGGTGTGCAACACCTGCACAAGGGCTGGAGAGTGTGGACGTCCAGCCCCTTGTTCCCCTTTTTATAGCTTTGCAACCTCTCCTTTACTATTTGAGAATAGAAGTCTCACTTCCACAATAATTAGTAACTTACTATTATCACTATTAGAAGTCTTACTTCAAATAAAAATAGTAATTTTCTAATTCATTCCTTTAGAGTTTAAGTAGAATTGGTAACTTTTTATTAACTTGGGCTAGCGTGGGGGCCACTAGGGATTCCATAGAAAATTGGCTCCAACTGGGATACCGTGACCCTACATCTCATGTGCAATCCGGGCCTATAGTTAATTACAAATAACTCCACTATATAAATGCAATTGCACTCCAGTCTTAGGAATAAATTACAAAGAAGTCACTAAACTTCTCAATTACCACAAGTAGGCCCCTCTATCAATATCCATGGATCAATTGGAGCTGTCAACCAAAGTAGATTTATATCTTATTATCCTTGAGACCCAATTAATTCTAGTGATCATTAGTACCATCCAATTAACTCTTAATTGAGATGGGTGCGCACTTAATAATGATAAATCCATTAATTGACACTAGGGAATAATATAGATAGTTTCCATTTTGACCATTCAATGTTTCCACAGTCCTACTACCACTTACCCAAGACACCGAAGTGTTGACCTACAGTTGGCCTTACTTATTGGTGTCTCAAAGCAAATGAATAGACAGAAACTTGAGTTCATCAATGTCTTAGAATTAAGAGCCTATTGCTAGGGAATTATGAGAGGAGACCTTAAAATAAAGACAGTGTTTCATAAGGTGCTTCTCATGGTCCTTCAATATATCTAATGTACCAGCACCATGATCCAGAATCTTACATTCTAATGATCGAGACAAATCACATTATCTCATTGTGATCAAAATGCTGCAACCTTATCAGATGAGATGCACAGTCTTATCACTGGTTGTGAAGATATTTAAGTATAATATTTGTGACACATGTCTCATGTATGTGGATCTTATCCATACACATATATCACATTAATGTACTAATGGAACCTGGTTCATCTCATGAACCATTATGTCATATGTATTGGTTATGTACATAAAGTAATAAAACACTATTCATCTCATGAAAGGAAAACATGGTTTTATTCATAAATAAAGAATTTAATCAATTTATTATATCATCTGATGGATTGAGTTCGTACAATCTAACAACCGATATTGAGTAAGTGAAATCCTTAGCTATACAAGTTCTCGACGAGGAATTCTTGTTATAAGGTTAGTGATGAATCCTCAAATCTATAGCTTCCTCACCTATTACTAAATGTGCGCAGTGCTATGGAAAACCTATTTTGAGGACTATCTTTTTGTATGATGTTGAAACCCCATTCCCCTCCCCCTAAAAAAATAGTTTTTTTCTTTTTTTGGTTGGAATCGTGGGAAATGAGCTCATCTTTCTGCTTTCCCTTGAGGAGAAATGGCTTCACCAAGGGTGCATTTTGTAAATGTTGCAGAAGAGAAACCCTTCCACGGATTTATATTTCCTATAGCCTTAGGTAGGAACTCCGGATCTTCTCCATCGTGGATATCAAGCACTTTCGGTCACTTATCCCTGTTGTTTCCTCGACGCACCAAACATCAACGCTGAAGGCTCTAGAGAATCAGACTCCTTATCTCCTTCCCTTTCTATGGTAACCCCCCCGCACAAATTCATTTCAAATGTAGAACTTTTTACACTTTCGGAAAAGCATTTTGGCTTTCCACGCTTTTTTTGGGAAAAGCAATTGCACAAACATGCCCCTACAAGAAACAAAATTTTCCTTAAGGAAATAAAGTACACTTCTCTCTATTGAAGTTGAATCCTTCCATTGTCAAAAACTGTCATTTAACTATTACTAGTTATTTTTCATTTAAAGAAATGTTTCTTGCTGCTTTCTCTTACATAGCTTTCTCTATGCAAATCTGGGAAGCATTGGTATATCCATAGGTTGGGCCTGCCCAGTCCGCATTGGGATGTCTTTGGGCTTACTCCTTGACCCAATTTTCCGGATCAAGTCAAATGGGCCGGGCAGTCTTTTTATGCTTAAAGGCCCAGCCCGGCTTGACATATTTAGCCTCTGAGGCATATGCAGATTTTAAAGATGGGATGGCTCTGGGCTGACTTTCAGGTCCATGGGCTGAACCTGTAAATGTTTAACACGTTAACTAAACAGGCAGGCTATACAAGCTGCCTCATCCAGTGCAGCCTATGGCACCAATAAAAGCAACCAATGGTGTAATGAACACATACTCTTTTTCTATTATCAGTTATAGGGATGTTCATGGCCTAGGTCAAGTCAGGATGTATGTTTACCAGGTACCGCCCACTCAGCTATTGGGCCTAAGATTATACACTTGCCTGAGATTCAGATCCAGCCCATTTGCACAATAAGACACCCCTTTGCGTTAAATATGTTGGGCCGGACCTTTAAGCATTATAGTTTCGGGTTCAGTCAACCTTTGGCCATAAAAATAGGCCCAAGTACAGCCAACAGGCCTAGTAATATTATAGGCCAAATGCACGTCAATGCAGGCTGGACTCTGGCCAGGCTGGTCCGGCTCATGAGCACCTCTCAGCATTCATCATCCATGACGTGAACAATGTTTTTTCTAACATGGTACATGAGAGACAACAACTGGTTTCCCTTGGTTGCATTTTCTTTACAAGTGGAAAGGAAAGTGACTTGAGGACTAGGCAGAGTAGCCCCTGCCATGAAAGTGGCAGATAAGATCAAAAAAGACTTCCTGACATATTTTTTCTATTCTTTCTTTTTCATGGAAATACAAGCTACATTGATGTTCCGTTTGGACATTGTAGCCTACTATGAAAAGCTGATTATATTTTAAATTCTAATCTGTTGGATATATGGGTTTTGGGTTTTGGCTCAATTTGTAGGCCCAAGTACCCATTCCTATTAAGGTTAAGTGGTAATTTTATTTTTGTCAAAATCTACATATTATCTCTTTCTGCTTGTAACCCTAATTGGGGAGAGGAAACTTTGTTTAGTGAAGAAGGAGCAAAACTTTGTCTATAGACGTAGGTGTGAAATCACCGAACCACGTTAATCATGTGTTCATCTTGTGTGGCATGATTTGATTGCTTGTTGATCGCACGCTTCCGCACACACGATCACAACATAATCTAATTAGATCTAAAACAAATAGCTTAAGATTTTGATTTCTTATATCCATTTAATTTGTTTAGTTTTTTTTTAATATAATATTATTTCATCAATAAGTATATTTGATAAACATAAAGCATATTCAGAGAAGTTGTGAAAACCTTGAGAAATCTTTCAATCTAAGCTGATGGCACAGTCATCAGGAATGCGTCAGAATAGCCATACGAACTCTCCTTGGCAGCAAAGATTTCATGGTTAGAATACTTGCTGTTGTCATTTCAAATGCTCTTTTTTTGGCAGCAGCTTTAGCAATTCCTCTGTCAAATGGACAAAAGCTGCTGCACCTCAGGTACTTTGATCCTATCTATTTTGCTGAAAGCTGAGCCGTCTGTGTTTTGGATCTTTTACGTTGTGTTTGGGAAGGGAGGAGGGGAGGGGAGGGGAGGGAAAATTTGAGGGGGAAGGAAAATGAAGGGGAGGAGAGGAAAAATTAATTTTCCCTCCTCTTGTTTGGGAAGTCAAAAAGTAGGGGGAAGGAAATTGAAAAAGTAGGGAGACAAAAACTATTTTACCCTTCCTTTTGAAAAAAGTTCAAAAGGACAAAAAGGGCAAAATGGTACTTTCCCCCTCATTCCCCTCTTTCCCCTTCATTTTCCCCCCATTTTTGGGGGGAGAATTTTTGCCACAAGAGGACAAAAACTTTGCCCCCACTTTCCTCCCCCCCATTTTCCTCCCCCCCTTCCCTAACACCCCCCAAAAAAATTTTCCCCCCACTTTCCCTTCTTTTTTTTCCTTCCCCCCTCTTTCCCCCCTTTCCAAAAAGAGTGTTAGAGTGTTGTTTTTTGTGCTACTATTTGTTCTTTTCTTGTATGGCCTAGATTGTGGACTTTTGGCTTGGGCCGGGTTTGGGCTTTGTTAAGATGCCCCATTATTTGTAATTATTACTTTTTGGAAATATATACTTATCTTTTAAAAAAAAAGTACATAAAAGAGCTTATTTGAGTGAGATTCTTTTATTATTCCCAAAATATCATCTTACATTTATAGATAAAAGTCTTGTCATCTTTTTATTTCTATAAACAATGAACATACTACAACCATGAAAGATTTGCATCATCTCTCTTTCATTCATACAAAAGAAAGGACTTGGAGGGAGAGTTACATGGCAAGAATAAAATAAATATTCTACTTGTTTTACAATTTGCCAAAGCTATGGATGGTGACCGCAATCCTAAGCATACAGAGAGAGAGAGGCCACTGAAAGAAATGGCCATTTTTAGTTGTTCTGATTTTCAAAATGCTTGCTCCACTATAAAGATCCTCTCCTATTACCATATCATAAGTGAAATCTCGAAGTTGAATTCAACCCACATCCTCCTCGCACAGAACCTCTACCCTATCACCATGGGTGAACTAGGGTTATCTATTATAAAGGTACCCTCCAATTTGCCCTTTGATTGTTATCTTAAAAGAGGACGTCTTTTAAGAGGTTATGGCATCTTGGGTAGCTGTAGATTTCTGTCATCTTGGGTAGCTGTAGATTTCTATAAGTCTTTGCAGATTCAACAATTGATATTAGAAGGTGATTCATTGGAGGTTGTCAAAGCACTTAGGTGTGAAGAAAGGAGTTCCAGCCACTATGGACAATTGGTTGACTTTGTTAAATCGGTTTTAAACTCCTTTTAGTCATGGCAAGTTGAACATGTCAAGAGGGATGCAAATAAAGTGGCACATAGATTGGCGAAGGAAGCTTTACTCGAACCGACAGATCATATTTGGAGAGACTATGCTCCACAATTTATTCATGATCTTGTAATTCTCGAATGTGATATTCCTAGTAATTCTTAATACAATATGATATTCTCTCTCTCTCTCTCTCTCAAAAAAAAAAAAAAAGAGGACGCCTTTTAAAATCATTAAATTTGAGTGTCTACAATTAGTGGTTATGATAATTTAAGAGGATTGATCTTTTACATGCCCTAAGATTAATTGAATTCTTTCCACTCTCACGCATGATTTGTATGACATTAGTGGGCCCCACTAGCGAGTTCAAGGCGCTACATGTGCTTGTGTAAGAATCTACTGATTGTAGTAAGTGCACCGAGTTAGTACTAGTGGTGAATTGTTTCCCCTTCAGTTTGCAGGATTTATATGAGTTCTGTGGTCCTCGCTTGGTTGAAGTTGATTTTGACTCCAAATTGATGAAATAGGATTGCTAACAATGATGAATTGTCAAAGTTAATTAATGTTGTTTGTAAGGTCCTCGATTGTTTATAGTTCAATACGATACCAATAAATCTCACTTTTCTACAGAGGGAGTAAGATTGCATTTTTTTATTAAAATGTGCTTATATTAGTGCAACTGAAGGTTGTCGATGCATGTTTCACATGATTGATTTTTTTAGTATAACGAGGATATATTAGATATAAAAGTTAGATACAAGAAGAAATTACATAACAGAAGCAATGAGTAACAATCATAACAGTAAACTTCAAAAGATCATCAAAAGTTGAGACAGAGAGTCCCTATCCAGCACCAAACATGTCTCCAAAAACCTTCATAGAGCTATCATTATCTAGCATAATTGTAAGAAACACCACACCCCTCCCTACTTGCCTCAATTATATATTATTTATACTTAATTATATCTATTTTTGTTAATTAGTAGGAGTTAGTTATGATAGTTTTGTCTTTTCCTATGAGTTAGGCATAGTTTTGTATTTTTAGGGGTATTTTGCAATTTCTGGAAGTGTTAGGGGGTTAAATGTATTTTTAGTAAAGTGAGTTAGTTAGTTAGTTAGAGGCCCTTATGTGTAATTTCTAATTAGATAGGGGTTTTCCTTAGAGAATTGTGCAACAAACCTAAAATACCCTAGAAGTCTATATATTAACCAAGCAACTAAGGGTCGGCTTTTTGGTCATTTCTCCCAAAACCAAACTCTATATAATAAAACCCCTCTCCCTCTCCAACTAATCTCATCTCTCTCCCTCATTCCCCTCCTCTTCTCATTTCAAATTCCCCCCATCTCTCTCTCTTCCCTCTTTCAAAATTAGGGTTTTCTACCTAGATCTAGGGTTTCCACCATTCAGAAGATGGGGAATTCTCCAAGCTACAACCATCTTCAACCAAGAAGCTTCATCTTCTTCTCTAGACGTTCCTCTTTTCCTCTTCAATTTAAGGTGATTTTCATTCCATAGCTCTAGTTCCATGTAGATCCATCATCTTCTCTTAGAATTCTCATTTCTTATGCACTTTTCTCATTGGAAATGGGTGTAGGAGGTGTAGAGATTGGAAGATCTGTAGATCTTGGGGGCTGATCTAGAGTTAATTAGGAGGTCTAGGAGCTTGGATCTAGAGGGTTTTGGCTTGAATCTAGAAGATAAAGCTAGGAGACCATCTTAGGAGATCAAAGGCAAGTGCAATACACACTTATCAAATAATACATGCTTTCTTTTCTATGAATGTCGCAATAGATTGTCTATTTGATGCTTGATCTGTAGATCTCTTCCTTTATAATCTCTATTTTGTGTTTTTGATCATCGATGGATGGGAAACAACCCTTTGGAAGATCAATGACTCATTTGTGATGTTTTGGTGATTGATCGAGGTGATTTCATATTTGGAGATGATTGTGTATGATTTTAGATGAAGATTGACAGATTTGGATGGAAAATTGGATAAAAATGGAAGAAAGGCAAAAACTAGGTAATCCGGACTCTGTGTGTACTCGGTCGACCTACAGACGCGAACATCGCAGAACCCCAAATTGGGAGCTGCCTGTCAGGTTGTCTATAATTCTCTGTGTACTCGGTCGACCGAGGACCTCTCGGATCGACTGACAACACTATATCATGTAACTCTAACCTCACAGATAGAACCATGTTAGCCTATGTCTTCGGTCGACCTAGGCCCTTTTTGCCAGGGTGTACTTTGACGGAGTATATCCATTTGCTGCCAATCACGGAGGCTCCATCCGGAGACGGTACCAATTTCCATGTTTGGCTTGCTTCAAGAGCAACCAATTCCTCAGTCATAGCATCCTGCCAGTAAGCAGTCTTTGAGGCCTGTGAATATGAGGTGTGTATGGAGTACTATTCAAAAAAGTAAGAAGAGCAGGAAACCCATAGCGGTTAGGGGCAATAGAAGGACGACTAGAGCGTCGCAGGAAAATGGTACTATCAGAAGAAGTATTATTATCCGAAGATTTAGTAGACGGCGTTGGGAGATGATCAGAAGAGGGAGTCATAGAGAAGGGACCGTGTTCCACCGGACATAGACTTTGGGAAGAGGTGATGGAGAAGCAGACTCTGAGAATTGTGGCAGATATGATACAGCAATAGGATAACTATCCAAACGTAAAGAAAAAAAGGGAATCTGTTCTAAGAAAATTACGTTTTTCGAATTGATCATAACACAAAAACTCTTCGTGTTCATTGTAACCCAAAAAGATGCATTTAGAAGCCTATGGTGATAACTTCCATACAAGGGAGATTATGATTAGAATGATTTTCTTTTATAAAATAATGCACGACAGTAGTCTATTTTTGTTTCAAAGGTGGGCTCCATTGATGGATTTATAGCATAGGGGTCAGTGAATTCTCTTTAGTTCTGCCCTTCAGAGAATCCAGGCTTCATTTAAAAAAAAAGGGGACGAGTGCTGTGCAGTTGGAACTCGAGAAACAACATATTTTGAAGGATAAAAAAGTGCAATCATAAAACACGCGACCATACAATTGTTGCAGTGCCACTTCCCAAAGTTCCTTAGATTTTCAACACCATTCCTTCTATCTGAGTGACAGGGAGAGAGATCAGCTTTCCAATACTATTCTTGTTCAAATAATGGGGATTGAAAGATCTGGTTCTCAGCTTTCCAAATACTATTCTTTCTCAAATAGTGGGACTCCAAAGATCGGGATGTGATCCACCTATCTAAAATTTCATGCCTATCAAATCATCCTAATTTCTTGATTTGTGGCCCTCAAGTTTAACAATTTAAGATTACATCATTTTTTACTTCAATTCAATGATCAAATTCTATTCGTATCAATATAAAGAAAAAAAAAATGGAATCGGTAACATTAGGGGGCGCGGCACTATGTTGTTTCCTGTTTGGATTGATCATAAAAGAAGTCAGAGACCTTTTTTCTTTTCTAAAAAGACTCACTACTTTGAAATAATTTCTCAAAGTTGCACGTTAGGATTTGAGAGGCTAACAAAACATCACTAAAATGTTCCTTTCAAGTCATGGAAGTTCCCAAAAGCAACCAACGGATGGAATTAATACAAACATAAGGCCACGCCCGTAAATGTAAATCTGTCTATGAGCCAACCTCTTCCTAGCTGGCTGCAAAGTTCTTTTACAAGCGTTGCACCATCCCAGACAGTGGCGGAGCCCAGATTTTTTTTCTTTTTTTTACAGAAGGGGAAAGCAATTTTCTTGTAGGAGGGGAAAGTGATAGACAACATATGATGTCAGCTACTCTCTTATATAGATGTAAATAGGTCACCGATTCTCCGATTACCCGGAGATTCCGACCCGTTAATAACCTGGTTTGGGTCCTTTTTTCAGGTCCGGATTTGGGTCTTTTTTTTCCGTGACATAAATAGGTCCAAATCCGTCCACCTTGGTTCCGTGCCGTGGACTCGGACCTGACATATTACCTCATTGTTCAAGAATGTCTCCTAAAAGCTAGTTTCTTTATTCAAATCATTCTCTAGCCGGACCTGGACCCATCCCATATATGGAATTGATTTCGGTCTAATTAACGATTCCAGTTCCATCTTCTCATTAACAGTTTCGGTCTGGGTCCAACATGTTTACATCCCTACTTCCTTACCACGCTTCTTTTCCCTTTAACAATGACAAAATAAATAAACAAATCTATTAATTCTTTTTACAAGAAAATGATCAATTGAATATGGATAAGAAGGGAGAATTAATTAAAGACCTAGTAAATAAAAAGATTTAGGAAAAAAAAATGGAAAACAAGAATGAAGTCAGTAAGTTTGAGGGGCAAAAATAGAATATCTATTGAAATGCTCATAGCACCCATTTCATGGAAGTCCTCAAGTTTTACTTAGAACGGGAGTTGGTCTAGTCATATAAATTGAAGCTTGCGATCCACTCCCCTTGTTATTGGGAAGAATGAATTAGACATTAGAATTTTGGACTTGACACCATGACGTTATTTTCTTTGCTTAGCAGAGTATTGTTGTTGGCTTTATTATATAATATTTACAAATGCAATACAATGGGCATTTTTCACAAGCCAAATGCCATGCGGCAATTTACCCACGTACAGGTGGCATGCAGGCTTCACCACAATATATCTATACACCCTTATAAAAGAGACGAAATGTGCTGCTTATTTCGTTTCTCTACATTTGCATATCTAAGCTGAGGCTTAACTGGTAGGGGACATCTGTTTGGCAGCATTAAACAAGCGAAGAAAAACAAGGAAACGAAAATCCTTTCAGAAAAAACGCAGTTTAGTTTTCACTTCGTAGCTTTCTGCATCTCAAAAAATACTCTCGTCCTCCTCTCCCCACCTCAAACAAAGCTGAAAGGTAAGATTTCTTTTATTGAAACTTCTTTCTTGTGATTGCTTAATTAATCTTCTTGATTTCTTATTTGTTGCTTAATCTTCTTGCCCTCATTTGGGTTGTATAGAGAATTGAAATGTATACTTGCCCTATACATTTCAAAATAAAGTATACGTCAAATCTTCTCAACCAAGAATCTTCCTAGAGTGTATACATATACTTTATTTGTGATGTATACGTATACATCACAAATAAAATTGTTTTACCAACAAATGTATACTGTATACGTATAATTTGACTGATGTATATGTATAATCAGTCAATCGGGAAATGAATACAGTATACATTTCCCAAAAAACATTTCCAGTTAGAGTGATGCCTCATTTGGGTTGTATAGAGAATTGAAATAATGAGGGCAAGAAGATTAAGCAACAAATAAGAAATCAAGAAGATTAAGCAATCACAAGAAAGAAGTTTCAATAAAAGAAATCTTACCTTTCCGCTTTGGTTGAGATGGGGAGAGGAGGACGAGAGTATTTTTTAAGATGCAGAAAGCTACGTAGTGAAAACTAAACTGTGTTTTTTCTGAAAGGATTTTTGTTTCCTTGTTTTTCTTTGCTTGTTTGATGCTGCCAAACAGATGTCCCCTACCAGTTTAGTCACAGCTTAGATACATGCTAGTAGGGTCCATTCCATTTGGAATGTGTAGAGAAACGAAATAAGCAGCACAGTTTGTCTCTTTTATATGAGTGTATAGATTACTGTAACCCATTTGGTACAGGACATATCTAACATCTATATTCAAACAAAAAAAAAAAAAGGCATAGACAGAATATCAACTAGCATTTGGTGCTTTCAAACCCTAATTACTGTGGGTGATCTGGTAGAAGATATATGTAACCTCCTATTAAAGATAGGAAGATACATGATATCCAACTATCAGTTGAGGCAATCCTAATTAGCATGGGTCATCTTTAAATATAATATGTAATCTCTGCATTAAAAAAATACCTGGATATCCAAGTAGCATTTGGAGCTTTGGGAGGATTTGAGTCATCTCGAAGGGTATTAAAAAAAAAGTCAGGATGTTTGGGGCTTTCCACTTTTCAGTATGGGAATGATTCAGAAGGGCATCTTGCCCCCTTTTGAAGCCTTTCAACTTGCTTCTGATTGAGCACGAAAACAGGCTGCTTTTCAGATGAATAAGAGTGATTCTCTGCTATGTTTCATTTTCTTTTTAATGCTAATAAAATAATTTAATTTTTTTGGGCATTGCATTGAAATTCATTTGATTTGAATCCAAGCAATAATGAGTAAAAAAATATTTACTTATCAAAAAATGGTTGGAATATTGAAATTATTTAATAATTTAGTGGTTAGCCTTATAGAAGTGGAGCAGTTTTTTATGAGTAGATTTCTTGCTTCATTAAATGTTATTAGTTTTGTAACATGCTTTAATATGTTTTTACTTCTTATCTCAATTTAAAGATTTTCATTCAAGATGTGGAGATATGAATATGCATTTTTTCTTATTTCTCACTTGAGTTACAGACTACGCTGATCCAAGTTTTTGATCAAATAACCTTTCATTAATATCGAATACATATGTGTATTCAAAACAAGAAAACCCATGATATCCAACAATCATTTGTGGCTTTCCAACCCTAATTAGTGTGGGTCATCCGGTAAATGAAATATGTAACCTCCATATTAAAAAAAAAGACACAACATCTATAAGTAGCATTTGGGGCTTTCCATTTTGCCTCCATTTCATCTCCAAGTGTCACTTTTCCCCTCTTCTCCAACCAAATCCTCCTCCTTGCCGCATTTTCTGTTCTTTGTTATATTTCATTTTCTTTTTAATGCTAATATTGAAGTTCATGTAATTTGAATCCAAGCAGTAATGAGTGAAACAAATTTACTTAAAAAAAAAAAAAGGATTGGAATATTGAACTTATTTACTCATTTAGTTGTTAGCCTTATAGAAGTGGAGCAACGTTGAGAGTTGTATTTTTTTTTGTGAGTAGATTTATTGCTTGGTTTTTTTTTATTAGTTTCGTAACATACTTTACTATGTTTTTACTTCTTATCTCAATTTAAAGATTTTTCATTCAAGACGTTATTTTCATTTGAAATAAGGATGTGGCACAAAAATTGAGGTGCAGAAGGAAATGATGAAGACAAGAATAGGTATGTTTTCTTATTTTGCATTTGAATTACAGACTACGATCATCCAACTCTTTTATGGATATCGATTTTATCTTGATCCGAGAATAATATTTTTTTAATATGCATAAATGATCTTGTAATGCATATATAACTACATAATTGCATGCAATTGAAATAATATACTGCTTGCACAAAGACAAATAAATTAAAAGACAAGACAAGGGAAGACAATAATTATTTATTTCCTTCGGCTTTCGTCTCTCCCAAAATCCATATATATATATATATATATATATATATATATTTGTACAAAGGTTTTCTACTAAACAAGAAATATGTTGAACCCACCACCATCGTTGTGACGTGACTTAATCAAGGCTTTGAGAAGTTAATAAATGATAATTAAAAAAAAACTAATAAATATTGGCAAATATCAAGAGAATTACTCTTTCAAATATCGAGAGAATTACTCTTTCAAATATATATCTAAACTATTTGAGAATAAATAAATAAATTGAATTATAATGTAATTTTTCTCACCTATATATGAAAATAAAGCTTCTGGCGTAATATTATCTGTAATATTTATGCAGTTTGCTGTAAATCCTCAATAATTACAGGTGGTTAAAAGTATAAATAAAGATTATTGTAGAAATAGTATTTCGTTACATGAAACCTTGGGTTGACAATTAGAAATTTAACTATTCCAAAAAAAATATAAATATACCCACTTTTTTACTTCAGATTCTCCAGTATCTCAACTCACTATCTTTGTCTACTGCCATATTTCGTGTTAAGAATTTATGGAGCAATGTTAAAAAAAAATTTGGGAGATACATTATATAGACTCTTTCTTCATATTTAAAATGTGCATGCACATAAAAATTATTTCACATTGAATATGCATGAATAGTTCTAGAATGAGTGCCTTCTACAAAAAAAGAGAGAAAAAAAATGCCAAAAGCTACAATCCTAACCAATTTATACAAGTAATTATATGAGCTAGATAAAGTAAAAACACATTAGATGAGAATTTTCGCTTTTAACAGGTAAGTCTTATTTTCATGTTCACTTTTCCTGCAGAAAAGCATTGCGAACTTCATCTAAGACCTTTACTTGCTTTGCTATATAACACATAATATATACAATACTCATATGAAAATAATTTATTTTTACCTTTACTTGCTTTGCTATATAACACATAATATATACAATACTCATATGAAAATAATTTATTTTTACTTTGATATTTACATTTTCTAGCATTATATTCTTCTCATCTTATATCAATAGATATGATTAATTAACTATTTGTTCTTTCTATGCAGTAAGGAACCACTTGTTTCATGTGAGGCTTTCACTGTCTTTAGTAGTATGAAAATAATTTATGAAAATAATTTCACTGTCTCAATAATTTCACTTGTATATACAATACAGGTATGAAAATAATTTATGTTCATTTCCATCTACATTTTCATATATTTTAAATGTTATATTTGTTTCATCTTCTGTCAATAAATATGATTAATCAGTTTTATGGTCATTGCCTAATGTTTATATATTCTTTATTTATATGTTTGTAATTTTGTAAATAAAAAAATTAAATAATCAGATTTTACTTGGTCGTTAAATTTCTTTTATACTTTTTTCTGTCTCTTACTCATTATATCCTAGCTTTATATCCATTACATTGCATAAATAATTTTCATTGTCTCTTCTCATCATTGTAAAATGTTGATAACAAATTGCATAAATAAAACTGCATAATTGATTCATTATTGATCTTTCTCCTTTTCCCTCAGATGTAAAAATGAGCGAAAAAAAAGATAGAAGAGAATATTTCAAAAATTATTACAAAAGTTTGAGTGATGGCAAGAAGGAAGAACTACAAAGAAAAAAAAAGAGAAGCATACAAAATGAAGAAATTAAAAATTGCCCTTGACTCACAATTACCATCATCTTGCAAGACTGTTTTCAAACCAGGTATAATGATAACAAAACTAAACTATATTCTATTATCTTAATTCCAAATTTCTGTATTAATTACTAAAAAAAATCTCATAAATGACTAACAATTATTTGGTTTTCAATTTATTGACTATCTTAGTGAATGAGGTCGGTCATGTTCTATCAAGAATATCAAATGAGGGCAAACAGCAAATTGAATTCTACAGCAGTTATGAAGTTGGTAAGAATTGCAAGTTTTAATTATTAAGCACTTAAAGTGAATACATCTGGTAATATTCTTGAAAATCCTTTTAATAGGATCAACGTCAAAAGTAGGATGTCGTTCTGCTTCATCAAAAAGACATAATGAAGCTGTTAGAGGTGATAAAACATTCATATATACTTCATTTTTTTCTTAGAAGAAGTAACAAAGTTTTATTCATAATAAAACTATACTCTTTCTTCCAATCTTGCAAGAAACTCAATTAAGCAATTGATTATTTTTCATTAAAATTCTACGATAACATTCATTCAATCACAAAATGCACAATGACAAAAAGTATTTGGGCGTTTACGTCAAAAACGCCTAAGAGGAGAAGGACATGTATAATTATTTGTATTCCCTTTATTTACCCTTTCACAATAATTAAACAATATTTCAATTCTACTTTTCTCCTTATTGTAGATAAAATTCCTTCTACCTCTACATGCATCAACGCACTTCTTCAAAATATACCTCAAGAACCATCTATTTTACCACCTTCTCCGACATTCAAATATTGCAATGCAAAGAGATTTTATATATCGTGAGCTTGCAGGCTTCTTGCTCTTCTGGTGAATTATCATTGGTTTTGAATGACGCTCCTGAAAAGCTCTAGTTGCTATTCAAGTCAAAATCGAAAGATGCTATTGAATTTAGAAAAAATGTTCATACATACAATAACACTCTTGCATTTACATCATTTAGAGTAAAATACAATACAGAAGTTTACAAAAGAGACAAAGGTATATATACATTCAAGGTACAAGGTCAGGTATACTACTACATCAATGACTTGGTACCGACCGATGGACATCCTTCTTGGTTACAACTTTATTTTTATGACTTATAACTTTATTTTTATGATACGGATAATGAAGTGCAATACCGAATGTAGGAATCATTCAAAAGCTTCTCAACATTTAATCAATTAATCCATACTGCTCATTTTTCTGAAGCCTTCGGCATGTACCTACTTTGGAAAGCCTTCACATTGTGATCAAGTGTGATGTCGGGTTAGATCAAATAGTCTATAATGCTCCATCAGAATCACAAGTAGCAGCGATATGGATAGAGAATAATGATTCCGGTGCGCCTGCTTAACGTGATATAATTGTCCAAAGTCATTCAGGCCATAGTCACAAAGTGCAATATTATTTTTGGTGTTACGATCCATTGCAGTATCCATTATTATTTCCATATGATGATACTGGAGGGCATAAAGCATAGAAAGATTGAACAAAAAATACTCCATTGTATATTGCTAAAGACAGACGATTGTTAATCCTTCCCAAATATCATCAATAGAAAATCTCCTTGAAAAAGAGAGACAAGGTATTGACAATATATTGCTTATTGAAATTATACAATTAATATTAAACATATAATAATAATATGTTCTCATTTTCTCCAGTGATACAAAAGAAAGTTAATATATAAGAGAAACAGTGTGTCCTATCGTGAGTATTATTGTTACAAATTGCAAACAAGGAGAAATACAACTTCACTACTATTGCACTCAGGTCGTCTGTTGCAGCAATATGTTGTAGAAATACAAGCTGGAGAGCTCTCAGTTAGACTACTTTCGTTATCAACATGATGAAATCCGAGCTGATTTATATCAATGACTTGTTGATAGCATCGCGATTGGAGAAACTCATGGATCTAAAGTTGGACATAGAATTGTCTTGCCAGCATCATTTATAGGGGGCCCAAGAGATATGAGACATCGTTATATAGACGCAATGGCATTGGTTGAACGTTTCGGAAAGCCTAATCTATTTTTAATAATGACATGTAATCCTTCTTGGTTTGAAATCAAAAAAGATTTAGAATCATATGAAGAAGCACAGAATAGGCCTGATTTGATAGCAAGGGGATTTAGAGAAAA
This sequence comes from Umbellularia californica, assembly GCA_028538565.1. NCBI lineage: Eukaryota > Viridiplantae > Streptophyta > Magnoliopsida > Laurales > Lauraceae > Umbellularia > Umbellularia californica. Next base: position 20,850,803 of record JAPQWN010000006.1, read on the forward strand.
ACTGGAAGAGTTAAAAGATGACTTGTTCGAGAAACAAATATCTGGACAAATTACAGCTTATGTATATGTTATTGAATTTCAAAAGAGAGGACTTCCACATGCCCCGGTCTCGGTTTTATGCACCTCAGCAACGGTGCCAAGATGTGTATATATCTAATCCCGGTATCGTCTTTGGTTCGGTTAGCCGAGATGAACACTGAGTGTCAGTCATAATTATGTAAAAGTACGGCAACGTTGCAGAACGTCTGACAAATAGGATAGATGCCAGATATAGATAAGGGGTTATCCCTATCCGACGGTCACATCCGCAGCTATATAAGAGATTGAGGTATGGTCCGATGAGATAGTACCTCCACCTACCTCCACTAAGGAATCAAGGTATGGCCCGATGGGACAGTGCCTTCAACTAGCTCCACTCATGGAGGGCTCAATGGGACTTCCACCTATATATATATACAATAGGTAAATCCTGAAGAGGTATACACAGACAGTTGCTTATATGCACTCAAACTCTGAACTCTCCCTTCTTCTCCACTCATTCATCCTTTGTTCAGTGACTGCGCTAACTTAGGCTTCGGAGTGCCTTTGACTGACTGCAGCCAGGGTCTCTCACTTTTGTTTCTCCTTCCCTTTCAGGTCTAAGGCATCCAGTCTCCTCAAATAAGCTTAACAACAATATCACGAGTTTTATACTTGTCTAATCAAGTCCGTAAGAATTTTAGCACTTACAATTGGCGCCGTTTATGGGAAGAGATCAAGTGAAATCCTCAAACATCATGCCTCCAAAATCCAGAAACGGCGAAGGATCATCGAAGGCCCCATCACTACCACCAGTGTTACCAAAGCAACTGCAGCCGGTTCCTCGCCAGACGTGAACCAGGGGAAAATTTCGCACGATGAGTGTGGAAGGGCCTGTCACTCAGTCAGGCTCATCTTCAAAATGGGTGACAACACCTCCCCAACAAGATAGCCTCCTGCTAGAACGTCTTCGGCAAAATACCACTTTAGCAGAGCGTCCTCGCCAAAATGTTCCTCCACCGGAACGGTCTCATCAAGATGTTCTTCCACCAGAGCATTCTCGACGAGACAAAACCCCGATGCCGTCCAAGTCACACCAATCCCGTCACCAGGTCAATGTTGACGATGATGACGACTCGCTCCTCATTGATATCAAGACCCAAAACCTTGTTATCCAAGAGCAAGAAGAGCTGATTAGTCAACTCTAGAGGTAGCTCCGTGACAAAGCAAAGACCCCAGTTGCGCCTCCTAGGTGCCGCCAGGCTCCTTTGGTCGAACAGGATTTGAGGCAAATCCTGACTAACAAAAGGCGCGACTTAGCCTATGACGAGGGCTCAAGTAGCACCCACCTCAATGACGACTCTAAGAGGCCGTGCCAAAGACCGGAGGACGATGACGACTTGAGAGAATGGCTCAACCGACAGGTCAAGCATATAGTCCAACAGAATATTGAGGTGGTCGGTTTCACCTGAGACCGGCTAAACGCCTATGATACTGAGGACCTCGGCACATCGCCCTTCTTTCAAGAAATAAGAGACTTTTCTCTCCCTGAAAAGTTCGATGTCCCAAGGTTCGTTCTTTGTGATGGGACTTCAGATCCAGCAGCACACCTCTAACACTTCACTCAGAGAATGTCGATATGGGGCGACATCGGTCACCTGAACTGTAGAGTCTTCTTTCCACTTTAGGAGACCTCCCCCTGAGGTGGTTTTGTGCACTTCTGGAGGGATCAGTTTCGAGCTGGCGGTAGCTTCGAAATTCCTTCGTGGAAAAATTCCAAGCCCACAAGGTCATCCCGAAGACGGATGACGGTCTAATGGTGATCAGGATGAGGCAGATTGCAAACATCACTCAGTTCGCCGAAAAATTCTAGACCGTGTACAGCCATGTGGAAGACGCCACTGACAGAGTGGCTATCAGGTCTTTTAAACAAGCTCTGCTGCCTGGTAATGAGCTTCGAAAGGACCTAGTTCTGTTCCCCGTGGTCACAGTGAAGGCATTGATGGCCATGGTAAAATAGTTCATTGAACAAGAAAAGGACGAGGCCCGAGCTCAGGAAAACTTTGGCCTCTGGCACAAAGACAGATCCTCTAGGAAAGATTAGAAGTTATCTCGGAGGGAGGATGTGGACCGGAATAGGACATCAACAAGCTCAGCAATAGCCTCGGTTCCCAACTCGGGGGGCAGCAAAAGGTCCAAGCTAGTCGTTGCCTCCTACAAAGCTGTGAATACGATATTCAAGGAGCCCATCTACAAGCTCCTCAGTAGGATCAAATCACAGTCGTTCTTCAAATGACCGCGGCCAATGAAGGGTGATCTTTCCATTCGTGATCAAAGCAAGATCTACACCTATCACAAGCAGAATGGGCACAGAACCGAGGACTACATGGCCTTTAAGTCCCACCTCAAGAAGCTTTCAAAGACGAACACTTGAGGGACTATGTTAGAGAAGAAGGAAGAGTCAATCAAACTCAGCGCCGAAATGATGATGATCAAGACAACGATGAGCCGGAAGGCATCATTAATGTCATTCACGTCACTCTCACACCAAAGGGGACTAACTAAGCTCGTGTTGAGGCCAGAAGGGCTACACACAGCAAGCAGGTAATGACAATCGAGCTGGGACCTGCCGCAAAGAAAGCTTGGAAGGAGAAGCCCAAGATCTGGTTCTTAGATGAAGACTTGGACGAGGTCCAGCTCCCCCACAACGATCCACTAATTGTAACCCTGAGGTTAAAGAACTTCAAGGTACGGAGGATCCATGTGGATCCTGGGAGTTCGTCTTAGATCCTCTATTTTGACTGCTTCAAAAAGATGGGTCTAAGAGAGGAAGACTTACAGGAAGCTCGCACTCCCCTGGTGGGTTTCAGCTCAAAACCAGTATGCCCCCAAGGGGAAAATCTCCCTAGAAGTCTAAGTTGGAGGCGCAGCTATGCTAGCCAATTTCTTCGTGGTGGATGCACCGTCCTTGTACAACGCAATAATGGGGAGAACTTGGCACATAACATGGAAGCAGTGCCCTCCACCCACCACCAAAAACTCAAGTTCCCGTTAGCGAACGGGGACGGCAGAGTTGAGATAATCACAGTCAGGGGTGACCAGCAAATGGCCATGCAGTGCCTAATGGCTGTGGTTCCTGGTGAAGCAGAACTGCAACAAGTGCACATGGCCGAGTTGGAAGCAAAGCTCGAGGACGTTGGCCGAGCTCCAGAACAAAAGAGTATAGAAGATCTGGCCGACATCAAGATCGATCCCAACGATCCTGAAAGATGTTTCCTGCTCGGGAGCCAACTTGCTGAGCTTGAGAGGTCCGAGTTCTTGAACTTCTTGTTACAGAGCAAGGAGGTTTTTGTTTGAACTCCTTACGAAACGCCTGGCATCAATCCCAAGATCATGTGCCACAAGCTGAATGTGGACCTGAGACACAAACCTGTGGTCCAGAAGGCTCGCAGAACGGGGATCCCACAAACTGAGGCCGTGATCGAGGAGGTCCAGAAGTTGCTAGAGGCTCAGGCGATCAGGGAAGTCCACTACCCTGAGTGGCTAGCCAACACAGTGGTGGTCAAGAAGAAGAACGGGAAGTGGAGGGTCTGTATCGACTTCACCGACCTCAATAAAGCCTACCCCAAGGATAGCTTTCCGCTCCCAAAGATCGATCAAATGATTGATGCCACCTCCAGGCATGACAGGATGAGCTTCCTCGATACTTACCGAGGTTATCATCAGATCCAGATGCATGAGCCTGGCGAAGAAAATACCGCATTCAAAACACTTAGAGGCATCTACTGCTACAAAGTGATGCCCTTTGGGTTAAAAAATGCGGGGGCAACTTACCAAAGGTTGGTAACCAAGATGTTCCAGGCCCAACTCGGCAAAACGATGGAGGTGTACATTGACGACATGGTTGTCAAGTCTAAAAGGTCATAAGAGCACTTGGCAGACCTAAGTCAAACATTTGGCATCCTCAAGAAGTTCCAGCTCAAACTGAATGATCCAAGTGTGCATTTGGTGTCAGCTCAGGCAAATTCCTGGGAAGCGTGGTCACAAGGAGGGGGATTGAAGCAAACCCAGACCAAATCTCGGCAATCCAGGCGATACAAAGTCCGACTACGGCGAAACAAGTTCAGAGGCTCACTAGAATGGCTGCTGCGCTCAATCGCTTCATCAGCCAAGCCTCGGACAAGTGCCGCCCCTTCATTTAGCTTTTGAAGAAGTGCTTGAAATTCCAATGGACTCCGGAGTGCGACCAAGCTCTGCAGGAGCTTAAAGCTTATCTAGCTTCGCCACCCCTGATGTCCACACTGAAGCAAGGAGAGGTGCTCTATCTATACCTGGCCGTCTCGGATCATGCAGTGAGCTCAGTCCTCATCAGGGAAGAGGACATATATCAAAAGCCTATATACTACACGAGCAAAATCCTTCTTGACGCTGAGACCAAGTACCTGCCACTAGAGAAACTTGCATTAGCACTCGTCAGTGCTTCTGGCAAACTCTTCCACTACTTCCAGACGTACACCATAGTGGTTGTTACAAAACATCCACTTAAGTCCCTTTTCCAGAAAAGCGGATTTCTCTGGAGGAATCTCAAGATGGGCCGTCGAGTTAGGGCAATATGATATCCAGTATCAACCCAGAATGGCGATCAAGGCCCAAGTTTTGGCAAACTTCATCGTGGAGTTTGTTTCTCCTAGTTCGGCATCGAGACAGCTCAATACCGAACTGGGGGGCAATGAGGAAAAGGTTGCCGAGACAGAACAAGAACAATCTTAGAAGTAGTTCCTCGATTCAGCATGGAAGGTCTTCGTCGACAGATCCTCAACCTCCAAAATGGCTGGCGCTGGCATAGTCCTCCAGTCTCCAGAGGACCTTGTCATCGAGCAGGCCCTAACACTCAACTTTAAGGCGTCCAATAAAGAAGCAAAGTACGAAGCACTGATCTCAGGGATCGGCAGTGCTAAAATCCTGGGGCACGGCAACTGGTAGCCTTCAGCGACTCTCAGTTTGTGACGAACCAGCTGAGTGGGGACTATCAAGCCCGAGACGAAAGGATGGCAGCCTACTTAGCTCGTACAAAGCAGCTCCTTTCTCAGTTCGAGAGAGTTAAAGTCAAACAGATCGGCAGAGACTCCAATTCTCATGCCGATGCTTTTGCTAACCCGGCCTCCGCTGTTAAGGCTGGGAAGAAAAGGACTATCGAGGTGGAAACATTAGAGAGATCAATTATAGAACTCCAGCCACCTCGATAAGTTTTGTGTGATAATCTCGACCCAAGCTGGATGGACTCAATCATTGCCTACCTGAAGGATGATCAACTTCCTGAAGATAAAAATGAGGCTCACAAAATCAGGCTAAAAGCAGCTCGGTTTTGGTTGTCTCCGGATGGCAAGCTCTACAGGAAGTGTAGCTGGGTCAGTTGGGCCTAACAACAGGCCCATTGACCCGTTTTGTTGATAATTATTTTATTAATTATATTTTACATATTTAAGTGGGTTGAGATCATGAGCAAGTTTCTTTTAACATTAGAATAGTATCTGCGAAGTTTCGTGCGATTCTGAGTTTGTTTGTTAATAGCAGGGGGTAGTTTGCAATTTAGGGAAAATTAAGTGTTTTTCCGAAGTATTCCAAATGCCGTGATTTATGGGTTTGTTGAAAAGGTTTCGTCGCGCTGATCATTTTTGTCTCTTGACTCATCGTGATCCGACAACTAAAAACCCTTCAAGTGGTCCATTCTTTCACCGGACCCACTTAAAGGGCAACTTTGGTCTTTTCCTCCCTATCTTCTTCTTAAACGAGATTAACCCTAATCTCTCTCATTATTCTCTGCAACTGAACGAAAGCAACTGCAGCCCCATTCTTCTTTTTCTTCCTTTCTCAAGCCAGATCTCTAGCCTAGAGAGATCAACTCGAAGATCCGATCCGCTAGTTCTCATTCTCTCGATCTCCTCTTGCTTCCGGTATCAATTTGGTAAGCATTCTTATACTTTCATCATTTCATTCGTATTCTCTTTGGTTAGATTTAGGTCTGATCTTAATTCTTTTCCTTCCTATCTTCTTCTTGGCTTCCTAGATTTCGTTTTATCGGGTTAAATCGTGGATTTTGGGGTAGAAAGGCTTCTCCTCGAGTTTTGCCAAAATTATATCATCTTCTTGGTTGAGACAAGTAGATCTGCATTGTATTTCTAAGCATGTATATTTATTTCTATTTGATTGACTATGTTTTCTTGTTAGAATTACCTTAATTCTAAGCCTGTTTGTTATTGATTGGGATTATATGCTAGATTGGGTTTTTGAGGGGTTTTGGGTTAAATAAAAGATTGTAATTGTTAGTTATAGGTTGTGGTTAAATTGTTGAAGATGATGGAAATGTTGAATGTGATGGTTGGGGAGCATGGTGGCTCATTTTATGCAGGTTAGCCATGGATTGGCCGAAGGAAAAAGGGCCAGAAAAATCAGTTTTCGGCCATTTTCGGGGTTCAGGTTGCAGTTCCGATCGATCGGACTTGCAGGTCTGCAGTCCGATCGATCGGCACTGTTACTTAACTGTGGCTGATTTCAGACCGATCGATCAGACCTTTTGTCCGATCGATCAGACTGCCTTTTTTTGACAGCACAGGCGAACTTCGGAAACGCATAACTTTTAATTTGTCCGTTGGAATTATATATGTAATATACCGTTGGAAAGCTCTCGAGATGTAGAATCCAATGGTTCTAGTTTCATCACGATCGGAGGTCGAGAAGTGATGCAAATGTTCAGATTATTGTTTCAGCTCATGTTTTATTGTAAATGAGACCAATAACTTAGGTTTGGGCCTTAAATGTTGGAAAGCATGCACTCACACTCATTTGACCATTAATGGGGTTAAAATCGTAGCACGTGGTTTGGTGTGTTTCGATGGGTTGTCTAGGTATTCGTGTATTGCACATGATTTAACCAAATGCGTATGAAATTGTTTCATTAGATGCTTAACATGATTGTACACCAAGGGATTTCCCTAGAAGCATCGTTGATCCATTTCCACACGTACTCCGTTAGAACATGTGAGGTGCAAGGATGACACCATTTACCAAGGACTGGATTGTAATATTCCTTTGACTCGTGACTTGTATTCGTCGTTGTATTCCTTGTACACTCTCTTGACATAAAATACCTAATTAATTATGAAACATAAATTCTTATAGAATTTAGGCTTGGACCTGACTTAGAGTGTACCGTAGGAACCTTGTCTTGTATTGATGAACATGACTGGCTAACAATGAAAAGGGATTATTACGTGGTTTGCTTGTCTGGTATTGCTTGAATGAGATAATCCCTATGATCGTGTCTTGTACATTGAACTAGTCAGACTTGCTTGTCTTGTTTGTCCTTGTGTCAAAACTACTTTATTATTGTTTGCATATCATGGTCATCTGCAGTTTGGGGTTTATTGACGAACCGGTTACTTGGTTGTCGGGATGGGCAGTCGGCTTTAGACGGCGTCCATGGCGTTGAATAGCTGGGAGCGGGCATTGAACCGTGCTGCTATTCCTAGGACCGGGAGCTAGGATCCTATTGGAGCCGGACTTTGGTATCAGTAGTCCAGATTGGGATTGTTACTGGTACCCCGGGAGGTGGCATTGGACATCCTCGGAGTCTCCCTCTTGTTCTTGTCTTGCATTGCATGATAGTGGTTATTGTTAGATGGTTGTTAGGATTCTTATTATGATTTCTATCGATCATTATTCTTGCTTTATGCCTAGACTCACTTTCCTTGTGTTCAATTGATGTGTACTTGTCATTACTCTATATTTGATGCATGTCATGTTTATTATGCTATGCTTATCTATTGCTCAACATGTCGTTGACTCTATTCCTTGGTGTGCAGACACCTCAGGTGGTTACTACTACTATGAGGAGCAGGCCGGTGAGGAGATCCCAGAGGATCTCCAACCAGTCGAGGATGAACGCGAGTGGCGTGCCGATGATGTAGAGTAGCGTCATCACTCCCGGCACGAGAGAGATTCACATGGACTCATTAGAAATATTCATTTATTTATTTCTCTCATTGGACCTTTTCTTTCATTGACTTGATTTAATTTTATTAGCCGTGTTTATTGGGATTGGCCAATGTAATAAATTACTTTGACTCCTTCAGTAGTTTTAATTATCCATTTTTGCAACATTTAATTTAATGAGAAGTGATTATTCATTGACTGATATTCCATATGCCTAGACTTGTATGAGGTCTGAAATGTAATATCCTCACAGCGGACTTACGATCCGTGGACCCAAAGGACAAAATTTTTTAATTAGTCCTAAAATTCACTCTCCGGATCCGGTTTATTCTTAATCGAGTTCGGGGGACGTGACAGGAAGTCCTTCACCAGCCCCTACTCCCAATGCGTTCACCCAAACAAAGTCGAAGACTTCCTCTACAAAATTCATGAAGGAATATGCGGAAGCCATATTAGAGGCCGATCACTGGCATACCGAGCCATCAGCTAAGGCTACAGGTGGCCTTACATGTAGAAGGACGCTCAGTTATACGCCAAAAAATGCGAGAAATCCCAGAAGTTCTCGCACTCCATCCATTAGCCTGCATAGGACCTGACCCACTCTCTAGCCCATGGCCCTTCGCCCAATGGGGCTTGGATATTGTGGGGCCCCTCCACCAAGCTCCAAGGAATAAGAGGTGGCGATTACTTCACCAAATGGATAGAAGCCAAGCCATTGTCCTCCATCACCGAGCAGGACACAAAGAACTTTGTGTGGAAGATATTGTCATAAGGTTTGGAGTCCCACGAGCTCTAGTCTCGGACAATGGGACCCAGTTCGACTCCAATTTCTTCAGGAACTTTTGTTGGGAGCTCGGCATCAAAAAGTACTACTCAACCCCAACTTATCCACAAAGCAATGGCCAGGCCGAGATCTTAAACAAAGTGGTGCTCGATGGGCTCAAGAAGAGGCTTGGCCGAGCTAAAGGGAGATGGGTGGAGGAACTCCCGAGTGTCCTTTGGGCGTATAAGACTACCCCAAGACACTCCACTTTAGCAATACCCTTTTCCCTGGCATATGGAATAGAGGCCCTGATCCCTCTTGAGATCGGTCTTCCTACCCTGAGATCGAAACTCTTTGATCAGGGCCAAAACGAAGTAAACCTGGCATGTGAGCTGGACCTGGCTGAGATCGGAACTCCCGAGTGTCCTTTGGGCGTATAAGACTACCCCAAGACACTCCACTTTAGCAATACCCTTTTCCCTGGCATATGGAATAGAGGCCCTGATCCCTCTTGAGATCGGTCTTCCTACCCTGAGATCGGAACTCTTTGATCAGGGCCAAAACGAAGTAAACCTGGCCTGTGAGCTGGACCTGGCTGAGGAGCGAAGGGATGCAGCAACTATCCGCCTAGCTTCTTACTAACAACAATTGGCCAAAAGATACAACCAAAAGGTCAGAGACAGGAAGTTTTCAGTTGGAGAACTGGTCTTGAAGAAGTCGCTTCCTGGGGATAAGAATCCCAATGAAGGCAAGCTAGCACTGAATTGGCACGGGTCATTCAAAGTGATCTCAACTACCGGACAATCAGCATACAGGCTTGAAGACATGCATAGTAAAGAGTCACCACGGCCATGGAATGCGACACACCTCAAAAAATATTATTTTTGAATTGTACTCAATTTTTAGAATCAATAAAAGTAATTCTTATGGAAGAGTCGTATTCTATTGCCTTCAATTCTCACCAAGTTATGGAACTCGGCAGTTTCAATTCTCGCCAAGTTGTGGAACTCGACATCTTCAATTCTCGCCAAGTTATGGAACTCGGCAGTTTCAATTCTCGCAAAGTTGTGGAACCCGACATGTTCAATTCTCGCCAAGTTATGGAACTCAGCAGCTTCAATTCTCGCCAAGTTGTGGAACTCTACCTAACTGCTACGGAGCATTAGGAAAATAAAGAAAGGCCTTAAATGGTTAAGGCGCAACACTGAGTTAAAGAACTTGGTGACTACCTCAGTGTTAGGAGTATTCTTAGTTAAGGAACCGAGCTTCGGTTAGAGAACCAAGCTTGAAGTATTCCATCACCGAGATTCAGTTTCTTGAGTTATAGAACTTAAGAATGTACAAGGTTCCGGTTATTGAACCGAACTCAATCACTTAGTAGTCCCAGTTATTGAACCGAACTCAATTACTTGGACGAATTTGGGAGAAAACGTGTAAAGGGCTTGGTTGAGAAACCGAAGTCAAACACTTGTGATTCTCAAAGAAATGTTTGGAAGCAAACATAGGAAAAAACGCCGTTGTATTCATAAAGATGAAATTACATTCTTATCATTACATTTTTTCCCAAAAATCAAAAGAAAAGAAAAGATACAATGTGCAAACATTACAATGTTCCCAAAAAACAAATCAAAGGAAGGACAACAAGGCTTTTAATCAATGGCCTCAACTTTAGTGTTGGCTCCGGGACGAGTATCGTCGGCCTCAACGGAAGCGTTGGTCGCAGTCGCAGCACCTTTAGGGTGGGCTTCAGGTTCAAAGGACGCAGGAGCAGGGGTAAAGGAAGAGGGACTCGGTTCTGGCTCCAGATAGAGAACTTAGCTGGATTCTTGTAGGTAGGATGGTCTTTGGAGACTCATGCTTCTTTCAGAGCAGCCATCCATCCAAACTCCCAGACCTTTTCATTCACATCGACGACCTGAGCCTTTTAGAGCGTCGTTGCACCTGCCACACCATCATGGAAAACATCATTGATCTCAGCCTGGAGTGTGGCTTCTAGGTCGACCTTCTGCTTTGCCAGTTTCTCACCAAGCTCGGCTCTCTGCTTTTCCAATGAGGATTTGAACTCAGCCACCCTTTTCTCTCGGATCTCTGCCTATGCCTTCAGCCTATCGATCTCGGTCGTTGCCGTATCGAGCTCGGCAACAAGACTAGTGTTTCTGTCTGCCTCCTCCTTTAGCTTTTGGTTATGGCGCCCAGGGCTGCTTGGAGATTCTTCTTCCCGTCCTCCAACCCTTGAACCTTCGAATGGTGCTCTTAAAGCCTTTCCAGAGCAACCCCACATTTCTGCACCACTTGAAGAAGAGACAGACATCAGAAGATGGCGACCGAGGTCAAATACTTCATGAAATTTGTCGAAAAACTTACCAAAATTGCCGACTGCATCGCCGACATTGTAAGCCTCGTATCATCAAACTCCTACAACCTCTGCACGTCCTTCAGCAGAGCGCAAGCCCGATCGACCGCAGCGACGACAAGGGCATTACCAGATGTAACGCGATCGTCCACTGTTAACGACCTCCCAGGCTCAACTTAGAGATTTGGTCTCCAAGGAACCGGCCCAATGGGCTAGGGCACAGCAGCCGCACTGGATGATGGCGGAACCTCAACCCTGTCCCTGGTCCTGGCCCTTTTCTCCTTTGGGGCCTCCTTCCGCGCGGTCTCAGCGGGGTGCTGCCGAACTCCTGTGCTTTGAGAAGCCAGGAGCCGGAGCGAAGGTACCAGCAACTTCTGAGGACTTGGGTGTCAGGGCAGAAGCAGAATCGGCGCCTGGGGGTGTGGGGGTGCGAGGAGCTCAACCCCCAAACACCTTGTCCTTCAAGTTCTTCACCACCAATAGGGGACGGCTCCACTCCATGTTTTCCTCTTAGTCTGAACTATAAGAAGAAGTGTACGAGTCGATAACTCGATGCAACCTAGTACCCTCTGAGACGGAAGGCAAAGTAGAGTGAGGCCTTGGCACCTGAAGTAACTCGGCGCTCGACGTTAGTTGGAACCCGGCCGGTCTTCCTCTTTATAAAAGAATGATACCTTGGCTCATACCCTAAGAGGGCCCAAGCGGCTCGCCCGTTGTGACCTCGGTAGCTGTTGATTGCCCGATGCCAGGCATTGTTCCTCTTCCACCCAACTCGCCTGGTCTCCTATCTTCTCTGACGGAAGTTTGCACAACAAACAGAAAGTGCGAGCTCGGCAAAGCAAGAAAAAGAAAATACAGGAACTCGGAAGGGTCAGTAGTTACTCGAAGGAGTCTCGAAACTGCGGGGAACTCTGTATATCCTTATCGCCTCGGGCTCAGTTGCTCCCAACTCCCAGTTGCCTGAGATAAACAAACGGTCGTCCCTAGTATACTTACCGGAATCCTATAGGTCGCAGACGAAGGGCTCCCACTTCGCCTTACCCCGGAGGTAATACATGTTGTTGCCTCCTCCGGACTTGCACAGGTCGTAGACATCCTCGATGTCATGGACACCGAGGTTAATTCCGAGAACCCTATTGAGCTCGGCGACGCCCATAATAACCTTAAAACTATTGGCATCAATTGACAAGGGCAAAGATGCCATTTCATTAGGCATGTCCTAAGAAGGGGATGGAGAGGAAACCTAACCCCACCCTCGACTACTGTAACGAGGGGGAACAGCATCTAGCTGTCATGGAAGGTCTGACCATCAAAGGGGTCCACTGGTTATCTAGCCTAACCAATACATCATGGGGTATCCCGTACATTACCCTAAACTCGACTATGGCTACTGGGGTCTTTAACCAGTGCCTATAGATGCCCATTTCCGAGTTTATAGAAATGATGGGGGGGGGGGGGGGGGGGGGAGGAACAGTAAACCCTAGAAGAAGAAAGAATGCAGAAATGAAGAAAGGTGAGAAAGAGGGGAAAACTCACAGACACAGGACGAAATGGACTGGGCTTAGAGGACACCAATCCCAAAGACTTGACCTCGGCAAGATCTCTCTCTCTCTCTCTTCTGCAAGTCCCTTTTTTCTTCTCTGATTAGCAAAACGGAGAAGAAAAAGGGGGGAGTGGGCCTCGCTATATATAAAGGAAAAGAGGAGCCCCTTTTGAATTTCGAGGACACTCATGCGAGGCGTCGCCTCGAGCGCCATATGCATCGCTTCGAAGAGAGTGGACGACCAACCGGATGGTGACACGTGGTGCCGCCAGTACATCTTCTACATTGATTGAGTCGTGCTATTTATCACCTCGGGCAGATGAAGCGACATCGACGTCCTTGGGCAGATGAAATGACATCTTGATAAGGATCAGACGTCAGTAACTGACATCGAGATGAAGTATAGTGTGAGCCCCAGACTCGACGCAGGAAGATTCCATTATAATACTTAGCTTCTGACCTCAAAGAGTTGGAGAACTCTATAAGATCAGAAGCTAGAGGCAATTGTGTGGGAGTATTCCCGTAATGCCAAGATTATGCTAGTTTTGGTAAGGGTAACAACAAGTCTTGATCTCGGCCTAATGCAAATTGACAACAGTGCTAGCTTGTACCGGGCTTGAGCTAGCTTCGATAAAAGTACCAGCTAGGCTTGCCTCGGTCTCGGTTTTAGGCACCTCGGCAACGGCGCCAAGATGTGCATATATCTGATCCCGGTATCTTGTTTGGTTCGGTTAGCCGAGACGAACACTGAGTGTCAGTCATAATTATGTAAAAGCACGGCTATGTTGCAGAACGTACTGACAAATAGGATGAACGCCAGATATAGATAAGAGGTTATTCCTATCCGACGATCACATCCGCAAGTATACAAGAGATTGAGGTATGGTCCGATGGGACAGTACCTCTACCTACCTCCACTAAGGAATCAAGGTATGACCCAATGGGACAGTGCCTCCAACTACCTCCACTCAGGGAGGGCTCAATGGGACTTCCACCTATATATATACAAGAGGTAAATCCTGAAGAGGTATACACAGACAGATGCTTATATGCACTCAAACTCTGAACTCTCCCTTCTTCTCCACTCATTCATCCTTTGTTCAGTGACTACACTAACTTAGGCTTCGGAGTGCCTTTGGCTGACTGCGGCTAGGGTCTCTAACTTTTGTTTCTCCTTCCTTTTCAGGTCTAAGGCATCCAGTCTCTTCAAAGAAGCTTAACAACAATATCACGAGTTTTATACTCACCTAATCAAGTCCGTAAGAATTTAGGCACTTACACTACCTACACCTATGTCCTTATTATCCAATTATGTAATACTCATTCTTTCTTCTTTGCTAGCTCTTTTAATATGTAAAATGCAGGTATTAATTCTTTGTAAATTCTAAGCTAACTATCAACATGACTTGTATAATACTTTTTAAGGTCTCCAATTCCTTTTCATGTCATTTTGAACTTTTGAGGAATTAATGTTGTCATTGAATATTGGCTTATCAACATTTAATCCGTCCCTTTCATCATTACTAGGAGAAAGCATATACAACTTTGCTTGACTGTTAGCCCACCAAATTGTAACATGATAGTTACTTAAGAACAGTCTACGTTTTAGCTTTTTTCCCATTGAAGAGCATTCTTTTACCTTGATGAATTTATTGTTTGTCATTTTGTCATTTGCGAATGCTTTTTTGTCAGCTTGAATTTCAAAATTTTCATGTATTTAAACAAGTAAACCAGCTCTATTGTTTTATTTTTTATTGCGTTTCCACTCCATCTGGGTTTCATCCACCATATCCAATGAATCTGGATTTGCAGGCGAAGAACTCATAGCATTAGGGACAACACCGGCACGGCACATCGGGCAATTAACATGAGATCTCAACCAAGTATCAATACAGGGGAGATGAAAAGCATGGCTGCACTTGGCCAGAAGCCTAACATCTTCTCCATCATGGAACTCACTTAAACAAACTGAACAATCAGTCCCCTCCATCAAGCTCTCATCCCTTTTGTATTTACACACAGTAATTAACTTTATAACAGATTGTTCAAGCCCTACAGTACTAATATACCATATATGATGTATGGGGGCCTGATTCTCAGTATCATCATCATCATCTTCATCTGGGGTGACGTTGATTTGGGGCACAGCCCTTCTCAACATGATCCAATTAGCACAAAACTTTAGTATGCAAGCAAAGGAGGTTAGTAGAAAAGTTGCTGATATGATTGCTATAATGATAATCAATTTAAGAGAGAGGTGGTGGCTTGATTGAATCTTCTGTGGAGGAGGAGATAGGATTGAAGGTATAATTGGAGAATCACATGAAAATGAATCACAATATATTGAAGCAGTACTATTATCATCAGTGTATTGAGATACCAACCAACACCGTCTTTACCTTTTCTGTAATTTTAGGTCTATATGGTCTTCTGATTCCCTTCTAAAATCTTACTTGCATGCATATAAGATAATTTCCTTTCCACTTTGTAATTTTATATTTGTCTATACTGATTGATAGATTTATTCCTTCTTCGATGTCAAATTAATGTTTGTCAAATTAATGTTTAATTAATGCATTATTACTTATTCACTCTTTTTGAAACGATAACATCTTCTTTATTCCCAGTGCAAATATCTCTCTCCATCTTATATCATTGTCATAAGTACAGTTTCTAAACCTCTGGGGCCTGCCAAATGCCACAGGTAATTCCCTTTTCACTTTCATAAGTAAATGTCACCAATGAAGTCATATCTTATCAATTACAAAATCCATTTATTTGTCTTGTGGCTGCATTTGCCAATGAGAAATGCATATATGTGTGTATTTCCCTTTTCATATGCATTAACTTCTTTGTTGTTAACTTAGTGTATGGTTGTGAATTATATTTAATACTGGCAGGGAAATTAGAATGGAGGCGATGCTCAACTCTACCAAGGCTATTTGGCTGTATTATTGTCAATGTTGGCACAAAAAAACTTGTTTTTCCATCTTCGGTTGTCTGACCAAAATCAACAACTTGAAATGAAAGCATGGTTAGCCTATTCTGGTGATAATTTTTTATTTCACTTCTTCAATGGATGTGCAACACTTACATACTAAGTGCAATCACATATTTCAAATGCCTGTCATAATTTTCTCATTCTTAAGCCAATTCAGGTCAACATATTTCTGCATTCAAGTCAGTTTATATGAGAACAATTTCATGGATACTTTTTTTTTTCTTTAATGCCCACTGTGATTTTCCACATATATACATATTCAACAATACATTATACATATTTTGTATGTAGACAAGAATATCTTAATATAACTATGTGAAATATACAAGTCCAATACAAACGAGAGGTGTTCACATGCTCATGGCTATATGACAATCATCTATGTACAGATGACATGTATGGCAACTGATTCTGGCCATGTAGTAAATGAAATCAGCTTTAGAGGGTTTTAGCTTTGTCTTATGTTAAATCAGACCCAGAGACCCTGCGTCCTCTCACAGCATTGTCTTATGTTAGATCAGACTCAGAGACCCTGCGTGACGCTCCGTACAGAAACACATGATCAAATACAGGCACCGCATTTTCAATCATCTACACTGGGAAGCGGAAAATGATGTTAAGTGCACTGAAACAGAATGCTTGATCATGGTGTTGGCCATGACTGATGAATTATGACATTTGTCAAAGGGCAACATCTATATCCAGGTTTGTATATAGATACAGGTCCTATATATTAGTCCCCATAAAGATCCATGTTCTCACATGCAGGCCCCATGTAGGACACGGCCCAGGGCCTGATTTATAACTGGAAACAGGATTTTTCAGGTTATATTAAAGTTACAACTTGTACACTGAGATGTCTTACATCCATATCCATAATCAGATTTAAAGTAGAAACCATAACATGCTTATGTAAAAATTCCCTTTATCTGATCTGTCTTGAGTATGCAAGTCGTTCTGAGATCCATTAGAATCTGGGCCACACATTAAAACTCAAGAGCATCGTTTTAATAGTCAGCTGAAACCCAGTCATACTGCACAATACGATGGCGGTGCTCATGGGGTGGTCAAGATGGGCCAAATTTATCCAATCCAATCTATTTAATTATTGGGCCAGACCCAGTTTCCATCCAAAGGGCTTGAAAGTCAGGACCAGACACAGCACAATTGCAAATTATAGACTTATTTGTGTTAAATGTAGGGTCAGGCCTTTTAAGAGCAAATGCAGATGCAGACCTGGTTCATTGACAAGCAGTTCAGAAATGTACGCTCATATACAGCCCATGGGTCTAGGCGCAGAGAAAAGTCAAGCCCAATGTAGGTCAGGATTGGGTCAGATCAGGCAATTTTTTAGTCTGAAATACCCGGTATGTATCAAAAGATACTCATAGGCAATTTTTCAGTCTCTCACCGATTTTACATCTGCCCATACTGTCCAATATAAGGGCATGAGATCCATTATTGCAAATTTCTATTTGCACCACCCATTTCACTGCCTCAGGGCCTTGAATAGAATACCTCACATCATCTAATAGCCCTTACTAAATCTCAAATTCCTCTTTTCTCTTTGGGACAGCAGGACACAGAGACTAGTACGTGTGACATTTTAAAAATGATCAGTTATCTCAACCCATTTTCAAAACCATGCTAAGGAGCAGCCAACTCAAGTAGGCAGAAAGCTCCTTCATTCAAACAGCACCCAGTCCTACCTTACAGCTCAAGCAAATGAAAGAGCAACTTTAAACCGCCCCCTAGCCACCAAAGCAAGAAACATTGCATACGTGCTTTTATGCCTCTCCCTTCTTCCCCTCCTTTCTATCTCCTATTCTCTTAAACCACACATCTCTACTCTCAGGTCTCCATGATAGAGAAATTAAAGGAACAGGAACATGGAATTGGACTTTGGTCTCAAAATAACCCATGCCAGAGAAGACCTCTCCCACATCCAAATCTCCAAAGACAGCATCACCCCTTTCTTCTCATTCAAAGAGACAGAAACCATGTTCATCCTCATTGGCCATCTCTCAGGTACATATTACTCCCTTTCTCTTCTTCCTTCCTCATTTATTCAGCATAAAAAAAGTAGGAAAAAAAAAGATAAAATTAAATAAAATAGAACACCCAAATATGCTGCAGGTTTTAAGAAAAATCATATCAAGATAGAGATCAACAGAGATGGAAACAGAATCACTATAAGTGGTGAGAGGGTTGTTCAGGAGATGGTGTTGGTGAGGTGGCAGATGTATAAGACAGACACAGGAATTAGGCATTTCAGGAGGGTTTTCCAGATTCCAGACGGGGTGATTTTGGATCGAATAAAAGCGAGATTAGATGAGGAAGACATGATTTTGACCATTTTCATGCCAAAGTCAGAAAGAGGGATTAGAGGGCTTGGAATTGAAGATGTTGAAGAAGAGGAGCCTGACAGTAGGAGCTCTGAACAAATGCAGGCTGAAGATGAGGGAGAAATGGCTGGAGTTCCTGATCAAAGTCAGGAGGAAGAAGAGCCACTGATGGTGGAATCAGAAGAACCAGAAATTTCAGATCAAGAAGAGGTGGTGGAATCAGAAGAGCCGGAAATTTCAGATCAAGAAGAGGTGGTGGAATCAGAAGAGCCGGAAATTTCAGATCAAGAAGAGGTGGTGGAATCAGAAATTGAGCAAGAAGATGTTCTAGAAGAGGAAGAACCTGAGATTTTTCAGCAAGAAGAAGTTTTAGAACCCGAAAAACCTGAAATTGCTGAGAAAGGAGATGTTCTAGAACAGGAAGAACCCGAAATTCCAAAGCAAGGACAGGTTCTACAACCAGAAGAGCTTGAAGTTCCTGAGAAAGAAGAGGTTCCAGAACCCGAAATTCCTGAGAAAGAAGAAGCTCCACTGGAAGAAGCCAAAATTCCTGAGCAAGAAGAGGTTCTTGAATCCGAAATTCCTAAGCAAAAAGATGTTGTAGAACTGGTAGAATCTGAGATCCCCGAAATTCCTAAGCAAGAAGAAGATGTTGTAGAACTGGTAGAATATGAGATCCCCAAGCAAGAAGACATTCTAAAACCAGACGAAGCTGAAATTTCTGAGCAAGAAGAGGTCCTAGAACAGGAAGAAACCAAAATTCCTGAGAAAGAAGCGGTTCTTCAACCCAAAACTCCTGAAAAAGAAGACATTCTTGAACCCAAAACTCCAAAGAAAGAAGAGGTTCTAGAACCTAAAATTCCTGAACAAGAAGAGATTCAGAGGCAGGAACCAGGAATTCCTGACAAGGAAGAGCTTCACGTGCAAGAAACCAAAGAAACAAAAATTCCTGAGCAAGAAGCCTTTCAAATGCTAGAATCAGAAATTCCAGAGAAGGAAGAAGCTCCTATGCTAAAATTGGAAGAACAGGAAATTCCAAAGCAAGGACAGGTTCTACAAACAGAAGAGCTTGAAGGTCCTGAGAAAGAAGAGGTTCCAGAACCCGAAATTCCTGAGAAAGAAGAAGCTCCACTGGAAGAAGCCAAAATTCCTGAGCAAGAAGAGGTTCTTGAATCCGAAATTCCTAAGCAAAAAGATGTTGTAGAACTGGTAGAATCTGAGATCCCCGAAATTCCTAAGCAAGAAGAAGATGTTGTAGAACTGGTAGAATATGAGATCCCCAAGCAAGAAGACATTCTAAAACCAGACGAAGCGGAAATTTCTGAGCAAGAAGAGGTCCTAGAACAGGAAGAAACCAAAATTCCTGAGAAAGAAGCGGTTCTGCAACCCAAAACTCCTGAAAAAGAAGACATTCTTGAACCCAAAACTCCAAAGAAAGAAGAGGTTCTAGAACCTAAAATTCCTGAACAAGAAGAGATTCAGAGGCAGGAACCAGGAATTCCTGACCAGGAAGAGCTTCACATGAAAGAAATCAAAGAAACAAAAATTCCTGAGCAAGAAGCCTTTCAAATGCTAGAATCAGAAATTCCAGAGAAGGAAGAAGCTCCTATGCTAAAATTGGAAGAACAGGAAGTTCCAAAGCAAGGACAGGTTCTTCAACCAGAAGAGCTTGAAGTTCCTGAGAAAGAAGTGGTTCCAGAACCCGAAATTCCTGAGAAAGAAGAAGCTCCACTGGAAGAAGCCAAAATTCCTGAGCAAGAAGAGGTTCTTGAATCCGAAATTCCTAAGCAAAAAGATGTTGTAGAACTGGTAGAATCTGAGATCCCCGAAATTCCTAAGCAAGAAGAAGATGTTGTAGAACTGGTAGAATATGAGATCCCCAAGCAAGAAGACATTCTAAAACCAGACGAAGCTGAAATTTCTGAGCAAGAAGAGGTCCTAGAACAGGAAGAAACCAAAATTCCTGAGAAAGAAGCGGTTCTGCAACCCAGAACTCCTGAAAAAGAAGACATTCTTGAACCCAAAACTCCAAAGAAAGAAGAGGTTCTAGAACCTAAAATTCCTGAACATGAAGAGATTCAGAGGCAGGAACCAGGGATTCCTGACCAGGAAGAGCTTCACGTGCAAGAAACCAAAGAAACAAAAATTCCTGAGCAAGAAACCTTTCAAATGCTAGAATCAGAAATTCCAGAGAAGGAAGAAGCTCCTATGCTAAAATTGGAAGAACAGGAAATTCCAAAGCAAGGACAGGTTCTACAACCAGAAGAGCTTGAAGTTCGTGAGAAAGAAGAGGTTCCAGAACCCGAAATTCCTGAGAAAGAAGAAGCTCCACTGGAAGAAGCCAAAATTCCTGAGCAAGAAGAGGTTCTTGAATCCGAAATTCCTAAGCAAAAAGATGTTGTAGAACTGGTAGAATCTGAGATCCCCGAAATTCCTAAGCAAGAAGAAGATGTCGTAGAACTGGTAGAATATGAGATCCCCAAGCAAGAAGACATTCTAAAACCAGACGAAGCTGAAATTTCTGAGCAAGAAGTGGTCCTAGAACAGGAAGAAACCAAAATTCCTGAGAAAGAAGCGGTTCTGCAACCCAGAACTCCTGAAAAAGAAGACATTCTTGAACCCAAAACTCCAAAGAAAGAAGAGGTTCTAGAACCTAAAATTCCTGAACAAGAAGAGATTCAGAGGCAGGAACCAGGAATTCCTGACCAGGAAGAGCTTCACGTGCAAGAAACCAAAGAAACAAAAATTCCTGAGCAAGAAGCCTTTCAAATGCTAGAATCAGAAATTCCAGAGAAGGAAGAAGCTCCTATGCTAAAATTGGAAGAACAGGAAATTCCAAAGCAAGGACAGGTTCTACAACCAGAAGAGCTTGAAGTTCCTGAGAAAGAAGAGGTTCCAGAACCCGAAATTCCTGAGGAAGAAGCTCCACTGGGAGAAGCCAAAATTCCTGAGCAAGAAGAGGTTCTTGAATCCGAAATTCCTAAGCAAAAAGATGTTGTAGAACTGGTAGAATCTGAGATCCCCGAAATTCCTAAGCAAGAAGAAGATGTTGTAGAACTGGTAGAATATGAGATCCCCAAGCAAGAAGACATTCTAAAACCAGACGAAGCGGAAATTTCTGAGCAAGAAGAGGTCCTAGAACAGGAAGAAACCAAAATTCCTGAGAAAGAAGCGGTTCTGCAACCCAAAACTCCTGAAAAAGAAGACATTCTTGAACCCAAAACTCCAAAGAAAGAAGAGGTTCTAGAACCTAAAATTCCTGAACAAGAAGAGATTCAGAGGCAGGAACCAGGAATTCCTGACCAGGAAGAGCTTCACATGAAAGAAATCAAAGAAACAAAAATTCCTGAGCAAGAAGCCTTTCAAATGCTAGAATCAGAAATTCCAGAGAAGGAAGAAGCTCCTATGCTAAAATTGGAAGAACAGGAAGTTCCAAAGCAAGGACAGGTTCTTCAACCAGAAGAGCTTGAAGTTCCTGAGAAAGAAGTGGTTCCAGAACCCGAAATTCCTGAGAAAGAAGAAGCTCCACTGGAAGAAGCCAAAATTCCTGAGCAAGAAGAGGTTCTTGAATCCGAAATTCCTAAGCAAAAAGATGTTGTAGAACTGGTAGAATCTGAGATCCCCGAAATTCCTAAGCAAGAAGAAGATGTTGTAGAACTGGTAGAATATGAGATCCCCAAGCAAGAAGACATTCTAAAACCAGACGAAGCTGAAATTTCTGAGCAAGAAGAGGTCCTAGAACAGGAAGAAACCAAAATTCCTGAGAAAGAAGCGGTTCTGCAACCCAGAACTCCTGAAAAAGAAGACATTCTTGAACCCAAAACTCCAAAGAAAGAAGAGGTTCTAGAACCTAAAATTCCTGAACATGAAGAGATTCAGAGGCAGGAACCAGGAATTCCTGACCAGGAAGAGCTTCACGTGCAAGAAACCAAAGAAACAAAAATTCCTGAGCAAGAAACCTTTCAAATGCTAGAATCAGAAATTCCAGAGAAGGAAGAAGCTCCTATGCTAAAATTGGAAGAACAGGAAATTCCAAAGCAAGGACAGGTTCTTCAACCAGAAGAGCTTGAAGTTCCTGAGAAAGAAGAGGTTCCAGAACCCGAAATTCCTGAGAAAGAAGAAGCTCCACTGGAAGAAGCCAAAATTCCTGAGCAAGAAGAGGTTCTTGAATCCGAAATTCCTAAGCAAAAAGATGTTGTAGAACTGGTAGAATCTGAGATCCCCGAAATTCCTAAGCAAGAAGAAGATGTTGTAGAACTGGTAGAATATGAGATCCCCAAGCAAGAAGACATTCTAAAACCAGACGAAGCTGAAATTTCTGAGCAAGAAGAGGTCCTAGAACAGGAAGAAACCAAAATTCCTGAGAAAGAAGCGGTTCTGCAACCCAGAACTCCTGAAAAAGAAGACATTCTTGAACCCAAAACTCCAAAGAAAGAAGAGATTCTAGAACCTAAAATTCCTGAACAAGAAGAGATTCAGAGGCAGGAACCAGGAATTCCTGACCAGGAAGAGCTTCACGTGCAAGAAATCAAAGAAACAAAAATTCCTGAGCAAGAAGCCTTTCAAATGCTAGAATCAGAAATTCCAGAGAAGGAAGAAGCTCCTATGCTAAAATTGGAAGAACAGGAAATTCCAAAGTCAGAACAGGTTCCAATGGTAAAATCAGGAGAACGAAAAATCCTAGAGCAAGAAGAGGTTCTGATTCCAAAAGTGGAAGAACCTGAAATTCCAGAGCAAGAAAAGGTTCCAATGTTAAAATTGGAAGAACTCAAAATTCCAGAGCAAGAGGAGCATCCATTGCTGGAAAAAGAAGAACAAGAAATTTCAAAGCAAAAGGAACCTTCGATGCTGGAAACAGAGAAGCAGGAAATCCCAAAACAAGAAAAAGAGCATCTAATGCAGGAACCGGGAGTATCAGAAGTTCCAAGACAAGAAGGGGCTTCGATGGAAGAACCAGAAGGAAAGGAGATTCCAACGCAAGGGTCTCTAATGCAAGAACGAGAAACAGAGGAAATTCCAAAAGAGCACGAAGAGGTTGTAGAATCCGAAATTCCTGAGCAAGAAGTTTTGGGACTGGAAGAGCCCAAAGTTGCCGAGGAAGAAGAGGTTTTACGACAAGAAGAACCCAAAATTCCTGAGAAAGAAGAGATTCTAGAACCCAAAATTCCTAAGAAACAAGAGCTTCTGAGGCAGGAACCAGAAATTCCTAAGAAACAAGAGCTTCTGAGGCAAGAACCAGAAATTCCTAAGCAAAAAGAGCTCCACATGCATGAATCAGAAGAATCAAAATTTCCTGAGCAAGAAGCTATTCAGATGTTAGAAACGAAACCTCCTGAGATTGAAGAGGCTCCAATTCAAGAATCTAAAAGTGTTGAGCAAGAAGAGCGGCCTATGCTAGAACCAGAAAAGCGCTCACCATATATCAAAACGGAAGAAGAACCGCCTACAACTTCAGAACCGGATCAAAGACAATCACTGGAGGAGGTGGAACCAGTTCAGGCAGAAACACCACAGCATCTAGTCCCTTATCAGGAGACTGGAGATCAAGAACCGCATCTTCGGACGCCGATTGAATTCGATCTAGGCACAAAGCAGGAAGAAGAAAAGGAGATTAAGAAAGCAGAACCAGATTATCCTGCTATTCCTATATTTGAAGAATTGGAGAGCATAAGAGAAGAAGAGCCACAAATTCAAATGCAAGAAGTGCCCCCAAAGGTAGAACTGGATAAACCAGGAACCCTAGAGCAAGAACTGCCCATGCTAGAGCCCAAAAGTTCAAAACAAACAGAGGAAGCTCCAATGGCAGAATTGGAAGCACAGAAAATTCTTGAGCAGATAGAAGAGCCTCCGATGCAAAAAACAGAAATTCTAGAGCGAGAACAACTCCCAATGCTAGAATCAGGAATTCCAAAGAAAGAAGAGCTTCCCATGCCAGAATCAGAAATTCCAAAGCAAGAGCAACTACTTCCATTCCTGGAACCAGAAATTCAAAAGCACGTAGAAGAAGCTTCAATGCTAAAATTGGAAGAAGAACCGAAAATTCTTGAGCAGAAAGAGGAGACTCAGATTCCAGAACCAATTCTAGAGCAAGAAAAACTACCGATGTTAGAATCAAAAATTCCGAAGCAAGAAGAACCTCCATTGCTAGAACTGGAACTTCCAAAGCAAGTTGAAGAAGCTTCAATGCTAGAATTGGAAGATGAACCAAAAATTCCTGAGCAGAGAGAAGAGCCTCCAGTGTCGGAACCAATTCTAGAGAAAGAAACACTTCCAATGGTAAAACCAAAAATTCCAAAGGAAGAACTTCCATTGCTAGAACAGGAAATTCCAAAGCAAGTAGAAGAAGCTTCAATACTACAATTGGAAGAACCACCGAAAATTCTTGAGCAGAAAGAAGAGCCACTGATGGTGGAACAAACTCTTGAGCAAGAAAAAATCCCATTGCTGGAACCAGGAATTCCAAAGCAAGAAGAACTTCCATTGCTGGAACTGGAAATTCCCAAGCAAGTAGAAGAAGCTTCAATGCTAGAATTGGAAGAAGAACAGAAAATTATCAGACAGAAACAAGAGCCTCGAATGCTGGAACCAACTCTAGAGAAAGACAAACTTCCAATGTCTGAACCAAAAATTCCAAAGCAAGAACTTCCATCGCTAGAACAACCAGAAGCTCCAAAGCAAATAAAAGAAGTTTCAATGCTAGGATTGGAAGAAGAGCCAAAAATTCTTGAGCACAAAGAAGAGCCTCCGATGCTAGAACCAATTCTAGAGCAAGAAAAACTTACATCCCTGGAACTGGAAATTCCAAAGCAAGTAGAGGAGCCTCCAATGCTAGAAGTGGAAGAAGAATTGAAAATTCTTGAGAAGAAAGAAGAGCCTCCAGTGCTGGAACCAATTCTAGAGCAAGAAACACTTACAACGCTGGAACCAGAAATTCCAAAGCAAGTAAAAGAGGCTCCAATGATAAAATTGGAAGAAGAATCGAAAATTCTTGAGCAGAAAGAAGAGCCTTGGAAGCCGGAACCAATTCTACAGGAAATTCCAAAGCAAGTAGAAGAGGCTCCACTGCCAGAATTGGAAGAAGAACCAAAAATTCTTGAGCAGAAAGAAGAGTCTCAGAAGCCGGAACCAATTCTAGAGCAACAAAAACTGTCTGAACCGGAAATTCCAAAGCAAGTAGAAGAGGATCAAATGGTAGAATTGGAAGAAGGGCCGAGAATTCTTGAGCAAGAAGAAGAGCCTCCGTTACACGAATCAATTCTAGAGCAAGAAAAACTTCCAATGTTGGAATTGAAGACTCCAAAGCAAGAAGAACTCCCATTGCTAAAACCAGAAATTCCAAAGCAAGCAGAAGAAGCTTCAATGCTACAATTGGAAGAACCACCAAAGATTCTTGAGCACAAAGAAGAGCCTCCAATGCTGGACCGAACTCTAGAGAAAGAAAAACTTCCATTGCAATATCCAGGAATTCCAAAGCAAGAAGAAGAACTTCCATTGCTAGAAACAGAAATTCCAAAGCAAGCAGAAGAAGCTTCATCGCTAGAATCGGAAGAACCAAAGATTCTTGTGCAGAAAGAAGAGCCTCCCATGCAGGGACCAATTCTAGCGGAAGAAAATTTTCCATTGCTAGAACCAGGAATTCCAAAGCAAGAAGAACTTCCATTTTTGGAACCAGAAATACCAAAGCAGGTAAAAGAAGCTTCAATGCTAGGATTGGAAGAAGAGCCAGAAATTCTTGAGAAAAAAGAAGAGCCTCTGATGATGGAACCAATTCTAGAGCAAGAAAAGCATTCATCACTAGAACTGGAAATGCCAAAGCAAGTAGAAAAGGCTCCAATGCCAGAATTGGAAGAATCAAAAATTCTTGTGCAGAAAGAAAAGCCTCGGAAGCCGGAACCAATTCCAGAGCAAGAAAAACTGCCTGAACAGGAAATTCCAAAGCAAGTCAAAAAGGCTCCAATGCTAGAATTGGAAGGACCACCAACACTTATTGAGCAGAAAGAAGAGTTTTGGAAGCCGGAACCAGTTCTAGAGCAGGAAAAACTGCCTGAACCGGAAATTCCAAAGCAAGTAAAAGAGGATCAAATGCTAGGATTGGAAGAAGGGCCAAAACTACTTGAGCAGAAAGAAGAGCCTCCGCTGCAGGATTCAATTCTAGAGCAAGAAAAACTTCCAATGTTAGAATCAAAAACTCCAAAGCAAGAAGAACTCCCATTGCTAAAACCAAAAATTACAAAGCAAGAAGAAAAGGCTTCAATGTTAGAATTGGAAGAACCACCAAAGATTCTTGAGCACAAAGAAGAGCCTCCCATGCCGGAACCAATTCGAGAGCAAGCAAAACTTCCAATGTTAGAATCAAAAACTCCAGAGCAAGAACAACTTCCATTGCTGGAACCGGAAAGTCCAAAGCAAGCAGAAGAAGCTTCATCGCTAGAATTGGGAACAGAACCGAAGATTCTTGAGCAGAAAGAAGAGCCGCCAACGCTGGAACCAATTCTTGAGATAGAAGAACTTCCATTGCTAGAACCAGGAATTTCAAAGCAAGAAGAACTCCCATCACTGGAACCAAAAGATTCAAAGAAAGTAGAAAAGGCTTCAATGCTAGAATTGGAAGAAGAGCGGAAAATTCTTGAGCAAAAAGAAGAGCTCCCCATGCCAGAACCAGAAATTCCAAAGAAAGAACTTTCTTTGTTGGAACCTCAAATTCAAAAGCAAGTAGAAGCTCCAATGATACGATTGGAAGAACAGAAAACTCTTCAGCAGAAAGAAGAGCCTCCAATGCTGGAACCAATTCTAGAGCAAGAAAAACTTCCAATGTTAGCACCAAAAATTCCAAAGCAAGAAGAATTTCTATTGATGGAAACTGAAATTCCAAAGCAAGCAGGAGAAGCTTCAATGATAGAATTGGAAGTAGAACCAAAAATTCCCGAGCAGAAAGAAGAGGCTCCGCTGGAACCAATTCTTGAACAAGAAGAACTTCCATTGCTAGAACCAGGAATTCCAAAGCAAGAAGAAGAGCTTGCATTGCTAGAACCAGAAATCCCGAAGCAAGAGGAAGAGCTTGCATTGCTAGAACCAGAAATTCCAAAGCAAGAAGAAAAGCTTCCATTGCTAGAACAGGAAATTCCAAAGCAAGACAAAGAGCTTCCATTGCTAGAACAGGAAATTTCAAAACAAGCAGAAAAAGTTTCATCGCTGGAATTGGAAGAAGAACCGAAAATCCGTGAAGAGCCTCCCATGCCAGAGCCACTTATAGAGGAAGAAAAACTTCCATTGCTAGAACCAGGAATTCTGAAGCAAGAAGAAGAGCTTCTAGAACTGGAAATTCCAACCCAAGTAGAAAAGGCTTCAATGCTAGAATTGGAAGAAGAGCCGAAACGTTTTGGGCAAAAAGAGGAGCTCCCCATGCCAAAATCAGAAATTCCAAAGCAAGATAAACAACCAGAAATTCCAAAGCAACTAGAAGAAGCTCCAATGTTAGAACTGGCAGAAGAACCAAAAATCTTCGAGCAAATCGAAGAGCCTCCAATTCCGGAACCAATTTTAAAGCAAAAAAAACTGCCTGAATCAGAAATTCCAAAGCAAGTAGAAAAAGCTCCAATGCTGGAATTGGAGGAACCACCAAAGTTTCTTGAGCAAAAGGAAGAGCCAGAAGAAGCGAAGAGCCAGCAAGAAGAACTTCCATTGACGGAAACTGAAATTCCAAAGCAAGCAGGAGAAGCTTTAATGCTAGAATTGGAAGTAGAACCAAAAATTCATGAGCAGAAAAAAGAGCCTCCGCTGGAACCAATTCTAGAACAAGGAGAACTTCCACTGCTAGAACCAGGAATTCCAAAGCAAGAAGAAAAACTTCGATTGATAAA
Source organism: Umbellularia californica (assembly GCA_028538565.1). Taxonomy (NCBI): domain Eukaryota; kingdom Viridiplantae; phylum Streptophyta; class Magnoliopsida; order Laurales; family Lauraceae; genus Umbellularia; species Umbellularia californica. Next base: position 20,878,678 of record JAPQWN010000006.1, read on the forward strand.
ACCAGAAATTCCAAAGCAAGAAAAAGAGCTTCCATTGCTAGAACCAGAAATTCCAAAGCAAGCAGAAAAAGTTTCAGCCCTACAATTGGAAGAAGAACAGGAATTTCTTGAGCTGAAAGAAGAGCCTCCTATGCCAGAACCAATTCTAGAACAAGAGAAACTTCCATTACTAGAACCGGGAATTCTGAAACAAGAAGAAGAGCTTCCATCGCTACAACCGGAAATTCCAAAGCAAGAAAAAGAGCTTCCATTGCTAGAACCAGAAATTCCAAAGCAAGCAGAAAAAGTTTCAGCCCTACAATTGGAAGAAGAACAAGAATTTCTTGAGCTGAAAGAAGAGCCTCCTATGCCAGAACCAATTGTAGAACAAGAGAAACTTCCATTACTAGAACCGGGAATTCTGAAACAAGAAGAAGAGCTTCCATCGCTACAACCGGAAATTCCAAAGCAAGAAAAAGAGCTTCCATTGCTGGAACCAGAAATTCCAAAGCAAGCAGAAAAAGTTTCAGCCCTACAATTGGAAGAAGAACAGGAATTTCTTGAGCTGAAAGAAGAGCCTCCTATGCCAGAACCAATTGTAGAACCAGAGAAACTTCCATTACTAGAACCGGGAATTCCGAAACAAGGAGAAGAGCTTCCATCGCTACAACCGGAAATTCCAAAGCAAGAAAAAGAGCTTCCATTGCTGGAACCAGAAATTCCAAAGCAAGCAGAAAAAGTTTCAGCCCTACAATTGGAAGAAGAACAGGAATTTCTTGAGCTAAAAGAAGAGCCTCCTATGCCAGAACCAATTGTAGAACAAGAGAAACTTCCAGTACTAGAACCGGGAATTCTGAAACAAGGAGAAGAGCTTCCATCGCTACAACCGGAAATTCCAAAGCAAGAAAAAGAGCTTCCATTGCTGGAACCGGAAATTCCAAAGCAAGCAGAAAAAGTTTCAGCCCTACAATTGGAAGAAGAACAGGAATTTCTTGAGCTGAAAGAAGAGCCTCCTATGCCAGAACCAATTCTAGAACAAGAGAAACTTCCAGTACTAGAACCGGGAATTCTGAAACAAGGAGAAGAGCTTCCATCGCTACAACCGGAAATTCCAAAGCAAGAAAAAGAGCTTCCATTGCTAGAACCAGAAATTCCAAAGCAAGCAGAAAAAGTTTCAGCCCTACAATTGGAAGAAGAACAGGAATTTCTTGAGCTGAAAGAAGAGCCTCCTATGCCAGAACCAATTGTAGAACCAGAGAAACTTCCATTACTAAAACCGGGAATTCTGAAACAAGAAGAAGAGCTTCCATCGCTACAACCGGAAATTCCAAAGCAAGAAAAAGAGCTTCCATTGCTGGAACCGGAAATTCCAAAGCAAGCAGAAAAAGTTTCAGCCCTACAATTGGAAGAAGAACAGGAATTTCTTGAGCTGAAAGAAGAGCCTCCTATGCCAGAACCAATTCTAGAACAAGAGAAACTTCCAGTACTAGAACCGGGAATTCTGAAACAAGGAGAAGAGCTTCCATCGCTACAACCGGAAATTCCAAAGCAAGAAAAAGAGCTTCCATTGCTAGAACCAGAAATTCCAAAGCAAGCAGAAAAAGTTTCAGCCCTACAATTAGAAGAAGAACAGGAATTTCTTGAGCTGAAAGAAGAGCCTCCTATGCCAGAACCAATTGTAGAACCAGAGAAACTTCCATTACTAGAACCGGGAATTCTGAAACAAGAAGAAGAGCTTCCATCGCCACAACCGGAAATTCCAAAGCAAGAAAAAGAGCTTCCATTGCTAGAACCAGAAATTCCAAAGCAAGCAGAAAAAGTTCCACCCCCACAATTGGAAGAAGAACAGGAGTTTCTTGAGCTGAAAGAAGAGCCTCCTATGCCAGAACCAATTCTAGAACAAGAGAAACTTCCATTACTAGAACCGGGAATTCTGAAACAAGAAGAAGAGCTTCCATCGATACAGCCGGAAATTCCAAAGCAAGTGGAAAAGGCTTCAATGCTAGAATTGGAAGAGGAGCCAAGAGATTTTGAGCAAAAAGAAGAGCTCCCCATGCCAAAACCAGAAATCCCAAAGGAAAAAAAAGAACTTCCATTGCTGGAACCAGAAATTCCAAAGCAACTAGAAGAAGCTCCCATAGTGAAAGAAGAACCAAAAATCCTCGAGCAAAAAGAAGAGCCTCCAATTCCGGAACCAATTCTAGAGCAAGAAAAACTGCCTGCATCAGAAATTCCAAAGCAATTAGAAGAAGCTCCAATGCTGGAATTGGAGGAACCACAAGAGATTCTTGAGCAGAAGGAAGAGCCAGAACCAGCGAAAAGTAGAGAGAAAGAAGAGGAAAGGCTGATTCTAGAACCCCAAAAACATTCAAAAGATCTCGAAAGGGAACCAGCAGCACCAACAACTTCAGTTCCTGATCAAGGACAACCGCCGGTGGAGGTCGAACCAGGTCGAGCAGAAACGCCACGAGATTCTCCCCCATCTCAAGAGATTGAAGATCGAGGTCCGCATCTTCAAACACCTGTGGAATTCGATAAAGGCACAAAGCATGAACAAGAAAAGGAGATTCCAAAAGCAGGTGAATCAGAGAGCAAAGAAGGAGAATCAGAACCAGAAATCACCACATCCAAAGCGCCTCCACTGGATAAATCGGATAAACAGGAAATCTCAGATCATGAAAAAGAAGAGCCTCTTCCGACGCTCGAATCAAAAGAACCGGAAATCCCAAAACAAAAAGAAGAGCAAAAGGAAGTGACTCCTGAGCTAGAATCAGAAGAAGCAGAAACTCCTAAGCAGAAAAAAGAGCCTACAATGCCAGAAATTCCAGAACAAGAAGAGCTTCCAATACCAGAACAGAAGATTAAGCCTTTGAAATCAGCAGAAGAATTGAAAGCTACAGAAAAAGAAGAACATGAAGAACTGAAAACTGAGGAGAAAGTAATTCCCTCACCAGATCTCAAGATTCCATCTCTTGAAGAGGGAGAAGCACCTGCAACTTCAGATTCGGGTCTGAAAGAATCACCATTAGTGGAGGCCGAACCAGTTCGACCAGAAATGTCACCAGAGATTCAGGGTCGAGAACAAGAAAATGAGATTCCGGAAGTAGAAGAAGCGTATCCTCCAATTCGGATAGCTGAAGAAATGGAGAGTGAAGAAGAAGAAGGAGAAGGAGAAGAGAGAAAATGGCAACGAAGAAGAAGAAGGAAGCCTCCGTTTTGCCCTCCTTATATATTCCTTGGGTCGACCTTCCTAGCTTCTCTCTTTGTGCTGGTGTACCACCTGTTCAGGAGTGAGAGAAGGAGATGCAATCCCTAACACCCACAAGAACAACTTTTTCAACATTAGGTGATTCTTTTGTGTTTTCTTTGTCAGGTGAGTTTTTCGTGTTTGTTAACCATAGACACCCAACCTGACCAAAATCTTAAGCCACAGGCTATTTGCATTCCATTTCACAAACGACTTCATTATTCCTATGTAATCATATGTCAAAGTACTATGTATCTTAGGCACTTAAATGTTTTTTCTTTTTTTCTTCTGTTTTGAGTTTGGTATGCTTAACCCGGGAGCCCATCTGCTGAGTGTCCATGCTCATATAATTGCGCACTCCAAAGCACGTGGTGGAGCCCACTTTACTGTACATCCAAGTGAACCATAAAACAAAGACTCCTAATAATAATGGGTTCCTGGATTTGGCATTTTGGATTGACTGTGCATTCATTTTGGATGGTAAAAACTTATGGACATGATTTAAGTGGGGCCAATGATGATACGGTTCTTCGTCCGTTAGCGCCGGTCATGGGCTCCCCTTAACTAGTACTTTTAATTGGGATAGTGTATTTTACATTTATGATTTTTGGCAGGATAATGTAATATTGTAACATAATATTATCGTGATAAATACGTATCCCTTAGCAAATTGAATTTAATGTGATAGAATCATTTTGGCAGGAATGATTTTGGAGATTTTATTTTACGAACAAAATGATATTTTCCCAAAAAAAAAAAAAAAAAGAAACCATCATTTCTTCCCAATGGGTTTTTGAAATCTTCGGAGTCATTATTTTTTGTTTTCAAGCATTTCCAAACAATAAGGTTATTTCTTTTTCCTGCAAATATTTTCGTAAAGGAATAAATAGCCCATGACAAATAAAAATAAACAAACACTAAACAATAAATAAAAGGAATGATGAAATAACCTCTTAGATGAGTTTTGTCTCAAGTTCTCTTAGGTGGGAATAACGTAAATGAGGGAGACCATGTTTAGAAGGTAACAATATCTTCTATATAATTATATTGTCATATGGGTAATTTCGTCCAAAAAAATGTACAATGTCTACTGCATTGTTTCATGTTTTCTTTACTAATTCGTGCAATCAAGATTTAGGGATATTTTTTTTTCGCAAAAGCCCCTAATTCATTTATCAACACAACAAGTATAGAGTGTGAATTAGGCTTCATGTACATATCCTATATTGATATTTTTTTTTAACAAACATTTATCAGTCCATATGTTGCTTATTGTTAAATATTTATTGATGTGAGGGCCCCCACCCCTATCTCTTATATAAGGTGATAGATATCTCTCATAGGAGCATCTCCCATATTTATATACATTATCTAAAAAACTCTATTCAATTATTATAACTTAGTTGGGCCCCAAAATCTATGACTTTAATAGTGTTTGCCAAAGGCTTTACCTGTAGGGGTGTTCATGGGCCAGTCTAAGGATGATCGATGTCCTACCCGACTTCTAAATTGTGTGTCCAAGGCCGGCCAAGGCCCAAATTGGGCTATAAGGAGCTGGCTCAAGTCCGGCCCACCTGAGAAGCTGTAAGAGGTCTCATCATCAACCAAGATTACTTTTGGAGATACAATTATAACAAAATGAAAAGAAATTTTGCTAATTTTTAGGACTTGATCAAAATAAATAGTATGCTATCATTATTTCAACAACTTGATGTAGGATCTACGTCAAGTAACAACCCAACTAAAGATACAAAAAAAAAAAAAAATCTAGAGAAACACAATTTCAGAAATCTCATGCTAGACTGAGTGAAGAGAAGAAAGAACGACTGCGACAAAAAAAAAAAAAAAAAAAAAAGGTAATTTTTAAGTGACTAATAATTACTAAAAAATGCTAACCATGCAAATCTAAATTTCATCATTTTCCAAAATTATTACAAATATATTCTTTGATAATAAATGTTGTTGCTTTTATAGAAAGAGTAAGATCCAAATCGAAAGAATCACTACAAAGAGACGATAGACATGCATCTAGAAAGCAAAAACTATTTAATGTGCTAAATAGAAAGACAATATGCACAACTTCTATCCTTACAAAAGAGAAAGGTATCTACTAATTCATCATTACTTTTTTTTATTCACAGTAAATATATCAATTACTAAAATCTCTGATGAATGATCCAAACCATTTCCTTCATTTTTACTATACTCACTGTCATAGCGAATGAAGTTGAACAAATTCTATCAAGAATCTCAAACAAGGGAAATGAGCAAATTGAATTCTATAGTACTTATGAAGTTGGTAAGAATAACAATTTTAATCGCTGACTACATAAAACAAAGTTATCTGCTAACATTATAGAAAATATTCTAATAGGATCAACATCAAAGTCAGTTCGTCATTCCGCTTCATCGAAGAGACAAAATCAAGATTCTAGAGGTGATTGGTCATTTTAGTAATTTATCGATCCTCTTTATAATTTGATAATGGTACTCCCTCCATTTTGCCTTCTCTCATAGGTAAACAATAGTTGATATTTGATATGTTTATCATAGGACAAATTTGTTATAGCTCTGCATCCATGAATGTGTTCCTTCAAAATATATGCCAAGAGCCATCTATTTTACCATCTTCTCCAAGATGCCAACACTGTGACACAAAGCGATTTTATCACGAACATGTAAGATTCTGTTGCTCTAGTGGACAAATATCATTGATTTCAAATGACGCCCCTCAAGAACTCCACATGCTATTCAAGTCTAACTCTAAAGAATGTTGAATTCAAAAAATATATCCATACATACGACAATACTTTTGCATTTATATTTTTTGGCGTCAAATATGATAAAGAGCTTTGTAAAAGAGATAAAGATATATATATATATATATATATATATATATATATATATACACACACACATTCAAGGTACAAGGTCAAGTATACCACTATATCGACAACTTGGTACCCACAGATGGACATCTTTCTTACTTATAACTCTATTTTTATGATATGGACAATGAATTGGAGAACCGGATGCAAAGGTCATCAAAAATGAATTCAGGCATCATTCAAAAGCTTATTAACATCTTATCAATTAACCCATATTGCTCATTTTTTCGGACCATTCAAGATGCACCTGGTTTGGAAAACATCAAATTATAATCAAGAGTAATGTCAGGTTAGATCAAAGAGTGTATCATGCTCCATCAGAATCAAAAGTCGCAGCAATATGGATAGAGAATGCTGACTTTGGTGCACCTACCGAATGTGATATAATTGTCCAAAGTCATTTGGGCTATAGTCACATAGTGCAATGCTATTTTGGATGTTATGATCCATTGCAATATCCATTACTATTTCCCTATGGTGATACTGGATGGCATCAAGGCATACAAAGACTGAATCAAAGAAATCCGACAATGTATTGTCAGGGGCAAACATCTCTTGATCCTTCACAAATCTCTTCAATAGATAAGCTTCTTGAAAGAGAAAAAAAAAGGTATTGATCATATATTATTTATTCAAATTATACAATGAGTATTAAAAACATATTATTAATATGTTTTAATTTTTTTGCAGTAATTCAAAAGAAAGTTAACAACAGAAAGGTTGTCTCATGTCGTGAGTATTATTGCTATAAATTGCAAATACGACAAAATGCAACTTCATTATTATTACATTTAGGCCGTCTGTTATAGCAGTATGTTATTGATATGTATATCAAGCTAGAAAGCTTTCGATTAGACTACTTTCGTTATCGACAAGATTACATCCGAGCTGATTTATATTAAGGCCTTGTTGATAGCATTGCAGGTGGAGAAACTCATGCTTCCAAAGTAGGACATAGAATTGTCCTACCAGCATCTTTTATAGGAGGACCAAGAGACATGAGACGCTGTTATATAGATGCAATGGCATTGATCCAACATTTTGGAAAGCCTGATATATTTTTAGGGATGTAAATGGGTCCTCGATTCTCCGATTACCCCGAGGTTCCGACCCGTTAAAAACCGGGTTTGGGTCCTTATTTAGGCCCCGATAAGTAAATGGGTCAAGCTCTAGTTCCACCTTGGTTCGGACCTGTGGGCCCAATACCCGACATATTACCTCAAATTTTGAACATCTCATCTAAAAATCGTGTTTTTTTAATATCATTCTCTACCTAGACCTTAACCCTAATCCAGACATGTCCCACTTATGGTTCTAGTTCTGATTCCGGAGCGAAGAAACCGGCTCCAAAACAGCTTCGGATCCGATTCCACCTTCTCCTTAACGGTTCTAGTTCCGAGTCCACCATGGACCCCGACTGGAACCAACCCGTTTACAGCTGTATATATTTTTGACAATAACATATAATCCTTCTTGGTTTGAGATTAAGGAAGAGTTACAATCATATGAAGAAGCACAAAATATACCAGATTTGATTACACGAGTCTTCAGGGCAAAACTAGAAGAGCTAAAAGATGACTTATTTAAGAAGCAAATATTTGGACCTATTGTTGCTTATGTATATGTTATTGAATTTCAAAAGAGAGGACTTCCACATGCTCATTTCTTGCTTATTTTGAAGCTAGGCTATAAAATCATCATGCCAGATCAATATGACATATTTGTTTGCCCTAAATTGCCCAAGAAAGATACAAATCCACACTTATATACAGTAGTTGTGAAGCATATGATGCATGGTCCTTGTGGTATTTTAAACCAAAAAAATGGATGCATAAAAAAAGACGGACATTGTAAAAACCAATATCCTAAAGAATTTTGTTCTTTGAGTACTCAAGGAAAAAACTCCTATCCAATATATAGACAACGTGACACCAATGAAGAAGTCAAAGTACGGGTGCATATTTAGACAATCGATGAGTTATACCATATAATCCATACTTGCTTGTAAAGTTTGATTATCATATGAATGTTGAAGTTGTTCAACAATTAAAGCAGTCAAATATCTATATAAGTATATCTACAAGGGCCATTACTGTATTGCTTTCCACATTGTTGATGAGGAAAATTACTCTGATGTTGATGAAATAGAACAATTCCAAACAGCAAGATGGATTTCACCCCCCAAAAGCCACCTGGAGAATTTATAAGTTCTTATTAAATGAAACTTATTCATCTGTTAACAGCTTACAATTGCATCTGGAGGACAAACAATCTATAGCATTTAAGAAATAAGATAGTCTTCTTCGTGTAATCTCCAATGATCACACCTCAAGTTGACTAAGTATTTTCAAATGAATAAGATTAATAAAGAGGCACGAAAATACCTTTACAAAGAATTTCCTGAACAATTTGTTAAGCATGATGACCAAAGATGCTGGACCGAAAGAAAGAAAGGAAACACTATTAGAAGAATTGTCACTGCAAATCCAATTGAATGAGAAAGATACTATCTACACTTATTGCTGAATCATGTTAAAAGCCCAACAACATTTCAAGATTTACAATATCTTAATGGAATTCAAACATCATCATTTCGTGAGGCTGCATTGCTCAAGGCTTACTTCAATCAGACAATAGTTTTGAAGAATGCTTGCAAGAAGCATCTCACTATCAAATGCTACAAAGCTTGCGTCGGTTGTTTGCTACTATTTTGGTCTACTGCAATCCTAGCAATCCTAAGATGTTGTGGGAAAAATTTGAAGATGCAATGTGTGAAGATTACAAATTTGCTATATTCTCATGCAGCAAAAGGTTGGTTAAAGCACTGGTGAGCATGAATTTTGTTCTTCAGTTAATGGGAAAAAACATTAATGATTATGGTTTTACTGACATAAATGTTGAAATTGATGTCCAAAAAGCATATTCAAGAGAAGTTGAATAAGAATTGAATATTCCGGTCTCTGAGCAAGATTTAATCGCAATACATACACTAAATGAAGAACAGAAGCATACATATAACACTATATTGCAAAGGATATCCACTAACCAAAACGGTGCATTTTTCATTGACTTTCCTGGTGGTACTGGAAAAACATACTTGTATCGTGCTCTTTTGAGTAAATTGAGATCAGATGGCTTTATTGCTCTTGCAACTGCAACTTCTGGAGTAGCTGCATCTATATTGCCCGCCAGTAGAACAGCACATTCTCGCATCAAGACACCACTTAACATTGAAGAAATTAAAACTTGTAATGTAAGCAAACAAGGAAGTGCTGCTCAATTGATTCAAATGGCAAAGCTCATTATATGGGATGAGGCATCAATGGCAAAGCGAGAAGCAATTGAAGCATTCAATCAGATGTTACAAGATATAACAAATTCTCCATTGCCATTTGGAGGTAAAGTTGTTGTATTTGGATGAGACTTTCGACAAGTCCTTCCCATTGTCCCAAGAACAGATAGATATGAGGCAATCAAAACAAGTTTAGTTACATCAAAATTGTGGCCAACACTAGAGAAAAACAAATTGACTGAGAATATGAGAGCAAAATTTGATCCATCATTTAGTGAGTTTTTGCTGTGAGTTGGAAATGGAACAGAAGAAACTGTGAAGAATGATAAAATAAGAATTCCAAATTGCATGCTTCTTCCTTACAAAGATGACATAACATCAAGGGCTGATTTGATAAAGGCCACATTTCCAGATCTAGAAAAAAAAAAAGCAAACAATTCATATTTTATGGCAGCCCATGCAATATTAACTCCAAAAAATGAATTTGTTGATAAGCTCGATGATTTGCTGATAAATCTTTTTCCAAGTGACCCTATCAAATATTACAACTTCGATTATGCAATAGATGACAAAAAGCAAATTCAGCAAGAAGAATTTTTGAACAACTTAACACCAAACGGACTGCCTCCTCATGAGTTGATACTAAAAGTCAAATCTCCAATAATATTGCTTCGAAACATTGATCCGGCTACAGGATTATGCAACAGGACACAGTTAGTATGTCAAAGATTTTCAACAAATCTTATAGATGCAGAAATAATTATTGGTCACTATCATGGAAAAAGAGTTTTCTTGCCAAGAATTCCACTCCAGCCAGCTGAAAATTATAAGTATCCATTCATATTATTTCCAGTTCGATTAAGTTTTGCAATGACGATCAACAAAGCACAAGGGCGAACATTGGAACATGTAGGGATATATCTTCCATAGCCAGTCTTTTCACACAGTCAATTATATGTTGCTCTATCCAGAGCAAAAACAGCAGCTGCTGTAAAAGTTCTTCTTAAATGGGACATAGATGACACACCAGAAAATGTATGTACTTCAAATGTAGTATACCAAGAAGTACTAACACTTGCCAATCGTCTTTAACAACTAATATTGTTGCAGGTAATTTGAAATAGTAGCAATTTTGATCAGTATATATGCTTTATTTCCTAATATACACAAATCCATTATTTTCACACAAGCAAAAATTCTTAATTCATGCTTTATTTCCTAATAGACGAAAATCCCTTATTCTCACACATGCAAAAAGTCTTGATTCTCTAACCATGTCCCACTGTTGTGAACCCCCGTCCACGAGAATTATACTGTCCATTGTTGCCTCTACCTCGGCCTCGAAAGTTGTTCTATTGCTGCCCTCGTCCTTGCTGCCTTTGAGAGACGAAGGCCATTGTTTGATCAATAGCCTTGTTTTCAAGCTCAAAGCTTTGGAGATGAATCTCATAGTTTTGGACAGCAATAACAAATTGTGTATAGGTAGGAAAAGGAGGTTTGGCAAGCATGGATGTTACCAGTGTGCTATATTTCTTCCCAAGACCACGTGACATATAGATCACCTTGTCTTCGTTAGCAACACTCTTTTGCATTGCAGCAAGCCCATCAAATATTGTTTTGAAGGCTTTTAAGTACTCGGATAGAGACTGGTTTCCAAGTTTAAGGTCTTGCACTCTTTGCTTGAGTTGGACTTCTCGTTCCTTGGTAGCATGGAGGAAGTTTTCCTCAAGGCAAAGCCAAACTTCTTCAGCCGTAGTACAACCAACGACAAGATACAGAACCTCCTCAGACAGAGTTCCTATAATCCAAATTCTTAATAGAAGATCTTTCTTTTTTAGATTTTCAATGTTAGGATCTGCCTCGCCTTTGTCATGATTTTTGTTTTTAGCCGGCAGTCCATTAACCAGCAAATCCTTCACTTTTAAACTTTCTATTAAGGGTAGGATTTGCATTCTCCAAACCAAATAATTTGACAGATTCAATTTCACAAAAACAATAGTAATGAGATGATGAAGATTAGTAGCTAAAAGAGAGAGATAGTTTGATGTCGAAGATGAACCTGCCATTAGAAATCGCTAAAGTGTAGATGACGAGAAATCCTACAGGCTTGCTGTGATGAAGATTGGCTGAGGATGATACCACGATGAAGGATTGTATCAAGAGCTAGTGTTGCTCTGATACCATGTGAAAGAAATAAAGAAAGATAGAGTTGAGAAGAAAGGGCATTCAAGCTTCAAACCGTGACCTGCCCTTTCATGATTCATTGCACTTTACAGCCTCATGTTTCCTTTCATACAAATTCTCTGTCTATTACATTTGGAAAGAAAAATGAGATGGGTATAATCAAATCTGATTGTTACAGCCCAAGCCAGCTCTTTCTACAGTCTTCATGGGATCTTCTCAATTGATTGAGATGACCAAAGTCCAACCCATAAGATATTTTCAAAGATATGATTGATATCCTATGGATTGCAAAGATATGATTGATATCCTATGGATTGCTTGCTGAATGGTTTGTTGTGTGATGTGTCTGATCCTCTTGACTCTTTTAACATATGTGGTCCACTATGATGATGTGGCTGAACATGGGAATTATAGTCTTCCTTATCGCTTAACAAGGCCCCAATTCCTACCAGTAATTCTAAGATATCCAACAGGCCTAAAAATAAAATAAAATTTTAAGATAAGGCACATGCATTTTATTGGGCATTACTGTCATTTAAAAAGAACTAGTCAGATTAGACATCTATAAAATTAACCTTATTGGGCATTACTAGCTATTAGATCAATTGCAGATTTAGTCATTCGACAGTTAGCAACATCTTGATTCCCTGATCATAGTATTATGTGAAATATCTAAATTTGCTAAATAACCTCCACTGATTTAATTCCTTTATTGGTGAGACCGGCAGGCCCCACTTACATGCTTGGTTATCCCACCTACATGCTTGGTTATTGTCAAACTCAACTTACACCAAGGAAAAGCATGTAGACGTTGGAAAATAAGAGCATTTGACTACTCATTTTGGATGGCTAGCCTAAAGTCACTTCTTAAAATGAAATGCCCCATTTTTACTTGTGAAAATAAGAGCTTTAGCCCTACTTTTGACGGCTGTATTTTGGATGGCTAGCCTAAGTCAAACTGAACAGAATCAATTACATCATATTTTCCACTGTTAAGTGGAAACAAATACCAAGAAATCTCTTGCTTTATCCTCAATCAAATTACTGTTTGCGACTCAGGATTCTATTTAATAATCAATCCAATCTCCGTTATTACTCATGATTCTATTTTATAATCAATCCAATCTCCATTATTACTGAGGCCCGCCTATTAAAATTCAATCGCTCAAAATACAGTCGCATTCACATCAAATGGACCGCTGACACTAGACGAACTAGATGTGATTACAAAAGAAAATTTGGGCGAGCAGCCCAGGCCTGGCATGCAAATAACCATGCCCAGGCCGTAGAATTCGTCAACAGGCCAGCACAGCACGGCCCGATTTTCCCACCTGGGCTGTGCAGGGCCAGGGGTCCCTAGACCTCAACACGGCACATAAAATATCCAAAAAGTCTATTTGGACAAATTCTATGGACAGAATTTGGGACAAACTGTCCATGTGGCGCAACGTGATTGGGCTCTCTCAAAAGTTGAAATGCATTGTCCCAATCACGTTGAGCCACGTGGACAATTTATCCCAAATTCTGTCCATGAGTTTGTCCATATAGACAAACTGTAAAATATCCATGCCGTGCTGGGCTAGGAAGCCTGAGCTGAGGCACAGCACAGCCTATATATATCATTTTTAATTTTTTATTTAAATAAAATATAAAAATTAAAATAATTAAAGATTTATTATGCATTTGTAAATTAGCTCAATGTCTGTACATTTGTTTTAATAGTTTCAACTTTATTTTAAGTTAAAAGTCCATCAAGTCTTTTTTAGTTTATATTTAAAAAAAAAGCAGAAGAGGCATGTGGGCAAGCCATGGGCAGCACGGCCCAACACAGCACACGTATAAATCCATGCCTTGGGCCATGCTGGGCTGAGCCTTAGCCACCGAGGCACGGCACAGCTGGGCCCGCCCTTAGCAGGCACGGCACGGTTTTCATGCCTAGACGCGATCACCACACATCATCCAGTCAGTTATCCAAGACCGAGACCAACCTCCGTTTTAGTTCTGTTAGGAACTACGGTGCACAACAGAAACCAAGTTTCTTGGGTTTTATGGTACTAAAAACTCAAAGAAGACAAGAAGACTCAGCATCTGAGCCATGTTGCAAATACCGAATACATTTAGGATTTGTCATTATAATAAATCCACAAAATTTTCATGCCAGAAAGTCATCACATAACTGGGTGGTGAGTCTTGACTAAATGTTCAACATGCCCTTCTCTCTCTCTCTCTCTCTCTCTCTCTCTCTCTCTCTCTCAATGGGAACAATTCAAATTATGGTTGAGCCTACTTTCAGAACTGGGGGTCCAGACATGGATTGATGCCTGAACATCAAAAAGACGGACCCAGTCCACGCATTTATTCAGGACCAAACAATCAAACCAACCACAAGCTGGGCCAACACCACGCTCCATTGGGAACCTTGGAAGGCTTGGATCTGGTTCCTGCACTCAGGTGACCTGTAATTCAAAGCACCACCTGTTACACCAATTACTGGTAACAGGGGTATGGCAAGGAACAAAACAAAGCAACTGCAGACAAATTGTAATCCACGCACCATAATTTTTCATTTACTTGTAAGCTGAGTTACCTGCGTTTGGTTTATGAAGATCAAAACAGACCCAAAGTTCTGATCTCCATCTCAAAATGGATGGGGCCCGAGGGTTTGGCCCAAACCTAACAGGCCCATTGCATCCAGATATTAAAATGCATTCTGGTACAGTTATGCAGGTTTCCCCTTGATTTTTGCAGGTTTCCCCTTGATTGTCTTCCGCTAAACATCAATTCCATGAGACAAAGGAAACCCAAACCAGAACATTGCCTGGCAGCAATTCATTGGCCAGGTGACTGTGAACCCCATTAACATGGCCACTAATGGCTCGCACCACGAAGGCTGCTGATTATAAGGAATTAATTAAAATCTTTCCCAGGACTACTTTGCTTTTTCTAGCTCATCTCTTGAAAATACATTTGAGTGAGTCCAACAAACAAAACTCCAAGCTTGTTGGTGAGCCTCTTGTTAGTCACATCATCTTGCAAATTGTTGGCAATAAGGCCCACCCCCACCCCACCAGCTTTAACTTTTCTAGTGGGAGGGCTTTCCAGCAATGCTATTGCCAGGCTCTCATCTGAAAAATAACACCATCACATCTATGGGCCACAAAACCGCTCAAAACGAGTGGATCATATCAACTAAAACTAAACCTAGGATATATGTAACCAAAATGGAGGGTAGAGGAAAGCGACAGGAGAGAATACGAACCTGTTTGCTGAATTGATGAGGCCTTCCCTTTTCACCTTTAGCGAGCAATGATAATGCTTAGAAATGCAGGCGGGAACCTTGAGGGATCAGCTATGTACAATCCCCATAAATGGGCAAGCTGGTTTGATCCTTCTTTGCGGCATCTGCATTTGCATTAAGATCACTGCCAGGTATATTATCTGAAAGGACCATGAAAAATAAAGCAGTTAGATGAATCAACAAATTGGGTCCTGGAGTTGGCATCAACATGAAAGGAAAGATGAGAATTGTCTGCAGTAAAAAGGAGAGATGAAAAATATAAACATATGACAATGGCATTCATGACTGAAATCACAGACTAGTTACTGATGAAGGCCAGATAAAGTACGTAAGTACCTCATGTGCATTGGCTACTGATTGTCTCAGATGCAGACTCAAAACACAATACTTTTTTTTTTTATGTTTACTCAGACACAATACTCGCCTTGTTGTATCAAATACCACCGCCTGTCATGCAGAATGCTAGGTGGCCAAACTAACCAAATCTCATCAAAAGCAGTGGAGTTGCTGTCAGGATAATCTCAATGGTTAGTTTCTAAAAATCAATGCATAGAAATGAGGGGCAGATGATGAAGACAGATTCAAGTGTCCTTCCCAAGTATGAATAAAACAATCCTACACTCACAAAGCCAAAACATATTATAATCAACTGATGCAACTTAATGTGTTGTATTTTGGGCCATGTACTGTTGTTGTCTTTCTGCATGTACAGAACATGTGCTCAAGGAACATGATACTGACCAACCTTGTCCAAAATTCTTATAAGCAGTTCATTGTGCCATGTTTAATTTACAATGATGCAACTTGTAAGCTGTTGATGTTAACCTAAGTTCACTGCTCCATTATTCATAAGCAACAGAGAAGAAAGACTATATGCTTAAACTACATTTCGACATCACTAAATCAGTGAATAGTGAATGCTTGCATAGAAACATACATACAAAAATGCATGCATACCAGATTGTCATTTTTGTAGTCACCAAAAGTAGAATATATGCCACAATGTCACCAGTGAAAATAATATATAGCATCAGTGGCTTTTGGTTAACTGATAATCTTTTCTCTCTGATGCAGCATTTCTCACATATCCAAGTAGAAGAGTCGTCCATGACCCAGCAAAAGAATCCGTTGCAAAATGGAAAATAGAATGGTTCTTATGAAAAGTTTCATAAAACTTCACATGATATATTTATCTTGTAGATTTAAATTTATCTTGTAGATTTGTCCCTAGCCTATCTTGCAATGACACAAAATATTATGACAGAAAACAACGCTGGAAGTTCTTTAAGTGCAATATAGCCCTGAACAGGTAACTTTTATTTTATTTTATTTTTTTTAAGAACAGGTAATTTTATTAAAAGACTATTAAAAAAACCTTTTATTAAAAGAGAAACCAAAATACAACCCATAAAGGGAAAAGTGCATAAGAGACTTGTACCCTCCAACACAAGAAAGCTAAAGAAACACTGCTCAAGCAGAGATCCTAGTAACCTCTTGTTTAGCTAGGGCATCTGCTTACCCGCACGAAGAATGCCATTTGGATAAAACTCAAATCATTTCTACAGAAGAACAAGGTGACAACAAATCTCAAAAGATTTTTGAAGCACAGTTTTCAATTTCATTTCAGAGGTTGTTTCTGCTTGCATCTAAAAATATAGTGCCTTGGCTTATTCCCTTCACGGACGGTTAATTTCTCTCTCAAAAAAATGTAGTGCCTTGGCTATTCAGCCATTCCTATTTACTGTCTCATAAAGGACACAATGGGAATCAATGAAAATTTTAAAATTTAGGGGGAAAAAGATCTCACAGTATGGATGAATATTCATGCAGTTCATATGCAATCCAAGGACACCGACCCACTCTGTTTTCCAATTTCACATGTTAACTACAATTCCGCTCAGTGTCCAAAGAAATATACAGAGCTCTAAGAAGATGTACTTGTGCAAAGCTCCTTTTCTTTTCTTTTTTTTTTTTTTTCTGTAAACATGTGAAAAGCTTCGATCATCCTGTTCATTCAAAAACATCCACTCTTAGCACATTTTACTATAGCTGTAAACTTTCATCTATATACGAAGTCATTATTGTTTCTACAGTTTAATAGAGCAATAGATGCATGGAAATGTAATGTTAATGAGCATACTTTAATGAAAGGTGGTTCATCCATATGGATGGGTAGAATGGAGCAATCACAGCAAAAGCAAGCATTCTCCAATATAAAAACAGCATCCTTCAGAAAACTCATCTTGGGGCCTCATATTGGATTGAAAAGGAGTGCCTTTTGACAAGAGAAAAAAATCTCCACAGAACAGGAACAGCATCTCCACACAGTGTTCTGCTGATAACGGAACATCACACAACTGTTTCTCTAGTCTATCAAGTCTTTCTTTATAGGATCATGCAGACAAATAAAGTGTTACAGGTAAATGGCCTTTCCATTGAGTGACAGGTTCAAAAGTAGGAATTCTCCAATATCAAGTCTTCCTAGGAACTAAAGAAAAAACTTTAAAATAGCACATTAGACATGGCAGATCATGAGTGGTTATACTTGAAAGTTTAGAAAAAAAAAACCTCAATTTAGAAACTTTTTGTCAAACAACTGTTGGAGATCCATGCTCTCTGAAGCAGTTCTCTACTAGTCTAGACACATATTTATACCACACAGACCATATTTTATTCATTGTCAAAAATGACGGAAAAGGATCAAGAAGAGTCCATATCAACATTTGATGGAAAATCAATGATTTTCATCTCCATGAAACCAATAATAAAAAATTCTGAGCCTAATGGTCCACATCAATCTAGGTAGACTGCACTTAATTTACTTTTTAAAGTTTTCACATAATGATGTCATATCACTTCCATGTATGTTATAAGACCATTTTGTTCATTGGATGATAACTATAATATGGGGTCAAAATAAATTCTTCAAAAGAGGCGTTTTATATATCAAAACAGTGATTTGGACAATGCAACATTTACTACACCGGTGTCATCAGGCACCCCTTCAATTTAAAATCATCTCAGAGAAACCTGCTGTCATGCCAATTCAAGAATATTCTAAACGAGCAAAACCTTTGGCATAAATTTTAGTAGAATGGAATCATATATATGTCATTAAATATGTAAACTCAAATCAAGTTCTTTTTTTACATCGAGCCTGTACATTTCTCTCCAGAAATCCATGTTTAATGCCAGCAGAAATTTGAATGAATCGTTCAAACGATTGTGCCAGAAGTATCACATATTAACAAGACTGTTTAACCACTCATTGTAAATCATAGACATTTCAAAAGCAAATGTTGATAGTTAGAGGAATAGTAGAGTTCCTACACCTTCATTAATTTTTATTTCACACTTTTCCACAGCTATTAGAAGAAAATATATACAATTAAACTTATAACTCATTATTATAAATAACATTTGCATTCTCCTTTAGTTTATCAACCATAAAATGCCAAAGAAATGTTGATTTTAGTGCCTGCTTACAAACATTCAATACTTACAAAGTAGGGTTTCATTTTGGTAGACAACCATGTTATCAATGCAGTAGTAAATGATCTGTCGATATTAGAAAATATTTATTTTTTTAAAAGGTGACTAGTGCAGTTAAGATGTGGAGTATTCTTAGGTTCACCCATGGTAACCACAATTCTGATTGTCCACACAAATCATTCCCCATAATTATAGTCCCATATAGTTAATAAAAATTGAATATTTTCAATCTTGCGTTTTTTCAAAGAGCCAAATTCGCACGCACATTATATAATGGCATATAAACATTGGTAGTCTTGTGCACATATTCGACCCACATTCCAACAAAATTACTTTATCTATCAGCAAATCGAACAAAATCATTACTAATAGAAACGAACTGGACAAATCAGAAAGACTGAAGTACTAACTCAACAAATAAATTCTAAAAGGATTGCAACCATCTAAATGGTGATGAAGAAACACACGCACAAACAAAATAGGTCCTTGCTTCCATCAGATTGCTCTTCAAAAGCAAAACAGAAAAAAAAAATTCCATATAGATTGCAACTGTCTGTGAGACTCATTGGGTTGATGCACAAATAAGAAATCAAGAACACTATCAACATAAGAGGAACTTTGCGAAAATAAAATTGTATTTCCATGGACAAAAAGAAAGATAAAGCCATCCACCCAAATAACTAAAAGACAATGTTTATCAACTCAAAAACTCAGAAAATTAATAAAAATTATACAACGAAGACGCGAGCAGGGATAATAGCAGCAGGTTGGATAACAGGAAGCCCCAAGCCATTCCCTTTTCTTTTCTTTACAAAAAAACTATACTGAGTAGATACAAGGAAAGCTACCTGCTCCGCCTTATTGTTCTTCCTTTTTCATCTTCATCGCGAAGTATTGCATTCCCAAGACACCAAATTCTATGAAAATCATTCGGAAAATGTACATCCAGGGGTCCCCATAAACAGGCAAAATCAAATCATTCCGGGTGATTCCACTTGCCCAGCCAATCAAGGCCTTCGGTTCGATTACGCACAGTCCTATGGAAAACATCCCTCACTTGGCGCTCCAGCGGGTCAAGGCCTTCCTTGATCGCCTCGCACAGCTGTGCGAGCTCCTGTACTCCCCGTCTGACCTCCAATTCACGCTCCTCCGTCAATGGAAACTGCACATTATCGGCCAATTCGGTAATGTGGCGGCTACATTTCTCAATCTGGTGAATCTCCTTCAATAACCCACTCGAATTCTTCCTCTCCCGCTTCTTCACCTCCTCCATGATCCTCTCATGGAGGGAGAGGATGGGCGCCGCCCAGGGGAACTGGCGCGGCGTCGAGAAGTGCGTGTGGAGTCCCCTGTCCTGGCAGGGGATGGCCGCCACGAGAGCCCACATCACGAAATGCAGGACAGAGTTCATGGTGAAGACAGGCACCGCGAGGCCATTGGTGGCGGAGATTTCATTGTTCCGGGGAGGCGCAAGGTTGTTCCCGATCGCCTGGAGCTGTCTGGCGGCGGACCAGGAACGAGAAACGCTCCACGACAGCGACCGGAAGTGGCCTACCAGGCGGGGATTGTGGTCCTTTCCGGCGCTGCTACGCCCGAACGACCGGTTGCGCTGAGCCAGCAATCCGGCGCTCCCGCCGCCTTCCTTCTCGTCGAGCATCAGAATCGCCAGGTCCGTCAGCGCCTTCTTCGCCCGCCTGAACTGCCCCTCCCCAAGCCGTCCCGCGGCGGCGCTGCCAAGGGCGGAGGAGACGATTTCGAGGTGCTTGTGCCACTGGCGGATCTGCTCAATGCCATCGCGGATGGCGTTGCAGAGGTCGAGCGCTTTGACGGTGCGATCGAAGAATTCGGAGATCAGACGGTCGAGAGGCGATCGCGATAGGGCCACCCTGCGGGCGAACAAAATGGCGCGAAAATCGTCCTGGCAGGAGACGAAGACGTCTAGGAGCCGTCGGATCCAGGAGAGGGAAAGCACATCAGCGGCGGATGCGAGTTCCTGGAATCGATCAGTGACCTGCTTCTGGAACGATTCGAGATCCTTATCATGGGCGGATGAGGAAGTGGAGTCATGGATGCCTTCCATTGCATGGACCTGTTCGCGACGGATGCTGAGGATCGAACGGCCCAACGAAGCGAATGATGAGCCCCCCTGGTAGTCTGTTGTTGGCATTCTCTCTCAGAAGAATCTCATGGAGGAAATAAAGGAACAAACGCCCACCCAAACACGGACAAGTTCGGAATGAGGAAAGAGAGAGGGAGGAAAGAAACACGGGAAAAGTTGGGAACGAGGAAAGAAACAAGGAATAGAGAGATGTTTGTTTTCTCTCTTGGTGTGAGGATGGGGGGAATTGGGATTTGGAGGTTCGAGGATTCTTCGAATGGAGAAAGGTGGGAGGAGGAGGGGAATTTTCGGGGAAGATGGGGGAAGGGGGTGTGGGAACCCTAGGGTGAGGGAGGGCGCCTTTTATTGTGGGCGGGTTTCCGGGGGAGGGGGGTCACAGAGAGAAACGCGGTCTCCCTGTTTCTTTCTTTAGTAGATGGAGAAATCAACGCGTGCTAAATTGAGCAGGGGAAATGAGGTTAGGAAAATTTTGGATAGATAGATTCATGATAAATTTGCTTTAATTTAGTGACTTAAAATTGAAGGTGGATTGAGGGAGGGTCTCAATGGGTGTGGTTTGGATCAGTAGGCGTGGTGGTGGTAGTCGTAATCATCATTTATTATATATATTTTTATTATAAAGACAGCACCTTTTTATAAGAGTACAACACGTGGCGCCTTCTCAATTTTTTTTTATATTTCAAAGGAGCCACGGTGCATCCAAAAAAAAATGACACCTAGCATCACATATAAAAATCTTCTCCAACTCCATTTTAAACTTTCTAATACTTCCTAACGTCACCTCTCTTTAATCTATTCCATTTATTTCCCCCCCTAAAATCTCTCTCTATGTCTCTCTAATCAATTTAATTTACTTCCCTTGGAACCTCTCTTTCTACACACGATTTCTCTTAATTAATCCCCAAAAATTCTCCCTCTACCCCTAAAATCTCTACCTTATCACATGATTTCTCTCCTTATGCACACGTTACATTCAATAGGTCCCACAGATTGCAAAACAAACAAAAAGAGAAAAAAGAAAAACAAAGATTATTTGGCTTTAATAATGGGCCCTATAAATTGATGAGAAATATAGAGATTAAGTTGGTAACGACTTTTATGATAGGTAGATATGTATGTATTAAATTTTAATGTAGATCAATTTGGGGGACCCTTATACCAGATCCAAATTATAAAGATTTAAGGCCCACTTGTAGATCATAGTCGACTTCATCTTTATTGTTTTTATTAATCTGTGGTGCCCACTGTTAAAACCAATTTTTTTTCAAAGTTTGCATAATATATGGGTCCCATTGTGAAAGCTAGATTTTCTTCCTTTACAAACTAACAATTAATGGGGCCACTTTCATAAGTTTTAATTACTACATTTTTATTCTTATTTTCGTTTCAATATCGATATGATTAATAAATTGGGCCCATTATAGAAGCCAATGGATTTCAAAATCCACATTTAATATTGACACTCAATTCATGCCTAAGCACAAATATAATCAAATCAAGCTTCTAAAATATCTACTATTTACTTGATATTCCCCTAAAATCTCACGAGTTTCCATCTTTATTAGAATTTTCTTGTTATCATGATTATATTTACTAAGTTAACTAAATAAATCTAAGGGCACAATTGCGAAAGCCGATTTTTCTCTTTTCAAACTCACAATTAAAGGGAGGCCACTTTCATAGTCTGTATTTACTACTTTTTTTTCTCCTTATTCTCCTTTCAATATTCGGTATGAGTAATTTGTGTGGCCCATCACGGAAGCCGATTGGTTTCAAAGTTCACATTTAGTTTTGAAAGCGACAATCAATTTACGCTTAAGCACAAACTTAATCAAATCAATATCCTAGAATTTCTACTATTTACTTATTATTTCCCTAAAATCTTTCGGCTTTTTACAATTTCAGAATATTTCAAGTCATTTAAAATACTTATAAATATTTTTAATTAATTAAAACTTTAATTATTTTTTTTTTTACTCAACGCAGGCCTACTGTACTAGTTATATATATTAAAGCAAAGGGGGAGGTGGGCTGTGGGGGGTGCCACGTCAGCATTGTAGGAATTCTCCTTTTAAATAAATATACATAAAAAACTTAAAGTAACTTGAGGACCCATGTCATCACATTTCACTATTTTTTCTCTAAAGTATCTATCCATATCTTCTATCTCCTAAAGTTTCTCAATCAATATCCCCTAAAATTAAGGTTAATCTTGCAAAAATAACACAAAAGACCATTCTAGGGGGGCCCACATTGTAGATCTTATGATCCAAAAATATCAATCTCTTTCACTTATATGTTACCCTACAAAAATTTTAGGGAATTTAATAAATCTAACCCATGCACCATCTTAGTAGAACCACCTCATAGAACTTATCAACCTGACTCAAATGTTAAATGGACTTAAGCCTTTGTTGAACTGATGCCTTCAAAGAGTTGTTATATATTTCCAGTACTTTTTTTATTGTGTGGTTTGAGCTGGGATGATCCTATGTGCACCCAGACTCAAACCTTAGTCTGACCCCGGCCTTTAAGGGGCAATCTCAACCCACCCATGTTTTTTGAGAAGATAGGCTCGAACTTAGTATCTAAGACCTGATATACACCTGAACTTAGGGCGTTCAATCCTATTGATAGTAGCAATGGGCCAGTCTGGAAACCGGCCCATTGAAATTCATACAACAGGCCGTTAATTTAATGGACTTCTAAATTATAAAACTTATTGCACATGCTTGTAATGAGGTTAGTTTTGATGCTTCAACATTCATGTAAAATTGAGAGCCTCAACATTGATGAAAGCAATTAAATTGCTCTTTTTATCGTTATCCTACACCAGATATAGATCCCATGCAAGTGACCTATTTTCGTTGGATCTGTTTATATATATATTAAATAAATATAGGACATTGATGTAGAATAAAATGATTCTACACGTCTCTCTCTCTCTCTTAAGTGTTTGGCTGGATGTGGATTTGATTTGTTTATTCAAGCACGTGTGTTCTAATGATAAGTAGGCTCAAAAAGAGTGGGTAGTGTATTGGGACATTGGTGTAGGACTCATCTTAGCCACACTCACACTCCACATGATGTACCTAACAGATTGAGCCTAAGTCGGGTATTGATAGAAACATAGACGCATTTATTTTTTCTTTTCTCATTTTTTTCATACTTTTAATTGTATCATTTTTTCCTTTTGCTTCCATCAAGAGTTTTCTCTTTTTTAGTAGGGACTTTCAACCCATGTATTTTTTCAATTTACACAGATTCTATAGGTGCGATATTACAAGATTCTAATTATTATTTTTCATGAAAATTTCTTCCTTTTACCATAAAATCTTAAGATCTTTTTCCACTTTATCTTCTTCTAAAAATTCTTAAAAATTAATAATAGTGAATTCTTCTTTTATAGTTTTAATTATTATAATAATTTACTATATCTTTATTTTGGGCACGGTCGTTTGTCTTTATATAAATATGCATGAATATATGCTTATATGTTTATAATTAATTTTGATATCTTAGAAATCAAAATGTAATATCTTAATTTTTGTCTCGGGCTAAGCACGGGGCGTTGTTGCTAGTCTTGTCTTAAACCTTAACTACGTTGAGATAAGTTACATCAATTATGCCTTTCCATTCTAAAAAACAAATTAAAATGGAGTTTTTTTTCTTTTTAAATCCAACCATATTACCTAGGATAGCAAACGGGACGGTTCCAGATTGGAACCATAGTGGACTCAGACCTATTTTTAAATAACGGATCCAATTTTGAATCGCAACCTGTTTTATTGGTTCCGGACCCGGTTTCAATAAGAAAATCCGGATCCGGTTACGGAACCGGGTCCACCTAGATGACTCGAATCTAGTTCCAAAATCAATTCTATTTTCTCTTTATTCAATATTTTTTTAAAATAAGCATATTATTCAACTTATAACAGTGCATTAAGTCTACAACACCCAATTTTATACATAAGAATGCCCAAAAAGAGTTGGTTATAAAGTCTCAATGACTCATATGCCGGGTCCACGGGTCGGAACCGATATGGATCTAGACCCGTTTATGAATCAAAACCTAAAATAGGTTCCAGACCCGGTTTTTTACAGGTCAAAACTTCTGGGTAATCGAAGAATCGAATACCCGTTTGTAACCCCAATATTACTTCCATTCATATCTTTTGTGTCCTATCCCTTTTTTATCGAGTTTATCAAATTATATATACAGACTTTTCCACAGTGAAACGTACATTCATTGGATTCAAGTCTTCTAGACCCCTCAAACAAAATATGGGACACATTTGAGGCCCTCTTTTTTACACAATACGCTAGAGTGTGACCTTTCAAATTCTAAACCCCCATGTTTGAATGTTCTATGTAAGGTCATAAGGCTCCAAGATTTGAATGCTGCTAGGACCTCATAAACCAAATCGTTCCAAGCGTAACAGTCTGTTTGGGAAGGGGGGAAAGAGGGGGGGAAGGAAAAAAAGGAAGGGAAAGTGGGGGGAAAAATTTTTTGGGGGGTGTTTGGGAAGGGGGGGAGGAAAAGGGGGGGGGGGGGAGGAAAGTGGGAGGAAAGTTTTTGTCCTCTTGTAGCAAAAATTTTCCCTCCAAAAATGGGGGGAAAATGAAGGGGAAAGAGGGGAATGAGGGGAAAAGTACCAAAATGCCCTTTTTATCCTTTTGAAATTTTTTCAAAAGGAAGGGTAAAATAGTCTCTGTCTCCCTACTTTTTCACTTTCCTTCCTCCTACTTTTTGACTTCCCAAACAAGAGGAGGGAAAATTACTCCCTTCCCCTCCTCCCTTCCCAAACACAGCGTAAGGCTGCATGTCATATTGCCGTCTCTTAAACCGTTTTTCGTCCACCTTTAACTGTGTAAAAAAAAGTGATTAGTATATGATGTCTTAAGTCTGGTCCCCTCTTTTTATGAAATAGGAGATACTGTTTTGTCTAATCAAAATTAGCCAACTGTAATATCGTCAAAGTTGAATATTAGTTTTACCTTGGTATATTTTCATATTAAGAAAACTGTAGAGGGAAAGAAAATAAATCTAATAAAATATTATTCGGGAGAGCAAGAGGAAAGATAAATGAAACATTGTACTTGTACTTGCTCAATACTGGAACGAATGCATTACCAATGCAAGAAAGGTCTATGAATAAAATATATATATAAATATGTCAATATTATAAGAATTATCTTTTGTAAAAAAAAATCTCCTTATAAGAGGGAATGCCTTAGCTCATTGAAATCTCCTTATTTTGGAAATAATAATTAAAATTATTTAAGAAAACTTTTGCATTATAGTTTCAAACTTACCACCATAGATTGAGATCATGTTTTTATCATATTGAGTGGATGATCTATCCAACTTGCCTGTCCTAAATTTCCAGAAGGAGGATTGGATAGGTAAGTTGGCTCACCGTAAAACTTTTGTCACAAGCCAAACATGAATTATAGGAGAACATTGTGAAACATAATTTATGTAGCCAACTTCACATAGTTGGTGTAAGGCTTTGAAGATGACAATGATGATGATGGCTAGATGATCTATCCCCCCATCAAGAGCTTAGGTGATTTTTACTGATTTGGTTTGAGATCTCTCAAGCACTTCATAGAAGGGTTGACTCATTTAAGAAAGGTGTGGCCCTTCCTACCAACCGTCTACAAATTATGACGAGAAAGCCAAAAGCTTTCAACTTTTTTTTTTCTTATCACATGGGTATCCTTGAGGACTTTGACAATAGACACAACATGATTATTTTCCCTTGCGACACCTCCTAAGCCCACACAAACGTACACTGGCGAAATATATGACTAGTTTCAAACGCAAGACCAAAAGCTTTCATCTACAAACCATATCCTAGTGTTATCTTTTTTTCAACAATTTTACTCCAATTATACTATATTAAAGCCAAGCCTTTCAAAGCAAATTTTGACGATAACCGTTGGTTTTGATTGGAAGTTATATATCTTTTTTGTAACTAACCCACGTTATCCCACCACTGCCACATGCAACTACTCTATTCACTCTTCTCTTTTTCAACCACTTCATTTCTATTTCAAATCTCATATACACTTAACTCTATATATTCTCCTCTTTCCTTTCTACCCAATTTCTCTTACTCTATTTCTACACAGACTCTTGAATTATAAAGAGAGAGGTATCGTCGTGATCCTCTTTTCCATTATTTTCAATCAGTAAATGTTTGAGGATGATTCTATGTGATTTGAATTTCTTTTTAATTAATTCTTATGTATATTATTGCAAGTTTTATGAGTAAATATGCCCGTCCTTAGAATGGGTTAGTGTGCTAGTTTAACCTTAGAATTGTTCAACAAGTATGGCTATCAAGCAATTGCCCGTCTAAGAGGACCAAGACCTAACTCATCTCAAACGTGTATAATCTTTGATCGGAAATATTCTAGTGAGAACTAGTTCTCACCATTATATGAGAATTTTTTGTGGGGCCACATAAGCAACTCTGCATCCAAACCTAGCCACCAATAGGGAACTCCCATAATAGTCATTGATCTCAAGGATTGGCACACATCCGAATGGACCGAACCATTGGATCGAGGGTTGAATATTTTTTTTAATATAAAGCCATTAAACTTGTGGGCCATTGATGAAGAGGTTAGGGGCATGAGGTTGGAGTCAAACTCGATACTTGGGGTAGTCTCACATAGATCTTTCCATCCCCTGCTGTTCCCATCCCTAAATAGGACACAAAGTTGGGCCCTACAAAAAAGCTCTCATAATATAATAGGTGAGATATTTCCGACCTTAAATATTATATATATATATAGAGAAATGCTTCTGTGAGAGATAAGGGTGAGAGATATCTCTCGTAGTAGGGAGATGCTCCTACAAGAGATAATGGTAGAGGGCCCTCACATTTAAGTTGTTGGCACTGGATATGGATATGAGGACCCCCACCTTATCTCTCATATAAGGGTAAGAGAAATCTCTCGTAAGAGCATCTCCCTATATATATAGGGTGAGGGATATCCTACGAGAGATATAAGAACCCCCACCATATATATATATATATATATGGAGATGATCCTACGAGAGATACCTCTCACCTTATATGAGAGATAAAAGGTGGGGGCCCTCGCTTTTAAGCTGTTGGCATTGAATATTGATCCGAGGGGCCCCACCTTATTTCTCATAATAAGGTGAGATATGCTCTCACAAGAACATCATATATATAGGGTAATATTTAGGTGGAAATTGTTCTCACATAATTTTTGTGGGGCCGAATTGTGGGCCCCATTTGGGATGGGAACAAGGGGATGAAAAGATCTATGTGAGATTACCCCAAGTATCAAGTTTGACCCCAAACCCATGCCTCTAACCCCTTCATCCGTGGCTCACAAGTTTAATGGCTTCATATTCAAAAAAATATCCAACCCTCAATCCAATGGTCAATCCATTCGGATGTGTACCAATCTTTGTGATTAGTGACTATAAGGGGGTTCCCTATTGATTGTTTGCTAGTTGGGCACCATAAAAAAGTTTTCAAGTAATAGGTGAGTAGTAGTCATCACTTGAATATTTCTCATATATATAGGGAGATATTCGTATGAGAGATATCTCTCACCTTATATGAGAAATATGGGTGGAAATAGGGGTGGTCTATATATATATAGTAAATAAATGAAGAAATCTCCTCTGGGGAGCTTTCCTTTTAAATAAATCAACCTAGAAAAAAAAATCTTTGCATGAAAGTCTCCTTCTATTAGAGGAAGCTGTATTTTATCAAATAGACATGCTTTATTTTATCAAAAAGACAATCTCACTTGGATCAAAACAACGAAGATGATGATCAACTCACTCATTAAAAGTTGCCAAACAGAGTTCAATCTCACTGGGAAATAAAAATGTAAACACTCAAAAACAGTAATGGATAGAGAACAAGAAAAGTTGGATAGAAAAGAAATAGACCTAATAACGACCCCTATGGCTATGTGTGCTTACTCGGAACAAACGCGAAACGAACACGCTTCCGCAAATCCGCGCTTCCAATGCATACTCTCCTCGGTTACGCTGCACACGCTCCTCTGACCTCTTCCTCCATCCTGGTCCCACGTCACGTGCATTTCACATCATAAACACTAAGCAAAGCGGGTAACTTAGAATTCCAATGTGGTTTGGATGAATGAGTCATCCTTTGATCTGAGCCGTCAACTCTATCCACAATACATTTTGTCAAATTAGATTAATCCATACAACTCAATTAAAGGGTTTATTATATACCTCATTGCTATTACCCTGCTACGTAAAATACTCTTAGGTAAGGAAATAATCCCTTTGGCAAAGAGGAAAGCCAGATTCAATCCGCTGTAATCCCAGTGTTGTAGTGCAATTTCGAACCCACAACTTTCAGATACAAACCATCGTTTTAGGCCAACTGAACTACCCCTTAGAGTTAAGCTTAGGTAGAGGCGGAATTAGAAAATTTGCCTTGGGTCACTATGTAAAATTAATTAAAGGATTTTTCAATTTTTCTTAAGGGAAAATTGTAAAAAAGAATATAAAAAATTCGGAATACGGATCATGAACCCCTCTACGGCTCTATTCCCTTCTAGTTCCGCCCTCGAGGTTGAAGGGAATGTTTCTGTAATGATAAAATTTACTCTCCGTAAATTTTTCACCCTTCCAAAATTGAAATCCTCTTTATATGAAATTATAAAATAATAGAGCACATGAAAAATTAAAATAATTCTCTCTCTACAGCATAATCCTATTCCCACAAACATGTCTGAATCTTGAATAATTCAATCGATATATTTAAAACATGTTGAGATTAGAGGTTCCTTAATCCGTGGGAAGTCGTTGTCATTCATTACTCCGTGAGTAGTCGTTGTCATTAATTATATAAACTCAATGTAGACTTGTGGAGTCTGCCCACCACTCAACTGAATACTAGAGGTAAGAAGAGGATCGTATGTAGCACTTGACTTGGTCCTCACAGGTAAGAAAAGCGCGGAATCCCATTTTGTGGGGCCCGCCACCTCAGCAACTTATATCCATGATCAATAGTCAGATAAGAAAAGGTAAAGAATAGATTGTCATCTTCTGAGGCACTGACTGATAATAAGATAATTGACTATTCCAAATTTTACCTACGGAAAATTACCCTACGGACGGCCCACAACCCGACATCTGCTCAATAATAATAATAAAAAAAAAAGAGTATAAATTACCGAATAGAAGTTTGTACATAAAAAAACAATGCAAGTGTGACGGTCTTACCCTTTAGCTTGCGATATTCTAGGGCGGTAGGATATCCCAGGAAGCGATATCGTAGAGATGTAGGATATCGCATCGTTACCTACTCCCACCACTGCGAATATCACATTTTCTCATGATGAACTGAAGACCTCTGTTTCATCTTCTCTGTTTTTGCTTGTGGGTTCTATAGGATATTACTATTCCATCTTTTTTCATCCATAGTTTATACATTTTATTCACCACAACAGATATGTGGGACCATATTATTTCTTAATACCCTACACAGTTGAAGATCCATGAAGTTGCAGCGAATGACGAAGAATAATGGAGTGGAAGGCTGTGTTCCTGCAATATCCATAATAAGACGATGAGAAGAACACAGAGGAAAAATAATTGGAGGGTCGAAGAACATGATCATAGTAAAATGGAGTTTTTACCGAATTATCTTCATCCATGTTTCACCTAGGTTGAAAGGAGGAGGTGAAATTTTTACAGAGGTAATATCGGACGGTGCGATATCCTACGCCTCTACGATATCGCATCCTGGGATATCCTACCACCCTAGTATATCGCAAGCTAAAGGGTAAGACCGTCACACTTGTAGTGTCCATTTATATACAAACTTCTATCGGAAAATTTCTACTCTTTCTTTTGTTATTGGGCAAATATCGGGTTTTGGGTTGTCTGTACGGTAATTTTCCCTTGATTTAATATCCCGAGTGGCTTATAAGGTTATCTTTTAGGGCTCTTGGTACTTTACTAGATTATTAAAAGTCAAGTAAAGCCTTCATTTATTAGATGAGGGGTCACCTCAATAGCACTTTAATTTAAAAATTCTTTCATTCTTAAAAAAAAAAAAAGGTAAAAAGCAACCCCCTTTCTCCACTAAAAAATAAAAAAAAACTTTACTTTTCTATAGAAAAGTCAAAAAGATTCCATACCAAATAACTAAAAATAAAATACCATCATAATCCAATTATATTTTATTCTCTCTTGATTTGATGATTTACTACACTTTATTTTCCATGTAAGATTACCAAACGGTTGAAAATCATTTGAGATTTACCCCTGTTTATTTTTCTAGCATTTGCCTCATTGGCATGCAAGAACACCAAAGGCACTTTTGTGTAAATGACATAGAAAATTGATTCCGGGGAAAATTTTCTCTTTCACAGGAAAAAAATTCCAATCAACCACTCTAGTAGAAATTTATTTTTGAAGGAATCACAAAGAATTTAGCCAGATTTTGCCACATCAAATACGATTTTTACTATATTGTGGAAAACCTAAACAAATCATTTTAGTTTTATTTGTGCATAGTAGGTTTCAGCATAAACCTCTTGCTAACCAGGCACTGGATTTTGTGCAGCCACGGAAAGGACGCGGTTTACGATTTTTGTTTTAGTTTTCTAGGCAAGTAATGGATTGCGGTTTCCGACCTGCATACCTCAAATTTGTAAACCGCGGATGCGCACAAACACACCTTTCTGCGATCCTCCCTTCTTCTGCGATCCATTCACATATTGTAGTAGCCTTTAATCTTTCCCCTCTCAAGGCTAGGATCAGAAAGTTACTGCTGGAAATCTACCAATTTATCTAGGCATGTCAAATAGGGCCTGGCCCGCCAATCGAAGGCCTGTGCCATGGGTTGTGCTGGCCTGAGGCACCTGGGCACGTTTGGCTCGTTTGGCATGGCCCGCCAGACACGTGGGTTGACACCTACGGCCTGCCAGGCCCGCCCAATGGCCAAAAATGGCTATTCTTTTGAAAAAAAGTCCATTTTACCTCCAACAACTATAAAACGATCATATAAGGGGGTATTTTGTATCATTTTCACATTTACAAAGTCTATAAATACCCTAACCCTCCCATTCTCATTCCTCACCAATTTACATAACTCTTTCACTCTCTACACACTCCCTGGCTCTCTCTCAAAGCATTCAACTATTTCAGCTCTAAGAAGTTTTTGGAGGGCCAAAGATCAAGTCATCAAAAGACAAGATTAAAGGGCTTTCAAAGATTTAGAGGTATTTATATTATTCAAATTTGAGACTCCATATATATTAGTTTATAATATATTATATTAACTCTAATTTTCTCCCATTTCTTATATTAATTATCACAAATGAAGGCTATTAGCCTTTTACTATTATTATTTTTAAATTTTATTTTTTGAAATATGGCTAGAAGTTTCCCACAGAATCTTTTTCTGTTAATTTAGGGGTAGAAAAAGATTTTATTGAATTAGAAGATGAAGTAGGTGATTTACCACTCCCCTTTCCTCAGAGTTCCCATAAACCAACCAAGAGGAATCGAACTTCAGTAATTTGGGATATATATATACAAGGTTTGATGTTATTGAAAATGGAAAGAGAGTTGAAAAGGCAAAATGCAAATCTTGTAGTAAGATTTATTGTGCGGATTCAAAATCGGGTACCTGCAATTTGTCAAGACATAGGTAAAAATGTTTAGCCTTACATAAGCTGGCGGATGTAGTAGCAGGGATGCCTGGTTCACAGACCCAAATTTCTACTACTGGTGGTGGCAATAGTAGTAGTAGTTTGGGTCTTTTTTCTTTTAATGCACAAAGTGCTAGACAAAATCTCGTTAAAATGATTGTGTTATCTGAATTACCATTTTCTTTTGTTCAAAATGAGGTTTTTGAAGAACGGATCCAGAAACACTGTCAACCACAATTTTCCAGTATTTCAAGAAATACAGTTAGAAATGATGCTATTGGACTCTGGCAGGAAGAGAAAACAAATATTAAAAATTACATTGCAGAAACTCCCGATAGAATAGCCATAACTACAGATATGGACTTCTAAAGGGGGTGATAGTTTTATTTGTATTATTGCACATAACATAGATGTAAAATGGATTATTAATAAACATATAATTAATTTTAGCTGTCTTGAACGGCCACACAATGGCAAGAGAATATGTACATTAATTTTGGAAAAACTAGATGAATACAATATTAAGGAAAAAGTTATATCTATAACTTTAGATAATGCCTGTAATAATACAGTGGCTATTGAATTAATGAGAATGCAGATGTCACTTGCAACTTTGATAGATTGCTATATCCTCCAAAATAGATGTGTATGTCACATCTTAAATTTCGTTGTAAAGGTTGGTTTAAAGCATATTGTAAGTTACACAAATGCTATTAAAGACATTACTAAATTTATTTTCTATTCCACACAGAGAAGATAATTGTATGCCAAATATGTGCGAGGCAAGATATATCAGCTATTAAAATACCTAAAGAGGTAAATCATAGATGAAATTCTATATATGATTTGTTAAATAAGGCACTTGACCGGAAAAGTGTTTTGAATGAATTTTTTATTTTTCATGCACAAGATTTGATGATTAGTGATGAACATTGAGAGTTATGTGCCCATATAAGAGATTATTATAAGCTTTTTATACTTCAATATTATTTTCTTCGGGGATATATTATCCCACATCTAATGAAGCTTTAATGAAGCTTTTTAAAATTACTTTACAACTCAATAGATTTAGAGATAATTTTTTACTGGGTAACACTATTAAAAATATAGAAATAAAATCTAATAAATATTGAAAAGAGGCTCCAAAGACATTTTCTTTAGCTGTTGTCTTTGATCCTAGGTTAAAATTAAATGGTGTATAGTTTTTTTTTATAGAATAAATAAAAATATGAATTATATATATTTAAATATTTTTTCAAATATAAGGGCAAATTTACAAGCACTTTTTCAATTTTATTGTGAGTAAATGGGAACAACTGGGCTTAGTATGGGCCATTCAGAAGTCTAGCATATAGGTGTTGGTGAGTGGGATGTGTGGTATTCTTTCCTGTCCACGTGTATGGCATCCAGCTCAAGCTCAAGTAACACAGTGACGGAGTTATCATCGTATCTTGACGTCGGTGTAATACAGGTGCAGGATGCATCTAGTTTTGACCTTTTAGCCTGGTGGAAGCAACAAGAAAGCATTTATACAGTGTTGGGCGCCATGAGTCGTGATCTATTGACTATTTTAATGTCTTATATAGCATCAAAACAGACTTTTAATGCAGATGGACGTGTGGTAAATGACAGAAGAATAAATTTAATTGAAGAAACGGTAGAGTGTTGTGTTTGCCTACGAGACTGGTATTTGGTAGATAAGAGGAAGTAAGAGTTGACAGCAATGGAAGATTATGATCCAGTAGAATACATTAGTGGACTATACATCTAACTTTTTACTTTTTCTTTCATTATAATTCGTAAATATATCTAGGGTTTTTTCCTGGGCTAGGCCGTTTGACATTCCTATATTTATCCCATGGCCGTAGCAAGGGCTTCCCCCAAAGCGAGCACAAGTACAGGCAGGGGATATCGCCCCACCTTGACAAAGACCTCTTGTTGGACTAAGGTATCCGACAATCTACGGTTTAGTTAAATTCAGAAGATAACTATGCTGACAGAATTCATGATTCTAGTAATCACATCGTTGTTGAAACCAATGTATTCAAATGTGAATATTTGTTTGCATGAAACCTGAGAAATAATCCTTGTTTTCGCAGGCTATTGCTAGGTCAAAGATCCTGCTTCACAGCCCAGATCCAAATCCGACAAATCCCCCGTAAAAACTTGACCCTACCCATTGTCACCCATGAATGATAGGATTGTCAAAATTAACCTTACGCAACCCCACATTTGACCTTCCCAACTCGTTCTAAACCCATTTATAGATTGCTAGCAGGCCTAGAGAGAGTTCGACCCATGTTACGTAGACCCATTTAACATGTTTAACCCTCCCAAAATGTACCTTTTAATTTTAAGTAGAGGGAGAACAAACATTCTTTATGAGGCAGAAATGGCAATAATATGAACGTCTGTTTCTCATTTCGAATGGGCCCTCAACAATTAATTAGTTGACATGTGCCCACATCTAATAAAACCAAAAGAAACAGGACTACTATTAAACGGGTATTTCAGATCGGGTCAGATAAACCCCCACATTGGATCCCGGAGGGAGATCTCTTCATTAATCAGTTAGATATGAATTTTCACTCAATGCACGAGTCTACCACCTCAACGTGACCCATTTATACTAAGTTCAAGTGGACATAACCCAAATGGGAAGCTCAATTGGTTTAGGACCACGGTTTGCACTCGGAGGTTGTGGGTTCGAAACTACACTACCACAATGGGGCCACAGGAGAATTTTATCCGGCTTTCTCTCCTGAACCCATAGAGATTGTTCTGGCCCAAAGGACATATATATCCAACCATCTGATAGATCTTTTGATTGAGCAGGCCCTAAATTGCAGTCGGACATTGGGTTCTTTAAACTAGCTGAAGACTCAGGCAAGTTGTGGGCATATTAAACTAGCTGAGGACCCAGGCAAGTTGACTCAGCCTAGAATTGGTCAAAATTCTAAGAGTTTTTTGACCTTCTGACTCAGTTTTGACTCAATCAGGTTTAGCTTTCGGAGGGAACCCGTGTACCCACATATCTCTATATTGACATGGTCAAGTGTCAACAGATGTTTGCGTTCTTTTTCAAACTTCCAACCGTCGTGGTCAAGAGATAATAACAACTGGCACAATCCTTGGTTGGTATCTGGCTGCGGCTTTGCAACATACGAATCAGCTGTGTTTTCCACTTGGTCTGTTCAATCACATGCAAAGGTAGAATTGTAATGTCTTGTTTGTATGCAATTGGCATAATGTAGACAATCAGCTGAAGGACTCCATAATTTAATTTAATTGTTATAATGGCCCTAATTAGTGAATACTTTTTTTTTTTATGACAAAGGTACATCCGTAGTATTTGACCCAACAAGATTAATTTTTTACGTGCACATATAGCCCCGCAATACACATACACCGGATAAATCTGAGTGGTGTTATAATAATTAGCGCTCACTTGAGTCTTGATCGATAGAATACCTTTCAATCCTTTTTTAAACATGAAATGAGTAATGACTGAGCTATCTATTAAAAGAGAAAAAAAAAGCAATGAAAAGAAAGGCCGCATGGATTGTGAGAAGAATGGTTCAGCCTTTAGGAGAAAAAGAAACTAAGAACCGTGGCTGCTTTTTCGGTGTGTAGAAAATTTCACCCATGATATCCAAATAAGGTCTGGACACATTATTTTACAAAGGGATCTTTTTCTGTACCATCACCAAAAGTCATCGATAACAATACTCCCCCGCTAAAAGTCATTGATAACACTCCCTCCCCATTACCCAATTACATAATTTTACCTGCACGTTCTCCGTACTGTCTGAGTGTATAAGGAGGCAAAAAATCACTTCTTTTTTTTTTTTTTTTGCGATATCGCAACTGCATATTGCGATATCACAAATAAGAAATTGCGATATTACGATCGATACCTAGAACATGCAGGTAAAATTATACAGTTGACTTTTAGTGACCGTACACAAAAGAAAAAAAAACCCTTTTACAAGTTAAAAATGAAGTACGTGGCCTTTTTTAAGTACGTTGGTACCATGGATATTCACCCAGATCATGCAGTTTGCATGCTGTTGAAATGTAGTCCAGCTTTTGGGGCTTTACCTAGATGCATGCCTATTAGTGAGTAGGGACGTATAGTCACTAATAGAAAATGACCAGGTTAAAAAAAAGAAAAAAAAAGCCCCATCAGATTATCCAATTTTTGAACTGCAACCTTATTATTGAATCCTCGCTGGGTAGTGCAGTTGGCTGGGACCGTGGCTCAGGAATTAGGGGTTGTGATTTTGAACTCGCGTTTTTTTCCTTGAAGCCACTTGTCTAGGAAAATGCCTAATTTACCCGGTGCGTGGAGAGGCAGGGACTCCACTCGCTTGAGGAAATAGTCGGCACTCGAAGAGGCTAGACATCCTCATAAAAATAAAAATAAAAGCCTTCAAAATTGAATAACAACTTTCTTTTTAGATTCAGTGTAGTGGCGAGTATATAGGTTAAATAAGTTACAAACAAGGGCCAGTGGTAGAGACCATGGGAAGGTCATGAGTATGAAAGGGGTACAATGATCAAAATGGGCCCAGGTGAGCCCCTGTAGAGTTGGATTGCACATGCAGTTTACCTGTAAATGGAAATTTCTTATTGATCAAAATGAGCCCAAGTGAACCTCGCAAAGCACGACTGCACATTTAATATGCTCATAGGTCACTGGACCCACGAGAATAAACATTGCTTTAGAATTTAGCCATTTGCACCAAAAAAAAAAAAAGACCACACACAAAAAGAAAAAAGAAAAGAAATTTATTAGATGTTGTCATTATCCTATCTAAGGACACGAAATAGATAGTCAAAATAAAAAGTTTACCCTTTATTTATTGATAGTCTATTTCATAACTTTATATTAGATAACTGAATACACCTAATGAACCTATATATTTTGCAAATAAATAGATTAAATGCTCTCTCATATATGGTAGGTTAGTAGACCCCACAAACTTTACCACAGAGCATCAAATCATGTCGCACTGTTCTATCTTTATTAAGGTGTCTAATAGCAATACGTCTTTTGATGTCCAAAGCTTTTACCACTACTGCAATATCACTAGTATCACGACTTCTTAAAGTAAGTAACTTAGCACTTTACTCCTAGTAATTGAAAAAGATTAGGTCCATTGGTTGTTTCAAGCTATCTTACTATTGGGCTATGAAATAAACAACATATAAAGGATAAAGTTTGTTCCCTCACTATTGTTGCTTAGCTGATAAGCAAGGCCGGCTAGAGACAATTCGAGGCGTAAAGCGACAATCCTAAATAAGGCATTTTTTATGTTTTAATATTATTATAAATATTTTATTTAAAATTTATTTTCTTTTTTTGTGATGAAAAATTACTAATTAAGTTTTTATATTTATGTTTTGCTAACCTATCTTAAGTCCAGCTCCAAAACCCACTTGAAAATCTTGTATCCATCCTCAAAACTCACATGGAAGAAATCTTGGGTCACAAAATCCAACTACCTATTTGGTTCCAAACCACCACCCCCCCATATCGGGTCACAAAATCCAACTACCTATTTGGTTCCAAACCAAACCCCACCCCACCCCCACCCCCCCCCAAAAAAAAAAAAAAAAAAAATTTGAGTCTGCCACTGGTGGGGCTCGAAGCATTTTCACCTGCACATATGCACCATGAGTCCGGACCATCCAAGATGACTGCAAAAGTGTGCCCCACTTATTCGATGTTCTAGATGCACTGTGGGCAATGCAATTGAATAAATTCCACAGGGGCCCATTGTTTATCTTAAAGTTTAAGATCTATTATTAGGGTTAAAATCTCAAGCTATGGATCTATTACAGCCAGATCATGGATCAAATTTGAATGGGCCCCTATTGAAATAGAATACACATAAATAATAAGAAAGGCTTGTGAAGCAATTTCATGACTGAATGTATGGCTGAGATTTGATACACATGGACTACTAGAAATATAATGGCGTGCAAAAATCAATTAGACTCCTACCAATAGAAATATAAGTGGTAGATTTCGAAATATAATAGGCTATAAAAGACACTTTAAGCCCCATGAAAATCTTGGTTGTATCTTTTCAAGAAAGAGTTATTATGGGGCCTTGTATTTTGGGGAGAAAAAAAAGAGATGACAAGTGACAAGTTTGATTTTTGGGGTTTTCAAAAGATGTCAGCTGTTATTATGAGGCCTTTTTCTGTCCTTATTTTCTAGGGCCTAAAGCAAAGGCTTTATTGGCCTTATGGTACAGTCGGCCATGCTGATAAGTGACGTATATAGTGTAGAATGTGCAGGTGTGTGGGTTTGAATCTCTTGTGTAATAAAAATAGGTTTTTATAAAAAGACCCCCATATTTTCAGAAAATCTCAAAAAGGCCCTATATATTTTTTTTCTTACTAAAACCCCCCTTGATTGACATTCAAACTAAACAAAAAGTAAATACTCTCAGCTTTTTCTTTTGGTTTTTGACAAATATACCCTTGAGATAACCTTAAATAGATTATATCTTACTTTAAAAGACAAAATGATGGTTTTTCCCATAGATTATCCAAACATTTCTAGAGATTTTGGGCCATTATTTTTACCCAAAGATTAATATATAGTTTTGCATAATTTTTTTTGAGCCCCACATTCATATTTTACTTAGCATATGATGACTTATTTACTAGGTTGGTTAAGAAAAAGGAGAGAATTGAATGATATTTTTAAGTTTACAAAAATAAAAGAGAAGTAGCTAGAAATTAGATCATGTCAAATATATTAAGAGCAATGACCAAAAGATTCTAATAAAAGACAACAATATCAAAGAAAGGTGGAGGAAATATTTTAGCAAACTTCTAATTAAGAGGACTTTACCAGAAAAACCACGTTAGTTGCAGACTACACCAAAAAGGCCCTCTTAGTTTTTCACCATGTTTTAGTGAAATGAGAGTTGCGTTGATATTGACCCTCTCGAAACAGGAAATGGTTGATATCGACCCTACAATCAATCTGACAGTAGGTCTATCTCCTATTGGAGTGAAATTTGCACCGAGCCTATACAAGAACAAGGTATTTATTTAGATTGTTTTAAATCATTGGCAAGTGGTCATGCTGAATACGTAGCCTCGTGAGTCTCTCATAAGTCTGAGCGGCTGATGGCCTAGACTCCATTGATTATTGAAAGATGGGTCAACTCTATGGATTCCTCAGACTAGACAATTTAAGGGCATGTTTGTGTAACACTTTTTTTTACAGAAAAGGGGATAGTTTTCTGCGAAAAACCAATTTTTGATGTGTTTGATGCAATACAATTCCGCAGAATCACTTTTCTATCGCATTAGCCATTTCCTTGAGAATGTTGAAAATAGAATTCCTATGGGGGGACATCAAACTCCCATTCATAGTTATTAATTTCGTACCGTTTCGGCCAAAATGGCTAAAATTTTTTGTTTCAGTCAAGTGGCAGAAACGAAATTTTGGCCAAAACTTTTCTGTTTAAATTCCGGTCAATCTTGGCCAAAATTCAAGATTTCAGCATAAATTCGGGATTTCGGCCAAAATGTGACTTTTTGGCCGAAATGGGATTTTACATAATTATTTTTTTTTACTTTTTTATTCATATATATATTGTATTTCTTATATTTTCCCAAAATATAATTCCAAAAAAATTACTATAATAGATTAAATCTATATTTATTACTTTTTAAATTTTTTTACATATATATGTATATATATTATGTTATATTTTCCCCGAAATGTAATTTCGAGAAGTTTCACCAAAATCCCGAATCGGCCAAAACTTTTCATTTTGCAGGCCAGAGCAAAATGAGGTCCGAAACAATATTAACAACTATGCTCCCATTTCTGCAGAAAAGTTACCCCCCTTTAATATCTCACTTCCTCTCTCATTTCCAATCCATGTTGTTCCCATCAGTTGAGTGGCCCATTCTACTGATACTACTAAGGCCTTGTATTGACTAGTGGATGTAATCTGCAGCCGCATCAAACAAAGAAAACTAGTTTTCACAATGGGATCCACGA
Organism: Umbellularia californica; assembly: GCA_028538565.1. Lineage (NCBI taxonomy): Eukaryota > Viridiplantae > Streptophyta > Magnoliopsida > Laurales > Lauraceae > Umbellularia > Umbellularia californica. The sequence continues at coordinate 20,918,912 of JAPQWN010000006.1, forward strand.
CGATATTTGATAGTTGAAAGGGAAACATCTTTTTTTGTTTCAAATTTTCTTCTGATAGTTGAAAATGAAATAAATTTTTTTTTTCAAATTCTTAAACTCAAGAGAACCCACAAGAAGATTTCTAAGAAATAATTCAACCGAATTTTCAATGACGACAGTTTGCTTTTAAAGTTTCTAATGATGCAGCCTAGGAAGAGTCGTGCATGCCGATTAAATTCCATGGTTGAAAGGATGGAATGCTCCATGCACATAGCAACTCTCTCTATCCTATTCCATTTGGTACTTAGTGGTTATTCTTTTAAGACTCCTGATTGTTTAAAAGTAAAACTTTCTTTATCATTTTTCTCCTTAATTTTTTGGAGGATGGTAATTAGATAATTAGCTACTAAAACCAGTGTTTACAATTGATCGATTCGAGCCATTGTGTTAGACTTTGAGGAAAAAAAATTATTAGACTTTTACAAGTAGAAAGATTGTTGATGGTTACGAGTCTATGGCTATGTTGTAATTGTTCATTCTTATTATCAAATGCTTTCTTCTTGTGAAACCTTACGTAATGCTTAATATAGTTTTTGACAACAAACTATATATATTCTAATATGCGTCGTCCTTCTAATCTAATTTGTAGGAATGGAAGATCAGGATATAAATGATGATTCTGGTGTCCTACCAAAGAACTTGAAATGGACCCAGCCTCATGATTTGAAGTCAGATCATCGAACTCATGGTTGATCAATATTGCAAGGAGGGTCGTGGTATTATGGGAGGTTTCACATGAAGGGTGAAACCTATGAACAAAGAATATGAAATTTGAATTTGGTGAATCATTTACTAAGGATAAACTTAAGAATAGATTTAAGACTTCGAAGAAGACATACGAAAATATGAAAGCTATGTTAAGTATCAGCGGGTTCGATTGTGATGACACTTGAAAGTGGTCACTGCCAAACCCAATGTTTGGAGATAATATTCTGCGGTGAGTCATATTCCATACATCTAATATAAGTCTTTTTATATCAAGTAATGATGTAAACTTTGTTAAAAATATGAATGGTTTATAATTACTTGCAGACACATCCTAAGGCTATTCAGTATAAGGGCAAGAGCTTACCGGATTGGGCATCCTCGGCCATCATTTTTTGGGATAGTATTGCATATGGTAGGGATGACTTTGTGAGCAATGATCTCGAGCTGATGGAAGCAGAAGCTAATGATGACATAGGGTTTACACAAGCTGATAAAATGGATAATGTAATTGAAAACAGAGTAAAAGATAATGATTTATTTGTAGGCAATGCGAGGAAATGCCATAATAGTTCCATATCGGCCTCTCATCATACGGCAAAAAACCAAAGCAAAATGAGTCGGACTCTAATTGGCGCGGTTGAGATGATCCCAAACGACATTGTACGAACACACCAACAAATGTTCTAAGGAGCATCTATCTATGGATAAACTCATTGAGTGAACACCCATGTATTTGTTGCACCCTATCAAGGGGTGCACTATCATTTAAAAAGTGGTCAACCACACAAGCACCACAAACACGCCAAGAACTCTTCAATTTATGGCATTCTAAATTATGCGATGTAGTGGAGCGCACGTTTGCCATATTGAAGCAACACTTTCCCATCTTACAAATAGAAGCATGATATCCTCTTAACACGACCAAAAACCCGCTTGTGTCCTGCACGACTATATCAAATAGTTGAACTATAACGATTAGATGGTGGAAGAGCATGTTCAAGAGATGATTTTGATGAAGACAAAAATATCAAGTGAAATCGGGAAGTTGGATCCGTTTCGAGTGATGCTAACACTCGATTTACATGTGTGCTTCGAGATTCAATTGCTCAATAAATGTGCGATGGTTACTAATCTTTAATGTTGACAACCTGAAGTATTTTTCTTTATTTTTTAAGTTTTTTTTTTCTGTAATGTATGAAGTCCATGATTTTGAATTCATGGTACTTATCCATGTATAAACTTGCGTGTTTGGAACTTAATAGAACATGTTGCAATGGATTGTGGTGAGAATATTTGCATGGCACTTTATTATGTTGTTGTGAAATTTTGCAAACGTGTACGTTGGATTATCTGTGTGGCTGAATGAAGGAGTTAATGAATATCAATATGAGTATCTAAGTTATTTTTTACAGGCAGAATAATGGAGTTGATGATTACCAATAATGATGGAGTTTATGCACCTCTCCTATTATAATGGAATCGCTTGATGCTATGGGCTCGTTTGGAATTTGTGTGCATTAATAATGGATGTGTTTGTCAATGGTTTCATGTTGAATGTGCTTTTTTCATTGTGAAATGACGTTATCTCACAAGTATTTTCAACATGGATATGGAAATATAGATGATGTTAAATATTTTCAAATTGCTTACAAGTCACAGGTTAAACTCGGATGGAAAAGATGTTCCTGAATGATATATGCAGGCGGAAAATTACAGGTTCACACGGAGATTACTATTTATTGAACGAATACATGTCTGTAAAACTGTGAAATCAACATCTTCTTCAATGAATCCATGGGGCTTATATGTATGTGAATGGCTGAATGCATATAGATTTTCTGCTTTCATCTTGAATGGGCATTGGTGGGGCCGGATTAATTGTAAATGGTGTTGGTGGTTGATGAATGGTGTGGGGTTTGGAGGAATCATGGTTGATTATTTTTGAATGAGTAAAATGATTATATGCATGTTGTAGGGTGGATATGTCAGGTGGAAATGAAGGTTTATTGTTTTTATATGAGGTTTTGTCCCATAGATTGCTTCTTGTTGACAATTGATATTGATGGAATTGAAATGTCTTCAAGTAAAAGGAGGATCCGGTTTCTAACATGTAAAAGCATCAGTTATTTATATTCTATCACTCATAATCACTCGCAAAACTAGGATCTTATCTGTTTGGATGGTTATTTACACGAACGCTTTTTCATGGAAAGGTATAGAGAGAGAATTGTGACTACCGGAATATCACTCGTACACAAATTCATACAATCACAAGCAAACAGTTACAAAGATGAAGGCACCTGCGTCCACAGAGAAGGCTCCCCGTCTATTCCTTTCTATTCTACTTGTTCTTTTGTGCCTTGGGGTTAGGGTCGTGAGTTTGGTCCATTTGGATGGACCAAAGATGGGCTCCAGAAGCGTTAGCTTACGGAATCTTATCCTAAGCTTAAGCTTAGTAGAGCCTTGACCCCATATATATATATAACACATGGGCAAATGACTAAAATGCCCTTGAATCTTAAATGGCTAACCCATACATCAATTTGGCTAACCCTGGAAAAAAAAAAAAGACAAACCCAACATAGTTGACTCTCGAATTGTAGTTATTTTTTTTAATCCACAGTGATGGCAATGTGTTTTTTTTTTTTTTAAGTTTCAAAATGAGATATACGTGGGCCAACTCACAATTTGAGCATAGACAGTTCTCATGTTCAACTAAATCACACAACTAGTTTTGCAAATGCAGCATTACATTACTAGGAGTCTGGTCAAATGTTAGAAATAATTGGAGAAAATAAAATGATAAAATATCCAATACATCTGAACTGGTAGTATACGTCAAATCCAGAAAAACAGATCATTTTTATTATAGAAAGTAAAAGTGGAAACACCTTACACATTATACATATGTGAGAACATAGGCACGAGGGCATCAATTAATCATATGATGCTCCATTTTTAATGTCAGAATCATGAGACATTCTAGTATAAGAAAGGGCCATTTCTTATAGGATGTCAATACTTCATCTTTTATTCCAAATTCATTACGTTGGCAAAGGGTCACTTCATTTCCGTTGGAAATGTCTTGGGTGGATGTTTTGCTATGGTTTTATAGGAATTTATACTATGACGTTATTTTATTTGCCAGTAGTGATTTGGAATTTGTTCAAATGAATTATTTACTTATACGAGCACCAACTCATCAAGTCAAGAAAATTCATACCAAATATGAATTTCAAACTTCCACGGAGCTCCTTTTCCGATGTATCCATTTACCATTGAAATTGCTGACGTCGCAATTTTCTCTTTCAGTGGAAATTATATGTATACAAACTTGCCGTAAGGAAAAGAAAAGGTAGGTGGTACTCATGGGACATGCAAGGCTGAGTCGGGCTAGCATTGGGCTGGCTTGGGCTCTTTTTTGTACCCGTGGGGATTGCCAACGCCTTTTTTGACCCAACTATTAATAGGCCATGCCTTGGCCTATATTCTTAAAGGTCAGACCCAGCCCTAAATATTTAACACAAGGGGGTGTGTGTGTTTTGAAAATTGGTTGTCTAGGCCTAACTTTTCCATGATGAGCTGGATCCAGGCAAATATTAGCCCAATACTAACTGGGCCGGGCTTCAACAAGCTTGGACCAGCCCAGAAAACACCAGCAAGAAAAAAGGGAGAATTGTCCACTAATTTTTGGTTTTCATTTAACAAATGAAGTAATGAACATGTGAATTAAATCAATTTAATTATACTTTTAAGGGCCCAAAAAAATAATAATATTAATATACAATTAGATTTTCTAACCTTAATGTTATTATCAATCTATTTTCTGTTGGTTGAGATGGATTTAGACTCATGATCTTGGCACTGGAATGCTGAGGTCATGACTTGATCTAATGTATCCATTGAAAGCCACACCTATAAAAAAAAAAAAAAAGAACTATTATGAGACTGCTTTGGGCAGAAGTAGAACAGCTAAAGAAGTAGTAGCTATTGCCTGACTGGTCATTTTCTTTGGAATTATAGCATATGATGGGGATTTGAAAATGTTTGAAAAGGGCCAGATGCCTAAAGAGTCTGAAACCTTGGCTGCCTTTTCTTCATGTTTGTTCATACCTCTTTCCTCATGCATTCCAGTTTTTTAATGGACGTTTTTCCCTATAGCTTATTTTTAGAGATGAGTTTTTTCTTCACCTTCACAAAAATTATAATTTTCTCTATACCTTTTTAATATCAGGGGAAATGTCAAAACTACCCAAACCTTTTGATTCATGCATTCTCATTCCTTGGTTTTTACTTTTTTTCCCTCTTGGTATGACTTCTATTTTCCTCTTTCTTTATCAAACATTTGGTCATTGAACCCTGTGTGGCCCACCTCTGTGTACAATCCACCTTTACCTATTAAAGTGAAATACGATGCAATGAATATATTTGGAGTGGTTGTTCATATGATCAAAACTTAAAACAATGAAAGGTGAGGCTCAAATAGGATAAATTAATTATATTTTCATTTCTTCTTTTTATACAAATTGGTCTTTTTTCCATGATCAGGACATTTTTTGGGCCTAACACCAAAAATCACATTGATTGATAGATAATAAGAATGAAAGGCTCATGAAACTTTAGTTGCTTGTCTTGATTAGGGTCGATTTTATTGCATAAGAATAATTCTTAGAAATTATATGGAACCACTTTACCACTAATATCTTAGCCTGAACATATAACATGGCTTACTTATTTGCATGGAATTGAATTATTAAATATTCTAAAGAAATGAATTCATTATTGTTCAAATATGATCTATTAGTATGGATCTGAATCTCTAAGAATTCAAAAAAACTCATTCTTCCATGAAATATAGGATCCATTCATTCACATGAAACTAAACTCCTACAAATTCAAAGGAACTTATTTTACCATAAAATTCCTTCTCTTGAGAATTCATGACATGTCTGTTTGCATGAATATAATTCCAAGAAAATCAAAGAAACTCATTTTATCATGGATTCCTTATCTTAAAAATATAATTGGGGATTTTTTTTTATTTTCATTTAATTGAATTCCTAGAAAATGGTGTCATCATCTTGTCATATAAAAAAAATATTGAAAAAAAAATTATAAAGTTATTGACCATTTCCTTCATTTGAAAAGTAAGGTCAATCTTGAATTTAGCGTATATTATAATATGTGATGTGCCAAACTGCTTAGGTCAAAGTCTATTAAATGTTTTGGAAATTCCCAAACAAGAACAACATTGAAATAATTTTTCTATTATTTAAATATAGAAATATTTTATTCTGTACATATTCATCCAAACATTCCCTAAGATCTAAAAGAATATAAGAAGATGCATATTAGGTCACCACTTTTCAATTATAGAATAATGCTATATATTTTCATCCAAAACCCATTTACACCATTGCATTTTCAACCAACAAATGTAATAATACAAGTTTGAGTGCTTTCATTGACCTAATCCCAACCTATTTACAATAATACATTTTTATTATGTTATAGTCCACACTATGGGTATTTTAATCCTAAAATGGTTTAATTGTAGCGGGGGGGGGGGGGGGGGGGGGGGGGGGGGGTGAAGTATTCAGACTTTGATAAGGTGGAGGGAGAAGTCGTCTCTAAAGGTAAGTTATAGGGGATTATATCTTCACATTATATATGGTGTCCACGCATGGTCTTCAAAAAAAAATCTAACCTATCTATAATTTTGGTCTTAGCCCTTTTACACAATGGTTTCATTATAGGTAAATAATATACAACAATAATTTTGAATAACAGATTAGAATGTGGAGATTATATCAATTCTTATGAATAATCAATCATAACAGATTAGGATGCTCTATAATGGCAATTCTTATCAGTTATCCACCCCCATCATCTTGGGATCTTTAAAACTCAATAAGAACAATACTAGATTAATAACTAAAGAAAAAAAAAAAGATTAACTAACATGATATCAGTCACATTTCATAAGATGCAGTCAACCCGTTCTTTCTCCAGTTTTTGGGTTCTATTAGATAAATGGGGATGGGGGTTATATATAAATCAATTCTTTTCTTTGGAAAAAAAAAGTTGGAAAGGTAAATGCCATACATTATTAAAACTAGGAAATCAATTTTAAAAAAAGGCATTACATTAGGGCAAAAATCAGACATGGGGAGTACTTGGTGAGGGCTTGGATTTGGATCTCTCAAAACTCCCAATGGCCTTGCAGTCGCAGCCAAGGCAATCAAGAAAGGCAAAGACAAGAGAGCTTCTATGATTGCGATGAATGACATCGTTATCAAGCAAAGACATCTGTTAACTGAGAGAGATAATAAGGTATGTTTGGCATTTGAAGTGATAGGGAGACGTGAGTGAAATGTTTCTACCTTAAGGGTTGGGGAGCAGGAATGGGTGCTTCTTTAAGAGACGTTATTCTGACAAGAAGAAGAACCGACTGACAATATGCAACAACTGCTAATTTGAATGAAGTTATGACGTGTCTCAAGGAGGAGACCGAATCAAATTAATTTTCTCAACCGTAAGGGTTAGGGAGCAAGAATGGGTGCTTCTTTAAGAGATGTTTTTCTGACAAGAAGAACCGATTGACAATATGCAACAACTACAGACTTGGATGGAGGTATGATGTGTCTCAAGAAGGAGATAGAATCAAATTATTTTTCTCAGCTGCTTTCCAACTTTAAGGAGTAAGAATTTAACTCAATGGTAGGGCCCATTTATTGAACGGAACTCATTCTCATTTTTTTTTTTTTTTTTTTTTGTAGAAAAAATCCAAACTCGATAAAGTACATGTACTCCCTTTTATGGAGTGACCCCAAATCTTCTTTTATAGAAACTTGTCCCCTATAAGATCGACTACTCCTATTGGAGTAAAACATAGGGACCATTTAGTTATTAGGCCTAAGTTTAGGACCACACTTAGCAGTGGCCCTAAAATTGATGCAAAGGCCGATCTCAATTGAATATCATATGTACTTTTACTCCTACCACATATGCTTGCCAGGCTAAAGATTAAGTTAGGCTCTGGTTTTCCCATGCTCCTAAGAGCAAAGGCCACTTCCAATATGATGCTGGTAAAGTTCTGGTTGAGCTTATGCCGGCTTGACCTACTTTGGAGGTAAATGCCATGCAATTAGAGAAGATGAATGTAAAAATGTCCCCCAAAGACAAAAAAAAGCCGTAAAAACGGTGTGAATCCAAACTGCATCTTTACCGCCACTATAAACAACGCAAATGTTGCTTGTGCTACTTTACCACTGCTTTAACAGCGGAAAGCCTATGGGTTTTCTAATTTTTTCAACCCTACGGGTCTGGGTTGGGTCTGCGGAGCGATCCATATGAAAATGCACAATTATTAATATACGATTCCTATCTAAATGCACAATGGGGCCCATCTATTGGACTGATATCATTTCTTATTTCCTAAAGAAAAATCCGAACTCATAAAATCGAACGTCCTACAAGTTCACGATCTGTCCCCATATTCACTCTAATAGAAATTAATCCCGTTAATTGGAGTAAAATATCGGATCGGCCCTATTCAATGGCGTCCTCTATGTGTGGTCCATTCGGATGAGCCATTAGCTGGGTCCCACTATGATGATGTGTGCATGGTGTGGAAAAAGAAAATGCAATGGTTTTTCTGTGGCCCACATCCCCATAAGTAAAAAAAATAACGGAAGATAGCAAGGGAACGAACTAGGATCAAAATTGAGCTTTTCCGCCAGTCTAAGCAGCAGTAAACTTGCACTTACAAGTTTTCTTCCCCTTTGAGCGGAGCAAAACCTACACTTTCACTTTTCCGCCGTTTTAAGCAGCGATAAAGCTTCATTTTCAACTTTTCCTCCACTTTGAGAGAAGGAAAACCTGAATATTTTCATTTTCTTTCGCCTCTAGGTCTCGGTTGAACCCACCCTAGGGTCCATATGAAAAATGCATTATTTCCACTAGCATTAAATTCCGTGCGACGCACAGATTAATTTATTGAGATTAATTAGTTAATTTAAGTCTTTATTTAAATTAATTATTAATTAAAAATTACTAAAACTATTCAATGAATTGTCAGTATTTAACATCATTGCATGGGGGATAAGGATAATAAAATAGATTTTACTTCTATTCAACTCAATCGTTCCAAATTTGGGTATAAATAGAATCACAAAGTGAAATTAACTTTTCAAGATTGAAGAGAAATTCCTATTAGATATAAGTTTGTATGTAATTCTAATATTTTGAGTCACAATTTTCTTATGTCATTTGAGTCTCACCATCATTTTAAAAATTTGGTGAGAATATTTTCTAAATAATAGCTTTCATAATATTGTTATTATTTGTGGAACTAAAAACCGGTGCATAAAATCTACATCTCCATCCTCCCATATATGCATAAATGCATGTGCAGATAATTATATATAAAGATAAAGAATACTCTTGTTTTTAGTATGAGAAAAAAAATGTGAATGATATTCAAAATGTCACATCCCGATCCTGAATTACCATGGCTTACGATAATCCCCAAGGTGAGAAACACGTACTCCCGTGATATTGTACCTATCTCGAGTCAAATACAATACACGAAGGAGAAATACAACTTTTCCACTCGCGAGTCTAACTCACTAGAACCTATCATTAACATTTAAAGTATAGCGGAAGCTGTAATTTCATACACATCAAAGTATCATTTCCCATTCAGTCCAATTAAACGTTCCAGTTTATACAAAAGAATTACACAAATATGTACATTGATTTACAAAAGAGGGATTATAAAAATACCCTGCACTACTATACCAAAAGTATATAAAAAAAAGCTAAGTATGACCCACACAAAAAGGGGCTAGCCACACTCTAACTGTAAAGCTCTCGAAATGTACACAACGCTCTCTAAGGAAGAAGTAACTACAAAGGCCCATGATCCGGCCACTCCTCTAGTCCTAGAGGATCCTTTTCGGTACCCTCCTCTCTCTTCTGGACCTTCTCAGGGCTGAGAGTTGCACCTGCGACTGGGGCACCAAGAATAATATCTCAATACAACGATTTAGCAAGTATAGGCATTAATAAGGAAATACACAATGTTTCAAATCGAATTAAATGGCAATTGATTTATAGATATCAATATCAAGTAGTAACTAGGCGATTGTGCAAAAATTAAATAATTCATGCTTCTGAATCAAGGGGAAACAAAACGTACTAATTGGCTACTACATTGAGCTCATCCTCTCAAAAGAGAGCGAATCTAGTTAAGATGTCACCAGCGGCCCGGCCAAAGGCTAACTGACTACCCGGTTCTAGAGTTCCAGTGCTCCAGATGACTTACTGCAGTAGTCTCGAATAACTAAATCAAGTTCAACCCCGTCAGGTATCACAGAGTTGAAGCTAAGTAGTGCCGACTCGATCGAATCGAATAATAATCGAATTTGAGTAAGTTTACATTAATTATTCACAATCGAATCGAATAGTAATCACATATACACAAATACTTACTCAAGTAAATCTCCATCGAATAATGAAACAGTTGTGCGACAATTTCAATGATGAATTGGAACTGAGAAATTGAATCATAATTAATACCAACGATGCAACTAATTCATCAGGTAGAGTTGATATCAAGGAGAGAATCTGGCTTCAATATGAAATGCTACAAGTTTTGGGAATCCAAGGTATTTTTACCAGCCAATTCTAAACTATTACTCTTAGCCTCTCACCGTCCCATACAAGGTAATTTCCGAAGATCAACGTACTACTATCTCATTTGAGTGTCACTTGTTATGAGGAATACGTTGAATTTCTAAAGTTACCCTCAGGGCATAGTGTTAGACTAATGATTTTCCATTAGACCAAGGGAGGAGGTTAAGGGTTCCATTTTAAAGTCATAAGGGTTTTAAAGGTCCTAAATCCCTATGGAAACAAGGGTGTGCACCATAATTATCTGTTAAAGAGGATTATGGTGGGTTATTATAGGTTAAGGGTGATAATTCACTCTAAAATTTGAGTAAAAAAGGACCCACCCTCACTTTCAGGTTTGCTCGAGCGGACCCATGTTCGCTCGAGCAGACGTCATCTAGAGAGTAGAGCGACCCCTTTGGTCGCTAGAGCGAGTATTCCAAAAGGAAGGGGGGGGGGGGGGGGGGTGTGGTTTGCTCGAGCGCACCTATGTTCGCTTCAGCGCCCACTTCAGAATTCCTGATTCTGGAATTTTCATGTTCTTCCTTCCCTTCCTTCTCACACCTTCTTCTATCACACAACCTGCACAATGGAGCCTCCTTGCTCCTATTTACACATTTAATCCCTCCATTCATCTCCATCAATTCAAATCGATAAAACCAATCTACATCATACCATCCATTAAGAAATTAGAATCATTAAGGAAATAGAGTTGTTGAATCAATAGATTAATAATCAATATGTAAATCCAAATTAGCTTATACTTGCCTCAAACTAAAACTGTCCAAGCCCTCTCTTCACTCTCTAACTCAAAAGAACACAAAACCCCCGAATACCAAACCCTAATCACAAATGCACATGGAAAAACAAATGAATATGCATGTATGGTCAATTATGGGTCCCTTGAGTCTATTTCAACTCAAAAACATAAAACAAAGAGGGTTTGGCTCTTACCTCAACAAGAAATCCGAATTTGACAAGAGTATGGAATGAAGGAGATGGGTTCTTGTCCACAAAGGTGAAAGGAAGATGAAGAAGACTTCCACTCCTTGCCTCCAAGTGTACAAGCAACCACTCTCAAAGGATGAAATGAAGAGGAAGAATGAGAGGAAAAGCAATGAAATGGAAGGAGAGGTGAAATGATCGATTGAAATGGGTTTAAGGGATAAAGATATCCAATTTTATAAGAAAGCCCCTCTACTTTCTAGTATTTCCATTAAGAGTCAAATGATGCCCACTTACTCAATGGTTGGTCAATGGAAGTAGAGTCTAATACGAAAATTAACGTGCTCAACGAGATACGTACGTTGACGCCAAGATGAGGTGCAAATGATGCAAAATGAGAAAATCGGTAATTACGTAAAAGCCCTCAAGTCTATCCAACCGAGTCAAATTGATACCAACTCACCTATCTAAGACTCAAGACTCAACCAACTTAACCAATAAGGACTAATTAACACTAATGACCACAATTAGCAACTAAGTATAATTTAAATTAACTAAAACATAATTAATTAACACTAAACATGATTAATTTGGGTCGAGGTATAACACAAAACGCTATTTATTTCTGATGTCCGTAGAATTAGTTCAGATATTTCACACATCTAACCTAAAATTTGTATCATTTATGCTGTCCAATAAATACAGATTAGAGTCCCAAAAGTCATCAATCACTCATGTTTACCAAACACAAATGTCTAATGGGAACAGTGAATTACCTTAAATTTAAGTGTAGGAGACCTATTGTCACGACCCGGAGCGACGACAGCCGCCGGTGTGTTTTGTCCCTGCTCAGACGACAGCCTGGAGGGGGCCTCCCAAGGGATTCGAACCCACAACATATAGGTTGGGGCGAATCCTTGTACCTCACCGGCGGCTGTCGTCGCTCCGGGTCGTGACAATAGGTCTCCTACATTAAGTTTACCATATGTTCTAAATTCAACCCTAGTTTTGTTTAAAGAGTCCATTTGGATCCTAGAAAATGGAGGTAGGTAACTGGATTTATGCATAAATCATGTTTTATGGAAGCGAGCCTAATCTAGTGCGGTTACCTCGGTTGACACATAAATCAGGGATCATTAGAGAATTTAATTAAGTAACCTTTGACAATAGTTTCGTTCTTTGTCAAAACTAACTATAATTAACAAGTAGAGTTATTGGTTATTAGATTTATAGGTAAACTATGTACCACTATTATGGAGTCGGGATTTTAGACACAATTAAGATTGACTCGGTTCAAGACCTGAGCGAATTCCAATTTGCCTGTTCGTCAAGTCCCATTTGTTTGAAATAGTCCAATTCAATTAGATTTTCAAATATAGCTTATTGACATTTTTCTTCCTAACCACTTGATAAATAGCTGATAAGTCTTCATCGTTTAAAATGAGTGCAAGGCGATCCAATGGTCTACTACACTTGGATAGGTGTCAAACCCAGGATCGGTGACCATTATGGGGTCCCTCTTTTATGATCCACTCGGATGGATCATAAGTTGGGCCCCACTGGTGTTTTGATTAACCGTCGACAAGTTTTCACAATCCAAGATGAGTACAAGTCGCTTCAACAGTACAATCAATTTGAATAGTTGCCAAACCCAGGATCGGTGACTATTAGGAGGGGTCTCTATTTTATGGTCCACTCGAATGGATCATTAATCGAGCCCCTACTAGGTGTTTTGGCACGTGGTACTTATTTTATCATGAGCGCCCGTGCTAGGCGAAGGAAATTCCTTGTTATTTAGCAGTGTACAATTCAATTACAAAAAGCAAATTCATTGGACAAAGTAATCACAAAATAAAGGTTAGAAAGGTAAGTTTGCCATAAAATAAAGTAATATAGGCAAATTTATTATAAGAGAACCTAAGGGGTCATTTGTCTGCACTCATTTACTTGTCATTAGTGTCATTCGTAACACTTGTGCATCATTACATTTATTTGCGTTCATTTACGCATCACATGCATAATTGAGGTGTGAAAATAGTATGGACATTAGGCACTTTCTAGATAATTATCTACATAACTAAGGAGGAGGTAATTCATATATAAAAAGGAATTCCCTCTGCCGAGCACTAGTGTGCCAAAACACTAATGGGGTCCAGCTTATGATCCATCCGAGTGGACTATAAAATAGGAACTACCTCTAATAGTCATTCATCTTGAGTTTGGCACCCATTCAAATGGATTGGATCGTTGAATGGACTTACTCTAGTTTTACATGGCTAAAACTTATTGATTGTTGATTAAGTGGTTCAACCCTTCTACTTGGACAAACTTTTTGGCCAGAATTTGGGACAAACTCCCATGTGGCACAATCCTAGAGGTGCTTTTTCCCCCTCTCTCAAAAGTTGCACCTCTAGGATTGTGCCACAAGGGAGTTTGTCCCAAATTCTGGCCAAAAAGTTTGTCCATTTAGACTTTTTGTAAGTGGTTTAATGATGATTTGGTCCTTTAGATGCATAACATTGATATCATTTGTAATAATCATTCTTATACTTTTAGAAAAACCCTACCCCCACCGACCACCATTACAACGTCGCTTCATTGAATTGCATGGATAATAGATGCATGTACCATCAAGTGGGACCCGCAAGTGATGACATTGGATCTATGATATAACTGTAATAGATGTATGTCTCATGTTGTAATTTCTTAAGGTGGGCCCCATTCTGTAATTTTTTAAGGCGGGGTCGAAGTACAATAATTTCTATGTGGATCTTTGATGCAATCCTTATATGTGGGCCCAAGTTGTAATTCATAAAGGTGGCCCATGCTCTAATTCCTATAAAAGCGAGCCCCATATTGTGATTTCTAAATGCGATAATCATTTTATTGATTTTTAAATTTAGGGGACATTCATGTGCATCCATCCCTCACGATAGGATGAGGGACACTTACATGGCTTTCCCTCTTTGCACATGAACATTCTTTTTCTACATATGACCATATATGGCTTTTCCTCTTTTACACATGAATATTTCCAATTATATAAGTCTCTCACCCTATAGTGAGGGATGGATGCACATGAGTATTCTCTCCTTTAAATATGGGGAACATTCATGTGCATCCATCCCTCACCATAGGGTGAGGGACACTTACATAGCTTTCCCTCTTTGCATATAAACATTCTTTTTTCTTGTTATAATTTATAATGTGAGGCCATGTACAATAATCTACAAGGGTGGGCCCATTATAATCGAAAGTCGCCTCCCATGTTTCAATTCCAACATAGGTTGATCCATATTAGGAGTGTAAAATGGGCCGTGCCTTGGCTGACTCAGGCCAGCTTATGAAAAATCAATGGTCGTGGCGTGGCGTGCACAGGCTACCTGGGGGTAGGGATGTCAAACAGACTGGGCCGGTGCCGGCCTGCCAGGGAAAAGCCCTGTCAAAACACGGCCCGCCATGGGCCGGGCTGGAGCGGGCCAGGCGAGCCTGCTCTTTTTTTTTTTTTCCTTTTTTTCATATTAATTGGAGTTTAATTGGGCTTGCAATAGATCTAAATAATAATCTGAGCCGTTGAAAGTCTTCATCATCATCATAACGGTTGTGGGACAAAATTTGAACCGTTGATTCTTCACGATCCTTGAGATATTTGTGGAAAAACGTGGCTCATTAGATCTGATTATCTGGAGTTTGTGAGGCCCATAATCAAGATCTGAATGGTTGAACCTCTTTAGAGGGGTAAGAATGACTTGCAGTCCAAATTTCTTCCATTCATTTCTTCTGGATCTCAAGGAATCATTAAAAATATGTTAGCCATTGATTGTAATGATATGTTGATGGCTGGGTTCTGACATGATAATACTCAGTTTGTTTTTTTGTCTCTTTTGTTTTAATTGTGGGCCACTTATATAAGATCTGAACTAGTGGATAACTTTAAGAGCTTCAAATACAAATATAATGTCAAATTTGAGCCGCCAATCTAGCACAAATCTTAAGATATATGTGAAAATTTCAAAACATTAGATCTATATTCATGGCGTTCTATGGGCTCCTAAATAATGATCTAAACCGTTGATCCTGTTTGGAAGGATGACAGCAGCTAGGAAATGAAATTTCTCTTCTTAATTCATCATAGATCTCAAGGAAATTGAGAAAAATTGTGACCCATTCGATTAAAAAAAGTCTATTTCAAGCCAGCCATTTCTCATACCAAACACTCTATTTTTAGAACATCTATTTCATGCAGATCCATTCCATACAGATCTTTTCCATACAGATATGTTTCATACAAATAAGATTTGCCAAACAGGCCCTATATGGATGGGCCAGGCTCAGACCTGTCTAGTGATGTGATCCCATTGGTATGTGTTTGGTACAATATATCAACTGGCCACCACTTGTGTAGTTTGAGGGACATGGATCAAAACCACTCATCTAAAGGATCACCTTTCAATGTAGGTTTTTTTTTTTTTTTTGGATAAAAGGATAATTTCATTCGACACAAAGATCAAACAAATACAGCAAAGAACAAACAACTACGCGACTTCCTCTTGTCCCAATTAACACAAGTTCTAGGAAACTATGACATTTTAGCAAAATTGTCAGATCCCCAACTATGTTGGAGTGTCAATTCCAAAGAGGTCTCTTTAAGGCTCCTAATTATCTCTCATTTGTCAATTCTTATTCCTTTAATTCAATTTATTTCAATTTACCATACATCCAAACACACACGTCATGTTTGACTTACACCTTTCATTGTAGTTGATGAGCCATTTTGAACCATCATCCCATCGGACGATTGCCTTTTACACATGCAACTAAGCATAAAGTTTATTTAAAAGTCTTGATCAGATAAATATTTACCAATTAAGTTAATTTTTGTCTGATAGGTAATTCATTGTCTAAAAGCATCATTTTTTTATGAGATATTGAGAAAAATCCGAGTTACCAAGATTGTTATATACCAGTCGGATAACCACATTACCACAATGATCAATATCAAACAAATTCTATGATTCTATTTCTCAAAACCTAGATCCGCTTGAATTATTATGACATAATCAAATATTTAGATCACTAAGAAGTTAAGGTGGGAATATGGAAATTAAATTAAGGGCTTGAAGTATTCGAGGGTTAGAGTATTATAAATAATACTAATAAACTTAGAAAAAGAATTGGAGGGTTAGAGTAATATAGACTTTGTAAAATTGAAAAGTACACAAAATACAACTTATATGATCGTTTTATGGCCGTTTGTTGGGGGGGGGGGCGTGGTTTTGTAAAATGGATTTTTTTTTTTTTTTTTTAAAGTCACTTTTGGGTGGGCTAGGCCGGCTGTGCCTAGCGAGCCAGGCCTGGCGGGCCTGCAGACTGGAGGCACTAGCCCACGTGCCAGGCGGGCCCTGGCCAATGGGCCCAAACTCCTTGGCCACTGGCCGTGCCTTGCGGGCCGGTCGTTTCTGCACAGTTCATGGGACGAGATTTGTCGTGTCATGCCAACCCGTGTGCCTACCTGGGCCGGGCCTGGTCAGGCCCACGAGCCCTACCTCCTTTTTTTTTTTTTTTTTAAATTATAGATTGATAGGGACTTTATATGGACTTTAGGGTTTTTAGTTTGAAATAAAGTTGAAATTAGTAAAATAAATGCACAAATGAAAAACAATTTTTAATTATATATATTTCTTGAAATAAAATAAATGCACAAACTTCAATAAAATAATTATTTAATAAAATGGGGCCTGGCTTGTGATACGCCCCAGGTGCCATTGCACAACACGACACAACCACTACTTCTGGGCCGGGCTGGCCTGGACAACATGACAGGCCATACCACGACACTCTGACCAGTGTGTCGGGCCTCGGCCCAGCCCAATTTACACCTCTAAATTCCATATTAACAATTGATACCATAAACACTCGAGCAAAATTTGGAAAGGGCAACAATTTCTTGATGGGAAACATAGAGTAAGCATTTTCTGTGTGCCATCTATGGTCGTAAACGGGTCAGTTACGGTCTGGGTCCATGGTGGACCTAGAACCAGAACCGTTAAGGAGAAAGTGGAACCAAATCCAGACCCAGAACCGTTTTGAAACCAGTTTTTTGGATCCGGAACCAGAACTATACATGGGACGGGTCTTGATCCGGGTCTGGGTTTAGGTAGAGAATGATATTAAAAATATATATATGATTTTTAGAAGAGATTTTTTAAAAGTTAAGTAATATGTCGGGTCTTAGGTCCATGGGTCCGAACCAAGGTGGAATCAAAATCGGACCCATTTACTTATTGGGGCCTAAATAAGGACTTAAACCCGATTTTTAATGGGTCAAAACCACTGAGTAATCGGAAAATTGGATACCCAGTTACATCCCTAGTGCCATCTAGTGTGCTAGCTATATAAATATAGAGGATAGCCTTGAAACAATGTTCTTTCCAAGAAAAAACCATTCAGAGCTACTAAAACAGCCATAAAATCCTAACTCTGTTAACAGCTCGCAAAAGTTGTGATTAGTGTAAACATTTATATATGAAAAAGCACATCTTGACCTTTTACACATGTAAAACTCATGTTCATAACACAACTCTTAAAAAGGCATTTGATTGCTTTTGGCATTCATGTTACCTAAAAAATTACCTCAGATAATTTTTGAAAAAGGAGGCAAAAACTCTTAAGAGCATATAGAGTCATGCATTTACATAAAATTTGTCAAACTATATAAAGCACTCGCCATTTGAATCAGTTTTGAGTCAAAATAACCCCAAAAGGTATATACTTACCCTATGGCAACCAAGAGATAACAACAAAATTCTGTGAGTCAACATGTAGGCAAGTTCTAAGTCGGAATGGGAACCCCAACGGTTCTTCCCTCCATCTATTACCCATACATAATGCAATCCATATGGTTGACATTGAAAGTCTCTAAAAAGACTTCTTTTCTTACAGTAGAAATACAGAACAGGTCCAAATGATTATCAGTAAAATGAAGTAGTCTACTCGGTAATGTAAAGAAGAAAAATCTGAAAGACTTCCCTCTATCGTGCACAGTTATTGCTGCAACAGATTTGCAAGTTACAGCTGATACAAATAATTAGTCGCCAGCTATTCTATTCTACTGGAAACGACAATAGTATTCATAATGATAGATTAATAGTGTCAATCACAAATCAATCCTACCATTTTTCTCTGTTCTTACCATATATCAAATTCGTTTTAGTCACTCTATTCACAAGCCAACTTTGTGTCAAAGCTGCTCAAGCAGATTGCAAATGCCTGGAATGCCGATAGAGGGTAGCGGTAATCCATGGTGAACATATCTTTCCCAACCTTACCAAACTGCAGGATGATCTTGTCATGCTCCGGTGGTGCCGGCTGTGATGGTGTTGGTGCTCCTGCAGCTGGCTGTGTGGCAGCGATCAGCTGGAAGTTCTTGACAGAGGCTACCGTCACCCGCCCACGGAAATTTAAGCACCAGCATTGCAACTGTTCATGCCACCTCGGTGCCTTGTTCCGAAGAACCAGTGGCCTCTCCTTTCCATCTTCGTCATCATCCCTGGATACAACTATGTCAGAGAACCTAGAGCTACTGAATTCAACAGATTGGTCAATGGATTTAGAGAAGGAGATGCTCCTGAACGAGTCCTCAAGGGAACGAGGGAGGAGATCGGCTTGGCCAGGGACCGTGCCGCCGGCATCAAGGGCAGAGGCTGGGATCGAATGCATGGCGCAGTGCATCCGACGTGGGCCACGGGTGCCCAGTACATTCAACTCGTAAGTGACCTGAGCGATGCTATAGCTTCCAGTGGGTACTTTAGGAGATACTTTTTTGGAGTAGAATCTGCGGCTCGACCGTCCTGGTGGAGAGATAACTGCCCCCGTGTAAGGTGGCTGAGTGTCGTAAATTATAAATTTTGTGCCAAGAAAATTAGACCTGGAAGAAGAAATGGAAAAATATGTATTACCCATGAAATTAGTGAAACATTTGACCCTCCAAAAAACAGAGGAATGATACACGGCAAAAACTTTGAAGTAAATTACTTGTTAAGGCTTTAGAATTATCCCATCCCATTCATCATAGTGGAGAACTTTTCTAGCTCTCAAGACCATCCAAACAATTATAGACTAATGTCTGCGTGTGTTCCTGACTCCTGAGGTCCCAATTATCATTCTAGAGTGTAGATCAACACAAACCTACTACCTTAACTAAGTTCAGAAACTTCAAAATCTTCCCCAAAATTTTAAATGGAAGAGAAAAGCTTCTAGTTATACACTTTCCAATTTCATTACCTTAACTTCCCTATATAGGTGCTGCTTGATCTTGATATATTGCCAGCATCCATGGAGATCACATATTCAGTACAAGTAGTCCTTCGGTTTCTTTTTGCTGAGAGAAGGAATTTCCCAGTTTCAACAAGCAAAGCTGCAATATTAGCAGCACCAAATTAATACAGCAGATCCTGAACAAACATATAAACAGCCAACCAACCAGATGCAACCAATATGAAAACCGACAGATTCTATTAACAGCATGACTACATAAACGGTCCCACTTTGAGGGGGGAAAAATGACTTATGCATATTGGTTTTCTAAATTATCAATATTAATACAAAAAAAAAAAAAAAAAATTTGTACAAATTAATTATACATGCCTACGTCGATCAGATTCAAAACCAGTACAGTCAACATGTAGGCAGTACTGTCCAATTAAATATAAATCAATAAGAAGCTTGTAAGTAGCCATCCAGAATGTATCGATGTATCAGTTTTTTAGTATAACTTATCAGTGGCATGAAGAAATGTTGCTTTGGATTGCCAAAAAGGGCATCAATAACTGGCATTCCTATTAAAACGATCAATGCACAGGCTGCATTACCCAATGTAAATCAAAGATCAGTCTCTCTTAGGGCTTGTTTGGATAGCCAAAAAATAAAGTAGAGTGAAGTTAAATGGGCCCTAACAGTCTAAAATTTCAACTCTACCCTGTTTGGATGAGTCTGACCCAATAAATGAAGTAATGTTGTGAGCCACATGTACTCCATTTCATTTCAACTCAAAATACTTCAATTTCCTTGAGTAAAAGTAGATTCTACTCCAAACCTTAACTTCAAAATAAGCATCCAAATGGAGTGAAGTGAAGTACTCTACTTTAATTTCAACCTACTTCTCTTCACTCCATTTCACATGTGAAATCTACTTAATTTTACTCCACTCCTCATTTATCCAAACAGGCCCTTAATGAATCAACATGCACAAAACATGAAAGGCAGCTCATGAGTTGATCTTTCAATAAAGGTAGGAATGTGGGTCTCAACAAGGAATTTGAGAAAATTTCAATACATGACACCAAGAAATAGGTGTGCTTGTAAGATTAGGGAACAAATGTCTCACATTCTTCAGTTGCGTACTTGCGTGTCTCAAGTTTGACCCAGATGGTACTTATACACGCAAACTGAAACCATCAACAGGGAAGTTCTTCCCAATGAAAATGAACTTAACGGAGGTCTACTCCAGTCCAACGGAAGGTTTTTTTATTTTTTTATTTTTTATATTTTTTGAATGGTTACTTTCATTAAAAAAGAGCAAAAAGTACAAGAGAAAAGTACTGAAAGCAGAAGAAAAACAAAAGAGGATAAGCTAAGGCCCTATCAAAGAAAAGGCCACATCTTTCCAGTGATACACAATTTAATCTAATGAGTCAGTCCAACAGAAGTTAGAGACCCTAAACAATGAAGTAACAGCTATTAGAGAGGTGTTAAGGATTTTAAAGATTCTTTCTTGGAAAGGTTGTGAAGAGTGATTCCACCAATGCTATCTAATGGATGTCCAAGGGTGGAATCATTGTCTGAAAGTGGCACTTTAGGTGTTGATTCATTGATTGCCTTTCTAGTCTCTGCCCTAGGGGTATCCTTTTCTTTGCTTCTTTTTTTTTCCAACTTGGGTCAATTTTGGAGATAATGCACCAAATATGAGGAAAGTAGATGTTCTTGTCCTCGGTCAAATAATGTTGTTACCAAACTATGAATGAAATTGGAGCACACTTTCCATCATCTACAGTAGCTTACTGCCATTACAATTTAAAGTTGACATGAAGGGCAAGAGAGAATGGAAAAGCATGATCCTGAAGTTACCTCATAAATGCAGACATATTTTCAAAGAACATCCCTTACTACGATGGTCAGCCAAAGGGCAAATTCCATTGTTGGATGACACAGTTGTGTATGAGACTGTCAACAGTTTCCAGATGCTTCCTAATGTTCGTTTTGATCATGCTTATATATAGTATAGACCCTCTTCATCTGATGAAAAGGCCCATGGTGGCAATTCTGGTGACCAAGGGCAAAGGTCAGGAGATGGTTACTCATGGACACAGCACGATCACAAGTAAGCAACCAGATCCTAAAGTAGTATCGTTTGAGTCAAAAGATGATAACCAAGTAGTTCAAGGACGCCTTCAAATACTCTCTCCATTTGGAGGAGACAGCGGTGCTAGTAAGTATCACCATGAAGGAGATATGAAACAGTTGTGTATGAGACTGTCAACAGTTTCCAGATGCTTCCTAATGTTGGCTCTGATCATGCTTATATACAGTATAGACCCTCTTCATCTAATGGAAAGGCCCATGGTGGCAATTCTGGTGACCAAGGGCAAAGGTCAGGAGATGTCGAAGGGCAACACAAGCAACAATGTGGAGACTTGGTTACTATGATCCATATGGAGGGCGACCAGACCAATATTTCTACCAGTGCTCCCAAGTAGTGGAAATGTGGTTGCAATTGTCGGAAAATAATATGCTCTAGTATTATTTATGCTTTGTTTACTTCATAGAGGGTTCTTTCTCTGTGTGTGTGTGTGTGTGTGTGTGTATATGTATATCTTGAGTTCTTAGGGATGCTATATAATTTAAGAAGTCAGTAGGGGCCCTTATGCAATTCGTTGGAAGTTCCTTTAATAAAATACATGAGTGCATGATCATTCAGCCCTAGTTTTGAACGACCATACAATTGTTTTCTCATTTCTTCCCTCTCCGCTTTCTCATCTCCTCTTCTTCGTCAAGTTTCACGCATACCAAGATCTAGAAAAAATACTGCAATCGTCAGGAGCAATATGATCAATATGGCCATCCAGGTAGTTTCTGTGGAAAAAGGTAGAAAGGAATATATATATATATATATATATAAAGGAAAGCAAAGAGAGACCGCCCACCTGATGCATGTTCATGTATCCATTCCTGCCTAAAAGGGGTGAGAGAGGGGAAAGCCAACTACCACACAGGATATTTAATTGAAGTGAGTTGCAATCCATGTGAAAGCCACTATGATTTGTTTTGACTCAGTTTCTCGCCTTGAAGTTAACTTCTTCAAAGTTGAGTTGATCAGGATTGGGGTTGAGGATCAGTTGTTAGTCAAATATGCAGATATTATGGGGTGTAGGGTAGGAGGCTTGCCAGCAACTTATGTAGGGATGCCTTCGTGTTTGGGATCAGCTAAAAATTCTGTGTGGAACCCGGCGGTCAAAAGGATGGAGAGGAAGCTGTCTTCTAGGAAAGCCAATTACTTATCAATAGGAGGAAGGGTTGCCTTAATGAAGTAAGTTTTGTTGAATTTGTCGGTGTATTATTTCGCTCTTTTCAAATGTCCAGTCTTGGTAGTTAGGCATATTGAAAGACTGCAAAGAGATTTTATATGGCAAGGTAATAGTGTTGAGAAGAAATCTCACTTGGTTGATTGGGCCTTAATCTGTAACTCTAAGGATGAAAGGGGCTTGGGAATCAAACTCTTCTGGGTAAATGGCTTTGGAGGGTTGAAGAGGGGTCAGAGGGCTTGTGGAGGCAGATATTGGTGGGGAAATATGGTTTGTCTAGAGAAGGATGGGATGTTCAAGATGCCTCATATAAGGCGTCAGCCGTTTGGAAAGGAATCCTTTCAAGTAAAAAGATGTTTTTGGAGAACATAAGATATCATATTGGATCGGGTGAGTCTTTTTATTGTTGCGTGATATATGGGTTGGAAAAAGGTTGGTGGCTATCCAATTCCCGGATTTGTTCAATTGTGCAGTGGACAAGGAAGCCAAGGTTCAGTGCTACATGTCAAGAGTGGGTGATTATGGTGTGAAGCCCTATTTTGAGGAGAAACTCAAAGGATCATGAAGAGACTCAATTTATCTCTCTACTTAACCTTCTAATTGGTGTGTATGTTCTGGGAGGTGGGGAGGATAAAAAGTTGTGGATTGCCTCAAAAGATGGATCTTTCTCAATGTCATCGTTCTTTTTGGCCTTATCCAAAAGAACCAAAAAAGGAAAAAAAAAATAAAAAATAAAAAAGAAGGAATGTGGTGAACAGGATATGGAAGATCAAAGCTCCTCCAAGAGTAGAGATTTTTGGGTGGCTGGTTCTCTAGAATAGAATTTAGCAATGGATAATTTGAGGAGGAGAGGGAGGTTCATGGTAAATGGCTGCCCAATGTGTTTAAGAGACAAGGAATCAGTGGACCACCTCATGTTGAATTGCAGGATTGCTTAGACGATTTGGAGTACGGTGATGAAGTAGTTTGATTGCTACTGGTTTTTTCCGAAGAATCCTTGATCTTTTCCAGGGGTCATGGAGTTTGACTTTTCTTGCAGTCATTTGGATAATTTGGGAGGAAAGGAATTCAAGATGTTTTGATGGAGCTCTTTCTAGTGTTTTTCTGTTTGTAGAAAAAGTTAAGCTTATAGTTGCTTTTTGGGTGTTGGATAAACCCTCTTTTAAAGGCTATTCTGTTGACCAGATAATGCTGCACTGTAAGGAGTTGGCCTTTTCCTTTGCAAGGCCTACGTAAATCTGCCTTTTCCTTTGCAGGGCCTACGTATATCTTCCTTTCTTTGGGTCTTCATCTTGGTGGTTAGGGTTCTCTGCTCATTTTTGTTTTTTCGGTCTTTATCCTTCTTTTGGTGCTTAAGCATGCCAGTATAGCTCTCTTGTACTGCTCCCTTTTTTTTTCTTAATGAAAGTTGTCATTCAAAATTAAAAAAAGAGTTGCAATCCATGAAAAAAAAAAAGAGTGGGAAGGCTGGTGAGACCAACAGTTTGCAACCTCCCTTGCCTTTTATTCGGTTACATAAAAGTTGTAAGAAGTTTGTGATACGCATACAAGGGAATACCTATATAACCATTTGTCACCCATGCTCACTGATTTAGCTGAAAGTGGGGTTGGATGGAATTGCAAGATACATCATTACTTTTTTGGGCTCTTCCTTGACTTACCTGAGTTGCCATAACCAGGATAAGTTGACTTGGTCCCTGGTCAACTAGGTGGGTCAGTTGAGCACTTGGGTTCAAGCAAAACTCATTCCAACTAGGAACCTTACACATTGACCCACTCAATGACCTGGACAAGTTGACTAAATCGAATTACCGATTCACTCACCAGGTGGGGAACTGCAGTTGCCCCTGACACACAACTCTATGAAGCAGGAGCATTATTCTCAAGCTTAGAGATCCAAAAAAGCAGCTCCTGAATTCGATTCCCAGCAGTATTTGTTGCAGTTGCCCAAGGGAGTAGCGTCACCATTAGCCACTGTAGTAATAACATGTGCCTTTGCATTGGACAACCAACAAGATCTCAACAGCAATCTTGAACATAGCTAGAATGACCATAATGGGTGCACTTCATGTCTCCCAAGTCTTTGTCCATGGCCTCTTCTATATCAACAACCTTGTCGTCCTTGATTTCTATTATCATTCATTTGAAATTTAGAAGGAGTGTTTTCTACTACCCCATGTTGACCCTTATACCTTCCCTTCATCATTTCGCACGACGTGCTTCCTTCATCTTACCTCCTTATCCTACCCCAGTTTCACTGATTACTTTCTGAAATATATATGTATGATGCATCACCACAATGAACTCCATTTGGAACTCAATGTCTCCAAGGATCTTGGGACCACTTTCAAATCCCCGTCCAATTCACAAGCAAGGTCTAACTTCTCTCCTTCACTCTTCAAATCCTACTAATTGTTAACCAAGCAGCTATTCTTTTCAAAATTTCTCCTTCACTCTTCAAAATCTACTAATTGTTAACCAAGCAGCTATTCTTTTCAAAATTAAAGAAAAAGCTAAAAAAGTGAAAGAGGGTGAGAACATAAAAAACAGTAGAAAAAGATGACCAGTTAACTGCACCTTAGATATTGTTATTAGACATTAGAAGAGCCATCATGTATCATGTGTCAAGAATCAATCTCTCAGTCTGAAGCTAATGAACTGAGTCTGAAGCTAACAAACTGAGATGACTGTAAAGTCCTTAGAAGGGCCAAGGAAAGAGGGAAACCTTGATTAGTCGATATGAATCAAGCAATCTCTACATACAGGGACAATTGGACAAACCCCATGTTACGACAAATGTAATGTTCCAACTTCCGTAAGAAGTTTTTCTCTCCCCTTTAATTTTTGAATCCCTTCACAGAAAAGCCGGTGAAATCACTTAAATTGATGGCTAGAGTAGTTTTGCAAGCATGCATCCAAATTTAAGTGAAACATGATGGCATGCAACTTTCATTGAGGAGAACCAGATGAAATCAGAAAGAACCTATTTTTGGGAAAAGAGCAATCCCTCTTTTATGATAAGATTCTGATTCTACCATCAATAGATTTAGCAAGGAAGTTGAAACAAATTGAAGAGGAGTGACTGTCCGCTCAAGAAGATTTCCAGCTATGTAGTATATCAAACAAAGACCATAAACTATCAAAACCAACATGGATTTCCTTCTTTTTTCTATATACTAATAATAAACTAATTTCCTTCTTTTTTTCTGTACACTAATAAACTAAGTATGAACCATGTAGCTTTACAGTTAAAAAGTTTGCTGGTCAATTTTTCTGTGCAAGTCTTAGAGAAATTCTCTACCACTCATGCAGAGTGAAACTTACACCAATGTACCAGACGACCATATGACAAAAGCTATGATGCACGGACGCTTCAAAATGGGCAATGAATCGTGTCGTTCATATCTGTTGAGTGAGCGGGCTTCATCCAAGAGGGAGTATTGAAAAGTATTCATGCAATCTCTACTAATGCCTCGAGGTTTTGGTAGGAATGGTTAGCTAAAGAAATTTAAGGGGGTATCAGAGCCAACCAGTCATGAGTTCGAATCCCAGCGTATCTGGGCATTAGAGAACAGAACAATACATTTTATTATAATTATTACAAAAGCCGATGAATTCCAACAAGATTGAAAAGAAAATTTCATAGGACAATGACTAGACCAGTTATGACCTATGGAGCAAAATGTTGGCCAATCAAGAAGCAGCATGTGCACAAAATGGATGTAGAAGAGATGAGAATGTTAAGGTAGATATGTGGTAAAATTAAGAGTGATAAAATTAGAAATGAACAATTTTGAGAGCAATTTAGGGTTAGCATCAATAGGGGGGGAAAGCTTTGCTATACAGGTTGATAGCCCACCAAGGGGAATGGGAGGGCCGAAGAAGACGTGGATGGAGATAGTAAAAATAGATCTGAAGAAGTGCAACTAATATGAGGATTTGGCTCAAGATGGACCGGAATGGAAAAACAAAATTCATGTAGTCGACCCCAGCATAGTTGGGATAAGGCTTTGATCATGATGATGATGATTATTATTTTATTTATTTATTTTAAATGGTAACTTGAGCTTTAGTTTATAATAGAAGAAATGCTTAACTACCAGTCCTAGTGGATCAAACAAAGACCGCATTTATCAAAACCAGCATGAATATCCTTCTTTTCTTTCCCATTCCATACACTCATAAACTCGGAATGGATTATGTAGCTTTACATGGAAAAGTTTGCTGGTCACATTGTTATGCAGGCCTTAGAGCCTTAGAGGAATTTTCAAGCACGCACTTGTGCTAAGTGTAACTTGTATCAGTTAACCCCAGACAACCATATAACTCAAGTACAAGAATACCAGGCACAATACATCCATCTCACAATACTTTTACAGAAACCAGCTCAAGATTTATATAAGGCAATGCTGTGAAACTGGTAGTTATCAGTTAACTAGCTTAGTATTTTTCAGATCCTATTGAACAATGTCAATACCTGAAAGCTTTGGTCATAACCAACAAAGAAATTCAATTGATAAGTAGCTTACACAAATGGAAACCAAATACTAAGTGTCCATGACAAAAGCAGTATCCACTCAAGAATTAAAGGATCAGCCCAAACATGGAAAGTAATGTCTCAAATAATCCCAATAACCAATGCCAAAGTAAACAGGATGTTAGAACCCAAAAATATTCAAGAACCCATGGCAGTTGTATGAAAATTTAGTTGAATTCAAATCAAGGTATGAAAGCTTATCACCATTCCAAAAAAAAAAAGTTATGAAAGCTTACCTGGGCTAAGGCATAGGAAAAGACGATACGTTAAAGTCGACTTGTCCCTCTTGATGAAACACTGAATGGTTCCGTCACGAGGCCCTGGCTGTAAAAATCAGAAATAGAAGATTCCAATAAACAGCATGACAAATCTCACAAAGCATTTTCCTTCTTTGGTTAAAAAGAATACAGCTCTATGTAGTAGTCATTAAAGAGTAAAGAAATCACACATGAATACCCCAAAAGGAAAAGGTATCACTAAGGTGACTTGAGATTTACATACTGTTAAAAATTATTAATGCAAGATCAAAGAATGAGAACACCACCTGCTTCAAGGAGATGGGGAAAGTAAGCTTTCCACACAGTTCAGGGCTTCTGACTATCTCCTTACACATTTCTCTCCAAGACCTGCAAACTCCTGCACACACAACAACATGCTTTCGAGCGGGCCAGGTACTCTCACTTGCCTCCAACCTTTTAATCACGTCACGGAGTAATTCCGGGGGGAGACTAGCCCAACAACTCGGTTGAATTAACAATGGCTCGTCATGATGCAACTCGTGAACAGCTCCCTGAGACTTCCCTCTGTGATGTCCAGACAGCCTCACTTCAAAACTCCGCCTAGAGAGGCTCCCAAAACTATCTCTCACATCTCGGACAATACTACGGAACGACATCTAAGCCACCAAATTGGAATATTTAATCAAGCCACCACGAACGACTTCTCCAGAGACCCAAATGTTACTTTGGACTTGCAGAATTTGAATAACCACAGAAATATTTCTAATCAATCACACCGAACTGCAGTAAAGTAAAAATAAAAAAAGGCATTAATATTACTCTTATCTCCTCCAAAAATACATATTGACAACATGGATGTGTGATTTTAAGTACAAATCCCATAAAGGCCTTCACAGGGTCAGTACTTAGACCAAGTCTTTATTTCAGGACTCAGGCCAAGTACTTATTTCAGGACAACTACATGGGACAAGCCAGCCAGAAAAGCTGCTAACTATCACTTTCTTCAAATGATTGAATCAGTCAATCAAGAGCCTGCAAGAAGTATATTTGGATCATACGTGCTACAAAAATCCACTGCAGCAGCTCTCTCAATTGACAACTGTTATCATCTGACCAAGGTAATAGCATATGGATTATGAAACCCACATATCTACAGTGGACCGATCAAACCTAACAGTCCAAGAAACTCACAGGAAGGCCCACTTACAATCCTAAAAGACACCCAACAGGACAAATCCCCTGGGTGTGCAACACCAAAAAGTTGAAACTCTGAGAAATTATCTCTACAGTTTTCATTTTCTTCCCAAAACAAAATCACTGTGGAAGTAAAATGCCAAAACTGCCACCCACAAACTCCCCCAAATTCTTGAATTTCAATAAAAATTTGGTTAAAAAAAGTCCATAGTACCTCACAATTCACAGGTCACACATACCAATAAGGAAAGTAGCCCCAAAATGTTGCAGACTCATGCAAGAAAAGAACAGATCACAAGATGAACCAGACAAGAGAGACTAAGCTGTATTTAGAAACACCCATCTCCAAAAAACACACACCCACATTAAAAAGAATTCTGAAGTGTAACCCACGTACTTGCCACTCCCTAACAGACTCTCCAAACAAGTAAACGCTTCTTTCAACCACGCTTATTGGAGAAAAACCACACTAGACACACAAAGGCAACCGCTTTCAGGAGAGAAGCTAAGGGATTGTTTGTCTACACCCATTTACATATGTAAATGGAGAATATGTGTAACATTTACGCATCAATTATGTTTGTCTACAATTATTTATGCATCTTTGTGTGTGTAAATCTGATGCATAAATGATGTGAAAATGGGCTCATTTTCACGTCAACCAAAACACATGCAATATGAAAGAATATCCGTCGGAGCCGGACTGGTTTTTGTTTGAAAACCCCATAAAAAAAATAAAAAATAAGAATAAAAAAAACTCTATAAAACCTATTTACTTTCTACGCTTATTCTTTCATAATTTCATTTTTTTTTTTTGTTTTGCAGATTCTTTTTTTTCTCTTCTCCTTTCCGATTTTGACTTTTGCACGTGTAGTCTGCATGTTCCATTGTAAAATCATGAATCGCATGTAGTTTTGTTGTTTGGCGGTTTCATTTGATTTTTAGAGTTGAGTGCTAGGGTGATGGAACTAGCAAGTGACTCCAAATTTGCATGTTCCTGTATTCAAATAGTAATGGGAAACAGTTCAAACATTATTATTTTAAAATTCAAGACAGAATAAACTAATACAAGAATGAAACTCAAAAGAATTCTAAGAGGAAAGGAAAAGAGAATCATATCTCTGCAATCAAACATAAATACACTACGAAAAGTGTGCCACAACCTGAATTGCTCATATACAGAAAAGCACAATCTACATCCACAACTGTGGGAAAGAAAACCTTTATACACAAAGAATTTACGATGTCTAATGATTTGATGACTTCGCCAAAGGTATAGGCGTGAAATGAGGCTTTTTGTCTATTTTCATATTATGAAAACATCAGCAAATTCTATGGTTTTTAAATACCTCAAAAAAGGTTTTTTGAGGAAGTTAGAAATTCATGTTTGGTGCAAAAGGTTTTTTCTCAATGAATTGGTGCTAATGTTGTTTGGTACAGCTTCGGATTTCTTTAGTAAAAACTACTGGGTGGGTGGATCGATATGTGTGTGGGGCGGGTGGGGTTAGGAGGGGAAGGGGGAAGAAAGAGGTTGCTGTGTGGAGTGAAGAAATGGGGGTCAGTTTTCGGTGAAAATGGACTTCCCATACCCCATGGTAAGTCTATTTCCATGCCTAGGAAGGAAAAGCTGACATGGCGAAAAAGCAGTTCCGCGGAAAAGTGCCACACCAAACACATGAAAAAGAAATTTTCCACAGAAAACCACATCATTTTCCTAGGAAATGGGCTACACAAACATGCCCTTACAAAATCATCCAATACATTTACACAAGTCATTAAACAAACTTGGTAAAATGAATCACATGTAAATGATGCAAAAATTATGTTATTAGACAATCGTTGCAATGTTACATACTCAAAATTTGAATATTCATCATTTACATGTGTAAATTATATTTACATATGGATAAATGACCACACCTAACCCAGGTACTTGCCAAACAGACTCTCCAAACAAATAACGCTTCTTTCAAACACTCTTACTATTGGAGAAAACAACACCAGACCGCACAAAGACAACAGCTTTCAGGAGAGAAGCTAAAGAAGCATAAAGAAACAAGAGGCCTATAAACTAACGTGCGCATGCTATGGATCAAACCAAGCACCGGCCAGACACGCACGCACAGCCACGTCATCAGCTCAGATTCGATCTGTCCTTTGTATTCCACCGCTGCTTTCTGCAGCCTGTCGGCCAAGGCCGCCGGCCGAGCCCGATCCAGAACGGCGCATTTTAGCAAAAACCAGAGCCAGAAACTAACGTGCGCCGCCCCCGTGAGATGGTGGCGCGCGGAGGACTGACCTGACAACGAACGGCAGGAAACTACGGATCAAAGACCGAAAAGCGCGAAAAGAGAGAGTCTTTAGATATTCTTTCAAGCAGATGCAACGGTCATCTTAGATAAGCTACAAAACGCCAGATTTTTCTGCCATTTCAAGGATACTGAAGGAAACCTCATAAAACCAAGAGAAAAACGGATTTACTCCCGTAGAAATCTGAGGTACGAAGAAACCTTACAAATTCCACACGGATTTAGGACAGAAAACAGAGAAAACCTCAAAAAAGAACCTAAGATGCAGGATCTCACCGCTCATTTCATGGAAATGCAACCACATCAACATGGAAAAAGCTGCAAATGACTAAAACCCTCTCAAACAAGCCGAAATGCGAGATCATACCAACAACACCTCAAAAAAATCACCTTAGAAAACCAAGTTGTGGAGAATCTCCACAAAAAGAACCCTAAGAAAACGAAAATCAACAGATCTGCTCCAAAACTCAGAGAAGAAAGCGCAGATCTGCAACATCAGGAGCTCGATCGATCGCGAGACAAAAGAGAGAAAAGAAGAAGAAGAGGAAAATGCTTACCAGATCATCTATTTGACCTGATCTGATCTTTCACTTTGATGAAGAAGACCTGATCTCTGAATTCTTTCCCCGCTTTCTTCAATGAGGAGGACGGATCTCAAATTGCCATCAAATCCACTTGATAAAACCAAAAGGCGCCCACCTCTATTCACTCAACTTCGGAGATTTTCAGAGACAATGGAGCTCGAAGCAGATTTGGGAGGTATTTGACTCCTGGGTTCCGTTACTTGACGGAATTTGCAAAGTAACGGCGCGGAGGACCGTTAGGTCTCTGGCTTTGACTTGTCAAAGTTAAAAAGGAGACGGGAAGAAGGTTCTGCGAAACGGAACGGCGTAATTTTTCAAATGGACGAAGGAAGTAAAGACGTTATAGGCTTTTTCTTTCTGACTTCATCGTTGGTTTTACTATTTTTAGCGCTGCTGGCTGAAGCTGTAAGTGGAGAAAATGTGGGAAAATTCAGGTCTGCAATTGTTAATTAATGCAGTGGGAGACCGACCAGGACTTGAATGAATCTGGAAAGGTTTTGAACGAAAGTGAGGAGATATTTTTCTACGGACGTTTTATCGTTAGAAGAGACAAACTTTTACTCCTCCCACCTAATAAATTTGTATTTTTTTAATTATATTTGTACCTTTTAATGAAATGAGCAAAATATTCATTTTCGCACCAAAACTCAAAATAAATTTCCTCTTTTCACATGCAAACTCATTTTCTTTCTTATCTCATTCTCCAACCCATCTCAGTCTCCACTTTCCTCACACATTGATCTTGGATAACTCATCATCCTCTATCTCCTTCATCTTTCTTCCTTCTTGTAATTTCTCTATTTTCCATTCAATCTCTAAGGTTTGATTCTCTAGTGCAACGAATGATGAAAATGACAATCAAACGGTGCCATTCAATCAGAGCGGCAGTAGAAAGGTCTTTTTTTTTTGCTATTTTTTCTTCTTTTTTTGCCATTTATTTTAAGTTTTACACTCTTAGAACGAGTTGCAGGCCCCAATATGTGCGGTCTTTCAGGGCCGAACCGAATGAGAATGTTCGATAGTAGTAGACCGAACATAAATTTCATGTTCAAACGTTATATTCCAAACCCTTGGATTATGTTCCAACATATACAGTAGAACGCTATTAGCATGTTCGGTTATTTCATTCCGAACATATTATTCATTGCTTTTTATCTATACACTATGCGGGTCTCTACATAGAAAAGTCAAGTTGGATCGGACTGTGTGATGGATTATACCAATGAGTTTCTAACTCAAGAGGAAAGACATAATGTGAATTTATTACTTAAATTACCATTGCTCGTTGCTAAATTTGTATTTAATTGGTTTATTGCAGATTTTTCACAGTCACAATTCGTTGATCAGTTGGGCTAGTTGTGTAGGAAGGAGAAACGGCTTTGTCTTTGTCATTAAGGTTTCAAAGGCTGATCGGGTAGGTGTCAAAGCTACTATACTCCTTGCATGCAAGAGAAGTAGACAATATAAGCATGATAGAAATAATGAAGAGGGCCCTATGTGAAAGAAGATCAAACAAACAAGTTTAAAAAATGTGGATGCCCTTTCGCATTAAAGGCAAAAAGTTGGACTTAGATCATGATTGAACGTTGGAGGTTGTATGTGATGTGTATAATCATTCGACCGGGGAAATTTAGAAGGGCATTCATTTGTAGGCAGATTATCAAAGAAGAAAACAAAGTTACGAGTTGATATGTCCAAGAGCATGGTTAGACCAAAAGAAATTTTGGTTACATTGGAATAAAAAAGTGAATTAAACGTAACTACAATGAAGAAAATATACAATGCACGTTACGAACATAAAGTTAATGAGCGGGGTGGGAGAATTCAAATGCAACAACTGCTTCGGAAGTTGGTGGAGCATAATTACATTGAATGGCATAGAAACTGTGAAAATAACGAGATTGTCACTTACTTGATTTGGATGCACCCAAGCAATTTAGATTTGTTAATGCGTGCACTTCCACATATTTTGATAATGGATGGCACTTATAAGACCAATTGTTATCGCATGCCCCTATTAGAGATTGTTGGAGTCACATCCACAGACATGACCTTTTCTGTATACTTTGTATACCTTCAGGCAAAACGTGAAGAGAACTATGCATGGGCACTAGAAGTCTGGGTGTATTTCATTCTATTAGTAGTGACTGTATTCTTCCCGGTAAAATCGTGATGGACAGAAACGTATCATTATGCAAATGGCACATTAATAAAAACGTATTAGCAAAATGCAAGAAGTTGTTTGAAACGAAGGAAAAATAAGACAGGTTTATTATAAGTTAAAATATGTTGGTGTCTTCATCACAGAAGAGGAGTTTGGTGAACAACTCTCTAGGCTAAATCAAGAATTTAATATGTATCCGGGTACACTTAAGTACGTGAAATGTAGTTAGTTAGATGCATACAAGGAAAGATTTGTCTCCGCATGATCAGATAAATGTATCCATTTTGGGAATACTACAACAAACATGTACCTTTTTCGTCTATTAATCATTTGGTTAATGCCTATTAATAACTACAACTCACCTTTTATGTTTTCTATGCAGGGTTGAGCGTTCATATGCACAGCTCAAGAGGCAACTTAGATAAAGTCAAGAAAATTTTGAAATGAGTTGGACAAAAATCCACAATTTGCTTAAGTTGCAACATAACGGTATCAAAGCTTCGTTCAAAAAAAGCAAGACGATTGTGCAACATAATTTCAAGCCGTCTGAATACCAAGAGTTTCGTGGTGACATCTCTAAAAATGCACTGGACAAAATCTTAGTAGAAACTAAAAGAGCCAACCAAGTTGGAATTAATGCCAGTGTTTGTGGTTGTGTTATTCGACGCACACATGGATTACCCCATGCGCACGAGATTATAGAATATCTAAGTGAAGGGCAGCTTATTCCTCTCAGCTGTATACATCCGCATTGGTCTAAGCTTAATATATTGCCAACTACCCCATCGAACAATTCTTATATGGAGTTGGATTGTAAGGCGGATTTAATGTTACTTGAACAACGCTTCAATCAATATGATTCCACAAGAAAACAACAACTTTTAAAGAAGATACGAAAGCTATTTAAGCCAGACGATACTCATCTGATAGAACCCGAAGTAATATCAAGAAAAAGAGGTTGACCACCTCTGAAAGTTGATACTTCAACTCAATGAGAGCCAAGTGCTTTTGTGTTGGTACAATCTGCACAGGATAGCTACTCTCATAAATCAGTTACAATGACGGAAGTGAAAGAAGGTAAAGGATAGCCGAAATATAAACTACATATGAGAGAAAATGCTAGAGCGGTTCGTACAAGATCAAAAAAGCTCGTTAATTATGTACACTCATTTTCCATGAGGTTGAGACCTTACATTCGACATGCCAAGGACGTCGCAGCTTATGGTAATTGTGACTTTAGAGCCATCGTTGGATTGGTTGGCCTCACCGAGGATGGATGGAGACAAGTCAGGAGATATATGTTACAGTAGCTGCTTGCACATGTGGATCACTACAAGCAATTATATGGGGTGGAGAACAGAGTTGAGGAACTCATTATTATCACACTATGATGATCACCCATCGGTGGACTACTGGATGATAGCATCTCGTTATAATTTGGTACTATATCACTTAAGCATGGAACAATGTCTCACTTTTCTTCCATTGCGGTCTGTGCCAATGCCTACAGCTTCTCGGAATGAGATAACGATAGGTTTTGTTAATTAAAATCATTTCGTTCAACTGTTCTTAGTACCGGGTCATCCAATTCCACCCATTGCGAAACAGTGGAGATAGTTTCATCATTCTTGTACAAATGGCAAGGAGACTTCATACAAGGATCGGATAATCATTTCAAAAAACTCATAACTCCAGACGTAGCAACATGTGAGACAATAGATTTGGATTGAATGTAACAAGTTGTAAGGTGTATCATTGATTCAAACAAGTTGTACAGTGTATCATTGAATGTAAGAAGTTTTATGGTGTGTCATTGAATGAAACAAGTTGTTTGGTGCACGTCTTAACACCTTTTTCAGAATTCAGATCATTTAACATCTTATAGTTTGTTTCTTACAGATCTTAACATCGCACGGAGGTTCAGTACCGAACGATATGATTCTGTTTGGTACTGTATGTACGAACAAAAAATGTATGCTCGGTACATACAATCCGAACAATATATTCATGTTCGGTTCTATATATCCGAACACAGGTGACCTGCATCAGCTTCAACTGCTACATCTATAACAATTCAACCACTCAATGCAAAGAGAGGAAAATACATCCCATATGCAACCATAGAATTGAACAACATCAATGAAGATAACATGTTTAATTCAAGATATGGTCAATAAGTACAACCATAGTCCAATATAAAAACTAGTTTAAAGAGGTTCCAAATACTCATAACATCCATTCAAAATAGGAAAAACATAAGAGCAACGCTTAAGATTTTTCATTCAAAATGTGTCTTCAGAATTCTTCAAGTGCCCCTTCCCCCCTAGGCTTGTTGCGAGTGCAGTTTTGTGAACTCACATGGGGGTGTCGAAAGGTTTGTTGAGCATCAGCAATTGAAGCTCCCCGTAACACATGGCTCACTTGCTGCACATGGGTATATAGACCCCACGGGTCTTCAACCCAATGGTTATCACTCCTTTCAGTCACATCATCAAGAATGGTCAGTGCATCTGCATTACGCTGCTCCTAGTCCACCGTAGAGCTAGGCTATGGGTCTTTAGGACGGGAGGCAAAATTAGAGAGAGATTTTCTCAATTAGTGGATTGAGATTTTATGACATTGTCTCATTTCTCTGCCAGAGCTTAAAAAGGACCTATTTAGATGAGGGGATAAACATGTTTTTTCCATGCAATTAAAGTTCCTTTTATTCTAAGGTCATGTTTGGCAATCGAATGCTGGGAGTTTCCTCGTCAATTGTTCACAAAGTCATGACAAAGTCTTATTTAGCAGTATAAATGCATGAGGATTTGGCCAATGAAAACCCTTATTTCAAGCATTTCATGTTCCTTAATTGTTATCAAACGTGCCCTAGGGCTTCATATTTTTACTAGTGGTTGAAATGAAAAACCAAAAGTGAATATTCAATAAATGATCATAAAATAACTCTTTTTTTAATGGAGATTGAATAAAGGAAAGATTGGAAATAAACATCCAACCATCACCATAGTAATTCAAATCCTAGGGGAATTCAAGGGTTCCATCTATATGACACCCCTTGTCCTTCAGCCTTCACTTCTTTTATAATTCTTCAATGAGTTCATTAGACCATGAATTTTCATGTAATATATGCAAACATGCCATTATTGAAAGGAGTGTCTTGCAAACACTTGAGCGAGAGGAATGCAACTCCATGGTGGGGCTCACCTATTGAAAATCCAAACTACTCAAAACAAATGTCCTCCCTTTTAAGGGGCTTTTCTTAATCTTACTCCAATAGAGGTTGGTGTCTCATCGTAAAATTCACACATGTGCTTAATTCTCAATCTTATGGCTGCACCAACTAAGACAACCCACAAAAAAAGGGCTTTTATTTTGACTAGTTTAGATTATTAGTAGGTAAGCATATATTACATTAATCACATTATA
The DNA here is from genome assembly GCA_028538565.1 of Umbellularia californica. NCBI lineage: Eukaryota > Viridiplantae > Streptophyta > Magnoliopsida > Laurales > Lauraceae > Umbellularia > Umbellularia californica. Next base: position 20,956,311 of record JAPQWN010000006.1, read on the forward strand.
AATCTTTTGCTTATTCTTGTAGCTCGAACAAACCCTATTGCACCAAAATTTGGGAACAACAAACCGAACGGGATGACAACCATTTTAAATTGTTCAGATTTTCAATAAGTAGGCCCTAATGTGGACTTCAACTCTCCTAACTCACAAAAGGCTCTAGTGAGACACTCAAGTATGAGATTCCTCAACTTTGCATCATCATTTCATTTTCCTTTCAATGCAGCCCTCTTGACCATCCATATGTATTGCAAGCATCATAGTCCATCAAATAATCATAGCTAATCAATCAACTTACTCTCGTTAATTAATTGTAGATGGATTGGTTTATATATACCACTCGCATTGCTAAAACAAGCAAGAAATGATTATTTAAATGTTTAAATTCATTATGGAGAGCTCTATTATTTTTGTGTCTTAACCGCCAACTCAAATATATGAGAAATCATGTCACAGAAACTGTTGGGATATTTTCAGCAAGAAAATAATTAATAATAAATCAATAAATGTAAAATCTATCGATCACCTATCGCGTTCCCCTAAGAAAAACATCTTGGCTCTACCATTGCTACCATTTGTTCTATCCGGCATTGCATTCCTGAAATTTATAATGAATTGAGGTCAAGGCTAGATAAGATGGCGAGAAGCCAAGTACACAAGGTTGAGATGAAGATTGTGCACTTTCTATCTTAGGATCTAATTCACTATGATGATGGATTAATAATAATTTCCCAAGGAAAAGGCTATCATTAGAGGACTCTCTCTTTGAACGTCTCTTGAACAAGCAGCTTGTGAAGCCCAAGACATGGACAAGTGCTGTACATGCTGTGGATTCCTTGTCTTATAAGGTGATGAGTTCATGGTTGTGATGCTGAATCATCACATCTCGTATATTTTTGACAATTTCATTGGAAAAATCCTGAAATATAGCCATATATCTCGAAAGGTCCTCGCAAATTGTGTGGCACTAATGAGGTCCTCTCGCCAATTTTTTATAGTTTTTTATACTTTTTTCTGAGCAACGATAGCTTCACCATACGTCGTCCGTCACACCCACCTTTCCCTGCATCTCCCTGCACACCCATCTGCTACACCACAGCGGCACCATCACCTCCTTCTTTCTTTCTTCTCTCCCTCACCACACACTGCACTACTCTGCCTTTCCCCACTTTCTTCTTCCCTTCTTTTCTTTTCCTTTCTTTCTCTTCTTTCTCCTCCTCATTCTCTTCCTCCCCACCTGCACTCACCCTGCATTTGTGTAACAAATTTCATTTATCCAATTAAATGGACTGGTATAGTCCAAGCTATATCGGGTAGAGAAGTTGAGAGAAGAGATGGGGGAAGGAAGAAAACAAAAGGAAAGGGAAAGGGACGTGCACAGGCGTGGTGCAAGGAAGGAGAAGAAGGAGAGAAGGAAAGAAGAGAAGCGGGAAAAAAATAAAGAGGAGGAGGAGGAGGCAATGGGTGTGCAAGGGAGGCAGCGAGGGTGGTGCAGCAGGTGGGTGTGTGCAGGTGGTGGCAGGGGTGCAAGGTGAGTGCAGGTGGGGAGGAAGAGAAAGAGGAGGAGGAAGAAGAGAAAGAAAGGAAAAGACAAGAAAGGAAGAAAAAGGTGGGGAAGGGCAGAGTGGTGCAGTGTGTGCAGTGAGGGAGAGAGAGAGGGAGAGAAGAAAGAAAGAAAGGAGGTGCTGGTGCGGCTGTGATGTTGCAAATGGGTGTGCAAGGAGATGCAGGGAAAGGTTGGTGTGATGAGCGACGCTCACCCATGGGGACGCTATCGTCACTCAGAAAAAAAAGTATAAAAAAATATAAAAATTGGCAAGAGGACCTCATTAGTGCTACACAATTTGCGAGGACATTTCGGGATATATGCCTATATTTCGGGAATTTTCCAGTAAATTCCTCTATATTTTTTTCCTTGTTAATGTAGTCCTTTTCTTTGTAAATAAAAAAAAAGCGCTTTTTTCTTCGCCCAAATTGGATTTTTTATGAATGAAAATTAACATTTTATCCTACATAATTTTCCCATTAACAGAGAGAGAGAGAGAGAGAGAGAGAGAGAGAGAGAGAGCACATCAGTAGGTGAATTTAATTACTGCATGGCAGTATGGCACAATCCCATGTTCCCATAAGAAGATGCGGAGGACAGGTTATCCATGAGTTGAATTCACATGTATCGGCCCCATTTTTTCTATCTATTCAGTACACCTCTTCTTCATGTTTATTGGGGATGGGCGAATTTTTGGGGGTCTTTTTCTTTTTCACATGGGATATAAAAATGGGAAACACATTACATGTTTATCAATTCACTATTCTTATATGAGTAAATGAATGCATCCAATGATTTTTTAAATTCTTTTAGTTAACCATTCCTACTAAAGCCTCGAGGCATTAGTAGAAGAAATATAAATACTTTTCAATACTCCCCTTTGGGTGGAGCCCACTCATCAACACTCCCCCTCAAGTAAAACTAGGCCGACGCACGCGCTCTTTTGACCACATGCTATTTTTTTTTTTCATCGAGTCATTTCTCTTGGGATTTGAATTTGCAACCGGTTGGCTCTGATACCATCTTAAATTTCTTCAACTAACCATTCCTAGCAAAACCTCGAAGCATTAGTAGCACTATTCAATACTCTCCATGGGGTGGAGCCCACTCCTCAATAGATTTTAGGTTCATGAGAGTTTCTTTTATTCTACTTTATAAAATTTTCAAATTCCATGAAGAATTTACATAAAAAAACTAAATGTCTCGATATTTACCATTAATGCAAGAATATTGTTTATTTTAAGATTATAAATTGAGGGTGTATTTGTCATTGTGCCATTTAAATGTTCGCATGTTCCCACATGATGATATCACTAAAAATGTGTTAGGTAGGTGTAAACCACTGCTCCTAATTTTGATCTCCCTTGAAGGAATTTCAAATTTTAACCCACTGGTATAGGAAAATTGAAAAAAAAAACTTTATTAAAAAAAAAAAACTTGGTGACACAATTGTTTCCTATTTATCTCCTGCCATCTTAAGAAGTACATTTAGAGAGGGCTCCAAGTCCTGTCACTTATCCCAAAGGTAGGCCCCTTGTTCACATTTCAAAGAAGGTGGCCTCACTTTGTAATTTCTAAATGTGGGTCACTTGTTTACAACCACAAAAGGTGGGCCCACTTTGTAAATCCTATAAAAGTGGGACCACATTATAAATACTATGAATGTGGGCGTCATGTTCTGATTTCAAAAAGTGGGCCCCACATTGTGATTTTTAAAGGTGGGGTCTTGTGTCCACAATCACAAAAAAGGTGACCCCACTTTGTAATTCCTAAACGTGGGTCACATGGTCACAATTACAAAAAAAGTGGATCGCACATTACAAATCCTATGAATGTGGGCCCCATATTATAATTTATAAAAGTGGGCACTATGTTGTAATTTCCACAGGTGGGTCCTATATTCACAATCACAAAAAAGTGGCCTCATGTTATAATTCTCATAAAGGTGAGGCCACATTATAAGTCCTATGAATGTGGGCTTAAAATTCTGATTTTTAAAGATGAGTAGCACATTGTAATTTCTAAAAGTGGATTCCATGTTCACAAATATAAAAAAAAAAAAAAAAAAAAAAGGTGTCTAACTTTGAAATTCCTAAGGGCCTGTTTCTTTATTGGAATTCCAGGAATTCCTGTCTGGGGAATTCCTAAATTCCCAGACATAGTGGAATTCTTGAATTCCCCTTGGGCTTGAGCATCCAGGTATTCCACACAAATGCAAAGGGAGTGGAATTCCTGGATTCCCAAAGGTCAAAAGAGAACTTTCAAGTGGCTTGAATCCAGAAATGCTACTGAAGAAACGTGGGATTCAAAAATTCTAGGGGACAACATGTCACATCATGTCCAGGAATTCCCGGACATGGTGAATTCCTGGCAGAAATCCCACTAGAGAAATAGGGCATAATGGTGAGTCACATGGTCACAATCACAAAAGGTGGACCCACATTATAAATCATATGAATGTAGACCACATGTTTTAATTTATAAGGGTGGGAACGACGTTGTAGTTTCAAAAGGTGGGTCCCATGTATGACAATAATAGAATGTTGCAAATAATAAAAAAAATAGGTCCCATTTTGTAAATATATAATTCTCGTGATTTTATTTATTAGAATAAAACTTTTATAATGTCAAACAAGTTCCGTACAATATCTTCTCACCATAATAATCTTACATAACGTTGCCAAACAAGTGTTGCACAACATAGTTTGACACAACCCGACCACAACATAACATGATCTGAGCACAGAATTGAGAACAAACACAAGAATTATGCCAAAGGGGACCTAAATGCCCACATAAATGTAAAAAGTTAAGACTTAATTTTCACAAATTACTAAAAATCTATAAATATTTAAGATAATTAATCAAGCATTAAGATCTTGGAGTTTATTAGTCCAATAAATGAAGTAAATTGTTGGGTTACAAATATGGGACCCAAACAAGTAAAAATATATAGGTATTTGATAGGGTCCACAGGAATTCAACCATGTAAGAAGCGTACTAGTGCCTTTATTAAAAAAAAGTATAAGTGATTTTTGCACTAATTACTTAGATCTGTGAAAATCTTAATATATAATCAACCACCACACCTTATTTACACACCATTTTCATGTCTCACATTTAGGGGAAACAAATGTGATGCATGACTATACGCATGAGAATAAAGTTGCATTTGTAAATGATCTAAAACAAAAAACCCGTAAATGATATGCACCAATGGACTTATAGATAGTACATTTAACAATGCGTAGGCATATTCCTATGTTTAGGGTTTGACGTTGGCAGCTCTCTTCTAGATTTATAAGTGAGCCTTAATTACTATTATTATTACATTAGCCAGCATCAACACAATCTTGACAACAACACATCATGTCTCGTATGTGGGAACATGAGCATCTACATTTTACCCACTTGCAGCTAGAAATGAAAGTAGGTTGCCACTACTAGCCAAGACGAAATATTTAAAGATGAAACTGAGATTTGGACTTCAATTTGGATCTAGGCTACTTGGGTTTGAATAAATTCAGGTCCAATTTCCATATTTCTATCATTAATTAGCGATTTATTTTTTATATTTAATTTCTTTGCTTTCTTACAAGTGCCAAACCCATCATAAGTAAGCCATCATCCAAGAACGGCTCCTTACCCGAGTGGTAAGGAGTGGTTAATCTCACCTGACTGTTCAGGGTTCAAACTCTAGGTACCCCACTTTTTCCCGCATGTGCAGGCTCTTTTCCCACTTATATAATGAACCGAATTTGTTTCAAATTGAAATCAATTCCAATTCGCTCCAATTTATATCGACTCATCCAATTTAATTTAGAACACACCTTTTGGACCACCAACCCGTGACCGACTCACATCTGAAATTGATTTGCAAACCTGCAACCCGCACCCATTAAGTATCCAATTGGGCTAACCCATCTAGCCTGCATTAGACCCGACCCGTTTATTTTTAATGATGTGGTAAAAATTAATTAAGGTTAATTTGGATTTTAAAGGGGCAACCCTACCAGTACACCATAGAAAATCCTTTTGCTAATAGTTATCAACAAAAAATTAAAATTAGTTAATGAGGAAGGGACCCAACCCCACTTTGAAATATTGACCAGGAGTTGGAATTTATCTACGAGGTGTTTATAAAAGTAACTATTTTTTTAGAATATTGACCCCTATAACATTATTGAAAAAAGACAAATTCGCAACAACAACGTGGAACTAAAGAGGAGGCAGGAAATTTTCCATATAAGTGATGTGCTATCCTGCATGCTTACCGAGGGAGAAAGGGTGGAGGGTTTTTTTTTTTTTTTTAACTTTTATAAATCGTGATGCAAAAGGAGTGGAATACTAAGATAGACCCTATCTATTAAAAAACACAATCATTAAGACAAATATCCTTACTATTTATGGGGTATCCCAAATTTTCACCTCAATCTAAGTTATTTCCAATGTCAAATTCATTCTCTATTAAAAAAAAACCAAAATATTGGAGTTTTTTCAATAAAGTTTTTTCTGTGATTTGGACTTTCCATCATACCTTTTGTTTATTAAGAAATTCCCAAAATCATCCTACTTCTATCAACACAAAAGAATTTGAGTGTTAATGGGTCCCAGTGTCCAAGTGCCACTAATCTAAGAATTTCAATTATTTTTATTTGTTCTGATTATATGATTTTTTTTCTGGAATGTGAAATGCTGAGTTTTGGGTTGTCTGGTTTATTTAATCCTTAGTGTTTTTTTTTTAACCACTCTCGGTTCTAGGTTGCCTGGTTTCTTTTTTATCCATTGATTTTGATTGTACACTTTATTTTTTTAAGAATGCAGAACTAATGGTAAAAATAATCTCCAATAATATTGGTCCATTTATATAAAGAATTAAGCTCACTCTTATTATCATCATTTTCTACTTTCTCCAATATAATTCTATTTCTCTATGTCAACAAGAGAACTTTCATTTTTTCCATTCATTTACTTTTGAGTTCATTGTATTTGATTAGAGCAACTTTAATATTTCTTTTGTTTCTTTGTATCTCTTTTTAGTATTATCTCATGTCTCATTTGCATGCCTAGTTTAGATCATTGTTCAACTCATTTTAAAATATGAGCATCTTGAGACAATTGGTGCAATTATTAAACGTTTCAATTTGAGAGGTAAACCTTTTTTAATTCATTTACTTTTGAGTTCATTATGTTTTATTTGAGCAATTTTAATTATGTCATTTTAATACAATTTTTACAAAAGAATCATCATTTTAATTTTTTTTTATAGATTTGCAATATTTTTATGGTTTTTATTTGTATGGTTTTCATAGATTGTGAGTTTCTTTTTCCCCCTTTTTGTTTCAAATAATCTCCAATAATATTGGTCCATTTATATAAAGAATTAAGCTCACTCTTATTATCATCATTTTCTACTTTCTCCAATATAATTCTATTTCTCTATGTCAACAAGAGAACTTTCATTTTTTCCATTCATTTACTTTTGAGTTCATTGTATTTGATTAGAGCAACTTTAATATTTCTTTTGTTTCTTTGTATCTCTTTTTAGTATTATCTCATGTCTCATTTGCATGCCTAGTTTAGATCATTGTTCAACTCATTTTAAAATATGAGCATCTTGAGACAATTGGTGCAATTATTAAACGTTTCAATTTGAGAGGTAAACCTTTTTTAATTCATTTACTTTTGAGTTCATTATGTTTTATTTGAGCAATTTTAATTATGTCATTTTAATACAATTTTTACAAAAGAATCATCATTTTAATTTTTTTTATAGATTTGCAATATTTTTATGGTTTTTATTTGTATGGTTTTCATAGATTGTGAGTTTCTTTTTCCCCCTTTTTGTTTCAACTTTTGGGTATTGGGTTCTCCTTGGTTTTTCTTTTTCTTTAAATCACTTTTTACCATGGGATTTTCTGTAAATTCTCATTTTTATGTTGTATTTTTTCCTTTTTTTACTGCTTATCATTATGAGTTAATTGTTTATTTTACTTCCCTTGGGTTCTTTTAGTTTTCTTTGAGAAATATTTTTATGGATTTTTCATATTTCTTTTGTGGCTTCAGATTTCATTTTTGATTATTAGATTATCATAGGTTGGTTTGGTTCTTCTAAATTTCTTTTATTATTGTATTGTCTATGGTTCTATATATATATATATATATATATATTTTTATAACCTTTTTAACAAAAAAATTATTTTATTTTGTATTTATTTTATTATAATTTCTCACTTGTGATGGGTTTTTAGTATTTTTTTTTATGATGGGTTTTCATGAATTTGTGGGTTCTCTTGTCTTTGCCCTTTTATACTCCATTTTCGAGTTTTTTTTGTCATGGGTGTTATTGAGTTGATTATGGATTTTCATTTCTATGTGGCTTTCAAAATTTACTGATTTTTATTAATAGTTTATATTATTTGTTTGTTTTGACTTTGTTTTTTAGTTTTCTTGGTCATTCATCTTCAATTTTCATTGGCTTGTGTGTTTTTTTTTTAATAATATGATATTAGGTATTAAATTCTTACGGACCTTTTCCCCCCCTCTCTGGGACTATAACCTTATGCATTTAATTTTAAAGAAATTGATCGTTTTTATAAATTTTGATATTATTATTATATTGGCACGGGCATGTTTTTCTACTTAATATATATTATAGACGTATGCATCGATTTCGAAAATTGGAGTCCGATTTCGAATTGATTGCAAAATTGGACTCTAATCTCAAATCAATTTGAGAAATTAGATCTCAAGTTAATTTCAAGAGATAAGCTCTATCAATCAATTCAAAGTCCACTTTTGTTAAGCTTCTTTATATGAATTCAAAATTTAATATATATCTATTATGGATAGGTGATTAAAGAGTCCAGATTAAAAAATCCACCTTGCTCAATAACTTTATCCAATCAAGTTAAAATGAGTCTTCTTTAGGTGGATTTATAATTTTAATATATCTATTATGGTTAGAAAATCCTTATAATGGTTATGATTTTTAAAAGTGGGTCCTTGATAGTGATTTATACATATGGGCTCTACATACAATAAACTTTTTTAAAAGTGGGACTCATATTCTAATTCCTAAAAATGAGGCCACATGCATTTTTGCAATTGATTGTTGGATTTCGATTTTAATATTGATTTTTATCTTCTTTCTAAAAAATAGAGATATATCTTATCCGTTAGGATTTTTCTTATAAAGAGATTCATTTAAATAGAATTCATAACATATATCTTATCTTTTGGATTGCCTTGCAATTGATTAAGAAAGTTGCATATAGTAACTAAAAGATTCTTTGTCGGGTGATATGTATACACAGCAAGTTATATTGAAACTGTGCAAGGTACCCAAGTATGTATTGAAATCCAAACTACTCAAGTCCAAAATTATTGTATGTATTGGCGCCCCACGTCCAAATGGGATTTTGGCTCATTCCACAGAAAGTGAAATAGTTTAAAGTTATTTTTAATAAAACATAAAAACAACAAGGGATTCTTACAAGAAGATATAAAGACCTGCAGTAATTCTCAAATAAAGATAAGATTTGAATTTTTATCAAAGAAGCATGGCCCACTTTCAGATCGGCCTAACCGTTTCATGCCGTACCCCAATTAAGCCATGCAGTGCCACCCATGAGCTGACCCACATGCCCATTCTAATCTTATATTTTTAAATTTGCTTATATAAATTAAAAGAGACTTTATGGGCTTTTAGGGTTTTCAACTTTAAATAAAGTTGAAATTACTAAAATAAATACATAAACATTAATGTTAATTTACATAAGACTTGAAGTTTCATACTCATTTATATTAAAAATGATATTTACTTTGTATAAATGCCGAGCTGGGCCATGCTTCGAACCGTAATAACTGGTATATTTATTTGTTTTATATTTATTTTCTCATTAATTAATATCTCATAAAATAGTCACAAATTGGACGTATTTTTATTTCTGGGCCTGGGCTTAGCGCGGGCATGCTTTGTTAAGTACGAATTTTACATACTTATGTGTGTGTGTGTGTGTGTGTGTGTGTGTGTGTATAAATATAATATTTTACATACGTGTGTGTATGTGTACGTGCGTGTATATAAAGGCGAGCCCTCTCCTTAGCTCAAACTGATGGGAAAGGCCCGTCTGCTACCTAGGGTGGGGCCCACTATTTTGTCCATCCAAATGGACCATGCACAAGGCCCTCCTGAGTTGCACATGTCCACCAAAATTTGGTCCCATCCGATTAAACTGGACCGTTGGATCGAGTGACACTCATCCGAATGGATAGTACACCTTTAAACTTTTGTGGCCCAAATGGAGATTATAGAAATCAAGGATATGACTGATTGTTTGTAGAGAGAAGGGCCCCTATGTGTCCTTTAAATGCCCCCATCTGATTCCCATGGGGGTCCCCAGGTAGGCCCAGACCATTGAGTGGACACCCTTATCTCAGCTCAAGCTTAGTATAAGGTAAGTTCAAGTGTGTGGTGGGCCCACTTGGGGACCCACATGGGGATGGGGATGAGGGGGATTTTAAGGACTCCCTACGATCTTCCTTTCTGCAAAAAAATCAGCCCCAATCGTAATTTTATCATCTCCATATGGGCCCAAAAGCTTGAGCTGAGATAAAGGTGTCCGCTCAATGGTCTAGGCCTACCTGGGGATCCCCATGGGAATCAAATGGGGGGATCAAATGGGGGGATTTAAAGGACACATAGGGGCCCTTCTCTCTACAAACAATCAGTCATATCCTTGATTTCTATAATCTCCATTTGGGCCACAAAAGTTTAATAATCAACAATTCATATTGATCGATACATAGTTGATCCAACGGTCCAGTAAATTCAAATCTGACCGAAAGTTGGTGGATATGTGCAATTTAGGAGGGTCATATGGTTGGTCCATTTGGATGGACCAAACGTGGGGCCACAAGCATGAGCTTATAAGATTTTATTCTAAACTTGAGCTTAAGAGAGCATTGCTCAATATATATATATATATATATATATATATTTATTGCATGTCATCATCTTGTTTTAATAAATGTATTTGATATGTTTGTGCGCGCCGAGCATGCTTTGTCAGCTGGTATTAGTAAATGCTTCTTACAGCTGCATCCATTCATGATGCTGGTGGTTCATGAGTGATTATTGTTGCATCCACGTGAGATGCACTTTCTCCCTTTGTGAGTTCCCCTTTTGTGAACATGGATGGAAAACTAAGGAAAGAATCACTGACCCAAACCCAACCGGTTGAATTGGACAATGCATGCACCTATTTTAAAAGGAAAGCTTTAGCCATCTTTCTTTTCTAAACTTACAATCAAACATCTATTTTTTTTCAAGTTTTTACCTACAATCACCTGATCAGCTCCGCTCAAATTATTGCTCAATCACTTTGATCGATGATCACAAAGGGAGGAAGAAAGCATTTGACCAATTTTCATATGCTTTTGTTGAAGGGCCTATTTGTTTGCATAGTATTGACATTTTACATACTATGGTAAAATGATTTTTGATGAAGGAATATTAGAGAGGCGACGAGTGAAATGTAGTTTGGACCTTGACATTCCTAGGATGTGAATTACTAGAGAAGGGGAGTTTATTCCATCAACATTTGTGATTCTTTGCATTCATCTCTTCAATTTTAGTCACTTTAATTGCCGTATGAATGTTTCCAAGCTACCATGGGATGAGAAACTATGAAGTCTGGAGTCGTTTGTGCAAGGGTGGACTCAGGTACAACAGCCTGGGGACGAACTTAGGCCTGTCAATAGGCCGAGCCGGGCCTGGGCATGGGTTGTCCAATCCCTAGGCCTATCAATTTAGCCTGGTGAAATGGGTACCCTGTGAGGCCCCACCCCTTGTGGGCCCTCCGATTGAATTTGAATAATATATATTAGCCTAAGTATATTAATTATATTAATTATAGGGCTTAGTGAGGGTAGTTATGTATTTCCCTAGGTTTTAATTAGATTAGTCTAATTGTGTGATTAGTATAATTATAGGAGGGGTTTTCACTATAGTACCTTCTAGAACCTCACCTAAAGACCAATATACCCTTTACCCTAACCCTAATCCCATTTTAACCCCAAGGGCACTCTTGTCCTTAGCCCTAAAACCTCTAACTATTTAAACTAAACCCTCCCCTACCCAAATGAAAACACTGTTCACTTCCTTCTCTCTTTCCCATCTCTCTTTTCTCTCTTCTTCTTCCCCATCCCTCACAAACGAGGCCTGCTGCTGGATTTCCCTATTATAGCTTGGTTCTGCATCTTCCCTCTGTTCCTTCCTTCTTTCTGTAATTGATCAGGCAAGTACCCTGGGTAACTTAGAATGCATGCTTCTTCTTCTTGATTCTGCAATTCCAAGTCAGATATATATCTGTGTGTAGATCTGTCTTTGAGCTTGTCTTTTGGTTTTTCTTGGGCCATTGATGGATGAGGTTACCTCATTTGGAAGATCAATGGATGGTTGGGAATTAGAGTAGTTTACTGGTTCTTTTTGTTGGAATGGATGGAAAATGGGTTGAGGAGGAGAATTCCAGAGGAGTGGATGATCTGTATCAGTTTCCGGAGACGAACAGTGAAAACCCATTTCATTGCATTGAGGCCGGGACCCAGGTGGGCCACCCGATGATAGATCCGAACCGTGGATCTGATAGAGGACCCACGGGCGACTCTAAAGGGGCTGGTCCCATGGTGTGTGGACACCCCTTGGCCCATTAGCCAGTGTCTGATCAGGTAGAGAGAGGACTGTTTGTAAGAAAACCCAATTTTGGCTTGATTGTTGCGGGACCCACGGATTGATCTGATCACAGATCTAGTCCGTCCATCAGGCCTGATATGGTGGGGCGACCATGTTGGTGAAGTCTGATCTGAATTTGATCAGGGAGGGGGCCACAATCCATGTAGTAAAACCCAACTGATAAACCCAAAACCGTGAATAGTATGTTTCCGTTTTCTTGGAAACTGTGGGCCCAGGTGGGCCACCTTTTGAAATCCGGACCACACATCTTCTAGTGGGGCCCTGGGCGACCTCATTGGTGAGGTCTGATCTGAATTTGGGTCAGTGGGGCCAACGATTTTGTGACACAAAATAACCCCAGGCGAGGCTTGTTTCTGTTTGTTGCAGAACGTGTGTCTTGTTGAGTGAAGAATGAAGAAGATGAAAGTAGTTGCTGACGTGGGGGATAAGTGAAGAAAAAGATAAAGTTGGGTGGTGTAGTGTCTTGTGAGAGTAGGAAAATGGTGGACACCCCATGTGATATATAGGGTGGTATGGTGGGTTGAGAGAGCATGGGAATAAGAGAGAAGAAAACAAAAGGGCGGGGTGAGTCCTGTGTGCTGACATGGGAAATTAGGTGGGGAGTTAATGTGTACCTTAGCCCATTAGCTTTTGTTTTTGGAATTAGGAGAATGACCCATTAGTTTTAGAAATTAGAATTTATGAGACCCCTTATTCTTTTATGAACCTAAATTAAGTTTGAACCTTAAGATTATATTTTTTTAGAAATTACATTAGATTTTAGAATTAGAATAAACATTGTGTATTTTATTTAACCCAATTGGAATTCTTGTGTATAATCTGGAATTTTCCTCCGACCCAGAGTTCATATGCACGGTTGACCGAGCTTAGAGTCAGAAGACCGAGATCAGAATTTTCAGAGAAAGAAGCTAAAACCTGGGACACCCCCTTAGCCAGAATTTGCAGTGTACGCGGTCGACCGACCAGGCCAGGAGGTCGACCGAGCACACTGGAAATTCCAATAATTCAGGACTTTACCTGAAGGGTGAATACTCTCTGATCCCAGTGTGCCGGGTTGACCCCCAGGCCAGGAGATCGACCGAGCACACTGTGTACAGTAAGTTTTCCAGATTTTGGTTTCTCATGTTGTGATCGATTGTGGAGCCCATTGACCATCCAAATAGACTTCCATCACTGTGCCAACCACGAGTCAATGGTGTGGCTCAACCTTGACTCGTGGGGTCCACTAATTAAGGTCCAGGTTATGTAATCTAAGATGATTCGACCTTTATACGTTACCAATGATGCTCATAACTTCTAAGCACCAAACACAATATTCCTTAGCATCTATGGTTCCACTTAAAGATCGAATTACCTGAGATAGACCTGAATCTGAAAGTGGATCATTTACTTAGGTTGGACTGTTGTTATCTTTCATTGATCCTTGTACTTGGAGATTCATCTCCCTCATATTATTATTATCACTCTATTGTCCTTATTTTTGCTTATACCTGTTAATTAAATGTAAAACGAAGGACTCGAACCTAGGACTACTTAGAGGTGACCCGTTGGTATGATTGGGTAACATTAACCCATGTCTGTGGCTAGGCAGGCCCTTTTATGGCCTAAGTTTGGATATGGATTACCCTAAACTGGAGAGGTTGTATTATTTGGACTGTATATTATTGGACATGGATTTGTTATCTCATTGGACTGTTGTAGACCAGGCCATGTATTTGGTGGGCCTTGGTATGGATCCAATGTTGGGCTTGGGTACTTGGACCTCTTAGGGACTTTGTTAGGACCTTGTTCACGCAAGGCAAAGCCTAGACAGACACAGACCTTTATTGTTTCCTGAGTCGGCATAAACATTCACTCAGCTGATCTAAGCTCAGCCAGTTGGACTGATCATCACTGGTAGGAGCTATTGAGAGTGTTGTGTGGCTATCGTGATGAGCATTATTTGGAGACGGACGGTGCGATACCGGGTCCGGTCTCAGGGTGTGTTGTTGATGTTATTTGCGGGGCTAGATAATCCCCAGCACTGGTGAGATTTCCCCGCCGCGACTGTGTTCAGTATGGGAGGGCCGCGGCATAATATCCCGCGGTATCCAGCTTGTGTGAGTGTACCATTTTGTATAGGTTTATTATTATGTTTATCCTGATTCTACTTGCTTATCTTGCTCAACTGCCTAGTATCTACATTCTTGTTATTCTCCCGACTTTATTACTGTCTCTACTCATTTGATGCATGCATCCTATATTACTTGCATACTGTGACTTGCCAGATCTTTAGATCTGATCCACTCTTGGTGCTTAGGTCTTGACCCCGAGTTCGAGGGCGATGCGTTCGCACTAGTCGAGGCGCCCGTAGCTGGTGACTACATTTGGGGACAGGCCGACCCAGAGGTCGAGCCGGAGATTGGAGAGCCGGCACGGGGGGTTGAGTGATCATCTTTGTTTGGTTTTTGAGCGACTTTTGTTGTGAGCAGGGTTTTAGTATAAATTGTAATAAACTTCTTTTCTTATCACTTGACACTCATAGGCTGGACTTCAGCCCGATATATTTGATACATGAGATGATACCTTATGCTTCCGCTATCTCTAATTATTGCTTCCGCTTTACTCTTACACTTCCGCAATTTAACTGTTGTTATAATGTTGTTCAAAAAGTTTTAAATTGGACCTCACTGCGGATCTACGATCTTGGAAGTTCTCGGATTTTCCGGGAAGTAGCGCGCCAATTTCGGTACTTAGACGGTTTTCTCGGTATTCGGAATTGGGGCGTTACATACCCGGCCCGTCCCAAGCCCAAAAATGCAGGGCTTTAAAAAAATTGAGCCAAGCGGGTTGGGCTTGGACAATTTTTTAAAAGCCCGACTAAAATGAGACTAGGACTGGGTAGAGCAGGCCTAGTACAGCCTGGCTATAAAATAATTTTATTAATTTTTTAATATATCTACCGAAACTACCATATCAAATCATCACATTAGATAAGTAGGGGGAATAAGCTATTTGAACATTTAAACTGTTTGTCATGTTACAGGGTGTTTATGATGATTATTTGATTACTTGAATAGGATCTTTGAGATACTGGTATGAACACAATAATGAAAGAAGAAAATACTATCTTGGTAGTTGAATCTTTTCAATCCACAAATCGCGTCCAATAGTTTAATTGTAATCTGATATGTTTTGAGATGACACTGGAAAGTCCATACTTTTCATATTGGGCTAGGCTATCTGTGTTGATGGGGTCGATCTATTTGGATTACTTCTATTTTTTGGAATTTAGTTATTGCGATTGAGGTTTTAGTTTTCTAATTTCTTCATTTATGCTTCTAAGTTTAATCAGATGGGCTTTTGATGAGAAAAAAATTGTACTTGCTTTGAGGTGATTGGATTATCTTATTTCTCACTATGCCTTAGTTTGATCGATTATTGTTTTTTTATCCATTTGTTTGATGGCTAGTGGTTGCATGGGGAGACTTTTTTGTGATTTTTGTGTCTATTACTAAGTTGGGAGTGGTGATTATTTGTCTGACTTTAGCTATCTACATCTGATGGCTAGCTGCTAAAGTCCTGATGAGACAGTTAGGCTCAATTTTGTGTCATCTGATTTAATTTGAAGGGTTTGGATATTTTTGGATTCCATTTCAGTATTCTAATTTTTCTTCATTTACGGCTTTCAAATTCCAGTCAGTTAGCATATGATTAAAACATGATCACCTTATGAGATATGTTGCTTGTTACATTTCATTGTCGGTCCCAAGTCCGGAAAAAATGAGGATGGTTTAAAGTCCGGTCACAGTATAAGAATAAGTAGAGAATCTTGATCTTATATGTTCAAGATCGTGCTAAAACCCGGGCCCGACCCAGGCTCACATGGGATGGGATTTGACATAGGCCTGCTCGATTTAGGGCTGGGATTGGACTACCCTCGGCAGGCCCGTTCAATATTTGGGACAGGATGGGACAACTCATGCCCATACCCAGCCCATCCCATTGACAGGCCTACCAATCCCATCCAGAATATTGGACGAACTTACGGGGATTGTCCAATCCTGGCCCTAAATTGAACGGGCCTGTGTCAGATCCCATCCCGTAGGGCCCGAGCCGGGCCTAGGCTTTGGCATTTTCATCAATGGAGATGTCTTTTTTATTCTTAATAGGTGAAGCTTTGTTCATAAAGATGATAATGATGGCCGGATAAGGGGCGGGCCAAATTTCAAAAGGTCTAGATACTAGATAGTAGATATTAAGTCTTCAAAACGAAGGGTCATATATCTATCAAAAATTTCCAACTTAAACTCAATAGCGGATCGAGTCCAAGCATCAAATTGAGTCCACTGCCAATTCATGGTGTGGGTATTTGGTGTGGAGTAGGAAGTCATTGAATTCATGAGAAACTAGCGAAGAGTGCCCATGCTCAGCACGGGCGCAATGTAAAAAACTTTAAAGATTCATGGAGTACCTATAATTCATATGCCTACAGTAAGAAATCATCAATAGGGTTCAAGTACAGTCACCAGTTGTATTAAGTTTATAGCTTGAGAATGAGAAATTCACCTGCATATGGCTGACTTAACACAATATGACTAATTGATTTATTTAAATTTTATAGAATTCAAGATCCTGATATTGCAATAATTTTGTACGACAAAATAGACCCTCTAACTAACACCTTGGCTAAGACAACCTTCTTTGTGTACAATTTCCCATATTTCTCATGTACTTCTTCCATGAAATATCAATTCATTTAGAAGGACTCACAATAAAACAATTACACATCTAATGTTATTATCTAACACTATTATATTGGATGGGAATTAACAAAATGGCATATAATCAGAAAACATATCTTAAGATAGACCACAAGGTCCAAAACCAATACCAAGCATATAAAGTTCAAACCTACTTCAGGATTTAGCAAAAAAAAAAGAAAAAGAAAAAAAAAAGAAATTGAAACAATGTAATTTAAAAAAAAGAAAGACAAAGGAGTCGGGCATAATTCATCAACATCATCATCACAGTTTCAACATTCTTGGTACTATGTTTAATTTTCACTCCAAGCAACATTGACCAAACACTATTATTTAATTGAAAATAAAACAATATTATGTTGTCATCAATACTTGTGTAATCCAAGCCACTAACATACATTCTTCCCCATGTTTAAACAATGGCCCGAAGTTCAGCATAACATGCACCTTTGGATTGATCATATATTTATTATAAGTCCGATTTTTATATTTTCAACGCATGATTAATCCAACATATTTAGAGTGGTGTCTAAATAAAAAAATGAAAAAATTCCTGATACTTATTACATTACGAAAGGATCTTAACTTAATACCTCATTAAATTTATATATAAATGGCCATGAATCCCTTTCTAAGGCTGATGGCTGCTGCAAAGAATCATTGTCATTTTGAGAAACTTTATTGCTTGACTTTAAAAACCCGATAAAAATAAATATAAGTGAAAAATAAAATAAACTGAATGGATTCTCTCAATGTTCATCAATATGAATTGTGTTGTAGTTTTCACCTATCCTTTTCAATTAAAGAAGCTTGGATTCTTTTGGATGGCAAGAGCTAAACTGTTTTTCTCTGCGGCAAATTGTATGTAATTTGACAGCCTACGGATGTAAGCGGTTCGGTTCCGGTTCAGGAATAAAGAGGGCAATAGCATGAGAGAAGGTGGGGGAATCCATAGTGGTTAAAGAGACGTTGTAATTACTCCATTAGGACGAGATAAGAGGAAGAAGAACGGTTTTGATGAGTTAGTAAGGAGAGGGGGACATGGGAGACTACCGGGAGGTGTCAAGTAAATTGTAGTCTCAAGTAAACTTTAAAAGTCAAAATGAATCGGATGAATCTTTCATATCAAATAGGTAAAAATGTCTAAAATGTAGCAGATAATCATATTCCCTAATCCACCGTCCTTCATTGTCACATCAGATTGTAGATGAATTTTGTCATTGCATTATATGATTATATATCCTATTAAAAGTAAGACATTAGGGTTCCATTTTTTTTTTCACATACACACCCTATCATCACCCAGCCCCAACATTACTTTCCAAACCTCACAGGAGCCTTAAAACTCCTCGTTATCTCTCGCCGCATTCCCATATCCCAGCAAGCTCAAAGATCCTGGTATCAGAATGAAAAAACAAACCACAACAATCAATCAGTTGATGAAAGAATAGAAAATATTAAAAGAGGACTTTTACAAACCTTTGTTTCAAGGTATTAAAGAACAACAGAAGGAAGCCCCTACTCTGACACACCCTTCCTAGTGAGACCAAGATTTTTTTTTGGTAAAAACGATATCAAGATAATTGAAAAATCAACATTGGAACACACATCTAGATCAACTGCATTCCAAACAATCTTCACCATTCCTTTCAAATGCAACAAAACAAAACAAAAGCCCATAAACGCAAATTAACGCAATCGGCCAGTAATGCAAACCAAAAAAAATCCTAACTCCAATATAGAAAAGCTCACCTCCATTGAATCTGCAATGCATGGAAGAGGAAAATGAGAAACACAAATTGGTGCTGTTCCAACATAAGATCTGGCGTTAATGGTTGACAGGGGTATATCCTTCTCTTTTTTATGGGTTTAATGAGAGTTAAAAAGTCCTTCTTTTATGGGCTCAACGTATTCTCGAGGGAGGAGTTAGGGTTGCTTGATCCTTCCAACATAAACTCTGGCGTTTATGGTTGACATAACGTGGGATATACCCTTCCCATTTTTATGGACTTAATAAGAATATGAAAAGTCCCTTTTTATGGGCTTAACGTATTCTAGAGGGAGGAGTTAGGGTTGCTTGATCCAAAGAAAAGGTCAAAACTAATTTGCCGTAGGTCAAAATCAAATTGAAATCAAATTTTGATTTATCAGTTCGCTTCATATATAATAATGGTGGAGGGAGGAAGAGACATTTTGGAGGGAGTTTTTGAAGGGTTCCCATTGAAATATATAAAAATTAGTAAAACAACATTGTGGGTGGGCCAGACCGGGCTGGGCATGCTTTGCCCATTCACAGTCCCATTTTGACTGGGCTTTCAAATAACTATCCAAGCCCAACCCGCTTGGCTCAAATTTTTTTAAAAGCCCTATGTTTTCGTGCTTAGGCCGGGCTGGGTACCCATTTCAATAGGCTAAATTGACAGGCCTAGGTTGAAACCCCCACCCATTTATGAGAAAAGCTTCTCGTTTGGATTTTCATAGAATAAAATATTTATAAATTTAAATATTACAAGGATAAGATAGTATAGAATAGAATAATCTAATATTATAATATTACAATATTTTTGCTGTTTGACGAGATTTTTGAATAATTTTACATATTTTAAATTGAGTTGTTGGGAAGGTGCTATGATTAAAGTAAATTACATGATTAGAATAAAATTTATTAAAATTTTTAATATATATGTAATTTACTATATCTGGATAAAAAAGTAGTGTGGTTAAGTAAAATTCAACTGTCATGTTGTTACGTTAAGTTACTTTTCTTTTATCACATAAAACCATGGTAAAGTATAGTAAAATCAAGTTAATACAAAAAACAACTACTTTACAACTCTTTCTCCCACTTTGCTTTACCACATACTTCATCTCACCTTACTTTACCTCACATTTACTATGACATGACATCAATCGTTATTTTACTTAACTACACATGTAAATAAGTCACTTTTTATTTACCATATACAACTATGATAAAACATGATAAAGTAAAGTCAAATAAAAAGAAACTACTTTACCATTTCTTCCCACTTTACTTTACCAAAAAATTTATCCTGCCTTTACTTTACCTCAACTTTACCGAACCGTGACATTTACTTTTAGTTTACTTTACCATATATGTAACTAAACACATCATGATGGATTTGGTGAATTAAAGTATTTTCTTTACTCTACCACTTTCTAATTGTCATTTTGAAAGATTTTTATTTTGTAGAATGTTTTCTATAAGAGGAGAGCTGTAGGAGAAAATATTGAGCTTTTTGAAAGAAAATAATATTTTCTTTAAATTTTTTTCAGTTACCAAACACACACAATTCTCTTTTTTAGAAAATGAAAGATTATATTCTATAAAATATTATTTTCTTGTGCATCCGAACATGCAAGTTTTTTAAAACCCCTAGCAAATTTTGAAAATTAATATGTTTTTCTTTTCCATTTGCCCCTTCCCCAATATTTTTTTTTTACATAGAGCCCCCAAGAAAAATTTCTTGGGTCTGCCCCTACGTTTGGCATCATTGCTTATTTGATAATGTTAAATATTTTGGAGTTTCTCTTTTTCTTCCACACTCATATATTTTAAATGGAGACATTTATAAGGAATGGTTTTAGTGTTCATTTAGAAGGAACTGCTATACATTATTTGGCCTTGAGACTTTGAGGGGAAAAGAGTAAGATTTTGTTTTAATGTTGGGAGATGTTAAATGAGGGATTTTATTATATTTTATTAAAGAAGAATTAAAGGGGAGATTATCTTTCATCTCTCAATGATGATGTGGCTTTAGAGGTTGTATGGCTAGAATCACATCTATTTAATCTATCATACAAATAATCAGGCCCAATGTGTTTGTATGGATGGTGAATTGAAGTAAAGTGAGCTAAAGCCTCTATTATTCAGACACGAAAAGACAAAGCGTTATATTAACAGTACACAAATTTAGAATTCCTTAAAAAAAAATAAAAAAGTAACCTCCTTTCTCAATTAAATGACAAAAAAAAAAAAAACTTTGTCATAAAAAAAGTAAAAACAAATACACTATCAAGCCACTAAAAACAAAAGACCATCATAAGACAAAGCGCTATATCAAAAGCACACAAATTAAAAATTCCTTAAAAAAAAAGTAAAAAAGTAACATTATTTCTCAACTAATATAACAAAAAAAATAATTTTAAAAAGAGGATTTTACATAAAAATTCCTAGTATTTGGCCGTTGCACGTATTAGTACCTGGTAATAATTTCACCATGAAAGTATTCCTCCATTCTTTTTTGCATTTTTCTTTTTAGTATTTTTCTATAGCGACGATAGCGTCGCTTGATATGAAATTAAGTGACGTTATCGTCACTATTCCTTGTATTTACCCACTTTCAAAACCGTTCTTTCTCATCACCAAATTCTCTCGTTGTTTTCTTCCCACATCCATCCAAGAAATCACATGGAGAGAGATGCCCACATACTAGTAGCTAACTTCGAATCTGTCCTAATCACTGGCATTAAATGGATCAGTTTATACCAGTGGGTTCCGGCGGATAAAAGCAAGCGCATTGTTGAAGTGTTTAGCCTTGATGCTGAGATACTCAGCCAATGATACAACACAATAGATACGGGGATGGTCTGGGGTGACAAGCTGTGGAGATGGGGAGATTTCAATGTGGGCAAGAGGGCCCCACAGGTAGATGACGGACAGGCGTTGCCAAGTCCGGTTCACGACCGCCTCGTGGAGAGCGCTGTGGAAGCGAGCATTGGAGAGGATGTGGAGGAGACCGCATACATTAACAATGAGCGACCCAGAGAGTGGGGGCACTAAGAATCAAATGTGATCTCTTTGACATTGCACAACTAGAAATTAGCAAGTTCTCGCCACATCCATCCAAGAAATCACATGTGATGATTACAGGCCCTAGGAACTCGGAAGCTATTGTGGGTATTCTTCGTGCCTCGGCGACTGCAGAGTGCTCTGCCGGAAATTGCTTGTTGTCCTATAATTTCATGGTGGGGGGTTTGTTGCAGGCAGCAGCAATTTGGCTTCCAATGATTTCTTCTGTAGGAGGATTTGAAGAGGAAGATACGAGGAGGGATGCTAGCGTCGTACGCATCAGCGACAAGCGACGCTAGCATTGCTCATCCCATTTTTCAAAAAAAAAAAAAGAAAAAAACACAATAGGGACTGACAGACCCCGTTTGTGCTCCCAAAACTACTGGGCACCTTTTCATGCAATGTCCAGCTACGGGGAATTTTCCTGTAACATCATCTTTTAAAAAAAACAAAAAGTAAAAAAAATTACCCTATCAAGCCACTAAAATCAAAAGACCATCCTAACCCCCCATAATTTATTCTCTTAATTTGAAACTTCACCTCACTTTACTTTAATTCACCGTCCATCCAAACTTAGCCGGGCTCACCCTAGACGAATGACCAGGTAATGGATTACCCTAAATAGTACGGGCCCTCTCAGGGCTTTGTACCGGCCCGGCCTGACCTGCGCATGTTGAGTGTGGGTCCAAGTGTCCAACTCCAAGCCCCGGGGGGCGAGCTTGGCCCTCACACAGCCCTAAAATATAAGAGAGAGGGAGGGAGAGCCTTCCAATTGTGAAAATTTGCTGTATCATTGCCAATTTTTTCTGCTGCTCAATCAAAACGAAGTGAAGTCCAGAGATCGAGAGAGATCGAGAGAGAGATGGCGAGCGAAGAGGAGAGCGCAGTGAAAGAGCCTCTCGATCTCATCAGACTAAGTCTCGACGAGAGAATTTACGTCAAGCTCCGATCCGACAGAGAACTCCGCGGAAAACTACATGTATCAATATACAATCCCCTTCCTCATACCTTCTTATTCTTCTTCTTCCTCTTCTATTTCTTTTGATTGTTCATGTGGTTATTTAGTTGTCCTTCTTGTTGTTTTGCTTTCCTTTTGTTTTGTTTACTCTCATGGATTTGCATGTTTTTCTCTTTGTTGTAATACTCATTTACTATAGTGTTCTTCTTGCCCCTTTTGTTGTTTTGAAGTCGTTTCAGTCGACTGTGGTTCATATTTCCTTTTTTTTTTTTCACACCAGAGGGAAAATCTATGGCTGTTTGTATTTACCCACGAAAAATCTTGATGGGTTTCTAGGGTTTGATTTGAGGAGTTTGGGGTTTGCATTTTAGTGCTTGAAAACCACAGTTGAAATTCATTCCAGAGATTTAGAGCAATGGGAGGAAAAAAGGTGCATGAGAAGTGTTACTAACGAAAGAAATTTTATAAGGAGACGTGGTTTAGATGAACAGGGATAAAAGGAAGAAACCCCATTTATAGTTAGGTGTTTAGAGAGATTATTAGTACTTATGCCACATTGCGACAATTTAGTGGGGGGACCAGGATTTCCTTCTGACGAGGAGGGGGAGGAGAGAGGAGGAGAGGGGGATGATATTGTAGGGGATGAGAAAAGAGAATGGTTCCGCACAGCGGAAGAAATCAGTTTCAAGTGGAAGGTAAAAAGCTTTAAGGGTTGGGAAAAATGTAGACGGGATTATGAGGAAGTTGTATCAGGGGTGAAAGCGTATGGAAACAAAATGATAAACAGGGTTAAAGGGGACCCTGAACAATGATGGTGTCAACTGTGCAACACAACATAGATAACCAGGAACAACGGTTGACTGCAAAGGTGGGTCATGGACCAAACTACAGGGATTTGAAGTTGCTTCTAGGATTCAGAACCTGGTAAAATGGCTGTCATAGTTGGGGAATGGAAGGGGTAAAAAGGGTTAATTTTTTGTTTTGTTTGACAATGTTGTTTGATTGAATTTGAGTCTGGGTCATTGGACGACAGCTATTCAGAGGGAAGGGTTTATCTGGAATGAGTCATTTGAACCTTGACATCATTGAATCCTTGATACATTGAAGGCAAGAGAAATTTTTTGAATATGTAATTTCTTGCATGCATTATCATCTGAGGTGTTTGAGACAAATGGTAGAGTTGAGGAGATGAAAAGGCATTGATGATAAAGCTTCATCTCTGATCCAGGCCATAGGGTTAGGGCTCGTGGGAAGTGTTCAAAGCACAATGGGTGCCGAAGCATGTGTCCGAAGACACAATAGGTCTCCACAGAGACGATAAACGAGGACGCACCTCAATGGGAAAATCCAATTTTCATTAATCAACTGTCTAAAAATTATCATCTTCAATGCCATATAAAAAGGAAAAGAAAACTTAAGCCCTAAGAAACTAACTAAACTAGGAAATTAAATAATACTGGAAACCAAATCCTAACTACAATAAAATTAGAAACTAACATATAATTACTATAAGAGAAATCCTAAATCTACTTGGGCCCTACATATGTGGCTTGAGGTCCATCTGCATCATTCTCCCTAGCTTGGAAAGAACTCCACTTCGAGTTCGGTAAATGTCCGCATGGGTCGAAGATCAATTGGACGAACTTCCGATCTGTTGGATAATCTTCAGCTTCTATGTATAGCTTCATGTAGAACTTATTTTGATGGCTGGAAGGTATGTGGATGTGAGATTGAGCCCTTAGGCATGTTTGTGTAACACTTTTCCACGGAAACGTGGACGATTTTTCGTGGAAAGCCCATTTTTCAGGCGTTTGTTGCGGAACAATTCCACGGAAACACTTTCCTGCCTTGTCAGCATTTTCCTTGCTAATGTTGGAAATGGTTTTTTTTTTTTTTTTTTTTTTGCGGGGGGACCCTACAACTCTTTCATTTCGTATGCCTTTAAATAAATTATTGTTTGATGTTGAATAAATAATATATACATGTTATTTTATTTTTCTTCAAAAAATTGTTTCACCAAACAAGAAAATTTGATTTTCTATAAGAAATCCACAGCTGTACCAAACAACATTAGCATCAATTCAACGAGAAAAAATAATTCGCACCAAATATGAATTTCTAAATTCTACAGAAATCCTTTTCCGAGGTTTCTATTTCTATGGAGTTTGCTGACGTGGCAATTTTCCCCTTCCACGGAATGGGTGTGTACACAAACGTGCCCTTAGGCACTCCATGTGTGGAATCTGCATCATCAAATCATAATCTCTGACTAGCCGTTGGTCATCTCCAAGTTTACATTGTTGATCCCCAAAGACAAAATCAATGTGAGAATTAATGTGGGGAATTTCAACAACTGATGTTTCTTCTCTAGCTGCATGTATATCACCATTACCCATAGAAGTGTCTTCCTCTAGCTTCTTAGACTGAATATCTTCTGCCATTGGTTCCTCAACATGATGGTCCGCTGTTATTTGAGGTATAACTTTACCCTGGTAAGATTGTTTAAGCATGCGCTCCAAGTGAGTTGCTTCCCAATATGCCTCATGAATGATCTTGCAGTCACTCATTCTCTCTACTATATCTGGTCTCAAGCCTCTTACAAAACTAATTAAATCGTGTTCTTCATCATCCTCCATTTCACATGCATTTTGAAGCCTTGAAAATTGGTCAGGGTATTGCAAAACAGACAACTCACCTTGTTTCAAATTAAGAAATTGAGTAAAATAAACTTTATTCTCAAAATACCATATTCCATATTTACTTGCATGTTTGACTCTTTGAAGGGCATTGTGGAGTTTACTTATGTGCAATTTCATATGGGATGTATGAATGGACTGACCTTATTTGTAGATCTGCTCTCCACAAAAACAACAAAGAAAATGGATCTAAACTCCGATTTTGGATGAGCCCAATATCACAGTTAGAATTTCCAGCCCTCCAATTGATCAAATCTGCACCTATGTCTGATGATGTCACTAAGGGTGTCAGGCAGCACTGCTTCTAGCTGGGTTTGGATCTTCAACTGTGGTGGGTCGGATCAGACCTGATCTGACCTGGTTCTGGAAATCATTTCCAACTGACTTGCCTGGCACGTGTGTCACACGTGTGACAATTGACTGAAATGCAGCCTCGTCCGCTGTGGCCTGAGGTCCATCTGCATCAATCTCGGGCTGCCTTGAATCTGTAAAATACTTGCAAAAAATAGACACAATAATACCCCCTTTGCAGGAAATGAATATCTTGATGGCTGTCTTAGGTTGGCACCATTTCCATAAATGAGTGCATGAGAGAACAAATGGGGAGAAGGTTGCTTTAACATGGAAACCTGTGGAGAGGCTTGTCTTGCATTGAAGAGCAAGGCAAAAGGTTCCAAAACTGCAAAGCAAGTGATTTGGATCCTGAGAGAAAGTCGTCGGAGAAATTAGAAGAGAAGATAAACTTGATCTCAAGAAGTGCGATCAATCCGAGGATTTGGCTCAGGATAGATTGGAATGGGGAACCAAAATTCATATAGCCGACCAACATAGTTTGGGCAAGGATTTGACTACGGTAAATACATTACAATGACAGAAAATTTGAGATTGATCCAATGAGGATGGAGCTGGATCCCATATTTGGCTACGAGGGACTATGTTTGATTTGGAATGACAATGCAGTGCTAGCGGAAGAAGAAATATTAAGATTAAGATGCAAAGGCATATCTCGCAAATTTATTGGCTTACAATTAATTGGATGAAAATTCACTTGGTCAAATAATCAAGGGGCGTTGGCATTTGGCAATGAGTAGGTTGGACATATTCTGGTTTTATGGAGTGAAAACTGTATGAAGTTTATCAAACAAGAGTTCCAAGAAAGTTTTCTAATCATTTGGCCGTGTTATTATACACATTTGAGGTTAACTGGGGACCTCATCCTTTTAGGCTTACCAATGCATGGTTTTATCACTATGGCTTCTTAGATGAGTGGTGGAGGCATCAATTCCTTACTGGCAAATGGACTGCATTTAAAAACATCAAGGAGCTATAACTGTTAAAAAAAAGTTGAAAAGCTGGACAAAGATGCTGGCTGACTAGAATAACATGGAAATGTCATTGAAGGAAAGATACAAGAGTGACATAGATTGGCAGAGGAGAGGGCTCCATTGATACCGGAAAGGGTCTATAGTGGCTATTGTAAAAGAGTTGTAGTATATTACGTGGAAAGGACATAAAAATGTCATTGAATGACAATAGATTGGAAGAGGAAAGGGCTCGATCAATACAGGAATAGGTGTACAGTGGGGAGTTCAAAAGAGGTGTTGTATATTATGTGGAACATACGAAGTTTTTTCTTAATTTCTCAAATGCAAGGAGGTGTGTCAACCACTCAACCTAATGTGAAAAATTAGAACAAAGGTGCTTAGTGTCGCAACCACAAGGAAAAAAGAGATTCTTTGAACATTTGGAGGAAAAAAAATGTGGCAATAAAGGAACATTTTGAAGCTTTATTCTCCAAAGAAGGATGATAAGTCCTATACTGGTTGGCATCCACCTTGGGGCTATTCTATTGAAGGGAATTTAGGGTGAAAGAATTGGGCTTAAATGGTTTTAATTTTGCTTTTGTCATGCAGCATGGAGCTTCTAGATGGAGTTCATGAATATGAGAAAATTCATAAACAAGGTAGATGGGTGGTGTGAATGAACTCCACATTTTTAGCTTCTATAACTAATTGAGATGGTCTTAAGGAACTCCTTAATTAACTTCCATTAGTTTTGTTGGTTGAACAGGCAAATTGTTAGCAGAACTGTTGGCAGAAGGCGTCGCAGGTTATGTCATGGGTAACTGAGTCCACTCAAGGGCATTTGCTAGAGATAGAATAATTTTAGATGGATAGAAATCTAATGCTAGAGGTTCGATTTTCAAGATAGACATATAAAAGGCCTATGTTCCTGTGGAAGAGGATTCTGTCAGTTAATGTAATAGGTTTTGGCTTGAAGTGGGAAAGATGAGTTTATGGAATGCATTCCAAAGGTCTTGTCAAATGTTCATCAGGTTGTGGATTCCAACACCTAAACCCCACCCATCATCAACTCTTTAATTGAGTTGCAGAAGGTTTTTGTAGGCTCATAAAAAAGTGTTCAAAGGAACTTATTGTTGAAGTATTTGGAATTGGTCATGCAGGGTAAGAGAACTTATTATGCATTCCTTTGTTTTTTTTTTTTTTTTGGGAAGAGGAGGGGGAGGGGGGCACGCATTTAGTCAAGTCAAAGTCAGTCATGCATGTCTAGTTGTTAATTTTACTAAAAAAATGTTTTTATTTTCAGGAGTGAGTTTGAAAGAGGATTTGGAAGCGGACTTGAGTTTTCTTTCAACACCTTTCTCAAAACTTCTTGCTTGATAATACCTAACCCAGTAGTGTGTGTGGCAGCTTGGAACTGACTAGCTAGGGGCTTCTCCCTCACCTAGGTTAGAATCCCCCCATAAGCCAGAACAATGAGGATTGGGCTCCTGCATTTCCTATCTGTTTCTAGTCGCACCATATTTTTCCACAAGAATTTGCTTCCATAAACTAATCGTCTCTTCCCCCAGCCTCCATAAACCACTTGCTCCATAATGCCTGATTCACATGATTTAGGGTTTGTAATCCCAAATCCCCATTTTTCTCAGATTTCCGAACTCTTGTCCATTACTAGATATTTCTTGGATTTGGAAACACTTGTCCAGTACTAGGTGATATTTCTTCTCAGATTTTGTGAGGTGTCAGTAACAACTGTGAAAACATTGATGAGTATTCTCTATTGCTTTGAAGTCGTATCATGTTTTAGAATAAACATGGGAAAATATGGAGAAGGTGATGGAGCTAGCACAAATGATAAGATGCAAAGCTCCTGTCAAATATCTGGTGTTTGCCATTAGGTGTGAATCCAACATTGAAAGCTATGTGGAGATTTTTATTGGGCTCTTCTTTGCTGTTTGGGGAGAGGACAGGGTGTGATTGTGTTGAGGGGATGCAGCAGCGTTGGGTTGGAGTTTGGAGTCTGTCCTTCAGAGGAAATAATGGAGGGTGGATTGATGTGGAGAACTCACACACATCTTGAAGCCATGCGAATGGAGTCTTCACACATTGGAGATGCCAGGGAGTCTTCATGGAAGGTTAAGAGAGGGTTTTTGTAACAGCCCGGCCCACTATCAGTGTGATACTGTCTGCTCACTTGGGATGACTTTCGTTCTCACGGCTTTAAAACGCGTCACACTGGGTTAAGGCCAAGCCTTGCATTTTATCCCATGGCCAGGACTTGGATATTTCATATTTCTGTTGTGGGACTTGGACAAACCTTATGGTCAGCCTCAGGTTTACCTCTCAACTAACCGAAGCACTCCGGCTAACCAAAGCACTCCACCTATACTGTTGCGGCTTCCCCTTTTTCGGCTCATAGGATCACTTGACCGGGTCTTGCCCCAAGGGATTACTCAGGTGGATTGGGTCTCACAGTTTTTCACCAACTCAAGAAAGGAATATAGAACGATATTCATTGAGCATTACAACATTTATATAAAGTGATATGCAATAGTCTTGCCTCTCTTTCAATTATAGATTACCTTTTATTTAGAGTGCTCAATAGACAATAATCTGACTCTCAATTAGAGATTGGGAATTTCTAATCAAGGATTCTAAGGATTTTGAGTTGCTCATCTTATTTAGTCAATTAACAATCAACTTGATTATCTTAAGAAAAAACTTCCTAAAATATGAGATTTGGTATGTGACAATGACCTGAATGCCCTTATTTTAACGTGTGACTAACTAATTACTAAAGTTATGGGCCCTCTTAGTAGACTCGGCCTATGCTGGTCTTCTTGGGCCTTGTTCTATGAGTCTTCAAGGATGCATTTGGCCCATGAAATCTATTCCATATGAGTCTATAGAGTATGAGCCCCATTTTTATTTTCATCAATGTAAGTCTTCCAGGAATGGGTTAGGCTAGAGAATATCGCAAAGGACTATGTTGCCCGGATACATTGAAATGGCCAACGTACTTGTGTTAGATGTGTTAGGAAATAACACATGTTGGATGACTCTTCATCATATTTTTTAGTACTAATTTGAGCTTTGTTATGCAATTGATAAAATGTGATTCATCTTTTCTTCTTTTGAAATCTGTATAAGATACTGATCTGTTTATTTCTTGGTTATTTAGATTAAGCTTTTTAACTATTTTTTCTATTGTTATATTTGAATGTTATTTATTATTTTAAATAAACATTAATTTAAGTTTATGTGAATATTATGCTGAACAATGAGTTCCATTTCTTTGGGATTTTTAAATCTGACACCTCATACTGGTATCAGATTCTAACACATGTATCCATACTCATGCAACGTAGGTGGTGGGCCTCATCAGGTAAGTTTTTGGCTAGGCCTTTTTGTAAAGCTTTAGCTCCTTGTTGGATCCCATTGCTACTCTGCTGTTTGGATAAGTTTCATTTAGTCAAGGTTCATATCTTTTTGTTGGTCATTGATAGAGGGGAGGATATATATGAAGGATAATATACTTCATAGTGGCATGGTACTGCCGAAGTCCAAACACATCTATTGCATGTCTGATGTGCAAGATGGAGAATGGATCCGTGCATCAGTTGATACTTTCTAGTTTTGCAAGAAAAGTATGGGATGAAGATTGTATCTTGATCAGAATAAAGTGGCAGGTTCCTTGGATAGGTTGATCTCATCAGTGGAAGCAGGCCCCTATCAAAAGGGGCAGTTTGCTATGGAAGATGACTCCACTAGCAACTTTGTGGTCTTTGTGGTAGGAAATAAAGGAGGTTTCTTTGGATAGAAAGTCACCAAACAAATTGATAATGGAGTACATAGAAGCAAGGACAACATTTTGCTCCTCTTTAAGAAAAAAGTTTTGGGGTGCTAGGATGGCTGATATTTAGGAAGCTGGAGGGCAAGATTATTGGTAGACGAAGTTTAAAAAAAAAGAATAGAGAAGGCAAATTGGAGCCACTCTACTTTGGGGTTCGAAGTTCAACATCAATCCAGCAAACTCTGGGAAGTCAGGATAGATGTGGTACAGGAGGAATATTGAGGAACAATAGGGGGAAGCTATACTCTTGTTTTCTGGTCCTGTGGAATTAACATTTTTAAAGAGTCTAATGAAGCAGTGTTTTTTGCGATCTTCAATGCCTTGGGATTATCTAGAGAGATTTTTATTTTATTTTATTTAGATTGGTAACAGGTAAATGATACCATGGAGTATGCATATTGTGGGTGACTAGAAGAATGCATTTGATTGGGCAGTGGAAGAGGGTGATCCATGAATATTTGCCTCTTACCATAAAAAAAATTGAAGGTTAATTACTTTATTGTGCATATATTTTTTTGCATGTTTATCGGAGGGAGTACCAATTGGTGCATGAGTTAGCAAAACAGGGAATTGGTAGAGAATCGATGTTGATAAATTTGCTTAGTATTGTCTTTTGGTATTAGTGGAATGGGTCAACACAATTTTTTTTTGTTGATACATAAACTATTCTCTTGGCAGTCGAAAGACTGTATTAAGTAGCAGAGATTTTCTGATTTTTTATGGTTCGCCTTTGAGGTTATTTAATGATTAATGGACATTTGGGTGACTAGAAGTATGCATATAACTGGGTTTGGTAGAGGGTGATTATCAGCCTCTATTATAGGAGAGATTGACGGTTAATTGCTCATTTTCGGTATATATTTTGCATGCCTATAGGAGTGCAAACCAATGAGCAGTTGAGCACATGAGTTAGCAAAATAAGGAATTAAGAGAGAATCAATGATAGGTTTTCTGTGTCTATATATATATTGTTGGATTTTACTGGAATGGTCTTTGTGCATACACATTTAGTCTTTTCCCTTCTCTTCTTCCATCCTTTCACATTTTTGCCATGGTAATTTGATGTTAAGTACCAAAAAAAATAAAATAAAAAAGTGAAAAGGACTCGAACTAAACTAACAAATTTAAGTGTGTAAAATGAGAAGTAATAAAATGAAGAATTTGGCAAAGCAGAAGGGAAGAAAGGAAAATTACTTACCTGGTAACGCAAACGGTTAGGTATTATTTCAGAATTTAAAACTACTAACTTTTTTCGAACTATAAAGTGTTATTAGTGCAAGTTACACGTAAATGTAAATTTACATAGATCAAACCATTCTTTCCCACTGGTGGGTTGACTAGACTCTGCCAGTTATGGGCTTGGGTAGAGGGTGATTAGCAGCCTCTATTATAGGAGAGATTGACGGTTAATCACTTAATTGTCTGTATATATTTTGCATGTCTGTAGGAGCACAAACCAATGAGCACATGAGGTAGCAAAATAAGGAATTAAAAGAGAATTGATGTTGATAGGTTTGCTCAATATATATATATATATATATATATATATATATATATATGGGAGGTGCTCCTATGAGAGCATCTCTCACCTTACTATGAGAGATAAAGTGGGGGCCCTCACAACCATATTCAATGCCAACAACTTAAATGTGAGGGCCCCCACCTTATCTTTCATAGTAAGGTGAGAGATGCTCTCATATGAGCATCTCCCTATATATATATAAATACATATGGAAATATTCCATAGATATATATGTGTGTGTGGGCTTGGGTAGAGGGTGATTATCAGCCTCTATTATAGGAGAGATCGACGGTTAATCACTTCATTGTCTGTATATATTTTGCATGTCTCTACTTTGAAGGAGTGCTAACCAATTAAGCACGAGTTTGCAAAATGAGTAATTGAGAGAGAATCGATGTTGATAGGTTTGCTGAATATATCTGTGCGTGCGTGCGTGCGTGTGTATTGTTAGATTTTAGCGGAATGGTCGCTGTGCATACACATTAGTTAGATTTTAGCGAAATGGTCACTGTGCATACACATTAGTTAGATTTTGGCGGAATGGTCGCTGTGCATACACATTAGTCTTTTCCCTTCTCTTCTTCTATCAGTTGCATGTTTTTTCCATGGTAATTTGATGTTCGTTTCCAAAATAATTTAAAAAAAAAAGGTGAAAAGGACACGAACAAAACTAACAAATAAAAGTGTGTAAAATTAGAAGTAATAAAATCAAGTATTTGGCAAAACAAAAGGGAAGAAAGGAAAATTACTTATCTGGTAAAGCAAGTGGCAAGTTATTATTGAAGAATTGAAAACTACCAATTTTGTTTGAACTATAAAGTGTTATTAATGCAAGTTATATTTCAATATATATTTGCATATATCAAACCATTCTTTCTTTCCCACTGGTGGGTTGACCAGACTCTGCCAGTTATAAGCGATTCAACCAGGAAACTCAGTGTGTTGTCCAGGCAGTTCAGTAAATTATTATTTTTAAAATTTTTAATTATAAATATATAAGCTTATAATAATTAAAGGATAGAAAAGACATGTTAAATAAATTGAAATTTTATTTTTCAAATTTCAATAAACTATATTTAACTCCTACCGTTCTACAAAAAATGTAATCATATATTTTGTTTTTGTGTGTTCATTTCTATCATGTAAGGATATGATTGCCTAATGCAACCCAACCGACTTGGCTAGACTAGGACGAATCAGGCCAAGACATGAGTCAACCAAGGGGGTTAATTAGGCTTGAACCAAAACTCATTGAGTCCAAGTTCTACCCTACATGGTCATCTAGCGTAACCAGATTGAGTTGAATTAGCTGGGTTCCTGCTCTACCCATCATTTTGGTAAATATGGATAAAACATGATTATTTCCAAATCTAACTGAGCCAAGCATAATGCTGAAATTTGATGGAACACATTGAATCTTTTATTTAGAACAAAGTTGGTGTCTTGCTATCATTGTTTTGATTAAGTGTTCTCTCTCAACAGTTGATGTTATAGCACCAGGGTAACTACTATGAACTTTTGAGAATTGGTTTTCAACTTCTAAGGATGCGCTGTGTTTGTATCTGGATTTGGCTTTGCATTAAGCAAGATAAATGTTCCAAGCCATTGTTGACTAGTTTGTCCTTTTCATGTCTTGGTTCTCTTGCTTTGTAGGCCTACGACCAGCATCTAAATATGATACTTGGGGATGTTGAAGAGATTGTTACTACTGTAGAAATTGATGACGAAACATATGAAGAGATAGTTCGGGTATGCCATAGTTGATATTTAAATGTTCTCTGGTGCTTGCCTTTACTATCGTTTCCATTTCTAGCTGCATACTGTGTTACATTTATAATCTTGTAACTTTTCATTTGCTTCATCAAAGTCATGCTGAAAACTCTCTATTCTCTCTCCCTCACACACTAACACATACATATACGTATATATACATATAAATACATATTATATATGGGGAGCTCTACATGGCGCCCCGGACGTTTTTTTAGGAGAAAACGCCTCTCCTAGTTGGGCCCACTGGGATGTATGATGATCATGAAAGTCCATTGGATGGAAAGATCCATATGAGGCCCACCTATATGCAAAATCTTGAGTCCATAAGAGCATCTTAACCTTTTGATCCATGACCCTAAAATTTAATGGTTTAGAGGCATTAATTTAATCATGATTTCAATCCAACGGTGAGGAAAAATTGGATGAGTGTCAAACTTGGACTTATGACTATTTATGAGGGGGTAGTGTGTGTGAAAAGACTAGATTGACTCAACATGGGCTCCAGGACCAAAAAAAAAAGGGGCGGAAAAGCGGGCTTTTTTAAAGTGGGGCGTTTTTGAGAATTTCCTTATATATATTATATGTATTCGTCCGTATCACTTCGTAATCCCTTGATTAAAAATAGCATGTGTCCGTCGTCATTCCCAGAAGAAATGCCAGCAGCCTTCCCAGTCATTCATCCTCTCCATCATTGGCATCATTTCTTGTCCATCCAGTCCCTTTGGAACATCAATAGGCTATTGGGGTCAGGTTCAGCAATAGCTTGATTTTTCAATCCTGCTATCAGAAGTGGTCGTGTACTCGAGAAGTGATAATGTATCTGATATCTCTAGCTCGAGGTCCTCCAAAAGTCCTAGAGAATAAAGTCTCTCTCTCTCTCTCTCTCTCTCTCTCTCTCCAACATCTAAACACCTTATCTGCCATGTAGCAGATGGGGTTTCAGCCTGGTCCTTATCAAAACAAATTTCTGGTTTGTCAAAAAAGGGTACTTGGATTTACATAATCATTTGAATCCATCGAGCGCTACTTGGCAGGGCCATCATGTACTTCTGCTTGCAACCCTTCAAATTACACAAACTAGCATCAAGAGGAATGGCTCTGCTTCGGGGAATCGGGCAACTGAATGAACATTAGTCATTAAATCAACAGCGCAGGTCCACTTTTTGTCTCTTCTGAAATTTGAATGCAAAACCTATTTTTATCAGTGAAGCTTATATAAACCAGGCCTAGGAGCAAAACTGCGAGTGTTTTGCTGCTTAAAATGGAAAGCCTGTTGATTTGCCTTTTGAAATCAAACCAACATAAAATTCTTTCCGAGCCCATGTATCCCTAGGATCCTGCCATGTAACCAGTCTCAAGAACTATCATTGTTACCCACTGCAGTTTGTTTCCGAATGACTTGCAGAAGGGCATTTGTGATTGGAAACCATTAACAACTCTTGCAGTGAGCACACCAAACGCTTGTGAGGTCTGTATTGTTTTAATTCTTTTCAGATAGTATAATTAATGGCCGAAGAAATGGACCTAGCGGATCAACTATAATTGTATTTATTGGTTTCTACAATAACCATGAAGGAGATTCCGTTTGTGACGAATCCATTTGCTATAAACATTAGTTGTCCCTTGGTCAACCATCTGATTGACTCACTAAAAAAATGGACCCTGTCCTCGGAAGATTGGGTTGATTATTATTTTGTTACCACCCTCATCACTGCGACTAGAGCCCGATCTTGTTTTTAAGAGCTGAAATGATGCATGTTCTAATTTAACAAATAAAGAAAAAGGATTATTCATCAAGACTCGATTTGCTGAAATGCGTTCTTAAATATAGGGATTATCAAATACTTCTTTCTGTTCTGATTCATTGCTTTTCCTTTTCCAGACTACGAGGCGAACAGTTCCATTTCTTTTTGTTAGAGGGGATGGAGTGATATTAGTTTCTCCGCCGCTGAGGACAGCTTGACAAGGCTGTTAGGGTTGAGACCTCTCATGGGAAAACTTTTGTTGTTAGCATATGTATTTCCAGTTTCTAGCAACTCTATTGTTATGTTGCTGTTTTTCCTTCCAACATGATCCAACTGAATGTTAATTTATACAGGAATCCATGTGGAATTCTTTTTTGATGTACCCTTGGGCAGTACTTTTCTGTGTGGTGATTGCATGCTGGTATATTTGATGTGTCCTGAAGAAGTTCTAAACCACTCTCTGAGTTAAATTGCTATGTAAAACCTGATTTGCAATGTTTCAGATCTTGATTTTTCAACCCCAGTGAGGAATAGTTTTACTTTACCATTGGCTGTTACAACTTACAATAGATAAGTTAAATGATCTTTGGCCCAGTGATGTGTGTTATATCTGCAGGCATCAGTTTCTTCTATACGAGCAACATATACCGCTTGGTGATCTGACAAGTGATTTTTTAGGCTTCATTCATCATGGATGGACTATGGATCAAAGGTCTTCAAGAATGGAAGATCTTGGCCATTCGCTGCTTATCCTTTTATCTGAACTGAGTGCTGTATTATTTTCTTCAGTGCCCATTGTTTATTCTTCATGCATCTAAGAATCTTTATGGAGCATGAGTCATCCATGGCAGATTCCTATCAAATCAATAATGCACATTGCCAAGCTGTACCCTTGACTTGTTACAAACTTGGTGCTATCAGGTCAGGTCTTCTTGGTGGTTGATCCAAAACCCAAGCATGTTTAATCGGTTTTGTTCTGCATCTAGGTCTGGTCCTTAACAAAAACAAGGAATGTTAAAGCATATTAAACATATGAAAATATTTTATGATATTCAGTTTAGGTTCATTTCATCATCACAGCCTCTGTCGCTCAGGCATGGGCCTTAAATCTCATACTATAAAGTTTGGCTGTTTAGTCTCAGGTGTGGCCCATTCCATCAGATCTATGTTGATTGTTGACCTTCCAATCACCGTACAGCTTTCTGTGCTCTATGCTTAAAAGTGGACCAATCACTTTTACCTTTTTTTTTATGAACGACAGCCACCAATGGTTCTCATGCACAGATCTGAAACTCCTCTTGCTCCGGCAACTTGGAGGGACATGAGCTATATTATTACGTAATGCAAAATTTACCGAGGAGTTGGAGGAAAAAAAAAAAAAACATTTTCTATGGGCCTTTTTTGGTCTTTTACTTGATGTGGCCCTCTCAAATTTTATTTTTAAACATTTGAGGCCGGCCGATTTTTGATCTAGTCTCACGTTAATTGAATTGAGATGTTGATAGGAGAGTTGAGAGGTGCGGGTGGGTTTGTTAATTGGATTGTAGAGTTGGGAATTGAATTAGAACATACATTATTTTAATTAATTACATACTTTGTGGATTTTAAATTGTCTAATTTTTTTTATTGTTGTTAATTTGAATCCTGATTTGATTTGTTATTTTCACTTCTAGATTACTACATACGCATCTCACATAACTTGTTTTAAAATCCTACACATTTCACAGCACATCTTCATCTTAAATTTTCTATTTTCATCTTCACCTTAAATCTTCTATTTCCACCACCATTCATCCATTAGTTTAGTATAGCTTGTTAGATTAGCTTAGTTCTTATTAACTTCATATTTTAGATTGTTAATTAATTGTTTACATTGTATAGTTTAATAATTTTAGTTGTTTATTTCAATTGTCTATATTAACTATATCGTAGTTCAATTCTACTTTAATTGAATTCATTGCTTGTTCCATCATCTCTTCGTGTGATCGATAATTCGGACTCTTTAATCATTTTCTACTTGATGACATCGTACTCCTACGATTAAGCGTTGCACATCTTAGTGTCGATCAAATTTTTAGTTTATTGAGATGAAAATTATCATCATTATCATCAAATTCTTACGATTAAGCGTTGCACATCTTAGTGATGCTCTAGCTTGAGGACCATGCATGTGTGTGAAGGTACCAAAGCTGGTACTACTAACATGAGTGTGTTGGCATCATCATCGAACCTTTACACATACTATGTTTTTTTTTTTTTCCAATGATAACATTTATTAATCTAAAAGGTATTTTTTATATACATCTACAATTAGTAATAGATAATTCCGCCTCGTGAAGAAATTTGATAAAAATTTTCAGATGTTCTACATATTGGTACCTTTTTTATGAAATCACAAAACTTTTGTGTGATATCACAAATTCATTTTTGTGAAATAACAAAACTGTTTTGAATTAAAGAGAAATAATAAGGCAGAGTTACGCGATGTTGCACAATCCAATTATAATTTTGCAATATCGCAAAAAAGTTCGGCAATATGGCAAAAGAGTAAAAGTATGGAGAACGTTTGCATTTTTTTTTTTTTTTTTTTTTTAATTTCTATCACAAGACGGGGTTGTTCGTGACTGAAAAAATTCCCATTCTAAAACATAGAAAGGGCTATCTTTTGAAAAGCTAAGGCAAATACAAAAAATGACAAAAGGCCATCCAAGGAAAAGGGAAGGGCCAAAAAGGCCACAGGCACAAGAAGGCCAAAAACGAAGATGCCCTAGGGGCGGCAAGGAATTTATTTCTCTATCACTATGACAGAGGGAAAAATACAAAATATGAATATAAATAAGAGCAAATCAAGTTTAGGAGAAAATTTCGTAAGCTCATGCATGTGAGGTCCACATTTTGTCCATCCAAATGAACCAAACACATGGCCTCTAAAATTGGACGTCTACAAACTTTCGGTCAAATACGAATTTACTGAATTGTTGGATCGACTATGTATAGATCCAAATGGAGTATTGACCATTAAACTTTTTGGCCCATATGAAGATGATATAAATTACAATTGGGGTTGATTTTTTATAAAGAAAAGGATCCCAGGGAGTCCTTGATATCCCCCACACCTTCATCCTCATCCGGGTTCCCAAGTGGGCCCGACCACACACTTGAGCTTAGGAGAGCTAGCCCCAATAAATAAAAATGGAAGCTCACCTAAATTAGATGGACATCTCTATCATAAACCAGGATGTTCACCTAAATTAGTAGGACATCTCTATCATAAACCAGGATGTTCACCTAAATTAGATGGACATCTCTATCAAATATGGACATGGACCCTTTCTGCATTCTAATCCCTTTACAACAACCGCGGACGTGGACCCTTTCTGAATTCTAATCCTTTACAACAACCGCACGAGCAAACGGTTTAAGTCATCATGAACGAGTGGTGGATATCCACGGTGGGGAGTGGCCCATTACATCATATCATCAGACCCTAAAAAAACCTCTTATATAAACTATACCATATATTTTAGCGTTCCGCAGTTTGATATTGAGAAAGAGAGAGATGGGTGTGACAAAGGAAGAGGTGGAAGCTGCCCTGACGTCCAAGTTGAAGCCTTCTCATCTTGTAAGCCTGCTGTTCTCTTACTCTCTTTCTTTCGATACCTTGTTTGTAGTATAACAATTATAAACGTATGATTTTCAACCTGGAGGGTAGCTTTGATTTCTTTCCATCCATTCTTTCTACATCTGCACTTCTTTTTTATATGTATATGCTGCTACTGTCTTTAATAACAATACTAGCAAGGTTAGTAGCCTCGTTTTCAACAATTCCTTTTTCTTTCTTGGAGCCCCAAAATCCTTCCTTTGTGTGTGGAATTCTTTATGGGGGGTTTCAGAAGCGACCCTTTTTAGATTTTCTAGAAAATGGGTTGAAGTAGAAAGAGAGGAAGGAGGCTTCAGCGTTTTTCACAACGGGGGGTGGGGGTGGTTTAAGGATATCCAGATGCTGAAATTTGAAGTAGATTTGATTTTGAACTGAAGATTTGAAGGATCTGGGTGGTTTTTCTGGGAGGGAAAATCGGTTCCATGAACTGAAAGAATCGAGTTTGGGTAATTTGGGAATTCATTACATGGATGGGTTTTGTGGATGGTGAAGCGAATTGGGTTCATGGGGAATCCATGAACTTTGATTTGCGCCCCGGGTACAGTTTGAATGAAAGTACAAACCGAGCAACTGTGCAATGACGTGATTGGATTTTGTTGGAATTTTTTTTTTTTTTTTTTTGAGGTAAACAGTTCGTGAATTGAATGAGTAAACTTGATTATGTGAACTTTTAACCATGGAATTCTGCACAAGGGGCGGTGTGGGATTTTCAATTCCCACCATCCCCAAAAGTGTGACCCCTGATTAAATGCATAAACGAAAAATCCTGCATGGCTGCTTTGTGGGATTCGCATTGGAGAAAACTCCCCTTTTGATCATAAGTTTATTGAGAAGTCTTTATAAACTAAGACCTTGCTCCTGATGCCAACATGAATCATAATCATCATCAAGGACTTCTCCTAGATTTGTTGGGGTCAGCTACATAAATTCTGTTTCTCCATTTTGATCTAGTCTATGCTACATCCTCAGCTACATGAAAGCGTTCATTTCTAATTCCATCCTTTCTAGTTTTACCACATCCACTTCAGCATTCTCATTTCCACTACACTCATTATGTGCATATGTTGCTTCTTGATTGACCAACATTCTACTCCATAGGTCATAGCTGGTCTAATTGCTATTCTGTAAAAATTTTCCTTCAATTTTGTTAGCATGCGCTAGTCACAAAGGACTTTAAAAGAAAATCTCTACTTCAATCATCTTCCTTTTATCCTATGCTCTACACCTTCCTCAATCTCTCCATCCTCATAAATCATCAACCCAGGGTTTCAGAATGAATCTCTTTTTTGTATCCTTTGAGTTTCAATTCTCACAATGGTTTTAGCTCTTTGCACATGTCCGCAACTTTTGTACGACTTATTTTAAAGCGCTTAGATTCTAAAGCCTCGCACCATCCCTTAAGTTTCACTTTTGTACCATCTCCTGATTCATCCACCAACATTATATTCTCTGCAAACAACATACACCAAGGTACCTCCTCTTGAATTTGACCAATTAACTCATCCATAATTAGTGTAAAGAGATAAGGGCTTAAGGTTGACCCATGATGTAAACCTATGGTCACCAGAAACTCACCTATCCCTATACAAGTAGTTCTTACACTCGTTACCGCTCCCTCATACATGTCTTTAATGATTTCAATATATCCTGAATGATGGGTTTTTATTTTATTATTTATTTATTTATTTTTGAGAGTTATGTTATCATCTTATTGTTGGATGACTGGATGGAACAGAGGGCCAGAGATAGATGAGAACCTCATAGAATGCTAACATATAACTCATTAGTTCTCTAGTGTTCCACTAGTGCTTTTCCCCCTCTTGAGTAGTATCCCTTTTAGGGTGCTTCATTTGTTACTAAGGAATGATAGTGGGGTCTGTTGGGTACAACATTTAAACTTACATTGAAGTGTCAGACATATATGTCCATACAACATTATCCTAATTGAGGGTAGGTTTCTAAATTCAAGAAAGATATGTCCATACAACAGAATCCACAAAAGATTGAGTAAAAAGATAGAGACCTGCTTCTTGCCAAACAAGAGGTTGTCAGGTTGGCATTGGAAAGAAAGTAACGGAAGCATACTAGTATCATCAAAGGACTCAATGGCATGGCGGGGCAGGGCGGGGCGGGGGGGTGGGATTGCCATAGCCCAAATGGCTAGATCACAGTGACAAGAAAGGGAGAGTGAGGAGTTAAAGAACTAAAGTTTCTCTCTCTCTCTCTCTCTCTCTCTCTCTCTCTCTCTCTCTCTCTCTCTCATTTCCTTAATTTTTATTCTTTGCTTACTTCATCTTTTTTCTTCTTTTTTTTTTTTGGCTTACAACTAAACCTACCGGCCCAAGGATCAATCCCTGGCAGCCGTGTGAAACTTAGTGCCGATGCCACTGATCTATCAAGGCATTGGTTTTGTTCCTTGATCTTTACTTATCAATCTATCATAAGAGATAAACAATGCTTAGGAGAAGAGAATAAAATGGAATTTCGTGCCTCTCAAAGTAGGGTTGTAAACGGGTTGGTGGTGGACCCGGAACCGTAACCGTTAAGGAGAAGGTGGAACCAGATCCGGACCCGGAACCATTTCAGAACTAGTTTCTTGGCTCCGGAACCGGAACCAGAATCATATATGGGACGGGTCCGGATCCAGATCCGGGTTTACGTAGAGAATGATATTAAAAAAACATGGTTTTTATGAGAGATTTTCGAAAATTGAGGTAATATATCGGGTCTCGAGGTCCACGGTCCAAAAACAATGTGGAACCGGACCTGGACCCATTTACTTATCGGGGCCAAAATAAGGATCCAGACCCGGTTTTTAACAGGTCAGAACCTCCGGGAAATCGGAGAATTGGGTACCCATTTACATCCCTATCTCAAAGTGGGGTCGATCCTGTTTATAGATTGCATACTATCATATACAATAAGTTACATTCAACAAATCTATGGCTATTACAATCCCCCAGTCCGGGTGATTACAATCCTAATTGAATGGCTATTATATCCACTTGATTAGGGTGATTATATTCCTAATTGAATCTTAGAGATTTGTGTGGTTTATGGTACATGTGGTGGCCTGCCAAGCTAATTCTAATGTGCCCCCCAAATTGTTGCTGGGAAATCAATGGACATTAATTTGCTAATAAGAAACTGATGCTGCGAACTCATCAAAGCTTTGGTGAAAACATTATGAAGCTCAGTAGAAACATAGGGAAGAGTGATTTCTTTTTTTTTGAAAAGTATCAAGGATGAAGTGGCAGTTGACCTCAATATGCTTGGTCCTTTCATAAAAATAGGATTAGCTGAAATTTGAATAACAATTGTGTTATCTGCATAAAGAGGTGTAGCTAGGATTAGTTGCAATTTGAATAACAATTGTATTATCTGCATGAAGAGGTGTAGCAGAATCTTGATCGAATTCAAGTTCAAATTAAGCCACGAAGCCAAAATATTTTGGAATGTGTAGAGGACATGGCTTGATATTCAGTCTTTGGTGAGGATTTGGAGATTCTCTTTTGTTTCTTTCACTTCCATTATATTAAGCCATCACCAAGGAATAGAGGTGAAAACTGGACGGCCCGGCCAGGCCCGACACGCCGTTGACTAGGCCATGGCCTGGCCCGACACATCCCCGCCTGTTCCAGGCATGGGCTGGGCTGGGCCAGCGAGCCATTGCTCGTGTCATGGCCCATGAATGGGCATGGTTAGGCCTAGGCACGACTCAACCTGACACAACCCGGCTAGCCCGAGATGGCCCAACATCCACATAAAAACCTCCTCAAAATGACTAGGCCGGGGACCATATTTACAATTGTCTAAACATATTTCTCCAAAGTGCAAAAAGTGTCTTCCTTGAAATCTGATTCGATCAAAAGATGCAACCCTAGTTTCCAAACAAGTGATATCACTCCAGTTTGCTTCTCTTTGTATATACAGAACCAGATCATGAAATTATATAAGAGAGTAGTTGTACAGAAGAGGGCAGATTGTACCAAAAAAGTCATGATGTAGTTGGATGTTTTGGGCTATAGCATTCAATGGATTCAAATGGAGAAAACGGTCATATGATCACAAAGATCGGTGGCAATCTTCTTTTGTCATCTTCCATTGGTCCTTATTGCATGTGGAAAAAAAAAAGAAAAAATGAAAGCCCATGGGCCACCTAGCTCAGCCCTTCCTAGCCCAAAGTAGCCCAGCCTGCCCAGCCCTGCTGGGCCAACCCCCAACCAACCTAGGCCTGGCCTGGCATGGCCCAATTTTCACTCCTACCAAGGAACATGCACCATCTTGTGGTTGATCTTTGAGTGTTTGGACATCTAGCCCAATGAGCATCATAATAGCTAGGAAGGCAGAGGTCTGAGCCAAATGACAA
The DNA here is from genome assembly GCA_028538565.1 of Umbellularia californica. Classification (NCBI taxonomy): domain Eukaryota; kingdom Viridiplantae; phylum Streptophyta; class Magnoliopsida; order Laurales; family Lauraceae; genus Umbellularia; species Umbellularia californica. The sequence continues at coordinate 21,000,040 of JAPQWN010000006.1, forward strand.
AAATATCCCATGAGCCGGCGAACCAAGAAGATATCAAACAATCCATTTGATTGCAGCCATGTGAACATGTCAAGGATTCATCATGAATTGACTCATGAGTTTAACAACATGAACAATATCAGGCTGGGTGATGGTCAAGTGGACGGGGCTCCTAACAAGCTGACAATAAATTGTAGGATCCAAAAGAAGATCTACTTCATCATGTTTATAGTTAACATTAACTTCCATTGGAGTGTTCACCGGAGTGGAGTTTTGAGACGAGCAAGTCCAATAAGGTCTTTGGTGTACCTGTGCTGATTAATAACGAGACATTTGGATGAAGTATGAACCTCACGACCCAAAAAGTATATTAGAAGACAAGATCCTTCATGTGAAAAGAGGCATGCAAGGAGCCCTGAAGATAATGGATATTAGTGGAATAAGACCCGATGATAATGATGCCATCAACATAGATGAGAAGAATGGTGACCCCTTATTTGTTCGCTAAATAAACATAGAGGTATCATATTGACTTTGTTAAAAATGCGATTGAATAAGTCCATAAAGTAACTGCTGTAATCTGCATAAAGTGAAGATGCATGTAAACTTCTTCCTTAAGATCACCATTGAGAAAGGCCTTGTTGACATCCATCTGAAAAAGAGGCCATGACTGAGAAGTTGCAATTGCTAAATTGTGCAAACCGCGGTCATTTTTGCAGTAGGAGCAAAAATTTCTTCATAATCAATCCCATATTCTTGTCGATTTTGGACATCCACTAGCTGTGCTTTATAGCGATCCCATGAGCCATCTAATTTTAACTTGAGTGAATAAATCCATTTACAGCCAATTGGTTTTGCAGATAAAGGACGAGGAACGATGCCCCATGCATGATTAAATTGAAGAGCCTCAAGTTCCTCTTGCATCGCTTGTTTTCAATCATCATGCCTTATAGCCTGCGAATAAGAGTTAGGAATAGACAATAAAAACAAGGTACAATAAATAATGATGGAGAAAAATGAGCAGGAGGATGAAAAAGTTGAGCGGACATATGAATTGATAAAGTCACATGGTTGGGATTAGGCTCCTAGAGGGGTTGTTCGGGAGGTGGACCAGATGCAATGTCCTCTTGATGATTTTGACAAACATAAGTAATCCCTGGTTTAAAATATTCAATTCTAGGAGATTAAAAGAAGTTGAGGGAAATAGGAGAGGAGAAAGAGGAAGCAATGTTTTGTTGAAAAAAATATTGACTTTCAAGAAAAAAAAACGTTGTGAAGACGCTAACGCAACAAACTTTGGCACCATTACAAAGATATCCATTTTGGTGAGAAGGATAGCTTAAAACACGTTTTTCCGATTGGGCCGAAATTTTTGTTGGTTCATGAAGTAGAAAACGGACAAAATAGACATGGCCAAAGGTACAAAGGCCTTCATATTGACGACTTTTTGCATCAAGATGAAAACTAAGGAGACAGGTTCTGAAGTTTGGAAGATGGAAAACGGTTAATAAGATGAACTGTTGTGGAGAGAGCTTCAACCCAGTAAATGGATGGAACAAAGGATCTAACAAGGTCTGGACTACGTAAAAAAGAATATGATTTTGGGTGGGACCGGACCTAAGCTCAAGCTAGAATATTAGTGGCTAAAAGTTGGGCTTGGTCAACTAGGAACCTTTCTAAGTTTGCTCAACCTAGGGTTGAGTTGGTTGTTTTGAACTTAGTCCGGAGGAGCTATGGTTGAGGTCCAATTGAGTTGTTGAATTGACTTGTGACTTGGCTTATATGCTTGTGAGCCGACTTGGTCGCAGATGTTTATATCCTATATCAAGAACAAGCAAAAAAAAGGAATGTGTATACCATTCATTAGATGAATGGTATAAGTCTCTCTCTCTCTCTCTCTCTCTCTCTCTCTCTCTCTATATATATATATATATATAGTTATGCTACAAAACTCCTCGGGCGTGAAAAATGCTTCTCTTTTAGCCAATAAAAGTGTGACACGTGTCATTAGTGATACACATATCCGATTCTCTCTCTTAAATATTTTCCTACAAAGGTGGATCTCTTAAAATACTAACAAATCATTGGCTATTAGAGGCAGAAACTCCCCTTTTGAGATAGGGGAGTTTTTGATAATTTCCCATATATATATGTATATATAACACTGAAACTCTGAAATTACAATTTAAAAAAAATTATGTAATTTTAAAGAAAGAGTAATATTCCTGCGATTAGGGCCAACTTGGGGCCCTATAGATCACGGGACATTTGTGGGATGGAAAGATCTAATCATGGACCCAGCTATCAAAAATGGGGTCAATCTCATGCCTTTAACCCCTTGATCCATGACCCACAAGTTTCACAGTTTTCTGTTAAAAAGAAAAATTGACCCATGATCCAACAGTCCGGTCCATTCAAGTCCAGCTGACCCATCAGGTTAGAGAACTAACATTTTGAAAAGCCCACTGGGTCACGGCTCGAGCCTGCTCTATTTATAACAAAATGTGACCAGAGTCGTACTCATGAGTCATACCTGTTGCCACCCTTGCATTGCATGCAAGCGAAAGTGGCCGTAAAAGCCATGAATAACTTCATCTGAGAAGTTGAGTCCAAGCCACTTGTTTTTGAACTAGTGAAGGATTCTAGTGGAATGAAGGTGGCGATTATGGGGTGATCACTTCTCAAAGTGCATTTGACTACTGTGGGCTTTAGACTATTGTGGGATTTATAATGCATATTAAAAATGTCAAGCATGATGGTCCGTATTGATTTTGATTATATTACTTTTCAGATTTTATTTTGCATCTTTGCACATAATTATATGCATATTGAACATTTGGGCCTTCTAAGAGATGTTCTCTTCTTTCAAATGGTAACAAACCCTCTTGAGACTTCGCCCTTTCTCTGACTATGGTGTGTGAAATATTACCTTTGAGTTTCGGTATCTCTTCTCATATCAATAACTGGTTTCCTGACTGGTTTCTCTTTTTCTGTTTCAGGAAGTAATTGATACATCTGGAGGGTAAGAACCACAGCTTGAACGTTTGTTCCTTTCAAGGAAGTTTGTTGCTTTTTCTTCCAGGTTTTCTAAGTGTTTTGTGATTGTTGTTTATTTATTTATTTGCCTTCCTGATTTAAGAACTCTGTTCATCAGGTGTGGTGCTAGCTTCTCAATTGAGATTGTATCAGAACAATTTGAGGGGAACAGATTGCTGGAGAGGCATCGGCTGGTGAATTCTGCATTGGAAGAGCAGATGAAAGACATCCATGCACTATCCATAAAGAAAGCTCTGACCCCAGCTCAATGGCAACCACAAGATGAGCCAAAGGAAGCGTAATCTGCTTCTCATTAATATAGTTGTCTTAAATATCAGTATAAGACTTGGCATAAAGGCATTGGAAATACATGTTCTGTGACACAGCTTGATCACAATGACATGCTTCTAGTAATGGTGCCGATAAACGACACTCATGTTTGTTCATTTTTTGTGAATTTTATCTAGGATTACCCTGCACACCTCTTCTTTTATGCCCATGGGTCCAATCACCCATTTACTTGGATGGTTGTGACCATCTGGCTCTAGGAGATTTCATATGATTGTCATTGTGCAGTCCACCATAATGCAGATTAGATCATTGATTGGTAGTCCAACCTGTTCAAACAAAAAAGGTGCAAGCAAACCTAGAAGTTAATGATCTTGCCATTGTATAAAAACCTCATTTTTATGATGGGCAGGCATTTTTGTGACCTCTACTGCACTTTGTTAACCCTCCTTACCCTAGAAGAGTTATGGTGGGATCACAGAATATGACCCAAGAAAAAAAAAAAAAAGGGAATGTCGGAAGATATAGCTCCTTGGTAGAAAGAAAATTTTGCCAGATATTAATGGTGGATGGGATCTCCAATTATTTGAGAGAGAGAGCAGTTTCAGATAATATAGGTTCAGGTTCGGAGATTTTAGCTGTGAGATTTTACTATTGGAATAATATCTTTGTGAGTTCTTAATGTCGGTTCCAACCCGGATAAAGGAGGCTTATGTTAGGTTGACAACCAACGTAAAATTTTATCACAACCCATTCATGGATTTTGAGAAAATAACATTCCGTGATCTCAAGATTTGACTTAGGATGGATTAGAATGGAGAAATAAAATTCATGTGACTAACCCAACATAGTTGGGACTAGGCTTTGCTGATGATAGTTTCACTGTTGTTTTCCTAGAAACTCGGTCACAAGCATCAAATGTATTTCGGTCATTAGACAGCAGATAGGTTAGTGACCAAGACCCATCTAAATAGTTTAAGCTTATTTTAACCGAGAAGGATCTATCTCTAATGGATTCAAATACCAAAGCTAAACAGTAATTCATTGCCAGATATTAATAGTGGATGGGATCTCCAATATGTGTGTGTGTGAGAGAGAGAGAGAGAGAGAGAGAGAGCAGTTTCAGATAATATAGGTTCAGGTTAGGAGATTTTAGCTGTGAGATTTTACTATTGGAATATCTTTGCCAGTTCTTAATGCCGGTTCCAACCCGGATAAAGGAGGCTTGTGTTAGGTTGACAACCAAACGTAAAATCTTGCCACGACCCATTCATGGATTTTGAGAAAATAACATTCTGTGATATGAAGATTTGAATTAGGATGTATTAGAATTGAGAAATAAAATTCATGTGACTCACCCAACATAGTTGCAACTAGGCTTTGATGATGATAGTTTCACTATTGTTTCCTTAGAAAACTCGGTCACAAGCATCAACTGTATTACGGTCATTTGACAGCAGATAGGTTAGTGACCACGACCCATCTGAATAGTTTAAGCTTATTTTAACCAAGAAGGATCTATCTCTAATGGATTCAAATACCAAAGCTAAACAGTAATTCATTGCCACCTAGAAACCACTGAAAAAATAAGCCAAAGCCAGGAACTAGAAATTTTCCCAACAGAGAGATGAAATGTGAATTGCTCGAGGCTGGAAATTCCGGATGTATTTCCCACACAAGGATATGCAATGCGGGTCAGTGAAGGAAAAAGGGTCCACCTCAAACTTCACATCCACAAGAAAAGTTATTACTCCTATCAGAATTTCAAATACCATTTTGAGAATAATATGGCTTGACTGCAAAATCATGTTTAACTTTCAACCATCTGATATGAAGATATTTATCACTAGAGCATTCCATTAATAACTTGGAGATTTCCCAAAATCTGGGTTATTATCCGGTTTTAATAGGAAAATCCTGCAGAAAATAAAATAATTAAAAATAGAAAACACAGTAAAGGGGGCATTTAATATATTAAAAGACATGATTTTTTTTTTATAAAATAAAGAGATGGCAGTAAAATATCGAGATATTATCGGGTTATTTTCAATTTTCTATAATATTTTAATTTCTTGTGATAAAAACGGGTTATTGAAGTTTCTAAAATAGAAGGCATAATAAAGCAAAACACTAGCGAAATTTGCAAGGGTGCACTAGACCAGTTAACAAGCGACATGCATAACCTATAACAAAAATGTTACAACAGATAATAATAAGATATAGTAGAGATGGATCGTGAATAATAAGATAAAGAAGAGATGGATCGCCCGAGTCATAGGTCACGCTTATGTTAGACTTAATTTGCAGATCTTATGACCAACCTTGAACACCAATGGTCCCACCAAGAACACGATATTATTGATGGCCAAGAGTTTGATTGGAGCATGTTGCCTTAAAAATAGATTGTATTCCTAACTGAGATTTGCATGCAATATATAGAAACCAATAATGGGATGCAGATGACTGTTAGAGAAATTTGAAATGACCTTGGGAATTTGCTAAGAAACTCTATGAAACCTTTTAGTAAGAGTTGTTTCAGAAGGAGTTATTCTATTGGGAAAGAGGAATATGGACCAAATTGACCCAGTTTAAAATAAATATTGGGTCAGCCAAAATAAATGACAAAAGATAGGCTTCTCAGTCAATCCAAATGTTCTAAACCCAAGGCCAAGCATGTCTTTTCACACCATGTCAATGGATGTATGCAACTAAGCATATATAAGTGCCATTTTCATTTCAATCAAATCCGATGTGGGATTCTAGTTGTTCTTTCCCATTTTAAAAACTTCCAACATTTCCCAACAATTTTCAAAATTCCTTACAATCTCCCACAACTTTGAAAAATAACAAGTAAAGGGCATATCGTTCTGGGCCTCAGAAATTAATGCATAAATGAGGATCTCTTTAGACTTGAACCCCCACTTAGTCCAAGTACATCAAAGTCTATCAAGGTACTTAGAGCTTGTTTGACAAATCTTATCTATATGAAACAAATCTGTTTCAAATAGCCCTATTTGAAACAATGTTCAAGAAATAAGTTTGTTTGGCAACACACACACACACACACACACACACACACACAAAAAAGAAGAAAGATTGAAATAGATTTTTTTTTAAGTCAATTGTTGATTTTCTTTTTTCAAGATTTCTTGAGATCCACGAGGAATCAAGCATTGAAATTTGAACCCAGAGTTGTGTTTAGCCTTATAAAGAGAATTAACGATTTGGGTCTTCCGTTTGGGGGCCACAGACTTCAAAAAATTAGATATAAAAGTTTGAACTTATTATAAATGTCTAAAAATATATAATGATCCAACGGTCGAAATTTGGATCCATAGCTATGTATGATCTCCTAAATACATCCAACAGCTTGGATCATGATTTATGGACCCAAGAAAAAAAAACCAAACTGCTTGTGGAGACATTGAAAACCCAGCCAATAACACACTGTACATCAACGGTCTATATTTTTTAGGAAATTCCTCAAGTTCCAAAGGAGTCAGAGGCTAATTTTTGAGCTTGTAGTTGTTTATGGCCTTCCAAAAAGGATCGACGGTTCGGATCATGATTATGGGGCCCATGAAGTTAAAAAATGTACATCAAATGGTTTATATTTTTTTTCAAATATCTCGAGATCCAAACATGATCAACACCTAAAATTTGACCCACGAGTCATGCTTGGCCCTTTTAACACTTCCAACAGTTTGGATCGTCATTTAGGGTTCCAGACTTAAAAAGAAAAAGAAACGAACGGTGATGAAAAGTCACACCTAAAATACTATAGCCGCGCACCTCTACGGTCTACGCGCTTTAGACGCCGATCTCTATTTTGATTATTCTGGATTTTAGGGTCGTGCGAAACTAACGTTAAATGTCTTAATGAGGCTTGAATCGGAGAGTGTCAACTTAGTTACTAAACGTTTTATTGTCATTTTCAAACCACTTTAAGGTAATAAGTGCGTTGAATAAGAATGGCCAAATGGGCACTTAGTGAACTTCGTCTTGAACTAAGGACCCCATTTGATAAGTGATGCGGATGGACCTCAGGCAACATGTCTAGGGCCCAAGTAGATTTAGGATTCTTAATTCAGGAATTATATGTTAGTTTCAAATATTACTATAATTAGGATTTGGTTTCCAATATTATTCAGTTTCGTAGTTTAATGTGTTTTCTTAGTTACTGAGTTTTCTTTCTTATTTATATGCATTGTAAGAGGAGAAATTCTTAGAGTTGATTAATTGAGTTTGGGCTTTCCCAATGAGGTGCGTCCTCGCTATCGTCTCTACTGAGACTTTTGAAGTGTCCTCATACATGTACTTCGGCGTTGATTGTACTTTGGACTTCCCCGCAAGTCCTAACCCTAGGGTCTGCATTAGTTTGGTACCAGAGCGAAGATCCACATCGCTCTAATCCATCTCCGATCATCGATTGGAGCCGATCCATCATCCACCACTCCCATCATCACCATCAACCCCTCCCAGAATCCACAGATCTTCTTCTTTGTCCACCCCAACCCCACCCGCCCTCCACTATCCCACAATCCCACCACGAGATCTCTATCGAAACCAAAACCCACTCGACCACTGTCCCGAACCCCGGCCAATACCCTAAACAGCCGAGCCTTATCCCACCTGACTCACATTCCATTCACCAAAACCCAATTCAAAACCCCTCCACCGACGCCCCCTATGCCAAAATTCCTATCACCATTCCAAAACCCCACCTCCTTTCATTACAGAGAGCCCAACTAGACCCCTCCCTAATTTCCCAGCACCATTGAACCCCCAATCCCATAACCCGAAGCCCTCTGACCTTCACCAATCCCCTTCCAAACTCATCACACACAGTCCCTCATTCCAGAAAAAAGAGGTTCAAAATGATCTTAATGATAGGTTCTCACGTATCATCAATAGGTGTCCATCAATAAAAACCGACATCAAGCCAAATATTTTAAATTTTCAAGAGAAATCTGAATTGAAATCTGAAGTCTATCAAATTAAAGATGAAAATACAGAAGAAGATCGATCTGCTGAAAATCTGACTCCAAAATCCAATTTGGAGGAAATGTCAGATAAAGGTCCAGCCATTGAATTAGGGAACATATCACTTGTTCCATTGCTTTCACAAGAATATATGTAATGACCCAAGCTCGCCATGCACATGATATTGCCTGCTTTGGCTCATGGGGGTCCAAGTCAATCTTGCCTCACAGTTTTAAAAGGCCTCATGCAGAGTGGAGGGCCAGGTCGTAGTCATGTTTTCGATGTGGGACTTCTACACCACTGCATACCGAGTCGTAGTCGAACCCAACGCCCCTCTACAGGGGAACCACAGGCGTGACATACTCCCCCACCGGAAAATAGAGCCGTCCTTGGCTCTAATACCATTTTTTTTCTTAATTGTAGTGGGGAGTTCATGCATGTTAAAAAACAACGGTTTCTCCTCCTGATTGATTGTTCGTCTCCTACGGTTTAAAGTTCCTTGCATATGTTGCTTAAATGACTTCTCCTCATGTTTGATTCTTTCTCTTGGGGCTTTTAGTTCCTACTAAGTGATGCCTACTCAGATGTAAGTTGTCACTTATGGGACCATTAGCCACAATGTGTCTTGGTAAAACATCAATTATGGGGCCACATGTATGCAAGAGTGTTCTACCTAAGCCTCAGAAGCGGTTCCTTTCTATGCTTCAACTTTCTTTGTCCGATTTGTGACTGCATCTTCAATTAGGTAGGTGTTCAATCTTTTTGTGTTGCAATGGAGAGGTGATGCATGTTGGTTTGGTAGAATGGGATTTTATTTTAATTTCTGGTTTTATTCCTTTTCAATTGTACTGAGGATCTAACGTGTGTTGATTGGGTTGGATTTAGTGTTCGTCGATAGGTTTTTCTTTATTCATAATTAATGAGATTCAATTTTATTTGATGGGGTTATTTTCTTGTTAATTGATGTGGAGAATTCATGCAAGTTAAAAAAACAGCGGTTTCTCCATCTGGTTGATTGTCTGTCTCTGCTGCTCCACACCTAGTTGATTGTTTGTCTCTTGCTGCTTCTCGTTCCTTCAATATGCCATTTACATGACTTCTCCACCTCCTTGATCATGTCTGTTGGGGTTTTTAGTGTGTTTGATGTGCTGCCTGCTTAGATGCAAGGAGGATCCTCAAATCCTAGAAAGCATTTATTTAATTGATGTTCAACAACTTTTAGTTTTTGATTTTATATTCTTATATTCTGATTTCTTATTTATATTATGCAATTGGTTGTCTTAATGATGTTTATGTTGGTTGTAGCTTACTAGTTTAGGTTTTTAACCTAGATTTTCTAGTTTAGGATTATTTTTTAAAGTGTGTGAAGACTGTAATTAATTAATTTTTCAGATTAGTTGGTTGGTTCTATAGATTCTCTTAGGTTTGTTTTAATTTTAGCTTTTTTTTTGGACAGGTTCAAGTTGATTTGCTTCACACTCCTTGTAGAATGACCCTGTACTCCTCGGGTTATTACTACATCATTGCCTTGCGCTTGGGGTTAGCGATTATGAAGCCTTTTGAGATGGTGGCTGCATGCATTTATAGGAGAGAGCTAGCTCTCCATCTGATGATGAAAGCTTGAGCTGACTCGGACTCTTCTTGCTCTGTATTGATAAGGAAGCCAAGAGTCACACACTAGTCCTCTTCTCGGAAGTGAAGTAAGAACTTCTCTTCCAAGACTGCACATGAAGGCATGGAATTCTCTAGTAGTTGTTTATACTAGTCTAAAGCCACTCCTTTTAGGTGCTGATGAAGAGCCTCATTCTCCATGTATCATTATCGAGCATACTCCCAATCAATGACTTAAAGTGGACTATGTGTTGATAAGTTAAGCCTTTTCTAAATTAAGACTAAAAAGTTGGTTGTTTTGAATTTGGATGGGTAGGGGACCAAGTCCATATCTAGTGGATACTTGTGTAGAATCCCTTTTTTCTTCATTCTTACTTCATCCTTTGCTTTGGCCATCATTTTTGTGACTTCTTTGAAAGTCTTGGGTTTGTTTGGATTTGCTTAACGGTTGGTGTTTGAAGAACTATTTCCAGTTGGACCGAAGCCTTTCATTTTCTCTATCAACATTTTGACTTGAGCCAGGAGTTGATCGATCTTTTCTTCATTCTTTTTTACCGATACTTGACTCTTTTTATTTGAGAGAGGAGGAGGTGGCCGTTGTAAGATCCCCGACCTTAAATGTGTCATTAGTTCAATTAATTATCATTTGAGTTAATTAAGTGGGTTTACTGCTTAAGTTTATTTTATCATTAGGAAGATGTCCGCAAAATTTCATGCGATTTCGAGCACGTTTGACTGTAGCAGGGGGTAGTTTGCAATTTAGGGGAAATTAAGTGAGTTTTCAAAAAATTTAATTTTCGTCAATTTCTGGGTTTCATTGGAAAGGTCTTGTCATCCTCATAGATTTCCGTTCTTGACTCGTCATGTTTTGATGCCTCTAAGTCAGTCAATTATCGTCATATCTCCAATTTCGTTCTGTTTGGACTCAAATGCAAGATTTTGAAAATATCCCTTTATAAGCCATCATTCACCAACTCCTTTTCTTTCGTTCAATTCCTTCTTGCATGAGAGCTCCTAGAGTCTTCCTCTTCTTCATCTTTCATCAACCAAGAGATCAAATTCAAGCTTAAGAGCTCATTCCAAGGCCATTTTACCCCATCTTCTTCTTCCTCTTACCTTCCTCTCCTCATAGCTTTAACTTGGTAAGTTTTCCCTAACTATATCCCTTTCAATTTCATTTCTTAGCTTCCCTTAGGTCTTGCATGTTGATGCATTTCTCCTTTTCTTACTTTTTGGTGTTATAGAAGTGGATTGGGAAAGGAATTGGAGTGTGGGGTAGCTTGACTTGTGGGTAGGGCTTCTTTGGAGCTGCTTCTTCTCATTTCCCTCTTCTAGCCCCAAGGAAAGTAGATTTGCTCTGTCTAATTGACTTGCATGTGGAATTACTTGATCTATTGATGATTTAATTGTCTAGACACAAGAGAATTCCAAGATTGTTTGCGGTTCAAATTGATTGACATGCTAGATTGTGAGTTAATGTAATTGGACTTGAAATGGATGGGTGGGCTAGGCTTATTGGAGGAAATTGAATGCCAAATATCTTGAGGGAATGAAACTCTGAGGCATTGGTTGAAATGCCCATTTTTTTTCACCAAAATGAACTCAGAATTTCATTCCAGTAGACTTATAACGAGTTACACGACTAGCCGTAAGCCAAACAAGTTTTGTTTGTCTGTCAGAAATTTCGCAATCTGTAACACCCATTTTTTTCCAAATTTTTTTTACGACGACCTCACGACTAGTCATGACAAGACATAATACAGAGTGCATTTTGTCTATCAGCCAATCTGAGAGTGCTCACTTTTAGAGTTGTTCTACGGCTAGTCGTAGGGTACTTACGGCTAGCCATAGGTTACTCTACTACTGATTGTAAGGTCCTTGTCCTTCTTTTTGAAAGGGGACTTCTAACCTAGGTTTGGGCATTATGTTTGGTACTCCTTGACCCTAACCTTGCATGACCATTATGGGAAACTGAATATGAAGCATGATGAGCTTGGTGTTCTTCATCAGTTGTTCTAGGATTGTGTAAGGTCCATACTTGAATTGAATTCGTATGACGAATCAAATGCGTATGGAACTAAGGCCATTGGTGCACATTAACTTTGGAACACCAAGGACTCACCAAAAATGGCATTGATGCCTCAGTCTCCATACGGACTCGGTCAGGAATGCGTACCGCACACAATTAACAACCTTTGACTAGGTTTGGCTTGTACCTTTTCCTTGACTTGTAATTTGGTACCCGTTGCTATTCGTATCCCTATACACTCCATTCATAATACATATGTTAACTTGTATACATAATTAATTTAGACTTGAAGAGTTATTATGGACTGAACTTTGAGTGTATCCGTAGGGCCCTTTGTATTATCTTGAAGTAGATGGAAACATGTCCCAAGACCAGGTATTGATGTATAGATATCATTGGAGGACTACTCGGTCTAGATAGTAGACTTCTCTTGAAATAGGCTTGACTCAGAGTAAACTTCATCGTGATTGTGTTGTATCTTGTATTCTAGCTAGATGTGCTTGTCTTGGATTCCATGTTAGGCACTGTGTAGCCATATATTGTTCGACTACAGTAGAATCCACTATGGGGCGGACTTCATCCATTGACCATATGCAGTTTGGTGTTTTTGGTGGCCCGGATACTTGGACACCTAGGGTAGGCAGACGGCTTTGGACGTCGTTCACAGGCGTAAGCGAGCGGCAAACGGCTTGGATGCCGTTGCTATCCCTGGTAGGTGGCTTGGACATTACTAGAGTTGGACTTTGGGTATTGGCAGGCGGCTTGGACGTCGTTAGTACCCTCAGGAGGTGGCTTGGACGCCTTTGGAGTCTCCTCTTGTATTGCATAATTCATCGTTGGTAGTTGCTACTGCAGGATGATGTTAGGATTACTGTTCATATGATTCTTGTATTCTATTAATGCTTACATGCCTACCTTCTTATTCTTGATGTCACGTGATTTATTACTCTTCCTTATTCTTAATTTGAAACATGTTACATCTTTTATATATTACTTATCTTCTTTCCAACTCGTTTTTAACTTTGTTTACCTTGGTGTGTATACGACACCACCTTCCACCCAGAGCTAGAGGTTGAGGCGATCTAGGAGGATCCTTAACCAGAGGATGAGCATGAGTGGTGTGCCAATGATGTAGTGTAGCATCGTCCTTCCCGGCACATAAGAGCCTACATGGGGACATCTATCATATCACCTTTTGTTCTTTTGTCATATTTTGTATATCTTTTGTACCATGGCTTAGGTTTTGGGATATCCCCGTTGTTTATAAAACCTATATGTCTTTTGTATTTAAAACTCAAATATAAAAATGAGATACATATTTCGCGCTGAGAGTTGCTTATTAAATTTATTACATTGTTATTGTATTAAGTTCCACAGTTAATCAAATATGAGGTTCAAATATTCAATCCTCGTAGGACTTAGATCCTTGGACATAATTGGGCGAAGAATTTTAATTAGCCCTAATTTCACACCTTGGATCCGGTTTAAGCACTAATCGGCTCTGGGGGCATAACAATCGTTAGGGCTAGTCATCTTCTCCATCAAGAATTGCAACTGGGCTGCAATGAAGTCAATCATTTTGCCTTGTTACTTGACCATATCATGGAGATAGTGCTTTCCTGATTTTCACCTTCCTCCTCATTTAAAGATTCTTTTTCTTCCTTCGGATTTGTCCCATATTCACTGCCTTTTGCTGCGAGCACGACATATTGGCATGGATAGATTGATGAGATAGTTCGAGGAGAAGAATTGCCCCAACCCTTAGAGTGACTTCCAGGTCGTCTTCTTGGTTTGTTTCAACATGAACGTTCAAAGTATTGCTGGAGCTTGAGCTTGAGCCAAACCCTTGAGTTGAGCCCGAGCCATGCTTTTGTTGAATCGCTGCACGAGTCTTGTCTCAACGATGTTTATAAGGGCCAAGTCAATATCTGTTTCCTTAATCCCTCATTTTTTTAGTCATCTTGCATTAGGCCTTCTTTGCATGCCTCTGACGGCAAGATAAGGCCTTTTTCTTGATTTGGCTAACCGACTTTGTAGCCAAAGTCCAATGGGTGAATCTTACCACCATTGGCTTGGAATTTCCCATTGTCTAGTCTACATTTGCTAGCTCGTGGACTTGGAAGGAGAGGATATCTATATCACCCTCTTGGACTTGTTTCGCCTTTTTGTGGCGAAGTTGGTTCTTAAACTGAATTAAGTCGATCGCATCATTGATGATGAGCCACATAATTTACTTTCAATGCTTTGTTTGCACTAACTTTAGGAATGAAGGCGAGGGAGTATGCCGACCACTTCTGAGGCTAGAGGCCTTTTGCCGAGTTTTGACCCTCTTTTTGGGTGAGAGGCTAGGAGAGTTTGTCTTCAAGAGACCACGTATTGCTTTCAGGGATGCAATATTCTTGTTGAGCTTTCTACCACTATAGGAAATGATGGAGATCTTGAGCCATTTGTAGATTTTGCCTCTTACCACCCTTATGACCGAGTCGATCTCGGACTTCTTTCCGAGCTTTGTTGACAGCGTGAATGCAATCAGTAATGGCATGAGCCTTGTTATCAGCTTTAGAATTTTGATCCAAGATTTAAACTCTCCTTGATCCCTACTGCTCTTTGGTGATGCAAGGGCAACAGTTGCAACTGCTATGTGCAGGTGCCTTGGTTTGGGTTGCTCTTGGACCCTTTCAAAGACATCGAATGAGTTCTGGGCATATTTAGATACCCAAGGCTTGAGCTCTTCATTCTTCTTGGCTGCTTTTGGTTTTTGTGGCCTTTGGGCCATTATAGCCTTGTTTTTACATGAGAGAGTGGTGCTTTTAACTAAAGAAAGTCTTTGAAACACCGAGACCCTTAAAGTGGATGAATTAGTCTCGGTTTGGGCCTTCTTCTGAGCCATGGAGGTTGAGCCTACTTGGATTGTGGAGATCTTGAAAAGGTGCTCCTTGGCTTCATTAAAGGTGATGGTGAAAGATCCCATGGTTGGCATGTAAAAGAGGACTAAGGGATGATCAGCTTCATAATGGGAGTGCAAACTGATCATTTAGGCTCAATACCTTTAGTTGTATAGCCAACATGACCACCCTTTGGGCAAGTCAAAATGGTTTTATACATAATGCCTTAGAATCTATATGGCTATAAAATAGTAAGCCAACATGGTTGAGGAAGGCATGACTCATTCTTTATTTACACCAACTCAATTATACCAAGTACTACCCAAATATGAATAGCATTTCGATACAAAAGGGTTAACCCCTGGTAATAAAAGAGAATATCAAATCGGAGATGATCAATGGACAAAGTACATGGCATAGTTGCTCGCCCCTCTAATCACATTGATCACCACAGGACCCTATCAACTAAAGGCTCCAAGTGTTGCATATAGCCGCGAACTGTTGGCCTAAAGCCTGACTTAAGCACAATTGATATTTGATAGACTTACAGATGAATTAATTTTAAAAAGAACCAAAACCAAATTGCCATAAAAAACTACCAGACCATCGCCATATTTAACTGATTACTGGATTTGGTTCTATTATGCACTTTGAAGTGCAATAATACCTTTAGCACTTGAATTAAGTGTAATATTTGCAAAAGTGGACTTTCAAACTTTCACCAAAACCTCTGGTTAAACTTTGGAGAAACTCCATGATCATAATCGCTTAGGATACCCGAATCTAGAGTCATGTTCGACAATCTGCATTGAGCCGAACATGAAAATCATACATGCAATTGCTTTTAGTTTTGCAGTTTTTATGTAGTTTCTTATCGAATTCTTGGGTTAGTTTTTCAATGAAATTAGAAATTGGTTCTCACAAACAACGACAATTCTCCGTAGTGTGGAAATCATAAAAATATAGTGTTTAAATTCACAACATTCAAGTACAAAAAATATGAGAAAGACTTATTACATAAAAATGTAACGATTATTCATTTCTCAAATATGTTTCACATGTGTTCATGCTTTGGCCTTTTGGATGCAAGTTGTTTACAAACTCCATTTTATAACTCCTCTATCTGGCCTTAGATGATCTCAAAACGGAGCCAAAATACAAGATATAATAGTTAAATATAAAGAAAACTGTAAATAATTGTCTTTAGGAGTCCTTGTCCGGTCAATCAAATCTGGTTGGACATTATTCTTTATGTCTATATTCACTTCTCTTTTTACCCAATTTTCCTCCAATTGGATGCAAAAGAGTTTTTAAGTCCCTGTCACTGAATTGAGATGATTTTACCAAGTGATTGGATGGGTGGAGTTTGATTTCGACTAACAGTTATCTTTGAAAATCATCATTTATTTTAAAAGGATTGTTTTTGCATGGCCTTATGGAATTGCTAGTTTTTGTACCAACAAATGTCTAGGTTGTGTCATTCTGGGTCTTTGTTTGTGGAAAACAAGAATGAAGCCTAAAGGGCATGCATGCACAACAATACTTTGAAGGCCTTCTCTTTTATCTTCCAAGGTACTAAGTGAACCTATTTAGTTTACAAGTTGTTAGACAACCCTCGTAAACAATTTTCTTCTTTCTTCCAAGTTGCCCAAATGAGACAGCCCTTGTAAGCGTTCTTCTTCTCTCTTTGTGGGTTGCCAAACAACCTTTTAAGCTTCCTCAACACATCCTTTAATGCATAAAACTACCTCGAAACTTAGCAACTTTGAAATGAAAATATCGAGTAGAAATTGGCGGTATAATTGGTTTTAGATGATAAATTAAAAGAAATATGTTTGAAATATGAGCACAATAAGATGATTAAATAATGAAAGCAAGTAGGAAATTTAGAAAATGGAAAATGATAATACAATGAAAAAAATGCAAAAGATAGGTAACAATTCAAAAGGTAGGAGGATAAGGGAAAATATTTAGAAAATGAAAGAAATTATAGAAAAAGGTATTTGTAATGATCACGCTCATTTATCATGCAAGGTTAACCCAATGAGGAAAGGATCTGACTTGGCACCAAAAACTACCGCGGTCGTCAAAGAATTTATTTTACGACAGTCATATCCATCTGTAGACCTTGGAGCTGATTTTGATTTGCCTTTTTCACAAGGAGGCTATACCTGCAGAGGAGAAGAAAATCTATTCGCAGAAAAGGATGTTGGGTTGGGGATTGACAATAACAATCTTGATTCTCTACATGTAGATACCCGAAGTTGTGAAAAAGGAGGCTACACCTGTAGTGGAGAAGAAAATCCATTCGCAGAAAAGAATGTGGGGTTGGGGATTGACAATGACAATCTTGATTCTCTGCATGTGGATACAGAAAGCTGTAAAGAAGGTCCAACATGTTATAGATTAGGATTTTCCAGGCAGACTGAAAGTTATTTGGAAAAAGTACAAACTCGAAGCGCCGCTGTCACATTCCTAGACTTACCATTAAATGACACTGAAGGTGATAATCTATTTACAGATGCCACTGATGGTGGTACTAATCAGGTTACCCCAGATTTACGGAAAGAATCAGATATGATCGACACCATGCAAGCAGCAGATGATTCTCTTTCCATGCCACCCCAGGAAGATTCGCCACATGAGATGGAAGAGCATGTGTTTAATAGTCATGATACATTCAAAAGCATACTGGCCAAATTTGCAATATATAAGAACTTTTGTATGAAATTAATAAGGACCAATAGATTTGAAGCAACGGCAAGGTGTAGCCATTCTACATGTCCATAATGCATTCATGCTTCTATGGTGGAGGCTGGTCCCCAATTTTAAGTCAGGACATATTATTCAGAACATAATTGTTCAGGACCACTTAATGGAACAAAATATTCTCAGGCAACATCAGGTTTGATTGCGGAGTTTATCACAGAAAGACTTAGAATCAGGGTTTAAAATAACGGCCGTTACCGTTACATAACGGCCGTTATGTAACGGTAAAGGCCGATACCGTGCCGTTAAATTGAATATAACGCCCGCAATACATAACGGGCCGAAATATCGCTAAAATATCGGATTATAACGGCCGTTATATTGAATATAACGGCCGTACCGTTATAACGGCCGTTATATCACTGACAGGTTTTTTTTTTTTTTAAAACACGTCAGTGCCTTCTTCTTTCACCCTTTTCATTCTTCTTCTTCTTGAGAGTTTCTTAAGGCTACTTGAGGGCTGCTACAACTTCGAAGGCATGGAAAAACTTAAATCTAAGTTACTTTTGAGTGGATTTGTATGTGGGGAAAGCTAATCAAACTTAAGGGACCTCTTTGGTAATTTTTTTTTTTTTTTTGTTTGTTGGAGTTCTTTTCAAGATTCAACATCAAAATAACTTAGAGATGGTTGAAATGTGTTAGATCTATACTTTTGGAGCAAAAAAATTCAAGTTTTAACACTTTTTGTAATATTTTTTATTTTTTCATTATTTTAATCCGAATTATTTTAGATTTTTTTTTTTTTAAAGATTGTGTAATACATGGACCAAAGGCTTTATATTGAGTTAGATATGATGTTACTCACTAATTTTTCCTTAGTTCTAGTGTTTTAAGGTGTAGATCTAGATTTTTTTTATTTTAAAGATTTGGGGCTTTTCTTAATATCATTTACATTTTTTCAAATTAGTGTTCAAATGTATTAATAATGTGTTAGTTTAAAATAGATCTACACTTTTGGAACAAAAAAGTGTGCGTATTAGCACTTTTTGTAGTATTTTTTATTTTTTCATTATTTAAATTTGAATTATTATAGGTTTTTTTTTAAAGATTGTGTAATACATGAACCAAAGGCTTTATATTGAGTTAGATATGATGCTACTCACTAATTTTTCTCTAGATCTAGTGTTTTAAGGCTTTATATTAGTATTTATTGCTTGCTTGTAGACTTTAAATGTTTAACACTATTAGTTTGCCCAAAATTATGGTTGCATTATGTTAATTTTATGATATTTCAGCTTATTTTAGTATATAAATCGATACAGCAATGATATAGGATATTATAACTTGAGGGGACCGTTATTTTGCTTTGAAGTGTGCACTAATGGAAAAAAAAAACATTATTTTCTATCATTTTATAATATTCTGGATTTTTTAGATATTTTTTCGGATTTTTTTGGGGTCAAATAAAAATTCGCTTCGTAATGGGCCTGATGACCGCGAACCACGATAACCGCGAGCCGCGACGCGATGACCGCGAACCGCGATTTTAAACCCTGCTTAGAATTCATCAATATTACGGGCCAAAAGGAAATTATGTCTGACTTTCAGAGGGAATTTGGCATTGAAATATCTTACAGGAAAGCCCACATTGCAAAGGAAATAGCTATGAAACACATTCACAGTTCTTTTGAGGAATCATACAGGATCCTATGTGATTATCGTTTGGAGCTGAAAAGCACTAACTCAGGTACAATTGACAATTTCTGGACAGAAGATGATCATTCCTTTCAGAGATATTATGTATATTTTGGTAGATGTACTCAGTCTTTCATATCATCAATCAGGCCACCAATCGCCCTTGATAGGACACACCAACGAGGTAAGTACCCAGGAGCCTTACTCATAGTGGTTTGTTAAGACGGTGACCATGTGCTTTTCCCCCTTGCTTTTGCCATTTTGGAGTCTAAGTGTTCTGCGACTTGGTCATGGTTTCTAGAAAATCTGGATGAAACCTTGGAGCATGTCACAATCTTACAATAGTGTTGGATCGAATGAAGGGATTAATAAATGCCGTGAAGGATGTACTTCCAATCGCAAAATACTGTTACTACTGCTATCACATTTTACAAAATATTCAAGTGAAATTTAAAAATGATGGAATCGTCTTGAAGTTTTGGTGCGCCGGTTCAACGAGCGTCTGTGAGTACGAGAACTACATTGCAGAAATCAGATCCTTTGATGTAGGAACTCATGATTACATTAACGCGATCGGCCGCCAGCATTGGGCAAATGCATTCATTGAGGGACAACGTTATGACATGCTAACTATGAATATTGCAGATAGCACAAATAGCTTGTTGAAGGAGATTAGGGAGCTACCCATCACACAACAAATAGAGTCGATACGAACAAAATTGATGGAATTTTACCAGATCCGACATAAAAAAGGATTAAACTTGAAGACAAGAGTCGCCCCATATATAGATAAGATCATTAACCACGAGGCGGAAGCCTCACGGAGACTCCAATGTTAGTAGGCTGGAGAATTAGAGTTTCAGATTTTGTCTCTAGAGTACACAGATGTTGTTCACATCGATCGAAGGTCATGCACATACTACATGCTCTCATTGCAAGAAGCGTGGTCATAATAAACAGACATGTAGAGACCCACCTCCTAAGGAATGAATCATATTTCCCTCTTTTTTTGGATAAGATATAACCTCAAGGTGTTCACATCTTTTTTCAGATCTCATGCTTAGTGTAAATACTTATTTATGGTAGGAGAGCATATTTTGATTTATATTTTGGATGTATCTCTCGATAACTATGGGAGAACGTAATTTGTATATTTTGATGTATAGACGCAAACCAAGAGCTTAGTTTGCATATGATAATTGGGAAATTTTTTGTATATAGGCACCATCCATATAGGGTGTTTGTGTTATCTCTCAATTCACGAATACCATTGTCTCTGCTTGTTTTGTTATTTCGATATGCTTCATGCAAATTGCTCTCTTCATTTTATCCACTAACGTAGGATTAGTACCTTTCTTGTTTTTAACATCGTACTTCATCATCTGAGTTTTGTTATTACAGAGATATAAATTTGGCTGAGTACTTGTATGGGTCCTTCTGAAATTGAAGAAATAATCAAGTTTTGGACACATTTACAACTTGGTTCACAATTGTTCTCTCTTGCATGATACGTCCTTGGCCTTTTTTCCACCTGACAAATGACAATTGTCCCCTATAAATTTGGATGGAGCCACGAATATGATGCATGCTTCCCTTTTTCACGTATTGTTCTATTCTTTCAGTGCCAATTCATTCAATGGTATACCTTCGAAGAGTTTAAAACCAAGTGAAAAAGGAAGGGGTACTAACAAAACTAGTCCATATCCAGCACACTTATATAAAAGTAGACAAACTTCTTTCTCTGAAGCATAAACAAATGAAAGGCAGTTTGTATGGTCATGAAGCTAATGGAATAATTGGAATGAAATATAAATAAAATCAAGACCAACTTCTCTAATCATGAAGCATAAACAAACTCCTCTCAATAACGATTTTGACGTGATAGTTAAAGGAGAAATATGAACAACTAAACATAGACATGACTCAAAAATTATGATAACATTACTATTCAGGGTGCCAGAAAGGTATAGAAACCACCTCTGTCATCAAATAACAATAAACAAGATGCCAAAGAGACTAAGATGGTAATCTTAGAGAAGTTCAGCAGTAGGAGGAACTATCAATCGCGGCGCAAACGATCGAGCATCTTGGCAAAACTCTATCGCATCTCAGTGAATACTTCATTCACCTGCACTTCTAAACGCCCGAGACGCTCATTTAGTGCATTAATCTCCCCCTCACCTAAGTGCTTATCTTCTGATGGTCCTGTATCTGAAGGTCCAGCTACGGAAGCGCCTACCTCTAAAGGAGTAGCTCCAGAAGGGCCAGCTATATCTCCCTCATCCTTATCATCCAAATCAATAGAAGGGAAGTGGGACTTGGACTTTTTAAGGGTGAAGCGATCAATCTTCTGCTTGGGAATTATAATGTCTTCATTAGGTTCATCCAACTTATCCATGTTAACTAGCAGTTTGGAGATGAGCCCCGGGAAGGGAAGAGCTGAATTATCAGATACAGTTAGAACCTTGGCCATTCCACGAAACACCGCTAGAGGAAGGTCGACTTTCCTTTGAGTCTCGATGCAGTAAAGGAGATACCCATCCTCCTTTGTGACTCTTTTGTTAACTTTGGGGTTGACATTGTGACGGATGAAAATATTCAGTAAGCAATAGGATTCGAGCGGCTTGTGGAGGGATAGGTCACCACCAATCCAAGCGACGGGCTTGGTGGTCAATTCTCTAGCTACCAGATTGTAATTAATCTCACGATTGTCCACAATCGGGAAGTCTGCACCTTCAACGTGATGAATTTCTAGCACTTCACTTAGAAGATTAGGTGTAATTCCAAATTCCTGTCCTCAAACAAAGGTCTTAAACGAACTATTTGAAACTTCATGCATGTTAGGGTAGAACTCCCTGACCCAATTGACCACTATTTGGTAACCAAGCTCATACAGTGTAAACCATCTTCTCTGCATCCACACACCAAAATCAGTTTCATGTAGCTCATTGTAGTTGACAATTCATTCGGGCATAACAGAACGATGCTGGAACTTGTTTAGAAAGAAATTTTGGCTTGCTTCACTTAAAAATCGAAACCGATCAAAGGTAGCTCGTTGACAAGTTCTTTTGTTTCGAGGCGCCATCTCAACTAGCAAAACCTGCAAGAAACATGATACTGGAACCATCACAATGAGTGTATGAAAAGAGAATATAACAAAACATTCCATTTTAAATGTCAAAAAGAAATAAGAAATATTCGTCAATTGTAGTGAAAAAACGAACTAATAGGTCAGCACAACCCTTAAAGATCATTATTCACAATGAGTGGATTCCATCAGGCATTTACAAGCGAAAGTTTACAAATTTTTTGAACTAGACCTTCAGTTTGACTGAAATTTCACAGATTCTTTTGGCACACTTCAATGATCTTCTTTTTCATCTTTTTTTTTTTCCGTTCTTTGGTACCCTAGCCATGGGGCTTGGGACAGAATGTGAGAGCCCGCATACACACGAGAAGGTATCCCACTCAAATGGGAAGGAGGCCTGCACAAGCGGGAAGAGGTGACATCAGGGAACGAGTTTTAATTGAAACCCGATCATCCTACTCAATCAGGCTTAACCCATCCTTGCTTGGCCACGTCACTGACGTCATCTTAAGACATCTTATCCTCAGACTTCAGGAAAAAAACATACTAACCATATATAAGGCTTACACAAAGTAAAATTATATATGCTAGAAGATGTTAGACTAAACTTCAACAGATCAAAAATGAAAGCTGAAATAAATAGATCCCACTCATTAAGTTTGATGGACTACACTCCAAAAGATAGATTCATTCTAGTATGGGTAAAGAAAAAGCACTCCAGGCAAGGACTTATGATCTTAGATGTCACAAAATACTAGGAAGAGCCAACCCCAAGAGGACCAATTTAAAAAAAAATGCCAATTCCTTCACACCTGAAGATTGGATTCTGAATGGTATCTCACAATTGAAAGGGTACATTGTATGAAAGTTTTCTATAATTTTCAAATGATGAGCCCTACAAATACAATTCCTAAGGCAGAGCAAAGGGTTCAAAAGAAAATTGCATGTATCCCCTTCATGTATATGGACTGTGTCATCAACATTACAAATTAAAATTGGTGCTCTATAAAGTAAGATTAAATAGTATTGATTGGCTGATTCAGAAGAACTACAACTTATAACACACAAGATTGGGGCCCTCTTAATTGAAGGAGAATTCTCTTATTGTAAATAAGAAAATATTTCGCTGTTTTCTTATTCATCCTCAATTTCATCAGATTGAACAAGAAGCAACTCGATCTTTTAAGATGTCTAAATTGAAATTCAGATATCCATAACACCCATCACCACCCCAGAAAATAATCCAAAACAATGCACTCATGGAAAGAAAAGCAAAAGCTGAACAATCAACCCACATTATTCATAAAGAGAAAGAAATCTATAAAATACCCACCCAGATAAACCATTAGTTAAATCCTTTCTTTGTCTACCCCCTTATGGACCCAACCCACCCAAAACCCATCGCCCACCCCATCATTCTTCTTGTCTTCAACAGTTTGGGATTTTCCATTATCCTCATAGAGTTGTAACAAGAAAGGAAAATGGGGAAGAAAATAGGGAAATGGAACGAAGAAGAGAAGGAATTGAAGTATTAAAGCGATAGAATCTGAAGGAGAACATATGCAAATGTAGGTACTGTCCCAGTTCAAGTAAGAAACAGCCAAGAGTCTAAATGAAAGGGATGAAGAATAAAAGAGAGACTTACCTTTGCAAATAAAGGCAAATGGCTTTGTAGAGGTCCTAGAGGAAGAGGGGCGGAGGAGGGTGCTGCTGAGTTCTAACCTTTGGGACCTAGGGTTTTATGGAAAAGTGTAAACATACGTCCTAAGGAATAGGGGCCTTTTATCAAGCGTCTAGGTGTTTTATTTTCAATGAGTTTCTTGAGTCATAAGGCTAGACGTTCGAACTCACCTCGAAGATGTTTTTAAAGTCAATGGCCAGAGGTTAATACCTTTTTTGGATCTTAAGGACAAGGATGTCAAAGAGACCCTTGTTCAGGACCCTGTATATGTTGCATAGGTAATTTTCATGGTCATATCGGGCCGACAAAGTGAAACTTAGCGTTGGTTGGTAGGCAACCCAATATTTATTTTTTGCATCAACCCATAGTAAGGCGTTCCAATTGTTTTTCCTTGTCCATTTATCATTTCGCATTGCATATCATTAAGGACAATGTTTGATTTAGGTTTGGGGGTTTGGTATTGCATTGCACACATGTATTTGCCTGTAAATATTTAAAAAAGTAAATTTTTCAAAAAGAAAACCAAAAAATCTTTTTTTGGAGGATTTTAGCTTGTTAATAAGTTTCGAAATCTTAGTTTAGCATACTATCCAAATCCTAAAAAGAGTGTCACAAAATCAAGTCTTGAAAAAATTCTTATACATTTAGCCATATGAGTGTAGTTCAAGTGAAGAGTAGGCACATTTGAATGACCCTGACAAATCACTAGTGGCGACTAAACCAATTGAGTGTAGAGCCCTTCTATTCCTCCAGGGTAAGGACTCTTCTGCGCTAATTCCGAGTAGAATGAAGAGCTACTCAAACTCGTAGTTTTCGTCACATTTCTTTTATCTCATTAGTACATATTTCTTTCCAACCATTGAGGGTGTCATCAAAATTGTGAACTAACCTTGACTTGTAGCTTGTGAGCACCTTTCTAGACTTGAAAGTGATGATAGGCAATCTAAAATTAAAACCCCATGGCCATTAAAAACCTACGCATAAAAACATTTCCATTTTAACCCTTTTTGAGCTTTTATCCTTTATACATTTTTCCTTAAAAATTCCCAAAGCCTCTCCAGCCAAATAAAGACCCTTCAACCCATTATTTTTTAGAAGTGTAAGGAAAATATGAAGAAAGAAGGAAGTGTGCATTGTTGATACTTCACATGATCTATCCAAGGAAAAAGTCTTCTCTAAAAAATAGGAAAAAAGAAAAGAAAGAAAAAAAGAAAGCATAGTTGAAAGAAAGAAAAAAGAAAAAGTGAAGACGAATCGAAGAAAACTTAAGACCTTACCTTCTCAGAAACCCTAAAACCTCATTTTCCATGTTTTTACCAAACGCTTTCCCCTAACTCCATTACATCAATAAAATACCTATTGGATTTCAGGAAAAGTTAGGATGTTAAACAAGTGAGAAGCTGAGTGAGCATTTTTACCCTCAGTTAAATGTTTGTTCTTTCCATGAGATAAATTCTCCAAAAATATTCATTTTCAAAAGATATGTGAGTCCTTTTGCCTTACCAATACTCACATATAACATGATAAGTCAGAGAATCTAAGCTATTTTATTTTCGAGAGTATGACTGTGAGGCCGAAGTCAAAACGAATGGATTTAGAAGGTGATCAAAGTTGTGTTTTCTCATAACCGAAAACCACACAAGTGTTGGCTAAACTCACTCAAATACACTCGGGACTTGAGCATCATTGAAAGATTTTTAGCAATTGGATAGTGTTCTAAACTTCCTCTCATTTTTATTAGCTTGCTAAAAACCCGATGATATAATAAAAGAATTTTATGGGATTCATTCACTGAAAACCCTCATGAGACAAAACTCATTCACTAGGGGAAACTTAAGGGTTTAAATGGCTTGTTTCACGAGCTAAGTGTAGCCGTGATTCCTACGAAAGTGAGTTAGGATTTTTTATTGTTTTCTGCATATAATTAGTTATCTTTTATTTTGCTCGGGACTAGCAAAATGTATGTTTGGGGATGTGATGAGATCACAAAAGATACACTTTCATAGCATTATTTTATGAGTTTTCAAAGATAAAAGAACTCAAAATACTATTTTTAGCATAAAAATCATAAATTTCCTCCCCATCATGCTTTGCTCATATCTTTCCATTATAGATGGTTATTTGTATGCATTTATATGAGTTCCAATGGCTATCATACAAAATATGTTAAAAAATACTCTCAATCATGTTAATTTCTCTTTGTAGGTATTAATTGAAGATTAAAGTTGAGATTCAAGAGTTAAAGAGAGTAAGGATATATTTGGAAGACAATTGGATGAAGAAATGACAAAGTTAGGCAATAAGAAGAAAAATTAAAGCCCTGGGTTGGTATTTTAACTATATCTTTTTACTTGAGTGTCCGATTAAGGTGATCTCATAAACATTGGAAAGCTTGCTCTCAGATCTACAAATCATATTGCACAACATTTTTCCTAATTCGGACGTTTCGAGGTCAAAATTGTACATCAATTTGGGAACTGTTTTCTAATATGGGAATCACATTCTTATGTTCATATTTTCATTCTTATGAAGTCCCACATTGGAAAGAAACCAAAAAAGAGCAAGGCAAATGTTTCTATATAAGGAATGGAGCTCTAAACCAAAAAAGAGCAACTCAATTGTTTCTATATAAGAAAGGGAGCTCTAAACCAAAAAAGAGCAAGGCAAATGTTCCTATATATGGAAGGGAGCTCTAGGCATTATGGACACAAGCAAGGAGAGCCTCGTCCTTTTTACTTAAGTTATTAATGTAATTGAGAGCAATTGTAGAGAGAAGAAAAAGCTTTTATTCCAAATCTTCAATTTTTACAAAGCTTTCATCACTTTCACTCTACAATTGCTCTCAATTACATGAATAACTTAAGTAAAGAGGAGAAGGCTCTCCTTGCTTGTGTCCATAATGCCTAGAGCTCCCTTCCTTATATAGAAATATTTGCCTTGCTCTCTTTTGGTTTCTTTCCAATGTGAGACTTCACAAGAATAGAAATATGAACATATAAATGTGATTCCCATGTTAGAAAACAGTAACCAAATTGATATGAGATTTTGACCCCCGAAACGTCCGAATTGAGAAAAATGTTGTGAAATATGATTTGAAGATCTTAGAACAAGCTTTCCAATGCTTCTAAGATCACGTCAATCGGACACCCGAGTAAAAGGATATGGTCAAAATACCAACTCAGGTCTTTAATTTTTCTTCTTATTATTGGCCTATCTTTGTCATTTCTTCATCCAATTGTCTTCTAAACCTATTCTTACCATCTTTAACTCTTGAATCTCAACTTTAATCTTCAATTAACACCTATAAAGAGAAATTAACACAATTGAGAGTATTTTTTAATATATTTTGTATGGTAGCCATTGAAACTCATATAAATGCATACAAATGGCCATCTATAATATTGGAAAAATATGAGCAAAGCATAATAGGGAGGAAATTTATGATTTTTATGCTAAAAATAGTGTTTTGAGTTCTTTTATCTTTGAAAACTCATAAAATAATGCTATGAAAGTGTATCTTTTGTGAACTCATCAAGCGAGTACAAACTTTTATGCTGTCTGGAAATTGGCCTAGCAAGTACAGGCCTTGAAGGTTCAAACTCTCAATGCGAGAGCTCGTACCATTGGCTTGTATGGAAAATGGCTCATCAAGTGCAGGCCTTGAAGGTTCAAACTCTCAACATGATAGTTCGAACCTCTGGGCTGTCTGGAAAATGGCTCAACATGTGCGGGCTTTGAAGGTTCGCACTATCAATGGGAGAGTTTGAACCTTTGGGCTGTGTTACACCCTGTCCCAATTTAATCGAGATTAACTGTAATTAATTGAGATTAATGAGAATTGATTGGAATTAATGCTAATTAACTATGTTAATAAAGAGAATTGTGGTTAATGACCAAAATAAGATAAATTGGTCTCAAATGAATGATTTGAGCTTAATGAAATGAATTTGAATAGGATTAAGGAAGTTGAATTGATTTTAGACTCAAACAATGAAAGACAAGGGTTCGTAAATACAGATTTTCGTGTATTTTGTAGAATACGGCCACTTTTGATACCAACACATGTAACTCAAAGAGTACGTTAACTTTTATAATAGACACGATTAAATTTAACATGGAATGGATCAAATGAGTCTTCATTAATTGACTTGAATTAGAAATAAGAGAAAAGAAGAGGGCTTAAGTGCAAAATGGGGGCTTGTAAGGATGGAGATTAACTCAAATGAGTTCATTCACTCATTCCAGCACAAGCAACCCTACGCATCATTTTCTCTTCCTCTTCCTTCCATTTTCTCTAGCAAGTGTTAAGGTTGGAGTGAAACAGGTGAGTTTGAGAAGAACTTGAGCACTTTATCTTCTCCATCAAGTTTCTTCCTTTTTTAGAGTGTTGGAGTTGAGAAAAACCTCAAATTTCTCTCCATCAAGTTTCAATTAAGTATCTTGAACTCTTTATAGAGTTTGCAAGTGCTATTAAGTGTTTATGAGTGGTTTTTAGTGTAAATAGCTCATAGGAGTTTTATTTGTGAATGGTGTTTGATATTAGGGCTTGGATTGAAGAGATTTCATCTCAAATCAAGCTAAACAAAGAGGGCTTTTGTCAATTGATCTCAAACAAAGGTAAGTATATGCATTTCTTGTGATTTAGGATGCTAAAAATGATGTATGAACCTTTAGAGTTCAAAATAGGAAAATTCGAAT
Organism: Umbellularia californica; assembly: GCA_028538565.1. Lineage (NCBI taxonomy): Eukaryota > Viridiplantae > Streptophyta > Magnoliopsida > Laurales > Lauraceae > Umbellularia > Umbellularia californica. The sequence goes on from JAPQWN010000006.1 coordinate 21,028,722, forward strand.
AGAAATTTTCGGGGAAAACCTAGCTCTGTTCGGCCAGCCGAAGGTGGCTGAATGTGACCGAGTGCATTTTTGCAAGAAAATTGAGACACGAATAGCCGAATGTCAGGTGGCCGAATGTGTAAGATTTCCGAGGATGGAATTTCTGAATTTCCGTATTTGAGCCTATTGAATCAAAGATTCTTTATGGTTAATTGGATAGTTTTGCAATGAATTGTATGACTTTGATTGTCATAATTAGTTTTGATTCGTGACAAATTCAAGTCTCGAAGTTGATTGAAATGAATGGTGAATTGATCAAGGATTGTACCTAAACCTTCATAGGTGTTAACTAAGGATATCATAATGTACAAATTACTATTAAAGTAATGTTCATCGAGAATAAAACGTATATTAGATAACGAGCGTTACACCTAAATGTTTCGTTTAGAAATGGTTTGAAATCATAGAAATGAATGATTCAGATGAAAGCTAAATAGATAGCAAAACTAGAACTGAATAGAGGGTTTAAGGGTCTAATCCCATGAAATGGAATTGTGACCATATTGTTAACCCCAAGAGATATTCCTTTCAATTGTTTGAATGGAGTTTATTAAGTTGAATGAAACCTAAATGGGTTGAGCATTGACTTAAGATATATACTGAATTGAATTAAATCCAGAATGGATTAAATATTGAATTGAATTGACTTGTGAGTTTGGCACTACATAGCGGTTCTGTTACAGCTCATTATAGAGCTGAAATGAATTAATGACTATTCCTATTGCAGTAGATGGATTTGGGAGCGTTCCAGAGCTCCATTGTGATGTTAGTTATCCCTGGCCCTGGCACTGGTAAATCCCACAATATTGAATAAATACTAAATAATAATAAATGAATGATTCCTTCCTTTATGGAAGATGGCAAAATGGATGATTCCTTTCGTTTAGGAAGATGAAACAAAATGAAATGAACTGAAATGCTATAGTAGTTGCCAAATTAGTAACTAATTGTTACTTGACTTTAACTACTCATATTATTGTCATTGTACAGATTGAGTAGAATTGTCTAGAATTGAATTGATTCGTAGAATTGTAAAATGATAAATTGAATACTATTATAGATCTGTAGATACATTGTTGAACCGTCGTATTCATTAGTGTTATTAATGACATTACAAGTACAATTGCCCGTGTCCGTCCTGCAGAGGCTTCGCCGCCAACGGAGGAGGATGCTCGGGTTACTCCAGAAGGACTGATATATTGGAATTGACGGGATATCAATTGTTGATATCTGAGTGCGAATTGGATTGGGAATATTTTGGAAATGAATTGAATTACTTTTTGGTATGATTCATTTTGAAACGTTAAATAGTTGTCATCTTGCATTGTATTTAAATATGCAAGTGTATGATATGAATAGGGAAATGAAATGTTAATTGTACATATATGAAATTTACTTTTGGTAAAGGACTCGTACATTGATATCATTGAATATATTTTTCACAAAATTTGTATATTTGACTGATGAGAATGTTTGTTTATCCTTTGTGGATTTGGTTTTAACTTCGGTTAATTCGGAATTTACGGGAGTAAGTATAGATCGCTACTTGGGGTTTGTCCGAAGTAATAAAATCTCGGGCTCGGGTCGTGATCGGCTGTCTGGAAAATGGTTCAGTAAGTGCAGGCCGTGAAGGTTCAAACTCTCAACGCACGAGTTCAAACCATTGGCTTGTCTGGAAAATGGCGCAGCAAGTGCAGGCGTTGAAGGTTCGAACTCTCAACACGAGAGTTCTAACCATTGGCCTGTCTGGAAAATGCTTTCCTTGCAACTTATGAACAGAGGAATCACCCCCACAAGGCACTTTTAGTTGCATTTGCCATGATGAATGGAAATGTAAGGCATAATAGGGTGAGTGCTGTTAGCATTCTATCTGCCTGTTAGGCTTTGTGCGCACTGAACCAAGGAAAATCAGTCCATGGTTTTGTGATCAAATGCTTCTTTTGGGAGATAGACTTGTTTGTTTACAATGTATTGATCAAATGGTTAAATCCTTGCCTCTTCGAATTCGTATTGGAAATAAAATAAACTATAAACCACAACAGTCAGAGGTATCTATCAATTCAATCTACAGCTCTATATTTTCTATCAATCTCAAATTACTATTATTACCAAGATGGAGACACAAAGATTTAGGTTTTTTCCATGGCTGCAACTTCCAGACGACTATTTGTTTGCAAATACCCCAAACCAAATCCCTTCTCTAGAACCCCACAATTCCAACAGTTATAGATACTGAAAATGAAAAGAAAAGAGGAAATAGAGAAGATGGAAGAGAGGAGAACCGGAAAAATCACCTTCACTGAAATCTCAAATGGAATATGACGTTGGAGCAGTTGTCGGGAGTTCCACAGGAGGCTCTAGATGGAATCGGTTAGAGAGTAGGGAGCGGAGAGGGAGAGCAGGAGCCGGGACATCAGGGAGAGAGAAAGAGAGAGCAGGGAGCGGAGAGGGAGAGGGAGAGGGAAAGAGAGAGAGGGAGCCACAACATAGGGGGAGGTAAATTGCAGGATCCGCAACGCAGGGAAAGGAAAAGAGAGCAGGGAGTGGAGGAGAAAGAGAGAAAAGGGAGGGAGAGGAAAAAGTTTGGGGAAGAAAGAAGAACGAAATCATTCAGACCTTTTAGGATATGGGTGAATGAAATGATGATGTCGTTCGACACAGTGGAGGATAAAGTCATCCAAAATGCGTGTACGAACACCGAATTTGGTGTTTAGGTGTATTTTTGATTAAATTGGGCTAATACTTGTTTAGGAACATTTATTTGGTAAAATTCCCTAAATTAAAAGAAATATGTTTGAAATATGAGCACAATAAGATGATTAAATAATGAAACCAAGTAGAAAATTTAGAAAATGGAAAATGATAATCCAATGAAAAAATGCAAAAGATAGGTAACAAATTGAAGAGGCAGGAGGACAAGGGGAAATATTTAGAAAATGAAAGAAATTATAGAAAAAGGTAAGAGAAAAAGAAGAAACCGATAAAAGTAATGTGCAAGAATGTAGGTGTATAAGGAAAATGGCGAGCAATGTTAGAAAATTAGAATGTAAGAAAAATGGTACAAAGTGTGAAAATCACAACAAATGTGAAATAAATGAACAATGCTTGGAAAAAGCTAAGGAAAATTCATAAAGATTAGAGAAAAATAGATATAATATGTAGGAAACGCAAAAGAAGTGTCAAAAAATATGAAAAAGAAAAGATTAAAAACTGCAATTATTGAAAAAAATTATAGAAATTATATACAGTAGTGCATTTGAATATTTTCATATTATCATCTATACAATCAATGAGAGGTGTTCACTTCTTAAATTCCAAGCTGTCACACTGGATCCTAATGTGTGGGCTCACTTGTATGAACGTAAAAATGAAATATTTGTTTCTCATATCATCGCATTTCTAGTAAATACACATAGGACATAGCTTGTGCAGCACCGAATTCAAAAAAAAAATGTGTGGGATAGCAGACTAGTTTTGTGTCCCTATTTTTTATTTTCTTATGGTGCATTTGTACTCTCCATGGAAACCAACCCCTCCCCGACTTACTTTTTTGCAAAAAAAAAAAAAAAAGAAACTAAAAGTTCTTACAGTCTTGTGCTCACAACACTTGTATGCTCATCTGTTAGGGCCAATTTGGCAACTCTAGAGTCAGGTGAAGTAAAGTTGGTTTTGAAGAAAGAATAAAATATAAGTGGGTTATGATGGTATTTTGTATTTAGTTGTTGAGGATACTACGGGAAAAATCTTCATAGGACCCCATAGGACTGACAAGGACTTAGTAGCATGTTGAAGACGGAAGGGGTCCTCAAGTTCCTTTTCAGTCCCTTTTTTTTTTTTTTTTTTTTTTTTTTTTTTTATCATTTTGCAATATGGTCGATATCGACCATTTTATAGTGTTCAGCAAATAAAATAGTTACAGGTTAGAAAAAATATGAGTGATAGATTGGTCGATATCGATCAGTAGAAGAAAGTAGTAATGGTCGATATCGACCATTTTGTCTTGTTCAACGAATAAGACAATTATAGGTTGGAAAAAAATATGACTGGTAGATTGGTTGATATCGACCATTAGAGCGAAGTAGTGATAGTCGATATCGACCATTAGAGCCAAGAAGAAGAAAAAGTGCTCTCTCTCTCTTTCACAGGCGAGCGAGAAGAACGCAGATGAGATGTTCGACAAAACGACAGAGAGTACTAAGAGCGAGAGATGATGGGGGGAAGAGAACCTCAATCATCCGTTTTACAACATTGAATTTGGAGGTGGGTTGCTTTCTTTTTTTCACTTGTTAAGTTGATTTGAATTTTTTTTTTCAGAAATGACCGGATGCTGAGAATGAGATTTGAGAAAATCATGTTGTTTTTTCTTTTAGGTTTTTTTGGGGGGTTCTGCTCGGCCTTTGGTAGCCTGGAAATTGAAATCTCAGTTTGCTGTTATAGTATATCATCTAATCCCTCTTTTTCTAGGGTTTTTGATTTGGATCTGAGGGTTTTAATGGCGCTTCAGGCATGGGAGAGGCGTACAGGACGGCGAAGAGCGGTATCGGCATGGCTTCCATGGGCGTCATGAGACCGGAGCTCGTGATGAAATCGACCGTGCCCGTTGTCATGACGAGAGTATTGGGAATCTACGGTCTGATTATCGCCGTCATCATCAGCACCAGGATCAACCCAAGACGAAATCCTATTACCTATTTAATGGTTACACTCACCCGTCGTCCGATCTTTCTTGCGGCCTCGCCGGTCTTGCAATTGGAATGGCGATCGGTATGGTTGGCGACGCTGGCGTCAGATTATGATCTATCTATCACTTTTTTTTTTGGCAGTCAGATTCAGATTTAGATTTGAGGTTGGTGACGCTTTGATGAAATGTTGGTTAGAGCTCTCAGTGTGAATCCATTGGATTTGGGAGTTTCTACCTGTTATTTTGGGAGTCTTCTGTTGGTATGATGTTTAGATTTGATCCGCGTGGCATGGTGTTGGTATGATGTTTGATTGAATCTCATGACCATGTGTAAAATCTTGTACGCATTTGTTATAGATTTTAGGCAACGAGGTAGTAAGCAAGACATTTCTAATGACGTTAAAGAAGTGGAGATGATCTCCTTTACTCAGTAGACAAGAGCGTCATGAACACTCCAAATAGTCGATATCGACCAACCTACAAAAAGGTCAAAAGACCCCTTCTGTCTTCAATATGCTATTGGGTCCTCGTTGATCCAATGAGGTCTTAAGGGGATTTTTCCCGTAGTTTCCTCTTAGTTGTTTGTTGTAGAATATGTTTTACTTTTATTATGGGAAAGTAGAGTTTTTTTGTTTTGTATTTTAGTGGATAAAGGTTGTTGCTTTTTGACTTTTTTTTTTTTTTTGAAAAAGATGGCGGGCGTTTTGAATTGAAGTGCTTTGATGTGACATCTTGTCTGAAAAATGGAGGCTTTACTTGTCTTTTACTATGTTAGTAAAGTGCCAAATTGGAGTAAGCCTGCCTTAATGTATTTTAACCCTCAAATTGAGATTGGACCCAACCCCACCCAAGTAAATATAACACTTAATAAACATGGCCTTCTACTGCTTGAATACTCCTTCAAAGTTGTCTGTTACAAATACCCTTGCTTGTAGCTCAGTTTAGATGGGTACATGTGTGAGAGTTCATAAGTTCAAGCCCTCAATATAGAAAAAAAAAAAAGATGTTTATAAAAAATGAATAAAGACCATCTAATTTATAGTTTTGCTCCATATAACCAACAACCAATATTAATCCATAATTCATTGAAAATCCATTTTCATAGTGTTGTGAAAAAGCAATACCGACAACCCTTTTCCATAAATAATTTTTCTCTAAATCAAGGAAACTAGCATAATTTCTTTGCTCTCCTCATTTGAAAAGAGAGCAGCACATAATCTCAAAAAGTTTGAACCTGTATAAAATTAAAGCATTTTCCACGACATCAAGAAATCATTATTTTTTTTTTTCACAAAAATGCACCATAAAAACAAAGAAACCTCGAAACATGGTGATCCTTATTTGTCATTTGCATATGATGGTTCCTTTCATGTCAATGATCCTAACTTGTCATCCCTAAGGGGTTGGCTGAGTGATCAAGACTACGGTTCTTCCTTCTTTCAGAGTTAGAGGTCTTGGTATTGACCCCGGTTCCCTTCTTTAGGATTTGAAGGTTGAGTCCACTAGTGCTACCACCTTAGGACCACAGGGGTGTTTACGCGGCTTCCCACTGGGCCCGGAGGGATTAGTCCAGCCCAAGTGGTTGGGAACCCTCTGATAGCCATAAAAAATGATCCTAACTTGTTGAGGGTGGGGATGTAGGACTTCTAATGGGATAGACAATCGCGATGATTTTGGCTATGTTACTAAGTGTGTGGTTTTACTAGGGTTGATTTTCTAACCCAAGAACTAAATAGGTTAGGCTTGAGCTTATGTATAACAAGTTTCGGACTAACTCGACACAATTTGCAATAAGGGCATACAGATTCAAAATATGCTAAGTTTGGGTGACTCTCAACCCATGGATTGATTCTATGCTTGAGTATTAGGCTCAATAGCTAAACAGGCTGGGCTTCAGTCGAGCTCAACTTAGCCCCATTAACTCCCTAGTCCAAAAGTTGTCAATGGCTTGTACCAAGCCCAAATTGAGGTCTATAGATCAGGCTTCAGTCGGGCTCCAGCAGGCGTATGAACTCCCCAGTACAAAAGTTGTCAATGACATGAATCAGGCCCGAATTAAGGTCCGTTTAGGATGGCCTGAATGTTTTATCTGTGTCCAAAAGGATGGATTTGAATATCTGATCAGTTGCAAAACCCTTAATGGGTAGGACCTAGGCGAAGTTCTCGGGCTTGTTGGACTAATAATGTTTGTATAAATACGTATTTATGAGGTAGGCCCAAGATATTTAGAGACCATGCCATTAGATTCTATAATTATTAGGTGATCATGGTTTATCACCATCATCGCTGACATCGTCGACATCGTCATCATCATCACACTCAAACAACGGTTGTTGTACATACGTGGCTACTAGTTTTGGGGACATGGAAGGCATTAAAATGAAAGTAGGAATGAAATTCTAAAGTTAAACCATGAGACCTACTTACAAATCCAAAAAGCCCGATATATAAAAAAAACCTATAAAAAAGCTAAAAATAGTGTCAGCTCTCCACCAAACTCTGCTAGCAAACACGCTCATCGGTGGAGTGGTATTAGCACTTTAGCCTTGGCACTTTAGCCTCACACACATGTTAGAGATCTTTGGTCATAGTGAAAGTATCAGTCCCCAACGTAGCAAAAAAAAGAAAAATGTTAAACAAGGTCTTAAGTTTTTTACCTTATTTAAAAAACGGATGAAAGTTTCTGAACTTTTCAAATTAGTCCTTAAGTTTTCGAGTAAGTATTCAATTCAGGACATCCAGTCCATATTTGAAGTTATTTCTTGGCCATTTTCCCCCTCAAATTTCGAAACTACCCAAATTACCCTTCAAGTCATGACATGACTTTGCAACTACTACATGCAACTGATCGTATGAAGACGTTGACGGTCTTCGATCACCGTACGAGATTAGTGAAGAAAATAAAGAGAATATAGAAGAATTCAAAGAGCATTTTATTTTAATGAAAAATAATATGGATAGTTTAAAAAAGTGAGGGAAAAATTCGTCGAAAACTAGATTTAAATGGATGGGTGTTTTTAATTAAAAACTTACTTGAAAAACTTAGGAACCAATTTAAAAAGTTTTTAACGTCATGTCTTTTTAAAAAGAAAATATAAAATAAAAACTTAATTCCTTATTTGTAAATTAACAATCAGACACGCAAGCGTTCCTCTGGCGCCGGGCCCTCTCACGACAATGTACGATTTCCTTCGTTTTCGTGAGCAAGGCAAGGAAGGAACAAATGAGTTAAAAAAGTTAAAAAACAGGGTTCACGATTTTCTTGTGATCTCTCTATCTATATATATATATACATATATAAATCCCAGAGTCCTCGTCCTCTCTAAGTCTCTTCTTAGGGCTTTAAATTACTCTCTTCTTTCGATCCACACCAGGAATGATCATTCCACCTTCTGATCTCTCCAATCCTCTCCTCGAACGAAACCCTAGAATCCCATCCACTAGGGTTTTGATTTCTAGGGTTATACTTCTCTTCTGATAAAAGTTCCAACTGAGAGAGAGGAGAGGGAGAGAATTAGGCATCTTCAATGGGGGATCAAGAGGAAGAAGATCTGCAGATGGCGCTGCGAATGAGTCTGCAGCCGTCGCCACCGTCGCCTCCGGATGCTAAGCGGAGCAAGCCGCCTCGAGAGAATGCAGGCCTTCCGTCGGCTTCTGGGAGCCCGGAGGAGTCGCCCGATGCGAGGTACCGGAGGATTCAGCGGGAGCTTAGGGCTGCGGCCGCTGAGAAGCGGATGATGATGGCCAAGAGCACTGCGCTGCCGAAGAAGGAGAAGAGCCCAATGGTTGCCGTCACCCAGAGGGTGGAGACGGCGGCTGGCTCGGCGGAGGAGAGGAAAGGCATGAACTTGGGGGAGGAGCTGTCAATTGAGGATGCGAATCAGCTGTTCTCGATGGTGTTTGGGTCTGACGTTTCTAGGGATATTCTTTTGCAGTGGAGTAATCAGGGTATCAGGTAATCTGAAGTCCTTCTCTGAAATTGACCATCTCTCTCTAAAGTTCTTGAGTTGTTGTGGTGATGCTTGACATTTGGAAGGTTATATGCGTGTGTGTTTCTATATAGAGAATAGCTAATGATTTGAGTGTTTCGCTTGCATTTTTATGGGCACTTTTTTTTAAAATGTTTTTTGGATGTATATTTGGTGATAAGAATGAATGATATAGTAATAGAACCCATAATTATCATCTGATTGAAACTACCGATGGACTTTGCGGTCTAATTGATCATTCTAGTACTTGGACATCAGCAGGGTCATTGCTTTGGTGCAATGGTATTGGTTCGAAACCTCCAAGCAGCCACTTTGTGAAAAATTGCAGGAAGGTTAGGTCCGTCTCGGGTTGGACCCTGCTTCCGCGAGACCTGCACTGGGTAATGACTTTTTTTTTTTTTTTACTTGGACATCAGTATATAAAATGCGCCTTTTTTACATGGGCCGGTTGCCCCTTTTGGCCCTTCCTATATTTTCTTTAATGGGGCTTCCTGTGGGAGACCCAAGCCATTCAGCCATTTATTTACCATTAATTGGAACGCATCCAATTTAAAACTGATCTAACCATTGATCAATGTTGGATTTAGTTACAAAAATACGCGCCTTAAATATCCGTTAAACCTGTTAGCTTTAAGATTGAAGGTCAATTTTATTATCCGTTCGGGTCAGTTCACTCCTATCCTTAATGTCCTCCACACATCCTGCAGAATGTGAATTGTATGGATACCAAGTGGGTACCATAGGTATGAATATTTATGCATGTATGTGCATGCACACCATTTCACAATAATAATAAACATGAACGAGGGGACACTTTGGCTATTTGAAATCTTAGTGAAACAATTGATTTTCTCCTAATTTCATGCCTATTTTTCGCGAAAAAGATGGTAGAAACAAAATAACATCATTGGATCTTGGATCTATATAGAGTTATAGAATCAATCATTCAGATCTACATAATCAAATATTATATATTGACTGATATAAATTAACAACGTAGTTGATGCCATGGAGATATGTAAGATGCGTGGTCTTGATCCTTGACCGGACACTTACGTGGCCCAGATAACCCATGAGAGCCTCACCTCTATTCCTCTTGAACATTAGTGATGGAAACCTTTCATGGAAACCTTTATTGTTTGCGTAAGAGGCTAGAGGAGGGACTGTGAGTAGACTTTATAGTCACTGAACGGATATATTTGCCACATATACTTTAATAGATACTTTTGAAACTTACGCAAGAGGAGTTATCCTCAAATAATTAAAATCCAAATGATAGGGTATTAGTTAAAACAAACCAAGGATAAGTTGGTTTTCAAATAGGAGTTATTTGGACCACTTATGGATATTTTCATTATTCTCCCACGTGGTCCAAACAACACCACCAAAATACATACATATATATATATATATATATGTATTTAATCAAAATACTTAGTTTTAAAAGCCACATCCTTGGTTCAACATTTATTTTAAAAAAAAGCAAAAACTTAAAACTTAATGAGCACACTCTAATTTTGCAAAAACATACCCATATTTCCATTTTGGCCAGCTTATCAAATGAGACTACTATACATGGATGATGGCACTCGCTACATATGTAGGACCTAACCCTGTCACAGTATAAATGATCTTATTTTTCAAAAACCTTGATGCACAATTTCCTTTTGCAGATACGCAAACTGTGTTGGAGACTTTATATCTATTCAATGGTCCACTTTACTTTAAATCCTACTCATAAATTGAATTGGCACGATTAAGTAGGAAAACGAAAAAAGAAATGACAATCTCCATACGAACTTTATTGCATATAACTGACTAGGCCCATATGGTTTACATGGCGCCAATGCCTTGGTTAGTGGATTTGCTATTATCATCTTATACCGACGTTCTCCATGGACGCATATGGTTTCTTTACATTATTTTAGTTTGTGATGTAGTGTCATAGCATTCCACCAACTCTGCTCTATCATGGTGGAGTTCACAAGAAGTGACTTGCACTCCATGACGTTGTGCCCCTCGCCAGCAGAAAGATATAAACACCTGTAGACCTTCTACTGTCATTCTGTCAAGGCAGCCTACAAAATTAGAGTCTGTATGTGAGCATAAAATCCTTTAAGTCCTTTATTTTAAAGTGCTAGTCAAAACCTTTTGGTCTCCAGTATTATTACTAGCCAATAAGACATCATCAACATAAATCACTAAGAAAATGATAATCTTTATGCACTATTAATAATATTTTCTGAAAAAATGAATCACACTAAAACTGGCCAACCTTGAATCGTTAACCAAATGAGGACTATTATTCCAAAAAAATTGAACGAGTATCGGAAAATGCCGAATCTTGAAATAAAAAAAATTCCTAGACTTATTAGGAAGAAAACAATATTATTCAAAACTGAAAATGTATTGGGTCTCCGGAAATAGCCTCTTCGTTCAACTGCATCAGCTTTCAGGTCCAATTTGTTGCACACTGCCAATTTTTTTCTTCCACTTAACCTCACATGGGACACCATTCCCTTTCTTTTTGAGCCACTTCTTGAATTTGCAGCAATCCTTCTTAAATTGTTGAAGTTTCTTGTAAAAGAAACACTTCACTTTTGGCCCTTGCTCAACATCTTTCTTGTCCGCATTAACTATTTTTCTGGGTCTTTTCTGGTTTCTACCCTTCTGCTCATCAGGATCACCTCTCTTCCTATTCTTACTATGAGTAGCAAGGTGTACTTCCATTTTTGGTTTTCTTTCTCTATTTTCTTCTTCACACATAGCCACCAATTCGTTTGTGGTCCATTCATCCTTCCTAGCGATGTAATCTCAAATTTGTATGGTAAGGAGTTTATCATCTTGTGGACCAAATAAGTGTCAGTTATGCTTATCTTCAATTCATTTAACTTATTCTCAAAATGCCTCATCCTAGTGATGCGGTCTCTCACACCGTTGGCCCCATCATAATGAACTGAACTGAACTCAGTTAGTAATGTGTTAATTACAACTTTAGGATATGCTTTAAACTGTTCCTCTAATGCCTTCAAATAATCTTTTGCCTTATCATTGCATGTGATGGTTCCACACAAGTCTAGAGGGATCGAGTCCGTAATAATCATCAAGGCTAACCAATTGGCCTTTTCCCACTTATCTATTTCAACCATTGATGGAGAAACTGGTCAGACCCTTTTGTATGTATCCTATGCAGATTGTGAGCCTAAAATAAGGGCCTAATGTGGGACCGTTCCAACTGTTTCAGTGACTGATTTTGTCAAACAGCTAACGTGGGACTGTTCCAACTTCCAGGCCTTTTAAAGGCTTTGCATAGGAAATGTCTATAAGTGGTCCCAACAAGTCCTATTTGAAAACCAGCTTATCCTTGGTTTGTTTAAACTAATGCCCCATCCTTTGGCTTTTGGTTATTTGAGGATAACTCCTTTTGTGTGAGTTTCAAAAGTATCCCCTAAAGCATATAGGGGATATCCTCGACGGCAAAGATATTTATTTAATACCTATAAAAATCTAGTCACGGTCCCTCCTCTACTCTACCCTCTTATGCAAACACTAAAGGTTTCCATCATCGGTGTCCTAGAGGAAGAGGTGAAGCTCTCATGAGTTATTTGGGCTGTTCAAGTGCCTGATGAAGTATCAAGACCACACATCTTGCATATCTCCATGGCATCAAGTACGCTGTTAATTTACATTAGTCAATATATAATATTTGATCGTGTAAATCTGCATGGTTGATTTTGCAACTCTAGATAGATAAGAGTAGTAATCATCGAATCACTTGTCGTGACTTGGTAATAATGCAGTGTATATTATGGACTCTCATTGCTAGAGTGTATATAACCAACTATCACTATAATCACCGTAATCAGTTAGTGGGTCAAATCTGATTATGTGATTGTTTCTGATGATTCATTTAATATATATTATTCTATTATGCCAATCGGCTGATCTTGATTGGATCATCAAACACAAAATAAATCTGAATTGATAATCAAAATTTTTTGTCCTAATAATAAAACATAACTCAAATACAATTTAAAGAAAGTAAAATGATTGGTTGTGATCGTAGTAATAAACAAGTGAAAAATCTCATGGAGTTGGACATTAACATATTATTAAGGATGTGTCGCCAGAATGAGATCTTCCTGTCGACCTCAAGAGCATAAGAGGGAAATCTTTATAAGATTGCATGCATTATAATTAAGTGTTCCTTGTAGGATTTCGATACCAAGACCATGTATAGATCTAGGTGAAAAGATTGGTTTTTTGCATGAAGACGTATAGATCTAGGTGGGGATCCTTAGTTCTGCACTGTACATTACTTATGTTTCTAAATTGGAAAAAACTTCCAAAAAGAAAAAAAAGACTAATTTTTACACATTTTAAATAATATTTTTTAATTAAAAAATTACTATTTGTGAGTGAACATTCATAGATTTAAGCTTAAAACCATATATCTAATTGGTAGACACTTTGACATTTAAATATCCTAAGAGAGAAAAAAAAAAGAAAAAATATTTTTTTACTTAATTTATATAATAATTTCAAATGCAAAAAAATTGTAGAAATTAACATTTTTGGGATATATCTCAAACTCCAAGAATAAAAAACCCCTCTTTTGGATGAATAGTAGATTTAATCTTTGATTGGCTAAATCTCACAAAATACAAATATTTGATCTCCAATCTTGCAAGAAATGTCCTTAGCACCCTTGAAATCCCTAGGAAGAAGTCTTTCTAGCAAGTGAAATGTGAAAAAACCCCATTTCATCACTTTTGTAGCCGGTCAAGTCTGTCACTGTTCGTACTTCGCCGATTCGGGTGAGTCCCCCCTTTCTGATACCGAGTCGGAGTGACCCGACTCTATATGTACTGAGTCCGAGTCGACCCGGAATCGGACTTGGCTGATTTTTTAAACCATGTGTTAGATTGAAAGAATAAATTTTTTTAATAAGGAAATTTGCAAAAAAACCCCCAAGATTTAATATATATTGAAAAAATTAGGACAAAATTGCAAATCTTGACCATGTAGATATAACATATTGCATTATTGATTTAGTAGAATATTAAATATATAATTTAAATCTTATTTTTTAATTTTAAATGTTTTCATATTTTCGACATTTATATATATATATATATATATGGAGAATATTCAAGTGCATCCATCCCTCACCATTGTGGTGAGGGACACCCCCTTTTTGGGAAGTTTCAAGTACAAAAGAGAAACATACAAAAGAGAAGTTTCTCTTTTGTACTTGAAACTTCCCAAAAAGGGGGTGTCCCTCACCACAATGGTGAGGGATGGATGCACTTGAATATCCCCCTATATATATATATCTTATTTTTATATATTTTTTCGAAATATTTTGTTGAAATTCCTAGCTGGCTGGAATATTTTAGTTTGGAGTCCAAACCAAAATAATGTTCAAAATGAAATTGATAACTATGCTCTCACCCCAAATTGATACTTATTTGATTGTTGCTCACTATTGGATTGAATTAAAAAAAAAGCACTTTAATCTAGGACGAATGGTCCTGAAATCATGGGTTGGAATGATTCAAGGGCCATTTCCGTCCTACCCATGCTCCACTCAACACCTTTCCTTGATTTGCATGCATTGAGACAAACCCCATATGCCAATACACAAGAGCTCTTGTTGTTTAAAAGAGCTCCAACCTCCTTAGATGGTTCCTCTACATGCAACAAGACATTATATGTTTCCATGCATTTGAGTTGGGTGGAGGAGTTGGGTTTTCATACAAGTCCTTCCCCATTACATATTTGTGTGGGGGTTTTTGCCTGCTTGCGAAACCATCTTTACCTATTGTGTGAACATTAGGTGTAGGCCTATCAATCCGGCTTTATGATGACGGGGCCCGGCCCCGCAAAGCTTGTAAAAATGAGGGCTTTTTTTCATGTCCTAGAGCCCCGACGGTAGGGTAGGGCTGATTTTAAAACTCCCACCACCTTGAGATCCGGGCTAGGGCAAGAACCGTACAACACAGCCCTTTGTTCATTAAAATTCTCTCTCTCTCTCTCTCTCTCTATATATATATATATATATATATAGACACATAAATATTTATGTGTATGTTCTTTTGTCCATTATGTATACAAATTCAAACAAACAGGCCCATTTGACAATGAATTTCTGTGTAGTCTAGTTCGATGCAAACAAACAAACTGATTTGAATAAGTTACTTCTTATGTATTCCATCCAAACAAATAAGCCCATTTAAATCAATTACTTGCTATGTATTCCAATCCCATGCGAATAGACATGCCCATTCCACCAATGAATTCATAAGTATTCCAATGGGCTCTTGTCAAGTGGAGTAACTATATTGATAAGAGAAATTGAGAATTACAATATTAGAAATAAATGTTTTGTTGTTTAGTAGGGAGGATGAATTTCATAGGGTGGATTGATGTGTATGTCCTGAATGTAATTTGTTTTATACAAAAGTAGGGAGGATGAATTTCATAGCGTGGGCATTGATATGCATGAACCAAATGATAATAGTTCAAGGAAATCATTTTGGCAAGAACGACAAATAGCGAGATTCACTTAAATCTGCCATGGTGCATTTGTGGAACTCTCAATGCCTTTGGATCTTTAGAAAGAAAAACAGGATGATATCATATAAATTCATCAGTGGATGAGTTTAGAAGATTTTTGGCCATGGATAAAAACATTTCTGTGAACATCTTGGAATTCACCTTGTTTATGCTTGCTGCTTTTCTAAATGCAATGCAGTTGTTGTTAGGTTCCTTTCTTTAATATAGCTTTCTGAGATCTGTTATTTTCTGATTTTGTGTAAATAAATTTACAGGTTTAGCAATGAGCCAGAAACATGTATGGGTCTAGTGCAACATGAAGGAGGACCTTGTGGGGTGTTGGCAACCTTACAGGTAAACACTGTGGATATATTATGCTTTATCGGAAGCTCAGGATGTTTGTAATGTGTGGGGTGTGCGTGCACACGCGTGTATGCCTACTGCATTATCTTAAAGTATGAGTGGAGCAAATAACAACCGACGTTATGAATAAAATCCTTGCTGGCTCCACGTTTAGCCTGCTGATGCGCTAGACTGCGTGCGCTCGCGCTCTTAAGAACTTTTTTGTTTTGAATGGTAAAGCAAGAACTTTCAACAACTAATATGAATGCTGTACATAATCTTGTCTTGTTAAAACCGTAGGGTTTGGGAAAGGAATCCCACATATTGTATTCAATCTGAGGGAAAGAGATTCTTATGTATTTATACAATGATTCCCTGTTACAGGTAATCATAGGATTCATGTGTGAACCATACAGTCTAATACTTTCTTTATCAAATTGTGCAATTTGAGTAATTGGACCATAGTTACCTAATTCGCTCCGATGGGTACACGAACTGCAAATCAACTCGTTTGAATAATTCACAGTTCGGATTCGGTGAGTTCGGCATCTCAAAATTTCTGAGTTCACAGCAGTTCAATCTCGTTTTCCTTCCATAGTTGCCAGCTTGAGTTTTTTCCCTCTCTTTTCCATTGAAGAAGATGACTAGAATATGATATTTTATATTCTCTCCCTCACTCTCTTTAGTCAATGATTGTTAACTGTGATAAGACAGGGCTCTCTCTCTTTCTTGAAGAAGGCAATAAAAATATAGTACTTCTATTCTCTCTCCTTATTTATCTTTCTAGTCAATCACTGTAATGCTGTACTTACCACCTCTCTCGCTCTCTTTAGTCAATGGGTTAATACTTAAATGTTCCTGTATCTGGAAACTTTAAATTTCCCATTTTCCTAATGAAATGTTCTCTTCTTTGACTGAAGATTTTCCTTCCTGTATTAGGCCATGTATGGTAAATCCAATGAGAAAGAGCAGGAACTAAGAGGATCACCTATGGGCCCAATCATTAATACCATCAGTAGGGCCCATTTTGGAATCTAAACAACTTAGTCATTATACCCCTTGAAAATGGGGCCCATCTAAATGATCACATATACAAACAAATATGACAAAAATAAAATGTATTGCTATCTAATCCAGTGGTAACAGTAGGATCATTGCTAAGTTAGGGATAGTATTAATATAATGGGTGTGAAAATGTATAAGGGGGACTGGATCGATCTTTCGGTGTCCACTATGTAAAAGTCTAAAAAGATTAATAAATTCATTAAGCATAAGTGGTTATGTGCCTTTAATCAATCAGGTGGACATTATCCAGTAATCAGTATAAACAGTGTCAAACTACATATTTGAATCTGCTCATCGAATCCATCAAACTTGGACTACAATCTGAGCGACCCAAACTATGAACTGAATGAACCTACCCTAATGAATTTTCGAATTTGAGTAGGCACCAAATTGCGAGTTGCGAACTCGAATTCAAACTTATCGAACTGCGAACTAGGTAACTATGGATTTGACTTGGCGAGAACAGCAAAAACTAAATGGTTTTTTAGGGTATTTTTTGACCTTTTTTTTCTTTCTGTTTTTGATGTTCTTTTAGGAGCCTATCTAACGATTAAGGAAACCTCGTAGGATAAAAACTTTTGGGATTTGGGGATGTTTTAGAGAGAAACGAAAATAAGTGTGCGAATGGAGCGTTTGATTGTAGGTATGAGTTTCATCCTACTTTTTCCCCCATGAATCATTTCTTTAACTTCAGGCGACATTCTAACCACCTAAGGTTGTTTGGATTTTTTTTCTTTTATTTTGGATTTAAAGAGAGAAAGATGGAGCTGCTATACTTTTCCTAGTGACATTGATATTTTAAACATTTTGCCATTCACGCGTAATATATGGTACGCTTATATGTGTCAATGATGTTCCTCATATGCTTGTCTCATAATCCTATTCGTCTTTATATTGTTATTGCTATGAATGGAAAATGCATGGAGTCTGGATAATTACTATTTTTCATATGTTTTACTATTTTAGCACTTTTCATTTTTTCTAGAAAGCGAAAAAAACCCAATGGTCCATGATTCGATTCGATTTGACCTTATTTTTTGGAAATGTGAGTTTATAAATTTCCATAATGCAATGTACAGTGTACAAAGAATGGAGGAGAGCTTCCTCAGGTGCACTCCACAAACGTAGAGAGCAACCAAGGAAGAGCTAATCAAAGCACAAGCCAGGCCAGCTAAAAGAATGGCTTGCCATTTGTGCCATGCCATCAAAAGGGAACCCACAATTTGGGCTACAGAGTGAAAACCGAAAGAAACCCAACCATGGGTCAGGAAAAAACAAAAAAGAGAATGCAGCCTAAGAATGACACCTGAATCAGCACATGCCATTCGATGCATTGGAGCGAAGGTCATTCGCCCTTTTGGTCCAGATGATGGTATCTTCAGGTTTTAGCAGTTCCTAGCATTGATCACGCCAATCGATCTCTTGAATAATCTGGCACTGAACCTCGGATTCCAAGGGGAAGAGGCTGGATCCTGAACAGCATCTCTTAGAATCCTGCTATCGGATATTATTAATAAAATTGGAGTAATTTCTACTGCTCTATTAGCAAGATTTGAAGCAGCTTCATACACGTCGTTGTAATTTGCACTGCCAGACCAAACCCGATCTCCATTTTTGCTTCTAATCATCCTAACAGAAGAACCTCTTTGGCTAGAAATGAACATATTCCAATCTTCTTTGATCACATGCCTAATCTTCTTGGAGAGACCAACAGAATTTTTGTCCCATGCTGCTGCCAAGTTATCTGAGACTTTAAGATAGAGGAAGTTCAAGTTTGCCCTTGATTTGACTTGGTTAACCACCTCTTGGAGAACAATCTGCCTTGGACGTTGAGTGACTTGAAATATGCATTTGTTCCTCTCTTTCCACACAGTCCAACCATATGCCGGAAAGCAGTCTTGCCAAAGTGATGTTATCTTCCATCTTTTGGTCGCAGCTGCTAAGATTTGACCCTTGAATGATTTGCAATCTTGATTTTCTGAACAATGCAATCTTTTGAATTTCTTCTATAACATTCGTCAAACGGAAAGGGTGAACACACAAGGCAGGCCCCTGTATGATGGCTTATTCTTAGTTTGCTCGAACCAATTACACCTAAGAAATTTTGATAAGTTGGCTTGATAGCTAAGGTCTACTCCACCAATCTATTTTTTTATAGCGGTTCGATCACAAAGGTCTAATCCACTTTACAATGAGTATGAATTGAAATATAATACAAGAACACTTGCCTCTATACAACGATGATACCTTGAGTGCGCTCCATGATGCTCGGAACCAAAACTCCAAGCTTTACTCTCCTTGTGATGCTCCTTGGTGATGAAGATGCTCCAATGTGTGCCCAACCAAGAAGATAGTGGAGGTTTTAGGTCTAGGGTGATTTGGGTTTACCATGCAAGCTTGAGAGGTTACTCTAGTGAAGAGAAATTCCGCTAATCACACTTGAATGAGCTTTAAATGCTCTTTGATATGCCTATGAAGAGCCTAACGATGAGTGGAATTGGATTTTGGGAGCTCTAAAAGGTTGTTACTTAGTAGGCAATTAGTGTTGAAAGGGAGTTCTCAATATCGCAAAAGATGCAGCCATTGAAATGAGCTCAAGTATATATAAAGGAGCTCTCAACGGCTAGTTTGTGGTTAGCTGCGTACTTTATATGGTTAGCTGCCAAACCCCAACGACTAGTTTGACTGACAGTCAAAGGGGGCCAGTATGTACAGCAGTTGGCTAACGGTTACTCATGGAGGATATATGGTTAACTGTGGGCTAACTGTAGCTCAAAGTTTGCCCAAAAATTTTAAAATTCTGGAAAAGCAACTGTGAATTGATGAATGGCTTCTACGGTTGGCTTACAGTGACCTTACAGCTAACCGAAATAGGGATTATGGTTAGCCGTAAGCTGACCATTTTTCAAAATGGTGAAAAATCACCATTCTGTAAAGGCAACCGTGACAGGCCCTTCGTGGCCTTCTGGTTAGCCGTACCCCAGTTATGGCTAGCTGTGAGGCCGGCCACTAGACAACTTAGCTGCTCATTTTGGTCAATCTAACCCTATTGATTTAAATATTTAGGTTGAGGGTTTTAAGGGCCTCTTCTTGGTTTGCTTGGTTTGCCTAAGGTCCTTTTACCTGAATAGGTTGGTACATTATAGTGATTTTGACTTAATAAACCGGGGACCTTGCAAGACTTGATCTTCTGCCTTTGAACTTTATCTTCCTTGTAGAGACTTCCAGAGGCAAGGTCTTGGACTTGACAACACTAGGGTAGTGCATATATGACTATGGCAGTAACACAGGTGACTGACAAGTGGCAATAGTAAAACACTTGATCGCTGCAGTGTATTCCATTAGTTAAAAAAGCCGTCCTTTTTTTTTTTTTTCCTTCAAATGTTGTGGTCTGGGTGTCTAATGCTTGATCTGAACCGTACACCATCTTCGTAAGGCCAAAAACGACTAATAGCCCAAATTTCACCTGTTGATCTTTCTTGGGTTGTGAGATATTTGCGAAAAAATCCACACCATTAGATCTACAGTTCTGATTTCTTTGGGCCTCTTTTTCCAGATCCAGCCCATTTATCCTCTTTAGAAGGCCAACAATGGCTTGTGGGTCGAATCTCATCACTTCATTCATCATGAATTTTTCAAAATTTGGGAAAATTTGGGAAAGACATGTGAACAGTTGGATGCACTCAGATTCACATTTGAAGAGGTGTAAAAATGACAAACAATGGAATTTGTTTCACATGTGACTCATTTGCATATGAAAATGATTCATATGTGAATCATTTACACATGCGGACCATTTTCCAATTACATGTGAAATTGACAAACGACCCCTAAAGGTTTGCAAGTTTCGCAAAAAAAAATAAAATAAATCGCAATCCCTGTTAGTCCTCTATTCAGTTTTTGTTCGAACTTCACTTCTTAGTCTAATTCTTACGGTTTGTATCTTGTATCTTTGTTTGAAGAAGTCATCTCTGCTATTTGGGTATAGAGGATCGAACAAGACTTCTGCTCTTCTTTATCGTCCTTCATTGTCTTTGCTACTTGGTTCCTCTGCCCTTTTTGCAAGGAATCAATCATGTCGTGATTGGGATCCCAATTCCCAAAGCATCTATGACCTTCAGTCTTGTAATTAGCAGCTTTGATTGATTCGACCTTTAGATGAGGTGTAATTTTCAGAATTCCTGTTGTGGCAGGACCTTGGAATCTATCGGTGGGGGCCACTTGTAATTATTGTCACATCAAGTAGAATGGTAATTTGGTTGCCCATCTATTAAGAATTTGAGATTTTTTTCTCAATCTTTTTAGACTCAGAGAAGTGGCTTGGGCTCTTCTCTGCGCATCTGAATTTTTGGAGTAGTTTTTTCTTTTTCCCTGTTCTTTTTCTTTTCTTTTGTTTTTTTTTTTTTATCATGACCAATTATCTTTGTTGGTGTAAAACTAATCGATTTAACAATCTCTAAGGTTTTTTCCTTAAAGGTCAAGAAACATTAATAGCTTGTTTGTGTAACATTGTAGAGGAGGAAACCTTCCACGGAAATGGAAGTCTGACGAGGGGAGGTTGCACCCGCATTTCTGCTCTAGCATAGAAAATTAGCTACAAAATAGGAGCTTTCTGCAAAGACTCTGCACCAAAAAACTGAGCGCAAAAAATATCGGTGATTTGAGTTCCGCTTCTACAAAAGAGGCCATGCACAAACATGCCCTGAAAGTATGAGAAGGAAAAGACCAATAGAAGAGAGATTTAAACCAAATAAATGGTATTGGATTGTTGATTAGGATGGGACGACACTACTAATATATAGTTTGCTATATTTTTTAGCACTTACAAATAAAAGCCCGACTTTTGTCTTAGTTACAAAAGAATCCACTGTATCTCAATAATTACAAGAAGCTATGATGCACAGATACAGCATGGATACGGCAAGGACACGTCGTAGACACATCAAGGACACGAATTTTATACATAAAAAGTGAAGTATCAGATACGACACGATACGTTGCCCATTTTGAAGTATCCGTGCATCATAGACAAGAAGTCCTTGCTGTCTTAACATTCCTCATCAAGGTGGTGTACAAAAATCTAGTATGCCCAATAAGGAAATAGCCTTACTAAGAAAATCCCCTAATTGTTCATTTGTGTGCACATACATCAATTTGATATCCGTGTTCTCAATCTTTTCTTTAACAAAATGAACATCAACTTCAAAATATTTTGTACGTTAGTGGGAGACTCGATTTGTTGCAATCTGTTATGTTGAAGTGAAATCAGAATGTTACACCATTGGGCCTTTATAGAGCTGAACTCATGTAGCATGGATTAAAAAATTGGCCCAGTCCCAGTTGACTTGGACTCGGCCCTAAACGGGTCGGTTCCTATGGGACTCAGCCATTAGACTGGGCTGACTATTTTTATTTTAAATTGGGACTCAGCTCGACTTGGTCGAGTATATGTGAATCGGCTTGACTTGACTCGGGGTCAGGGACTTGGATCGACTCGACTCTGACTCGACCCTGACGTAGTCGGGTCCCGAGTCCTAGTTTTTTTCCTTGTCATATAGTTACATCCACAGATTCGCAAGTTCCAAGCACCATTGCTTGGTAATCAGCTTTAAAATTAGATTTAGACTCAATGTAATGTTTCTTGCTTTTACAAGAAACTAGGGGCTCGTTTGGCATCGTTTTTGTGAAGTTTCTGATTCTTTGCTGAAATCCAGCTATGGAGAACTTGATTGGCAATGTTATGTTAAAGGGTGATTCTGAACACACCACTGGTTTTTCTGAGCACACCCATCTTTAATAAAAAACTTGCACATGATGAAAATACCCATAAATTTCATACATATTCCATGCATATCTCAGGTGCACGGGTATGAAACACCGTGCACATGATATATGCACGTTATTTTCTAGTCGTGCACCTCTTCTGTGCACGGTTCTGAAACTCCGTGCACCCTTTTTTCTGTGCATGGGTGTGGAGCAAGTTCGTCAATCATTATCAAAAGAAGCTTTGTTCTGGTGCTTCGGTGTTGTTTATTAAGCACAGGAGTGGGGAGCTCTTTGTGGTGATTCATCGGGCAAGATCAACAGCCGGCGGTGGTGTTGGGCGGTGGAAGGTGGAAGATGGAAGATGTGAGAGGGAGAGGAAGAGAGAGGGAGCGAAGAGGAGAGGAGAGGCTACCTACGACGACAGGCGGCGGGCGAGAGGCAGAGAGCGGGAGAGAGGGATCAGCAGAGAGCGGGAGAGAAAGAGGGATCGACAGAGAGCAGGGAACAGGGAAGGAGAGGGAGAGGACAAGAGAGAAGAGGAGGGTATTTTGGGTATTTTTGGAAATGTGGGTGGGCTCAGCAAGAGGTGGGTGCAAATAGAATTTCCCTATATAAAATTGTTCCGCTAAGAATAAGCTTTGTAGAACTTGTTTGGTAACATTATGAAGTTTGAATGTCCAGAGGTTGAAATGTGAAATTCATCTAAAATAAATACAATACTTCAAAATTTAAAATAATAATTTCAATAATAAGATCAACCAAAAATATAAAACTATCAATTCCAAAACTCCAATTCATACGTCCAACATAACCTCTCGTCAAAAAGAAAAAAAAAGCAACCCAAAATACCTAACATTTAAAACTGCCTGTGCCAATTATCTAAGCCATACACACAACATAATTTTTTTTTAAAAATAAAAAATAAAAATGGGGAATGGAGAGAGAGAGAGAGAGAGAGAGAGAGATTATAGGCCTAGACTCACCGATTTCTTCCCTGCCCGATCTCTGTGTCTTACAAAATGAAAAGAAGAAAATTGAAAAACAAAATCCCCAAATGCATCTTGCAGAAAAACCAAAAATGGTATATGTATTCGCCTCTTTATCATGGTGCACATTTCGATCAAAAAGCCATGGACGTTCGAAAACAATGAGCAATATTCATTTGGATCACATCACACCAAATTTTGTCATCATAATGGCTCATTTTGAATGATACCAAACATCTATGAGTCACAGGGATAACATGACCATTAGACCATGTGACTTGGTAGGCTTAGGAAGCTTCTCAATTGGCCAATGAAGTTTGTCAATGGCCTCTTGTGCGACAAAATTCATTGCACTACCATTGTCAATAATCAAATTAGAGGACTTGTCTTCGACTCTTACCCGTGTGTGGAAACGAAAGATGGGTTTCAATGGAGATAGGGGAGGGTCGAGTGGGTTGGGGATTGGTGCAATGGTGCTAGAAGATGAAGGGGGTTGCGCTGGGGTCGGATGTGGATGGGTTTTTTTTTTTGTTTTTTTATTTTGTGTGTGTGATCTGGGATGGGTTTGTTAGGCAAGGTTTTGGGTTTGAGTGAGTTGGGAATGGTTAGGATGGGGAGCAGGGGTTTTGCTATTCTGATTTGGGTTTCGTTGATGATGAGTGGAGGGGTTCGACAGGGTGGGTTTCGTTGATGACGTGGATGAGTAAGTTGGAAGGTGGGTTCTGGTTTCGACTGGGGAGTTTGGGGTGTGTTTTTATTTTTATTTTTTATGGTGACGGGCTTGGGAGATGTGGGTTGGGTAGGTTTGGTCTGAGGGGTTTTGGCAGGCCTAGGATTTAGGGATTAGGATTCGTAGGAAGTCTGGGAGATCGTTTCTGGTGGTTGGGCAGTGATTTGGCTAGGGAATGGGTTCGGGATTTTGGGACTGTAGGAATGTTGTTTTTAGGGGTGTCGGTGGTGGAGAGATGATGAAACAGAGTTGGATGGATGGATGAGAGAGGAGTTCCGGGAAGGATAGGCGTCTCTCCGGCGATCGCTCTTCGACTCTGATACCAATTGACGCAGCCAAGACCCGCGATCGAACAATATATCAATCTCCCGAAAGATTGATCGAATCCAAGATGGATTCCAACCACTAGGGCAACCTCACAAGAGGAGAAAACACCATAATTGAAGAGAAACTCTCATAACTCAAAATATTAATTGATAATAAGCATCTCTATTGCAATGAGGCCTAAAATCCTTTTATAAAGGAGTTAGCTTGATCCCTAATCAACTATATTTTCTAATATATCAATCGTATGTAAAATAAAAGCAAACTAATTAATATTAATCATAAACAAACCAAACTACTAAATAATATTTCCTAACTAAATGGATGTCCCCTTGGGCCTATGGACTGGACCCAATGGGTTGGCCGACCTATTGTCTGGCCTGCATCACGTAGTTCTTCAATGGGGTCATAAAATGCTTGGAATGATAGTATTCAGTGATGTGAATTTGTGATTTGTGATTGACATGTGTTTAAATTAAATTTGCATATGATTTATGTTCTCATTTTCTATTTTATTTTCATATATTATTCTGATTACCCTTAAGGTCTTACAATACTTTTTTATATGGTTATCCAGGCATTTGTCCTCA
This sequence comes from Umbellularia californica, assembly GCA_028538565.1. Taxonomy (NCBI): domain Eukaryota; kingdom Viridiplantae; phylum Streptophyta; class Magnoliopsida; order Laurales; family Lauraceae; genus Umbellularia; species Umbellularia californica. The sequence continues at coordinate 21,053,792 of JAPQWN010000006.1, forward strand.
AATACCTGTTGTTTTCGCCAGAAGTAAGGAAACTTCAGCAATGTTCATCTATAACATCGGGTGATTTTTCTTCTCTAACTGAGGACGAAAATGCAAGGTGATTTTTATACCCTTAGTTAATCTCATAATCGTTCCATCTTTTTAGTAAATTTGGTTTTCATTCATTATATGTTCATTATAATCATTATTGAAATGTTGAACCAATTTGGGCATTGTGTGCCTGTGTGCATGCGTGTTTGGATCTGTCTGGCTGGAGCAATTTTCAAATTTAGATGTGTGCACATGCATGTGCATATGATTCTGGGTGGATGAAGTAATTTTCAAATGGGAATTGCCCTCCAATTCTAAATTGAGAACCATTTCGTGGGGCTCACATGGATGCATGCTGATCATTAGGATAGGATGGGATTGGAAGGTCTTAGTGTATATTAGGCATGGTAAAAGATCTGGTGAGCCAAAATCTATTTGAGGGCCTCAAAGTTTATTTCTGCAGAGCAGCCCCTGTATGATGTACTGAAAGGTTACAAGTTAAAGGAAGTAATTTTCAAATGGGAGTCACCCTCCAATTCTAAATTGAGAACCATTTCGTGGGGCTCACATGGATGCATGCTGATCATTAGGATATGATGGGATTGGAAGGTCTTAGTGTATAATAGGCATGGTAAAGGATCCGGTGAGCCAAAATCCATTTGAGGGCCTCAAAGTTAATTTCTGCAGAGCAGCCCCTGTATGATGTACTGAAAGGTTACAAGTTAAAGGAAGTAATTTTCAAATGGGAGTCGCCCTCCAATTCTAAATTGAGAACCATTTCGTGGGGCTCACATGGATGCATACTGATCATTAGGATAGGATGGGATTGGAAGGTCTTGGTGTATATTAGGCATGGTCAAAGATTTGGTCAGCCCAAAATCTATTTGAGTGCCTCAAAGTTTATTTATGCAGAGCAGCTCCTGTATGATGTACTGAAAGGTTACAAGTGAAAGAAACTAAGAGAGCAGGGAGACCATTAAGTATCATGAATGAAGTAGTGAGGAAGGGCATGATAAACTGGCGAGTTAGAGAGAGAACATTATTTTAAATATGATTGAGTGAAAAAAGTAGAACTCGAAAAGATTTGTATTAAAAAAAAGTGTTAATAAGTCGGAAGATCAACTTGCTATTTTTTTATTTTTTAACAAAAAGAGAAGTTGTAGTCAGATCTTACATGCTAGGCATGATCAATTCTGTGCTTCAGCGTGAGGGGGACTGAGATGTGTATATTTGTTGGGTTCTTTGTAATTTGTAGGTACCTCAGGCGCTCGTTGTATTTGTTGAAAGACCATCATTCATTGAATGATTAGAGGAGTGTGTTCAGCCATTAATACACTACTCCTTTATTCTCTTATTCTCTCTCTCTCTCTCTCTCTCTCTCTCTCTCTCTCTCTCTCTCTCTCTCTCTCATATATATATATATATATATAACCTTCCTTTCCTCAAACTCAGTTTTGGATTTTGAAACATCCATAGCAAACAAGTGAGGCAGCTGTAGTAGACATGGGGCTTTTGGTAGCAGGTAGCAGGAGTTTGTGTTTTTGCTATAGTCTTTTCGAGCATTGCCATTCTGGTTAGTTCATGTTTGTTAGTTACTTTGTTAGCCTTTTTTACTGATTCTGTCGGGTTCCTTTGGCATCATTTGATGATTTAGGGTTGATGCCTATGGTGTATCTTTCATTTCTTTTACTTTTGGATTTGAAAGGAGAGGAGAAAACTTAAAATTATATCAGCATTTAAATTTTGGTTCATGAATGGTGGAGCATCTAGTTGATTTTTTTTTAAGTTCTACTTTGTTGATTGCTGGAGGCTGGAGTTATCACCAGGCTCTTTGGTATAAGGATTCCTTTACCTTTTAGCCTTCAGGGATAATAGAGAAAATTAATTAACATACTATTGGGCCTAAGGATTAAAAACTCGGACTTGGGACCCTACAGTCCCTTAGAGTTGAGTTGAGTCAATCTGACTTGGCTGAGTTGCAACGAGTCCCTTCCCGCATCCTTAAAAAATCCAAAAAATGGGAAAAAAACCCTTAATTTTTATGTATTGGGTTTTTTTATAGTTCGATCTTGGGAAGAGAATTTGATTTATCAAAAAATCAAATTGTAGTGTGTAGCATCACCCAGTTGGATGTATCCATGGTTCTTATCTTCGCTACAAGGTGTCAATCTACTTGCCCTAATTTAATCAAATTCGGGCCAAAATTTAAGGAAATCCTAAATGGTAAATTAAATCTGAGTCAGGGCCCTTACAAAAGTTATGGTTAAAAGTTTTAGCTGCTGCTTATCTACATCTTGCCTTCACCAAATAATAATAATGTTGGAACATGGATAAATAATTTACAGTATTCCTCAGACTAAGAGACATCTGTAGCTTACCACACATTTAAATTGAACTATTTTGTGCCAGCTGTTTGTTCTTTACAATCATGCATAGTGGCTGTTTATGGCAGTAAATATTCGGACTCTGAATACCTTGGAAGAAAGCTTTTTCTTACGGAGTTTTTTTATTCCACCTTTTTCTTTGATCATGACTATGTATTGATGATGATGTGAGAATTGCTGCTATCTTGTGCTTGACTGTGTGCTTACTGTCTTTTATATCAGCAAGTTTTCAGTGAAGCATTCATCTCCAAAGTTGCAAATCTTGTGAGTCATGGTGTGAAGGGTTGTTTTTTTTTTTTCGTGTGAGGTCCCTCATGTACGTGTTTTATTTGGACTTCAGAGAGTCGGATCCTAATGAATCTTTTCTATTGGATAGGTAGACTTTAGTGCATTAGAAGATGGTAGATGCAAGGATTAAAATAGCAGCTGCAGCTAGTGTAGTGGCTAGTGGCCAAAACGCTGCATAGCGGGTGAGACTTAACGGTTGCAGCAATACGTAGCTGGTAAAAGAACTTGAATCATGTGTAGCAACCAATATTGTGGATTTTTAGTGATTTAGAACCATATAAGGGTAGAGACAACTTTAGGAACGACTATTGAGGTGAAGAAATAGGAAATACAATGTTTTAAATTAAAAATGCTTGGCTCTACTAAATTTTGGACTGCAGCGCCGCTAGCAGCCCCATCCGCTATGGCCGATAATGTGGCCACAATTTTGAACCATGGGTAGATGAATCTCCTATTGTCCTAACTTTTAACAATTCTTCCTTTGGTAATTTTCATATGTGAATTCCAGTTAAAAGTTGTATTTGAGTAGCTTACTGTGATTTTTATAATCTTTTACAACTGTAACGAAGTTCTTTTACTGTTGCTTATAACTGCGAATCTGGACTGTTTTGATTTTCAGTTATTTTATATGTTCATAAATTTCTGACCTTTTGGAACTGCATGTTGACCCTGTTTATTTGGTATCTTTTTCAGAGCTTTGGTTCTCAGTATGGTAGAAATATTGTATTCATGTGGAAATAAGAAAAGGGCTGTGGTTGCGACACTTAATGTTTTTGGCCATTGCCATGAAGATGTTTCTGAAGATGCTCAAAAGAATGAGGTGGTTATCTTACTAGTGGTGTTGCTTATTGTTGCTATATTCATCAACATATTTAATTGACTTTGTTGTTTTTCCCTTTTAATTTTTATCTAACAGATTATTGCAAAAGCCTTGGAAGATCTTTCAATTGAAACAGCCACGGACTTGCAAAGAGTTTTGAGAGTAAACTCTCACACTTCGCAGGCGGGTGCTTATCATCAGCTTGAATCAATGCTTCCTGTTTTCCAAAGTCGGATGGGGGCAATGCTATTCCTTATCTCGGCCCTGCTTTCTCGAGGGCTGGTATGTCTGCTAATTTTTGACAACTTTTCTCTGTGTACTGGTTTGCTGACTACTTATTTTATTTTGGCAATGCGGGCTACTTTTCTGAGGCTCTTTGTTAAGTTTCATGATAAGTCATTTTCTGTAGCGCATCCATATCTTTAGAGCCTTGATCTAGTGACAGTATAAGAGAGCCAAAAATATTTCTATAGAATTTGCAGGCTGATGCCCAACAAGTTTTTGGTGGCTGATACAATTAATATTTTAATGTTTTTAAATTTTTGGCTCCTACGTTGGGGACAAGAACTCACACACACCCCATGTCCCTAACCATATCCATTGTGCATGTATTGACTGTGATTCAGGTTGTCTATCTGGTAGCCCCACCATATCTTGGAAATGTACAATATAGTCTGGGCATCTGATTTGCAACTTGTAATTCAAGGATTAAAGTGGAAAGGGTAATTATCAACATTCCAGGCATCTATTTCGAAGGTTATGATTTTCTTATGTGGGTTTTTTGGTTGAAATTTATCATTGATGGAGCATGATGGTTGGACTGTTTGGATCACCGCGTAGCCCATTGGATCTACGGTGAAGATGCAGTGCATCCTGTATTATTACTTCTCATGGGAAAATTGATATGTTGTGATGCGATGTTCTTGAAAGTTCAGACATAGGAACCTATGCTACGTCTTAGAGAGGGAGAGGGAGAGGAGAGAAAGAGAGAGGGGGGGGGGGGGGGGGGGGGGGGGGGAGGGGGTGTGTGGTTGTTGAATAGGACTAATGAAAAAAATTTAACTAAATCAATCAAGTTAAAGTCCCAAAAATGAAATCACAAGTATTAAACACAATCATTGATCGCTTAAATTGAATTACAAAATATGAATATGGCAATGAGCAAAAAGGTGATCAAATGTGCAACTCAGAGCATATAACAATGTGATATGACTATAGAATGCTTGGATAAAAATAAAGATATGTCAATCACAAGATGCTATAGCACACTAGATTTATCTATGCATGCCAATCTTAGACATAAAATATATGCTAATAAAGAATAAAATGAGGAAAGATAAACATTCCAAATTTATAGTGGTTCGTTCAACATGACCTACATCCACTCCTGTTATGACCATTCCCTTGGTCTACGGTATTCACTATTTGGCGTTGTCAAAAAGGCTCACCTCGAACCAAATACACCTAAGGTTTTTTGATACGGGGTTCAATCACTGAGGTATCATCCACTTTCTTTTTTTTCTTTTCTTTTTTCTTTCTTATTTTTATAATGGTTCAATCACAAAGGTCTAATCCACTTTACAATGTATATGAATTAAAAAGAAACAAGAAAGCTTGCCTCTAGACAATGATGATGGCTTGAGTGCGCTCCTAGATGCTCAGAAGCGAAACTCCCAAGCTTTGGCCTCCTTGCAATGCTCCTTGGTGATGAAGATGCTCCAATGAGTGCCCAACCAAGAAGTGCAACCAGGAAGTGGAGGAAGTTTAGGTCTAGGGAGACTAGATTTTAACTATGTGAGCTTGAGAGGATACCCTAGTGAAGTGGAATTCCACTAATCACACATGAATGAGCCTTACATGCTCTTAGATATGCCTGCGAAGGTCTTAAGTGTGAGTGGAATTGGATTTTGGGTGCTCTTGTGAGGTGTTATTTGATACCCCTATCTGCCTGAGTAATCTCGAGGCAAGATCCGGTCAAGTGATCCTGTGCATGGTTTAAAAAATCGGTCGAGTCCTAGTCGACTCGGCATGTACCGAGTCGAGTCCTTTGGACTCGGACTCAAATGGGTGGGACCCGCCTGAGTCCCATGAGTCGACTCGGACAAAAAAAAAAAAAGATGGGGCAGGAGTACAGGAGTACCAAACAAAAACAAAAAAACAAAAAGTAAAGTGCAAGACAGTGGGCCAACACTGAAGAGAGAAGGAAGCCCTTGAAATTTGAAAATAAAAAAGCGTACCTGGGTCTGTTCTCTGCAGTGCAGTCTCCTGCTGCTACTGTTGCATAGTTCTGCCTACTGCTGTTGCTGTACTACCTACTGCCTGGCCTACTGCTACCCACTGCTGTTGCTGTACTGCCTACTGCTTGGCCTACTGCTGCCCACTGCCGTTGCTGTGCAGCCTATTGCCTATTCCCACTGCCTACTGCCTGTTGTAGCAACAATGCCGTTGTTGCTGCCTACTACAAATTGTCATTGTTGATAGGCTGCTGCTGGGTGCCAGGTATGCTCTCCTACTTCGATTTGCTTTTATTTTCTTTCCTTTGCCCAGCCAACCCACCTCTCTCTCTCCCCCTCCCAAAGAGAGCACCTCTCTTCTTCTTCACTTATTAGTTGACTGTGTTTCTTTTTCTCTATTTTTCCTTTTTTAAAATTTTTTTTTCTGGGCTTAACATGGAGCTGAACCAGACTCGCCCGAGTCGGGTACTGAATCCGGTTTTTTTAACTATGATCTTGTGAGCCAAGAAAGGAGAATCCGCAAGGGTAAGGGTGAAGTGCTCCGGTTAGCACCGTGACTCCGTGAGGCTTTGTTCAAGTCCCATATCATAAATATCTAAGGCTTAACCCTGAGCTTATAAGTCAATCCTCATCTTAACTCAACATGACGCGTTTTACCAAAAAAAACAAACATGACGCATTTTAAAGTTGTGCGGCCTCGGATCCTATAAGAACTCCAAAGTTAAGTGTGCTCAAGCGGGAGCAATTTCAGGATGGGTGACTGCCTGGGAAGTCCTCACGCGTGCATGTGGGCCAAAGCGGACAATATCATGCTGAGTTGGGTGTCCTGAAAGGTCCTCTCGTGTGTGGGGCTCTGCACGTGGATAAAAACACGCCAAATGACCAACGTGGACAATAACACGTCTCCAGGGATTCAAACACGACTCCCAGCTCTAATACTATGTTAACAACCACTTACTCTAAAAGCTTAAGCCGATAGAGAATGGTGTAACAATGTATATCAAGGTTACAACAGAATCGATTGACTATTTTGGAAATTTGTGTTAGCGACTTGTTGGACAACCAAACTGCTTTTGTTCCACTGGCTTCTTAATAGTTCCTCATAATTCCTTAGCTTCTTTATTTGGTTTCATCCATAGTTTGTCAATTCCGTTCCAGTCGCCGTTCTGGTTTTGACTTTAGTGGAATGTTTTGGCATTCCAGTGAATTTTGGTATTCTGTTCTAGAGAAGACGCAATTGAAAAATGAAAAAAATATATATATAAAAGAAAACCTAAAATTGAAAAAAAAAAAAAGTTGAATGCTAAAATAATACTAAAAATGCATCCTTAAATTAAACTACACTCTACAATTGGTCATTTTCTAGCTTTCCCTACATATGAATGGACGTATGAAACTTTGGCCGGAATGCGGCGGAATTGGTCCAGAATTGGTACCGGAAACTTTTTGGGAACCAATCCATTCCGACCAAGGCCAATTCCGGAACGTTCCGGCCAATTCCGGCCGGAACGGAACATAATTGACAACTATGGTTTCATCTAAATGGCTTGTGTGTTATTATCTTCTATCAGTTTGTGTTCTTGCGGGAGTAATGTTGGACTTTCCTCGATAAATGGTTCTCAATCCATATGTGGATATAAATTCTCCTAAGAGAAGGCACAGGCATTTGCATGAGGTCTATTGAGGAAGGATAATGAAGATTCCTCATTATGTCTCTTGGGGCCCATTTGGCACTTTTCCGTTAGCCCCGGAACCTCGATAGAAAGTGTAGACTAGTCTCTAAGAAATTGATCGAACCCAAAAGGATTCCAGCCCTAAGGCACATCAAACCATAACACAAGAGAGAAACTCCTGATAAATTGAATTGATTGAACAAAGCATAAGCATTACAATAGGGGATTCCTTTATATATAGAGTAACATTGTTACTTAATAACCAAGACATTCTAAAATAAGAAACTACCTAATCTCAATCAAATTAGAATTTAGGAAGCAACTATACTAAGCAACTCTACTAATTTAGAGACTATCTAAACTAATGGTAGGGATCCCAAAATTAGAGATCATGTGGACCCCATCAAGTGGGTCCATCAGGGCCTGCGGGTCCTAGTCTTGGATCGGTCTGCATCAACTGGTTTAGTAAAAGTCAAGTAAAGCCTCCATTTTTCAGACAAGGGGTCACATCAAAAGTACAATTTTCCAAAATTCCCTCCTTTTTAAAAAAAGGTCAATAAGCAACCTCCTTTCTCCACTAAAAGACAAAAAAACTCCACTTTTCTATACAAAAAGTCAAAAAGATTCCATCCCAAACAACTAAAAACAAAATACCATCATAACGCACTTATATTTTATTCTCTCTTGATTTGATGCTTTACTTTATCATTATTTTACAGTAAAATTACCAAACGGGCCCTTAATGATCATTAGTTTCTTCTGAATCCTTGTTAGTGGATGGTGACATCTGCATGGTTAAAGATATCACAAAAGGATTGGTTAAGAGAATGCATGTCTGATCGTTTTAATCCTTCCATAGGATGTTGAATACCCCCTCCCATAGTTAGTATTGGTTGATGCCATCCCTGCATTTGCATTATGTTTTCACCATGGACATTGTCATCATCATCTTCATTGAATCCTTATCCCATATATCTAGGGCTGGCTTCCTGCAGAATTTTGTCCTACGACTTCAAAGATTCAAGAGTGCAAATAAGATTTGTATGACCTCTCCGGGATCCTGGTTGCTGAAGTGCTGCTTTTATCTTATTTAACTGAGAAAGTCACGGCCGACACTTCACCTCCCCAGGAGCTGGTTTCTGCCTCCATCTTGTCAGATGCATCCTTTTTCCTTAAGTACTGATTTTTCTGTCCTTTCATTGAAACCAGTCGTTTTTTCCTGCCTCTACTGACACCTTCAGTCTGTAACTGACTCAGAATACCTCCTCGCTTCTGAGCTCAAACAATCTAGGGCTTCCAATCGAGTGTACCCCTTCACACTGGAAGATCTGCTAATCCCTTCCAAGTTCCACCTCCATGATTATGCATTCTCCTATTTCTATTAGGAGCTTCACAGTAGCAAACACTATTCAACTCTGATCATTGTGGTTGAAGCAAGCAGGCTCAATGTGGCCTTTGAACCTCCTCAAACTGATACTGATAATCAGCAAGTCCATCTTTGTTTCTTTCTGCATAGTAGTGAGTTATGAAGGTCAGTTCATTGTGTCCTAGATTCCCTGTCAACAGTGATCCTGCCATCATTCCTTTAGTAAAGCTTCTCATCATTTTTGTGAAATTTTCCACTGCTTTGATCTGAAAGAGACAATTAATATGGAAAATATGGGTAAAGAAAAGGATTAAACAATTAAGTTGATACTCTGGCAGAGTCATGATGTTTGTTACATGGCCTCTATACACATTTCTAATGCCGCATTTATTTCAATCCACTTTCCATAATTACACTAAAGTAAGGTTGTTCCTGAATGAATGTAAATAAACTGGTGAAAGTATGGGAGAACTAAAGAGAAAAGAGTTGTATAGAAGCGAAAGAAAAGAGTGAGAAAGTCATGATGAGAATCTTCCCAACACTGTTGTCATCCTGCTTTTACAGATCTTCTCTTCTAACAATGGCTTGCAACTGAAATATGGAAGAAATTTGGGGGATAAATCTCAACCATGCAGCCACATTTCGCAGTGCTTCACATATTTAAGGTCTCGAGTTGGCATATAGACGTCAATAATTCATAGCCATAGTTTAAAGTATTGGCTGGTACAAATCATGGGTGAGTGCTTTTAAATTAGATGTTATATATTAAATTTCGGTACCGTACGCGTAGATGTTGCAATTTAAATTAGGCATTAGGTTCAGAAATTTGATGTTGGAGCACTCACCTCCAATATTTTTTATGCTTCCCATAGTTATCAAGGAAGATCTTTTTACTTCTAGTAGCGTACATTTTTTCCTTAATATAGCACTTGCCGCCACCATTATTTTTGATACTTACATAATTGTCAAGGAAGATCTTGTTACTTCTAGTAGCGTACAGTTTTTCCTTGCTACAAACTCATTTTGTTGTGCCATATGACAGTTGAATGCTTGGTGGCTTTTCAACTATTTACAACTGATAGATTATATGTGGTAACTTTGTCCTGTTGGTATTGAGCTTTAGATTTTGTTCATGCACGCATGTGTGTGGGTGGATATGCACGCGCTGGCACATGGCATTCATTCTGGTCATCCCTCATAAAATACATGTTTTTTAATTCCACAGTTTCTTCTTATATTTTATCTGTTGGCAAGGGGGTGTGTGCGTGTGCATGCTTGCATGCATGTGTGTGTTTTCTTTTTCTTGCTTGCCACTTTTGTCAGAAGCACATGCTTTAGATTCCACAGTTTCTTCTTATTTATGATACAGTTCGTGAGCTAATATCTTAGAGTGACTGCAGTATGAATTCATTTTCTTTTTGTTCATTGAGCCTGCATGGAATATGGATTTAAAATTTGGGATCTGATAATAATGTAGGAGTCCGTCCAAGCAGACAGGGATGATCCTAACCTTCCACTAGTCACTGCTCCATTTGGACATGCCTCACAGGTAAAGACGGATAGCTGTAATATTCATACCTTGATATAACTCTGTCATCTTATTAATATTATCATTTATTTTGGTTTGGTGCAATCATGGTATTTAAGTATCTTCGTTTTTTTCCGATTTGACAATTTTTAACATCACTGATGCAATCCATAATTATTTAACAGGAAATCGTGAACCTTCTACTTTGCGGTCAGGCTGTCCCGAATGTATTTGACGGTCGGTTGAATATGGGAGGTGGCATGTTCCTTAAGGGCGTACCCACTAGTGTTGAAGTTGGATTCCTTACTCTTCTAGAATTCCATAGTTACTGCAAGGTTGGTCAGTATCTGAAATGTCCAAAGTGGCCGATATGGGTAGTTGGGAGCGAGTCCCATTACACCGTTCTTTTTGCTCTCGATCCCAGTGTGCAAGCTGAAAATGAACTGGAAACACGTGAATCACAGATCAGGAGGGCATTTGATGCCCAAGACCAAAGTGGGGGCGGAGGTTTCATTAGCGTGGAAGGTCTACAACAAGTCCTTAGAGAAGCAAACATCAACATGCCACCTGAAAAGGTCGATCATCTGTGCAGCACGGGCTTCATTGTGTGGAGTGAGTTTTGGCAAGTCTTACTTGAGTTGGATAAAAGTTTGGGGGGCATGAAGGATTCAACTGGACTGCTGGGGAAGAAACAATTTGATCTCTACCATTTCAATGGAATTGCTAAGTCAGTATCCAATGGCAGCCAAGTGTCAGGAGGAGAGAGTCCACTGCAGAGACCAAGGCTTTCGAAGTTGAGAGTCTCGGTACCGCCGAAGTGGACACCTGAGGAATTCATGGCAGACGTTTTACCCAGTAGTGACCAGAGTGGGAAAGATGGTGTTGAGGTGAGCCAACCTGAACCTTCTCAACATGCACCGTTAGTCGACTGCATCAGAACTCGCTGGTCTCGAGCCAATTGTAGTTGGGTTGGAGATCCCCCTAGCATAGTTTGAAGCCTCAGTCCCTCCAAACAGACCAAATAAACGCTGCAATGGTAATTGTATTCTGTTGTTGTAGAGATCAGAGAAGATTCAGGGGTGCAGGGAAGAGATGCGGAGTCACCAATTTGAATTTATAGCTGCAATCAACTTGCAAGAAAGAAAATCTTTTCAGCGTTGGCAGTTGAGTGCAACACATTGCCATCATACTGATGTTTATTATTGTAAAAGGGTCAGAAATTGGAACGCTTTCTTTAGCTTTTCGTGGATTGTATGATACATTGTTGTTTTTATTTTTAATTTATTTTTTCGTTTTGGCTTTCAACTGGCTTAGCTATTTGTCTTTTTGCAAACCTGTTGTTAGAGAAGAGGTCCATGGAAACTGTGACAAAGTGACAAAAGCGGTAGGCAAACCTGCTATTAAAGTTGATTATCGTTGCTTTTTGTATGATATAAACAACGGATATAATCAACTTTGATTTGTAGGACCAGTACTATTCCAGTTTAGGATAAGGTAAGCTTCAGCTTAGGAGAGCCCTGCTCTCTCTCTCTATGATCTATATCTCACATTCATGTGAAGAGTGCATGAATGGGTGACAACAAATTAGGATATTTTCCAACAGTTCAGCTTCACTATTAATAATCTTCTTTCTGAATTTGAAGGTTCAACTAAAGAAGAACGTGAAGGACTGAATATTGAGTGGAACTTTGATTGTATATTTATTTAAGAACTGATCAGTGTCATGCTTTCTGAGTATTTGTCGATGGAAGGGGGGCAGTGGCAAAGATCTTGTTATGGACAAAGAGGGTCATAAAAATCAGCCACACCATATTATCCTAGCCCTTAGTTTAGCAGCCTTAAAGTTTAACAACATTTTAACTGTAAAAATTTATGAAACTCAATCCAATGTTAAATGACCGTAAAATTAGGTCTGTTCATTAGATGATCACAGGTATCAAAGGGCTGCACTGATCTAAGGTGGGTCTACAGAGCTGTTGCTTGTAGGAGAACATTTCCTTAGAACATTTTGAGGTAGGTAGGAAGGAAAGGAGAGAGCATTTCCTTAGAACATTTTGACGTAGGTAGGTAGGAAGGAAAGGAGAGAAATTTCGTAGAATCGACTTATTTCCTAATTACAGAATAGGAGTTAATGAATCCCTATGGGCTTGTCCGTTTGCTTGGCATTCATGGAAAAATGGATTCTAACAATGAAATGTTAAAGTGGCAAGGGTGACTTTTCGAGGATTTGATTTACTTGGTATTTACTTTTCATTGTTAAAGTGGCAAGGGTGACTTTTCGAGGATTTGATTTACTAGGTATTTACTTTTCATTCTATACATTAAAGTTGGATATTAGTTGAAAAAAATAACCCTCAAATCTCTCCCCTCCTTGAACCACGTCAGCTCATCTATTCCACATCAGCCATCTCTCCTCTCCATTGCATATTATTTTGCAACCGTCAAACCATCAAGGCCGACTTAATTCTCATATTATAGTTATGGGTAATTTAACCCATTGATTAAGGGACTTAATTTTTTATCTCACGTGAGTTATGACTTGATCCTAATTATCATTTAGGAGAGCTCACTATTATCACACTATTTATACGATCCCATATAATTATGTTATTTAGAGAGCCCACTTGAAGATTTGACTTAATTCTAAGTCAAAAGACATATTGATAATACAAAAGCGTTTTTTCAAACATTTTAATTAAGATATACTCAAAAAAGGTCAACCTTATATAAACATTTAACTGAATGTATGAGTGCTTTTGGTTTGAATCACATAGTAATTTATAGAGATTTATTTTATGATGATTAACCAAATGGTTTATCATTCAATCAAATCATGTTTTTTTTTCTTAATAATACTTAAAGTTTAATGTTAATATTAATTTATTATTTAATTTGCATGAAATTTTAACCCGTGCATCACGCAAGCTTTAATGCCAATATCCCTTTAATTCTTAAGAGAGCATTTGTGGGCCGTCTATGAATCTTCATCTTTGTTTCTTCAATTTTAACTATTTATAGGAATACATTTCTTGTAATTGTTGGGAACTCAATTCCATGAAATAGGCCCTCTTTGTCTCAACTACTTCCTTAGCGAGCATTCTATCCCATTTCAGCCTAGGGAACCTTATTCGTGCACGTCCAACCTTCAACTCTGGACCATTTTCTCTACCACTTCTTCACTATCAAATGATCTCCCAAAAAAACACAGGTTCGGAGTATCATCCTCACAAGCCTCAAAAATGAGATGGCCATTCTTCATCAATTCTAATTGTGTTTTCTTAAACCTTTTTTTCTAGCTTTTTGCCCGAGGGATTCAAATTCAGTCACCCATGCCGACCGACCAACCTAGGATGGATGACAAACAATTATTATATAATGAAGCCAATGATTTTGACCAATCCAATTTCAGTTTTGACCATCTCAATGAATTGCTTTCTCAATTTTGACTTTCAACGGAGCTCATGGTGTGACAGCAAGGGATTGCATAGTTGGTTGGCACCCCCACATGTCACTTGGCTCCCCAGGGATTTGATCCCTCGGTATGCCACTCTTCGCACATGTGTGGGCTTCTCTTCCCACGCATGTGGGCTATCCCTCCCACTTTATGGGCTCTCTTCCTACTTGTGTGGGCTCTCTCAAGTCTCAACCCCTTACCTAGGCTGGGGTTAAAAAGACAAAAACAGAGCTCACCCCTCACATTCATGGTGCTCACATTTTATTTTAATTATATATATATATATATATATATATATATAAAGATATCAGCCTTTTCACAAGAGTGAGACACATGGCGCATCCTTAATTTTTTTTATTTTTCAAGGACGCGATGTTGGCATCCCAAAAAAATGACACGTGGCATCACAAATAAAAGTCCTAAATCTTCTCCAACTACCTTAAAATTCCTTCCATTCAATTTTTAAACTTTCTAACATCACCTCTCATTCTATTACCTCCTAACTCACCTCTCTCTAATCTATTCCATTTATTTCCCTTAAAATCTCTCTCTATGCCTCTCCAATCAATTTCATTTACTTCTTTTGGAATCTCTCTTTCTACACACGATTTCTCTTAATTAATCTCCAAAAGTTCTCACTCTACCCCTAAAATCTCTACCTTATCACATGATTTATCTCCTTATACACACGTTACAGTCAATGGGTCCCACAGATTACTAAACAAACAAAAAGAGAAAAAAGAAGAAGAAATGTTATTTGGCTTTGGTAGCGGGCCCTACAAATTGATGAGAAATATAGAGATCAAGTTGGTAATGACTTTTTATGATACATGGATATGTATGTATTAAATTTTAATGTAGATCAATTTGGGGGACCCCATACCAGATTCAAATTATAAAGATTTAAAGCCCACTTATAGATCATAGTCGACTTCATCTTCATTATTTTTCATTAATCTGTGGTGCCCACTGTCAAAGCCAATTTTTTTTCTTTTTTTTTTTCAAAGTTTGAATAATATATGGGTCCCATTGTGAAAGGTAGATTTTCTTCCTTTCCAAACTGACAATTAACAGGGCCACTTTCATAAGTTGTAATTACTACATTTTTCTCCTTATTTTCGTTTCAATATTGGTATGATTAATAAATAGGGCCTATTATGGAAGCCAATGGATTTCAAAATCCACATCTAATATTGACACTCAATTAATGCCTAAGCACAAATATAATTAAATCAAGCTTCTAAAACATCTACTATTTACTTGATATTCTCTTAAAATCTCACGAGTTTCCATTTTTATCAGAATTTTTTTGTTATCATAATTATATTTACTCAATTAACTAAATAAATCTAAGGGCCCTATTGTGAAAGTCAATTTTTCTCTTTTCAAACTCACAATTAAAGGGGGCCACTTTCATAGTCTATATTTACTACTTTTTTTCTCTTTATTCTTCTTTCAATATTCAGTATGAGTAATTTGTGGAGCCCATCACGGAAGCCGATTGGTTTCAAAATTCACATTTAGTTTTGAAAGCAACAATAAATTTATGCTTAAGCACAAATAAAATTAAATCAATATACTAAAATATCTACTATTTACTTATTATTTCCCTAAAATCTTTCAGCTTTTTAAAATTTCAGAATATTTCAGGTAATTTTAAATACTTATAAATATTTTTAATCAATTAAAACTTTAATTATTTTTTATCACAACGCAGGCCTACTGTACTAGTTATAAAATAATACTACTTAGCATTATATATATTTAATGTATGTACAAAGATTTAAGAGGATTTTACAAAAAAAAGTCACTTTAGAGGCATCCTATACCGAAAGAGGGTTTAGCATAGATTTAGCAGAGGGGCATGCCTACAGCTGATGAAAAAATTTGACAGTATTAATCAAAGTAAAAGACTTTGATGCTGGGTTTGAGTTTTCTTTCTTAAAAAACAGAGTCCCATTAGGAGAGAGAGAGAGAGGGGGAGGGAGGAGACATCTGAAACCATGCCTCCAAAAAACTAAAAAAAACCCAACTTGGAAACTAATCCTTAATTGAAGTTAGAGAGAGACGAGACATGGTTTCCTTATCTTCCTCCTCCTCACTAGTTTTAGTGAAAGTCTATACTAACCATGTAAAAGTTGGTGAAAAAAAGGATGATTTGGATAGAAGACCACTTTGGTTGGAGGGAAACTAAAGTGGTCTCTTTGGTATACTATACGTGCATCTAAAGTGATTTTTTTTAATAAAATCCTCAATATTTAAACTCACAACCACTCATT
This sequence comes from Umbellularia californica, assembly GCA_028538565.1. Taxonomy (NCBI): domain Eukaryota; kingdom Viridiplantae; phylum Streptophyta; class Magnoliopsida; order Laurales; family Lauraceae; genus Umbellularia; species Umbellularia californica. The sequence continues at coordinate 21,069,848 of JAPQWN010000006.1, forward strand.
CCTTTAATTCATTAAGGGCATGTTTGGCAGCAAAACTTTTTTTTTTTTTTCTGTTTTATCTAGGCCTAAACTTGCTCCTAATAGGATTTGATCTATTGATTTACTTTACTAATGAAGGAGGCTCGTGTTAAGCCTGTGCCTTATTCCAAAAATAGAAAGAGCAATGTTTATTGCACCTCCATGTATTTATTAAATGAAAAATAAAAGATTTCAATACTAATACCTCATAATATTCTAAGAAATATATGATTTAAGGCAATACATACACTTAAAATATTATAATAGATTTTGAAACCATTTACTTAACTATGATAACTGTCTTATATTGATTAGACATTTAACATTACGAATTATAATTCTACCATTTAGTAATGATAACTTATATTTCATTAGTAACAATAAAAATATGTAAACCAATTTGTAAGGACCCAAACTCTAGATTTTACCTTGAAATTATTACTTGATAATGACAATCTGATTACATGCAATTTTGTGTGCTTATGTAGTTTAAATAAGGGGGATTCGGCGAGAGGTCCCTCAAAATATGATTTTGTTGCAAACAGTCCACAAAAAAAAAGTCATGCAGCCAAAAGTCCTCTAACACATCCAATACCTAATATGACTAATTTACCCTTTCTTTAAATCATATCCTATGATTGGTGGGATATCCCATTAATAATAGTCAACTACCATTTAATGGGCCACGATTAATGGAATCTCATTAATGATATTTTCAAATAAATTCTAAAAACACACAAATAAGTTTCAAAATAACGCAAATAAATTTCAAAAAAAGAAAATAAATTTCAAAAAATGCAATAAATTTCAAAAGAACGCAGATAAATTTAAAAAGACACAAATAAATTTCAAAACATATAAATAAATTTCAAAAGATGAAAAAGAATTTCAAAATATCCAAAATAAATTTCAAAAGATCCAAGTAAATTTCAAGAAAATATAAATAAATTTCAAAAGACTCAAATAAATTTCAAAAGACGTAAATAAAATTAAAAAACGCAAATAAATTTAAAAAAACGCAAATACATTTGCCAAAACTAAGATAGTCCAATTTTCCAAATTAGCGAACAATGTGGCAAAAACTCAAGTCTTTTTGTCAAGAGCTCAGTGAAATTTATTTAAAAAAATAGAAATAAATTTCAAAAAAGACACAAATAAAATTCAAAAACACAAATAGATCTAAGAGAATACAAATAAATTTTCCAAAAACACAGAAGATTTGTTCAAAAACTCAGTTAATTTTTTTTAAAATGGAGATAAATTTGTCAGAAACTCACCTATATTTTTCAAAAATTCAAATAATTTTGCCAAAAACTCAAATAGATTTGTTTATAACTCAGATTGATTTGTTCTAGAACTCAGATAAATAGCTAAAAACTCGGATAGATTTATCCAGAACTCATATAAATTTGTCCAGAACTCATATAAATTTATTCCAGAACTTAGATAAATAGCCAAAAACTTAAATAGATGTGTCCAGAACTCAGATAAATTTGTCCAGAACTCAAATAAATTTGTTCCAAAAGTCAGATAAATAGCCAAAAACTCAGATAGATTTATCCAAAACTCAAATAAATTTGACAAAAAATACAAAACTCAGATAAATTTGACTTTGACTAGAATGGGGATGGACTTCTGGAACCGGCCATGTCGAACCTGACCTGGAACCAACCCGAAACTGCTGCAAAGCCCAGGCCCACTTTCTGTTTTTTTGTTATGGAATCAGAAACACAAAAGCCATCTTCCGTTCACCTTCTTCCTTGATTCCGGCGATGGCATGGTGCAGCCTCCGGTGGCGATCCCCCTTCTCCGGCGACACATAAAACGATTGTGACTCAAGAAATCCGACGATGGAGCAAAAGATCGTCTTCTTTTTTATTTCGTGTTCTGTAAGTTTGCAACAGAACCTGGGCAAGGTTGCAGAGGTCTTCTTCTTCCTCTCCGGCAATGGCGTGTAGGCTAAGGAAGTAGCAACGTTTAGCTATGCTACTTCTCTGAAAAATCCCAATCTCGTTCTTGAAAAAAAAAAAGTTGAAACTGGGTTGGATTCGCCCAACTTGCAAAAAGTGATTTCCTTGCCTTTTCTTGCACGAGCCACGAGGAGAGGATGTAATAGTAACACGTTGGATGCTACACGAACCCAAACCGAGAGAAAAAAAGGAAAAGAAAATGAATGGAATTGCTGCATGCTGCACGAACCCAAACCGAGGAGAGGAGTGGTACTGATCAACTAAAAAAAAGTCCTTTTCAATTCCAATGCATGGAAACCACTGTACCAGGCCAACTTCAAAGAGTGAAAATGCGCCATTACCGAGACGACTTCGATCTCAAGTGTTGAGAAACAATTCGTCAATGCCCAAGTACAGATTAAAGAAGAAGAGGAGGGGGAATGGTAGATTTAAAATTTAAAATTTTAAAATTTCATTCCTAATCAGTTAAAAGGGTAAATCAGTCATGAAAATATATGAGTTGGCGTGTCTAGGGACCTCTCTTCATGAGATGACGTGTCTAGGGACCTCTCATCGAAATATGTCCAAGCTGCATGGACTACAAGCCTTAGAGGAAAAGTTGATGGACTAGAGGCATTACAAGTCCTATATGAGGGACCTTTCGCTAATTATCTCTTTAAATAATGCCAAACTGATTGCATGCAAATTTGTGTGCATTTGTAGGCACCCATTCTGTGGCTTAGAATCATTATGTTTGAAATGGATTGGCTTGACCCAAGCTTATATGGGCTGAGTCCAGTTACATAGGTTGACCCACACCCAATGTAGGCTGCTTTGGGTCGACATTCCTCGGATGCAGGTTAAGAAAACTTGACTTGTTTTAAACACTACTGGATGAAACAATTGTAGGCACCCTTGTTCAACCCTACCCATTTTTACCTAACTGTTTGCCATCTTTAGGGCCCGTTTCTTTACTAGAATTCATAGAATTTATGTCTGGTGGTTGTCTGGGAATTTGAAATGCTGGTATTTGAAATGCTGTCAAATTCTGGAATTCTAAATTCGTCGTTTCATTCATAGCCTGAATTCCTGTCCGAGCTCCCGGAATGCCATCGTCCCTCTCCAGGAATTTCAATCCCAAGTGAGATTTCCAAATCCTCCTTGTTAAAGTGGTTTTTCAAATGCTGAGTTTTTTGGGATTTCAAATTCCTATAATTTCAAATGCCCATAAATTATACTAATGAAACACAGAATTCCTGACAGGAATTCTGAATTTCCAGATAGCCTGGATTCCTGTCAGGAACTCTAATAAAGAAACGGAGCCTTAGAGTGCGTTTTTACACAAGCCGCATAAGAGGAAACAAGAGTTTCCTCTTTTGCAGCACCAGTGCCCAACAAGGGGATGTATAAAATTTAAATCCTCTCTAACGTAGAAAACTCGTTATAAAGGTGTATTTCTGCTTCGAATCATCATCGTTATACCAAAGACCAACGAAGAAGGAGGCGAGGGAGACTCATCAGACCCCCAAAACCCATGACTTTGATCCTTCAAGTGGGTCCCACAGGTTGGACCATTTTGTACATTTCCAAAGCCCGTAGAGATTGACCCGACTAGGGTTGTAAACAGACCATTAAGGAAAAGGTGGAATTGGATCTAGACCTGTTACCGTTTCGGAATCGGTTTCTTGGCTTCGAAACCATAACCATATATGGGATGCGCCCGGATCTAGGCAGGGAATGACATTAAAAAAATATGATTTTTAGGAGAGACTTTTGAATATCTAGGTAATATGTTGGGTCTCGGGTCCGAACCAAGGTGAAATCGGACCTGGACCCGGACATATTGACTAGTCAGGGCCTAAATAAGAACCCAGACTCAGTTTTAAACAGATCGAAACCTCCGAATAAATGGAGAATTGGGGACACATTTACATCCCTACAGGTGGCCCTCCCTTGGCGGGCTAGTTCTAAACCAGGTCAAGTTGGCCCGACCCTACCATTCCCGAATGATGACTGTATAAAAGGTTCACAAGGTCTGGTCTTCCTGTCACTCACGCGCTTCCCCGAGCTCCCGGTTTCTCTCCATTCCAATCCAAAGCTCCCACAACATTTAAGGGTAAACCCCATTTTTTCATTCCTTTGCTTCAAAATCTCCTATCAAAGCCTCAGTTTCTTCTGCAATTTCACGTGCTCTTCTTCTCTCTATCTTTTCCCTGTACAGATCAGATCGAATGTATCACTACATATTCTCTTTTTCATTCTCTTCTTGTTTGTGTATTATGATTTTGATGTTACCATTCTACTTTACTCTACTATTATTGCTAATATTTCATGCATTTTAGGTTCAGATGATGATCTGTTTCCTCATTTGTATTTGCACAAATTAGGGTTTGGGAGAAACCCCAGAAAACCCCACTTCTTGTAATTTGTAGTTGGGCTGAGATAGTGAAGTTTGGTGTGGTTTTGGGTGAGATTAATATCATCTGATAGTTCTTCCTATGGGTGGCTGCCTTGGGTTGTAATGGTCTTTAGCCTGGAAAGAGGAAGATTTTTTTTTTAAGTTGTGTTTTGAGATTTGTAACTGCCAATCAGTCCGGGTCGCATTCTGTGCCTTTTAATCTTAAGGCAGGATATGGGATTTGGAACTGTGGGTTGGATTTCATGGGTTTAAGCTGACAATGACTATGCTGCTGCTGCTGCTAAGTTGCTGCTGAGATTGTGGAAATGACTGATTTTGCAATGTGTTGTTCTGGTTGTTCATCGAGCAGTGACGTTTAGACAAGTTTGAATTAAATTGGCAAGTTTTGAGGTTGTTCCATATCCGTGAATTCGAGGCATGTTGGTTTTCCACTCTGACCCATGGAATTCATCAGTTGATTGTGGATTAGGCATCTACCGGAAGCGAATTCCATCTTGCATTTCTAGTCGTGTTATCTAATGCAATGCTTTTTAGCAATTTACTGATCTTTATTTTATAGTCAATTTAGAAGATTTGGATTTGATGGTTAATAATGTAGGTGATGCCCATTTTTTGGATAGATGACTAATTGACAGCCACATATTGCCTGACATGGCAAGTTACACTTAGCATCTTACTTATGACAACATCCTTCTTAATCTTTATGATGGTATTCCTTTCTTGGAACCTAGAAGGGGATATAGGTAAATTAGTAGTGATTGTTGTGTTTTTCATTTCCAGTAAGATGTTTGGACACTTTGATCAAGTATACTACTGCTTCTAAAACAAAAATTCTGTTATTTATGTGGGCTTTCTGTTACTCTCGTTGTTTCTGCTGGTTATGTTGATATAATGATTCACATTCTGCAGCTGAAGCCTATTGGTACTCCAATCAACGCTCTTTTGCAGATATCAATTTTCCATCTCAATGTGAGTACTATATATATATCTATCATTTTAAGTTCTAAATTCTTATTTATGATTTTCAGATCACCTTTACCTTTAAGATATTCTCTGTTCATAATTTAATTGGCACTAAGAAATTGATGTAGATCTCTAGATGATAGTTCAAACACACTACCATTTGTCATCGTTCTGGAGAGTACGGATTGTTTGTGGTCATTGCGACATAATACATATCCATCCAACTGTCTTTTTTATAGAATTTCAACTCATGTTTGTTAGCTAGTAAGTTGACATGCCCACACACCATATGGGAGGGTGGGTTGGGTTAAAGGGTTGAAATTTTCATATTTATCAATCCTTGCATGGAATTTAGTTGATGAGTGATGATACTATTAGTAATTAGAATGATGGAAACAGCTATTTGATGGTCAATAGGTCGTATATTTTGACGCAGTATTTACTTTCCAATGCAGTGCATTTAGCTGTTTTGGATCAATAACTATAATATATATATATATATATATAAATATATAAAGATTTTCAAGATTTTATACAATGAATTGCTTGTGCTTTCTTGACACTATACTATGTATAAATATAAGCATCTTCCCTAAGACTTATTATCCCCAACAACAACCCTTTTTTTATTTTTTTGAAATGGTTACAATGACCTTCATCTGCAGAAAACTGACCACTACGCTTTCCTCGTCTAGTTCTGATTTAGCCAATGAATCTGCTCTATTGTTAGCATTCCTACAAACATGATGAAAAAAAATACCCTCCATGGATGTGCATAAGATCTCGGCTTCTTCCACTATTTATGAAAATTTCTATGGATGCGCATAAGATCTTGGTTTCTTCCACTATTTATGCAAATTGCTATGTTCAAGAAGATGGATGTTATGCCATGTCATTGCTACAATTGACTCGCCTCCGCTGCAAAGTTGACCCGAATATGACGCCTTGAATATCTTCAAAGCTTCCCTTGTTGCCAAAGCTTCCCTTATCACTCATTTGAATAAGCAATTCCTATTGGGACTGAGAACTTCATCAATACCACCCGACAGCATTTGTTTACCTCTTGCTGCTTCGAAAACATTGAATTTAAGGACCCCTTATACTGTTTTAGTCCACCTTGTTGCCTTTGTAGATATTGGCGACTAGACTTTCAAAACTATCTCCCAATTGTTAGCAGTATATGAAATTAATGCAATTTTAAATGCTCTTTTCTAGTCATCCACGAAGTTTTGCATACTTTAAAATCCTCTTATTCGGAATTACTCTTATTTGAAATGTCTATTTCATTGTTCTTCTACAAAGACCATAAAATATATTTGCCAGTAACACTTTACATATAACCCATCCTATTTTGTTGAAATATCCTCCACCACTTGAACTTTGTATTGCTCTTGAGACCCCATAAATACCCATAAAACATTGAATATCATTGGCATCTTTGACCACACTTTTCTAGCGACGAAGCAATATTGAAAAGTATGTTTTACCATTTTTTTTTGTTGCAAAAAATGATGTCATATGTGAGCTAGTCATATCAGGCTCCCTCCATGTTTGACGGTCCCTTTTTTGTTTTGAATATTATGTTTGACTGTGTCAACACCATTACAGCTTCCCCACAATCATTACCAAGCAAAAGACCTTCTGATGTAACCTAGGGTTAGGATGCAAGTGCCGTGGCACAATTAGGGTTCCCACAGGAACAATCACTCGAAGAAGAAACAGTCTCCAACGAAAAATCCACACAGGGAATTTTATTTATCAATTCTAATCTCTGACTCACACACAGATACCAAATTTGTTAATTGGGTCTCAATCTGATCAAGAGTTGCTTGCATTTGAACTTGCATTTGAGCCACAGTTACGGAATGCTGAGTAACAGTTGCTGATAATTGTCCAACGGATTCCCTCAAATCATCATCATTGTGAGAGGAAGAATTTGTGCCAACCTGCCTTTTGGGAGGCATCTTTGGTTAATGTAAATTTAAAATATGTGACTGACCTGATTTGAAGATCTGACGGCCGCGATCACGTTGGTGAAAACGGATCGAAAATCTGACGCTAGATGAGCCCGATATCTTAAGAAGAAATTTCAACTGGTGATCTCGGTCAAATTTGCTATATGATGATGTCAGCAGGATCTGTTGGACCCAAATCAATCCAGATATGAAACTTGGCCCAATCTGTGAGTGGGCTGAATTGATCTCGGCCCAACCTGTGAGGTGTGATGTCATTGGGCTTCGTGTCAAGGAGAAGAGAAAAGGGTTTTCGTCCCTTTTGTATGCTAGATGCCCCAGCGATGAGAAGGAGACGATGGCGAAGGTGATGACTGGAGTTGCGGCGAGGTTGCGTCGTCTCCGGTGACAGGTACTTCTCTATTCCTTTCTTGCGGCTTCTTCTTTCTGATCTTTCTAATTTTTCGTTGGAGACTGTTTCTTCTTCGAATGATTGTTCCTGTGGGAACCCTAATTGTGCCATGGCACTTGCATCCTAACCCTAGGTTGCATTAATTGGTATCAGAGCCGAACGATCCATCGATCGTCGGCGTGCTACCCCGTCCACCATCACCGCCCCTCCCTGCCGAACCACCCTGAGACCCTGACTATTCCCCATTGAAAAAAGAAAAAATCCAGAGAACCCCCTGCCAATTCCCTGCCGAAACCTTTCCATCACCCATCCTCCTCCCTGCTGAAAACCCAGTAGACTCCCTGATCCCATAGGTGCCTAGAAAACCCACCTACCTCAACTCCATTGTCATCATCACCCTGAACCCACAACCGAACCCAGCCCTTCATCCCTTCTGTTGTCCAAAAACCCACTGCACCCTCATCCCGAACTCCACCCTCAACCACCCAATCCAAACCCTCGAACCATCCGAACTACAAAACCGCACCCTATCTCTTATTCAGCAGAACCCTTCCTAATCTCCATGATCGTCACCCCCATATCCCAGCCCTATCACAACCCTAGCCACATCGCCACCGTGAGACTCCAGCCCCATCGTCGTCGGCTTCCCAGCCCAAAACCACCATCATCCACCAAAAACTGCTACCCAAAAAAAAAAAAAACCCATTCACCCAAACCAGAGAAAAAAAAAAAAAAAAAAAAAAAAAGAAGTAGAAGAAGAGAAGCAGAACAAAGAAGAAGCAAAAGCGTACCGTGCACCGAGTCGCCCTTGCCGTCGCACCGCCCTCGTTGTCGTCGCGCCGTCCACGCCGTCATCATCGCAAGCTAACAACGAGATCCAAGTCATCGCCATCGTCTCCTTCTCTTCATTCAAACAGAAGAGCGTTCGAAGCCCTTTTCTTGTTTCCTTCGACACGAAGGTCAGACTCACACGTGCCACGTGTGTCAAGTGCCTGAGCTTCAGTTTTGGGCCACTCAAATTTGGGCCAGGTTTGCTTTTCAAGCCCATCTGCACTAAAACAGCGAGGACAACGTAGTGCCACCATCAACAACATTTAGGTTATCATCATCACTGCATCTGAACATCCGATCAATCATCCAGCCCCTTCACCAAGATCCAACGGTTGAGATTTCTTTTACGATATCCAGCATATCCACCGTCCAATTTCAGAGCCGTTTTCGCTAGCGTGATCAGGACGAGAAGATCTTCACATCTGGTCAGTTTGATTTTTATTTTGAAGAGCATTAAATTTTTCAGTCTTTGCATCAAGTTAATATGGAATTGTCAACCAAGATGGACTTGCAACTTCTTGAAATAAATAGACGGCTTACAGAAACCAACAAAGAGCTTATAGAAATCAACAAAAGGGCTAAAAGGATGACATATGCAATCAGATATGGGAACATATATTATGCAAATACAGATTGCTTTGAGCAGTATTTTACTTTGATACAAGGAAAATTGTCTGTTGAGGAATATGCTTATGAATTTGAAAGACTACATTATTTATGTGAATTGGGAGATGCACTTGATTTGAATCACTTTCTCAAAGGTTTGAGACCAAGTATATTGAAGAATGTGGAGAAGGAATGCAACGATATGTATGAAGCATTTTGGGAAGCAATTCGTGTGGAGCGGATGCTTAAGAAGTCTCATTTAATGGAAGTTACTTCTCACGAAGAAAAGTCGCCACACCTAACAGACTGTGTTGAGGAACTAATGCTAGCAGATATGCAGATCAATCAGCCAGCGTTACACACAGACGCTTCCATATCTACAGTTGGCCTTGAAATTTCTTCTATGAGTACTAATAATCCCGATGTGCACACACCAAGCGATGGAGAGCCAGTTGTTGACATTCCCCACCTTAATTCTCTCATTGATTTTGTCTTTGGGGATCATCAATGCGAATCGAGAGATGACCAGCGGATAGTCAGAATCATGGTGCATGTTCAACAAGTAAGGCACCTCAACACATATTTCAACCATCAAAAGCGATTATGCTTGAAGCTGTGCCACGAAGTTAAAGATTGACCGACATATTGAAAGTTCGTCAGATTGATCTTTGATCCAGTGGACACTTTCCGAACTCGAGGTTGAGTTCTTTTCAAGTGGGGGAGAATGATGCAGCGTAGACCTCATGGCCACGTGTAGGGCCCACATAGATTTAGGAATTTATTTATTATGTCAATAATTTCTAATTTTATTGTAATTAGGATTAGTATGCTGATTTATTTGGTTTCCTAATTTAATTAGGATAGTTTCCATTATTAGATTAGGTTTTCTTAAGCCTTAAGTTTGCTTTTACTAATTATATGGCATTGTAGAGAATTATTTCTCAGAGTTATTGATTAATGAAATTGGGATTTCCCATTGAGGTGTGTCCTCATTTTTTATCTCTACGGAGATTTATTGTGTCTTCGGATACGTGCTTCGGCATCCATTGTGCTTTTAGCACTTCCCACGCAAGCCCTAATCCTAGGGCCTGCATCACCTTCACCCTTTGAGGAGCACATGCTAGTGAGCATGGAGGAAGTGCAAAATGATTGAGTTAAATCCTGATGGAAAATAAGTCCTGGGGAATAGTCAAAATCTTTGCAACCAGATCACCCCTGTAAATGAAAATAACATCCATAGGCAATAAACTGGCATACTCCAACTCAACCTAAGATAGACCTTCTCTAAGCACTAGGTTTGGACTGCCTTACCTCCCTAATCTAACATTGACATGCTAGGTATTCCTTATCTAGAACCACCCTATGCAACCATGGAAAAAAGAGTTTCAATAGACTTCTACCCATCTGTACATCATCCAAAATGTACTTTACATCATCTAGAATGTACTTTCTCCCTAGATCCACAAGCGTAACCACCACTATTTGGAAGACCAATCCCACTTGATGAGGAAACTCGCCCACCTTTGAGGTGTCTCCCAAAATTCTAGACACTATTCCTATTGATGCTACCAGTTCCTTCCCTCTCCTCCCACCCATATTTATGTGAAATTACTTTTCACTCCAAAGCATCCTACCCAACTCCAAACCTTCATCACTATTTCTTAAGAAAGCCCAATTTCATAAGGTTATTATGCCCACACCTAGCCACCTTCCTTTTGTTTAACCACCTCTGCCAACTTCAACAGGTTCTTATCCATGTCACCTGCCATAAGAAATCTGTTTGGATATTTTGCAGTCTTTCTGCAGCCACTAGGATCTTGAACAAGGATAGTAGTATTTATGTTGGTACCAATGGAATATTGATACGAATAGAAAAAAGATAGTACTGATGCCGGTAGATTTGCCAAGTTTCCTTTAATCAAGGTTTTTTCTACCCAAGGAAAGATATATCCTTTTCCTAGACACCAAGTTCTTTTCGAATCTTTCACGACTGGGTCCCATGTTCTAGCTCTTGATTAGCTGCAGTGGCAACTCATGTCCTGCATATGGAGATTGTTAACCTTCTGACTCGCCGCCATGTGCAAATTCACCAATGCATGTTGTTGAATGCCTACTACTAATTTGCTATCGAATAGGTATACTCTCAAACTCTATACAGCCTTAGACAATCTAAGAATGCATTTCATCAACATAGCTTGCACATAATTTGCATCATGTAAAAGAAAGTTACCAACTTACCATCCTCAAAATTTGTGATATTTTTAAGCCTTCACTTGCCACCAAAACCACCGATTATGGACCCATTGTTTTGGCTTTTCCAATCAACTTTCCAGGCCTTTTTAACAAAACAAGAAAGGAGAGAGCAGATACTCTTGTTTTCGCCCTCTTGAACCTTTGAAATATGTTCAGAAAATTGGTTCCTTATCTCATATTGTGTGCTGGTGGGCTTTTCTTTTCCTTTGTCCAAGAATATTGTGGATGAACTGGTAAATTGTCTTGTTATATTTTTGCATTCAATTTAGGGCGGACGAGGAGCCTGTTGATCCAAAGAAATATCTTGAAGAGTCTTGCAAGCCAAAGTGCGTAAAGCCTTTACTTGAATATCAGGTAATTAAGCATCTGTGTCATCTATTTCTGTGATTATTATCTCAATGTCTACCCTATCTTGCAGTGTTAAGAATGCCTTATGTCTGGATTAAACCTTTCTTCCTTACTGTAATGTATCTATTCTTTTCCTCTGTGGTGGTAAAATCTGGTGAGGTTGAATATGTGCCGACTTTTGTAATTATTATTTTTTTCATCTTTAAGACTCAATATAATTAATGTGAGCTTTGTTTTCATTTCATTATTTTCATATAAAAATGTTACTATTAATTGACACCATTAATAGAAGTTATGAATTATTAATAAAGAAAGGCAGTTGAGGACAGCATTGGGGCAACTGGTTTTAGAGTTCATTTTTTATGGGCAATAAAGTTTTTTAGTATTTTATAATTCTCTAAGAAAGAGATGGGTGAAAAATGAATGAAGTCAAAATGTTTCTTGAACAGAAACTGATTTCAAAACATGAGTCTCACTCCATAAAGTTCCCAAGCATGATTTGAATAATCGTTAAAGTGATTGTTGATACAGATCAAGCAGCTTGGCTGTGCCAAGCCACTTGGATACAAGATATCAATTAACGTAGAGATAGGGGAGGATTGATCAAGGATTCATCCCCAGGTTGAAACTTTTGAACAATCACATCTCCAATGGAGTCATCATCAATGGAAAATCCACACCCGTCAATTATGCAGTCAATATAATGCGTTCAATGATTACATTAGAAAGGAAGCTTCTGTTAATAACCAGTAGCACCAAAAGCTCGAGTAGTTAGTGAATGACATAACAATGTATATCAACAATTCCCTTGAATGGGAGGCTGTTCGAATTCGAAACCCAACAGACGGAACGGAATAGACCGAATAGATAGATGGAGGTTGCCTCCCAGGGGTTTCCAACTCGTGATCTCTAGATACCATGTTAATAACCAATAGCACCCAAAACCTTGAGCCGTTAGTGAAGGACACAACAATGTATATCAACATTTTCTAGCAATTACATATCCAATGGATTGATCATGAATTCAATCTCCAAGTCAAAAAGCAATCACATGTTCAATGAAGCCATCACCAATGGAAAATCCACACCCATCAAAGAAAATAATTGATACAATGTGTTCCAATCATGATAATTGAAGGGACTACACCAGTATATAGAGGTCTTGTGTTTTGTGGAAGATGGCATCATTGATGGTTATTTGGATTTCCTGGGAAGAAAGCGACATTTTTTTTTCAGTTTTAATTGAAGCACCAAGACATGGATCTAACGGAGGACATGGCCCTAAACAGATTTGATTGCCGTCGTTAAATCCATATAGCCGACCCCACCTAGTGGGAAAAGGCTTGGTTTGGTTTAATTGAAGCACCAAGACAGCTGAAGAGATTTGATTTAATCCAAGTCAGAATTGCGATTTAAGCAGAAGAAAGGAATTCAAGTAGCTTGACACACCAAGTGTTTTGGTAAATTGGGAAGTTTGGTGTTGTTAGGTAAGAGGTTGAGGGATTTTAATCCAATATGGAAAGCGCCTGATACTGGGCTTATGAAACTCAATGTTAATGGCGCAATTGGGGGCAAGTCAAGATTGACAAGCATCAGAGGTTTGTTAATAAATTATATGAGAGAAATCATGTGTTTTTTCTTGGCCCCCATGAGAGTTAAGAACTCAAATAAGGCGGGAATTTTAGTAATTAGAGATGTCCTGATCTGTAGATTCGAAGTAAAGTTAGACAGGATTGGCTGTCGGAGAGGGAGATTCATCTAATGCAACTACATGGGCAAAAAGAGAGGTGATATCCTGAGTACATTAGCTTTATGGTGAGGGAGAGATGGGATCTTTGTGATTTTGATGTCTTTATGTATGCCTATATATATGTATATAGTAGGGGAGCGCTAGAAAACTCCCCGGTTGTGCCCACCATGGTGTATGACAACCATGGAATGCTCCTGGATGGAATAATTTAGATAAGATCTACCTATATGAACAATTTCAACTCTATTAGATTATCCTAACCCCTTGATCCATGGCCCCAAAGTTTAATGGTTTTAGAGGCATCACTTTCTTGTGATTTCAACCCAAAGGTGAGTAAAAGTTGGATGAGTGTCACATTTGGGCTTTATACCAATTCATGGAACGTAGTATGTGTAAACTGAATTATATCTTCTGCTACAACTATTTGATTATCTACAAGGATCAAAATAGCGATTACGACAGGCGTAGTAGTCAGTGGTATCGGCTGCTACGTAGCGGCATAGTGTGAATCATAAAAGTTGTCAATTTTTTGAAAAGAATATCCAAAAAATCCAGAATATTGGAAAATGTTAGAATTTGATGCTTTTTTCCTATAATAAAAGTTAGGGGGTATGGTGGTCCCTTCGGTGCATAGAAATTTTGTATCGTTGAATGATTATTAAAAAAAAAAAAACAATATTGATTTAATTTTTCTCATGTATTCAGGTTGGTTAGCCATACTAAGTTTTTTACATTATGCATTTCTAAATTCATAATTCAAATAATCAATTTAGTACAACTGTATATAACAAAGGATATATAAATTATAAAATAATGCTTAATAAAAGTCTAAAGTTCAAACCAAATAACAAATTACCTTCATCAAAACAAACAATGCATTTTTGTTGAGTGTCGAGAAAAGAATTCCTCTACCAAAGGGGGTGTCTACAAGGATATGCCTAGAGAAGAGCCCTTGAGAGGAACTCTCTGTATCGACTGCAAGTCCGCAATTGAGCGAGATCATGTTTTTTTGGTGTTCTTTTAGGCATAAAAGGGTAAAAGAGTTGCATAGAAGGGTAAAAGAGTTGCACGGAAATGTTATTTGGAGAGAAGAACAAAAAAAAAAAAAAAAAGAATTATTATGCATTTTAAAATTTTTTGAAAAGAGTAGTCAGTCTCGCTCCGGACTCCCCCGACTTGTAACTGTCCCATAGCGGACCTTAGCGGCCACTACGGATGTGAGTGGCGCTAAATACCATTTCGACTGCTACGCCCGATATAGACGTTATTTTGATCCATGATTAACTGTAATTGCTAGAAACAACATTAACCATATGGGAGAATGTTTTCCCATGAGCAAACTACATGTGCATTCCACCTCTATGGGGCCCACCTTTGATAAGTGAGACACCTTTCACACTATTATTCCGTCATGGTCGCCAATCATACCCAATTTTGTGTTCATCAAACCTTCACCCACCGTCTCAAGGGAAAAAAAAAAACTATAGTTAAAAGACCATAAAAATTTTAGGCTGTTAAATCCAGGGCTCGGATAATTTTGTTGGGTCTAATTTTTTGTAAATCGACTTGTCTATCAATCCAAACCCCAGTGATAAGGATGCATCCAAGTGGGCCCCACCAGCTGTACCATATATATATACCCAATATTGTAGTCTGCTTGTAGGTAAAATCTTCCAAACCACAAGAGCTTCTTTACGAGAGAGGTAGTAGATGTTCATTGTATGGTGGGCTGCAATGACATAGTCATGGAATTGGTGGACAGTCTATTTCATCCCTAAGCAATGACTGCAACCACAAATATGGCTACATTAGGTTGATTCTGGTCTAGATTCGGACCTTTACTCGATTGCCACAGCAGGTAATACTTGAATACAATCCACCGCAACTGGTGCCAATGGCCCAATCTATAGCATGTTCTGATCTAATTGGTTGCTTACGTCTACTCTACAGTTAAAAGAGTCATTTTCACTTTCCAACAAATGCAAACAATAAAATTGGTAATACAGAAACGGAATGGAAGAGTGGGAATGGTATGTTCTTTTAGTTAAGCTTGATCGCCAGTCAAGTTATCTTTAAGTAAAAACACAAAGGTTAAAAAAAGAGAATTATTTCTTATTTTCATATTTGAGTTGTCATTAGTTTTCTAATTTTATTTAATGAGTTGTAATTAGGATATTTTCTAATTTTCTTAGTTTCCTAGTTTGATTAGGAATCATGGCCCCTAAGTTTCTTTTGAGATTGGAATCTCAGAGTATAAAGATTAATAATATTTTGTGGGTTTTATTCCCTTGTAGTCTTTGTGGAGACCTTTATCGTGCTTCGCCACTTCCACGCAAACCGTAGGGTTCTGCATCGGGTAGGGAGTGTCGGGGCAGCCAAAACCCTAACTTGTCCTAAACCTGATTCTGGTCAAAATCCAAAACCCATGCCTATACCCATACCCTGAATCTGACAAACCTACTGCCAAAACCATGCTAATAGTGGTAGGTTAGGGCGATTCACCCGTTTTCCATTGTCATCTCTAATGTGGACATTATGGCATGAGAAAAGTTGTCGAGCTTTCCAGAGTCAACTGGATTCATTGGAGGGGACAACTAGGAGGCAGTGAGAGTTATATCTTTGGTTACAGTCACAAAAGAGTTCGCTGGAACCCCAATCTCATCTTTGGAGGTGTTGGGTAGATTCATTGATTGTAGTTCTAATTTGTTTTTTGTTTTTTGCAAATTTACCAGGCTCTATATAAAATCTCCAACCATTGATTGAACAAAAGGGAAAAGAAAACAACTTCTTACTTGTTCAAAATAAAATAAAACCAGTCCTTTTCCTGAAATGGCATCTCAGTTCTCTCCCATCCATAGTTGAGAAATTCGTTTTGGATGGGAGGTGTTGTTCGGGATTACTTCTTGTCCCGGATTTATATATTTGGTTTTTTTACTTGAAGTTTTAAAAAGAAATTACATGTAGCCCCATCAATTTTCATTTTTTCTATTTTAAAGCAGTTTACACAAATCACCCAAGGCCGAAATCCTGCATATCGGTCCCTCTGAAATGAATATTTAGAGAGGTGTTGTTCGTTTCATTAGAGGAACGAAACTGAAATTATTCCGAAATCTCAGACGAAACGAACCGAATTTCGTAACACTGCTCCCATCTCTCTCTCTCTCTCTCTCTCATATTCTCCTATATAAGTAGATCACCCATATTCTCCTATATAAGTAGATCACCATTGTCAAAACCTTATCCCATCAGTTGAGGGCCATTTCTTGTATATATAGCTATAATGGACTTACTATAGCATTTGAGTCCAATTTGTTAAGAGATTTGGACTTTAATGAGTTCCTGTCCAGTTCTTGGACCCAAGTCATGCCAATAGGAAAGATTTAGTTACATCCAGCTCACATCTAGGCCTTTTGACAATCTACTGTGTAGGAAAGATCTGCTCAATATTTGAAGATTAATTAAAACTTAGGGCTTAAAATCTCGCTCGAAGATTTGTATGGGATAAAAGGGGTGTGCGGTAGTATGAAGTCTCTTACAAGGTAAAGTTGGCATGATAATTCTTAAAAACACAAATGCTGGAGGTTTTCAAATATTCTAGAATTTTCCATATTTTCTCATATTATTTGGGGCTCAAAATGAAATCACATCGGTATGGGTGACATGCTTTTGGCCAATAGGCTGATTCCAAACTTGAAACCATCCTCCTTTGTGATCTTGTACCTTTTTCTATATAGTGTCATGCAGGACAGACCCATGACCTCATGGGTCGACCATTCTAGCAGGCCCTGCCCATATCCAATTTTTATTTTATTTTATTTAGAGTTGTTATTTAATGGCTTATGTTTAGATGTTTTAATCTCTACCGTAGAGATGTTTAGATGGTTGACATTAGTTCTAGGGTTTTTATTTCTCTATTTAAATTTTAAAGCGTTGTAAACCCTCCCAGCTTTCTTAGACTTACTGATAAATAAAAAAAAAAGATTTGAGTGATTTTGCTCTCTCTCTCTCTCTCTCTCTATATATATATATATATATATATATATATATATCTCCAGTAAAAGGGTATGGCATGAGCCCATCGGGTGTGAAGCCTATCAACTGAGGTGTGAGGCCTGATCTATCTCTCCTATATCTCCATCTTCATCCCTACCCTTGTTCACCGTTCTACATCAATTGGTATAAAAGCTGGAGATCGATCTACCCAGATTCGATTAATCAGTAGATGAAATCATTGAAGACAACCTCGCCCTTCTTTATCTTCAGTTTGGTGAAATCTTGGTCCAATACCTAGATTTTGTCTTCGTTGCGGCATCGTCTTGGGATCTCGTATTCAGTTCGGGAAATCTATGCCGAACAAAGGGTTCTTCTGAATCGTCGACTCCATCCCACCTTCATCTTATGGAAATCCATCTCCAGCCCAAAATCACTCCATCGAAAACATAGGCCACCAAAACCCTAACACCTCTATTCTCCACACCCATCACATAAGCCGACTAGAACTCCAATCTCCAACCGAAACCACCTATCCAAAATCCTCTCAGAATTCTTGAAATCCCAAACTCGAACACGAAAATCCCAATCCTCGTCAAACCCCAAGCATCTACAACCATCCGAAACCCCACGAACCCAAAATTTGAAAACTCAAAACCCAACATGGAACCCAAACCGAGCTCTCACATAACCCTATACCGGCTCGTGCCCCAAGGCCCTCACATCCCAATTGTATTCTCATAGCCCTTTTCAAATCCCAAATCCCTAACCACATTCCCCATCAAAGCCCCAAAATCTTCCCTTCCCTCAATTTGAGCCCTCCCAAACCCTAAACTGCCAAGCCGAACCCAATTGACCCTCAAACTATACCAGATTCGATCGAACCCATTTGTTGCCCCAAACCCACTGACCCCAGCACATTTTGCTAGGACCAAAACACAGAGAGAGAGAGAGAGAGAGAGAGAGAGAGAGAGAGGTACATTTCGCTAAGCACCTTCCTCGCCTGGCACCACCACACCTCGCTAGTGTCATCGACAACAACCAGATGAAGTGGCCACCACCATTGTATCCATTAGTCTTCGCCGCCGTCACTCGACTGAAGAAGAGCTACATCGTCACTGTCTTCCCCATCTTTGTCATTGACTGCCATCGCCATCACCATAAGTCCAGAGCCACCATCTCACCTCTTCGACAGAAGCTGAAGCAAAAAAGGTCGAACTTCAAAGCCCCTTCCCCTTTATGTTTTTTGCATGCACCAAAATTGAGGTGAAGAGGAGATAAGAGCTCCTCTCACATGTGTCATCTTAAGTGACTTGTATTGAGTCCATTTAGAGGGCATAGCTTTGGGTTAGGTCCGAATTTGGGAAACAAAAAGTACGAGATTTCTTTGCTGCACCGCCCCGGCCCATCTTCCTATTCAAGCTCAGTGGGCCTGAATTCACGTACATTTCAGCCATCCATCTTCAATCTGTAATATCAGAGCCATCTAGATTCCGATTGACGATCCATTTTTTCTTGTGAGCTCTAGACAATCAGATCTATGTCATTGGTCAGTTTGAGTTTTGAAGAGCACTAAATTTTACATCCTTTTTGCATCCATGTCAATATGGATATGGAATTGCAAGCCTATAAAATTGCAAATCTTAAAAATAGACAATAGACTTCAAAGAATGATTTATAAATTTTAATATGGACAATGGTATTATGAGAATAAAGTATACTTTGAACAATTCCTTAATTTAAGACAAGGAGACTTGATAGTTGATGAATATTCCAACGAGTTTGAAAAACTGCAATGTTTATGTGTTCTGAAGGGGAACGATAAACATAATTTGAATAACTTTATCAAAGGGTCGAGATCGAATATAGTGAAGAATATGAAAGATTGTAAGGACCTATTTGAAGCATATAAGGGAGCCATCCATGCTGAATACATGATTGAATGGTCTCGCCTACAAAAAGCTCGTTGTCGAAAAAGAAAGCCTTCGCAAGCAACAAAAGCCAATGATGTGGAACCCTGGTAGAGAATACTAAGACTGGCATTAAGATGGATGAACAAGAACTGGAAAATTCCATGAGAACAACGAAAAGGGTAGCATGTCCAACTCCTAAAGAAGGTCATACTTTGGATGAGTTAAAAGAAAAGGATCCTGAAATTTCCTCAATGAATGACGGTGATCGCAAAATTTCCTCAATGAATGACGGTGATCGCAAGATGCAAACAGAAAAGGAAAAAGAAGTGAACATTGAAGAATTGGCTATGGTCTGGAAGGAGACAGATCATCTGATGGATCCAATTGTAAATCCACTTCCAGAAAAACCAAATTATGTCATTAGAAGAAAAGGAAATTGCTCAAGAGGTTTTGAAAGAAGATCAAGTCATTGAAATTCCCCACATTGATTTCATCTTCGGGGATAGACTATTATTCTCAGAAGATTGTGGTCTACTAGTACAAATTAAAGGATTGAAGCACCAATTCGTTTGAGCGCTCATCCAATCAAGATCAAGACGTCAAATGAAGCAAAGTGAAGATCGACTGAAACATTGAAGATATGTACGTTGAATTTTCGTTCCTGTAGAACAAATACAAAACTTAAGGTCTAGTTCTCTCCAAGATGGGGAAAGTTGATGCACGATCGACCCATGACCCCACTAGTCAACTAGTCTAGTGGGCCCAACCCATATGCAATTGTTATTTTATTTTATTTAGTGTTGTTATTTAATGGCTTATGTTTTAAGTGTGGATGTTTTAATCTCAACCGTAGAGATGTTTGGATGGTTGAGATTATTTCTATGGTTTTTATTTCTCTATTTAAAGCACTGTAAAGCCTCTTAGCCTATCAATTGAGGTATGAGGCCTGATCTATCTCTCCGTCTTCATCCCTACACACTGCGCATTGTACACCATTCCACATCATAGTTTCTTGTAGCTGTACATATTCTTAGATTTTACATGCATCTAGAGATGTAGCACTGAAGTAAGGTTGGTAATTTTTCTCATGGTTATCCCTATTTTATAGTAATCTATTGACTTGGAGGGAGTTATATTCTGGCTACTAGGCTGCCTGTTTGTAAATTTACTTTTCATTTAAGCATTCAAGAAAAAATTACATTTTGAATCAAGTGGAACTTGATGGTTACCAAATTCCCAAGTTTTCACTATTCTCTAATCATTCTTTGGAACCCACGAGAGCCAAGGAAGGACAGTTGTGCCAGAGTTTGCTTTTTCTTTCAATCCATTGTGTTTTCATGCTTTTCTTCTTGTTTAGGTGTTTTTGCTTTGTTATTTCGTTCCTTGTGGGTGGTGGCTATCTTGTCAGTATCTCTCTTTTGTACTGTTAAGTTTTTTTCTTTAATTAAAGTTATCATTAAAACAAAATGAAAAAAATGCATGCGATTTAAGCTGCGTTCTTTTTTACAGGCATGTGTTAAGAGAATCCAAGGTGATGAAACAGGACACAAACATTGCACCGGGCAGTACTTTGATTACTGGGCATGCGTTGACAAATGCGTAAGCAAGCTTCTTATACAAGACTCTGTTGATTCATGTAGGGCATGTTTGGCAAGTCTTAGTTGGTTGAAATAAAGCTGATTCAAAAGTAGAGGTGTTTCAATTAGACCCTTTCACAAATAGACTATTTGGCATATTTAATTCTATTAGAAAAAACAAACGTGTCATATCATAAAAGTTACATGGGCAAAGTTGTCATAGTAAAAGTAGTATAGGCAAATTTGTTATAAAGTAAAACTAGCCCAACAACCATTAAGAAAAATAAGTAGCACATGCAAACTTGTCGTATTATGGAAGTTATATGGGAAAACTTGTCTAAAAAAAAGAGAGAGAAAAAGGTGTTTGATTGCTTCAATATTCATACCAATTTGAAGAAGTTACCTTTTGGTTCCTTTTTGAAAAATAGGCCAAAGGTCAACTAGACATTCAAACATGTATTTGAATTGGTTTTAAGTCAGCTGGACACAAAAGGTAAGACTTGCCAAACGACACCTTGTATCTTTTGAGTTTGTATTCTAAGCCTACCCTTCTTTATGCAGGTTGCAACTAAGCTCTTTGCACAACTGAAATGATTGTGGCAATGAGTTTCTTGGACAAGTAGTGTTCTCTTTCATTTTGTCCGTCAACTGTTTGTGAACTTGGGATGTCATGTTCCATAAACCATGAACCACATTGTTCACCGGCACATTTTTGCGACACTTAAAAAGGTCTTATTGATGTTTCTGTTTACGAAGAGCCCTGATCTGAATCAATAAAAGGAGGGTTTTCAGACATCTTTCTTCCCCTTCCCCTTTTCCGCTCCCCTGGTTGTTATTTATCATGGGATATATATTTAGTTAAAATATACATGCATATATACACAATGGCTGTCAACCTAACTAACACTACTTTCCTCTTATTTTATTTTGTGGATTCTTCTTTCATTTTTCCCTTTTTGTATTAACCACATTAATACCAGAAGGAAAAAATTGTAGGAAAAATCTTCGTAATAAAATAAGAAAAGAGGGGATGTTTTCGATTCCATCTCAGTTGCAAATGGTGGGGAAAGGAGGGAGTAGAATTGCAAGAGGATTTTTGGGAGGCACCAGTTGTGAGAGGGTAGTTTTGACCCAAATTTTACTCGCGGGGTCTAACAAATTTGACGAAAAACTTCCCTTAGCCGGGTTATACCTAATCCAATCACCTAGTTGGCGACCTAGTCGAGTCAACTCAGTTGAGCTTGTAGTTGACTTATTGAGTCCAAAAACTGTGCACTCTGTATCATCACAGTAACTATAACCTTTTCCCCTTGATGTAGGGCAGTTTTAAGTTCTTTTTCTGTTTAAAACTATATATGTACTCATTAGCCTATCATGTGCGTGTACGAGAATTATCAAGTGATATTGACTCATCTTATTTTCAAATCCAACTGATGTAATCTGACGGCTTGGAGGGCTGGAAGGAGTCCATGACTGTTGTAAAAAAGAAAAAAACAACCCTTTGTATGTGCTACGATGCTTTTGGATGTAGCTATTAGACCTTGGCAGATTACGGCAGGTTTGTCTTGGGCTTATCTCTACAGATTTTATCATCTATTGATTTAATTCATTTTTCTCTATAAATACCTTGCATACTGAATGCAAAACACAAGATACTTACAGAGACTTCGTTCTATTTCAGATGGTAGATCCCTAAATCAATAAGCCCAGCCGTTGGGATCACTTTTGTCTTGGACCATTGATGACTTGCATTACCCTAGACATGCATTTTGCCTTCTAAGTATGGTGGTCTTGTTGGGACCAGTCATTTGTTTCAGTCCTTGTGCCACCTCTCTCCTTTTGTAGTTTGTGTTGTCCATAAAATAAAGCCCACAGCCATTCCTGTAAGCATTTTCAGCAACTCATGATTAGATTCTCACTAGCTGAAAGTTGACTGGATGTCCATCTCAGTCGTCATCATCATCCCTGGTTGCAGATCTCTGCTGCTCTCAAGTCTCTATGGATTTATCCACTGCCTAAATATGCAAGTCATAGATCTAATGATACAGCTTAAGACCCTGCAGAATACATCCCTGACCGAGACTGCACAGTATCGTGCTTAGCATCTACTGTCACAAGCATCCACCTGCTTCTCTGTCCCACCCAGCCATTTGCACTCGCAACACCTTCAGTTCTCGTGTCTGATATCTGTTCTTGTGTTAGACCAGTTGTTGCTGGTGATCTCTACAGCCTTTGCCTTCTCTTTACTCGGCCCAACCGGACCTAGCCCAACTGACTCTATTCTCTCTGTCACTGCTTATTGTGTGGCTGCTTGGGCTTTCCCCGAATGGATCCTCTCATTGTGCTTTGCTGCTTGGAGTTTGTCTGCATATTGTATGCTTTCAGCTCCGTTTCCACGAAGCTGCCGTTGCTACAGCAGTTGCCATTAACAGCAGGTTGCTGTCCTTCCTTGCCAATTCACTCCAGAATCTGTTCCGCCGGTGAAAGATCCTGACCCAAATTGGGAGCACTTAATTTAAATTAAATTGACTTGTGAATTAAATAATTAAAATTAAGATAATTAGGGATAATTGACCCGCATTTGAAAATTAGGGCACAAATATAATTACAGCACAATTTGGACCTATTAGGGACCTATTTGTGAATTTTAGAAACTTTAAGGGGACCTATTTGTGAATTTTAGAAACTTTAAGGGGCTTTTGTAAATTCTAAAATATAATAGGGAGCTACTATATGCACATTCGAAGTTACTCTGTGCGCATTCAAATATTTGAAGACCAGCATGCCCATCTGTGAAATGATGAAAATGGACATAACTAAAGGTTTTAAAGTCCTCTAATTGATCTGTACACTACCATTAAAAAATTTGGGTTTTCCCTCCATTTTTCTTTCTCCCTCCCTCTTCCTCTCCATGACCGTTCTCCTCCTATCTCTTCCCCTTCCATAGCACTTTCGATTCTCCTCCTCCCCCTTTTCATTCCTCCTTTCCCTTCTATTCCCTCTTCATTTATCTCAACGTTTGTATTTTTTCAGAGGCGAAGGGACGCCACTCAAACATTTTCAAACGAGTTTGGGAGTGTTTTGACGCGACTTGTTCGGATGTTCAGGGCCGAACGGTAGTATAATTATTCGGCCCTACATGGCCGAACATTATTCTTATTGTTCGGCCCTAGGTGGCTGAACACTAACATATTTGTTCGGTCAATCAGGATTGAATGGGTATAATTTTGGCTATAATATACTTCTATAACAAAATAAGAAGACATCCAATACACATGTATCGCAAACAACAAAAAGTGCCACAACCAATAACTGTTCAAAATAAATAAAAAATAAAAAAAATTCCGGTCTCTCAACAACAATAGAATCCATGTACTACGGGCCATCAAACACCTCTTATAAAAAAAAAAAAAAAAAAAAAAGACGACACATCACGGCTGGGACACCCCTCGGGTGCGAGTGTGGTTGTTTGTTTTCGGTTGGGTACGTGGCCTTGGTTGCTGAGCTTCCTTGAGAGACATCCCTTGGCTATATCTGTCCACCTGTTCAACCGCCAAGTAAAGGGCGCTCGGGTCGTGAATGCTCAAATCATGTTTCCTCTGAAGAGTCGATCCTGTGATGCTCTGTAAATCCGCGACAAGCTACATCCTGAAATTATACAAACAAATCGGTGCTTGAATAAGATAATATAACTTAAATAAGATTATTAGCACCATTAACCATACTAGCTAAGGGTCTATGGTGGAGCCACCCTGAGGCTCTTACACGCATGGGTCGAGCGTGAACCACTTGTTTGGCTCCTGGATAAGCAGGTGGGATACCCGTGCATACCAATCAATGTACCCGGGAACATAGTCATGGGAATGAGTCATTGGCACACCACTATTTAGAGGAGACAGTAGATGATTGGCCCAGCTCTCCCATACTCGGTCTGAGTACTGGTATGCAATACAATATTGGTTTGCGGTGGACCCACAGTATGCATAAACCGGAGCAAGTGGTGTAGAAGGAATCGCCTGTATCGTAACAAACTGCCTCAGCACTCTATCAGGATGGTATGGCTCAACAATGTCCATGCATTTTAGGCAGCCGGCATAGAAGGCAAACTCATGGAAGGGACAATCACCACTATGATGATAATACGGATCCCACACTACCTACATAGCATAGAATAGACGCATTAAATAGAATTCTGTTTAACAAATACCTATAACTTTAAGAGAGGCTATCATATTACCTTATGAGGTCTCAGCCACTCAAGAGTCTCTCGACGTACATGTAAAAGAGAAGCGTCTGCTCCAGTCTCTCTCTGTGGTATCCGACAATGCACCCGAGACTGACGACGCAGCAAGTCAGTGTTTGGAGTAGGTCTGAATTACGAAAAATGCTCGTATATCCATGCCTCCAGAAGCGTCCAATAACCACCTATTTGCTTGACGGAAACCCGCATGGCAAGTCCCATCTGTCTGTATAGGTATGCCAAGGCAGCAGCACCCCAAGCATATGTACCAACCTGATCCAAGTCCCTAAGAAATTGCAGATAAATGCTTAAAATTTGCGTGCCGGTTTTGTCAGCTAATAATGTGCTGCCAATATGTACAACAAGTACGCTCTGGCGGCATTGCTGATACTGTCCTCCTCGTGACTAGAGTGAGAGATGATCCAAAGACAATTTTCCGAGGATTTTTTTTTTCTTTTTTTCTTTTTTGGTTTGAGCATTTTCATAGTGGCCTTACTAGTAGAATTATAGAGTTGGTCTCAAAGAGGATTTTCTGGGCCTTGCCACAAAGAATCTAGATTCCTTTAGGGCCTGATAGCGTTGCGGGGGAGTTCTGATGAGAATCTCATATGTTGAGAATTTCCAACATTTGTCATTAGAGCATTTGGAATTCCATTACTGAGATTAAAAAAAATCTAGTCCTTGAAATTATCTAGTCGCATCGGCTTTTGAAAATTTCTAAATTGTAGCTTCCAAAATTCTAGATTGTTGTTTGAGCATTTGTGAATATTTTTAAGGGACAACATTCATAGAATTTGTATATTTTCCAAGAAGGATTCCCATAATTACTGCAAAGAAACATGTCCTAATCATCTATATATTAATAGTCTGTTCTCCTAAAGTAAAAGGATGAGTACTCAAATGCTCCAAATTCTAGCTTTTAGAATTTTGAATTGTACGTAAGAATTTATAAAGAGGATTTTACCGGAAAATGCACAATATTTGCACGTTGCACGAGAAAATATAGACTATTACTTTATGCACAAACGTGGTTCGTTATGCATTGTTTCGTTTTTTTTTTTTTTTTTTTTTTAATTATTTTAGGAAGAAGCGACGCTAGTGTCGCTTGGGCATATTGATATATGACGCTAGCGTCGCTCTTCGTCAAACCCCATTTAACCCTAGCCTCCCTCATTCACTCTCATTTTTTCCTTTTTTTCCTTTCGTTCTCTCATCCTGCGATGCCGCCGCTGCCCCTTGCCCCCTATGCTCTCTCCTCCCTTCTCTACCACCCTCATTCCGATATCGCTTATCCACTCGAAGTAGGTATGTTCAAATGTACCATTTGTTGAGAGTTCCATCACCATTTTTTCGTTTGATTTGCCGTTTGGTTGTGTGTATTTTTGGTTTAATGGCTTCAAATCAATTGTTTGGTGCAAATGGCTGGTGGCATTTGGTTTTCTATGATTAATGACGTTCATCTTGCTATATCTATGTTTGGTGCAAATGGCTGGTGGCATTTGTCTCTCTCTCTCTCTCTCTGCGTTGACGTTCATCTTGCTATATCTATGAACAATGAGTTTAAGTTATGTATTGTATTAACATTGGATGGGTTCAAAATGTATTTCGATTTGTATTGTGCTCTAAGCCGTTGTGTACTGTATTAACATGGTGAAATGAAATCTGTATGTCAAGTGTCCGTTATAATGCTTCATAGGCCATTTGCCATTTTTGTGCAACATGTCGAATTTGATAGAATCGGCATCCCCTGCTCTACTTTGATGGGATTTCTTTCTTTCTTTCTCAGATTGTTTTTTTTTTTTTTTCCTGCTTTGAAATCTTTAGCTTTTTGCCCTTGATAGACCCAACAGTCTATGACATTAAGGTGTAATGGTTGGGTTTTGTCTTCTTCAGTATGTTTGAATGCTTATGCAAGACAGAGTTAAAGGCAAAAAATGAACCAGAAAAACTGATTTATAGTCTTCAAAGTGAATTGCTTCAGCAGGTTTTGCATTCCTTTACAGAGTTTAAAAGTTTGCCAAGTATTTAATCCATCTAATCCATGAAGTCAAGAAAATGAAAAGTTTATGGTCTATCATTAAAAGTGTTTGAAAACAGTTCTAAGATTATTCAGATTGATTGGGTTTATTGGGCCTCGACAATTTGTTTGTATATAGGAGGCTGAGCGTCCAACTGCCCTATACTTCACTTGGGCTGAATAATGAAATCACATCAGATGGATGGTCTGTCCATTTTCATGACTTCCGTTTTATGTGCTGATAATGAAATGGTTGTGATTATCTAGTCAAACTCATTAAGTGATTTTCCATAGACCTAACCTTTTTCCCCCCTCTTAAGTAGGGCCCTAGCACTTAAAATGATTTAGACCTTGGAACTTCACCTTGATTTTGATAAATACTTCCCAATCCTAAGCCACATTCTATGGTGTCTTTTTTATTCACCTGATTGATAATATCAAAGGCCTAAGTGCCAAATGTAACTGGACAAGGATTCCTAAAAAGATATGGATTTCGTTTAAAACATTGTTTTGACATAGTAAACTCCCTACACTCCTAATCATAGAGTCGAGGGATAAAATTCCATTAAAGATAGAAATCTCATGTGTTAATTGTCAAACAAAGAGTTTGGGAAACATCACAGCCCAGGGGCATTTTCTCCTACGGATGTTCCCACATACGAATGGGTGATTTCTTCACGGCTGGAGCTATGAAATTCAGGGCATCCCACCTTATTGATGTACAAGTGAGGATACATTGAATCCTGGTCCTAGGCCCCTGACCCTATTTTTTGGCCGATAACTAAATCAGATGGACCTGGATTAGTTTGATGACCCTTCCCTGCCTCCTTGTATATTTCCTTGCTTGATTTCCTATGCCAAGGTGCATATAGTTACTCTAAATTTGACTACAGTAGTTGGGACATAATGTTTTGTCTTAGTATGTTTTCTGAAGAAGACCATGTACCTTTACACACCATTTTGCCTCACTAGAGTTATATGCATGTGTTATATTGCATTGATTTTTTCAATATACGTCCTATGTGCTTGTTACATTTTCCAAATTGCGCAGAAGACTAAATGACACAGAAATGATGAAGGAGGAGAATTGTGCTATGAGCAACTCACATGTCTCGAAGGCTATATTGGATGGTGTTGAACCCGGCGCTTATCGATGCATTAATACTAACCCGGATAAGAAAATATGGGTTCTAACGGATAAGCAGAAAGACATCGTGAGGGAGGTTGGTCTATCTCATCTTTTAGAGATAGACTACATGAGAATTGACCACGCCCTCCTTACAGGGCTGGTGGAACGTTGGAGGCCAGAAACCAATATATTTCATTTGCCGACCGGCGAAGCGACAGTCACGTTGGAAGACGTCGCATACATCTATGGACTGACTATCGATGGTCCACCGGTAATGGGAATGACATTTCCAAATGCCAACGTCTCAGAAGTTTGCATGGAGCTGCTTGGTATGGCTCCACGTGCTGGCAAGGATTCCATTGGCATTACAATAAAGTTCACGTGGTTAGAAGATAATTTTAAGCCTTCGAAGAAGAAGAATGAGATCTACAAGACTAGGGCTTACTTGTTTTTCTTGGTTTCTGGGCAACTATTTTCCAACTCGTCTAGTGCCCGAGGCCCAGCTTGGCAACTAGAGCTCTTTAGGGAATTCAAGAGCTATGCATGGGGTCCAGCGTGCCTTGCTAGTCTTTACCGGATGCTTACAAGGGCCACAACCTTGTTAAAAAGTGAGGAGGAAGAGGAAGAGGTTGAGGGGGGAGAAAAAGGATCAAGTTCGAAGATTACAAAATTAAAAACTCTAACAGGGTCCCTCCAGTTGCCACAGGTGATTTAATATTTTTACTTTTGTATTAGACCTGAAATATCTTCGTTTATTGTGTTGTAAATGGATTTCACTTATTCTCTTTGCAGATATAGGCATATTCGAGAATGTCTATTGGAAGATGTCCAAAACCTGATCCCAGTTGGAAGAAGGATCTGCAGTTCCCACTTTTCAAGACATGTGAACGAGACTGCTTGAGAGTAAGGTCACAAATATGAAAGAAATTCGGCGCCAAATTAACAACTTGCCTGAGGATGGGGTAATAAAGCGTCTCACAATTAGTTTGTGTCCTCTTTGCCTACAGTGAGAGCATGTCATTACCCTACATTGTCTGTTACGATCCTAAGTACGACGTCGGTTTTTCTTCGGTCTCTCTGGCTGCTTGGAGGCAATCGGAGGCAAGACCTTTTCAGTGGTAATGTGCTCCCACTATTTGCTATCACGAGTGGCGTGAATAACCCCATCATAAGTGGATCGGTAGACAACCGTTAGAAACCAGTTCTCACAAAAATCATACGGATTGTAGTTTCTCACTCTCATCGACGCGATGGCATACGAATTCCTAGCGCATCCCATTTACGACATGTGCAAGTACGAGCATCTAAAAGAACAACATCGACATAATTGGCTGACTGAACTTGAAACTCGTTTAATCCTGCCACTCGAACATGTAGCTTACGGACCTCTTCTGTTTCTTGGCTCAAATTTTTCTTGGCATAAGGAGTCAAACGACTATTCATATCTAGAGATGCCAAATGTCGTTTTTGGAAGAAATCCATCAACTTTACCCTTATCTCCTCCACTTGCTTGACAATTGGAAGGACTCGAATGTCTTTTAGCATGCTGTTGGTTACTTCAGCAGCATTGCTTGTTAGCATATCATAATGCCTGTCTCCTACGAATGCATTCGCCCAATGGTGCTTACCAAATGCATTTATATAATTATAAGCTTCAACATTCATCATCTTAATATCTTCCCTGAACGCTTCGTGCTCACAAGCCCTATAAACCTTGGTTGCGCACCAAAATTTGAACTGTATTGCGGAGTCACAGAAGTTTGACTTTATGTTTTCCGCCAGATGACGGCAACAATAGCAATGAGCTGCACTCGGAATAATGTTTGTAAGCGCAGGTACAAGCCCCTTTTGTCGATAAAAAATGATTGTCAGATTTGTCGACTGTCGAAGTGATATCGAAAGGTTCGCAAGGAACCACTCCCAACTGTCGCATCTTTCGGCCTCTGCGATTGCAAATGCAATGGGCAAAAGTTTGTTGTTTCCATCAAGTGTTACATCCACCAGTAGGACACCTGGGTATTTTCTGCGGAGATGTGTTCCATCCACTGCAACCATTTGCCTAAGACTTGAAGTGAAGGATTGTATGCATTGCCCAAATGCCAAAAAAACCTTTTGAATTTGTCATCACCCGTAGTGCAGATGTTTGTCACGGTGCCTGGATTTGTCATTGTCAACTCGGCGCAATATAAAGGGAGCATCTTGAATGAATCTTCATACAAGCCTCGAACGATGCGAAGTGCAATGTCTTTGGCGATGTGTGCTTTCATATATGATATGGTAACTCCAAACTCCATCTGAAAATCATCCATTATCATCAAAGCCATCCTGTAGAACTCTACCTGAGTTTTCACTCACTTCATCAATGCCAAGGATAGGTCTAGAGGAGAAATGAACATCGTTGTCTTCGCCAAGGTTTACGGTGGGATGCATAGCATCGCCTTCATGAATTACTTTGCGCCTGCTTCCTGTTCCAGTAAGTTCATTATCTCTTATCAAGCGCTTCTCCGTACAATGCGACCTTCAACAAATACAATGAATCGAAAAGCTATGTTAGTTACTCGATCAGATATGAATTTATAAGATTAGTCAAAAGACTTAATTTGGTTTGCGTTAATGATTTGCGTTCGTAATAAATACCTTGCTTGCTTTTCCAAGCATTCATCTGAACGAACTAGTATCCTCCTCCTTATGTATAAATAAATCCCATTTGTATCATCTCGTGAGAGTGACAGCATGCACCTTATATCATTATCATCTTCTATTGCCACCATTGAGAATACATGACCATTGTGATGGAGATAATTCATGCTTATGTTATCAGGAATTTCCTCCCAATTTGATGTTTCAAGAGCTATGTTTACCAGAGAATTGAATGTTATATCGCTCTGAATGAACCTCATCTTTTGTTTTCCACCTTTGTAGAGCGGTCGAATAATATCAAACTCGAAATCCCCATCAAAGTGGAATATTACTATTAAATTATCGCCCGACATCCTAATCATGAAAATGTATTTTTTAGTATCCAAGAAAAATATATATACAAAAGCCAAGGGTTAGTTGGAGACAATAAACAACTGAAATATGTGTACAGTCCTTAAGCTACATAAATAAATGAGGAATAAGATGTAGTTGACGTGCATATATGCATGTGGAAATTATCTACTGGAAAGAAGGAGGAATACACATAAAAAAATTTGACATTAATCCCTTCCTTTAATGTAAAGAAACAAATAGTTTGGAGAAGACAACTAACCTCTTTAATGAAGGCAAACAGCCTCTGAAATGGATCTAAATGAGAAATAAACGTTGGATGTATGTGTAAGAAAAGGTAGGTGGTGGAGTTTTCCAAGAGAGAAGGAGGCCTGGAAAGGGATGAGCGAAAACGAAAGAGGAAAAGTGCAACATGGGGAGGGGCTATATATAGCGAATAGCGACGCTATCGTCGTTAGTGCAAAAAAATAAAAAAATAAAAAAAAAAAAAAAAAAGGGCAGGATGAATGATCTCGTTCAGCAGGTAATAGTCTACATTTTCTCGTGCAACATGTAAATATGGTGCATTTTCCGGTAAAATCCTCATTTATAAATCATGCTACATGTAGCATTTGGAGAAAGAAACGGACCATAAAAATCCGGTAAGGTGTTTCCTTTTCTTGGTAAAGTAGAAGGATGAGTTCCACGTGGCACTGAAGGACTTGTCAGACTCAAATTTTCCCCGCCCAAATCTTATAATTGAGCATTCCAATTGCCCAAGACTCGGGCCAGGTTCATCATGTGCGGATTGAGGCTACTTGGCCCATGTTAAAAGAGGGCCATATACAGGTTAGACTACAACTTGTACGCACCCTAATCGACCCGATCCGAGTACAAGGGGTTGCCCAGTTCGTAAGATACTTTTATTATTTGTCTCTGGTTCCTCTTTCTGTGGGAGCAAGCTTCTTTTCTGATACGACTGATGCTTCTCTTTCAACGGGCGTAGGCTTCTCTCCCCATCACTAGGCATTTCGTGATTCCACTGCTCCGCCCCCTTTCTAGGTTAAAAGTAAAAGGAAAGGCATTTTGAATTGGTTTTATGGTATCACAGTGGAACACCTTTAGAGACTGCAATGAGAGGATAATGCCTACAATGATGGCTGATACAGTAGGTATGTGCAGACATTTAAACTGTGATTTGTGGTTGCCACATCATGAGCTATGAGTCAATGAGGAAGGGGCCTGAGAAAACATCTGTGTGAGGAGACAACATTTCATGAGACTTTGTACAACTTAAGGATGCCATTGGATGTGTTATTCAGGATTTCGGCCTCTTCTTTACTGCTATAAATTTGCACATGAATAACTGCTGTGGCCCAGCCTCATCTATTTATTGGACCATAAATTGGACTTGATTCCCAAGTCCATTGCAAGTGCCACCTTGTTCCAGATAGACATTCATTCCAATGGTTTTTGTTTATTTTATTTTTGACATCCTAGTGACTGAGGTGATGTGGAACCAAATGCCAATGTAGCCCATATCATATCATTTCTGTTTACCCGGCGGTTGAGATTGTCTCATCAGTGTGGTGAATAGGCCATGGGCCAGCCAGAGTAGGCCCCACTGGATGGACCTCATTCACACCTCCACCCAATACTACAAACATAAAAAAAGTTGCTGATAGAGGAGGAATGAGCCTTGGCCAATGCGATGTGGAGCCCAAACTACATATATAATATATTACTGAAAGGACCCTTGTCTATTATTCCTTTCCACACCTTGGAAACATATTAGTGCTTTCACCCTCAGCTTCCCCTTTATTCCAATCTCCTAGGCTAACAAAAAGATCCATTCATCCTCCTTATCATCCGTCCTTTTGACTTGTGATGACAACAATTCAAACTCCAATCCCAAAGGAGTTTACCCACTAGCTTTCCAGATGACCGATCCAGTGGTGCCCCTCACCCCATATGGACGGTCCAGATTTCAGAAGGCTAGGGCCCCATTTAGTATTATGGAAGTTCATCATCTAGCAAAGAGAGAGAGAAACATATATTGAGTGAGAAATTTACATTTTCTGATTGTAGAGACTAGCAATACACTTGTTTTGTTGTTTGCTGTGATCCCCAGTAATAAAAATTTAACATAGAGCCCTGTAATTGATTAGCAAATCTTCTCGGTCCAGTGGTAGGATGATCCTCTGTGGGTCTGATGATCCAACTTGGGCGTGACCGACGATCTTCTGACACGTGTTAAGGAGGCACTGCCTGCAGGTGGGGCACGATGAGTGCGAGATGAGCCATTTGTCGATGCACTTGACATGGAACCCATGGTTGCACTTGGGCAGGATCCTTACGCTCTCTCCCTGAGCGAACTCTGATAGGCAGATGACACATTCTGAGTCCAATCCGGGCATGTCCAGGCCCGGCGAGTAGGCCAGTGTGGGGAAAGTCTTGAGGGCTTTCTTCTTGACCCCTGTGTTGGCTAACCGGGTCGCCGCTTGTTCACCAGACTCCAGGCCCACTCGGCTCGAGCACCTTAGTGCACACTTAACAATCGAATTCAGGCCCAGTGCACAAATGAGCGCGCATAGAAGGACGGCTAGGATCATCACGATGTTCGCATCAAAACTGTTTTGACCCGTGGATTCCAATGTGCGGCGAACATCGGTCATTGTGCTGGGGATAGGTGAAGGGGCCCCAGTGGATGATGGATGGAACAGAGGAGTGGGCAGTAACAACCTTCTTGAGTAGAAGTTCCCCAAGTTAGCTGAGGGAAAGGATGAAGCAAAAGAGGACCAGGGGGACATTCTTGTTTGAAACTGAATTGGACTTGAATTGAATTGAATTCCTATGGGAGGTGGCTGTGCAGGGGCTGCTTATATAAGACATGGAAAGAAAAGGCAGTCTCCACTTTCTTCCAAATTGGATTTTAATGTTGTCCAATGGCAAAATGCAGATGGAAGATTTTGGGAAAAAGAATATACAGCACTTCAAAAGTAGGGTAGTCTGGATTGAGACATTTATCCCTTCCTTTGTGTGCCTTTTATTATTGTTATGTAATAGGCTAAAATTCCATGGACTTTTGTCATGGCTTGGCTTTGAATTGATAGCACTAACAACTCATCAGTGGGAAGTTTCCCATGGCTCATTTGTTCCCATCACTTTCAATAGACAGCATTGCCACACTTCGATGGATTAAATACTAGAATGTTCTTAAAACAGTACGGCAATGCATGCACTTGATAATAGGAAGAGTAATCCGATGAATATCATTAACTAATGTCATGATTTTCACCAAAAATAAAAAAATTAATATCATATTTTTTATTTATTTTAAATTAATGTAATTTACTTTCAAGATATATTTTAGTTATTGTCCGAGAAAAACCCAAATTTAAAAATAGCCCAACATTTTATGGAGACAATAACTTCCTAACAAGGATAATTTGTTATGTTTGGGATGTGAGGAAATGGTTTTAAAGACAAGTAGAGAAAATTGTTCATGATACAAAATTGAACTAAGATCAATTTTCTCCACCTATTTTGTCGAATTGTCTTTTCACCACTTCCCTGGACTTATGGTAAGGTTTTTAGTGCTTTAGTGCTAAGCATTGTTGATGGGTTAATTCAGTCCTAGGAATGTTGACAGGTTCGGAGTGGAACTATATGATGTATTTAGGTTTGAATTAAAATCTTCTTTTTATAAGATGGATCCGTCTCTGAATCTAGATTGGATACATATCCTGGGTGTTTTTTTTTTTTTTTTATTCAAAATCTATACAGATACTATGTTGGATCCAATTCTCGCATCAACTAAAAGCTAAGATTTGAAACTCCATTGACCACGAGGGATAGCATAGTTATCTAGGACCATGGTTCGGGAACTAGAGGTTGTGGTTTTAAACTTGCATTCTCTCTCTCTCTAAGGCCTGACTTACCTGGTGCATGGGGAGGCAGGGACTTCACGTGCCCATGGGAATAGTTGGTTCTCGAAGAGGCCAGACTATTGTTGGGGAATTTCTACAAACACTTGGTAGGCAATATAATTCTTCAACACCCATCACCAGCCCAATGTCATCGCAATACAAGGCAAACATACATCAAGCCACCATCATGTAGAGAAATCAATCAAGACAAGAAATACACAAGACACAAGATTTACGTGGTTTGGTCACAATGTCTAACCTACATCCACGAGAGAACAATGCAAAACTTCCTCTTTACCTTTAATGGAGATTACAAGCCAACTACCAAATGAAGTTATAAAAACCCACTTACAAGTTACAAGCTTTCAAAGATTTCTTTTCTCCCCTTTCTCTTGGTCTTCTTGTTCTTGGATAGACAATGTCTTGTCTCTTCTCCTAATCTCTACACTCTCTATACAAGGAAATAGAAGGAATGCAATAGAATGTCATTTTCTTTTCCCGTAAGATTTTTTTAAAAAAAGAAGCTTTTGAAGGTTTGAATCCAACCTTTTATTTAAGCCTTAACACAGGCTAAGGTCCTTTCTCAGATTATTATATGCAATTCAAAAAGAAATTATGCTAAACAAATATAAACAATCACCACACAAGGAGAGACACAGAGATTTACGTGGAAAACCCTTATCGGGAAAAAACCACGGGTGGCAAAAGCCACAGAAAGCAATGCACTATGAGAATGAAGATTACAAAGAACTTACAGAACCTGACCCAGTTGAAACTCAACCTAAAGGACTGTGAAGTACTCGCCGACGACCCGCCGTTCACCTTCCACGTGCTTGCTTGAAACCCTCCTTGAATGCCCCTTCAAGGAGATTGAGAGAAGAAGAATAAGAACCAGAACTTCAGCGCAGACTCCTTGCAAAACTTGAGAAAAAGAATAAAACTTGATGCACACATGTTGATTGCTCTCCAGTCCCCTTTATAAAGGATGCAATGGGTTTTTAATTCGTGCAGGAGACTTATAGAAAGAAGGAAGAACTTCTAAAAGAAGTAGAGAACTTCAGCTTGAAGAGTCCTAAAGAAATCAGGATACGACACCTCGCTATAGCGAGCAGGGACCTCGCTATAGCGAGGTTAGTCTCTGGATGAGCCAAAATAGTGTCTTGGATTAACTCAATCCAATTTCTCACATTAGAAAGAGCTAAAAGAGATATTAAAAATAGAATAAAGAAAAATACAATGGGTGAAAAGCAAATAAAGGAGCTTTGCCTTCACACGTGTTGCACATACAACACATGCAACAATCTCCCACTTGAAGGCAAATCACCAACCCTCAAGCCAATAACCAGGTATGCATTGTCCTCTAACTCTAAGTTTATGCCTTGTCCACACTTAGATCCCTTTGACACATTTGATTCTTTTTTGCTGAAACAACCTTTGTCAACATGTCAGCAAGGTCCTTGTTGGTGTAAATTTTGTCTACTTGCAAGTCACCACATTCCAGCGCTAATTGAATGGAATGATACCAAATTTCTATATGCTTTGTCTCGAAATGATAGACCAAGTTCTTGAAAGATCAATTGCACTTTGACTGTCACAATACACAATATAGTTCTCTTGTTTAACTCCAAGTTCACTAAGAAATCTCTTCAACCAAATCATTTCAAGCTGTCCAAACAAGACTCTCCAAAGAATAAGGCAGATCGATAAAGTCAAGATACATATACCCTTGTCCACTAATTTTTTATTTTTTTGAAACTTTATTTATATACAAGAAAAGGAGGTAAATGTTAGGCCCGACAGTCAAAGAGTGACCTTGCTATAGCGAGCGTGGTGGGAATGCTGAGTTGGATCCAGATTCCAAGTTAGAATTTGAGATGACTTTCAATTCTGATTGGAATATGATTAAAAGTCTATTGCACGGAATTAGGGAAATTTAAAGGGTGATTCTCTCAACCCTAAGAAATACACAAGAAGTTTCTCTCTCTTGTTCCAAGGTGAAAAATCTTAAGAGAAATTCCTTGTTCTCTAGAGCTATTAATTGACTTGGCATGAAAATCTGCTCCAGAATGTTTGGTGTTTCTACTCTCTTATAGAAGATTGGTTCATCTTGCTTCTCAAGGTAATTGTTAGAGGATCAAGCACGGGGAGCCATGCGTGGCTAGTAGTCGTACCAACATAGTCGTGCCAGCGAGGAGTTGTGCAAGAACAACTATAGTCATTAGGTCGATGTACTGACGAGGATAAGGGAACTGTGAGAATATTTTGTAACCGTTCAATAGTAATTGGTTTTTTTTATCGTGGTTTTCCCCCCTAGATAGGGTTCCACATTAAAATGTGTTTCTGCCTTCTTCTGGTGTGTGATTGGTAGATAGTTTTGATAGTTCTCTTTTATTTGGTTTACTTTTTCCGCTGTGCATTGGTATTTGGACTAGCTTACTCATTCCATTCTAGTAATTTTCAATTTGTATCAGAGCGGGTTGCACTATTTTGATTGTGTAGATCCTCCTACATATTGGTAGAATGGATATTTACCGCAAAGGCATTTCAACCAATAAGCCCCCTTTGTTGGTTGGCACGAATTATGCTTATTGGAAAGACATGATAGTTGCCTTTTTAAAAGCCATTGATATAAGAGTTTAGAAGTTTTCTGTGAATGGCTATTCCTTGCCCACTATTACTGCTAATAGGCCAGGTAACTGGTCCAAAACCTGAGGAATAGTGAACTAAGGAAGAAGAATCGGCTTCTACCTGCAATTCTAGGGCGCTTATTGCTATTTATAATGGTGTGACTATGTCTGAGTTTCGAAGAATTTCTACCTGTACTACTGTAAAAGAAGCATGGGATATTTCGCAAACTATACGTGAGGGTATTGAAATTGTCAAACATTCGAAATTTCAGATGTTAAATATAATCTTTGAAAATGTTAAGATGGAAGAAGATGAGACATTTGATGAATTTAACGCAAAGCTAAATATTATTGTTAATGATGGTTTTACTTTGGGCGATCTAATACCTGAGCATAGGATTGTCAAAAAGAAATTGAGGTCTCTTCTAGAACAGTTTGATTCAAAAGTTGTTGCCATTGAAGAAAATAGAATTTTGAATACCCTAAAGATGGAAGAATTAGTTGGCAACCTACAGACTTTTGAAGCAAATCTTAGGTCTAATGGGAAATAAAAATCAAAAGATGTTTCTTTGAAAGCTTCCAAGGAATCATTCAAAAAAATAGAAAGTGATTCAGATTCAGATTCAGATTCAGATTCAGATTCAAATTATGAGGAAATTGATCCCCAACTTGTTGTACATCTCATGAAGTAATTCAAGATTTCTATGAAGGGGAAGAAAACTAATGTAAAAATCCCTAAAATTGCTGGTAAGAAAAAATCTTTTAAAGGGATTCGGTGTTACGAGTGTCAAGGATATGGACACATTCGTAGTGACTACGGTAACAGAAAAACTAAGAAGAAAGCGTTGAATATGACTTGGTAAGAAGATACTTTTGATGATGATGATGATGAAATTCCTGAATTTGAGAAGCTTGACACTAGCAAAGAGAAATTCATTGCATTTATGGCATCTACTGGTTCTGTTACTCCACATGTTTCTTCTGATAATGAGACTGATCATGATGATAATGAGTTAAAGGAAGAACTGGATTGGACCATGAAGATGATTAAGGTGAATAAGAAGGAGGCTATCAATTGGAAAGAGTCTGAAGAGCAGAATTCCTCCTTAAAGGGTGAACTTGCTGAAGCTCGTGCAAAGGTATAACAATTGGAAGATGAGAACAACAGATTGGCTGACAAGCTGACTGCAGAATTACGGAAGCGTGACATGCTTGATTCTGATATGAAGACTTTGAAAGCGGAAAATGTTGATTTGAATGGAAGGCTCGGGATGGTTCTGTCTAAGTTAGATATTGCTAAGGCTTCATTGAACATGATGAACACTGAATCGAGAAAGCTAGATGACATCCTATGCATTCAAAATGCAAACATTGACAAGCATAGCATTGGCTACACTGATGGAGTATCCACTTCTACTGCCAGAGGTAAAAACTGTTATGTTTAAAATTCAGTCAAACTAATCTTGTTGTCAATGTTGCACACACAACTGCGACAAAGAAGAATGTGTCACGTCTTGCTCGTGTTCCCACTTGCCATCACTGTGGAGTTAAAGGACACATTCGACCACATTGCGAGAAGCTGCGAAGTTTACCTAATCAAAAGTAATCGAAAAAAGTAAAAGGCAGAGTCACCGATCAAAACCAAAGCCGTCTGAGTCAAGAAAGAAGATCTCTCTTATGTATTGGTACACACGTTGTTGAAATATTTAAATATGTAAGTGTGCTTACCCAAGTCTCATCATCCCTGATCTGTAAGATCAAGTCCCCACCCCAGTGCTGATATGAAGCTCATATTGAGGGGTAGTCAAAATTGAGGGGGAGCTACTGCATCCAGATTGACAGAAGCTGTATGATGATATTTGTTTGTCAATTATGGACAAAAACAGGGGGAGAAGAATGAAACTAGGGGAAGAGTTATTCAAGCAAAGACAGTGCAAGATCTACAATGCTGGAAAAAATTTTGGTTATAATTTCAATGTACTTTGGGTAGATCAATTTGTATTGTCTTAAGGAGTTTTTTCCATGAATTACCAAATGGGGAGATTGTTAGGCCCGAGAGTTAGAGAGTGACCTCACTATAGTGAGCACTCCTGCTCGCTATAGCAAGCGTGGCGGGAATTCCCAGTTGGATCCGGATTCTAGGCCGTTAGAATTTGAGATAACTTTCAATTCTGATTGGAATATGATTAGAAGTCTCTTGCACTTACTTGGGGCTTTTTAAGTGGTGATTCTCTCAACCCTAAGAAATACACAAGAAATCCCTCTCTCTTGCTTTAAGGTGAGAAAACCCTAAGAGAGATTCTTTGTTCTTTAGAGCTATCAATTGAGTGATTAGACTGAAGATCTGCTGTAGAATGTTTAATGCTTTTACTCTATTGTAGAAGACTGGTTCATCTTGCTTCTCAAGGTGATTTTGGGAGGATCAAGTACGGGGAGCAATGTGCGGTGAGTAGTCGTGGCAGCGAAGAGTAATGCAAGAATAATTGTAGTCCTTAAATCGACATATTGACTGGAATAAAGGAGCTATGAGTATACCTTATAACCGTTCAATAGTTATTAGTTTCTCTGATCGTGGTCTCCGTTCTTGTGGTGTTGGATTGGTAAATAGTCTTACTGGTTCTTTTTTATTTGGTTTATTACTTCAGCTATTGGAGTAGCTTACTCTTTTCATTCTAGAACCTTCAGTTAATTATAATAACATGTTCTATGCTTGGCCGAACTCAAAGCATATATCATTTTAATGCAGAGCTGTTACGAGTTATGGACTTTAATGCTCAGTGCACTTGGAATTCATCTAAAACAGTTAATCTCATGGGATTGAATCATCATTACCAAAAAATCCAAGAGCTAGAAGCATCTAGTGGAGCTAATTCTTGGTACATTCATGATCCACAGCCGCAATAGGGTCACTAACGATAATTTGATTGTGATGGCAAAAAAATTGTTGCCCTCATGTACCCTTACTATCTTGTGGGATCCACATAATTAGGCATTGAAATAAGACGCCCTTCATTGAACAATCACGATAAGGCAAGTGGTGAAATTTTTAGAATTGGATATTTTGTTCCTTCTAAACCTTTCGGTTTCAAGTATCTTACTAGATTGTTGATATGGTGTGTATGTTGACATGAAATCATACTTCAGTGGACTCTTCATTTTCTTTTCTTCTATCATTTCCAAATTTCTTTCTTACCTCCTTAATTATATACCATTTTTTTCCCTTCCTATTTCAGTGGTGATTTCAATTTTGTACAAGAAAAAAGAAAAAAAAGAAAAAAGAGGGGGTGGCCATCTGCTGATGTCTCTGGGCAGTGGTGGAACTAGATTTTTCTTTTAAGGAGGCAAGCGATAATTGACCAGTATTTTATATTTATATAATCATTTAAAAATTATTATTTTTATAGGTTTTTCATGAGATCCGAAGAAAACCCTAAATTCAAAAATACTTCAACATGTTTAAAGATATAATTTCTCAAAATGAGTTTTCTACCTAAGATTATAAAGATAAAATATAAAATTACTAGGAAAGTCAATCCCCACGTTGTGTGGTAGTGTGTCAAAGAAAAGAAATAAGGAAGTGTAATGAAAACATAAATTTTAAATTTTTTTTAAAGTTTGAAGACAAAATGTACTAAAAAGAATAATAGATGATGTTGGAATTTAGGCTGTTTTTTTTTCTTGGAATTGAATTCCTAGGAATTCAAAGGAAAAATATTATTCTATTGAAAGTGAAGATTCTTAATGGCCATCGTACCGTCTTTCCTTTAATTGAAAATGAATTGAGGGAAGATAGGAAACAAATACCCAACCTTCCCCCATTAAATCAAATCTTAGGAAAGTCAGGTTGCATCTACGTCTCAACTTTTACCCTTTGTGCATCACCTCTTTAATAATCGTCCGATGAACTCTTTTTTACCATAAATTCCTAAAAATTCAATTCCATGCAAACAAACAGTTTCTCAATCTTCTCTTGAATTACTATTTCGTATAAAGGTATGCAGGGACCTTTGAGGTTTCCTAATCTATAAATTTTGTTTAAATCAGGTAATCCTATCGCTGTTATTGGCATTGACTATTAATTATAGGCGTTCTCTCATTTCAACAACAATATAAAGTTGTAGAAATTTAAGTTTTTACTTCCTTTGTGCAGACGCATGCCAATCATGGGGAATATGAGATCTAAATGTCCCATTATGAATTAGTCTTATTAGTCATCATTTGTTTGCACTCATTTTAATTGCCTAATGGTTACACATCATCTTTTTATTTTTATTTTGGCGCATCTGTGAACATGGTGTCTAAATAAGGTTTTTTTTTTTTCTTTCCATCTTCTTTATTGTACCTTTCTTAAGTCTTTAATATATTTTACATGTACCGATAAAAAAAAAAAACAAAAAAGAAAAACTAAGAAAACATGGTGTCTAAATAAGGTCATTTTCACACCTAAATAGCTATGAAACTTGCTTACATTTCCCACTTGCAAAAAAGGCTATAGTAGATGCTTCACAAGGTCATTGCATCTTGTTAGGCAATTGATCAGGGAGTCAAATGTTATTAATCACTTCTTTTTTATTTTTTTATTTCTTTCATTCCTCACCCATATTTCTTAGTCCAAATTGTTTAATATTTTATTAAACTAATAAACCTGAAAACTTTTAAGCTGATTATCTCAAAGCGTAAAAAATTTCTAGTAATTTATGAAAAAGGTCAAATAATCCCAACCTATAAATCTAAGTTTTTGCACTTTTAATTTATGAAAAAGGTCAAGTCGGAACCATAATATATTTCCATATTAATGAAAAGCACCAAGATGCTACATGACATATCTTAAGTCTTCATGGATTTTGATAAATTTATGAAGAAAATTCAAAACGTCCAAATACATCTAAAAATGTTGGATGTGCTTTTATTTTTTATTTTTTTTATCTTGTAAGTACACACGTTCAGTCACCACAAATGGACCCAAGATTTTTATTTGAGGAGGCCAATCCAAACGGTAGTTCCATTTTGTCGGCAAATTAACCCAAGATTTTCTTGTGAGTTTTGTAGGCCTGACTTGAGATTTTCATGTGGGCTTTGGAGGCAAACCTGAGATCTCATGACTTTTGGATGTAGACCTAAAGTCTCAAGTCACCCAAGTCCCTCACCATTAGCGCTACAATTAAGGATTAATCATTGGTTATTTCTGTGAAAGGGAGGTCCCTCACCAAGCTACTATTGGATGTGCTTTTCTTTTTTCCTCATGTGAAAATGGTGATTTAGACAATGCCTTTCTCATGTGTAATATTTGCATATATGACCTTTGCATATGTAACATTTACACATATAAAACTTATTTTCTTATTTCATGCGTAGAAGGCAAATGACATATTAAATTATCCTAATAACCGATTGGGGGGGGGGGGGGGGGGGGGGGGTTTGTATGAATCGAAAAACTCGGCCCTTGATTTAAGGGCGTTAACCATCTCTTGTATCTTAACTATGCATCGGCCCTCTTATTGATATAAATGTGCAATTTTCCCACGCTCATTTGATCA
Source organism: Umbellularia californica (assembly GCA_028538565.1). Taxonomy (NCBI): domain Eukaryota; kingdom Viridiplantae; phylum Streptophyta; class Magnoliopsida; order Laurales; family Lauraceae; genus Umbellularia; species Umbellularia californica. The sequence goes on from JAPQWN010000006.1 coordinate 21,113,278, forward strand.
TCACCTAATCTTTTTTTTTTTTACCCCAGCCAGGAGGAATCCAAGAGAGAGCCCACACACACGAGAAGAAACCCCACATAAGTAGGAAGAGAGGTTGCACATGCGGGAGAAAGCTCACACAAGTGGAAAGAGAGCCCGCACATGCGGGAAGAGGTGGCGTATGATCTGGGGTTCGAAACCCTGGATAGTCAGGTGAGAACTGTTACTCCTTACCACTCAAGTAAGGAGTCATTATAGTACAAGAGATGCCATCTAATGTTGGTAAGGTGAAAAGATCCCATGAATAGCCTTTATAGTAGAAGAGATGATATTGCCTACATTAACATTGCATACAGGACAGTTGTACAGATAGGGACCACAATCATGCCCTGCTTTCCTCACCTTTATATATACTAAAGCAAAGGGGGAGGTTCGCTGTGAGGGGTGCCACCTCATCACCCAATTATTCTCCTTTTAGAAAAATCATGTAAAAAATAGTAAGAGGGCCTTTGCCTTTCAAGTGGAGCCTTCTCAATTCTCCTCAAATCTCCTAAAATCTCTCCATCTCCTCCAATCTTCCCTAAAAAATCATCTCATTTAGTAGAATACCAATTACACGATTTAGAGTAGCCATGCCCACGTCTCCCTGCGCATGCCATCCCCATCTGTTTCTCGCTCTCTCCCATCAAGATCTCCTTCCCTCTCTTCCTCTCCCCCTGCGCAGGTTCAGTATCAAATCTAAGGATTAAAGTAGACAGGTTAGAGCATTTGGGAGAGGGAGGATTGATTTTCTGTCTGTTAATGATTGCAGACATCCTTTGGTAGACTTTCCATCCACATGACTACATAAGAGACTCATGTACCCTACATTTTATTTTCACAGACTTACGATCCCATTGCTTCATCTCTCCTCTTCACCATCTTCGTTTTCCCTGCCAGAACTCATCAACCCACCCTCTTCCTGGAATTTCTCTCTCGCGCAACGCAGGTCTCACGGCCTCCACCCCTTACACAGATCCATCACCAAGGCTCAGCCTGCCTTCACCGACCTCCATTCTCTCTGCTCCATCACTAGACCCATCTCAGCCCTCTCATCCTCTCGACCCTCCCATCATCTTCTCCTCTCCATCACCGGACCGTAGATCCAGTGGTAGACCCAAGGGCGACCTCGGTAGTTGTGGACCCATGAGGAGTGGGTCCCATCTAGCCCATCATCCAGATCCTTTTGTGCTTTGGGCGTAAGTCATTGATGTGGTAATGTTATTTGTTTAATCTTGATGTGGGGCTCGGAGAAGTAACTTAGTGATTAATTCGGACCATAGATCTTTTAGTGGGGCCCTGGGCGACCTTGATGGTGGGGGCTGATCTTGAATCTTGATTAGTGGGACCCACTATCATAACACCCTGCTACATCAGACGTACGTGGAACTCACCGTTTTGGAAGAGGTTCCGTTTCAGAACATGTGTTGGCAAGAAGAAGGGGAATGTGAATTGGTGGCCTGAGGGTGTATGGAAAGTGTGGACATCACTTATATTGTAAAACTAGAGTTTTGTTAAATGTCTTACCTTGACCCTTGAGTTTCTAGAATTTAGAAAATGGACCCTTAGCCTTTAATGAACCTAAATTAAACCATTTGACTTATTATGAATTTGGAAAATATTTTTGATGGGGTCCTTAGGTTTTCTAAAATTATAAACTAAGATTGTTATTTCTTATTATTATTTGCAAATTAATTTGAATGGTATCTTTGATTTTTTAGTGTGTTAAATTTATATTTCTGAACCTTATTAATTTGATCTTTGGACTGAGTAAATACCGTCCGGGCACACATCTCAGGGAAATCCTACTGGATTCGAGCTCAACCCATCTTTATTGGAAAACCCTTAATTGGGTCTATGCAAGATTCTTTCATATTACATTATCATGATATAACAATTATATGCAACTATATTTGTGCACCGGTGTCTATATGATATTATTTATTTTAATTAAATAATATCTTTTCTCTTACTTTAATTCTATATATATTCTCACTTTAGCCCAGGCCTTTTGTTGCCAGTATTACACTACACATATAACTGTTCATCAAGAGGCTGTGGAATTGATAACTGAAGACCCCCGGCAACAAGATCCGGTGGAGGATTTTGGAGCCGAGCCCAGCCGAGCTGAGCCAGCAAAGGATATTGTTATTTGATTTCCTTCATTTTCCGGTTTTGGAGCCTCCACTGATCAATCATATCAATCCAGTCATCAATAAGGCACAGGATTGGGCCCATGCCACTTTCTACCAAGTGGGAATGCTACGTTTCACCTTTTCTTCCAAGGGCCCCATAAGCCCTCGTTTTGAGGCCTTTTCTCAGCCTCTCCGGTGACACTGTTGGAACAAGGAATTTGCTTTCATTGATAATGAGGAGACTTCCTGTTTGCGTGGGACCCACCTGGATGAATCCAACCAAAGGGGTGGGGCGTGATGTGGAATAGGAGTTGGCCACGTCGTCGTGGTCATCATCAAAACTTTCTCTCAATTTTGTTGGAGTCGTCTGCACGAATTCTATTTCTGCATTGTCATTGTCATTGTCATCATCACCATAACTTTTTATATCGTGGGCCCCAACAGATGAGTGGCTCATTTCTTCCTATCAAGGTGATAAGAGAAGATCCCACGGTCAAGATTGTCCCTATTGTACTGCTTGCGTACTATCCCCATCCTAGAGGTCCTTGGGCTAGCTGTTCCATGTCCTTTAATCAAAAGAAGAATAAAAAAAGGCAACTTGGATGGATGCAACTTGAAATCTAATCCTGTCACTGGCTTGGTGTCGTCGGCAAATCTTGGAACAGAAAGTAAAAAAACGTTTTAGATTATGTTAATAGATGTGATACTGAGATCTAAAATTGATCAGATATGATCTCTGGTGATTATGACAGTGATTTATGGCCAGTCTCGGGGCTTAAGCTTTATGGTGTGCGTGTGTGCAAGGTCGAAGCTGCCCTTCATGTGAGGCCCATTTCTTATCTGTCCCTGATAAAGAAAATAGGCAGGTCGATCCACTTGTAAGTTGGGCCATAATATTCAAGAAATTGGACTACTGCCTGCCTGATGAGTAGATAAGGTGGGAGTTGTGATCTTCATTTCAAAGGTAGTAAGCCAAGCTTCGCTTGACTCAATTTGTTTGGGCGTGCTGCATTCTTTCTTGGTTATTAGATTAGTACACTTTTCATATACTTAGGGTTACAAATGGATATCCGATTAATTAATTAACTGTCGTTCCAAATAAAACGAGTATGAATTTTTTTTTCTTCGATATGTGAGAAATTTAATGTTTAGATCTATATCCATGAATATAGGATTCGGAACATTTGGATTTAGAATTGAATCTTTGTATGTTCTAAACCGAAGATCCAGATCCAAAACTATTACATTCGAGTGTTAAATATGTGTACGTGTGTGTATAGGTTTTAAGGGGATACATAGCTTGACTTATACTCATATTTGGCTGTAAAATTATCTTTAATAATATTCCATTTATTAACTCTACTTTTATATATTTAAAAAAAGTTGTTTTTAAGCTATTTTTTCTGATCATCCTAATTCATTCTACCTCTTATTTCGGATCAGGATTTAGAAGTGGATTTGTTTTTGAAGTTAATATTGAATCCAAATACAGCAACACATAGGGTCAGTGCAAGATCCAAATCCAAATCTACAAAGATAGATCCACGTCCGAATTCATCATCATGGTTCTGCCTCAAATCTGACCGTTCGCATCCAAAGCATTGATGATATAAATAACCTTCTTTTGTATATGACACTTTACTGGTAAATGGCTAGAAACAACTTCAATAGATTATCACAACAATTCAATAGGCTTCACTCTATTGAAAGTGCCATGCATAAGCTTGATGTTTAGGCCCACAAGGCCTGTTTTAAACCCAAAGTTGAGGCCCAATCATCATCGTCATTTTCAGAACTTTTTCCCATCTAGCTAGGATTTGTTTTACTATATTCTTTTAGAATTAACGTTGTGAGTTTAACTTTTCCACTTGAGTCTATCCGTGGTTACGTTTTTAGAGCAATATTTGTTTGCATAGAATACATAGGATTTAAAAATGAAGACCATAAAGCGAATATACAAAAATGACCATCAAATAAGCTATATCCTATATATCCCATCTCTATCTTATATCCCTCATCTCTCATTTCATGTCATTAACACTTCACTTCTTTAATTATCCTTCATTGGAGCTCATTTGACCATAAATTTCTTTGTAATCTAGTGCAAACGAACATGTCCAGAGTAAATTCATAATTTATGATCATACCATGCAATGAAACCAGAGATCAAACCTTAGGCATTTGAGTGAGAATCGAGGCACCAACCAATTGGGCAACCTGTAGTCCTCCTCATTCTTGAACTTAGAAACCTTCAACATGAATCACTATCATGTTTCACTTCCTTTTTATTTGTGCCTACGTCATATTAAATGACATTATTTGATTTTTCTTGTTCTTTACTCGACCAAACATGAGTTGATGGTGATGGATTGGTTCAAGATAGATCGAAATGGAGAAATAGAACTCAAGTGGCTCGCCGAAATGAAATTATCGTGACGCGTATGGACCTTATGTGCCTGATTTCTTTATAGACCCATATTGGTTTTTATTGATCTGTATTGTGCCATATCAACCCATATCAGATATTGCAGTCTGTCTAACTGGAACCTAATATGTTGCCAGCCCATATTTAGACCATGATCCCAAATATAAATGACCTGAGCTTGGGCTGATCTTGGCCCAACTTCATAGCTACACGCGCATAGGCTTAAAGCAACAAGGAGCACTTACCGAGCTGTAGCTTGTAAGGCGCAATTCGACACAAAAACCTTGTTGGGGAGATTGTCAGCATCTTAATCCACTCATCTATCTAGTATCTATAGAATAAGCAAATGGTTTAGAAACTTAGACCCACTAATTTCTACAAGTGGCACCAAATTAAAATTATAACCACATACCCTATGTATTGGATAGGTTTTTATAACAACATGCCCTATTTAATTGAAAGAATCTGCAGATGCAAGTAATAAAGTGAAATAGAGTAGAACATGGATCTGAAGTAATCCAATTCCTAGGTTGTTTTGGCTGTACGCCCACAGCTTATAGTTGTCTCCCATTTCCTAGTTTGTTTTGGCTGTACGACCACATCTTATAGTTGTCTCCCAATTTTAATAAAATAAGATAAGCAAATGGTTTAGAAACTTAGACGGACCCACTAATTTCTACAAGTGGCACCAAATTAAAATTATAACCACATGCCCTGGATAGGTTTTTATAACAGCATGCCCTATTTAATTGAAAGAATCTGCAGATGCAAGTAATAAAGTGAAAAAGAGTAGAACATGGATCTGAAGTTATCCAATTCCTAGTTTGTTTTGGCTGTACGCCCACAGCTTATAGTTGTCTCCCAATTTTAATAAAATAAAGGCACACTGATTCTTTTGACTGTAAACCCACAATTCTCTCTCTCTCTCTCTCTCTCTCTCTCTCTCTCTCTCTCTCCACACATGGTTTTCACATAGAAACAAAAAGCAGAAGATTTTGATATTCTGATAATATAATTTCTGAATAGTGACCAAGTGTGCCTTTTGTGCACTATATATTAAGACTAATGTTGATTTTTGGGCCAAACTAAGTGCATGACTTAACAAGCAAATAAGGAGATGGAAAGATTTCATTATGATGTAGATTTGGGCAAAAGATCAGACCCATCAATTATCTTTAATTCCTTGATTTATGACCTTTAAAGTTTAAATGTTTTTAAAGATGTGAAATTCTTCGTACAACTCACTTTTTCAGCTTCCCTTTTTCGGATTTTATATTTGGAGATTTGGAGCCCATGCCTAATCAATCTAATGGATTCACATACACCAGCACCCTCGAAATGGCATCAACCCAAAGTGTACATGTTCTGAAATTATTCATTGTTAGATTTTATGACAACATAATTGTTTAGTATATAGCCATTTATCTTGAAGATTTAAAACTAATGATTAGAATTATTTGATCATCTTGATCTCACATTTCTCCTTCCAAATATTTTCATATCTTTACTGTCTTGATTATCATATATTCAGGTGGATCATATTCAAAGGGGCAATTTTTCCTCTTTAGAAATTAGAGGATTTTACTGAAAAACTCTCGTTACGTGGGCGTTGCACGAAATAGTGCATATTAACTCACGTAGCACGAAAATATTCCTCCCGTTGTTATGGGGAGTTAGAGACGAGTGACGCTAGCGTCCCTCCTCTCAAGTACTCGTTTGTGCGGTCTGAACTAGGAGGCACTATTTCGTACAACACCCCTGTAATGAGAATTTTCCAGTAAAATCCTCAAGAAATTAAAAAAAAAAGTTATTAGATAGCTCGATGGCACCATCTTTAAAAGAAAATTCTAATTTCTTCATCTAACGGTAAATTATAATAAGATGAATGTCAAAAAAGAGAAAAAAAAAAAAAAGGCAGTCTTACAGAAAAGCATTAAAGCAGTCATTGTGAAAAGATGAATGGATCATGGGCACTTGGGCTGGTCAAGTTGCCATTTGAAAAGAGAAGTGTGCAGATAACCTTAAGATGCAAACTACCACGTACGTGCACCTTATCATTTGTATAGACTTTCTTTGATATTATAATTGCACTTTGATCCATATCTTTTTAGTGGGGATTTGGTGGGATGGATATTGGCACTGAATCTTTGGTTTGTGGCTGAAATCAAACTGTACGCATATGAGTCTTGGGCATGGAATATTTGGAGATCTTTGCAAATGCCTTTTCAGAATAAATATGGTTACTGTATGCAAGTAGTAAAAACTGCTTTTGGGCTTTTAACATTTTAAGAGTCCTTCTACCAAAAAAAAAAAAAAAAGCATATTAAGAGTCCAAAAACCCCTTAAAATCTCATTCTATTATTAGCTTTTTAAAGGAGCTTTTCAAGAAGTAAAACTCAAAATTAATATTTTGGAGAAGCTAACCTAGACCTACTACCATATATTTCTTTCTGCGTAATCTCAAAGCTACTGACCCTATATCAAAAAAGGTATTGAGTAATCTCAAAGTAGTCATCCTCTCTGTGAGGGATATCACTACAATTTATGCATGTTGAGCAGTTAATTACTCTAATAAGTTATCTACCCATGGGGTCCACCCATGAAATACAAACCACTCAAGATCAAGATCATCTTGTGTATTGGTGGAGGTTGTATTTAACTCCAATCATAAGACTGATTGATTTTTAAAAGTGACTAAAACACACAAATAGAGAAGTAAAGTAATAATGCTTTTACATATTAATATTCTAATGGTGGGCCAATATTCAATTGGAGATATTTATCCCAAAATCAGTATAAGAGTTTTTAATTTTGTGTGAGTTAGATTTTGTAGACGAGTATCTAGTAATAAATTTATATGCTAGGACAAGGAGAACCAAATGATTAATATCCTCTTGTCTCGTTACTTTATGAGATAGTGATTGTGGTACTACCATATAATATGTTTAAAAAAAATACACATAACATATGCCTTGTGAAAACAGGATTTTATGTGAGGCCATTGTATTTACTTATAAGAGTCTTATACAAGGATTTTATCGAAAAAAAAAAAAAAACAGATTATGTGACCACTATACTAGAAAGGTAATTTTAAGTAACATCACACCAAAGAAGTCATCCCGCTAAAAAAAAAGTTCATTCTTTTTACCATTTTTCTTTAGGTCGACGTCGACCTTCATTTTCTGAGTTAAGGGTCCGCGTCGACCCTGAGTAGGCAGGTATCCTCATCTTCTTCCTTCTACCCTTCTTCCCCAAATCCAATCCACAGATAAAGAAATACACATCAACACCTCAATTACATTAACCCAAACCTCAAATACAACAAACTTAACACTCTCAGACCCCAAACACATCCTCATATGAAGGATCACTGATGCCTTTTTGCAATTGCTTACAGCTGAATGTATACCTGGCAAATCCGTCCATTTGGTAGATGGGTCCAATGCGGGCCCACAAGACTAGACCCTCTTCAGCTGCATCGAGCTACCAATTATGCCAGGTCTCAGCCCGGAAGATTGATGTAAATTTGCAGCAAACTCCCGAGCCCACAAATCATAATGAATGATCTCCTCCAACGACGGACTGGTCACTAGCTCTTTCCTGTGTTCGGCAAAAGCTTGAAAATGTCCAGGCAGTAGCCAATTCTGATGAAAACAAGAATGAGGATTCATCAGTTTAATCACTCAAGGTTCTGAAAGAGAGAACAGCACCTAGCATTACTAGAAAAAAGAAAGACTATAATAACCCCTTGACCCAACTGCATCAAATTTTTCCCAGAAATGATTTCAACATTCACCTGCTCAGCTCGGAAGCCCACACATGAGAAGTTTCAGGTGTCTCCACAAGTGAAAAGGGTCCGCTAACTAGTAGTTCTAGCATTGTTAGTAGCTGATAGTACACACATGACACAACTGATGACCATACCATTATAAAGTCCAGTACCTAGTCTACTAGCAACGGATCAAGTTGCCAGAATTAAATGAATGAACGTCTAAGCTTTCAATAACTTGTATCAATAATATCACAAACTGCCAATGTTACTTTCAATAACGGATCAAATTGCCAAAATTTATACTTTCAATTTCTGCATGAAGAGCCCGGTTCACTTGAAATTTTCTTCGATTTGCCTCACCTCAGAGCTTATGTATGAATCACATGCCATCAGCTGGCCATAACCTGTTCTTCCATCATTTTCCGATAGGATCTCCAGCAAAAACTAAAACTCAATATTTCTCACTGAACATTAAATATTGGTTTTGAAATCTGATGGAAGCTGATCCCTCGCAAAGATATGGAATAAACAGGTGCTTCCAGCATGGGTGATGCGTCAAAATGAGTGTGATTCGAACTTGGCTGTATTTGAGGTTTGGATTAATGTAATTAACGAGTTCATGTGAATTTATCCATCACTGGATTGGGTTTGGGGAAGAAAGGAAGAAGGAAGAAGATGAGAAAACCCGCCAGCTCATATGGGCGGCGCTACATGGATCCCAGTGGGGTCAATTCACCACACTGAGATCTGGAAAAATATTAAAAAGTAATATATATATTCTTGGGCCCGTTTGGTAACTCTACTAATTGAGTCAAGTGAAGTAAAGTTGATTTTGAATAAAGAATAAAATATAAATGGGTTATGATGATATTTTATTTTTAGTTGTTTGTTATGGAATCTTTTTGACTTTTTGTATAGAAAAGTGAGGTATTTTTGTCTTTTAGTGAGTAAAGGTAGTTGCTTTTTGACTTTTTTGGGAAAAGACGGAGGGAATTTTGGTAAAAGGTGCTTTTGATGGGATGTTTAAATTGACTTAACTTTACTTGACTTTATAAGTAAAATTACCAAATGGGCCCATGAATTGAACTTATTTGAAGCTTTTGACCCTACTTAATGCCTAAGTTAATGGGCCAGCTGTCTACCAAAACATAAAAAAAAAAAAAAGGAAAAAAAAAACTAATGGGCCCAACTTTTATTTTTTAAAGAAAACTCTCTTTCTTAGACATTATGTTGATAACTCTTCATTTACCCTAACTTAACCTCTAAATACGGTATTCTCTTCATATTAGAAGGAGAAAATCATAATATTATCGATAGTAAATGACAAATGTTGATAAAGGAAAAATAAATTTATTCGATTTGTGAAAGATAATTCTTTTGTTGACCCCACTGACTCAAATTCCTGAAGGCTGGAGCCGCCACTGCCTGCTCAGGGTTGACATTGACCTAAAAAAAAGGGTAAAAAAATGACGACCTTTTTGAGTGGGACGACTTCTTTGGTGTGATGTCACTTAAAATTACCTTTTTGGTATAGTGGTCAGATAATCTATTTTTTTCGGGTAAAATCCTCATCTTATATATTGTGTAATTGTTATTAATATAACTAGTATGAAAGGCCCGTGAACATTAAAAAAAAAAGATTTATAGAGGAAGCAAGATGAGGGAATGAGTAAGAGAAAGATAAAGACTTGGACCAATTAGGTGGGCCCATAATGATATAGTGTTGACCTAGTAGCCAAGAATAAGAAAATTTAATAACACTAAGCTATACAAATTCAGGTTAAGATATTAATTTAATTAAAGTCAAATTAATGATGGAGAAGTTACCAATCTTTACCAAAATCATTGTATTTAAAAATCTAAGATAATAACACTAAAACTATAACATAAAATTAAATTAGTATATTTAACTACAAAATCTAATGTTATTTTAATTTTAATTTTATTATTAATGTTAAGTAAAAATACTTTAAAATACTAATATGGGAATATCAATAATAATTTACATTATATCTTATATAATGTTTATTTCATGCTATGCAGTCATGGATCATCAGTCAATTGCATGCCGGATCATAGATAAGGGAGTTGGGGTTTATATTGAGCAAGTGTTTATTACTCAACTCAAGCTTGGCCACATATCATAAATAAGGGAATGTGCCAAGAATATAATATGGACACTTGATTGAAACATGTTATGTAGTCATTAATTGATCTAAAATTGTTCTAATAATTAGCATAGATATAAATTTGAACGTTATATAAATTCTAAGTACTCCATTTTTTGAAATGAAAACAAGTTATTTTGACCATCATCAATATGAGAATCATCATCAAAGCCTATATATAAAAAAATAAAAACTATGACCGGTGGAGCATACACGATCTAGCTTTGAAAATTGAAGGAAGTTATCTGGACCATCATCATTACAATCATCATCAAAGCCTACATATATAAATATAAAACTATGATAATCCTAGGTTGATATATTTTTCATACACCCCATTTTGATTTTGAGGATATATTAAAATAAAAGACTTTCATTTGTAGAAATTAATAAAGACGTTAGAAACAAAGAGAAGATCGATCATCTCATAATCAATATCATCTTTGCCTATATCCCATACATGTGGTAAGAAGACAACATACAAGAAGATCTGAATACAGGATCATCTAAGTATGATGTACGTAAAAGATAAGGAGCAGTCATACCTGATCTGAATAGTCTTTTTCCGGGCTTAGGTGTTGTAGCTCGCTCCTCTCTACTTAGATCATGACTCTCCCAATGCAAATTCACATGGAAGAGAGCGGACTAAAAGACGATGCCTTTAAAAGAGTATACGTAGTTTCCATGGAAGAGGAGAATCTTCAATAAGAATCTAGAGGTGGAAAGAATTTTTGAATTTTTAACAAGAACAAAAAATTTAGATTCTTCAATTAGGAGTTCGGATATGGAAAGAACTTGAGTATTTTACGGGAAAATCCTGAAATATAGCCATATGTCCCGAAGGGTCCTGACAAAATATGTAGCACTGATTAGATCCTTCAGTACTCATTTGGTTTTTCTTTTTTTTTCAACTTCGATGCTAGCGTCACTCGTGTCTGACGAGGGCGACGCTAGCGTTGCTCGTCAGCGCATCTTTTAATGCCTAGCGTGCTCGTGTCCAGAGAAAACAGATGATGCGGGGGGGGGGGGGGGGGGGGGGGGGGGGGGGGATGTGGATGGAGGAGGCGGCTTACCACTTGGGAGTATGTAGGCCACTGTTCTTTAGTTTAAGTGGTTCCACTATAATTCTTTGAAATCGTTTATATCTTTTTTATTCAGTTTCTTTACTGATTGTAATTATCAAACTTGTAGCTTTTCTCAGCTGCTTGTTTTGATGTTCATTGGATTCTAAGCGTGCAGTTTTCTGTTTATTTACATCTTTTGGTTTTCTGTTCCGTACATTAGAACACAATAGAAACTTTACATTTAGTTGATGGAAAAAAACCAGAACCACACTTCAGTAGAAAAAGAGGACTTAATTGGATAGGATTGGGTTCAACATATCAATCGTTTGCTTACATCAAAACCGGACAGTAGGGTCCAGCAGGTGATTTTGTTGCATATATATTCATGTGATAGTCTCTGATAGGATAAGGTCCATATCAATGGAGAAGGTTAGTTGTCAGCGCTTGCCTAATGTGCCTAGCAGCAGTGGAGAAAGTGGACTACCTTCTTCCAAACTGCAAAGGGGCTCAAACTGTTTGGAAAAAGGTCCTTGGGTGGTTCAACTATAGTTGGGTGTTGGCCCACCCATTACAAGATCTCTTCCAAGCTAGCTTAGAAGATGTCAGTGGGTTCAGCTAGAGGAAAGATAACGTGGAAATCTTCATTTATAGCGGTCCTTTGGGTCCTTTAGAAAGAATGGAATTCTAGATACTTCAACAAAAAAAAAATTTCAAGTCAAAGCATCTAGAATTCCATTCTTTCTAAATGACCCAAAGGACCGCTATAAATGAAGATTTCCACGTTATCTTTCCTCTAGTTGAACCCACTGACATCTTCTAAGCTAGCTTGGAAGAGATCTTGTAATGGGTGGGCCAACACCCAACCATAGTTGAACCACCCAAGGACCTTTTTCCAAACAGTTTGAGCCCCTTTGCAGTTTGGAAGAAGGTGGTCCACAGTCTCCACCGCTGCTAGGCACATTAGGCAAGCGCTGACAACTAACCTTCTCCATTGATATGGACCTGATCCTATCAGAGACTATCACATGAATATATATACAACAAAATCACCTGCTGGACCCTACTGTCCAGTTTTGATGTAAACAAACAATTGATATGTTGAACCCAATCCTATCCAATTAAGTCCTCTTTTTCTACTGAAGTGTGGTTGTGGTTTTTTGCCATCAACTAAATGTAATGTTTCTATTGTGTTCTAATGTACAGAACAGAAAACTATAAAGATGTAAATAAATAGAAAACTGCACGCTCAGAATCCAATGAACATCAAAACAAGCAGCTGAGAAAAGCTACAAGTTCGATAATTGGAATCAGCAAAGAAACTGGATAAAAAGATATAAACGAAATGGGATTTCAAAGAATTAGCCACCTAAACTAAAGAACTGTGGCCTACATACTCCCAAGTGGTAAGCCGCCTCCTCCATCACCCCCCGCATCCTCTGCTTTCTCCGGACACGAGCACGCTAGGCATTAAAAGATGCGCTGACGAGTGACGCTAGACATTGACGAGCGACGCTAGCGTCGCCCTCGTCAGACACGAGCAACGCTAGGGCGACGCTAGCGTCGCTCTTATCAAAGTTGAAAAAAAACCCAAATACTGAAGGACCTAATCAGTACTACATATTTTGCCAGGACCCTTCGGGACATATGGTTATATTTCGGGATTTTTCCCGTAAAATCCTCAAAGAACTTATATGGAAGAGGTGAAATTTCAATTGAAATTGTTGTTAGATCCGAACTCGTATTAGGAGTGTAGCAACGCTCTAAATTTTTAAAAAGTGGGCCCCAGTTGTGTCTTTTATGAGGACCATTATACCTGCAATAAATCCATCAGATCAACAATCTAGATCAACAAACAATATGCCCCACAATCAAATAAAGGGAAAAAAACCCAGCACTTGGATGAATCATGACCGCTAGATTCTAACCCTTGGATAACTCATGATCGCCAGATTAGTAAAGGGTCCCTTTGATTAGTAGAATAGATAGATTATACATACCCTTTGAAATCAATAGATTCTCCATCATATTTAAAAGATGCTAATAACATGTGATGGTTTTCAATAGTAAACTAGTGCAATAGGCCTACACCCAACGCAGGCCATAATTAAAAAATCATTAAAAATCTTAATTAGAAATATTTCTAACTATTTAAATAAATTATAAATAAATATTAATATAAGATTCATAATAAAGATGGAAACTCATTAGAGAAATTTTAGGTAGCTAAAAACATTTAGGAAAAAATCATGTAAATAAAGATTTTAGGACCTTGATTTGATTATATCCGTGCTTAATCATAATTTGAGTGCCATTTCAGAATTAAATTTGGATTTTGGAATTAATTGGCTTCCACAATGGGCCCCACAGATTAATTAATCCTACTAAATATCCAAAGAAAAATAAGGAGAAAAATATCCATAATGGGACCCACAAATTAATCTTACAGAATACTAAAAGGAAAATAAGGAGAAAAAAGTAGTAGAATACAACCTATGAAAGTGGCCCCCGCTCTAGTTTAAAAAAAGCTCATCGTGTGTTGGTATAAAAAAAAGGTGGCCCTCATAAATTGTGAGTTTGAAAATAAAGAAGACTTGGATTTCATAATGGGATTCATAGATTTATTTGGTTAAATTAGTAAATATAAATGATGATAAAAAAATCATGATAAAGATGGAGACTGATGAGAGAAATTTTATTTGGTTAAATTAGTAAATATAAATAATTATATATTAAGTGTGGATTTGGAAATTAATTGGCTTCCACAATGGTCCCCACGGATTAACCATACCAAATACTGAAAGAAAAAATGGGAAAAACGTAGCACAATACTGCCTACGAAAGTTCTCCAAATTTCTGCAACTTGGATCTGACATGAGGGTCTTACAAATTTATATGCAACAACATTTAATGCATACATGTTCTTTGATCATTAAAATCATAGCCAACTAGCCTTTTTTTTTTAGTTTAATAATATGTGGGGCCCATTGAAAGTAAGTAATGAGAAGTAATTATTGTATGCTATGTTTTAGGAAATGAATAAGTATCTTATTTCAAGAATATTTTTTGTATTGAAATATTTTTAGGTGAGATATTTTAGGTGATGAGATTATATTAGAAGGGTAATGTAGCATTGCAAAAAGTTTGAGATGCGCCACGTGTTGCACTCTCGTGAAAGGGCCGATGTCAATCGAAAGTAGACATTGAGTAAACAAACAAAGTACATTTAAAATAATTATATAGGAAATTAAAAAAACTATATAGGAAATTCGAGATTGATCACCCTCATTTGGAGAACCCCATATACCTTTATACCTTCCCATTTATGGTGTGTGGATATTTGATTGAGTGAAAGAGATTAGTTGAAAATAAATTTAAATATAAATAGGAAGTAACTGTTGGTCAAATAGAAGGTATGATTTTGTTTTATAAAGACAGATAATTTAAAACAATCTTATATATAACTCTAAATAAATCATCAAAAGCAAAACAACTAATCATCTCAAA
Source organism: Umbellularia californica (assembly GCA_028538565.1). Classification (NCBI taxonomy): domain Eukaryota; kingdom Viridiplantae; phylum Streptophyta; class Magnoliopsida; order Laurales; family Lauraceae; genus Umbellularia; species Umbellularia californica. The sequence continues at coordinate 21,128,364 of JAPQWN010000006.1, forward strand.
ACGTACGTGGTCGCATAGTAATCATCGTCGTCGCCATCATACAGATCAGCCGAAGACTTCCCAGTCAAAGACGCCGGCGCCTAGAACTGTTGCTCCTGGCTCTTGTTGGACACACGTCCCTTAGATGATTTCTGCACTTTCTTTGATTTCTTCTTCTTTAAAAGACTCTCAAGAGCCGCAAACACGTTCGTGTTTGAGTGCAGAAACGTTTCAAATGTATTGAGATAAGGATGCGTGATGATATTTTAGGAATAGATTTAGTTTGTAGAGGTCTTTTAGGGTTCCATTAAAATTTTGATATCTCCATATGGGTTTATCGAGAGATGCATGTGAGAGGTTTTAGGATAATTATTGCTGGTAATAGGGATCTCATTGAAAATGATTTTAGGATAACTCAAAAGAAATAATTTCCTTGCATAACACCATTGTAGGCTGCTATGTGTCCCTCTCCAAGAAAGCCTCATGCCGCCACATTTCATCCTCCCACACAATCACCTACTGTATTTTATTATTATTATTATATATAAAGAGAATAGACTTTTCATGAGGGAGCGCCACGTAACGGAATGAGATTTCATGGGAGGATGACACGTGGCAGCAGCTTTGAGATACCATAAAATCTCTCTCTCCATGCTTTGAGTTACCCTAAAATCTCTCCATCGATTTCTCTTAATTAATCCTCAAAAATTCTCACCCTACCCCTAAACTCTCTACCTTATCACATGATTTTGCTCATTATACACACGTTACATTCAATGGGTCCCACAGATTACTAAACAAAAAAAAAGAGAAAAAAAATGAAGAAAGGTATTTGGCTTTGATAGTGGGCCCTACAAATTGATGAGAAATATAGAGATCAAGTTAGTAATGACTTTTATGATACGTGGATATGTATGTATTAAATTTTACTGTAGATCAATTTGGGGGACCCTCATACCAAATCCAAATTACAAAGATCTAAGACCCACTTATAGATCATAGTCGACTTTGTCTTTATTGTTTTTTTTTTTTTTTTTATTAATATGTGGTGCTACCGTCAAAGCCAATTTTTTTTCTTTTTTTTTTTTTCAAAGTTTGAATAGTATATGGGTCCCATTGTGAAAGCTAGATTTTCTTTCCTATTGCGAAAGCCGATTTTTCTCTTTCCAAACTCACAATTAAAGGGGGCAACTTTCATAGTCTATATTTACTACTTTTTTTCTCCTTATTCTCCTTTCAATATTCGGTATGAGTAATTTGTCGCGCCCATCACAGAAACCGATTGGTTTCAAAATTCACATTTAGTTTTGAAAGTGACAATCAATTTATGCTTAAGCACAAATAAAATCAAATCAATATCCTAGAATATCTACTATTTACTTATTATTTCCCTAAAATCTTCAGTTTTTTAAAATTTCAGAATATTTCAAGTCATTTTAAATACTTATAAATATTTTTAATTAATTAAAACTTTAATTATTTTTTTATCATGGCCTGTGTTGGGCGCAGGCCTGCTACACTAGTTATATATATAAAAGCAGTAGACTTTTCGCGAGAGTGCGACATGTGGCACATCCTCAAGCTTTTTGCACCGCTTAATTCCGGAACTGCCCTTGTAATCTAATCTCACCAAATTACTATTATTTGATAATTTTCCTACATAATAGGAGAAGGTTGAAGAAGGTTAATTCCTACATAATAGGAGCAACAAAATAACTCTAACACCCGAGTAATGTGTCACCATAATTCTTGGTGTAGATAATCAATGTGGGGCCTATGCTTGGGGTCCATAGAAGCCTGGGGTTAAAGGATGCAACTAGAGTGGGCTAGATCAGGTACTGCTCTAACAAAAGCCCAGGCCTTCTTAGCCATTATTATCCAACTTGGAGGCTGTTGATTAAAGATTTAAGATTTTCAAGATCAATGGTCTTAATCTTCAAATTGTGGGCCCCAAATTTAAAAAATCGAAGGGCTATATTTATTGTGCAAAATCTTTGTTCAAGAATCTGATATTCTTTTCATTTTTTACCCCTAAAATCTCTCCCTCAATCCATCTAAAGTCTCTCCCTCAATCCACCCACTAAAATCTCTCGCTCAATCCACTGTTTCTCATAATCCTTTACCCAAATATCTCTCCATCAATCCAGCTTTTCTCATAATCCCACCATTCTCTCTCTTTCCATTTCACAATACTCTTTTCATTTTTTACCCCTAAAACCTCTCCCTCAATCCACCCCCTAAAATCTCTCCCTCAATCCACCGTTTCTCATAATCCTTAAACCAAAAATCTCTCCATCAATCCATCTTTTCTCATAATCCCATCTCTCCCTCAATCCACGCCCTAAATTCTCTCCCTCAATCCACCATTTCTCATAATCCTTTACCCCAAAAATCTCTCCATCAATCCACCTTTTCTCATAATCCCACCCTTCTCATAAATCAATGAATTATAGAGATCTAATCAAGCCATGTTCACAATGGCAATATTTAAAAAATGGGGCATGTAGCATGTATCTCAAGAATCAGTTCACTTTAATTTTAATTTATTTTTCTTACATCTTCACACAAACAAAAGGTATTTTTACCAACGAAAAGGGCTATCTATTCAATAAGAAAAAAGAGTCTATTGCGAAGTTGGAAAAGGGGCAACATCCCTGGATCTCTATTGTTATTTGCAAATCCTCATCTCGATTCAAGAAGAAAACAAAGTTATCAAGTTAAAGGTATTTTTCCCATTTCATTTTAACAATGCTCCTTTTTAAAAATTTATAATGATCACTTCTGTTTATTTTTTACATTCATTACTTTGTGACCAGCTCAGCACAGGCGTACATCTTCATATATATTTATGTCTTTCTTTCATGTAGTTTTGTTTTTTTTATAATATTTTGATGACGAGATCGGTTTATTTAGATTTTAAGAATCAGTTCACTTTAATTTTAATTTATTTTTCTTACATCTTCACACAAATAAAAGGTATTTTTACTTACCCCACTATCCCTCATCCTCATCAACGAAAAGGGCTATCTATTCAAGAAGAAAAAAGAGTCTATCGCAAAGTTGGACAAGGGGTTACATCGCTGAATCTCTATTTTTATTTGCAAATCCTGATCTCGATTCAAGAAGAAAACAAAATTATCAAGTTAAAGGTATTTTTTCCATTTCACTTTAACAATGCTCCTTTTTAAAAATTTATAATGATCACTTCTGTTTAGTTTTTACATTCATTACTTTGTGACCAGCTCAGCACGGGCATACATCTTCATGTATATTTATGTTTTTTTTTTCATGTAGTTTTGTTTTTTTTTTTTTATAATATTTTGATGACGAGATCGGTTTATTTAGATTTTAAGAATGACCTGAATCATGTTGTGGGCACCTTGGGTCAGTTTATTTAGAGGTGAGAACGGTTTAATTAGATTTTAAAAATTATAGCCCTATATGAGTGAAATCTAATTCATTCATTGCTTCAATGAAACTTTCAGAAGGTTTCTTTGATCTCAACTTTGGTGAGTTACACTAAAAACAATAAATTTATATCCCTATATGAGTGAATCATAGAATTTATGTTTTTTATTTCTTCTGTTTATTTATTAATACTATTTATTTAATTTTCATGTAGTTATATTTTTATTATTTTTCTAAATTTTTGTTATTTTAGTTTAATTTAATTTAAGTGGGATTCCATGATTTAATGATGACACCAGGTTACTACTTTAAATCCGAACTTTCTTATTAACATTCCCATCGGCCCATATCCGACTTGATCCAGCCCATTAGGATCCATAACATATTGTATTTTTTTTTTTTTTTGGGTGAGGGGTGTTGATGTTCCACTCGGGTTGATGATCAAGTGGGTTGATGGTCCACTCGGTTTGATGATCAAGTGGAACCCACCAGAGTCTGATCAACTCATTTTTTCTTTTTCTTTTTTCTTTTACTTTTTTCGACCAAGATCCAACTTTAAAAAAGTAGCCTCTTTTTTTTTTTTTTCAAATATGCATTCATATAATCATATTCAACATTTCTTTGAATACAATTTTCAAACAACTAAAAAACACCCGCCAACTTCAAAGAAGGATTTATGTTCCTTGCACATTTGCACTTGCATGATGGTTGATGATTTTAAAATCTGGACCCCTATGTCTGTAAATGTGGGGCCTATTTTTCGTGGGTCATTCATCTGATACATAACTGCTACTTTAATAAATATAAATAGTTTCTGACACATTACCCAGGTTTGGCGATCTTAAGCATTAGTATCCAACTTGGAGGGTGTTGATTAAAGATTTATGATTTTCAAGATCAATGGTCTTAATCTTAAAATTATGGGCCCCAAATTTAAAAAAATCAAAGGACTATATTTACTGTGGAAAATCTTTGTTCAAGAATCTGATAAAAATTCTTTTGCAGAATTAGGCAACTCATAGTATCTTTAATGATTTGAAGTTTTCAACCCATTTAATGAGACAACAGTAAAGGAATTAGATATGAGCTAGGACGATACTCACCCATATACCTATTTTATTCGGATCCTAAGTTGGGGTTTTCACGGGTTGATAATGTCACCAGAGTTTGATCAACTCTTTTTTTTTTTTTTTAAAAAATCTCTTTTTGACCAAAATCCTACTTAAAAAAAGTAGCCTTTTTTTTTTTCCAAATATGCATCCATATTCAACATTTCTTTTAATAAAATTTTGAAACAACAATATTTAATAGTGATTATTTTGCATTAGCTTTAATTTAATGATTCTATTTCATTGCATTAACATAGTATGATGTTTATATAAGCATATAAATAAATTATTTTCTTTATTTTAAATGTCTCTATGTATAAACATTATGTATGTATATATATACATTGACTTTTAAACTATTTTGCAGATTAACTGGTATGATCTATTGGCAACTGAAATAAAAAACGCACTGTGGAAGCAATATTTATTTTATATAAAAATAGACTGAAGTGTAAACATACTGACGTTTGAAAGTGGAATCCCGGTCAAGAAATAGAAAAAATACATTACAAAAAAGTATCGGCATTTTTGTTGGCAGAAATTGAAAAATATAAGTTTTATTAGGATATCTTCAGCACTGTTCTATGAAATACCATTCATATCTCCTAATTCATGTGGAAATTAAACATGCAGTATCAAACAAGTAAGAAATTGGTACAAGTGAAGAAATCGAACCAAATACTTTGGAAGCAATACCAAATAGAAGTCGTATTGCTGAGACAAGCGCACATGCTGAGACATGCGCAGGTGCTGACACAAGTACAGTTGCCTCGACAAGTCAATGTGCAAAGACAAGTTCAGACAATGAGACAAGTGGATAGGGTGAAACAACTACACGAATTAAAGGACTTGATGGACACAATAAATATTATGAATTGAATGATGGAGACTTATAAACATTATTCATGTTTTATTTAAATACATTGGCCCTTTGTATCGTATTTCTTTCATATGCTTTTTTATAAAAACATTCTATTTACTAAATCTTTAAAAAAATTGCTTTATAACATTCATGCATGGTATATGGAACCCAAGGCCCGAGGAGGAGAAGCCTTTGGAAGCAAAAGATGGTGACTGTTCTTGAATTTTCGTTATAATTGTATTAAATGTATTTTGTTTATTTACTTGGTGTCTACTTTCACTTTAAATTGGGATTTACTCTTATGAATTAAAGGCCTGCGTTGGGCGCGGGCCCTTAAGCGCTAGTATATATAAAGAGAATAGACTTTTCTTGGGAGAGCGCCACGTGGCGGAATGAGACTTCATGGGAGGATGACACGTGGCGGCAGGAAATTAATTCTTTTAAATCATCCTAAAAAATCTCTCAATGATCCTAAATTCTCTCCATCGGTGTGATTCCTATTACCAACAAATTCCTTTAAATTACCCTTAAAAATCTCTCAAATCTCCATTACCAACCGTAATTATGCTAAATTCTCATCATGTGTATTCTTACCACACTATGCACTTACCATTCGCTGTTGTGGACTCTTACACCATATTCTTACCGTTCGCAGTTTCATTAAAAAGACGACAGACATCATCTCAGAGGCATTTTTGTCAAAATTTGACCGGTCGCAGTTTTTTTTTTTTTTTGGGTAAATACCAGTCACAGATTGATGAAGTGATTTTAGCCATTATGGCCATAAGATGTAATGGGTATGAGCAAAAAGTAGTTGAACAAACTTGGTGACTGATACGTATTTAATGGTAACACATTTTACAGAAAATCGGAGTGAATTGCATGTTGCCTCGATTGGAGATTCCATTCAACATATTTTAGAGAAAATTGGATTGAAATGATGGCTCAATTGGAAATTCTATGGATTGTTCACTCCTATTACATCTGTAAATTTTGAGATATTAGTACTGGATTTGCAAAAAAATAGTGTAAACCTCATATAGTACTCGCATAAACTCATGTAGTTATTAATGTTTTTTAATGAAAGTGAGTTTGTTTATTTCATTGTTAAGTTCTTTTTATACCAAGAGTCTTTGTTTCTTTTATTCTTTCTTATTAATTGTTTTGAATCTTACATTAGATGTTGTTTAATAGGTTAGATGTTGTTTAATAGGTGGGAGTTTTAGTTCCTAATTATAGGAATAAGCAGCCAACTACTATTGTCTCATCTTTATACATTTTCAATTTACCAATGATGAATTTATTATTTATTATTTATTATTTGTTGTTTTTCTTTATATGTAATACATTTTTTAAAAGACATAAAATTACCAAAAACGACCGGCTCCATCTCTGCTGGTGATCTCTCTCTCTCTCTCTCTCTCTCTCTCTCTCTCTCTCTCTCTCTCTCTCAATTAAATCTTTTTAAGATCTTTTTTGTCCCTATAAATTGTGTTATTTATCCTATATATTTTATATAATGAAATCTTTTATTAGTAATCATTAATATATATTATTATTTGTTATATTTTTTTCTATTTAGCCCGGGTTGGGCCCGGGCCTCTTTCGCTAGTATAATAATAACTAGCGCTTCTGAGCCCAAGCCCAACGCGAGCCCTTTACTCATGGAAGGAATTACAAATTTAAACTGAAAGTAGACACTTAGTAAACATACAAACTACATTTAGTACAATTATATATGAAATTTAAGATTTATTACCATCTTTTGGAGAACCTCATACACGTGGATATTTGATAGAGAGAGGTTAGTTGAAAGTAAATTTAAATATAAATAGAAAGTAATTGTTGGTCAAATGCATATGAGATGTACGATTTTTTTTTTATAAAGGCAAATATTTTAAAAGAATCTTATATATAAATCTAAATCAATCGTTAATATATACACTGGATACACTTATAAATCACACAGCCTATTGACTCTACCTAAATCAATGGATTCCATAGGCCCACCCTATTGACTCTACCTAAATAGATTGTAAAAAAGCATAGGACTCACATTGATGATATCTTTAATAAAAAACAAAGGGAAAATTTTTATCGATGATAGAAGTAGAATATAAAATTACTAAGCTGGCATTGATGGGATGAAAATAAGAGATCAAAGATGATATTGGACAGAACCATTATCTAAACATTCAAATTGAACCATGCCTCAATACTTTTTTTTAGTTATAGAACATCATAGCCATCACTTTCAAATGAAGAGGGCTTTTTTTTTTTTTTTTTTTTTAAAAAGAAGGTGTTGTCATTTTGTTTGAAAAGAAAGCATGCAATTTCTACTTAGTCTCAATGAAAAAAAAAAAAAAAAAACATGAATTCTTCTTATTCATGACCCAAGCATATGAAGGCATCATTCTATTTTGCAATGGAGATCGTTAAAAAAAAATCGGATATTTCTTGATGATATGAGTTCAAAATGTGGCAAAGGGCCTTAGTATTAAGTGACTAATCGCGCACCAGCACATAGCAAATAGCACAAGAACAGTTGAGCCTAATAAAGTCTTTAAGTCAATTATCATCAACCCAAGTTTTATTTAATACTGAGGCCCACCCTAATATATATTGCAACAGGGCCCTAGCATTTTTTTATAGAGAGACTGATCCCAGTCAAGGAAATCGAGTTTTGAGATGGAAAGAGCCGTTACAATTAATATTAATAATTTAGGATTATAATAGCTATCTTTCTTAAAATAACACATCCTAAGGAAACTTTAAATCTGAATTTCCAAAATAGTTGGACTCGTGTCAAACTCTTAAATCACAACATATAACGTGATTGATGGCTAACCAGATTCAAAATAAAATTTTGATTTGTAACCAATATTGAAATTGATTAAAATGATCATTTGACAGCAATCAACGGGACTACCCAAGTTTTTTTTAATACTGATGCCCACCCTAATTTTAAAAGGGCCCTAGTATTTTTTTTTAAAGAATGACTGATCCGAGTTAAGAAAACCGAGTTAAAAACGTAATTCCCTTGTTGCTTGTAGGGATTTTTAAAACTATGGTTGTGGAGAAGGAGAGATTTTAGTGGAGGTGTGTGTAGAGAGAGAGATTTTAGGGAGAAGTGTGTTTAGTAGAGGGAGAGATTTTAGGGAGAATGAGAGAAAAAGTATGTGTTAGGTAACTAAAGATAAGTTGTTATTGTATGTTATATTTTAGGGAATGGATAAGTATTTTATTGAATAATACTTTAAATTTGTAATTGAGATATTTTAGGTTATGGTATTAGATTAGAAGGTCAATTCTGGGCATTGCAAAAAGTCTGAGCATGCGCCACGCGTCATCCTCTCAGGAAGCCCCCTCCTGCAACGTGTCACTCCCCCGCGAAAAGGGCATTGCTTTAATATATATATATATATAATAATGTGGAAAGACTTTTTAAATTTTAAATGAGAATAAAATTTTAACTTGTTTAAATTAGAAAGAATTATAATTAGGGATGGTAGAGATTGATATATATAGATATCCTAAGATAAAAGGGAAACTCGGGATTTGATTTTGAGAGATAATAGGGATTGGTATTGGTTGGTTAAATAAAATTTAAAATTTGATGAAAAATAAGATGGAGATAATAAGATGAAAATTCAAATAAGTTATAAGTTATCTATAAAGAGGGTATGCCACATGTCAGAGCTAAAGCTTTCTTTTCTTATGTCCTAAGTCTAACCAAAGAATTCGGAGTACTTGTGCTCATAAAAAGCATATAAGATTCCTGTTAAATCCGACAGCCTTTCATCTAAACAGCCACTTTAAAGAAATGAGAATCGATTGTTGAAAGCGGCCTTTATGATAGTACTATGACTTTTAAGAAAGATAAGATAATTATCGGGCAAAGGATTTGATGCTTTAACATGAGCAGCGCTACCATCAAACTGTTCCTTTCTCCATTTTTCCTTCCTTATGGGTCGGGCTAGTCTGGGCTTGACCTAGACCAACTCTTTGGGCTGGATTTTGGGCTTTAGAATTTTAACATTCAAGCGATGTCCGGATCTAAGATTTTGGTCTATTTAATATTTGGCCTAAGCTTGGATTGAGTAAGAGAAACCCAAAAGCTTGACCTGATCTGATCCAAGCAGGATTGGTCCAGAATTTGGTGGTTGTAATTTAGTGAGGTCCAACCGGCCTATCTTAGCTCAACTTGACTGACTAAATGGCTGAGTTAGGGCCTGACTTGTTTTAGGCGGGTTGAGCTTGGGCCATGAACCATAGGCCTATATCTAGCCTCAGATATGGGCTTTTGTTTCTAAACTCATGTTTAGGATAGATATTTCTCAGCTTGGGCCCGTTTGGCATCACACTAATTGGATGTTCCCATGTCCCAACAAAATAAGACCATAGAAACTGTATTTTGTAATAGTAATTATCGTTCCAAATGTTATTTTGCAAGAACAATGCCAATAAATTTGTCCCACAGGCTTAAGAAATAAAAAACTATTACACATCATTTTATTTTGGAAACAACTTTCTGGCATGATTATGTTTCCTAAGTTCGTTTCAATGGGGCATCCTCCTCCACAACTGAAGTGCTCCAAAAGTCCGAAGACCAAGGAAATACGTTTGTAGCTTTTATATATATCTTTTACGAGAGCTTCTACGAGAGCATCTTTCACATTATTATGAGAGATAAGGTGGGGCCCCTCACATTTAAATTGTTGGCATTGGATATGGATGTGAGGGCCCCCACCTTATTTCTCATAGTAAGATGAGAGGTGCTCTTATAGGAGCATCTCCCATATATATAATGGAAATATTCATGTGCATCTATCCCACACTACAATGTGATGAGGGACAATATAGTGGGGGCCACTTTATGATTTATCCAAATCATCCACACACATGGAACCCCCTAAACTACAATGGATCAATTCAGTTTTAATTAATCCGATTGGATTGGACCGTTGTATTGAGGGTAAAAAATTTCCTTTAATATAAATTCGTTAAATTTGTGGCACGGATGAAGGGGTTAGAGACTTGGGATTGACCCCAAACTTGATATTTCATATGACTCTTTCCATCCCCACAAGTCCAATGATCAATGGGGCCCTAGGGTGGGCCCCATTGAGTTTGTCCATAACCATATGACGAGGAAAGGATGCACATGAATATTGCCCATATATATATCTCTGTGGTGGTGGTGGTGGTGGTGGTGGTGGTGGTGGGGGGGGGGGGGGGGGGGTGATTAGCTCTCCTAAGCTCAAGCTTAGTATAAGATAAGCTTAAGTGTGTGGTGGGGCCCACTTGAGGATCCACATGGGGATGGTGATGGGAGGGATTTCAAGGACTCCCTAGACCCTCCCTCCCCTCTACAGAAAATCAGTCCCAACCGTGATTTATATCATCTCCATCTAGGCCTTAAAAGTATAATGGTCAATAATCCATTCATATTAGTACACGATGGATCAAACGGTCTAGTAAATTTGGATTTGTCTGAAAGTTTGTGGACATGTGCAATTCAAGGGGGTCGTGTATTCGGTCCATTTGGATGGACTAAGGGTGAGCCCCACAAGCGTGAGCTTATGGAATTTTATCCTAAACTTGAGCTTAGGAGAGCCTTGCCATATATATATATATATATATATATGGGGCTAGTTCTCCTAAGTTGTAACTTAGAGTGTGTTTGGCAATTAATCAATTAAGTGAAAGTAAAGTGAATCCATAAAAGAAATAACAAGGGGTCATATCAAAAGTACACAATTTTAAAATTCCCTCCGAATTTTTCTAAAAAGTAAAAAAAGCAACCTCCATTCTCCACTAAAAGACAAAAAGAAAAAAAAAACCTCCATTTTTCTATAAAAAAGGGTCAAAAAGATTCCATACCAAATAAATAAAAAAAAACACCATCATAACATCTTATATTTTATTCTCTCTTGATTTGATGCTTCACCTCACCATACTTCAATTCACCATGCTCAAGGAGGGTTTTTTTTAGGGGAGCTCCAAGTTTCTCAAGTTGAGAGGAATCCTTTTTTTTTTTTTTTTTGCAAATTTCTCATAATCTACAAAAAATCAAGTGTTGAGCTTTGATCCCATAACTATTTTTTTTCTCTCTAAAGACTTTGAATGGATCGGATCTTCCAAATGGCCCCACAGAAATAAAAAATTAATATTTTAAGTTGTAATTTTTTCCCAAATGTCTCAAGATCCATAATTAACTAATGGCCAAAATTTGATTGCCTAGCCGTGCTTGCTCTTTTTAAGATAATGTACGGTTTGGATCATGATTTTGGGGCCCACAAAAATCCAGAACTAGGAAAAAACGAATTGTAAAAAATCCTTTTTCATAACACTAGCAAATCAATGGTCTATAGTTTTTTGCCATTTTCTCATCATCCATGATTAATCATGTTGTCATATTCGACCCCATTGTTTGAGGCCTTGTAGAGAGATTGAACGGTTCGGATTTAGCAAAAGGGGCCCACAGATGTCCAGATTTACTGATCTATTGGTCTAGATTTCTTTTTTAATATCTCAAAATATATGAGAGACCAACGGTTGATCTTTGACATTAGAGCCGTTTTGGGTATTCTAAATATGTTGAACTGATGTTATGTATCACACTTTCACCCTCTTTTCTCCACTAAATAAAAAAAAATCCCACTTCTTACACAAAAAGTCTAATAGATTCGCTACCGAACAATGAAAGATAAAATACAATCGTGACCCACTTATATTTTATTCTCTCTTGATTTGATGCGGTTTCCTTTACCTTCAAAATTACCTTTGATGGTCGCCAGGTCGATGTCCTTGGTGAGGGGGGCAGTTTATAACTTGAGCCTTGTAGGAATATTAAGGTGACCAGTAAATGTGTTGGTTTTTTTTTTTTATTTATTTATTAGGGCTTTTGGCGGTAGGTCCCTCATCATTTGCTTTTATAGCCTAAGGTCCATAATATTTTATCATACTGACGACAGTCCTTTCGTAAAAATGATACAATGAAAAAGACAAAAAAGCCCCAGTATACGTCAGCAAAAGCAGAAATCAAACAAATTTATCTAAGTTTTGGTCAAACTCAGATAAAACTCAGATAAATTTGCCAAATGAGTTTTACCAGAAGTTAACATAAGTTTTTAGAAAAGTCAGATAAATTTTCTATTTTTCTGAGTTTGCTGTTAATTTTTCTACTAGGATAAATTTGTGTTGCTTTTTGTAATGATGTGAAATGAGAATGAAGGGAGGTTGAAGACTTACGGATTTGAATAATCAAAGTCAAAGTGATTTGTCTTGCTCGCAGGAGAAAAAAAGATGAGTCGCTGAGTCTTCCTCTTGGTAGCAGAAGTTACATCTGGAGGTTAAGGAAAACCCCAGGCACTTCAAGCGGATTTTAGTTGGATTTTTTTATGCATCAAACGCCACCCAAAGCAGCTGATTTTGTGAAGGGAGATACCATTCTAGATCATACTAGGCCAGTCCAGTTTGCAAAATCTAGACTTGATGATATTTCAAGCTGCTTTTAAAGAGAGCCGCCCATTTGGAGACACTCTCTAGCTTAGAGTGTCTCTTTCTGATGGGTTTGGAGAGAGGTAGAGGTAGCTAATGAGCAAAAGTTGTTCAAAACTCAGATAAATTTGTCTGAGTTTTGCTAAAAGTTAAGATAAGTTTTCAGAAAACTCAGATAAATTTTATGTTTTTCTGAGTTTGCTGTTAATTTTTCTACTCGGATAAATTTGAGTTGGTCCAAACTCAGATAAATTTGTTCGCAACTCAGAAAAGTTGTTCAAAACTCAGATAAATTTATTTAAGTTTTGACAGCAGCTAAGATAAGTTTTCAAAAAACTCAAATAAATTTGCTGTTTTTAGAGTTTGCTGTTAATTTATTTTCTCGGATAAATTTGTTTTGCTCAAAATTCAGATAAATTTGTTCGAAACTCAGAAAAGTTGTTCAAAACTCACATAAATTTATTTGAGTTTTGCCAGAAGTTCAGATAAGTTTGCCGAAAACTCAGAATAAATTTGTTGTTTTTCAGAGTTTGCTATTAATTTATCTGAGTTTTTGTATATGTCATCTAATTTTGGCATAAAGTTGTCTGACTTCAAATTGAAGTTATCTCTGTATGTATATGAATTTATCGTGTTTTATGTTAATTAATCTGTGTTTGCTGTCAATTAATCTGAGCTCGGCGACACCAAAAGAGAGAGAATCGGAAGTCATGGTGGCGATGGAAGGTGCTCTGCAACGATACTCCATATCTATGGAAAGGAACGAAAAATGGAAAATGAGAGAGAAGAAGATGGAAGGAGTTCTCCGGGACAACAGAGAACAAGAGAGAACTTGGCTTAGGAATGGGGGTTGAAAGGGGCAAATTAGTCATAAAAATTTATGACATGGCGTATTAGGGGCCTCTCACCAAAATATCTCCAGATGTCTAGAATATAGACATTAGAGAAGAAATTGTTGGACTGGATGCCTTAGAAGACCATGCTCAGGGACCGTTGGCTAATTTGCCCATTTTTATTATAAAAGATAATTCATTAAATGCAATATCAAAACAACAACAACAAGCATTAACCACCAAGAGAGGCAGTTTTTCCTTCTTTAACAACTTCAGCTCCATCGCAAAGGAACATCTACCATGTCTGAATATGTTCGGACATTCAAAAATATTTGTGATAATCTCACAGCCATAGGAAAACCAGTTAATGATCATCAAAAAATGTTTGACCTTCTCCAAGGACTTAGCCATGGTTATGAGCCATTTGTAACAACAATGCTCAAACCGCCCATTCCTTCGTATTTAGACTTGATTCCACTCCTCTATAGTCATGAGACAATGAGAAATTTGCACAATAGTCATAGCCTTGACCACAACGTTGCCTTTCTTGGCCAACAATCCAAAGGTTAAGGAGTTAGCAAAAACTCCAATAGAAAATCAGGTCAAGGCAACAACAACAAGATCACATACTTCAAAAACCAAGGGGGAAATCGAGATTTCTCCTCAAAGGGACATGGCTTCACACAGGAAGGCCAACCCCAATTATCTAGTTTCAACAAAGATGGCCCTCCCAACAAATCTAATCAATTACAACACCACCTAAGTCAGGAGAAAGGTGCAATATGTTAGATGTGCAATAAGCTAAATTATACAACAATGCGTTGTCGGCATCCCTTTTTTTTTGCTATCGGAGGGTTCCAAATCCTTTGGGCTGGACTAATCCCTTCAGGTCCATAGGGAAGCCGGGTAAACTCTCCTATAATCTCAATGTGGTAGTGCAATTTTGAACCCACAACCTCTGATGAGTTCACAAAAGATAAACTTTCATAGCATTATTTTATGAATTTTCAAAGATAAAAGAACTGAAAACACTATTTTTAGTAGAAAAATAATAAATTTCCTCCCCATCATGCTTTGCTCATATTTTTTTATTATAGATGGCCATTTGTATGCATTTATATGAGTTCTAATAGCCTTCACATAAAATATGTTCGAAAATACTCTCAATTATGTTAATTTCTCTTTGTAGGTGTTAATTGAAGATTAATTTGAAGATTAAAGTTGAGATTCAAGGGTTAAAGAGAGTAATGATAAGTTTAGAAGACAATTGGATGAAGAAATGACAAAGTTATGCCATTTCTAACATGGGAATCACATTCATATGTTCATATTTTCATTCTTGTGAAGTCCCACATTGGAAAGAAACCAAAATAGAGCAATGCAATGTTTCTATATAAGGAAGGGAGCTCTAAGCATTACACACACAAGGAAGGAGATCCCTCTCCTCTTTACTTAAGCTATTCATGTAATTGAGAGCAATTGTAGAGAGAACGTGAGGAAAGCTTTATAAAATTTGAAGATTTGTAATGAAAGCTTTGTCTTGTACAATGGGTGGCTAATCACTTTGATTGGATCTTCTAGATGAAGCTAAGTTAATGCTATTCCTTTTTCTTTTACTAATTTCCTTTGTTTATGTGCTTAACATGCTAAAATAGGTTTTTCTTTATTGCAATGTGCTACCTTCCATGCTTATTTTCTATCTTAGCATTCTTTTTACTATCTATGCTTAGGTTTGATAAATCATGCTTAGGAGTTAATATCATTTAATGTTTTTGTAAAGATACAGGTCAGCCTGACCTAACGGGTCAGCCCACGACCCATGAATTGGGTCAGCCCACAAATCAAGTTATTGTATGAGTTATTAATTAGATTCTAGTTACCTTATTTTGTTATGCAATCATGTAAATAGATCCTCTAAGTTAGGCAATGCAATACCTGTAATCATGTAATTAGATCCTCTAAGTTAGGCAATACTGTATTATATAAGGAGATCCATCGTCAATACAAAGCATCAAGTTCTCTTGCAACTGTTTGTCTTTTTCAGATTGTTCTGTGATCTCTTGCATGCTTCTGATTGGATTCAAGGATATCAAAGTTTTCTAACATGGTATCAGAGCCCTAATCATCTGTACATCAAGCATAAGAGAAGCCCTGCGACAGTCCCGTCTCGTCTGTGAACTGTGAAAAGCTCTGTATCTACTGTGATCAAAGGTGGCCCACTTGTTGATCAACTTTTGCCCAGAAGAAAAACGTCCTATCTTGGTTACCCAGCACTCCTGAGAATTCTACACATTTTTTCCAGATTTTCTGATCGTCTGAGGTAGGCCATTCTCTCTGATTTGTACTTCTCTCATTTGAGCAAATAGTTTTCATCACAACCGTTGCAAATTCTGGTCTCTCAAGCTTTCTTCAAAATTCCACTTGGAGGAGTTTCGGATTTTTTAGGAAGAGACCACTGTGTGATCTGATCCTTCCCCTGATCATCCAGTGGGGCCCATAGATCAGATCTGTGCCCAAAATCAAGGACGCCTGGGCCATTTTTTTGGGATTTTTCACATCAGATTGATTATTGCAGCATAATTCTATCATCTGATTTTTTCAGTAGGACCCACAGCACTCTCTGTACTCAGATTCAACTATTTTGTCATCTGATCATTCCGTAGGGACCACCTTTATCGGAATTCTTTCATATCTGGTTAGTAATTGACACTGAATTTCTAATCTATTCAGTCTATGCACATATTATTTATTCTCATGTCTTCTGATCGCACTGTCTCGGGCATTACTATTGTACTTGATGGAACCAATTATTCCTATTGGTCCCATCTAATGCGAAATTTCCTCAAAGGATAAAAACTTTGGAAGTACATTGCTACATAGATCCCTACACCAGATAGTAAGGATGCTACGTTTGAGGAATGGGAAGCTTCAGTCGGGAAGATCAACTCTTGGATTGCCAACTCGGTAACGCCATCAATTGGAAATCAATTGGCTAAATTCAATTATCCTAAGGATGCCAGGGATTATTTAGCCAAATTGTATACTCAATCTAATGCTGCTCGCCGGTATCAATTAGAATGGGAAATAAAAAATGTAGACCAAGGCAATGACTCCATTCATGATTTCTTTATCAAAATGACTGCCCTATGGGATCAACTGGCTCTAATGGAACCTACTTTTGCAACTACTGATGACGCCCATACCTTTGAAGTATATAGGCAGCAGACTTGTCTGGTTCAGTTTCTTATGGCTCTCTGCCCTGATTTTGAACATGTTCGTGGTTTATTATTACATCGGTCCCCACTGCCTTTTGTTGATACGGCTCTCTCGGAACTACTGGCAGAAAAACAAACTCAGCTTTCTCCTACAAGGAAGAAACATGTGAAACCTACATAAGTCTTGTCAGCAAATGATAGTACCCTTCAGAATGATCGCTCCTTTCCACCTGGTACCAATGACTTTTGCTATTATTATAAGAAGAAAGGACACTGGAAACGGGATTGCCCAACCCGACCTCAAAAGCCAAACAACAAGAACAAACACTCTGGTCATCAGCCCAATCGTGGTCCCATGCAATCTTCTTCTCAGCGATCCTATGTTGCCAATGTCACTGAAGAGGATAACTTTGTGCCTCCGCAAATGGGTCTTACCTCTCAGATCCAAGCTATGGTTGATGAGCGTATGCAACAACTGTTTCTGGCTTCCTCCACTGGTTCTGCTTCTCAGATGGCCATTACCCCCTCAGCCTCTGGTTCTGCCATGACCTTTTCTAGTCCTTCAGGTACACATGATACTACATGGATTTTTTTTTATTCTGGTGCTTCCTATCATATGACAAATGATGTTTCCAAACTTCATAATTGTTATACTCCTGCTAGCTCTATCACCATCCATACAGCCGATGCCACTCCTCTATCAGTCTCACTTATTGGCTCCGTTTCAAATAAGTTGCTCTCTCTCTCTCTCTCTCTAATGTTTTGTGTGTTCCCCACCTCTCCATCAATTTAATTTCTGTTAGTCAACTGACTTTTTCTAGATTTCTTGTCTCATTTTCTTCCACTGGTTGTTCTGTGCAGGATCCGCGCACCGGGAGACAGATTGGGACCGGCCTTAGGTCAGGAGGACTTTACTATCTTCGATCGATGCACCTTCCATCATCACGCATCTTCCCTATCGCCCATGTTTCCTCTGCATCCCCTTTTGCCCTTTGGCACTCTCATTTAGGCCATTTATCTTTGAATAAAATGAAGCTTTTATTTAATAGTGGTGTTCTTGGAAACATTTCTGTATCAGACATTTCTACTTGTTTTGGTTGCCAATTTGGTAAACAACATGCTTTCCCTTATAATAAAAGCACTACTTTTACTACTTCTCCTTTTGCTTTAGTGCATTCTGATGTTTGGGGACCCGCCTCTCAGCCAATGAAAGGCGGTTCCATTTATTATGTGTTGTTTATTGATGATTTCACTAGATATACATAGTTGTATTTGATGAAGAATCGTTCTGAGTTATATACCATCTACACTGCTTTCGCTACCATGGTTTCCACTCAATTTGACACAAGGGTTAAGATATTCAGGTCTGACTCTGGGGGCGAATACATGTCCCACAAATTTCGTTCTTACCTAACTAGTCAAGGAACTCTAGCTCAATTATCCTGTCCTGCCACACCACAGCAGAATGGAGTGGCAGAACGGAAACAAAAACATATCCTCGAGACTGCTAGATCCTTGATTCATTCCTCACATGTTCCTCTGCGATTCTGGGGGGAAGCAATCCTCACTGCCACCTATCTGATTAACAGAACACCATCCACTGTCTTATCTAGCATTTCTTTATATGAAAAATTGTTCTCATGTAAACCTGATTTGTCCTATCTCAAAGTATTTGGCTACACTTGTTTTGTTTTGTTGCATGATAACGAGAGAACCAAACTTGCACCCAAATCCATTGTCTGTGTTTTTTTAGGGTATGGCATTGAACAAAAAGGCTATCGGTGTTATGATCCTAAAACCAATAAGTTACGGATCTCTCGTAATGTCACCTTCTTGGAACATATACATTTCTATACATTACCCATTGCATCCTCTTCTCCTGAGCAACCTTTGATCTATTCCCTTGATCTCTTTCCAGACCTATTTCCCTCCGATAACCCTTCTCCTCTACCCCTGCAGGTATATCATCGTTGACCAAAACCCCCGTCCGCTCACTCGGAATCTGCGGCCCCTCCTCCTACTTCTGACCATGGGCCTATCTCCTCTGCTCCAAATGTGCAAGATCCTCCTCAACCTCGAAGGTATCCCTTACGCACCAGAATCCCTTCCTCCCGGTTTGGTTTTGTTTGTACTGATCATTTTTCTCCATCATATAAGTCCTTTCTTGTAGCAATTCATACCTTAACAGAACCACAATCCTATAAGGAGGTCATTACTCATCCGAACTGGAGATCTGCCATAGCAGAAGAACTTGCGGCTCTACAGAAAACTCAAACATGGGATCTTGTTCCCCTTCCCTCAGGGAAACGGGCTATTGGCTGCAAATGGATATTTAAGATCAAGACCAAATCTGATGGCACTATTGATCGTTACAAGGCTCGCTTGGTTGCCAAAGGCTACACACAAGAATATGGAGTAGATTATGAGGAGACCTTTGCTCCAGTTGCGAAGATGACAACTGTCCGGACTTTTATCTCCATTGCCGCTGTTAGACGTTGGCCAATCTACCAGCTTGATGTCAAGAATGCATTTTTGAATGGCTTCCTTCAGGAAGAAATCTACATGCATCCTCCCCCAGGTGTGCAAGACCTCCTCATTATGTCTGTCGTCTCAAACGTGCCTTGTATGGACTCAAACAAGCCCCTCGTGCTTGGTTTGAACGGTTTAGCACTAGCATTATCAGCATTGGTTTTTCTTAGAGTGCTCATGACTCCGCTCTCTTCATTCACTACTCGCGATCTGGATGTGTTTTCTTGTTACTCTATGTCGATGATATGATTATCACTGGTAGTGATGCTTCTGGTATTCTATCCTTGAAGCGCTTTATTCATCAACGGTTTGAGATGAAAGACTTGGGCCATCTTCGGTACTTTCTAGGTATTGAGGTTGCCTACTCTCCTGAAGGATATCTTTTATCCCAAACAAAATACTGCAATGAAGTTCTCCAACGAGCTGGCCTCATAGATCGTAAACTTGTCTCTACTCCAATTGAACATAATATAAAGCTTCGGACTACTGATGGAGAACTACTTTCTGATCCAACTCGTTATCATGAAGTGGTCGGCAGCTTGGTTTATCTTACTATTACAAGACCAGATATTGCCTATGCAGTATATGTGGTAAGCCAATTTGTTGCAAAACCCACTCATCTTCACTGGGGTGCTGTCCTGCGCATATTGCAATACTTATAAGGAAGTTCAAACCGCGCTCTCCTTCTTTCCTCCAGTCAACATCTTACTCTTTATGGTTATTTTGATTCTGACTGGGCAGGAGATGTCAATGAGCGGCGATCTACAACCAGTTTTTCCATTTTTCTTGGCTCTTCTCTCATCTCTTGGAAGAGTAAGAAACAGGAAGTTGTCTCACGATCATCCACTGAAGCCGAATATCGTGTTGTGTCTCACGCTACTACTGAAATTATTTGGCTTCGCTGGTTACTTCGGGATTTAGGAGTTCTAGTTCCTAAATCTACCTTTCTCTTTACAGATAGTGAAACTGCACGGAAACTAGCAACGGATGATGTCTTCTATGAACAATCCAAACATCTTGAAGTTGACTGTCATTTTATTCGTCAACGTGTTCGGAGTGGTACTATTAAGCTCATCTAGATTTCATCAGCTGCTCAAATTGCAGATTTCTTCACCAAAAGTCACTCCACTTCTTGTTTATCGGAGCTAGTTTCCAAGCTTTCGATGGTCACATTCTCCCATCCAAAGCTTGAGAGGGGGTGTAAAGATACAGGTCAGCCTGACCTAACGGGTCAGCCCACGACCCATGAATTGGGTCAGCTCACAAATCAAGTTATTGTATGAGTTGTTAATTAGATCCTACTTACCTTATTTTGTTATGCAATCACGTAATTAGATCCTCTAAGTTAGGCAATACAATACCTGTAATCATGTAATTAGATCCTCTAAGTTAGGCAATACTGTATTATATAAGGAGATCCATCGTCAATACAAAGCATCAAGTTCTCTTGCAACTGTTTGTCTTTTTCATATTGTTCTGTGATCTCTTGCATGCTTCTGATTGGATTCAAGGATATCAAGTTTTTCTAACAGGTTTATGCTTATTTTTGATAGATAGTAATTATGAATATTTTCTTTTATGAAGGGAAGAAAGTTTTAGCTATTAGATTGTTAATTTCTATCTTAGAGCTTTAAAGTTATTTTTTTCAAATCTAAGTATTGATTTGTCATTAGATTTGAGTATTTGTTTGGAAAAAGAGAAGAGCATTAGTGTTGGATTAGTGTTACTTAGTGGATTCTAGATGATTCAATCTCTCCATTAGTATTGCTTGTTGCTTATTTTACTTACTTTAGTTAGATTCTATTCACATTCCCACACATTTATTCACTTATTTTAATTCTCACACTCCATTTCTCTATTCACACCATCAATTCCACCTTTGATTTTACACTTTTAGCAAAATCTCCATCCACTCATTTTCTATCTTGTTTTCCTTATTAGTTAGTTTTCATAGATGCTTATAGTTTCTTTTTATCTTGGTCTTTCACACACTTATTCACTTGATCTATGTAACATTGCTCCATTGTTCTTGTATTAATCTTGTTATTTTGTTTTTGTTATTAACTTCGTTATTAACTTGTTACTAATCTTGTTCTTGGTTTGTTCTTATTTGAATTTTTCTATTTTTACTAACATCTCTTTGTTATCTAGTTTCTTGTTTTCTTTTAGTTTTCATTCTTTTATTTCCATTGTTATTATCTTGATTTGTATTTCCATTGTTTTTGTTATTTTCATTTATATTTGTTAGCTATATTTGAGTTGATACTCATTTTCATTGATCATTGTTATTTTCCTTGTAACAATCTACGTGGGAACAATATTCGGACTTCCATAGTCTATATTACTTGAGACAACCATATACTTGTAGGAATCGACATCAACCTCCGGGTGCAAACCGAGGTCCGAGGCCAACTGAGCTACCCCTTGGGGTTGGCATCACTTTAATTAAACACTAGCATAATAACGCGTGCTCAGCACAGGTATGATCAGCATTTATGCATTTAAAAATATCTATAAATTGTAGAAAGAAAAGAAAAGAAAATAATAAAAGGTTATCATGAAAGTACCTGCTTACATAATTTATGAGCTAATGGGATAAAAAGAAAGAGAAAAGAGAAGAATTGGAGAAGAAAGGGAAGGGAGTTATGGATAGAAATGGAGTTATTACAGAAAAGGAGGAGTGGGAGGAAACGTGAGTGGTGGTTTCAAAGTAGTTGGTATGAGAAAAGTGTGGAGAAAACTGAAAATATTTTTAAAAAGAGTAACTTACTTTCAAAATTATAACTGATGGTCAAAACCCGACCCAAAACCTCTTAGCTTAATATAGTATAATAGCAACCAGGAGATATTCCTTAAGCACCGGTTGCCATGACCCTGCATGATATCCAAGATGATAATTGATACCCAGACATTGGCTCATATGAAGGCAGATTCTAGTAAACTTCATACTCTATCAAATTATTTGGGATCTGAAAAATAATTGTAGGCAATGGGGATGATCAACTTATCTAAAGGTTGGTTGAAATTAAACAACATTCTTGTTGTTCCAAAAATGAAAGAGAATTTATTATCTAGTTGGTCAAATGACTACTGAATATCCATATTTCTTTGAGTTCTCATCGAACGGGTTTGTGATGAAGGATAGGGAAAGACAAAACAAGATAGCAGAGGGCAGTAGGTACCCACAATTTTACCGAAGCATTGTAGGTTGTAGGAGGG
Source organism: Umbellularia californica (assembly GCA_028538565.1). NCBI lineage: Eukaryota > Viridiplantae > Streptophyta > Magnoliopsida > Laurales > Lauraceae > Umbellularia > Umbellularia californica. The sequence goes on from JAPQWN010000006.1 coordinate 21,151,021, forward strand.
CTCCAATACCTAACATTCACTAGACCCGACATTACTTTCAGTGCTAATTTTGTATGTCAATACATGCATAAGCCCACCTACTTTCATTTTCAAATCATCATGAGAATTATTCGTCATGTTCAAGGAACTATAGATCATAGGAACCGCTTCGTTGCAAACAACCTGCTGGTGTTATATGGATTTTCTTATGCGGATTGGGCTGGATGTCCAACTACTCGTCACTTTACCATGAGCTTATGCACCTATTTGGAGGGTAATTGTATCTCTTGCAGTGCTGAAATGCAAGCAGTAGTTGCAAGACCCAGTAGAGAGGCAGAATATAGAGCAATGGCATCCACAAAAGCTGAGATCACATGGCTCAATTTTCTTCTCAGGGATATAGAGCTTTACTTGGACAAACAGCCCACAATATTTTGTGACAATATTTCTGCACTTCATTTGACGGTCAATCCTGTGTTTAATTAATGCACATGCAAAACGTATAAAGATTGATTATCACTTAGTCCATGAAAATGTTGCTCTAGGCTCACTCATCACTCGTTTTATTTCATCAACAAAATTAAGCAGCTGACATCCTTGCGAAGGCACTTCCACGTGAGAAGTTTCTGCTGCTTAGACCCAAATTGAGCCTTCGGCCAGCTCCCTGACCCAGTTTGAGGAGTGTAAACGTATCAGCTCATAAAGTGAGCCCACATGCAATACATAAACCAATATCATCACATGCAGTCGAAGTCAAAGACGAAGATCATTCAATCATAGGATTTTGATTATACACTTGCCTTTAGATTTAGATATGCCCTCCAGCTTGTCAAATTTTAAATAATTCCCATAGGTATGCTATACATGTTGTTTACAGGATAAATGATTGAAATGCCCCTCACTATGGGATGTTGCACAGTACATATGATCTCTAAAATAGAAACCTCTTATAAGGAGACTTTTGATGGTTTTAAGTGGGCCTGATTGGGATTTGATTCATGGTGTTTATAAGACTTACAGAGGAAATGGTACATTGGTAGTTATGCATCAAGGACCCGTCCGAAGTGATTGTGTGGATCACCAATTAAAGATGAATCCTAAGCAACTGTGCAAAAGGAAATAGTTTGGTCCCATCAAGGGACTAAAATAGGTTTGGTTTGAACATCAGTCCATGGCATGATCGGATCTTACTGGACATGTGTTAAAGGTAATAAATGTGTTATATTTTGACCCATGTCTAATTGAAGACCTGGGCTAGGACCATAAATCAATTAACTCTTGGAGGTAAATTCTTGCATTTTAATTTTATTTTTAAGCATGTTTTATTTGTGTTCATGTTAGTAGATGATGATGTTTAAAATGGGTCAAGTCAATGCGTTGACGAGTGACGCTAGACATTGATGAGCGACGCTAGCGTTACTCTTATCAAAGTTGAAAAAAAAAAAAAAACCAAATATTGAAGGACCTAATCAGTGCTACATATTTTGCCAGGACCCTTCGGGACATATGGTTATATTTCGGGATTTTTCCCGTAAAATCCACAAAGAACTTATATGGAAGAGGTGAAATTTCAATTGAAATTGTTGTTAGATCCGAACTCGTATTAGGAGTGTAGCAACGCTCTAAATTTTTAAAAAGTGGGCCCCAGTTGTGTCTTTTATGAGGACCATTATACCCGCAATAAATCCATCAGATCAACAATCTAGATCAACAAACAATATGCCCCACAATCAAATAGAGGGAAAAAAACCCAGCACTTGGATGAATCATGACCGCTAGATTCTAACCCTTGGATGACTCGTGACCGCCAGATTAGTAAAGGGTCCCTTTGATTAGTAGAATAGATAGATTATACATACCCTTTGAAATCAATAGATTCTCCATCATATTTAAAAGATGCTAATAACATGTGATGGTTTTCAATAGTAAACTAGTGCAATAGGCCTACACCCAACGCAGGCCATAATTGAAAAATCATTAAAAATCTTAATTAGAAATATTTTTAACTATTTAAATAAATTATAAATAAATATTAATATAAGATTCATAATAAAGATGGAAACTCATTAGAGAAATTTTAGGTAGCTAAAAACATTTAGGGAAAAATCATGTAAATAGTAAAGATTTTAGGACCTTGATTTGATTATATCCGTGCTTAATCATAATTTGAGTGCCATTTCAGAATTAAATGTGGATTTTGGAATTAATTGCCTTCCACAATGGGCCCCACAAATTAATTAATCCTACTAAATATCCAAAGAAAACTAAGGAGAAAAATATCCATAATGGGACCCACAAATTAATCTTACAGAATACTAAAAGGAAAATAAGGAGAAAAAAGTAGCAGAATACAACCTATGAAAGTGGCCCCCGCTCTAGTTTAAAAAAAGCTCATCGTGTGTTGGTATAAAAAAAAAGTGGCCCTCATAAATTGTGAGTTTGAAAATAAAGAAGACTTGGATTTCATAATGGGATTCATAGATTTATTTGGTTAAATTAGTAAATATAAATGATGATAAAAAAATCATGATAAAGATGGAGACTGATGAGAGAAAATTTATTTGGTTAAATTAGTAAATATAAATAATTATATATTAAGTGTGGATTTGGAAATTAATTGGCTTCCACAATGGTCCCCACGGATTAACCATACCAAATACTGAAAGAAAAAATAGGAAAAAGGTAGCACAAGACTGCCTACGAAAGTGCTCCAAATTTCTGCAACTTGGATCTGACATGAGGGTCTTACAAATTGATATGCAACAACATTTAATGCATACATGTTCACTGATCACTAAAATCATAGCCAGCTAGCCTTTTTTTTTAGTTTAATAATTTGTGGGGCCCATTGAAGGTAAGTACTGAGAAGTAATTATTGTATGCTATGTTTTAGGAAATGAATAAGTATCTTATTTCAAGAGTATTTTTTGTATTGAAATATTTTTAGGTGAGATATTTTAGGTGATGAGATTATATTAGAAGGGTAATGTAGCATTGCAAAAAGTTTGAGATGCTCCACGTGTCGCACTCTCGTGGAAGGGCTGCTGTCAATTGAAAGTAGACATTGAGTAAACAAACAAAATATATTTAAAAAAATTATATAGGAAATTAAAAAAACTATTTAGGAAATTCGAGATTGATCACCCTCATTTGGAGAACCCCATATACCTTTATACCTTTCCATTTATATATGGTGTGTGGATATTTGATTGAGTGAAAGAGATTAGTTGAAAATAAATTTAAATATAAATAGGAAGTAACTGTTGGTCAAATAGAAGGTATGATTTTGTTTTATAAAGACAGATAATTTAAAACAATCTTATATATAAATCTAAATAAATCATCAAAAGCAAAACAACTAATCATCTCAAAACGTACGTGGTCGCATAGTAATCATCGTCGTCGCCATCATACAGATCAGCCGAAGACTTCCCAGTCAAAGACGCCGGCGCCCAGAACTGTTGCTCCTGGCTCTTGTTGGACACACGTCCCTTAGATGATTTCTGGACTTTCTTTGATTTCTTCTTCTTTAAAAGACTCTCAAGAGCCGCAAACACGTTCGTGTTTGAGTGCAGAAACCTTTCAAATGTATTGAGATAAGGATGCGTGATGATATTTTAGGAATAGATTTAGTTTGTAGAGGTTTTTTAGGGTTCCATTAAAATTTTGAAATCTCCATATGGGTTTATCGAGAGATGCATGTGAGAGGTTTTAGGATAATTATTGCTGGTAATAGGGATTTCATTGAAAATGATTTTAGGATAACTCAAAAGAAATAATTTCCTTGCAGAACACCATTGTAGGCTGCTGTGTGTCCCTCTCCAAGAAAGCCTCATGCCGCCACATTTCATCCTCCCACACAATCACCTACTGTATTTTATTATATAATAATAACTAGCGCTTCTGAGCCCAAGCCCAACGCGAGCCCTTAACTCATGGAACGAATTACAAATTTAAACTGAAAGTAGACACTTAGTAAACATACAAACTACATTTAATACAATTATATATGAAATTTAAGATTTATTACCATCTTTTGGAGAACCTCATATACGTGGATATTTGATAGAGAGAGGTTAGTTGAAAGTAAATTTAAATATAAATAGAAAGTAATTGTTGGTCAAATGCATATGAGATGCACGATTTTTTTATAAAGGCAAATATTTTAAAAGAATCTTATATATAAATCTAAATCAATCGTTAATATATACACTGGATACACTTATAAATCACACAGCCTATTGACTCTACCTAAATCAATGGATTCCGGAGGCCCACCCTATTGACTCTACCTAAATAGTTTGTAAAAAAGCATAGGACTCACATTGATGATGTCTTTAATAAAAAACAAAGGGAAAAATTTATCGATGATAGAAGTAGAATATAAAATTACTAAGCTGGCATTGATGGGATGAAACTAAGAGATCAAAGATGATATTGGACAGAAACATTATCTAAACATTCAAATTGAACCATGCCTCAATACTTTTTTTTAGTTATAGAACATCATAGCCATCACTTTCAAATGAAGAGGGCATTGTTTTTTTTTTTTTTTTAAAGAAGGTGTTGTCATTTTGTTTGAAAAGAAAACATGCAATTTCTACTTAGTCTCAATGAAAAAAAAAAAAGAATTCTTCTTATTCATGACCCAAGCATACGAAGGCATCATTCTATTTTTCAATGGAAATCGTTAAAAAAAAATCGGATATTTCTTGATGATATGAGTTCAAAATGTGGCAAAGGGCCTTAGTATTAAGTGACTAATTGCGCACCAGCACATAGCAAATAGCACAAGAACAGTTGAGTCTAATAGAGTCTTTAAGTCAATTATCATCAACCCAAGTTTTCTTTAATACTGAGGCCCACCCTAATATTACAACAGGGCCCTAGCATTTTTTTATAGAGAGACTGATCCCAGTCAAGGAAATCGAGTTTTGAGATGGAAAGAGCCGTTACAATTAATATTAATAATTTAGGATTATAATAGCTATCTTTCTTAAAATTACACATCCTAAGTTAACTTTAAATCTGAATTTCCAAAATAGTTGGACTCGTGTCAAACTCTTAAATCACAACATATAACGTGATTGATGGCTAACCAGATTCAAAATAAAATTTTGATTTGTAACCAATATTGAAATTGATCAAAATGATCATTTGACAGCAATCAACGGGACTACCCAAGTTTTATTTAATACTGATGCCCACCCTAAGTTTAAAAGGGCCCTAGTAATTTTTTTAAAGAGTGACTGATCCGAGTTAAGAAAACCGAGTTAAAAACGTAATTCCCTTATTGCTTGTAGGGAATTTTTAAAACTATGGTTGTGGAGAAGGAGAGATTTTAGTGGAGGTGTGTGTAGAGAGAGAGATTTTAGGGAGAAGTGTGTTTAGTAGAAGGAGAGATTTTAGGGAGAATGAGAGAAAAAGTATGTGTTAGGTAACTAAAGATAAGTTGTTATTGTATGTTATATTTTAGGGAATGGATAAGTATTTTATTGAAGAATACTTTAAATTTGTAATTGAGATATTTTAGGTTGGGGGATCTTCATATGCATCTGTTTTTGGTGAGGGATAGATGCACATGAATGTTCCCCTTTTAGGTTATGGTATTAGATTAGAAGGTCAATTCCGGGCATTGCAAAAAGTCTGAGCATGCGCCACGTGTCATCCTCTCAGGAAGCCCCCTCCTGCCACGTGTCGCTCCCCTGCGAAAAGGACATTGCTTTAATATATATATATATATTAATGTGGAAAGACTTTTTAAATTTTAAATGAGAATAAAATTTTAACTTGTTTAAATTAGAAAGAATTATAATTAGGGATGGTAGAGATTGATATATATATATATATATCCTAAGATAAAAGGGAAACTCGGGATTTGATTTTGAGAGATAATAGGGATTGGTATTGGTTGGTTAAATAAAGTTTAAAATTTGATGAAAAATAAGATGGAGATAATAAGATGAAAATTCAAATAAGTTATAAGTTATCTATAAAGAGGGTATGCCACATGTCAGCGCTAAAGCTTTCTTTTCTTATGTCCTAAGTCTAACCAAAGAATTCGGAGTACTTGTGCTCATAAAAAGCATATATAAGATTCCTGTTAAATCCGACAGCCTTTCATCTAAACAGCCACTTTAAAGAAATGAGAATCGATTGTTGAAAGCGGCCTTTATGATAGTACTATGACTTTTAAGAAAGATAAGATAATTATCGGGCAAAGGATTTGATGCTTTAACATGAGCAGCGCTACCATCAAACTGTTCCTTTCTCCATTTTTCCTTCCTTATGGGTCGGGCTAGTCTGGGCTTGACCTAGACCAACTCTTTGGGCTGGATTTTGGGCTTTAGATTTTTAACATTCAAGTGATGTCCGGATCTAAGATTTTGGTCTATTTAATATTTGGCCTAAGCATGGATTGAGTAAGAGAAACCCAAAAGCTTGACCTGATCTGATCCAAGCAAGATTGGTCCACAATTTGGTGGTTGTAATTTAGTGAGGTCCAACCGGCCTATCTTAGCTCAACTTGACTGACTAAATGGCTGAGTTAGGGTCTGACTTGTTTTAGGGTTGAGCTTGGGCCATGAACCATAGGCCCATATCTAGCCTCAGATATGGGCTTTTGTTTCTAAACAAAGGTTTAGGATAGATATTTCTCAGCCTTGGCCCGTTTGGCATCATACTAATTGGATGTTCCCATGTCCCAACAAAATAAGACCATAGAAACTGTATTTTGTAATACTAATTATCGTTCCAAATGTTTATTTTGCAAGAACAATGCCAATAAATTTGTCCCACAGGCTTAAGAAATAAAAAACCATAGGCCCATATCTGGCGTGATTATGTTTCCTAAGTTCGTTTCAATGGGGCATCCTCATCCACAACTGAAGTGCTCCAAAAGTCCGAAGACAAAGAAAATACATTTGTAGCTTTTATATATATCTTATATATATATATATATATATATATATGGATAATATTCATATGCATCCATCCCTCACCATTTTTGGTGAGGGACATTCCTTTTGGAGAAGTTTGAAGTACAAAAGTGTACTTTATGTGAGGTACAAAAATACTTTTGTACTTCAAACCTTCCCCAAAAGGGGTGTCCCTCACCAAAAATGGTGAGGGATGGATGCATCTATCCCTCACCATAGGGTGAGGTTACTTTCCCTTTTTGCACATGAAGACAAGGAAGTGTACCTCACCTTATGTATTTAAAAATTCACTTTTGTACTTAAAAATTTCCATTTATGGAAGTATCCCTCACCCTATGGTGAGGGATAGATGCACATGAATATTCTCATATATATATAGGGAAGTGCTCCTATAAGAGACGGTGAGAGATAGATGCACATGAATATTCTCATATATATATATATATATATATATATATATATATATATATATGGAAGTTCTCCTATGAGAGACACTCTCACCAACTTTATGAGAGATGGGTGGGGGCTCTCACTTCCATGTCCACTCTCACCAACTTAAATGCAATGACCCCCAACTTAAATGTGATGGCCCCCACCAATCTCTCACCAACTTGGTGAGAGATGGGTGGGAGCCCTTGCATTTAAGTTGGTGAGAGTGGATATGGAAGTGAGGGCTCTGACCCATCTCTCACGAAGCTGGTGAGAGTGTCTCTCATATAAGCACTTCTCATATATGTGATGGCCCCCAACTTAAATGTGATGGCCCCCACCAATCTCTCACCAACTTGGTGAGAGATGGGTGGGAGCCCTTGCATTTAAGTTGGTGAGAGTGGATATGGAAGTGAGGTTCCTCACCCATCTCTCACCAAGTTGGTGAGAGTGTTTCTCATATAAGCACTTCTCATATATATATATATATATATATATAAGGAGATACTTTTATGAGAGCATCTCTTACCTTATTATGAGAGATAAGGTGGGGCCCCTCACATTTAAATTGTTGGCATTGGATATGGATGTGAGGGCCCCTACCTTATCTTTCATAGTAAGGTGAGAGATGCTCTTATAGGAGCATCTCCCATATATATAATGGAAATATTCATGTGCATCTATCCGACACCACAATGTGATGAGGGACAACATAGTGGGGCCACTTTATGATTTATCCAAATCATCCACACACATGGAACCCCCTAAACTACAATAGATCAATTGAGTTTTCATTAATCCGATTGGATTTGACCGTTGTATTGAGGGTAAAAAATTTCTTTTAATATAAAGTCGTTAAATTTGTGGCACGGATGAAGGGGTTAGAGACTTGGGATTGACCCCAAACTTGATATCTCATATGACTTTTTCCATCCCCACAAGTCCAATGATCAATGGGGCCCTAGGGTGGGCCCCATTGAGTTTGTCCCTCACCATATGACGAGGGAAGAATGCACATGAATATTGCCCATATATATATATATATATATATATGCGGGGGGGGGGGGGGGGGGGGGGGGGGGGGGTAGCTCTCCTAAGCTCAAGCTTAGTATAAGATAAGCTTAAGTGTAGGATGGGGCCCACTTGAGGATCCACATGGGGATGGTGATGGGAGGGATTTCAAGGACTCCCTAGACCCTCCCTCCCCTCTCCAGAAAATCAGCCCCAACCGTGATTTATATAATCTCCATCTAGGCCTTAAAAGTTTAAAGTTTAATGGTCAATAATCCATTCAGATTAGTACACGATGGATCAAACGGTCTAGTAAATTTGGATTTGTCTAAAAGTTTGTGGACATGTGCAATTCAAGGGGGTCATATATTCGGTCCATTTGGATGGACTCAGGGTGAGCCCCACAAGCGTGAGCTTATGGAATTTTATCCTAAACTTGAGCTTATGAGAGCCTTGCCCTATATATATATATATATGGGGCTAGTTCTCCTAAGTTGTAACTTAGAGTGTGTTTGGCAATTAACCAGTTAAGTGAAAGTAAAGTGAATCCATAAAAGAAATAACAAGGGGTTATATCAAAAGTACACAATTTTAAAATTCCCTCCGAATTTTTCTAAAAAGTAAAAAAAGCAACATCCATTCTCCACTAAAAGACAAAAAAAAAAAAAAAAAAAAAAAAAAAAAAAAACCTCCAGTTTTCTATAAAAAAAAGGTCAAAAAGATTCCATACCAAATAACTAAAAAAAAACACCATCATAACATCTTATATTTTATTCTCTCTTGATTTGATGCTTCACCTCACCATACTTTAATTCACCATGCTCAAGGAGGGTTTTTTTAGGGGAGCTCCAAGTTTCTCAACGTGAGAGGAATCCTACCATCTACATTATGTTGGATCCAATGGTTATAAGCGTTTTTTTTTTTTTTTTGCAAATTTCTCATAATCTATAAAAAATCAAGTGTTGAGCTTTGATCCCATAACTATTTTTTTCTCTCTAAAGACTTTGAATGGATCAGATCTTCCAAATGGCCCCACAGAAATAAAAAATTAATATTTTAAGTTGTAATTTTTTCCCAAATGTCTCAAGATCCACAATTAACTAATGGCCAAAATTTGACTGCCTGGCCGTGCTTGCTCTTTTTAAGATAATGTACGGTTTGGATCATGATTTTGGGGCCCACAAAAATCCAGAACTTGGAAAAAACGAAATGTAAAAAATCCTTTTTCATAACACTAGCAAATCAATGGTCTATAGTTTTTTGCCATTTTCTCATCATCCATGATTAATCATGTTGTCATATTCGACCCCATTATTTGAGGCCCTGTAGAGAGACTGAACGGTTCGGATTTAGCAAAAGGGCCCCACAGATGTCCAAATTTACTGATCTATTGGTCTAGATTTCTTTTTTAATATCTCAAAATTTATGAGAGACCAACGATTGATCTTTGACATTAGAGCCGTTTTGGGTCTTCTAAATATGGTGAACTGATGATATGTGTCACACTTTCACCCTCTTTTCTCCACTATATAAAAAAAAATTCCCACTTTTTGCACAAAAAGTCTAATAGATTCGCTACCAAGCAATGAAAGATAAACTACAATCGTGACCCACTTATATTTTATTCTCTCTTGATTTGATGCGGTTTCCTTTACCTTCAAAATTACCTTTGATGGTCGCCTGGTCGATGTCCTTGGTGAGGGGGGCAGTTTATAACTTGAGCCTTGTAGGAATATTAAGGTGACCAGTAAATGTGTTGGTTTTTTTTTTTTTTTTTATTAAGGCTTTTGGCGGTAGGTCCCTCATCATTTGCTTTTATAGCCTAAGGTCCACAATATTTTATCATACTGACGGCAGTCCTTTCGTGAAAATGATGCAGTGAAAAAGACAAAAAAGCCCCAGTATACGTCAGCAAAAGCAGAACTCAGACAAATTTATCTGAGTTTTGGTCAAACTCAGATAAAACTCAGATAAATTTGCCAAATGAGTTTTACCAGAAGTTAACATAAGTTTTTGGAAAAGTCAGATAAATTTTCTGTTTTTCTGAGTTTGATGTTAATTTTTCTACTCGGATAAATTTGTGTTGCTTTTTGTAATGATGTGAAATGAGAATGAAGGGAGGCTGAAGACTTACAGATTTGAATAATCAAAGTCAAAGTGAATTGTCTTGCTCGCAGGAGAAAAAAAGATGAGTCGCTGAGTCTTCCTCTTGGTAGCAGAAGTTACATCTGGAGGTTAAGGAAAACCCCCGGCACTTCAAGCGGATTTTAGTTGGATTTTTTTATGCATCAAACGCCACCCAAAGCAGCTGATTTTGTGAATGGAGATACCATTCTAGATCATACTAGGCCAGTCCAGTTTGCAAACTCTAGACTTGATGATATTTCAAGCTGCTTTCAAAGAGAGCCGCCCATTTGGAGACACTCTCTAGCTTAGAGTGTCTCTTTCTGATGGGTTTGGAGAGAGGTAGAGGTAGCTAATGAGCAAAAGTTGTTCAAAACTCAAATAAAAGTTGAGAATCCATAAAAGAAATAACAAGGGGTTATATCAAAAGTACACAATTTTAAAATTCCCCCCGAATTTTTCTAAAAAGTAAAAAAAGCAACATCCATTCTCCACTAAAAGACAAAAAAAAAAAAAAAAAAAAAAAAAAAAAAAAAAAACCTCCAGTTTTCTATAAAAAAAGGGCAAAAAGATTCCATACCAAATAACTAAAAAAAAAGGCCATCATAACATCTTATATTTTATTCTCTCTTGATTTGATGCTTCACCTCACCATACTTTAATTCACCATGCTCAAGGAGGGTTTTTTTAGGGGAGCTCCAAGTTTCTCAACGTGAGAGGAATCCTACCATCTAAATTATGTTGGGTCCAATGGTTATAAGTTTTTTTTTTTTTTTTTTGCAAATTTCTCATAATCTATAAAAAATCAAGTGTTGAGCTTTGATCCCATAACTATTTTTTTCTCTCTAAAGACTTTGAATGGATCAGATCTTCCAAATGGCCCCACAGAAATAAAAAATTAATATTTTAAGTTGTAATTTTTTCCCAAATGTCTCAAGATCCATAATTAACTAATGGCCAAAATTTGATTGCCTGGCCGTGCTTGCTCTTTTTAAGATAATGTACGGTTTGGATCATGATTTTGGGGCCCACAAAAATCCAGAACTTGGAAAAAACGAACTGTAAAAAAATCCTTTTTCATAACACTAGCAAATCAATGGTCTATAGTTTTTTGCCATTTTCTCATCATCCATGATTAATCATGTTGTCATATTCAACCCCATTATTTGAGGCCCTGTAGAGAGACTGAACGGTTCGGATTTAGCAAAAGGGCCCCACAGATGTCCAAATTTACTGATCTATTGGTCTATATTTCTTTTTTAACATCTCAAAATTTATGAGAGACCAACGATTGATCTTTGACATTAGAACCGTTTTGGGTCTTCTAAATATGGTGAACTGATGATATGTGTCACACTTTCACCCTCTTTTCTCCACTATATAAAAAAAAATTCCCACTTTTTACACAAAAAGTCTAATAGATTCGCTACCAAAGCAATGAAAGATAAAATACAATCGTGACCCACTTATATTTTATTCTCTCTTGATTTGATGCGGTTTCCTTTACCTTCAAAATTACCTTTGATGGTCGCCTGGTCGATGTCCTTGGTGAGGGGGGCAGTTTATAACTTGAGCCTTGTAGGAATATTAAGGTGACCAGTAAATGTGTTGGTTTTTTTTTTTTTTTTTTATTAAGGCTTTTGGCGGTAGGTCCCTCATCATTTGCTTTTATAGCCTAAGGTCCACAATATTTTATCATACTGACGGCAGTCCTTTCGTGAAAATGATGCAGTGAAAAAGACAAAAAAGCCCCAGTATACGTCAGCAAAAGCAGAACTCAGACAAATTTATCTGAGTTTTGGTCAAACTCAGATAAAACTCAGATAAATTTGCCAAATGAGTTTTACCAGAAGTTAACATAAGTTTTTGGAAAAGTCAGATAAATTTTCTGTTTTTCTGAGTTTGATGTTAATTTTTCTACTCGGATAAATTTGTGTTGCTTTTTGTAATGATGTGAAATGAGAATGAAGGGAGGCTGAAGACTTACAGATTTGAATAATCAAAGTCAAAGTGAATTGTCTTGCTCGCAGGAGAAAAAAAGATGAGTCGCTGAGTCTTCCTCTTGGTAGCAGAAGTTACATCTGGAGGTTAAGGAAAACCCCCGGCACTTCAAGCGGATTTTAGTTGGATTTTTTTATGCATCAAACGCCACCCAAAGCAGCTGATTTTGTGAATGGAGATACCATTCTAGATCATACTAGGCCAGTCCAGTTTGCAAACTCTAGACTTGATGATATTTCAAGCTGCTTTCAAAGAGAGCCGCCCATTTGGAGACACTCTCTAGCTTAGAGTGTCTCTTTCTGATGGGTTTGGAGAGAGGTAGAGGTAGCTAATGAGCAAAAGTTGTTCAAAACTCAAATAAAAGTTGAGAATCCATAAAAGAAATAACAAGGGGTTATATCAAAAGTACACAATTTTAAAATTCCCCCCGAATTTTTCTAAAAAGTAAAAAAAGCAACATCCATTCTCCACTAAAAGACAAAAAAAAAAAAAACCCTCCAGTTTTCTATAAAAAAAGGGCAAAAAGATTCCATACCAAATAACTAAAAAAAAAGGCCATCATAACATCTTATATTTTATTCTCTCTTGATTTGATGCTTCACCTCACCATACTTTAATTCACCATGCTCAAGGAGGGTTTTTTTAGGGGAGCTCCAAGTTTCTCAACGTGAGAGGAATCCTACCATCTAAATTATGTTGGGTCCAATGGTTATAAGTTTTTTTTTTTTTTTTTTGCAAATTTCTCATAATCTATAAAAAATCAAGTGTTGAGCTTTGATCCCATAACTATTTTTTTCTCTCTAAAGACTTTGAATGGATCAGATCTTCCAAATGGCCCCACAGAAATAAAAAATTAATATTTTAAGTTGTAATTTTTTCCCAAATGTCTCAAGATCCATAATTAACTAATGGCCAAAATTTGATTGCCTGGCCGTGCTTGCTCTTTTTAAGATAATGTACGGTTTGGATCATGATTTTGGGGCCCACAAAAATCCAGAACTTGGAAAAAACGAACTGTAAAAAAATCCTTTTTCATAACACTAGCAAATCAATGGTCTATAGTTTTTTGCCATTTTCTCATCATCCATGATTAATCATGTTGTCATATTCAACCCCATTATTTGAGGCCCTGTAGAGAGACTGAACGGTTCGGATTTAGCAAAAGGGCCCCACAGATGTCCAAATTTACTGATCTATTGGTCTATATTTCTTTTTTAACATCTCAAAATTTATGAGAGACCAACGATTGATCTTTGACATTAGAACCGTTTTGGGTCTTCTAAATATGGTGAACTGATGATATGTGTCACACTTTCACCCTCTTTTCTCCACTATATAAAAAAAAATTCCCACTTTTTACACAAAAAGTCTAATAGATTCGCTACCAAAGCAATGAAAGATAAAATACAATCGTGACCCACTTATATTTTATTCTCTCTTGATTTGATGCGGTTTCCTTTACCTTCAAAATTACCTTTGATGGTCGCCTGGTCGATGTCCTTGGTGAGGGGGGCAGTTTATAACTTGAGCCTTGTAGGAATATTAAGGTGACCAGTAAATGTGTTGGTTTTTTTTTTTTTTTTTTATTAAGGCTTTTGGCGGTAGGTCCCTCATCATTTGCTTTTATAGCCTAAGGTCCACAATATTTTATCATACTGACGGCAGTCCTTTCGTGAAAATGATGCAGTGAAAAAGACAAAAAAGCCCCAGTATACGTCAGCAAAAGCAGAACTCAGACAAATTTATCTGAGTTTTGGTCAAACTCAGATAAAACTCAGATAAATTTGCCAAATGAGTTTTACCAGAAGTTAACATAAGTTTTTGGAAAAGTCAGATAAATTTTCTGTTTTTCTGAGTTTGATGTTAATTTTTCTACTCGGATAAATTTGTGTTGCTTTTTGTAATGATGTGAAATGAGAATGAAGGGAGGCTGAAGACTTACAGATTTGAATAATCAAAGTCAAAGTGAATTGTCTTGCTCGCAGGAGAAAAAAAGATGAGTCGCTGAGTCTTCCTCTTGGTAGCAGAAGTTACATCTGGAGGTTAAGGAAAACCCCCGGCACTTCAAGCGGATTTTAGTTGGATTTTTTTATGCATCAAACGCCACCCAAAGCAGCTGATTTTGTGAATGGAGATACCATTCTAGATCATACTAGGCCAGTCCAGTTTGCAAACTCTAGACTTGATGATATTTCAAGCTGCTTTCAAAGAGAGCCGCCCATTTGGAGACACTCTCTAGCTTAGAGTGTCTCTTTCTGATGGGTTTGGAGAGAGGTAGAGGTAGCTAATGAGCAAAAGTTGTTCAAAACTCAAATAAAAGTTGAGAATCCATAAAAGAAATAACAAGGGGTTATATCAAAAGTACACAATTTTAAAATTCCCCCCGAATTTTTCTAAAAAGTAAAAAAAGCAACATCCATTCTCCACTAAAAGACAAAAAAAAAAAAAACCCTCCAGTTTTCTATAAAAAAAGGGCAAAAAGATTCCATACCAAATAACTAAAAAAAAAGGCCATCATAACATCTTATATTTTATTCTCTCTTGATTTGATGCTTCACCTCACCATACTTTAATTCACCATGCTCAAGGAGGGTTTTTTTAGGGGAGCTCCAAGTTTCTCAACGTGAGAGGAATCCTACCATCTAAATTATGTTGGGTCCAATGGTTATAAGTTTTTTTTTTTTTTTTTTGCAAATTTCTCATAATCTATAAAAAATCAAGTGTTGAGCTTTGATCCCATAACTATTTTTTTCTCTCTAAAGACTTTGAATGGATCAGATCTTCCAAATGGCCCCACAGAAATAAAAAATTAATATTTTAAGTTGTAATTTTTTCCCAAATGTCTCAAGATCCATAATTAACTAATGGCCAAAATTTGATTGCCTGGCCGTGCTTGCTCTTTTTAAGATAATGTACGGTTTGGATCATGATTTTGGGGCCCACAAAAATCCAGAACTTGGAAAAAACGAACTGTAAAAAAATCCTTTTTCATAACACTAGCAAATCAATGGTCTATAGTTTTTTGCCATTTTCTCATCATCCATGATTAATCATGTTGTCATATTCAACCCCATTATTTGAGGCCCTGTAGAGAGACTGAACGGTTCGGATTTAGCAAAAGGGCCCCACAGATGTCCAAATTTACTGATCTATTGGTCTATATTTCTTTTTTAACATCTCAAAATTTATGAGAGACCAACGATTGATCTTTGACATTAGAACCGTTTTGGGTCTTCTAAATATGGTGAACTGATGATATGTGTCACACTTTCACCCTCTTTTCTCCACTATATAAAAAAAAATTCCCACTTTTTACACAAAAAGTCTAATAGATTCGCTACCAAAGCAATGAAAGATAAAATACAATCGTGACCCACTTATATTTTATTCTCTCTTGATTTGATGCGGTTTCCTTTACCTTCAAAATTACCTTTGATGGTCGCCTGGTCGATGTCCTTGGTGAGGGGGGCAGTTTATAACTTGAGCCTTGTAGGAATATTAAGGTGACCAGTAAATGTGTTGGTTTTTTTTTTTTATTAAGGCTTTTGGCGGTAGGTCCCTCATCATTTGCTTTTATAGCCTAAGGTCCACAATATTTTATCATACTGACGGCAGTCCTTTCGTAAAAATGATGCAGTGAAAAAGACAAAAAAGCCCCAGTATACGTCAGCAAAAGCAGAACTCAGACAAATTTATCTGAGTTTTGGTAAAACTCAGATAAAACTCAGATAAATTTGCCAAATGAGTTTTACCAGAAGTTAACATAAGTTTTTGGAAAAGTCAGATAAATTTTCTGTTTTTCTGAGTTTGATGTTAATTTTTCTACTCGGATAAATTTGTGTTGCTTTTTGTAATGATGTGAAATGAGAATGAAGGGAGGCTGGACTTACAGATTTGAATAATCAAAGTCAAAGTGAATTGTCTTGCTCGCAGGAGAAAAAAAGATGAGTCGCTGAGTCTTCCTCTTGGTAGCAGAAGTTACATCTGGAGGTTAAGGAAAACCCCCGGCACTTCAAGCGGATTTTAGTTGGATTTTTTTATGCATCAAACGCCACCCAAAGCAGCTGATTTTGTGAATGGAGATACCATTCTAGATCATACTAGGCCAGTCCAGTTTGCAAACTCTAGACTTGATGATATTTCAAGCTGCTTTCAAAGAGAGCCGCCCATTTGGAGACACTCTCTAGCTTAGAGTGTCTCTTTCTGATGGGTTTGGAGAGAGGTAGAGGTAGCTAATGGGCAAAAGTTGTTCAAAACTCAGATAAATTTGTCTGAGTTTTGCTAAAAGTTAAGATAAGTTTTCAGAAAACTCAGATAAATTTTATGTCTTTCTGAGTTTGCTGTTAATTTTTCTACTCGGATAAATTTGAGTTGGTCCAAACTCAGATAAATTTGTTCGCAACTCAGAAAAGTTGTTTAAAACTTAGATAAATTTGTCTGAGTTTTGACAGCAGCTAAGATAAGTTTTCAAAAAACTCAAATAAATTTGTTGTTTTTAGAGTTTGTTGTTAATTTATCTTCTCGGATAAATTTTTTTTGCTCCAAATTCAAATAAATTTGTTCGAAACTCAGAAAAGTTGTTCAAAACTCACATAAATTTGTTTGAGTTTTGCCAGAAGTTCAGATAAGTTTGCCGAAAACTCAGAATAAATTTGCTGTTTTTCAGAGTTTGCTGTTAATTTATCTGAGTTTTTGTATATGTTATCTAATTTTGGCATAAAGTTGTCTGACTTCAAATTGAAGTTATCTCTGTATGTATATGAATTTATCGTCTTTTATGTTAATTAATCTGTGTTTGCTGTCAATTAATCTGAGCTCGGTGACACCAAAAGAGAGAGAATCGGAAGTCATGGTGGCGACGGAAGGTGGTCTACAACGATACTCCATAACTATGGAAAGGAAAGAAAAATGGAAGATGAGAGAGAAGAAGATGGAAGGAGTTCCCCGGGACAACAGAGAACAAGAGAGAACTTGGCCTAGGAATGGGGGTTGAAAGGGGCAAATTAGTCATGAAAATATATGACATGGCGTATTAGGGACCTCTCACCAAAATATCTCCAGCTGTCTAGAATATAGACATTAGAGAAGAAGTTGTTGGATTGGATGCCTTAGAAGACCATGCTCAGGGACCGTTGGCTAATTTGCCCATTTTTGTTATAAAAGATAATTCATTAAATGCAATATCAAAACAACAACAACAAGCATTAACCACCAAGAGAGGCAGTTTTTCCTTCTTTAACAACTTCAGCTCCATTGCAAAGGAACATCTACCATGTCTGAATATGTTCGGACATTCAAAAACATATGTGATAATCTCACAGCCATAGGAAAACCAGTTAATGATCATCAAAAAGTGTTTGACCTTCTCCAAGGACTTAGCCATGGTTATGAGTCGTTTTTAACAACAATGCTCAAACCGCCTATTCCTTCGTATTTAGACTTGATTCCACTCCTCTATAGTCATGAGACAATGAGAAATTTGCACAATAGTCGTAGCCTTGACCACAACGTTGCCTTTCTTGGCCAACAATCCAAAGGTTAAGGAGTTAGCAAAAACTCCAATAGAAAATCAGGTCACGTCAACAACAACAAGATCACATACTTCAAAAACCAAGGGGGAAATCGAGATTTCTCCTCAAAGGGACATGGCTTCACACAGGAAGGCCAACCCCAATTATCTAGTTTCAACAAAGATGGCCCTCCCAAGAAATCTAATCAATTACAACACCACCCAAGTCAGGAGAAAGGTGCAATATGTTAGATGTGCAATAAACTAAATCATACAACAATGCATTGTTGGCATCCCTTTTTTTTTTTTTTTTTTGCTATCGGAGGGTTCCAAACCCTTTGAGCTGGACTAATCCCTTCAGGTCCAAAGGGAAGCCGGATAAACTCCCCTATAGTCTCAATGTGGTAGTGCAATTTTGAACCCACAACCTCTGATGAGTTCACAAAAGATAAACTTTCATAGCATTATTTTATGAATTTTCAAAGATAAAAGAACTGAAAACACTATTTTTAGTAGAAAAATAATAAATTTCCTCCCCATCATGCTTTGCTCATATCTTTTCATTATAGATGGCCATTTGTATGCATTTATATGAGTTCTAATAGCCTCCACACAAAATATGTTCGAAAATACTCTCAATTATGTTAATTTCTCTTTGTAGGTGTTAATTGAAGATTAATTTGAAGATTAAAGTTGAGATTCAAGAATTAAAGAGAGTAAGGATAAGTTTGGAAGACAATTGAATGAAGAAATGACAAAGTTAGGCCATTTCTAACATGGGAATCACATTCATATGTTCATATTTTCATTCTTGTGAAGTCCCACATTGGAAAGAAACCAAAATAGAGCAATGCAATGTTTCTATATAAGGAAGGGAGCTCTAAGCATTACACGCACAAGGAAGGAGAGCCCCCTCCTCTTTACTTAAGCTATTCATGTAATTGAGAGCAATTGTAGAGAGAACGTGAGGAAAGTTTTGTAAAATTTGAAGATTTGTAATGAAAGCTTTATCTTGTACAATGGGTGGCTAATCACTTTGATTGGATCTTCTAGATGAAGCTAAGTTAATGCTATTCATTTTGCTTATACTAATTTCCTTTGTTTATGTGCTTAACATGCTAAAATAGGTTTTTCTTCATTGCAATGTGCTACCTTCCATGCTTATTTGTTATCTTAGCATTCTTTTTACTATCTATGCTTATGTTTGATAAATCATGCTTAGGAGTTAATATCTTTTGATGGTTTTGTAAAGATACAGGTCAGCCCACGACCCATGAATTGGGTCAGCCCATAAATCAAGTTATTGTATGAGTTGTTAATTAGATTCTAGTTACCTTATTTTGTTATGCAATCATGTAATTATATCCTCTAAGTTAGGCAATACAATACCTGTAATCATGTAATTAGATCCTCTAAGTTAGGCAATACTGTATTATATAAGGAGATCCATCGTCAATGCAAAGCATCAAGGTCTCTTGCAACTGTCTGTCTTTTTCATATTGTTCTGTGATCTCTTGCATGCTTCTGATTGGATTCAA
The DNA here is from genome assembly GCA_028538565.1 of Umbellularia californica. Lineage (NCBI taxonomy): Eukaryota > Viridiplantae > Streptophyta > Magnoliopsida > Laurales > Lauraceae > Umbellularia > Umbellularia californica. The sequence goes on from JAPQWN010000006.1 coordinate 21,170,550, forward strand.
GGATATCAAGGTTTTCTAACATGGTATCAGAGCCCTAATCATCTGTACATCAAGCATAAGAGAAGCCCTGCGACAGTCCCATCTCGTCTGTGAACCGTGAAAAGCTCTGTATCTACTGTGATCAAAGGTGGCCCACCTGTTGATCAACTTTTGCCCAGAAGAAAACGTCCTATCTTGGTCGCCCAGCACTCCTGAGAATTCTACACATTTTTTCCAGATTTTCTGATCATCTGAGGTATGCCATTCTCTCTGATTTGTACTTCTCTCATTTGAGCAAATAGTTTTCATCACAACCGTTGCAAATTCCGGTCTCTCAAGCTTTCTTCAAAATTCCACTTGGAGGAGTTTCGGATTTTTGAGGAAGAGACCACTGTGTGATCTGATCCTTCCCTTGATCATCCAGTGGGGCCCATAGATCAGATCTATGCCCAAAATCAAGGACGCCTGGGCCATTTTTTTTTGGGATTTTTCACATCAGATTGATTACTACAGCAGAATTCTGTCATCTGATTTTTTCAGTAGGGCCCACAGCACTCTCTGTACTCAGATTCAAGTATTTTGTCATCTGATCATTCCGTAAGGACCACCTTTATTGGAATTCTTTCAGCTCTGGGTAGTAATTGACACTGAATTTCTCATCTATTCAGTCTGTACACATATTATTTATTCCCATGTCTTCTGATCGCACTGTTTCGGGCATTACTATTATACTTGATGGAACCAATTATTCCTATTGGTCCCATCTAATGCAAAATTTCCTCAAAAGTTAAAAACTTTGGAAGTATATTGTTACACAGATCACTACACCAGATAGTAAGGATGCTACGTTTAAGGAATGGGAAGCTTCAGTCGGGAAGATCAACTCTTGGATTGCCAACTTGGTCACGCCATCAATTGGAAATCAATTGGCTAAATTCAATTATCCTAAGGATGCCTGGGATTATTTAGCCAAATTGTATACTCAATCTAATGCTGCTTGCCGATATCAATCAGAATGGGAAATAAAAAATGCAGACCAAAGCAATGACTTCATTCATGATTTCTTTATCAAAATGACTGCTCTATGGGATCAACCGGCTCTAATGGAACCCACTTTTGCAACTACTGATGACGCCCATACCTTTGAGGTATATAGGCAGCAGACTCGCCTAGTTCAGTTTCTTATGGCTCTCCGCCCTAATTTTGAACATGTTCGTGGTTTATTATTACATTGGTCCGCACTGCCTTTTGTTGATACGGCTCTCTCGGAATTACTGGCTGAAGAACAAACTCAGCTTTCTCTTACAAGGAAGAAACATGTGGAACCTACACATGTCCTGTCAGCAAATGTTAGTACCCCTCAAGATGATCGCTCCTTTCCACCTGGTACCAATGACTTTTGCAATTATTATAAGAAGAAAGGACACTGGAAACGGGATTGCCCAACCCGACCTCAAAAGCCAAACAATAAGAACAAACACTCTGGTCATCAGCCCAATCGTGGTCCCATGCAATCTCCTTCTCAGCGATCCTATGCTGCCAATGTCACTGAAGAGGATAACTTTGTGCCTCCGCAAATGGATCTTACCTCTCAGATCCAAGCCATGGTTGATGAGCGTATGCAACAACTGTTTCTGGCTTCCTCCACTGGTTCTGCTTCTCAGATGGCCATTACCCCCTCAGCATCTGGTTCTGCCATGACCATTTCTGGTCCTTTAGGTACACATGATACTACATGGATTTTTTTATTCCGGTGCTTCCTATCATATGACAAATGATGTTTCCAAACTTCATAATTGTTATACTCCTGCTAGCTCTATCACCATCCATACAGCCGATGCCACTCCTCTATTAGTCTCACTTATTGGCTTCGTTTCAAATAAGTTGCTCTCTCTCTCCAATGTTTTGTGTGTTCCCCACCTCTCCATCAATTTAATCTCTGTTAGTCAACTGACTTCTTCTGGATTTCTTGTCTCATTTTCTTCCACTGGTTGTTCTGTGCAGGATCCGCACACCGGGAGACAGATTGAGACCGGCCTTAGGTCAGGAAGACTTTATTATCTTCGATCGATGTACCTTCCATCATCAAGCATCTTCCCTGTCGCCCATGTTTCCTCTGCATCCCCTTTTGCCCTTTGGCACTCTCGTTTAGGCCATTTATCTTTGAATAAAATGAAGCTTTTATTTAATAATGGTGTTCTTGGAAACATTTCTGTGTCAGACATTTCTACTTGTTTTGGTTGCCAATTTGGTAAACAACATGCTTTCCCTTATAATAAAAGCACTACTTTTACTATTGCTCCTTTTGCTTTAGTGCATTCTGATGTTTGGGGACCCGCCTCTCAGCCAACGAAAGGCTGTTCCATTTATTATGTGTTGTTTATTGATGACTTCACTAGATATACATGGTTGTATTTGATGAAGAATCGTTCTGAGTTATATACCATCTACACTGCTTTCTCTACCATGGTTTCACTCAATTTGACACAAGAATTAAGATATTCAGGTCTGACTCTAGGGGCGAATACATGTCCCACAAATTTCGTTCTTACCTGACTAGTCAAGGAACTCGAGCTCAATTATCCTGTCCTGCCAGAATGGAGTGGCAGAACGGAAACACAGACATATCCTCGAGACTGCTAGATCCTTGATTTATTCCTCACATGTTCCTCTGCAATTCTGGGGGGAAGCAGTCCTCACTGCCACTTATATGATTAACAGAACACCATCCACTGTCTTATCTGGCATTTCTTCATATGAAAAATTGTTCTCATGTAAACCTGATTTGTCCTATCTCAAAGTATTTGGTTGCACTTGTTTTGTTTTGTTGCATGATAACGAGAGAACCAAACTTGCACCCAAATCCACTGTCTGTGTTTTTTTAGGGTATGGCATTGAACAAAAAGGCCATCGGTGTTATGATCCTAAAACCAATAAGTTACGGATCTCTTGTAATGTCACCTTTTTGGAACATATACCTTTCTATACATTACCCATTGCATCCTCTTCTCCTGAGCAACCTCCGATCTATTCCCTTGATCCCTTTCCAAACCTATTTCCCTCCGATACCCCTTCTCCTCCACCCCTGCAGGTATATCATCGTCGACCAAAACCCCCGTCTGCTCACTCGGAATCTGCGGCCCCTCCTCCTACTTCTGACCATGGGCCTATATCCTCTGCTCCAGATGTGCAGGATCCTCCTCAACCTCGAAGGTATCCCTTACGCACCAAAATCCCTCCCTCCCGATTTGGTTTTGTTTGTACTGATCATTTTTCTCCATCATATAAGTCATTTCTTTCAGCAATTGATACCTTAACAGAACCACAATCCTATAAGGAGGCCATTACTCATCCGAATTGGAGATCTGCCATAGCAGAAGAACTTGCAGCTCTACAGAAAACTCAAACATGGGATCTTGTTCCCCTTCCCTCATGGAAACGGGCTATTGGCTGCAAATGGGTATTTAAGATCAAGACCAAATCTGATGGCACCATTGATCGTTACAAGGCTCGCTTGGTTGCCAAAGGCTACACACAAGAATATGGGGTAGATTATGAGGAGACCTTTGCTCCAGTTGCGAAGATGACAACTGTCCAGACTTTTATCTCCGTTGCCGCTGTTAGACGTTGTCCACTCTACCAGCTTGATGTCAAGAATGCATTTTTGAATGGCTTCCTTCAGAAAGAAGTCTACATGCATCCTCCCCCAGGTGTCGCAAGACCTCCTCATTATGTCTGTCGTCTCAAACGTGCCTTGTATGGACTTAAACAAGCTCCTCGTGCTTGGTTTGAACGGTTTAGCACCAGCATTATCAGCATTGGTTTTTCTCAGAGTGCTCATGATTCCGCTCTCTTCACTCACTACTCGCTATCTGGATGTGTTTTCTTGTTACTCTATGTTCGATGATATGATTATTACTGGCAGTGATGCTTCTGGTATTCTATCCTTGAAGCGCTTTCTTCATCAACAGTTTGAGATGAAAGACTTGGGTCATCTTCGGTACTTTCTAGGCATTGAGGTTGCCTACTCTCCTAAAGGATATCTTTTATCCCAAACAAAATACTGCAATGAAGTTCTCAAACGAGCTGGCCTCACAGATCGTAAACCCGTCTCTACTCCAATTGAACATAATCTAAAGCTTCGGACTACTGATGGAGAACTACTTTCTGATCCAACTCGTTATCGTGAAGTGGTCGGCAGCTTGGTTTATCTTACTATTACCAGACCAGATATTGCCTATGCAGTACATGTGGTAAGCCAATTTGTTGCAAAACCCACTCATCTTCACTGGGGTGCTGTCCTGCGCATATTGCGATACTTACAAGGAAGTTCAAACCGCGCTCTTCTTCTTTCCTCTAGTCAACATCTTACTCTTTATGGTTATTTTGATTCTGACTGGGCAGGAGATGTCAATGATCGGCGATCTACAACCGGTTTTTCCATTTTTCTTGGCTCTTCTCTTATCTCTTGGAAGAGCAAGAAATAGGAAGTTGTCTCACGATCATCCACTAAAGCCGAATATCGTGCTGTGTCTCACGCTACTACTGAAATTATTTGGCTTCGCTGGTTACTTTGGGATTTAGGAGTTCTAGTTCCTAAATCTACCTTTCTCTTTACAGACAGTGAAACTGCATGGAAACTAGCAACGAATGATGTCTTCCATGAACGATCCAAACATCTTGAAGTTGACTGTCATTTTATTCGTCAACATGTTCGGAGTGGTACTATTAAGCTCATCCAGATTTCATCAGCTGCTCAAATTGCAGATTTCTTCACCAAAAGCCACTCCACTTCTTGTTTTTCGGAGCTAGTTTCCAAGCTTTCGATGGTCACATTCTCCCATCCAAAGCTTGAGAGGGGGTGTAAAGATACAGGTCAGCCTGACCTAACGGGTCAGCCCACGACCCATGAATTGGGTCAGCCCACAAATCAAGTTATTGTATGAGTTGTTAATTAGATTCTAGTTACCTTATTTTGTTATGCAATCATGTAATTAGATCCTCTAAGTTAGGCAATACAATACCTGTAATCATGTAATTAGATCCTCTAAGTTAGGCAATACTGTATTATATAAGGAGATCCATCGTCAATACAAAGCATCAAGTTCTCTTGCAACTGTCTGTCTTTTTCATATTGTTCTGTGATCTCTTGCATGCTTCTGATTGGATTCAAGGATATCAAGTTTTTCTAACAGGTTTATGCTTACTTTTGATAGATAGTAATTATGAATATTTTCTTTTATGAAGGGAAGAAAGTCTTAGCTATTAGATTGTTAATTTCTATCTTAGAGCTTTAAAGTTATGTTTTTCAAATCTAAGTATTGATTTGTCATTAGATTTGAGTATTTGTTTGGAAAAAGAGAAGAGCATTAGTGTTGGATTAGTGTTACTTAGTGGATTCTAGATGATTCAATCTCTCCATTAGTATTGCTTGTTGCTTATTTTACTTACTTTAGTTAGATTCTATTCACATTCCCACACATTTATTCACTTATTTTAATTCTCACACTCCATTTCTCTATTCACACCATCAATTCCACCTTTGATTTTACACTTTTAGCAGATTTCTTTTTATCTCCATCTACTCATTTTCTATCTTGTTTTCCTTATTAGTTAGTTTTCATGGATGCTTATAGTTTCTTTTTATTTTGGTCTTTCACACACTTATTCACTTGATCTATATAACATTGCTCCATTGTTCTTGTATTAATCTTGTTATTTTGTTTTTGTTATTAACTTTGTTATTAACTTGTTACTAATCTTGTTCTTGGTTTGTTCTTATTTGAATTTTTCTATTTTTACTAACATCTCTTTGTTATCTAGTTTCTTGTTTTCTTTTAGTTTTCATTCTTTTATTTCTATTGTTATTATCTTGATTTGTATTTCCATTGTTTTTGTTATTTTCATTTATATTTGTTAGCTATATTTGAGTTGATACTCCTTTTCATTGATCATTGTTATTTTCCTTGTAACAATCTACGTGTGAACAATATTCGGACTTCCATAGTCTATATTACTTGAGACAACCATATACTTGCAGGAATCGGCATCAACCTCCGGGTGCAAACCGAGGTCCGAGGCCAACTGAGCTACCCCTTGGGGTTGGCATTACTTTAATTAAACACTAGCATAATAACGCGTGCTCAGCACAGGTATGATCAGCATTTATGCATTTAAAAATATCTATAAATTGTAGAAAGAAAAGAAAAGAAAATAATAAAAGGTTATCATGAAAGTACCTGCTTACATAATTTATGAGCTAATGGGATAAAAAGAAAGAGAAAAGTGAAGAATTGGAGAAGAAAGGGAAGGGAGTTCTGGATAGAAATGGAGTTATTACAGAAAAGGAGGAGTGGGAGGAAACGTGAGTGGTGGTTTCAAAGTAGTTGGTATGAGAAAAGTGTGGAGAAAACTGAAAATATTTTTAAAAAGAGTAACTTACTTTCAAAATTATAACTGATGGTCAAAACCCGACCCAAAACCTCTTAGCTTAATATAGTATAATAGCAACCAGGAGATATTCCTTAAGCACTGGTTGCCATGACCCTGCATGATATCCAAGATGATAATTGATACCCAGACATTGGCTCATATGAAGGCAGATTCTAGTAAACTTCATACTCTATCAAATTATTTGGGATCTGAAAAATAATTGTAGGCAATGGGGATGATCAACTTATCTAAAGGTTGGTTGAAATTAAACAACATTCTTGTTGTTCCAAAAATAAAAGAGAATTTATTATCTAGTTCGTCAAATGACTACTGAATATCCATATTTCTTTGAGTTCTCATCGAACGGGTTTGTGATAAAGGATAGGGAAAGACAAAACAAGATAGCAGAGGGCAGTAGGTACCCACAATTTTACCGAAGCATTGTCCAGTACCTAACATTCACTAGACCCGACATTACTTTCAGTGCTAATTTTGTATGTCAATACATGCATAAGCCCACCTACTTTCATTTTCAAATCATCATGAGAATTATTCGTCATGTTCAAGGAACTATAGATCATAGGATCCGCTTCGTTGCAAACAACCCGCTGGTGTTGTATGGATTTTCTTATGCGGATTGGGCCGGATGTCCAACTACTCGTCACTTTATCATGAGCTTATGCACCTATTTGGAGGGTAATTGTATCTCTTGCAGTGCTGAAACGCAAGCAGTAGTTGCAAGACCCAGTAGAGACGCAGAATATAGAGCAATGGCATCCACAAAAGCTGAGATCACATGGCTCAATTTTCTTCTCGGGGATATAGAGCTTTACTTGGACAAACAGCCCACAATATTTTGTGACAATATTTCTGCACTTCATTTGACGGTCAATCCTGTGTTTAATTAATGCACGTGCAAAACGTATAAAGATTGATTATCACTTAGTCCATGAAAATGTTGCTCTAGGCTCACTCATCACTCGTTTTATTTCATCAACAAAATTAAGCAGCTGACATCCTTGCCAAGGCACTTCCACGTGAGAAGTTTCTGCTGCTTAGACCCAAATTGAGCCTTCGGCCAGCTCCCTGACCCAGTTTGAGGAGTGTAACCGTATCAGCTCATAAAGTGAGCCCACATGCAATACATAAACCAATATCATCACATGCAGTCGAAGTCAAAGACGAAGATCATTCAATCATAGGATTTTGATTATACACTTGCCTTTAGATTTAGATATGCCCTCCAGCTTGTCAAATTTTAAATAATTCCCATAGGTATGCTATACATGTTGTCTACAAGAAAAATGATTGAAATGCCCCTCACTATGGGATGTTGCACAGTACATATGATCTCTAAAATAGAAATCTCTTATAAGGAGACTTTTGATGGTTTTAAGTGGGCCTGATTGGGATTTGATTCATGGTGTTTATAAGACTTACAGAGGAAATGGTACATTGGTAGTTATGCATCAAGGACCCGTCCGAAGTGATCGTGTGGATCGCCAATTAAAGATGAATCATAAGCAACTGTGCAAAAGGAAATAGTTTGGTCCCATCAAGGGACTAAAATAGGTTTGGTTTGAACATCAATCCATGGCATGATCGGATCTTACTGGACATGTGTTAAAGGTAATAAACGTGCTATATTTTGACCCATGTCTAATTGAAGACCTGGGCTAGGACCATAAATCAATTAACTCTTGGAGGTAAATTCTTGCATTTTAATTTTATTTTTAAGCATGTTTTATTTGTGTTCATGTTAGTAGATGATGATGTTTAAAATGGGTCCAGCTCTATTATACCCAATTCTTTAGTAGTCATTTTTCCTTTCCAATATTATTTTTAGTTATAATACTTTTGTACTCATCGATTTGAGTCTCCAATTTAGTGGATAGAATCTCTTTATGTTGAGTTCCCTTTTTATCAGACTTTTGTTCGATCAAGAAAGAAATCTTAATTTTAAAAAAAAAATATTCAATAAAAAAACATGGATTTGTAATTCTATGAAGTCAATTTCAACCAACTACCCAATGTCACAAGCATCTTCCATCTTCAGATTAATGACCAAGATCACCCTACATGGTCCACCACATCCATCTTCCATCATTAACACATTAAAATGTGTGGAAAATAGAGCCCTCAAACCTGAATTGTGTGGAAAAAATGAGCCCTCAAACCCCAACTTAAAAAAAAAAAAGAACAGGAATCCAAATGACAACGTATACTTTTTAGAAAGTCCTACATCAAAAGACATTACCATTTAAGTTATCTTATTCCAAAAATAGGACGAGAAAAAAATATAAATTAAGTCATGTTTCATAGGTTTTAACTTTTCATCCCTAGCAAAAAAAAAAAAAAAAAAAAAAAAAAAACCAGAGAGAGAGAGAGAGAGAAAGAAAGAAGGAAGGATCCTTCACCTTGAGAGATTAAAAAAACGAGAATATAGTTGGCCAAGAGGAGTAGAGAAATATGAAATGGGCACTATATGTAGAAAATGAAAGACAAAAGGCTGATCCAACGTGTGTGGACTGCTTCTACCGAAACCGATGTTACACCCCCCTCGACAACAGCGCCAATCAGGAAAGGCCTTAACCCCCTTTCTCCGGCATCAGCAGCGTCTCAGCCTTTGTCGAGGTGGGACTGGTCCCGGTAGAAGTACCGACCATGTCCTACCGAACTCGGCCTCACGCTGGCATCCCAGTCCGATCTCGGGTATAGCTGACCCCGGCGCCTTCTCCAGTTCGGCCCCTCTGCCGAGGTGAACACCGGGCTTCCAGTCCCCATTATGAGATGGGACGGGTACTTTGTAGGGAGTCCCTGTCAGGTAGGGCGGCCACCGGCCATCGATAAGGACTCGTTCCTATCAACAGATCACATCCACATTTATGTGAGGGATTTGAGGGGAGGTCTGATGGGACAAGTATCCTCACCTACCCCCACTAAAGATCCCAGGTGTGGGCTGATGGGACAAGTATCCTCACCTACCTCCACTATGGAACCTTCCACTCTCCTCTATATATGCCTGCATGAAGAGTCATGAACAGGTACATGCAAGATACAGCCTGCACTATTATTCTGCTAAACATCTTTTCTTCCCCACTTCACCCTAGTTCAGTGACTGCACTAACTCAGGCGTCGGAGTGCCTTTGGCTGACAGCAGCCTCGGGCCCTGACCGCTGTTTTCTCTTCCCTTTCAGATTTCAGGCTTCAGATCGGCAGAGACGCTCTCGTTCAGCTAAACAGCCTCTCTATAAACCCTCATCATCAGCTAAACCAAGTCCGTAATAATTAAGCACGCACAATTTGGCGCCGTCTGTGGGGAAACGATCTGAAAATTCCATCTTTTCATCCTAACAGCTATGCCTCCTAAGGCTCAGAAGGGAAAGAGTGTTGCTAGACCGTCTGGGTCTAAGCAACCAGAAACATTTCTGCCTCTCATGCCACCTCCACTGGTGACAGACCAGGCAGGAGCGTTGGTGACGAGCTCGTGAAGAGATACCAGGCAAGCACCACCCAACCCTCCTCCGAAAGGAGTGGGAGGAGAACCTGGTATGCGGAGTGTAGGTTCACCCGTCACGGTGACACACTCGTCGTCAAGAGGAGCAGCAGCGTCTTCTCGGCGTGATCCTGTATTAGAGCGGGCTCGGACGAATACCTCTCAGGCGGAGCGTCCGCGCCTGGAGGTTGTTCTCAACGCGCCACCTCGTAAGGACGTTCCTCCTCAGGGACGGCCCTTACGAAGTGGGGCTCCTGTGCAGTCTCCTCCTCGTCGGTCTTCTCACGGGGACCACATGGAAGAGGATCACGTCCACCTCGGTGATGAAGGTGACGACGACATGGTCCTAGAGGACGATGTTGAGGCCCAAGCCGAAGCCATCAAGGCTCAAAACCTCATCATCGAAGAACAGAAAGAGCAGATCCTCCAGCTTCAGCGGCAGCTTGAGACAAAGAGCCAAGTACCTCCCGAAGCCTCTCACACGCCTCCACCTAAGCAACGAGCTCGTCTAGGTCTTCGGGGTCGACCAGACCTAAGGGATCAGCTGAATGAAAGGCGCGCCCGAGCTCGCGAAGAGGGCTCGAGTAACACTCATGCCAGTGCCGACCAGCAGCAGCGCCATAAACAAAGGCGGGAGACCAGGGCCGACCCCGAGATGGCTGACTACATTGATCAGCAGATTAAGCTGGCCGTACAGCAGAGCCTGGAGAAGGCCGGCCTCGCTCGAGGTCGGTTAACTACCAAACACGGTGACATCCATGGCAAGTCTCCATTTTCTCGGGAAATCAGAGATCATCCCCTTCCTGATAAGTTCAGCGTCCCACGTTTCAATCTCTATGACGGGACGTCGGACCCCGAGGCTCATCTCCGGCACTTCACCCAGAAGATGACCGTATTCAGCGGCGACGGCGACTTTGATTGCAAGGTTTTCTCCTCCAGTTTGGGCGACCTCCCGCTTCGGTGGTTCTGTGCACTTCCCGAGGGATCGATTTCGAGCTGGCCACAGCTTCGAAACTCCTTCGTCGAAAAGTTTCAATCCCACCGGGTCATCCCGAAAACTGACGCCGACCTGATCTCGATCAAGATGAGGCCGACCGAGACTCTTACTCAGTTCGCCAAACGATTCTGGACCATCTAAAGCGTGATTGAAAATTCCAACGACGACGTAGCCGTTACTGCCTTCCAACAAGCTTTGCTGCCGGGCAACGAGCTTCGGAAGAAATTGGTACGTCGTCCTGCGCCTTCGGTAAAGGCTCTGATGGTCCGGGTGAACCAGTACGTCGAGCAAGAAGAGGACGACGTCCGAGCTCGAGAGAGCCATAATTTCTGGCAAGAGAGCCGACCGGAGGGCCGTCCCACGAGAAGAGAGGAGGCTAGCTAAGAAAGAGGCGGATCGGAATAGAGAGCCATCCAGCTCGGCAGTACGTCCTGCTCCCACCTCGGGAGGCAGCACGAGGCCGAAACCAAGTGGCGCCTCTTATAGAGCCGTCAATACCATCTTCAAGGAGCCTATCTACAAGCTCCTCGGCAAAATCCAGGCCCAGCCCTTCTTCAAATGGCCCCAGCCTATGAAAAGTGACTCCTCCTCCCGAGATCAGAGTAAGTTCTGTGCCTACCACAAAGATAGAGGACACAGAACCGAGGACTGCTATGCCTTCAAGGCGCACCTTGAAAAGCTCGTAAAAGATGGGCATCTCAGAGATCATGTCAGGGAAGAGGGCAGAGTGAACAATGCTCAGCAACGCCTCCCCGACAACCAAGACAGCGGTGAGCCTGTAGGGACCATCGACGTCATTCACCTGGCTCCCGCCCCCAGGGGCAGTGACCGAGCCCGTGCTGAGGCCAGGAAAGCCCAGCACAGCAAGCATGTGATGACGGCCGAGCTCGGTCCCTCGGCAAAGAAAGCACGTGTGGAGAGGCCAAAAATCTGGTTCTCTGATAAAGACTTGGCCGGGGTCCAGCTGCCTCACAATGATCCTCTTCTTCTGACTATGAGGTTACACAACTTCAATGTCAAAAGGATCCTAGTGGACCCCGGGAGCTCCTCAGAAATCCTTTACTTGGATTGCTTCAGGAGGATGGGCCTGAAAGAGGAGGACCTGCAAGAAGCCCGCACCCCGCTGGTGGGTTTCAGCTCCAAGACGGTATATCCCAAAGGGAAAATTTCCCTCAAGGTCGAGGTCGGAGGAGCCTCCACAACGGCAGACTTCCTGGTGGTGGATGCACAATCTCCATACAATGCCATCATGGGGAGAACCTGGCTCCATAACCTAGAGGCCGTTCCCTCGACCCATCACCAGAAGCTCAAGTTTCCTTTACAGAACAAGGATGGGAGCTTCGAAGTTATCATAGTCCGCGGCGACCAGGACATGGCCAAAGAATGCCTCTTGGCCGTGGTCCCCGGAGATACACAGCCACAGCAAGTCCACATGACAGAGCTGGAAGCTGAGCTCGACGCTGTGGGCCGAACTCCCGAACAGAAGAGCATTGAGGACCTCACCCAGGTCGGGATCGATCCCAGCGATCCAGAAAGGTTCTTCTTGCTCGGTAGCCAACTCGCTGACGAGGAGAGGGCCAGGATGCTCGACTTCCTGTTACAAAACAGGGAGGTCTTCGCCTGGACCCCATATGAAATGTCCGGCATCAGCCCAGAGGTCATAAGTCATAAGCTGAATGTAGATCCCCAGCATAAACCTGTTGTCCAAAAGATTCGCAGGTCGGGCACCCAACAGGCAGAGGCTGTGACCAAGGAGGTCAACAAATTACTGGACGCTGAGGCTATCCGCGAAGTCCACTACCCTGTGTGGTTGGCCAACACGGTTGTGGTAAAAAAGAAGGATGGGAGCTGGAGGGTCTGTGTAGACTTCACCGACCTCAACAAAGCCTGTCCCAAAGACAGCTTCCCTCTACCGAAGATAGACCAGCTGATCGACGCCACTGCCGGCCATGAGAGGATGAGTTTCCTCGATGCCTACCGAGGTTACCATCAAATTCCAATGCATGAGCCTGATCAAGAAAAAACCGCGTTTATAACACCCAGGGGCACCTACTGCTACAAAGTAATGCCCTTCGGGTTAAAAAACGCCGGTGCCACTTACCAAAGGCTGGTGACCAAGATGTTTCAGGACCAGCTCGGCAGGACGATCGAGGTCTATATTGATGATATGGTCGTTAAGTCTAAACGGTCACAGGACCACTTGACTGACTTACATCAAACCTTCTCCATCCTCAAGAAATACAAGCTCAAGCTGAACGCTTCCAAGTGTGCATTTGGCGTCGGCTCGGGCAAGTTCCTTGGCAGCCTGGTTACGAGGCGAGGAATCGAGGCCAATCCCGATCAGATCTCGGCACTCAGAGCCCTGCAGAGTCCGAACTCAATAAAACAGGTTCAGAGACTTACCGGGATGGCGGCAGCACTGAACCGCTTCATCAGCCGAGCTTCGGATAAATGCCATCCCTTCTTCCAGCTCTTGAAAAAGAGCTCCGGGTTCAAATGGACCCCGGAATGCGAGAGCGCTCTCCAGGAGCTCAAAGTGTACCTTTCCTCCCCTCCTCTGCTTTCCACCCCGGTACGGGGTGAGGTCTTATACCTATATCTGGCAGTTTCGGACCATGCAGTAAGCTCTGTACTCGTAAGAGAAGATGACAGGCAGCAAAGACCCATCTATTACACAAGCAAAATCCTGCTGGATGCCGAGACCAGATATCTGCCACTGGAAAAGCTCGCATTAGCACTCGTTAGTGCTTCGCGTAAGCTCTCCCACTACTTCCTGACATATTCTATAGTGGTTGTGACCGAACACCCACTCAAGTCCCTCTTCCGAAGAGCAGACTTCTTAGGCAGAGTGTCTAAATGGGCTGTCGAACTCGGGCAATACGATATCCAGTATCAGCCCAGAACGGCCATCAAAGCCCAAGTACTGGCCGACTTTATTGTAGAATTCACCTCTCCTAGTTCGGCACCGAGCCATCTCGACACCGAACTGGGGGGCAAGGAGGCAAGGACTTCGGCAGAGACCGAGCATGATCGGTCCTGGAAACAGTTCCTCGACTCATCTTGGAAAGTCTTCGTCGATGGGTCCTCCACCTCCAAAAGGGCTGGCGCTAGCGTAGTCCTTCAATCTCCGGAGGGCCTCGTTATTGAGCAAGCCCTGACTCTTGACTTCAAAGCTTCTAACAATGAAGCTGAGTACGAAGCATTAATTGCAGGGCTGGGCATCGCAAAAACCCTGGGGGCACAACAACTGGTGATCTTCAGCGACTCACAGCTGGTCACAAGCCAACTCAATGGAGATTACCAGGCCCGAGATGACAGGATGGCAGCCTACCTGGCCCACACCAAGCAACTCCTATCTCAGTTCCAAAAGGCTGAAGTCAGGCAGATAGGCAGAGACTCCAACTCTCACGCCGACGCTCTTGCAAATCTGGCCTCTGCCGTCGAGGCAGGAAGAAAAAGAACTGTCGAAGTAGAAGCACTGGACAGACCTAGCATACAACTTCAACCGCCTCGACAGATTATGTGCATTGACCTCGGTCCTAGCTGGATGGATGAACTTATCTCCTACCTCAAGAATGACCAGCTACCCGAGGACAAGAACCAAGCCCACAAAATCAGGCTGAAGGCAGCCCGATTTTGGTTCTCTCCGGACGATAAACTCTACAAAAAGTCCTACAATGGCCCTTACCTCCAGTGCGTTCAGCGAAGCAAAGTCGAGGACTTCCTTTATGAAATCCATGAAGGGATCTGCGGCAGCCACATCGGAGGTCGGTCACTCGCTTACCGAGCTATAAGCCAGGGGTACTGGTGGCCCTATATGCAGAAGGATGCACAGGTCTACGCCAGGAAATGTGAGAAGTGCCAGAAGTTTTCTCACTCTCTCCATCAGCCAGCACACGACCTGAGCCCTCTTTCCAGCCCTTGGCCCTTCGCCCAATGGGGACTGGACCTCGTGGGACCACTCCACCGAGCTCCAGGGAACAAAAGATGGTTGATCGTAGCAACTGACTACTTCACCAAGTGGATAGAAGCCGAAGCACTCTCCTCCATCACTGAGAAGGATACCAAAAACTTCGTGTGGAGAAGCATTGTAACTAGATTCGGAGTACCTCGAACCTTGGTCACGGACAACGAGACCCAGTTCGACTCCAATTTCTTCAGAAGCTTCTGTCAAGACCTTGGCATCAGGAACTACTATTCTACCCCGGCCTACCCCCAGAGCAATGGGCAGGCTGAAATTTCAAACAAAGTGGTGCTTGACGGACTCAAAAAGAGACTAGATCGAGCCAAAGGGAGATGGGTAGAGGAACTTCCAAGTGTCCTATGGGCATACAGGACTACCCCGAGGCGCTCGACCTCGGCAACTCCCTTCTCCCTAGCCTACGGAATGGAAGCTGTAATTCCACTTGAGGTCGGCCTCCCCACCCTCAGGTCGGAACTGTTCGACCGAGGCCAAAATGACGCAAACCTCGCCACATAACTCGACTTGGCTGAGGAGCGAAGGGATGCCGCGGCCATCCGTCTCGCTTCCTACCAGCGACAGTTGGCTAGAGGGTACAATCAAAGGGTCAGAGAGCGAAAGTTCTCCCCTGGAGAATTGGTCTTGAAAAAGACTCTTCCAGCAGACAGGAATCCCAGCGAAGGAAAGTTTGCACCGAATTGGCATGGGCCATTTAAGGTGACTTCGGTTGCTGGGCAGTCTGCATATAGGCTTGAGGACATGGAGGGCAGAGAGCTGTCACGCCCATGGAATGCCACCCACCTCAAGAAATTCTATTTTTGAGATGTAATCGGATTCGGGAAGTTAATAAACTATTTCTTTTTATAGAATACGTTTACTCTCCAAGTTGTCCCATATTCTCGAAGAAATGGCCAAGTTATGGAACTCGGCATATACCTACAGCTCGGTCACAGAATCGACTTGTATTCTTTGTTCGGTTATCATAGTTAGCTACTTTGGCCCAGTCAATGGACCGGTCAAGTTCTGATTATAAAACCGGACTTAGCTTTGGTCATAGGACCAAGCACCCTCAGTTTTACCGAGATCGATGCTCGTTATGGTTGCAAAATCAATACAGCACCTCGGGTTACAACTTTACTACATCAAATTCGGTTTCGACCGAACTCATTTACTTTGTCTTATTTCCTATTATTTATTCTGGTTGTTAAGCCAAATGCATAGAGAAAGGAAAAAAGAAGAAAGATTCGCCACGAATGTCTGAAGTTGGAAGCAAAGCCAATTTCATTTTCATAAATGAGAAAGGTTACAATTTTTCCCAACAAAAAGAAATACAGAATCTCCCTCCAATACAAGAAACAAAAACAAAATTACATCATCTTTTTCAAGCCACGGCCCCCTCGGCGCCATCAGCAGCAGCATCTTCCACGACTTCGACAGCCACTTGTCCGGCGTCGACGTCCGCGTCAAGTCCGGGGGCAGGGTCTTCGGTTTCCCTGACTGGGACCTCAGGAGCTTGGTTCGGTGCGGACTGAGGAGGAGGAAACTGGGGGATCTCTGTATACACAGGGCTGTCCTCGGGGACCCCTGCTGCTCTCAACGAGCTTGTCCATCCCAGCCTCCAGGCCTTCAGGCTGACTTTCTTGACTTGGGCAATATACTGTTCTGTGGACTCTGCCACCCCTTCGTCGAAAGCCTTGTCGACGTCAGCCCGTAGTTTGTCGGCATCAGCTCGGAGTTCAGCCTCTGCCTCCTCCCACCTCTTTTCGAGTTCGGCCGTTCCTGAACTTGGTTTTCCAGTTCCGCCCTGACCTTATCAAGCTCGTCTCTGAGGCCCAAGACGCACGTTTCCTGCTCGGCTGCCTTCTGTTTTATTAGGCTGAGCTCGGCCTCGAGTTCCACCTCCCTCTTCTCAGCCCTCTCTGCCTGAGCGGTGCTCTGTTGGGCTTTCTCCGCCAACACCAGCCCCCTTTGCAGGATCTGAGGAAACAGTGTTACGTGGGGGTCAATATCAGAAGTACAGAAATCAAAGAAGAAATGCAAAGCTCAGAGGAGAGAATTACCCTGAGGGCGTCGGCCATTTGAGCCACATCCAGCTCCACCTCGCTCATCTTCATGTGTTCTGCCATGTCTCCAGGCAGAGCGCAGGCGTGCGCGAGGGCACTGACAACAGAAGTGCCATCATTCAGCCGGCCGTCCGACGACAGCGACTGGCCATCCTCCAGCAGGAAACTAGGGTTCCAGATCGGAGGGCCGAGCAGCGGCGAGTGCTGAGAAGCAGGGTTGGGCTCATCCCCGACTGGGTCCGCAACCCTGGGCCTTTTTCCCAGCCGAACCGAATCCCTACGAGATTTGGTGGAACGCTCGGTCGCTGCTGAAGGCTGAAGAGGAGATTGAACTGGGGGAGAGACTACTCTATCCTCCAAGTTCGGAGGGGGAGCAGTCCCCAAGGAGGTGGGCGAGTCTCCGAAGATGACTTCATCAAGACTGACAAGGGCCGCACGACGTCGCCCCATCTCGGCCTCTTCGTCCGATTCAGAAGATGGGAGAATCACAAGCTGCTCTTGCGGAACCCCCTCGGACTCGCCCTCCGACCGACTTTCCTCCTCGGAGTCGGTCTCTGCAGCGGTCTGGACGTGCGAAGGACCGGCTTCGGCTGAAGCTCCAGAAGGTATGGTCTCGGGGGGCACTTGCACAGGCCTTTCGGCTGGAGCTGTTTGCTCCTCGACTTCGGCAAGAGTTAAGACTTGCTCCCCCCTGAGGTTCTCGTGCCGTCTTCTTATAAAAGATCGGTACACGGGTTCGTACCCAAGAAGCGCTGAGGCAGATCGGGTCCGGTGACCCTTGTAACTATAAATCCTTTTTAACCAGGCGACGTTTCATCGCCACCCGGAGTTCTTCCTCTGCCGTTTCCTCTCCGTGTGACCTGTACGACAAGCAATTAGGCATCAGTTCGGCAGAACGAAACTACATCAGAAGTTTAGAAATTGAGATATTTACTCGGTGGTTCTCCGAGACGACCAGGTACGTGGTTCACCCTGGGCTCTCCGGGGGCATACTCCCAGTTCCCGGTGACGTAAAGGCAGTCGTTCCCGGCGTATTTTGTGTTGTCTTCGAGCTCGTTGATTATGGGAATCTCCTTTGACCGAACTCGCAGGTAGTATGCGTCGTCCTTTGGAGATCGACAGAGGTTATACACATCCTCAATGTCCTCCACGCCAAGGTCGGTTCCCAATATCCTATTGAGTTCGGCTATACCCATGATTATCTTGTAACCATTGGGCATTAGTTGGCAAGGGGTAAGGTTCCACCTCCTGAGACAAGCCCTCAGAAGGGGATGGACTGGGAATCTCACCCCGCCCTCGATTATGGCTACTAGAGGGAAGGGCATCCACCCCTCTACAAGAACCCGTGGTAGGCTTCGGTCACCAGGCCCGTCCGCCCTAATCTGGACGTTCTCTGGTATCTGGTATTGTTTCCTAAGCTCGGCTAGGGCAAGCTCTGTGTCTATCCAATGTCTAAAAACCCCCATCTTCCCTAGCCTAGACCGGAATATAGGTGACGGCGACGGAGAAGAAAGACAGAGTATACACCCCCAAAAAAGAAAAAGAGCCCAGAGAAGGAAAAATGTCAGAAAGGCAGAAGGGAACTCACTAAGACACAGGGCCGGAAGAAGTGTAGGGACAACGGAAAACTCTAAACTTCAGGAGGCGAACAGAGGGGCTTCTCGGACGACGAGCCTTCAGGCAACTCTCAGGCGAAAGCTCCAAGCACAGTGACAGCAAAAGTGGTCCTCCTTCGAGGACCGGGGTGTTTATACAGGGATGGAGATCTCTTCGTATCCCGAAAGGCATGTACAGACACCGCCTCGAGCACGCCACCCGTCTCCTCGATAAGACGTAATGGCCATCAGGGACCTGACACATGGCGGCATCACAGCGCCTTCATGATGATATGGTTGGGTTATTAAAACCGCCTCCAGACAGCCAGGCGCTATTAAAAGCGCCTCGGAAAGCGAAGCGGCACCCCACGCCTTTTTGTAAACTACAGGATCGGTTTCAGGAAAGTCCATCCTATCACTCCTAACCCCGTGGTCTCCTTGACCCCCCGCAGTCAGGAGTAGGTGGCAATTGTGTGGACTGCTTCTACCGAAACCGATGTTACACCCCCCTCGACAACAGCTCCAATCAGGAAAGGCCTTAACCCCCTTTCTCCGGCATCAGCAGCGTCTCAGCCTTTGTCGAGGTGGGACTGGTCCCGCTAGAAGTACCGACCATGTCCTACCGAACTCGGCCTCACGCTGGCATCCCAGTCCGATCTCGGGTATAGCTGACCCTGGCGCCTTCTCCAGTTCGGCCCCTCTGCCGAGGTGAACACCGGGCTTCCAGTCCCCATTATGAGATGGGACGGGTACTTTGTAGGGAGTCCCTGTCAGGTAGAGCGGCCACCGGCCATCGATAAGGACTCGTTCCTATCAATAGATCACATCCACATTTATGTGAGGGATTTGAGGGGAGGTCTGATGGGATAAGTATCCTCACCTACCCCCACTAAAGATCCCAGGTGTGGGCTGATGGGACAAGTATCCTCACCTACCTCCACTATGGAACCTTCCACTCTCTTCTATATATGCCTGCATGAAGAGTCATGAACAGGTACATGCAAGATACAGCCTGCACTGTTATTCTGCTAAACATCTCTTCTTCCCCACTTCACCCTAGTTCAGTGACTGCACTAACTCAGGCGTCGGAGTGCCTTTGGCTGACAGCAGCCTCGGGCCCTGACCGCTGTTTTCTCTTCCCTTTCAGATTTCAGGCTTCAGATCGGCAGAGACGCTCTCGTTCAGCTAAACAGCCTCTCTATAAACCCTCATCATCAGCTAAACCAAGTCCGTAATAATTAGGCACGCACACAACGTATTGCAAACATCATACAATGAGGGGTATTTCACTCATTTTTCCTACATACATCAAATACAGCACACCTCTAGGAAGTTATTTGAAATTGAACAAGGTAGAGGACATATCTAATTCTAAAGACAAGTTTACAGTTGAATTCGCTTCAATCATCCAATAGACCACTTTCAATATTCTGGACGTGTAGTCAAAGCTATCTATCATTCAAATCAAAGATCAAGCATAACATCCTCATCATGATACAAATCATGAGATGGAAATTACTCATTTTTAGTACGTAATCATTGCAAATGTTTACTGTACAGTTGTAATTGCCCATCTTACTTACTCATACACACGGCTTACACATGGTGTATAAGGTGTACTCTTCGTTAACTCTTCTTTAACTATATAGTAAAGAAATCTCTCATACTCACTTTGAGGAGAGTTTTTTCCGAAGTTTAGGAATGAGTTTTCGATCATCATTTTCAATTTACTTACTCAAAATCTCATGCATAATTACGTACTCATAAATAAGTTTTATTTGTTTAAAATTAGATGTCCCTATTTAATGGTTTAGAATGCAAATAACTTATTAAAATGAGATAACTCGGCCGAGTTTCCCCTATTTTTGACTCGGTCCTTTGTCAAAACGAGATGACTTGAGAGAATCAACAATCAATATGTTAGTCGGAGTGTTTCCAACCATGATACATTAATCATAATTGGGTCATTATATAAAAATGCATAAATGCGTTGAGCATTAATTCTATATTTTTTTAGGGGTTTTTTTTCGAAAAAATTAGTCTTAAACCCTAATTACATAAATTGATTACGAAAGACCCTCAAACATCCAATTAGAGTGTTGTACGCAACCAAAGGACCAATTTGACCCTTGAATAATATTGTTTGGGCTCATTTCAACAAAAGAAAAAAAAAAAACCCTTTATTATAGTCATCTTCTCCAAACGATATTATTAGGGGTTCATTGCTAAAAGCTTCTCCCCTATTCTTCTGTGAACGATATCGTTTTCTCTATCTTCGTTTCGTGTCCAGAAAAAAGAAACTCATCATCTTTTCTTCTCTTTGTGACTCAAAAATCTTTCTTCCCCATTTTTGTTTCACATTTCTTTGCATAGCAAATACATTATCGCTCTCAAGGTCATATTCAAATTGCAGCTGGAAAGGTACTATTTCTACCTTAAATTGCAAAGAGAGATGCTTATTCTGAGTGCTCTCACAATGATAGAGAACTTATTGCCAGAGTTGTAGTAGGTACATCCTACAACCATTTAGTATACATTTAGTGTTTTTGACAGGGGAGGTTCAACCACTCTTCTGTCTCTCGCCCACAGCTGGGATTGAGTCCAGAGGCTCTCTCTCTGTGCTGCCATACATCATACACCAAATTGGGAACTGTGAAAAAATGGATAAAACAAAAACTAAGGAAGAAGGGGTGAAAACTCGCAAAAAGCCTTTTTTTTAATAGCCCCGTTCTAAGGAAAAAGAAGCGAAAATTTGAAAAGAATTTTTTTTTCTTTTTTTAACGAGCCCAAAGGATATCATTGCGGGACAAATTAGTCTTTTAGCTACATGCGGAATTTAAATTAGATGTTGTAGTATTGTTTATTTAGGTTTTAGGACTGAATTTTTTTTTTTACATAAAAATTTGTTTTTTATTCCACAATTGACCTCTGATGTTGTTGCTTCCCCGTTTTATCCATAATCCACAATCGCCAACTGTCCAAAATTAAAGTCTTATGCCAGCTAATGCATATCAATTGCTTTCTTGGAATGAAAGAATAAAGGAGGATATTTAAACGAGCTTTTTGTATATACTCCCTTAAAGTTTGTAGGATTTGTAAATAAGCCCTTGAGGTTGTTGTATTGGTAGATAGGCCCCTGCCTTTTCTTTTTAATGCCTTTCATGTCCCCAAAATCAATATTCTTAACAAGAATGGACAACCACCGTGAAATTTGTATACAATTATTACATAAATGATATCTTTTCCCTTACCTCCATTAAACAAAAATGAGTATATTATTATTTACAAAAATATTATTATTTTACCTCAAGTCTCCAATGATTTCTCTCAATAACTTTCGCATGCACATGACTGGGGGTGGACCCAAGTACAAAGCCTGGGGTGTAAATATATATTACATTTGCCCTTTCTCTCGATATTTCTTTTACATAGAGCCAAACAACGCCCGCCCCCCCTGCAAATTCTAAAAAAGACTTTTTTTTTTTTACATTTTCCCGTTCCCCAAATAGCCCCACCCCCCCATGAAGTATAATCATGTATTTTGAAACTTTCATCAACCCAACAGTAGGTCATGTTATGGATTAGATAAATCATAATCGATTATAAGTACGAGTCTTAATTGTCGTTATGATCAATTTAGATTTAATGAAATGAGTCCTATATTGATAAAAAAAAATTATGTAGAGTTATATATTCTCTTCGATTAAGTGGAGTTGTTAATGTTACATGCTTTATAAAAATTTTTTCAGTACAAGCTTTTGAAATTATGCATATAAAGATAAAAGTAATGGACAAAAGTGTCATTTCACTTTAAAAACCTATGGTTGTTGGGAGACTATTGATTTTGGGGACACAGAAGGTATTAAAATAAAAATACAAGGGCCTATTTGCAATTACCAAAACCTTAGCGGGGGTATATACAAAAATCCCTATTTGGGTAAATTAGCCACAAGTCCCTAAGCACAGTCTTCTAGGCCCTCCAGTCCAACAACTTTTTTCTCTAATGGCTATAGTCCATAAAGCTGGATATATTTTTGGTGAGAGGTCGTTAATATGTCACATCATATATTTTCATTACGAATTTGTCCCTTTCAATGGTTTGAGAATAAAACTTTGAATTTGCCCCTTGCTCTCTCATTATTTGTTGTCCCGGAGAACCCCTTCCGTGAACCCCTTCCGTCTTCTTCTCTATGAACGATGGACTTCACCGAAGAGCTCTATAGATAGAAGTCGGCCATCTCCAACTACACCAATCACGATAGGGATGGCCTGGCGATGGAAACGCGACCAGTCCGGGCCTTCTCCTGCGACGGGTTCTGCATAACAAAAAAACCAGTCGCTGTCTTTGCCTTTTCTATTTCGTGTAAGTCTGTCTCAAATTTTTGTGGGGCTTTTGGATAATAAGTAGTTTGGAATGAGATTTTGCTGTTTCGTTTTTTGGGTTATTTTGTTCTAACCCATTAGCAGAAGCCAAGCACATAGCAACACGCTTCTTCTTTTGAAAATTTTATCTCAGTTTAGAAAATTTATCGGAGTTTCTATGAAACTCAAATAATTTTGCCATGAACTCAGATAAATTTCTCAGAAATTTGATAAACTAGAAAAAAAGTCAGATAAATTTGCAAAAATTCAGATAAATTTATCTGAGTTTTGAGCAAATTTATTTGAGTTTGGACCAAATTTATCTGAGTTTGAAACAATTTTGTCCGAGTTTAGACCAAGTTTATGATCAGAGTTTCGAACAAATTTATCCAAGTTCGAAAAAAATTATCTAAGTTTTGCCCAATCCCATGTGCCTCTGGATGATTGCTCATTCTTAAATAAATTTATTTGAGTTTTGGCCAGTCTCAGGTGCAGATTTTCTAGATGATTTATCATTTTTTAAATCAATTTTTTTCATTTTTTTCTCTTATCTATCGTAATTCTTGATTTGTACAGTTTCTCCTTTTGTGTATATTGCACAAAGTGTATTAAGAGGTGCACTCTATACTTTTCAACTGTTTAAAACAAAAAAAAAAGAAAAAAAACGTTACTCTAGCTCTACGGATAAAACACGTGTACCGCTCAATAAAAACCATACTTGAGGGACGTCCGACGAAATGCCCCATTTTAAATGCGATGAAAGTATGAAACAGCATCCGGACTGGTACAAAAGGATAGAGCGTGAATTTAAATTCCAGTATGCGAACGGACGCGGATTTCCAGAGTTCTCTTCGCAGTGATTGTCGCTAAATTCGGCAAACAAACAGTTTGAGTCCCCCTTTTCTATGACCACTTCTTCTTTCCGAGCCCCATGACGCAGAAAAATCGCAGCGACGCTTCGAGGAGGTACATCCGATTCCACACTAAAGTGTAAACCCTCACTCGTATATTGTAATGACCATATTCATCCATTTGCAAGTACGAGAACCCCTCGATTTTAGATTTGGGTAATATTCAGGTGGAAACTATTCTCACATATGATGTGAGAATATTTTTGTGGAGCCCAATTATGGTCCCCATTTGGGGATGGGACCAGGCGGATGGAAATATCCATGTGACACCACCCTAAGTATCAAGTTCGACCTCAAATCCATGCCCTTGCACCTTCACTAGTTTAATGGCTTCATATTCAAAAAAATATTTCACCATTAATCCAACGGTTTAGTCCATTTGGATATGTGCCGGTCCTTGGGATTAGTGACCATGAGGGTTCTCTATTGGTTGCTAGGTTTAGATAGATTGCTAGTTATGCCCGTAAAAAAGTTCTTATATAATAATGATAATTAGTTCTCACTTAAATATTTCCCTTTAGATTTTAGCTTTTGATATCTTCTCTTCACGTTACTACATTACTGCACAATGTGTCCAAACGATGATATGGGTGTCTCTAATTTTGCTCGTAGGTGAGTTGGGATCGTAGAAATCCGCTGTTTAAGTTCCTCTTTTGTGAATTGTGGTGGTTTTTCAATGTAGGCATATGTGGAGTTGTTGGTTGGAGTCCATTTTATTTAATTAGAGCCTGTTTGTTTGCATGTGAATACATATGATGCGGTTAGAAACGAAGATTAAAGGTGAATCTTCAAAAAATGAACATGAAATAGCACTTTCTATGTTATTGAATGAAAAAGGATTTTCATTTTTAACTACGCTGCATTCAGTTTCTATGTATTTTAATGCAAACAAACAGGGGCTTTTGGGTCTTGGCATTGACATTTAATGTACAGAAAGGCCGGGATTTTCATGTGGTTTTGTTGGATTTTTGCTTAGAAGGACAGTGAAGATCCTGCCGCATTGGGTTTAATTTGTGGGTCTTTCGTTACGGCTCTTTTAATCCATTTAGGTTTAAAAAAAATTCCATGATTCAGTTTTTGATACGTCTTGTGATAAATTTACAGCACAATGTGCTGAAATCTTGATATGGTTTTCTTGAATTGTTGCTTCTAGTGGATTTGGGAGTGTTTTTATTTTTTATTTTTTATTTTTTGTTAGAAGATTTGGGAGTGTTGGATCCACTGTTTTATTGGATTCTCAATGTAGCTGTGTAGAGTTGTTGGTTTGAGTCCATTCACGTGAATTGGATGTCTTTTCTTTGATATTTAATATACATTTGCAATTTTGAGATTGGGCCGGGGTGTCAAGCTGTTGGTCGGAATTGGTTGTGAAGAATGGAGATCCTTTGCTTTGGATTTGGTTAATGGTTTTAGTGCAAGTAGCAATTCTAGAGATTGGGATTTTCACATGGATGTGTTGAATTTATGCTTGGAACGTACTGAGATACGCTGCCACATTGTATTCTTTGTGGTTCTTTCACAATTGCTCTATTGGTCCATTTTTCAAGTATTAACACCCCTGATTTCAGCTTCTTAAATGTCTTCTGATCACTGGAATTTTGATATGGATTCTCGAGGTGTTGCTTATGGTGGATGTGGGAGTGTTGAAACTTGAAATCCGGTATACACTGTTTAAATTGCTGTTACATGGTTTTCTAGATTGAGTTAGCAATGCCACTGCTAAGGATTGACTTCTCAATATAGATACGTGGAGTTGTTGGTTGGAGCCTGTTTAATTACAGCAAAATTATTTCCATTGATATTTAATTTACTTTTTCAATTTTGAAATTGGTGTTGCTGAGCTGTTGATGGGAATAATTGTGAAAAATTGAGATCCCTTGTGTTGATCATGGTTATATGGTTTAGGTGATATAGGAGCAGCAAAGATCATAATTTTTATATGGAGACGTCAGATTTGTGTGGGAAGGTGCTGAGAACATGTTGGCGTCATTATCCACTTTTTAGATCAGTTCTTTGTGGGTTTTGCATTGAGGTATGACTAGCAAGATTCAAATTTCCACATATCTATAGTTGTTGGTTGTAGTCGTTAAGTTGAATGACATGTCTTTGCTTAGAATTTTTTGATAACTGTTTTATATTTGCTATTTTGAAATTTGGTATGTTGAGCTACTGATTCAATAAAAAAAAAAAAAAAAGGTATGTTGAGCTTTAATGGGAAGTGGTAAAGTAATGCTTAATAATAAGAACCAATAAAGTGGACAACTCATGAATGACTCAACTTGTGTGCCACATCTTTGTTGAAGGAGGCTTCTATAACTGGAAATTTTCCAAAGCACACATCCCTGGTTCAAAACCATTGGTCCATCTATTGCCCTAGGACTCGGGGCTGATTAACCATTTTTTCCGCAGTTTGAGTATATTATCTTGTTTATGGCTCTTCGATATCATAAACATTCACCAAAGATCAGTTTCCTTTGATATAGACTCCGAACTTAGTGATTGCTGGTCTATCATTTCTTTGCTAATTTTCTCACTTTTCTAGGACTTTATCTTCTTTTCTTTTTTTTTGGGGGGATGAGTTTTTAGTATTGAGTGTTGTATAGTTGACTTGTGATCCATTTTAGGCATTCTGATTATATATTTATAGAAAAACCCTTATGTCTTAAGTGGTCCACCATGAGGCAGTTCTTCATCCAACTTTGCAGGCTCTGAAAGCTTCTATCCAGTTTTTTCAAAGTTGACCATCCTCCCTTTTTCATAAGTATTCGTGTCCCCCACCTGATGGAAATATACTTGTCAATAACATGACTCTTTCATTGTTGTGCCTTCCTTCTGCTCTACAAGGTCACACACTCACACATACTGTGCTATGTCCCTAACCAACAAAGCAATAGCCTGGGACATGCGCTGCTTTTATACATCAGTTGTGCAACAGCTGGCTCCCTTGGAGGCTTGATTCTTCCTTAGAAAACCAAGCTAGCCAAGTTGGATAAAAAAATGTGAAAATATCAAGTAGTAGCAGAAGAAGAAGAAAAAGATGGATGTTGCAATTGCTTGATCTATTATGCCTTGTCTTGCTGTTAAATGGGTGATGGTTGTTGTGGCTAAATACAGCTGGGGAATTATCGATGCTCTGGACTTGAAAGCTATTTTCCAAGGATGAAAATAGTGGTTAAGGTGGGTGTAGTGGCTGGTGGCTAAAACACTATGTAGCGGTTGCGGTGATACATAGCAGCGTAGCAGTGTGAATTTTTAAAGTGTTAATTTTTTTTCGTATCTTATGTAACGGCCAATCTTATGCGTTTTAGTGATTTGGAATCATATAAGGGTTGAGACAACTTTAGGAATGGCATGTAGGGAGAAGAAATACGGAAAACAATGTTTTTAAATGAAAACTTCTTGGCTCAGATTGGTTATATACCTTAGCGGCAATATTTTCAATTTAGCATAATGGTCATGGCCGCTACGGCTGATATTTTTCCATGCTTTTTTTCCCTTGAACATTTTTGGTTTGGAAAGTTTCTGCTTCTGTTGTCATTCTAGAAATTGATAAGGTTTGAAGTGGATTCTACCAAACATACGTGGCCCCATCGTTCCATCTTTGGGAGAAGAATTTTAGTCAGAGCTGGATTCTATTAAAGGTAGATGACAGGGCCCATGAAGCATAGGAGGTGATTTTGATATTAGTGGCTTTCCTAATGAAAAGATGGGTGGCTACCTATACCTGCAGCTATATGTGATTTCTCCTCTTGGATTAACCATTATGGAATGATTGATCTTCTGTCAAATGGGGCCAAATACTCGGTCAAATCATTAATATCCACCATACATGTCTAAGCTTGATCTTTTTTGGGTGGATAAGGAGTGGTTGGAGTGGTTTCTGTGAGCTTTGGTGTGTGCTCTCCTTGACCCCACTTTGATTGTGTCCCTATAGTATTGGAGTTAGAGGGCGACAGTTAGGGGCTGCATCCTTTCAGTTATAAGCACTCGTGGAGTTGGGTGAATGGTATCGAGTATTGGATTAGACAATGGTGGAGGGATGAGCGGGTAATCACCTCATAAAGAAATTTAAACAATGTAAGTGCCAAGAATGGGTAGTTCACTCATGGTTGGGTGGAAGCAGGTAAGTAGTCGGTCCTTGCGGAGATTTGAGAATTGGTTGAGAAGAGGAGATTGGGTCTATCTCAACGCAGTTGGGATCTCATGGAATGGCTTTATTCATTAGATGCACAAACACAAGCTTATGGAGGAAGAGTTCAAATGGCAACAGTGGTCTAGGAACAGGTGGTAGAGGGTGATTATGAAGAGACATAATTACAGCCCCATTGGGTTGATCCAAACTCAAGAGATGCCTACAATCCATGTATCATACTATCATTGTTCATGTATAGTTGTAGAAAAGGCCTATTCTACTGGCCACATTAGGCCACATAAACCTGACACTTCTAAACAGTTGTAACAAAATTAGCCTCAATAACAGTATAAGTGCATAGTCGTGAGAACTCTCACAGAAGTGATTATCATATCAGGCAAAAAATCAATATCAAACCCCCAGGAGGGTTACATCATTCCAATGATGTGTCTGTCGTCTTTGTTGGGCCCTATATGGCTTAAAATAGGCCCCTTGAGCCTAGTTCACCAGGTTCAATGAAGCCATCTGTAGCACCGGATACAACATAAGCACTTCAGATTCTGCCTTCTTCTACGAGAATACTCCTTTTGGATGACAAGAGTGCGATCTACATTGCTCATGATGATGCATTCAAATATTCAATGAATGCACTAAACACATTGAGATCAAACCATCGCTTCGTGGGCCAACATGTCAAATCCCACACAATTGATCTTAAATCTGTCTCCTCCACAAGTCAACTCTTGACTCATTCACCAAATTGCAACTGCTATCTGATCTCTCAATTGTGATCTTGAGAGGATATTGGGGTGGGAGGAGAGAAAGCAGGAGAGGGGAGGGGGTGAGATAATTACAGCCTCCAATGGGTCAACGGTCAACCCATAACATAATTAAGAGAGGCCCACAGTCCATGTACCGCTATCCATGTATTGTTGTAAAAAGGACCCAGTTTATAGGCTACATAAGCCTTATACTGGAGAAGATGTAGTCTATAGGACACATAAGCCTGATACTTTTAAATAGTTGTTACAAATCAGCCTCAATAATAGTAATAGTATACATGCACAGCTGTAAGAACTCTCACAGGCAAGTGATTATCATCTCAGATTCTGTTGTGCTTTCTTACAAAACAAAAAGTCTATTTGGACAAACTCTATGGACAGAATTCGGGACAACCTGTCCACGTGGCGCAACGTGATTGGGCTTTCTCAAAAGTTGAAATGCATTGTCCCAATCACGTTGCGCCACGTGGACAGTTTGTCCCAAATTCTGTCCATGAGTTTGTCCATATAGACAAACTGCTTACAAAATACAAACAGTGACAGCGATAGATTCTTTCATGGCACTGCTTCAGCTCATCAAATATTAAGATAATTGTATCCTTGATCCAAGAGGATTCAACTTTACTTGAAAAGGAAGAGAGATCAAATGCAATTTTAGGCTTCTTTAGTCATTTGTATGGTACTCGAAACAAAATTGATCTTAGCTTGGATAATTTGGAATTTGATGCCATAGGGGAAGGTCATACTAGCATAATTACCTGTGCTTAGCGCGGATATGGCAAACATTACAATTTAAATATTCATGTATAAAAAAATCCATAGCTTTTTTAGAAAGAAAGCAAAAGAAAAAAAAAATATGAGTATGTATTTATATAATCGAAGAATTGTTATCATAGAATGAAAAAAATGATAATTAGAGTAGAGAGGAAATGATAGAGTTTGGATTGAAACAAAGTCTTCCAGAAATAAAAGAAAAGTGGAGATCAGTTATGAGTGGTTATGATAAAGAGATAAAGAAGGTAGTTGATGTAACTTCCAGTCAAATATATAACCAACGGCCAAAATTGAATCCAAAACCTCCTAGCTTAATGTATTATAATGGATTGGCCGGAAAGAAAGTTTGATCGTGCTTTGGGCTCAGATAGTTTCCTCATGGCCTTCTTTCAAAAGTTTTCGGAAGATGTCAAAGCTAGAGGTATTGGCTTTTAATAATAGATTCTCTAACTAAGGTTATCTACCGAGAAACCTGTGAGCTACTTTTATTGCTCTTATTTTGATAGAGGTATTGGCTTTTAAGGATAAACTCTCTAACTGAGGTTATCTACCGAGAAACCTGGGAGCTATTTTTATTACTCTTATTTTGAAGATATATGGTATGGAAAACTTTAAGGACTTCAAATGAATAAGACTTACTAGTAGTGCGTACATGATATTGACTAAGGTCTTAGCTTCTAGATTAAAAGAAGCTCCTCCATCCATTATTTCTTGTGCTTAGGAACTGAGAGTTCTTGTTTATGGGGACAAAACTATGGAATGTTGGTGGCAAATGAGGGCTTTGATTTTTTAACAAAGCTAGGAAATCGGGTGTTATGTACAATTTTTTTCTCAAGAAGGCCTATAATGGAGTGGATTGGAGTTTCTTGTTGTATCGCCTCCAATGAACATGTTTGGCGTTAGTCGAAGAAGATGGATTTGAGAGTCGGTGGGATTGACAAGAGTTTTGTACTAGTGAATGGATCTCCAAAGTGTTTCCTCAATGTATCATGTGGATTGTGGATTGATACCATGGTTTTAAAGTCAGTCCTCTAAGTCCAAGTCCATTCAACACCCACTAAGTCGAGTTACCCCCTGAGTCAACCCCGATTGATTCTTATAAGAAAAACGGAAATTGAATTTTTCCTCCAATTTCATGTTGAAGAAGATGTGAGCAAGGATAAAAATAACAATTGCGGCAGGCATAGCAGTCAAAGGCCAAAACACTACATAGTGGGCGGTATGTAGATCTTGAGGCGGTGCATGGTGGTTTCAATCGAAAGTGTGGTCAATAAAATCCGGAAAAATCCAAACTCTTTAGAATATTGGAAGATGATAGAATTAATTTTTTTTTCCATTAGTAACTGAGATGTGGGGGGTGGTGGTGTTGTAGTAGTCCCCTCATTAGATATAGAGGTCTTGTATCATTGTATGACTAACCTATGGGATTGAAAAAATCCCCAAGAATCCAAAAAAATAAAATAAAGAACAACTATAAAAATTCATAGCATTGGACTTGATCAATGGGAAACATCCTACAAGATAGAATGGACTAGAATGTGATTTGGTTGGCCCACTTTGTAGAAAAAAATATTTTTTTTTTAAATCCACAAAAAGCAAAAATTAAATAGAATAACAGCTTCAAACTATTTGGGATTGATTTATGGGAAATATAGATGTAGAAGTTAAAATGCATGAGGATGTGATTTTGTTGACCTACTTTGGAAAAAAAATATTTTTTTTTGAAGAATTCCCAAAAATCCAAAAACAAATAAAAATAATTTATAAAAACACCAAACTTTTGGTATGTATCTATGGGAAACATGGATCTAAAAGTTACGAGGCGTTTTCTGACACAAACCCAAAAGAGAGAAATATTGCATTGTAAATCTATCTCTGTTTGAGATTTCCATTCAATATATAGACATTACATGCCTTTTCTAGGCTATAAATCAGCAATCATAATCTAATTTACACATGGATATGACCTGTACAATCTTTGACTATATCCTACATATATTACAGCTGGGCTAGATATCATTGGGCCTGGGTTTGTACAATAAGAGAGCTGAACTGGGCTTCTTGACATCCCCCCTCAAATTGATGCTGTTGAGTCAACAAGCAACAATTTGCCAACCAAGAACTAATGACGTGGTCTTAGTAGACTCTTGGTAAAAATGTCTGCAACTTGAAGTCCAGATGATATATGTGGAAGGCTAATGGTGTCATTTTTAAATTCATCCCGGATATAATGACAATCCACCTCAATATGCTTTGTATGCTCATGAAAAACAGGATTTGAGGTAATCCTAATGGCACTAGTATTATCAGCATAAAGGGGTGTTGGAGATGTTTGGGGAAAGCCAAGCTCAGAAAGCAATCCACGAAGCCAGACAATTTCTGAAGAGGTGGCAGACATAGCACGATATTCAGCTTCGGTGGAGGATTTGGACAGTTTATCCTGTTTTTTACATTTCCAAGAAATCAATGAGTCCCTTAAGAACATGCACCATCCCGTCGTTGATCTCCTGGTATCCGAACAACCAGCCCAATTGGCATCAGAGTATGCTGTAAGAGTTAGTGTGTTGCCAACGGGAAAGAACAAACCACGAGTCGGAGTGCCAAGAATGTAACGAATAATGCGCCAGACAGCAGTTAGATGTAAATGACGTGGTTGCGTCATGAACTGGCTAACAAGGTTAGGTTGATAGCATAAGAGATATCAGGCCAAGTAATTGTGAGATATACCAAGCTGCCTACTGATTTCCGATATAAGGTGGCATCCAAAAGAAGATCTCCCGTATCCTGAGACAATTTAACATTGACTTCAAGAGGAGTATCAACCGGGGTAGAGTTCTGTAGACCGGCCATCTCAATAAGGTCCAAAGCATATTTATGCTGATCAAGAATTAAGCCTTTTTCTGAGTGGACTTCCAAACCCAAGAAATAGGTAAGGGGACCTAAATCCTTCATATGGAATGATTCATTAAGTGAGGCTTGAAGCTGTTGAATCATCAATGAATTAGTTCCAGATATGATGATATCATCCACATAAACAAGTAACACAGTAATCCCAGCTGACGTGTGATGAAGAAAGACAGAAGGGTCATATGGACTTCGTTGAAAATGAAGGCGAAGAAGAATATCTCGAAATTTTTCGAATCAAGCTCTAGGTGCTTGGTTGAGACCATAGAGGGATCAACGTAAGTGAGCAACTTCATCACTGGAAGAACTCGAAGTGGAAGTATCATATAGACTTCCTCTTTGAGATCTCCATGCAGAAAGGCATTCTTGATGTCAAACTGATAAAGAGGCCATGACTGTGAAGTTGCAATTGCTAACACAATATGAACCGTAGTCATTTTTGCGACCGGAGCAAATGTCTCATCATAGTCAATACCATATTCTTGGCGATTACCAAGTGTGACTAGGCGTGCCTTATGATGATCCAACGAGCCATTAGGTTTAAGTTTGATTGAAAAAACCCATTTACAGCCAATGGGTTTTGCATGAGATGGACAGGACACAATATCCCATGTGTGATTTGCCTGAAGAGCATCTAATTCTTCCTGTATAGCTTTCTTCCAACAATCATGTTTCACAGCCTGCGAATTCGAGTTAGGAATAATAACAATAGATAAGGCAACAACTAAAGAAGTGTGAGTGAAGCCATATCTGTCAGGGGGATGAGTGTGGTGAGTGGATCGCCTAAGTTGAATTGACGATGGAGCAGGAGCAGGAGCAAGAGCAGAAGAAGGATCGGGTTCTGGTGGTGGATCAGGTGGCGGGGAATGATCCGCAGGGGATGGTAGCTGTGGAACATCTTTGTGACGACGCCTTTCATAGACGAGGAGAGGTGGAGCAACATCATCAGTAAAATTGGGTAAGAGGGAGACAAAAGGAAATGAATCTTTGTGATTTGGAAAGAAAAGCTGATTTTCCAAAAAAATGGCATTTTGAGAAACTCACATGCGATGAATAACTGGATCATAACAAAGAAAGCCCTTTTGGTGAGAAGTAGAGCCCAAAAAAGCGCACTTCACGGATTGAGCTGTTAGCTTTGTTCATTCAGTTGGAGGTAGATGCACAAAACGCACACAACCAAAGGTGCGCAAATGAGTGTATGTCGGCTGGGTGTTGAAAAGTCTATAATATGGAGACTGATCAGATAGCATCTGTGAGGGGAGACGATTGATTAAGTGAACAGTAGTAGCTAATGCTTTTGGCCAAAACTTAGCCGGAACCGATGATTCTAAAAGAAGGGAACGAACGGTATCAAGAAGATGCCTGTTTTTCCGTTCGGCAACTCCATTCTGTTGAGGAGTATATGGACATGATCTCTGTGATAAAATCCCATTGGTTTGCAAGAAATTTTGAAACTGGTGGGACATATACTCCCCCCCCTGAATTAGAGCGAAGAATCTTGATACTTGTAGAAAACTGATTCTCAACATAAGCAAGGAATTTTGTGAAAACATCGAAGACTTCCGATTTGGAATGCAAAAAGTACACCCATGTGAACCGACTATGATCATCTATAAATGTGACAAAATATTTGTAGTTAGTATGAGAAATTATGGGAGTAATGCCCCATACATCACTATGAATAATGTCAAAACATGCAGAAGCCACGAAATGATGCATAGGAAAAGGAAGTATCTTACTTTTACCAAGTTTGCAAGCTGCACAATCAGTAGAATGAAAAGAGACTTTATTATTATGAATGATACCATTATTCATCATGAAAGATAACATCTTAGTATGAGGATGGCCTAATCTGTTGTGCCAGAGCCTCCAAACATCCTGAGAAGATAGACTAGAAAAAGCAAAAACATTTTTATTAGGAGCGTGAGAAGACAGGTGAATAGGAAAAAGACGACCACATTTAGGCCCCTTCGCGATCACTCTCCCCGACGCTTGATCCTACACAACACAACCAGAGCGAGAAAAATGGACATTATAATCATCATCAACAAGTTGTCCCACAAAGATAAGATTGGTGGTTAAAGATGGAGAAAGAAAAACATGTTTTAGAGGTATAGAATTTGAAGCATAGAAAAACATGTTTTAGATGTTCACCATCTGCATTATGAATTTGGAGATCACCGATTCACCGGTATACTTTTGAATATTAAAAAGATGAGCGGGAGATGAAGTCATATGATTGGAAGCACCGGAATCAAAATACCATGGAGTGGATGCATTCGGATGATTACCTGAAATTCCAAGAGCTGAAAAAGCATTAATGATCATTTGTTGGATAGCCTCAGGAGTGATCGAAGGTGTGGGGCTAGAAGCAGGTGGGTGTGAAGACATGACCGGTGGAGAAGCAGTAGCATTGAAAGAGACAGTTGCATTGGTAGTATGATAGGCTCGAGAAGTGCGATTTTGTGGCATCTTTCTGCATTCAGCAATAACATGCCCATTGGCTTTGCAGTAATTGCAAAATTTCTGTTTGCACTGTGGTGCATAATGACCATGCCTTGCAACCATAGCACTGAACTTTGCTTAAGTCGCGTCCCTGAGAATTTCCTTTAGCAGCATAGGCCACCTGATCTGAAGGAAGGCTATTAGTAACATAAGCAACCTCGAGAGGAGGGGTGGAGACATGCTGTTTCAATGCATGTTGAGTTATTTGGCTCTGTTCTTCACGCAGAAGTTCATTAAGACATTCATCTAAGGAAGGAGAAGGGACCCTGCTCATAAGACTAGAACGGACAACTTCATATTCCGGTCTTAATTTCATAAGAAACTGGTTGCGATGACTGATGTTCTGTAGTTGCTGAATCTCTAAAAGTGTTGCATCAGAGACGTTAGTATATTTTATTTCATCATATTCAGCCCACAAATTCAGAAAATAGGAGAAATAATCTTGAATGGAAGATGTGCCTTGAGAATATTGAGCAATCTCAAGCTCAAGTTGATACTGACGGGCAGAATTCCCCTGATAATAGACTTTCTTCAAGTGCTTCCACATGCCCTTGGAAGTTTTGTACGGTTTTAGATTGAGTATATACTGAGGTTCCACAGATCCAAGTATCCAGGTTTTGATTTTGGCATCTTTAGTATTCCAAGATAAAATTTTTCTTTCATCATCTTGGGGCTGCGGATCTGTTCCAGATATGTCCCCACATTTCCTTTCCTTCCAAGTAAACTTGAAATTGGTAAGACCATGAGGTATAATTTTTCCCATAGAACTTAATTAGTGTAAGTTCAGATTTCTCCATTAGTCTCAATAGATTAAGACAGATCCACAATAAACAATCTAAATAAGGGAAACAAGAGCCTATAGATATATAAATCTGGCAAGAGAAATAGCAGCAGCAAAGCCAAAAAGTATTCACAATACAGTTCGGAATAGTGAAGAACCGGAAGAGTGCACAGAACAGTGCTAAATACCTAAATCGAGCCTTGACGTCAGTGGAAGAATTTTCAGGTGGGCCCCACCAGATGATCTATGGACAGATCAGAGGCTGGGGATGGAAGGGCAGATGATTTTCACAACTATTGGAAGAAGTCCCACTCAAAACGGATTAAAATCCACAATTTTGAACGACCGTGATGAAAACTTTGGGACAAAACTGAAATACCAAAGAAAATTGTAGATGGCCTACCTCTGATGAGCCAAAATTGCTGGAAAAATCACCAAAAATAAGAGGAAGACCGGGCGACTCTGATTGGCTTATGCCGTTGCTGCCGTGAGGTCGATCTCAGATGGGCCACGTTTGATCCAAGATGATCTGAGATGATCAGCGTTGATTAGGCTGATGAGAGGCTTCTTTGAAAGGTTCCAGAGATGGAAGATGAACTAGGAGGGATCTAAGGACCCCTATAACTTGAAGAGAATGAAGCACTAGACCATACCAATGTAGTCGAAGATGGCTCTGATACCATGACACAAACACAAAAGAGAGAAATATTGGATTGTAAATCTCACGAACACAAAAGAGAGAAATATTGGATTGTAAATCTAGCTCTGTTTGAGATTTCCATTCAATATATAGACATTACATGCCTTTTCTAGGCTATAAATCAGCAATCATAATCTAATTTACACATGGATATGACCTGTACAATCTTTGACTATATCCTACATATATTACAGCTGGGTTGGATATCATTGGGCCTGGGTTTGTACAATAAGAGAGCTGAACTGGGCTTCTTGACATTTTAAAGCGTCATAAAAAAAATGAGTGAAATAAGCAGAAGAAGAAGAATGACACAGATAGACCTCAGGCCACTTGTGTAGGGCCCAAGTAGATTTAGGATCTTATTCACTAATTATATGCTATGATGCACGGATACTTCAAAATGGGCCACGTATCGTGTCATATTGTATCTAATACTTCACTTTTTTTATGTGTGAAATATGTGTCCATGTTGTGTCCTTGTCGTATCCATATCATATATGGGCATCATAGATTATATGTCAATAGTTTCTAATTTTATTTAAAGAAGTACATGGGCATCATAGATTATTTGTCATTAGGTTCTAATTTTATTTAAAGAATTGTAATAAGGATAGGATTCTAGTTTGCTTAGTTTCCTAGTTTAATTAGGTTTCTTAGGGACTAAGTTATCCTTTTCCTATTTATATGGCATTGTAGAAGATGGGTTTTCAGAGTTGATTTATTTGAATTGGGTTTTCCCATTGAGTGCGTCCTCATTATCGTCTCTGCAGAGACTTGTTGAAGTGTCTTCGGAGACACATGGTTTGGCACCTTATTGTGCTTCGGCACTCCACCGCAAGTCCTAACCCTAGGCCCTGCATTGAAGAAGAAGAAGAAGAAGAAGAAGAAGAAAATCTGCTATGTAGCGTCTGCTAGGGCTGTTACAACAAAATAGAAGTCACTATGGTCTGCTATGCCTGTGAAGCCCGCTATTTTCAATTTAGTGTAGTGATTTCAACAAATATGGCTGATTATGTAGCACAGTGACCGCTATTTTGAACCATGGATGTGAGAGGTTCTATAGTTCTTTCTTTTACACTGATTTTGGAAGATCAGAATCACATTTTTTGTTACTATTCATTGAACTTAGTAAGAAACAAATGTTGCCAACTTTTACTACTTAAAGATTCATAATAGTTAAAACACATGTACCTTAAGATTTGAGATTCATAGGAGACTCTTTTCTATTTTGAAAATGTTTTTATGATTTTCTTCACAAATTTTTAGCATTCTTGGGCTCCATGATGAGAGTTGGTTCAACTTGGTTGAATCCCATTCAACTCTGCCAAGTTAACTCGACTCAAGGGGGACTGACTCACCCTCAGTCTGAGTTTTACAAGTTTGACTGAGAGAGGGTGGTTCTTTATCTTTGTTCCCTTTCATAGTCATTAGGGATGTCTAAGGGGAATGATTGAGAATGCCATAACAATTGACCCATTTCAGGGGTTACATTGTGGTAGATTTCATGTTCCAATAGGGGCTCAGTATGGGAGATTACATGTTCCAGTAAGACAGATTCAGTTTGTTGGTCACACTCTAGTAGGAGTCATATTCCAAACATAAAGGCTGTTTTTAGCACATATGATACCCGGATACTTGTACAAGCCCAACGTATCCATGTCAGACCGACACGACACTACCTGATACTGAACCGATACTTCTAGGGTACAAGTTTATCATATCCTACTTACCAAGTCCTTTATTTCATATAGTTCTTTTAATTTTCTTACTTGTAAACATAAAAAATGCTATCAAGGAACGTAAACAATGATAATTTCATTGATTCAAATGTGATCTAAAGAAAAAAATTAGGACACCTGTACTCGTATCCATGTCCTAGATTTTTAAAAGTGAGGAGTTGTATCTCTGATCCCCATATCGGTGTCCGTATTTGTACCCGTATCTGGGCATCTGGTGCTTTGAAGCAATTTCGAACCTGAAAATATATTTTTGCAACAGTGAACTAGTTATTGAAGTTAGAATCGTTGGCATCATGCTGAACGATCTTGCTAGGTATCAGAGTTGTGGGCCTTGTGGTGTTTGGGGAGTTTTGTAAGATGTAAAGTGGAAAGACATGGTTGGAGTTTTAGGAAGGATCTCACTTGGACTCAGACATATGGCGGGGAATTATGAAAAGTAGAGTCCTTTCCTCTATCCCTTCAATAAAAGTTTTACAACAGTGAATGATTTTTTTTCCTCTCCCCAGACCGACACATGGATTGGGAAGCAGAACCCTACAGTCAAATTCCCTTGCATGTCCAGTATTGCCTCAAACCAGGCATAATAGTTTGTGTATTATGTGGAGGGGTTCGGGTTAGGTGTAACATGTCGCCCTTATTTTGGTGCAGTCTCACATATCAAGAAATTGACTAGCCCTCTCATCTTCTTCAGGAATTGCAGGAGGCTTATATGCTCTGACTTTGGGAAGATTGTAGGGAGAAGTTCTGGAGTCTTGGATCTTAAATCATTTTTATGCCTTGCTGCAGTATCAGGTGGCATGGACAATTGTGCTGTTTCATGCCTGGTCAATTCAAGACCCTCCCAAAAGTGGCTGCTTTCAGCTAGATGTCAATTCAAGATTGCATATTACCGTGGCCCATCTGCAAAGCAGTCAAAAAGTTATAGTCAATGCATTTAAGTTTACCTATGAAGAAAAAGTTTCACTTTCTTCTTAACTGCTCCATGGCTATGCCTGTTTAGAAGAAAGTATCACTTGATTGGAGATATCTTGGGTTGCTCTGGAAAGACATTGAAGCTCATTTTTGGGCTTTCTTGGGTTTCTCTAAAGCTCATTTTGGAGCTTGGAAGTTTGGCTATAGGCTTCAGCAAGACAAATTTCTTTGGATGCTGTCCTTTGTTGCTATGATTTGGTCTTGTACGGCGGAAAGTAATAGTAGAGTTTTTGTTAACAAGCAAATGAGTGTCAAGAGGTTAGTTAGATTTATTAGAATAAGAAGAAGGATTTTCTGGGCTCTACCTCCAGATTTGTCCAAAGGATTCTCCACTAATATGCTGGATAGAAAGTGAATTGAGGTGATTGATAGATGAAGTGCGGATTCACAGCCATCCTGTGCCCCCTTGGAAGCCTCCCTTTCCAGGTTGTTGGAAACTTAGTGTCAACGCAGAACTTTGGGTAAAGCAGGAATGATGGGAATTGGTGGCTTGATTGAGAATAGTATGGGTGTTGTGAATAGAAATTTCTTCTGTCAGTTCGGCCACAAAAGTATCAATAAAGCTGAATTTCTTGCTATGTTGGTGGGACTGAGAGTGTCTACTAAGATGGATGTCTTTCCCTTGATGGTGGAAGGTGATTTAGTCTGCCCATTTAATGGGTGCATGGGACTTGCTTGGGTGGGTCTTTGGAAGATTGGGTCTTGGCTGGACGAGATGAAATTTTATGTGATAGCTGCCATGTGACCTTCTCATGTTCTTAGAGCAACAACTTTTGAGGCAGCTCCACTAGCAAAAGGCGCAATTCTGAAGGATGCTATATATACTACGATTGTTTTGTGTGGTTATTCTCCCTTTGTTTGTTTTGGGTCAGTGCCCTTCTTGGGAAGTGGCCCTTTTTCTTTTTTGTTTTTTTTTTTTTTGTCTGTAAAACTTATCCTTACATTCCAAAAAAAGGAAACAATTTGCTTCTCTCATTTTCAATGAACTTAATTTTTTTCATTGCTTATTTTTTTTTCAAGTTTAACCCTTCACCTCATTTGTAGGTTTTGCATTTGATGAACAAAATAAATGTTGCTGCTCTATTTTGCATGACATTTCCGAATGCACACTCCAGCTTTCCTTCCTCCATCACCTGCTCCACCAATCACCTCCATTATATTTTTAGTTCCTATCAAACCTCATTTGGCTGATTTACCAAGTGACGAATCGAGAGTCTGCAGAAGAAGTATTCTTTTGCTGAATTTTAAGAGCTCTTTTTCTAAAATCACGTTATTGAATGGTGGAAATTTTTTCTGCCCCCATTCCATAACTGCTTCACTTATGTAAATCTTTCACATTTGATATTTGCTAGGGACTAGGGTGATGCTGACGTGAAATATTACTCTGCCGTGCCCAATTGAAAGCTTGTTATAAAGTGTAGCTATTATGATGCAAGCATCGTGAGATCAGACTCAACAGCACCCAGGCCAGTACTCAACAAGCCATGCCAAGTCTCAGCTGGTTCGGTAGAAGTCATGGCTCAGGTCCATGCCAACTCAATCAAGATCATGGCCTATCCCAAGGCCTTCACAGAAACCATTACACCAGGTAACACTCACCCACAGCAGTGGAAGGATTTTCCGTTGTTTTTGTTTCCTCCTTTCTCTTTCTTTCTCCTAGTATGATTAGTGAATTATACCATTTAAAAAAAGAGAAAAGAATAGTGAATTATGAAGTGAAGATACTGTTTTACCTAAGGCTTTTAGGATAAGATTACGAACATGGAAAGCTCAACTAGCACAATCACTGTCTCAATTAGGACTATTAGTAATTTTTGGAGTCTATTTGCTTTAAAAGAGCATAAGACATAAAATAGGGGATCATGTGTAATGGAATATTATTACTTCCAGCAGATTTCTGCAGAAAACCTAGTGCAGAGGTGCCATTGGAACCTTAATCTGTTCATGTGTGCATATGCAATCTGATCCAAGGATCATATCTTGTACAGACCATCGTCAATATGCCTGTTCCATGGAAGAATTCTTAGCTGACACAGTTATTCTTGCACCCTGCTTGTGTCTGGTCCAGGAGCTGTTCACGATCTTTGATTCAACCCTGTTTGTGGGATGGAATATCTTGCCTATTGCAGTGCTATTACAGATCTGTACCTTCCAGGTTAGTGCTTGATTGAAAATAACCCAGCTCTTGTTTTCCTTTGGTGTACATTGCTTTCGCAGGGAGCCAAAACCCAGAGTTCTTGGAACTGCTTGTTGGATTTCATATTCATGGCTGAATCGCGTATGATACTGCGTTAATTTTCATTGGAAGGCATAGTTCTAGATTTGGCAGCTCTTCTTGTTTAGCCAGAGTTAATTAGATCAATAAAGTCAGTCCAATTTAGGCCTAGATAAATCCAATTTCCATTAACTTTTATTCGATCTACTTTCTGCCTACATCATATTGTAGGTCCTGCAATTGATAAAGGTGCCACATATGAAGCTGTTGGATTAAAGCCTACCACCTTAGCTCCTAAATAGATTCTATTGAAATGAAAAAAAAAAATCCTGTTATGTAGGTTGTAAGCTGACTTCTAATAGAGCTAGCCAGATACATATTATTTTCTTCATATTTTTGTTTTTTTCATTTTGGTTCTTGAATTGTTTTCAGATCATAATTTGCTTGGTAGGCAATACGAAGTGAGTTTTGTGGGTAATGACTACACTATGAAGGAATCCTTGGACCCGCTAGAAAGGATTTTGGAACTGAAATCCTATGCAATACTACCAGAAATAGAGACAAGTTGGGTGTGAAGAAATCCTTATCACTCTATCTATATTAAAGCAGTAGCCCAAAACGGTGAGACTGCTCTCTCTCTCTCTAAAAAAAAAAAAAAAAAAAAAAAAGGTTTGCTCATACAATTTTCAATGATTGAATGAGGGGCATACATCTCTTTATATAGGCTAGTCTATACCCTAACTAGGAAATGAAACTCAATAAAATTGAAACTTCTAATTTAGTACTAAATTATAGAAATTACTAAAAAACAGGGAAATGTCTAAGAAATCCTCTAGAAACTTTGTAAAACAGGAAGGTGTTGCCTGATTCACATTTTGGGAGATTTTCCTCCTTATTGGGCAGTTTTGGGCTTTGACCTTCGGGCATAAACTTTTGGTTTGGGCCCATTAGGCTGTCTTGCATCAAGTTCATATCAATTATACTTTGTATGAAAACGATGTATCGAAGCTTCCTTCTATATAAAGTAAGTTTTTTATCCTATAATTTATTAAGGTATTTAAACTTGAAAGATATTCACCTGTACACTCTGCATCGTGCATCATGATTGCACGTGCTTGAAATTCAGAGGTGGGTCCCACCCCAGGGATGCTCCAGGTGTGTAGCGTGTAGGAGAAGATTTTCCATTAAGCTTAACTTCTTGATCATATGTTGAAAATCGCAATTGGTTTAACAGAAAAATTTCCTTACATCATCATCAAATATAATAACTCGTGCATTGATGGTGTAGTCCGTCACTTTTGATCTGTCTATACACCTTTATTATTTTAAGGTAGTTTCTTGCTCATTATAAACTTCAATTGGTTAAGCAATGAATTTATTTAAAAATAGACCTCAATCTTTTGTTGAATGATCATTTCAATGAAGGTAGTGGACAGTATTTTCACTTGTTATTATTATTATTTTTTGGTGAAATCTACACATAGAAGATACCATAATGGAGTCTCCTTGTTCGTTTTTACAGCAATTGTTTTTATGCTGAAGTATTTGAAATAATGTATATTAAATTAAGGACAATATGATACATTGAACAGTATATTGATATATCTTATAGCAGGTTGAAAGAATATTCTTTAGTTTTACCTCGGATCATCCCTCTTTCATTGTTTGCTCCACTGTATGTGTAAGGTCCCACATCGCTCCTGAGGTTGTCCAGAGCCTGGGCTTATATGTGTGGACGCCGTCTATGCTCAGTATAATGCGTTTTGGGTCTTATAGGGGCCCAGAAACAAAGCCGTGCGGCTCATAGGGCCAAAGCGGACAATAATATACTGGGTGATTCGGGTCGTGACATTATGGTATCAGAGCCGAGGATGGCTTTATATGTGTGGATGCTGTCTATGCTTGTGTTTTGGGTCTTATAG
Organism: Umbellularia californica; assembly: GCA_028538565.1. Classification (NCBI taxonomy): domain Eukaryota; kingdom Viridiplantae; phylum Streptophyta; class Magnoliopsida; order Laurales; family Lauraceae; genus Umbellularia; species Umbellularia californica. The sequence goes on from JAPQWN010000006.1 coordinate 21,213,772, forward strand.
GGGCCCAGAAACAAAGTCGTGTGGCTCATAGGGCCAAAGTGATCAATATTATGCTGGGTGATTTGGGTTGTGACAGTATGCAATTACAGTGAATTTTTACCGATTAAATAACAGAGGTCGTAGGTAATTAATTTTTATACTTTTATCCTAGAAAGTAATCATTTGACTTATAACCACCTTTTGTTACCATTGCTGGTGTTCATATGTTAAAGATATATGTAAGGAGAAATCAACAGCTTTGTAATGTAATGTAGGTGGAAGATCCGTACAATTTTCCTATTTGCAACAATGAAATCATTACTAATTAACAATTATAATATATTAAAGAGAAGCCTTTTGACACTACTTTTGACCATCATTTGTAATTTGGACTTTCAGTTATCCCATGAACACATCACTTCATCTCCCCACTTCTAATAATAACTTCCTACTTATGCAACTCCTTTCTTATCTCTCATCTCATACAACCACTCACTTCTATCTCATACAACCACCTAAATTTGCTTTCTAATTTTTCGTTCCCCTTCTTCCTTTCTGCAACACCTCGTTATCTACTCAACTTCTATTCATTTGTTCTCTTACTCCCTTTGTATCCTACCTCTACTCTTTTTCTACTCATGCTCATGGTCTTTTCTTTCTTGATATTTTCTTTTGGGTATAATGCATATTTATATATAATATGTTTGCTAGATTTCTTGAAGTTAGTTATTCTTCAAAGGTATGTATGATGTTTCCTTTAATCAGTAATGAAGAGAAAAGAATTTTGTTAGGTTCATTTCTCTTTATTCCCAATCTGTTTACAGTGATCATTATTGTTTTTTCTCTATATATGTTTTTAGAATGTATAGATGTTTAATTTGCAACGTATAGACTTACCTGTGCTTACCACAGGTTATTGTGCTGGTGTGTAATTAGACTAAAGCAGAATACTAGAGCAGTGATAAACTACATTGTACTCTTAGATTTTTTTTTTTTTTTTGGTAAAACGTAATCTCAGATTAAGATGGAATTTATAGCTGTCCTTTTCATTTTCCCAACAAAGGACTCCCAACACTGTTGCACAATATCATCCTACAGTTTTACCAAGGTTCTTTTATTAGGATAACAAAGACCTTTCTGGTGTTAAATTTTAGGAATTGAAATATGGTATATACAAATAATCTCGTATATCAGTAATGTAGAACTTCCTCTTAAGGATAGTTTGTTTCCTGTCATTTACATATGTAAATGATTCTCATGCATAATTGTTACGCATAATGACTGTTTGGTTGCACTTATTTATGCATGTTGCGCTTAAATGAGATGTGGAAATGGCGTGTAAATTAGGCTATTCACATGAAAAGTTTCACACCCATACAGGTGTGTAATTGATTCACATCTTCTCTAGAATGATTCATGCCTACATGATGATTGCACTCTCGTGGTCCCCAAGAACTACCTTTATTTTCTCTCATTATTGTGGCCCCCATATTTGTAACCCAAACTATTCATTTTGTTTGTTGAAGTAATAAACCCATGACCTTGAAGCTGGTTGTTTTAGATCTTCACAAATTTTGAGTAGTTATTTAAAAAAGTCTCAATCTATATAAATTCATGCATAAATAAAGAAATGCACTAAAATTCTTTGGATAAAAATTTCGCTCCATTTAATGGGAGGTTTTACATTTAATTTGTGGGTACATCTTACTCCCAATCATGAAAATTCATTGACTGTTAATTACATCCTCAATGGAAAAACCTTTGATTATCAGGACATATGACTCAAAATCTACAAAGAAAATACAGGAAATTAAATAAACAAATAAAAAAGAAAGATTGTTGACTGCTCTTCGCCTTTGCTATCAGAAGCCATCCTTTGTGTTCACCTGGATCTTCATGAGCATTGCTCAATTGAGTTTAGAGATTGATGAAATTGATGGTGATTTTTTATTAGTGGGTCATCCCTTGTATTTTATTGGCCCATTAGAATTGTGTTCATAATGGACTTGAAATAGTTAGGCCTCACTGTTAAATGGGTTGAATTGGGTAGGTTGACCCATAGCTTATGGTTAGATGGGTGAGCTTTGACTTTTTCTCTTGGAGAGAATTTTTTTTTTTTTTAATTTGAAAAGGGGTGGTTTGAGCTCCCTTGTATCATGGAGCAGTTCTCAACCTTTTCCCTCTTATCCCTTTTAACTTCTTATACCTATTCCATCTTATGTATGAGTTAATGAGTTCAGAAGATTTGAATTTGCTGAGACATTGAAGAGGCTGGAACTGGCAACACTACCACCCAATTAGAGATCAAGTAAAAAATTAGGTATGTTGACCTCTTTTGCATAATTTAGCATTTCTTTGGCATTGGTTTTTTTTTTTTTTTTTTTTTTTCAGTATAAAATATCCATAGTTTGGAAGTATATTCTATATGTCAAATGCTATTCATAAGCATAGCATTCGGTTGAGTAGCAAATTCATTTTATGATGGTCACATGTAATGATTTATTCCAATCATTTCTTCTAGACAGTAGTGCAACCCAATTTTTGGTAATCATCATATCCAAATCTCTGCTAAAATCAGGGTGGTAACTTGGTCCAATTTCATTCATTACCTAGGCTAATTTTGGTCTATAGTTCTGACCCAGATTGGGCCTATAAGTCTGGCATGGTTTTGACCTACAAGTATGGCTTGATTTAGACCTGTAATTTTGTCCTGATTTATACTTATAATTCTTGTCTGACTTAGACCTAAAAATCTGGCCAGACTTAGACTTGTAAATCTGACTGAATTTCCACTAAAATCTGGGCTGTAGCATAGCTCAATTTCTCTTCATTTTATGAGTTGATCAGACCCAGCCCCATTTCTGTCACTTTTTGGGCCAATAGTGAGACAGTTTGGTAGGGGAAATTTATGCATCTAGTCCCTTTAAAGCAAACTGCTAGAGAAATTAATTTTGGGCTGGTACTCCTGACCCATAGTTTGATTCAATTTTGTTTTGACCTATTTATAGAAAACATTTTGGGCAGAGTTTTAACCCATCTTAAGAAAACTGGGTTGAATTCCAACCGATTTAGAGAAACCAGTTTGGGTCGAGTTTTAACCCATTTAGAGAAACCAATTTGGGTCAAGTTGTAAGTTGTAACCCCTCCATGGACCAATGTAGACAATCAAGCTAAAATCTAAATTCATTCTTTGCTTGGATAGATTCAATTCATTTGTTGAATACCCAACATTATGGGTTTAGGATACATGTTTAGTGAAGCCCAACCTGTATGTCTAGTGTAACCCGACTTATTTACAACCCTCATTCAAGCTGGGTCCGAACCCATTTATAGTCACCATTTGAGACCATATTTAACCTTTGTAGAGCCACCTTTGGGTTATGTACTGCTGCCTTACAGTCACACTTAAGCTCATTTCTGGAAATGATACAGATTTATAGCCATCATTTATGGCTCATTTAAAGCCACACTTGGGCTAATTTTAACCCCGTCTAAAGCGAACTTGGGCTGAGTTTTCAACCCATTTAGCCACGATTTCTCAGCCTGTTTGGTTATGAGTTCAGGATCTTTATTTGTTTAAACCCAACCTTTTTATCCATGTCCATTATAGTCAAACTCTGGACTAATTTCAGGCGCCTCATAGAACTGATTTTCAGCTTGTTTATAGGAGTGTTCTGAACTAATTTCAGTCCATTTGGGATCCTCTTTTAAACTGTGTTTCAGCCCATTTAAAGGCTCTTTCCAAAATGTGTAATGGTCCTATTATCTTCAGGCATTTTTTATATATTTATTTTAGACTGAATCCCTACTTATGTATGGGTTTGACTTTTAATTCTCAAATGGCCAGCCTTTGTATTGTTTGTTTGCTTGGGTGAATTCAGGGTTCAATCCAAGCATTGAGTGTTTAGCTCAAGACATCTCAGACTGTTTTGATTGGATGAATTCCTAAAGGACACTGCTTAGATGGTTTGTTTAGGTGGGTTTATACTGTTTGATTGAGGGAATTCAACTGTTTGGTTATCAAAGCTCGGAAGGCTCTACTTATTTTGTTATACAGGTTACACAAGCACCATTATGTGACTGCATGAGGTCAATTGACTTTAAGAGTCAGACTCTTATGTAGTTTTGACTTATTTCTGTCTATGCCCCACTCCATATGAACGGACCCAATAAAAAACGACACATTCCTTCACACCACTTCTGCTTGATGTATTAAGCTATTTAGTGTGAACTGATTTTTGATTTTTGATGGAATCATTCGGGATTTGTATGCGCAACCTGGATTTTGGAGAAGTCTTGAGTAAAGGGTTTGGTTTAAGTAGGGAGGGCAAAGATTTTGAGGCAGAACAAACTATTTGAATGGGTTCTTTGCAAATAGGCGTCCAACAATGAAAGTTCTAGAAAGTCTTGCCCGCTTTATTGCTTTATTGAGTCTATTATACGCCTTTCATGAAGGACTCAGAAGGAGGGTGTATTCCCATATAATAGGAATCCGACTCTCCATTTTTTTTAAAGATCCTTTGGTGCAGGACTGGCTATTTGTTTGGGCATTTTCAAGCCCTTTTGTGGAGGGCAGATTTCTTTTCTAGAAATCTCAATCTCCATTTTTTAGCCTTTTTATAAGAGGGCAGATTTCTTTTAAATCTCTATTTGGGAGAAGAAAATAAGGAACCTAAGATGGAAATGCATAAAAGATGATGATGGAATGATGGAATGAAAGCTTAGATTCCTTAATTAGGATCCGAATCTCTATTAAAGTTGTAACCATATTACATTGGATATTTGAGGCTAATGGAGGGCGGAAACCTTGTGAAACAAGAATCCGAATCTTTTTCAGGTAAGGCTCCAAATTGCTTTTTTATTGTAAATGAAGTGTTGGAGAAGATGAAAATGATGCAGTGAAGTTGGTGAACAATTGGTTGGAGGGTAAAAACTTTCAAAAAGAAAAGATCCAAATCTCCCTTTTTTTAGGCCTTCTGTGGGAGGGCAGATTTCTTTTGTAGAAATCTGAATCTCCATTGTTTTTAGGTCTTCTGTAGGAGGGAAAAATCCTTCTCAAGTAAGGACCCGAGTCTCCATTTTTTATGGGGAAAAGTTGTGAAATATGGGGAAGATATATGATAAAGATGTAATGGAGGAGATGGAACGATGAAGATGAAATGAGGATGATCTGGTGGTTTTAGGGCGGATCCTTCCTTTGATAAGGGTTTGAATCTCCTTTAAAGTCGTGATGAAATGGAGAGAAGATATGGTAAAAGGGAAGATGAAGTGGAGAGTTAAGACGAAGGTGGGAAGATGATGAATAGAAGATAAAAGAAAACTAGAAATATTCTTTACCTTCTTCTCCTTTTTCTCTCTTATCCCTTTTTCTTTTCTTCTCTCCTGTTTTCTTTCACAATCTAGCCTCGGCAGAAAACGCCCCCTCCCCTTTTTATTTCAAAAATTTGCAACTGCCCAGCACAGATCGTTTTTTTTTTTTTTTTTTGAAAGTGCGGGTGGTTTTTCGAACTTCCCTATCTTCTTTAAATAAGTTTTGAATTGGTCTTCTCCTTCTTCCATTGGATAATTTTTGTGGAGAATCAAACTTAGACCTTCGAATAAAAGGTAATGACTCAAACCACTTTACCAACATTGGCTTATTTGCAATTAATTTATCAAAATATTATTTTAATTAACAAAGCTTTCATAACTTAGGTCACTGGACCATTTTACTTAATGGGCTTGGATCCAATGCCGTCAATAAATTTTTTTTTGTTTGACAATTTTAGACATCAGCAAATGCCCCCACGAGTCGCGTATGTATAAACATTTGCACATGTGGGACTCGAAAAGTTTAAATTATATATATTGCAATATAACATGTATACAAATTCCTTTTTTTTTTTCTAGCTATGAGGAACAACAATCGGTTACCCATTCTTCTATGTTTTCTCGTCTTCATTTGCGAGCTCCTTTCAATCTAATTAATAACTTCAATGGGTTGAGATTGGATCGAACCTGCTCAATTGTCGAGCTCTTTTTCTGAATCCGAGTTGATTTATCTCCCTGAAGAAGGCAGATGTAACTAGACTCCAGTCATACAGGAATCTACTAGTGTTTTGGACCATATGCTTAGGAGCCATCCAAGATGTATAGACCAGTTGACTGGGTTGTGTTCCCATGTTTACTCTTAGGATATTAGTTTTTTTAGTACCCTAGGGAGGGAAATTGTCAGTGGGAAACGATTACCTTGGGATTGGCAGGAAAAATTCAGAACATTTGGTTTGTTCGAAGAGACCTTGCAATGGAAGTGTTGGACAAAGGCCATAATTCATCTTTTTGAAGCACACCTTCGCAATGCTAGAATACTGGAATTTTTTCGTGCTTCTGAAGGAAGTTATTCAAGAGCTCCTCATGTATATAAGGCCTTAATGGAATATTGGTGCAAATCCACTAACACATTTCATTTTTGGTGGGGTTAGAAGTCACTTTCATTATATGACTCGTACCGCCTTCGTGGATTGCCTATTTCAGGGGCCTTTAATGATGAATTTATACATGATAATAGTTTTATCTAGGATTGTGAGGAGAATCTGGTCTCATATTCTGATATTGAACGTCGTGAAAAGAAACTCCTCCGTGACCTCTTTAATGAATATAAGGTAGTCTGCGGTCGCAATTCAAAGGGAAAGAATGCAGTTGTTTTAGGCGATTGGATGAGTCATTTTTTTTTTTTTTGTGCCCCCATTGGATGATACCTTGGTTCGAAAGGTTGTTAAGGAAGTGAGATCTAATAAGCGTGCTTCTGTGGTAAGAAAAATACCAAAGTTGAGCGAACCTCGAAATTTTGAAGTTGCATGTAGATTAAAGTATTTTTCTCCCAACAGTTTCTTGAATGCTTATATTACTGCTTGGTTAAGATAATTTTTGTTCCCATGCGATAATGATAGTACAATCAGACCGGAGACATTCGTCATGGCCACTAAGATAAGCGTGGGAATGCTTGTTTCTCTTGCACCACCTGTTTTGGCAAGTATCTATCGAGGATTAGGTGCGATAGCTACTCATCCATATTGTCCATTTTTAGCTGCTATTTCTTATCCCTTACACTTTTTGCTCATTTGGTTGGGCTCATTTTTCCCTGGGCTTTATTTGTAACATGGCCCAAAAGATCGCAAAATGGCTTGGGAATATCTTATTGATGATGTACCTGTTGATGTGAAGGGATTATCAGCAAGACATTTCTTTAGTAGGTTTGAAAATATGTCTCCACACCCTTATGCTTTCACCAACCAGACTTAGGCATTGGTCGATCGGAATAATTCACTGAAGACACACAATTTAAGTTTTCTTATTTTGATACGCCCCGGTTTACTTCTCCTAAGACAAGGCAACAATAGGGCTAGTGTCGAACATTATAACCCATGTCGGTTTGCTAGATTCATCACTTTTGACCAATCTGTGCCAACTTTCTCATTTAATGAAATTAAGTGATGAGATTTTCCTTTGGGTCAACTAAAAAGGATTTGGGGATACCTTTTACGCTTAAATACAGGGGCATTATTTATTATGCCGGGGGGCTTTAATTTCGGACAAACTACTTGTAGGTTTGTACATAGTGGAAAACTTGTTGGAAAGCTTATTTTAACCTCCACAGTAGGGAAAAACTTTTGATGGATCCCAAGATCGATGAGATTTAAAAGACAGAGGCTCCAACTCATATTGCACCTAGTAGAGGAAAAAACCATCAACTGGTTCAAGTTCTAGCGAGCAACTGGAAACTAAAGAGGCAGAAATTGTTATTTACCCAAGAAGAGTTCCTGTCAATACATCAAAGATGCTTGAATTTGCAGCAACGCCCAAAAGCGAATTCTTCATCCACAGATTCTTTTAACTTAGATAGTGCTCCTATGAAACATCATATAACCCATCATAGGAGATTTTCTCCTCTTTTTGAAGTTCTTAAGCAAATTGGTTTTGTTGACCATGTTGCCAATGAGCTACTTGATTATGGGGAACAAGAGGATGATCTGGTTGATTGTGATCTTTAAAGCGATTTGCCCGAAGTCACAAGTTTCTTCACTCAAGTAGGTCCAGAAAGATTTACAGACTTACCGGCTGTTGAGGTAGCGTAACCCACTCTTTGTCTAACTCCAGGAGCAAGTTATAGTACCCAAGTAGGTATTTATTTATTTATATTCATTTTAGTTGATTACTCAAATTGAATTTGACTAATGAATCTTTTTTTAAAGGCATTTCTTTTGTGGATGGAAACAAAGCTCAACAAGAATTTGTTAGAGATAGATCATAGTTGTCAAGTTCGGTTCATTTCGGGCGAAATTCCCGAGTTATCTCGGTACAGACAGTATAATTAATTGAATAGGACTACCCAAGTGTATTCGGATGTGTATTTGTTTGAATTCGAGTGAAACCAAACAATTCAGAACAAATCCCCAATTTTGGACAAAAACATACGATACCTAAGATTCGCTCGAATCCAAGGTTGATCGTTAAAAAAAAAATTGGTAAGAGAATTTATTTTTATAAGAAGTTGGGCAATGGTTAGAATACCTTCTTCATCGAGGCTTGAAATTTTCAGCGACCCCTTCGTTTCCGGTTGCTCATATGCATGCAACGGCTGCAGCCATTAATCATCCCAATCTCTATAAATCTAAGCCCAAAATTCCGTCACCGACCAAAAAATCTTCAACTACCTCATCTCCTTGGCCTACTTTGGAGTTCATAACGGGGCGAACAAGGTTTTGGGTGTCTGCCTCTCTCAGCACTCGTCGAGACCCTTTGCGGTGTGCATCCAAACCCTGGCCGAAGCTCTTCTTTACTGCAGAAGGAAGGTTCAATCCTGTATCTCAGGTACGCTTGTCCCTTCCTCAGTTACTCATCATCCTCTTCCAATTTTTTTCACTTTCTATTCTTTTCCCATTTCTGCTTTGTCTTCGGTCTTCTTGTGATGGAATATATGCGAAGAGGGTTGTTGTGATACAAGAGGTCATGTGTAGCCCGCTTATATTAGCCGTTGATTTAATTGAATCAAGATGCCATTCGTCAGAAACTAATCTCATTCAAGATGCCATTTGTCAGAAAAAAAAAAAAAAAAACCATTCATCCTAGGGTGGCTAAACATTCAGATGCCATTCGCCAAAAAAAAAAAAAAAAATTTCATAGACCCATTCATAGGTAATTCCATTTGACCTCTTTGGACCAAAAGGCTGGTGGGACCCAACGGTCCAAACATCAAGGGAACACTGTCCCTAGGGTCTTTCAAGGGTCCACAACCAGATGTGGGGATCCGATCTTGCATCAAGTGGGCCACAGGGACTCCACAGCCTATGTTGCCCAATAATTCTTACTATATATATGTGTGTAATTTTCTTATATTTTCGGAAACGAATTTCCGAATTGGAAAGAGAAATGTCCAAATCAACCAAAATATTTCATTTTGGAACCAAACCGAAATGGCTTCCGAAACGAGCTTGACAACTATGAGATAAAGGCAATGTCATTTCTGGTGTTGATAATACAGCACCCGGCAAGAATGATTCTCACTTCCCTTTTGTTTTAGGTGCTTCTTTTGAGGGTAAAAATGAGACCCAAGAGAATTTTCCTATAGATAAGGAGGCTATTGTTCCTAAGGTTGTCGGCGTCATACCTTTAGATGAGGCTGTTGTTGGTAAAAGAGTATTCTCTTTTTTGTTTGAAATATATATATATATGTATATATTATCTTTGGCATGAGAATAATAGAAAATTTTCTTTACAGATAACATAATTTCTTTACCCTTGCCATCTTTGCCTCTATTGCCTATAGAGTAGGCTGATGTCGCATGACGAAGAAGATGTGGATGATTACGCTCGAGCTGTTGTTAAAGTTCAAGCGGACATTGTATCCACAAAGAGGCACCTAAAAAACGGGAAATGAGAATCATTCTTACAAGGTATTGTATTATCAATGTCAGAAATGACATTGTCTCTATCTCCAACAAATTACTGTTGAACTTTTTTCCTATCAACAAAAGAAATGCCTAAAAAAAAGATCCATTTGTCAAATTCAATTTTAAGTCATCAACTAAAATGAATAAAAATAAATAAATAAACACCTGCTTGGGCTCTTGGGGTTAGACAGAGTGGGTTTTGTTACCTTAAAGTCCAGTAAGTCCGTAAATCTTTCTGCAGCCCCAAAAGACAAAAGACCTACTTAAGTGAAGAAACCTGTGATTTCGGGTAAGTCGCTAAAAAGATCATAATCAACTAGATCATCCTCTTTTTCCCCGTAATCAAGTAGCTCATTGGCAACACAGCCAACAACATCAATTTGCTTAAAAACGTCAAAAGGAAGAGGAGGTTTCCTCTGGTGGGTTCTATGATGTTTCATAGGAGCTCTATCTGAGTCAAAAGAAGTTTTCGATGAAGAATTCTCTTTGGGCATCGCAGAAAATTCAAGCATCTCTGATGTATTGACAGGAACTCTTCTTGGGTAAATAACAATTTCTGCCTCTTTAGTTTTCAGTTGCTCACTTGAACTTGAACCAGCTAATGGTTTTTTCCTCTTCTTTGAAATCTTACTAGATGCAATACGAGTTGCAGTCTCTGTCTTATAAATCTCATCGATCTTGGGATCCATAAAAAAAAAAATCTCTACTTTAGAGGTTAAAATAACCTTTCCAACAAGTTTTTAACCATTTAACAAACCTACGAGTAGTTTGTCCAAAATCAAATCCCCCCAACATAATAAATGATGCCCCTATATTCAAGCGTAAAAAGGTGTCCCCAGATCCTTTTTAGTTGACCTGAAGGAAAATTTCCTCGCTTAATTTCATTAAATGAGGACGTTTGCAAAGATTGGTCAAAACCGATGAATCTAGCAAACCGACATAAGTTATAATGTTCGACCCTAGCTTGATTGCTGCCTTGCCTTAAGGGAGGTAAACTGGGGCAGATAAAAAAAAAAAAAAAACTTATTTCGTGTGTCATCAGTGAATTATTCTGATCGATTAATGATTGAGTCTAGTCCAAGAAAGCATAAGGACATGGAGACATATTTTCAAACCAAGTGAAGAAATATCTTGCTGATAATCCCTTCAAATCTACATATACATATTCAATCAGATATTCCCAAGCCATTTTGCGATCTTTTGGGCCATGCCGAAAAGAAAGCCTCGGGAAAATGAGCCCAACCAAATGAGCAAAACGTATACGGGATAAGAATTAGTAGCTGAAAATGGGTCATTGGATGAGTAGCTATTGCCCCTAAGCCTCGATAGATACTCGCCAAAATAGGTGGTGCAAGAGAAACAGGCATTCCCACGATTATCTTAGCTGCCATGACGAATGTCTCCCGTCTGATTGTATTATCATTATCGCAAGGGACAAACACAAATTGTCTTAACCAGGCGATAATATAAGCAACCGAGAAACTGTTGGGAGAAAAATACTTTAATTTACAAGGAGACTCAAGATTTTGAGGTTTACTCAAGTTTGGTATATTTCTTACAGCAGAAACACGCTTATTAGATCTCGCTTCATTAACAGCGGTTCGAACCGAGGTATCATCCAATGGGGGCATAAAAAAATTACTTATCCAATCGCCTAAAACAACTGTATTCTTTCCTTTGAATTGTGACCGCAGATTACCTAATATTCATTAAAGAGGTAATGGAGGGTTTTCTTTTCACGACACTTAATATCAAAATATGAGACTAGATTCTCCTCATAATACTAGATAAAAATATTATCATGTATAAATTCATCATAAAAGGCTCCTGAAATAGGCAATCCACGAAGACGATACAAGTCATATAATGAAAGTGACTTCTAACCCCACCAAAAATGAAATGTGTTAGTGGATTTGCACCAATATTCCATTAAGGCCTTATATACATGAGGAGCTCTTGAATAACTTCCTTCAGAAGCATGAACAACTTCCGATATTCTGGCATTGCGAAGGCGTGCTTCAAAAAGATGAACTATGGCCTTTGTCCAACACTTCCATTGCAAGGTCGCTTCGAACAAACCATATGTTCTAAATTTTTCCTGCCAATCCTAAGGTAATCGTTTCCCTATTGACAATTTCCCTCCCTAGTGTACTGAAAAAACTGACATCCTAAGAGTAAACATGGGGACACAATCCAGTCAGCTGGTCCATACATCTTGGATGGCTCCTAAGTATATGGTCAAAAACACTGGTAGATTCCTGTATGATTGGAGTCTAGTTACATTTGCCTTCTTTAGGGAGATAAATCAACTCGGATTCAGAAAAGGAGCTCGATAATTGAGCAAGTTCGTTTCAATCTCAACCCATTGAAGTTATCAATTGGATCGAAAGGAGCTCGCAAATGCAGACGAGAAATTGTAGAAGAATGGGAAACTGGTTGCTTTTCCTTCCTCATAGCTGGAAAAAAATGCAATTTGTATACATGTTATGTTGCAATATATATAATTAAAACTTTTCGAGTCCCGCATGTGCAAATGTTTATACATACGCGACTCGAGGGGGCATTTGCTGATGTCTAAAAATTGCTAAACAGAAAAAAAAAATGTTGCTGGCATTGGATCCAAGCCCATTAAGTACCATGGTCCAATGACCTAAGTTACCAAAGCTTTGTTAAAATAAAAGTTTGGTCAATTAATTGCAAATAAGCCAAAAAAGGAGAAGACTAATTCAAAACCGATTAAAAAAATAGGGAAGTTTGGATACCCAATCCACCCCCCCCCCAACACACACACACACACACACACACACACACACACTCAAAAACACAATCTGTGTTGGGAATTTGCAAATTTTTGAACTAAAAAGGGGAGTGGAAAAGAAAACGGGAATAGAGAGAGAGAGAAAAAGAAGAAGAAGGTAAAGAATATCTCTAGTTGTCTTTTATCTTCGATACATCATCTTCCCCTGTTCACCTCAACTCTCGACTTCATCTTCCCTTCTACAATATCTGCTCTCCATTTCATCACTACTTTAAAAGAGATTCGAACACTTATCAAAGAATGGATCTGCCCTCCAACCACCAGATCATCCCCATTTCATCTCCGTCATTCCATCTCCTCCATTACATCTTTATCATATAATCTTCCCCATATATCACACCTTTTTCCCATAGAAAATGGAGACTCGGGTCCTTACTTGAGAAGGATTTTCCCCTCGCACAAAAGGCCTAAAAGAAAAGAGATTCAGATCTTTTCTTTATGTTAGTTTTTGCCCTCTTACGAAATGTTTACCAACTTCACTGCATCATTTTAATAATCTCCAACACTTCATTTACAATAAAAAGGAGATTCGGAGCCTAAACTAAAAAGGTTTCCACCCTCCTACGAACTCTCTTAAACGGAGATTCGGATTCTTGTTTCACAAAGTTTCTACCCTCCATTAACCTCAAATATCCAGTATAGGATGGTTACAACTTACAACTTTAATAGAGATTCAGGTCCTATTTAAGGAACCTGCCCTTTCATTCCTTCATCATCTTTTCTACATTTCCATCTTGGGTTCCTTATTTTCTTCTCCCAAATAGAGATTCAGATTTCTTTTATAGAATTCTGCCCTTTTATAAAAAGGCTAAAAAATGGAGATCTAGATTTCTTTTCTAGAAATCTGCCTTCCACACAAAAGGGCTTGAAAATGCCCAAACAAATAGTCAGTCCTGCACCAAAGGATCTTTAAAAATGTAGATTTGGATTACTGTTATATGGGAATCCGCCCTCCTGAGTCCTTCAGGAAAGGAGTCTAACGGACTCATTACGATATTAAAGTGTATAGAATTTTCCAGCAATTTCATTGTTGGACGCCTATGGAAAAGAACCCATTCAAATAGTTTGTTCTGCGTTAAAATCTTTGCCCACCCTACTGAAACCAAACCCTTTATTCATGGCCTGTTTCTTTGCTGGAATTCTTGTCTGGGGAATTCCTGAATTCCTAGACATAGTTGAATTCCAGGATGCTCCTTTGGGCTTGAGAATCCAGGAATTCCACCAAAATGCAAAGGGAGTGGAATTCCTGGATTCCCAAAGGTCAAAATAGACCTTTTATGTGGCTGGAATCCAGAAGTGCTAGTGAAGAAACATTGAATTTAGAAATTCCAGGGGACAACATGTCACATCATATCTAGGAAATAGGAATTCCTGGATATGGTGAACTCCTGGCAGAAATTACACTAAAGAAACAAGGCCTCAAGACTTCTCTAAAATCCAGGTTGCACCTACAAATCCCAAATTATTCCATAAAAAATCAGTTCACCGAATAGCTTAATACATCAAGCAGAAGTGGCGTGAAGGAATCTATGATGCCCAGATACGGCCCGGATACGGCCGGGACATGCCATAGGCATGGCAGGGACACGGATTTTACATGTAAAAAGTGAAATATCGGATATGATACGACACGATACATTGCCCATTTTGAAGTATCCGTGCATCATAAGAAGGAATGTGTCGTTTTTGATAACCAAACAGTTGAATTCCCTCAACCAAATATTATAAACCCACTTAAATAAACCGTCTAAATAGTGTCCTTCTGGAATTCATCCAATCAAAATAGTTTGAAATCTTTGGAGTCAAGCATTCATGCTCGGATTGAACTTTGAATTCACCCAAGCAAACAAACAACATAGAAGCTGGCCATTTGAGAATTATTAAAAGTCCAACCCATACATAAACAAGGGTTCAGTCTAAAATCAATAAAAAAATACCTGGAGATAATAGACCATTACACATTTTGAAAAGAGCCTTTAAATGGGCTGAAACACAGTTTAAAAGAGGGTCCCAAATGGACTGAAAATTAGTTCAGAACGCTCCTATAAACAAGCTGAAAATCAGTTCTGTGAGTGGGCCTGAAATTATTCTGGAGTTTGATTACAATGGGCATGGATAAAAAGGTTGGGTTTAAACGAATAAAGAGCCTGAACCCATAAGCAAACAAGCTGAGAAATCTTGTCTAAATGGGTTGAAAACTCAGCCCAAGTTCGTTTTTTGAAAGGGGTTGAAATTAGCCCAAGTGTGGCTTTAAATGAAGGCTATAAATCTGTATCATTTCCAGAGATGAGCCCCAGTGTGACTGTAAAACAGCAGTACATAACCCAAAGGTGGTTCTACAAAGATTAAATATGGTCTCAAATGGTGACTATAAATGGGTTTGAACCCAGCTTGAATGAGGGTTGTAAATAAGTCGGGTTACACCAGACATACAGACCTTGAAGCTGGTTGTTTTAGATCTTCATAAATTTGAGTAGTTTTTGAAAAAGCCCCAGTCTATAGATCTGATTTTCTCCACTTCTGTGGCCCCCAATTCTTGATCCAAACCATTCAACATTTCTTGTATTAATTAATTATAAATGTCAATATGTTTATTCTCATATCTTAATTCTTCATGAACTATGAGAAATTTTGAAAAAAATCCAAATACATTTAAAAGTTGGATGTAGTCATTTACTAATGTGAAAATGGTGCTTGTAACAAATATGGTGATGTGTTTCGATGTAACATATATGCAAATGCGACATTTGAATATATAAATCTCATTTTCCTATGATGTGTAAAAGGTAAATGACCACTTAGACATTACAAATTCAGAAATATAAATCCAAAAGTTTATCTTCTTAAGTTCTGTTCTATCCCTTCTCCATACTATCACAAGATTGCTTGAATCTACATATATATATATATATATATATATATATATATATATATATATATATGAAGATTTATTTGAAATTTTTAAATTATTGGTAAATATTTTTGAAATCATAATAAATTATAAATTCAAGTATTTAACATCTATTGGTATAGAAATTACTATTCAGAATTTCAGTTTGATTACAGAAGGATGAAACAGATTGAAAGTCATAAATTGTATTTTGTTACAGGTATTTTTGGGTGAGGTCTGAATGTTTCTGTGACCACACAACATCTCTGTATTAAGTAGTTTGATTACAGAAGGATGAAACAGATTGAAAGTCATAAATTGTATTTTGTTACAGGTATTTTTGGGTGAGGTCTGAATGTTTCTGTGACCACACAACATCTCTGTATTAAGTAATTTGGTATTGATGGGGGACTAATTTATATGTAGGCTGTTGGTTCCACTTTGAATGTGCTTGATATTGTAACGTCCCTTCTGTAAGATTGCCTCTTAACTTTAAAATATCATGGTTGGATAGTAACATTAGCATTATTTGATTACCTATAAAGAAGAGAACTCTTCAATATATTTTAACAGATTAAGTATATGTGCAAGATTATTTGTAAACCCACTATATTTATAATGCTTTCATTGGTTAACAATTACCAATTCATCAATAATGACTGACTTTTGGGCACACTGTTGTTGAGAAGTGTTAAACCTAATCATGTCTTATCCACATTTTGTTGAATCTTGTATATACCATCAATAATCCAATGGACCTATTCTCTTTGAAGTTTGGTGTTCTGCGCTTTTCATCCTTTGCCTCCGCAATGAAATTCATATAAAAAATGATGGATGAACATTTTTAAGAGTCGATTTTTCTGGCTAATAGTATTTGAAATCTGGGTTTAGATGTTGTTCTAGAGATTGTTATATAATTGTTGAACTTTCTTATGTTTGTCCTTGGCTTTTGTTGATGGTTAAAGCGAATGCAAGACTTACACATAACTTATTTTCTTTTCAATTTAAATAATCATTCCAGGTATGAAGGGAATAGCACGATGCGAGGTATTAATACTTTGTCACCAATGTTATGACTTGTCATAACTTTACATGTTACTACACATTTGTTTGATAACTAAATGTGTTGTATTATATAATCAATTGAATTGATTAAGATTTCTCAAAAGCATCACTGGTGCTACTACTTTAAGTTTAATTTATGACTAGCATAATAGCCTGTGCTAAGCACAGGTAGGTCCAAACATTGCAAGGACTAAACAATTGCAAAGAAAATCAAATTGACATAAAAAGGGACATGAAAATAAAAGAAGATTACGTTATAGATTTATTACCTTCTAACGAAAACCTCCCAATAATCATCACCTGCTAATGTTATTCCTAAATTCACAAGAGCTAAGTGGTATAAAATAGGAATAGATGATTGGAATAGAAAGATAATGAAAGAGATGGGGGTATAAAGAGAGTTTTTGAGAAAAGAAAAGGTGGAACTTGAAAAGTGGAGAGTGAACGTTAGCGGTTTCATGAGAAAAAGAATAGTTAGTTGCATAAACATAAGTAGTGGGGAGAGAATGTGGAGTATTTGAAAAATAAAAGGTTAACTTACAGTCAAAATTGCAACCGACATTCAAAATTAAAGCCAAAACCCTTGGCTTTAATATATTATACATTGACAATCCAATAAATTTTAAACTATTTGATTACTCTGTGATGTGAAATGTGCCATTCCTTGATTCATCAGCAAAATTATCTTCATCAACGCTTAAATTGGTTTCCATTTCTACAGGTAATTTTGGAAGCAACATTTCATTGAGTACATCAATTATATCATTTATTGGTATAAATCTTGTTTGTTTTCTTGAGTAGTTATGATCATCATATCATAAATTATATCTTTTAGGTTTTCAATGCTATTAGTTTTATCATGAATTGAAATTTCACAAGAAATTCCCAGCTAGTTAGAACCATCGCCTTCCTTTGGTAAACTAAATTATATATTAATCCATCTCCTATTTCAGAAACCCAATTTGCAAATTTTACCTACTCCATCGATGTTTTCTTTCATTGATGGATTTTATAAAAGCATATTTCTTATTTGATTAAAGTTTACTATATCTCCAAATATTTGAATGAGAGAGAGAGAGAGAGAGGTTCCTTGAGGGAGGCAAAGGAGATGAGAGAGCGAGCATATGAGGTCGGGGTTTTTGTGTGTGTGTGTTGCGGGGTGCGGGGGGGGGGGGGGTGGTGTGGGGGTTTTGGGTGGTGTTTGATATAGGAATGGGTAGTATGAGTTATTTTCTGTGTCTTTAATAAATAGCTAGGTTTTTGTACACCAAATAATGTCCCAACAACATGAAATTTAGACGAGTGGATGGGTTAATGAGTTAGCTTCCATTGAGTCAAGTTTCTGCAATTGTGGCTTTATTTTAAATAAAAACAAGGTTAGGATCAATTTCTAATAAAATATAAACTAATTATGAATATGGGGTATTTTAGTCATTGCTTTTCCTATTATATTAAAAGGATTAGATCAAACTCTAGTTATTCAATTTTATGGTTGAGATAATGTGTAGGGTTTTCTCTTTATGAAAAACTATATAGAAGAGTTGGAAAGTGAAAACCCATAGCTTTTGGTTATGTTCATTCTTTTTTCTGAGAAACATCCCAAAAAGTTGACGAGCACGTGGATACGTGACCCTATTTGAGGTGTGCGATTCAACCTTGATTTCCAGTCACATTTTTTTACTTGTTGTAAGTGCACAAAAATTCACTGACCCGGGGGGGTGTGATTTTGAGACTCACTAGAGGAAGACGGAGACTGCAGCTCCTTGTAGATGATAGAAAAACCGATGCCTCGAGCCTGAAATGGGAAAGAGAAGAAGAAGGTCAGAGGACCCTGGCTTGGGCAGCGCAGGGCTCTCCGATGCCTTTGTTAGTTGCAAGTGCAGGACTAAACAGAGGTAGGAGATGAAGTGTGGGAGGAGGCGGCGTACCAGCGGCATGTGGATAGCCCTCCTCTTTTACCTGTTGAAGGCTTCTGTATTTATAGAGAAGGAGAGTGGACTTTGGGGTAAGCACTTGAGAGGCTGTCCCATCGTAGCTCACTCTGTCCCATCGGGCCATACCCTGATGGATGGGCGGTGCAGTTGTGTCAGGGATTTTGGGCGGTGCCCTTATCCTGTTGCCGTGGCATGACAGCTGTCCATGGTCATCCCGATCAGCAATCTGACCGAGACCGAGATGGAGCATGGCCGAGGTTGAACTCCTTGTCTCATGCTTGTACCGAGGCCGAAGCCAAGGGGCATGTTACCGAAATGGAGCGCCTGGCCGAGGGCTGAGGTCGGTATTCATGCTTTGCCGAGGCCGGGACCTGAGGTCGGTCGCCTTGGGGAATACCCCCACACAAAGCCCCCAGCTTTTAACTTTCTAGAGTGCACGTTCCTCTAGGAAGTTGAAAGCTAAATAGCCTCAGTCTATCAAAGCTGGTGCAGGTACCGAGCTTGATTATTCTGAACTGGCTGGTACTCTTACCGGGGCCAGTGTAAGCTTTCGAGCAGCGATCTGGTACAGGACCGAGATGCTGTATGCTTAATTCGGGACTCGACTGGCTGGTACTCTTACCGGGGCCAGTGTAATCTTTTTCTCGAGGCTGGTGGCATCACCGAGCCTGTTTTTTCGAAGCTGGTGCCATCACCGAGCTTGATATTTTCCGAAATCGGGGCGTAACTGGCTGGTACTTTTACCGGGGCCAGTGTAATTTTGTTTCTTGAGGCTGGTGGCATCACCGAGCCTGCTTTTTTCGATTTCATTTGAAAGGGCGAATGTTACTGCTGCCGAGCAGGAGAAGGCACTGCTGCCGAGCTGGAGAGGACCGAGCCATGCTCGCCCAACTGGTACTATTACCGAAGCTGGTGGCCTCGATGCACTGCTGCCGAACTGGAGAGTTACTTCTGCCGAACTGGAGAGTAGCATTGCAACTGAGGTTGATGATGAAGTATCCCAGCGGCAAAGGATAATGCCATCAAAGCTGATAGTAGAGGACCGTGCCGCCAATGGCGGTAGAGGATCGTGCGATCGAAGCTGACGGCGCTGCTGAGATGGGCGTCGCGCGCCGAGATGGGCGCCGCGGACATTGGGCGTCGCGCGTCGCCGCGCCTGGGAAGGCGTCGGGCGTCGCGAACTTGGGCGTCGCAGCGCCAGGGAGGGCGTCGGGCGTCGCCGCGATGGGCGTCGCGCGCCGAGATGGGCGTCGCGGACATCGGGCGTCGCCGACATGGGCGTCGCGCGCCGAGGTGGGCGTCGCCGACTTCGGGCGTCGCCGCGATGGGCGTCGCGCGCCGAGATGGGCGTCGCCCAGGGCGTCGCCGCGATGGGCGTCGCGCGCCGAGATGGGCGCCGCGGACATTGGGCGTCGCGCGTCGCCGCGCCTGGGAAGGCGTCGGGCGTCGCGAACTTGGGCGTCGCAGCGCCAGGGAGGGCGTCGGGCGTCGCGAACTTGGGCGTCGCAGCGCCAGGGAGGGCGTCGGGCGTCGCCGAGCCTGAGAGGGGCGTCGCCGACATTGGGCGTCGCGCGTCGCCGCGCCTGGGAAGGCGTCGGGCGTCGCGAACTTGGGCGTCGCCGCGCCAGGGAGGGCGTCGGGCGTCGCCGCGATGGGCGTCGCGCGCCGAGATGGGCGTCGCCCAGGGCGTCGCCGTTCTTCATCTGCTTCGCCATGGGCCGCTTGATCAGGATCTCCAGGGCGTCGACAACCTTCCACGCGTCGTGGAAGACGATGCCGAGCTGGGGTCGATGAAGCTGCTACTGAAATCGTTCCTCTCTGGCTCTGCGAGGCATGGTGTTTGGGAAAGATGGCTTTTTGATCTGAATCCCCACAGACGGCGCCAATTGTAAGTGCACAAAAATTCACTGACCCGGGGGGGTGTGATTTTGAGACTCACTAGAGGAAGACGGAGACTGCAGCTCCTTGTAGATGATAGAAAAACCGATGCCTCGAGCCTGAAATGGGAAAGAGAAGAAGAAGGTCAGAGGACCCTGGCTTGGGCAGCGCAGGGCTCTCCGATGCCTTTGTTAGTTGCAAGTGCAGGACTAAACAGAGGTAGGAGATGAAGTGTGGGAGGAGGCGGCGTACCAGCGGCATGTGGATAGCCCTCCTCTTTTACCTGTTGAAGGCTTCTGTATTTATAGAGAAGGAGAGTGGACTTTGGGGTAAGCACTTGAGAGGCTGTCCCATCGTAGCTCACTCTGTCCCATCGGGCCATACCCTGATGGATGGGCGGTGCAGCTGTGTCAGGGATTTTGGGCGGTGCCCTTATCCTGTTGCCGTGGCATGACAGCTGTCCATGGTCATCCCGATCAGCAATCTGACCGAGACCGAGATGGAGCATGGCCGAGGTTGAACTCCTTGTCTCATGCTTGTACCGAGGCCGAAGCCAAGGGGCATGTTACCGAAATGGAGCGCCTGGCCGAGGGCTGAGGTCGGTATTCATGCTTTGCCGAGGCCGGGACCTGAGGTCGGTCGCCTTGGGGAATACCCCCACACACTTGTCATTTCTGTTTCAAACTATTCTGTGCTTGTATGAACACACTTCCTCAGAGGGGAAGTAAAAGTGAAAATGTGCATGAGGCATGTGACATTCAAATCCAACGTTGATATTGTTTCTAAGAATATCCATCCAACAAGGCATTATCCATGGACATCAAGCCATCCAAAGAGAAGACTTATAAGTTAAGTGCATCAAGTTTGCTCCTTGAGTCACCTGTAGCAAACCATGTGACGATGAAGCTCTTGAAAAACCCCTCATCCCCTGCTTCTTGGAAAAGGCAGATGGAGGTTACCAAAGTGCCTACAAAAGAAGAAATAGTTCAAGCTCATTGGTTTTTTATGTTGGCATGCAATGCTATAATTATATATATGTATAGTGGTTTGATTGTCCTCATGGAGAATTACATTCAATACTATGTTGCCAATTTGAAATAACATGAAGAATATTCTCCTACGAGCCGGATAATACATGAGTTCTGATCCCAACCCGAGTTAAACAAACAAGCCCTTGACTAAGACCCCAATCCATTTTCCCTGAATGTCTGCTCATGAGAAGAGCCCGTCCCAAATAGAATATGATGATGAAAACATATAATTTTAGAAGTGATGAGAACCATTGTTGCTAAGTATTCTGCCTCACCACCGGACCTCGCATCAATATTTTGTCTCTTCTACTCAAACAAACCAAACGCTCTCCTTGGGGAATCTAGATCTCTAGACCTCTAGACAAGCCTAATTGGGATCCGGTGGCTCCCTTCATCAATTGTCCGTCTTCACCTTCGATTGTCTTCCTCCCAAATTATTACTCCTTAAAAGTTGTGTAGCAATTGAAAAATATCTCTATACACTGCCTCTCCATTAAGCCACATCATATTCTTATACCTTAAAGCTGGGTAGAGACTGGAAAAAAGTTCTAATCTCTTCTGATTAAGCCACGTCAGCAGCATGTGTCCACATCAGTGTTTGAAAGGATTCTCTTCTCATCGGTTATCTTCTTTCAGGGTCACCTCTTCCTCTTTCTCAAACGGCCTATCACTCCAAAAACGTCTGTTGCTGTACCGAAATGGCACTTCCCTTGCCAGTCTGGCAACTCTACTAATAGAGTCAAGTGAAGTAAAGTTTATTTTGAAGAAAGAATAAAATATAAGTGGGTTATGATGGTATTTTATTTTTAGTTGTTTGTTATGGAAACTTTTTGACTTTTTGTATGGAAAAGTGGAGTTTTTTTTTGTATTTTAGTGGATAAAGGTGGTTGCTTTTTGACTTTTTTTGAAAAAGATAGAGGGAGTATTGAATTAAAGTGCTTTTGCTGTGACATCTTGTCTGAAAAATGAAGGCTTTACTTGACTTTTACTATGCTAGTAAAGTGCCAAACTAATGTCGTGCGCTTTTGGGAAGTTCTAAAAGCCCCTTTATTCAATTTAACGCACTCCATCTTGATGGTTAACACTAACATTACAGCGAAGGACATAATGACGAGTAAAAGAAACTAGACACGTAATCGAAAGTGAACGAGGATTTCTACAACCGCACCCTTTCTGTTAGCATCATCACCCACGCTTCTACCATATTCATGTCCCTCTTCATATTCGAGTTCAACATGTGCTCTCTTCTCTTTTTTTAGGTTCTCCTATATTCAGTGCTTTACACAAATTGCAATTCCATTACTCTTTGTCCATTATTTATTTATTTAGTTTCCAAGAGAGCTCATGAGTACTCCATATAGACAGGATCAATGGAAAATTGATTGCCAATGATTCTATGTGACTCTAATGCTCTAATTACATATAGATTGTGATTTTGGGCATGCTTGATGGAAAATACTTACTACCCATTCTTTCAAAATTAATTTAAGTGAAGAATGAGGACTTGATTGCAGCAGTACAAGGAAAGCCAGCTCCACTTCTCTGGAACTACTTAATCCTTAATTTATTGTGCAAGGGATGTGACCATAAGTCTATACTTTGAGTCTTGATATGAGTCTACTGTTATTTGGATAGAGATCTATAATGATTTATGAAAACTGTTGTTGGCCTAGGTTTGCACTTGACATTTATATTATTAGATTAGTCTTGGTTATTTACTTCGTGGTTTTTTTTCCCTTTGTTTCTTTGGGGGTTAATTGTTCTCGATGTTCGTTAAGGAAATTTTTTAGAGTGATGGTTCAGGGGATTTTTTTAGGGGTTTTGGAAACTTGTGCTGCTTAGGATTTTGATCGATATCAATAGAAATGCAGTAATAGAAGTTCAAAGACATTGGTTGAAATGTTATTTTGGTTCATTAATCTTTCCATTCTTCATCAAATAAGTAGGTTGAAACCAAACATATTTGCAAGACTATATTAGCATATGTTATCATGTGATGAATTTTGTGTATTTAAGCAGAAAAAAAAAAAGAGGCCCCTCTACCAAGGGCTATGTCACTCGATGCCACACATACGATGCTAATGGACCTTTCTAGGACTGACATTTGAAACTAACTCAATTTTACTTCTTGGATTAATGATGATGACATTCTGAAACTTTCAATTGATGTTACAATAAGAAAATTTCAACTTTATTTAAATCTAAAATAAAAACAATTGGGCATAAAACCCTGGTTTTTTCTTTAAAAAACCATTTTTTAACTGAAAATGCTATGCATTTTGGTGGGCTTTAAAGAGACTGATTTATCATTTACCTATTCACCAACTCCATGTGTTTATATTAATAGTAATTTAATTTAGATACTGATTTTAATTTATAAATCGATTTATGCAGGACTTAACCGTCACGGGGCTTTCCGGTAGTCCTCTAGATACATGTCATCTCCTTTCAATTATTCTTGACTCTTTTCACAAGGAAATAGGTTGACCTAGGACCACAGTTTACTCTCGAAGGTTGAGGGTTTGAAATGCGCTACCACATTGGGGCCACAGGAGATTTACCGGGCTCTCCTGAGCACGAAGGGATTAGTCCGGCCCAAAAGATTGAGACACCCTCTGTCATCATAAAAAGAAGTAGAAGGAAACAGGCCTCTTTAGAAACGGCTTCAAGGCCTATGAGTTTTTTTGGAGTCACACTCTCTAATAAACATCTTTATGTAGGCTCATACTATCTACCTGGATGCTATGAAAATGTGATCAATATAAACCCTGTTTGGCCAATTTCAAATACAAAAACTCAGGAATTTTGATGGATGCATTTTAGTTTTGATGGTTGTATTTTCACCATCTCGTGATCATTTTAATTAAATACCAAACCTCTCAATCTTTACTGTTGAATCCCTCGGTGTGGTGATTTTCAAGCTTATTTATGGTTCCATGGGTTGAGACAAACATAAGGTGGAGGGATACACAAATGTATTGTTCTTTTTCAAGTATTTGTTTATCTAACAAAATATTCATATTCAACTTTTGGTAAATGAATGTAACAATGCCTTTTTTGTTCTGATGCAGTTAAAAATTAAAATTGAGCAAAAGAAAACTAGCAGAAATTCATATGATGACAGAATAAACGCCATCATCTAAGGCTTTTTCCAACGGTGACCACAATTCAACTAAATATTTATTGACATATTATTGAGACACTATATATAGACTTCTTATCAATATTTTATGTTTAAATACATGGGCTTATCATTCGCTCAATTTATGTTTTTAATTAATTAATACTAAATTTAAATAGTAATATTAATTTATTTTACAATTGCGTGGGACAGCAAGGGAATTTTTGCTAGTGCCTAAAGTGTTTACTGCCTCGCCCAATAGTCAATCCCGACTCCACATGTGGGGGGGGGGGGGGGGGGGATGACGTTTTTGCCCCTCTTATGTGGAGTCGGCACAAGTCCCGGGGGGGGGATGACCTTTTTGCCCCTCTTATGTGGAGTCAGCACAAGTCCCGGGGGGGGGGGGGGGGGTGGGGGGGGTGGGGATGACGTTTTTGCCCCTCTTATGTGGAGTCGGGACAAGTCCGGGGGGGGGGGGAGGGGATGACGTTTTTGCCCCTCTTATGTGGAGTCGGGACAAGTCCCAGGGCAAAGTCCCGGGACAAGTAGCATGTCCCATCTTTTAATCTGTCATGTTGGGACATCGCAGCCAATCTTATCAGATCTGCCAAATTAGTAGGGCTAAAACAAGTACATATGATAGGAAATTTTTTTTTAATTAAAAAAAAAAAAAAACGTTATCCACTGCGGGTTCTATCAAAGCAAAAGGTCGAAACTGAAGACAAACCTATCCTTCAGCATATCATGCGAACTGCTCATAGAACGTATTACTCATGAGTCATGAGAGTGGATCGTAGGAATCTAATAGCCATCCCACCATTTCAATGGTCAAGATGTCCCTTTGGATGCCAAATTCAGCCATTCATCAAGTGGTGGGTACTGTTATTTCCGAACCACTACCGATCATCTCACTGCATGTATTTCACAATGATATATCCCTCCCATCAATCGATCATCTCACTACATGTATTTTACAATGATATATGTCTCGAAACTAAGCGATACGACTTCCATCCATGTCTTTTTTGGTATATCCTGTTTTTCCTGGTTGGTTATCAACTTAAATAGTAGGACTTTTTATCTCACTAGCATCGATGCCTACGTAGACATGTTCAAACTATTTCAAAGGAATCTCTCTTAATTTATCACATATAGATACTATCGCTAAATAAGCTCATTTTTTATTTTATCTTTCCTAATATTTTTATCACGTATTCATCTCCATATTTTCATCTTTGGTATACTTATTTTGTGTATATGTTACTTTTTGACTGGCCAACATTCAACTCCTTAATTCATATCTAGTCACATCATTTTCCTATGAGTTTTTTTTTTTTTACTTCAATTCTGTTAGTATGCATTGGTCACGAATTAAGCACTCCAGAAGTAAGGCTCCACTTCAAACATTCTCTCTCTTATCCTATGTTCAACATCTTGTTAATCTCTCCATTGTTATTGATTATCGAACTACATCATCGGACATTCCCACTATAGTCGCAATTCATATGTTCTGTTTTTGTGGAACTTATTTTAAAGCTCTTGGATTTTAAAGTCTCATGCATTCTCTTGAGTTTTACATTCAAGTCATCCCTCAATTCATACACCAACACTATTTTATTTACAGCATCTACTAATACCTTGAGGTTTTGATAGTATCGGTTAGCTAAAGAAACTTAATATTTTCTTTCTCTCTCAAATTTTACGTGGCTTACTACTCAAGAGAATAAATCCTAGCAATCTACGAGCCAACCCACCATTCCAGTGGCCAATTCGGCCATTCATCAAGTGGTGATGGAGTTTTTGCGTACAACTACCGATCATCTCCGTATACGTATTTCATGTGATATTCCTCCTGTCACTCTTTGGGTCTTAAAGACTCTAATCGGACATCTATGCTATCTATCACATATGCATGATTTGTCGAACCTCCAACATATAATTGTGTACCTTGATCATGATGGTGTGATCCACACGTTTGTGATAAATATGTAAGCAGATTTTGCATGAGTGGAGAGGAGGACGTTGAATACAATTCTTGTGAAGTTAGTTGATGCAGTATATTTAAAATATGAGGTCTTTTTTAACAAAAGAGCTTCTCAATTTTTTCATGAAACCTCAAGAAGGCTCCTATATTTTGTCTGATCTTCCTTTACTTAAAGGTCAAACCATACAAAAGTTAACTATACTTGATTTTTTTTTTTTTTTTTTTTACTGATTCACCCATGAGAAAAACTCAAAATGACTGGAAGAATGATGTTACCAAAACAACCCGTTTCACAAATGGTGTAGGTGTCTTCGTGCTAGCCTTCATAAATTTTGTCATTTCGCGGTAGACCTTTTTTTTTTTTTTTTTAATTTTTATCGAAGTGTTTCCAATTATTTGGGCTGGACTAATCCCTCCGGGTCCAAAGGGAAGTCGAGTAAACTCCCCAGTAGCCCCAGTGTGGTATTGCAGTTTCGAACCTACAACCTCCGGATGCAAACCGTAGTCCTAGCTAGGCCAACTGAGCTATCGACTTCAACTCCCCCTCTACTAAGAATTCATCCCAAAAGTTAGGTTGATGAAATACCAAAGGTACACTTCTGCAAATTAAGATGGCTTTCATATAGGGCCCACCTTTGATTCACACACACCAAGACACTTGACTAAAATTGATCCAATTTCACACTATTTTGGACATTAATCGTCATTGATTTTATCGGAAGTAGTTTACACTATGTACAGTATTAAGCTTTTAAGGCATAAAACTAAAGAGTTGGATCATTTGATTGACTGGATCGAAATGATGTATTTTCCTAATCCGCCTGTAAGCCTTTCCACCACCACATCTCCCTTGGTCGTCATGCATTCAAATTGGGCTCCACTTAACTTGATTTGAGTTAATGAGATTGCTATGGTTAAATGAATAATATTTTTGTCATTTGTCCATAAAACTAATAATTATTGACTCACCATCAGACTAGGGAGGTTTTGGTAATAATACAAAACTGGGTGTGCGGGCCTTTTTGTGCTTGTTTAAAAATCAAGTCCTTGTTCTTTTACAAGAATTTCTTATTGGGATTTATGATGTTGGGAATTCATAGATATAATGTGATAGTCTATTTTCATAGTATTTGCAATTGTCATGTTTCTTGGTAAGAATTCCAAATAGACATGATGTGATAGTTTATTCCCTTGGCATTTGCAAATACTATGTTTCTTCGTAAGAATCTCAGATTTGAGCCACCTAAAAGGTTTCAAATGACTTTTAAAATTCTCATAATTTTAACCTCCTTTGCATTTGCAAATCCACGCTCAAGAGGAGGATTTCGGAATTTCACTAAAAGAAAACAACTTTTGGTGATATCACACTCCAGATGTGAATTTTCTGACTTTTGTTAAAGAAACAATCCCCAGAGATCTTTTTATAAAACCTATAAAATGTTTACGTTGCTAACAAGAAAATACCATTTGAGTGTTCCCTTGATATTGTCAACGTAGACTCGACGTATTCTCAACATATCAACTTGCATTTTTAGTAGGGGTGCTCATGGGCCAGGGCCGCCTGAGCCCAATCTGGGCCTAGCCTGCTTTGGGTCAAGCTTGGATATTTGGGCCAGGCTTGGATTAAGTGATAGAAAGCACCCTGCCAGGCCCGTGTAAGAAATGCATATAATTTAATTTAATTCATGCACAAACACCCACAAAAGTGATAAAAGCCCGGTTCAGCCGGCCCAATTGATTCAAAGGGCGGGCTCGGACCTAACTTTTATGGCTTTTGTCGGGCTTGGGCCGGTGTTCCTAAAGCTAATCCGGGCGGGGCCTAGATATACCTTAGCCCGGCTCATGAACACCCTAATTTTTATTCTACAAAAAAGTGATTACCTTTAGCGGTGGTCGGGCTAAGCTTTAGTAGTAGGTTTTTTCCGCTGCTTAAAATCAAAATTACACTTTCCTCTGCTATTCCCACAAATAAATCTTAGATGGTCCAAATGCAGGCTACAACGGCACCTTTTGCGGTGGAGAAAGTTTTCCATTGTAAATTACTAGGTTAATAAAAGTAATGTAAATCTTTCAATTTTCAGACAATAGGTCACATCAAAATTACACACATCTTCAAAATTCCCTCATTCTTTAAAAAAAAAAAAGAAAAAAAAAAGCAACTTCCTTTCTCCACTAAATGATAAAAAAACCTAATTTTTACAAAAAAAAGTCAAAAATATTCCCTATCAATCAATCAAGGATAAAATACTAGTATAACCCCCTTATATTTTATTTTCTCATGATTTAATGCTTTAAATCACTTTTACCTTAATAGTAAATTGCCAAACCGGCCCTAAAATGAGTTCACGATTTTGTTTCGGCCGAAAAAGCAAGTGACCTGAAAGGAGTACAAGCTGCAACTAATTATTTCACACACAACATACGTTACATGGATACACGTACACGACACAACTCCTCCTACATCTCCCTACTACTTTATTTAATACGCATCCTCTATCCATGCACACATGCACAGCTGCCTCGTTCAAAATCAACTATAGCAACAACAACAGCAACCACCATCACTCCCAGTACTACACGACAACAGAAGGAATGAAAAGGAGGAGAGAAGAGGGGAGCTTTGGACCCTTGTCTAGCGTTCACTAAACCCAAACAACTTCATCAACCCAAAGGTTATAAGCATGGCTAGCCACCCTCCTATCAACACCCTCAAACATGACCTCCACATGGGTGCCCTCCCAAGCTTAGCTCCCACCCCTCCGAACACCAACAGTGCCATTGTCACTGCTGCTACTACCATCCCCAACCTCACCTCATACCGCCTAATAAATGAGGCAGCCAACAGTGGCACCACCGCCCCCGTCGAGAAAGCCATAGCCGATGCCCCGGCTGCTTGCGCGGGGCTCGGCAACCTCTCTTCGTCACCCTCCCTACGCCCTTCTTCCTTCTCTCTCTTCATCTGGGCCTTCTCTATTTCCAATTGTGAGTAGACAGAGACGAACTCTCCAATTGCCATGCTGCAAGCCCCCGCAACTAGGCCTGATAAGCCAGATAAGATCATGGCCCTCGCATCAGTCTTAACCGCTCCTACTCCCATCATCAGTGATGCTGTGGAGACCAACCCGTCGTTGGCTCCTAGGACCGCAGCTCTTAACCATTGACCTCTTTGGGAGTAATCCACCCCCTTCTCTTCGGTTCCGCTGGTGGCCATCGCAGTCTCGACATCTCCATTTTCATCAATGATGGGTGGGTTAGTGGATTTTTCAGCTGATGGTTGGTTTTGATCTTGTCTAGAGTCAGCCATGGTTGGATGGTTGAGGGTACTGTAACTAATTGGACAAGAAGAGAATTTAACAAGACTAGGGGAATGGACTTAGATGGGAGCTCTCCAAGGAAGGAGTGTGGAAGACACACGCCCCTGGAAGGTACTTATAACATGGGATTTTTGTTTTGGAAGATTAGAAATTGATTGTAGTGGGCAAGTAGTGGAGGATGGGTCACACTATACACACACCTTTTGAGCATGTATTACTGTATTATTCCTTACGTATCTCTTTTGGTTTGCTTGCTAGGGTGAAAATGGGTCGGCTTCGAGTTGGGTCCATGCTGTACCTTGAGTGTGAACCTGAATTATTAATAGGGGACACATACCCAAGTCTAGATGGAAAGCCTGAATCCCCATTTGAGACGTCACATAATTATATTAGTGAAAGTTTTATGCCAATAAGTACTTATTAGGAAATTTTGGGAGAGATTGAGAACTGTTTCATCATGATCTTCTTGGGTTCAGTCATCAATCCAACCTGTTCACACTCACTACCCTCCGGTTTTTTTACGTTTTTCCAATTCGACTTATCGAGCTTAATTATACTTACATTTGGATTGAACTTTAGGAAAATTATAATGTAATAATCCTTCAAAATCTGAGGCTAGTAAATAAAGTGTTGGGATGCTTGGGCGGCTTTTTTTTTTTTTTTTTTCCTTCCATAACTTATCGACAATGAGACCTTCCACCACTATACTCCCCCCTAATTGGCATACATCAAGTGGAGCACACAGGGGACTTGAATGGTTATCTCTCATGGAAACTATGATAGCTAGGTATCTCTTAGCTGAAGGTTTTCCCTCTGAAGATTTGTTAATATGCAGTTGTAGCATCAGGTATCAGGTCCTTGGGTCTGAACTATGAAACCCATGGATCAGATTCCCAATCCGATCTAATGCAGAAAGAGAACGTTGCTAGTGGTTTTGTTTGTTCTATATATGTACAGATGAAGGTAAACATTTTGGGAGAAACTTCTTCTGTCTATTTGTGGGATCCTACTGTTAATAAAGCTTTGTAATTGGTTCACGTCTCCGTATCCTAACCAACAAAGCGGTGGGCCACTTCATGATTATGACTAATGGCCCCAAGATTGTAGATCAGATATGCCTTTGACAATATTGCTGCCAGCAGCCTGCTTTTCAATGGTTTTTTCTTTTTTTTTTTCCACTATAGAGGTTCTCAACTCTTTAGGCTGGACTAATCCCTCCGGGCCTAGAGAAAAGGCGGATAAAACCCCTACGGCCCCCAGGTGATAGCATTAGTGGACTCAACCTTTGGTTCCTGAAGAGATGGGAACTGGTGATCGATACCAGGACCTTTAGCTCCGGAAGAGAGAGGAACAGTGGTTCTAACCACTCGGCCAACCCCTTGGGGTTAAAAGTTTAGCAATGGTTATTGAAAGTTTAGAGATGAGAGTCTCGGAGCAGTTCATTGAAAATGAAAGTTCTTTGATTGGTTTATGGTCGGATTAGGCCTCATTATGGGGTGATGGTACATTTCACATTGATGGGATCGTCTGGATCAGTTGCGGATATGAAGAAATCATCAATTCTATTAACCTTGGGCATGTTTCACAAATTACTACTGAATTCCTAGGAACTCATAAGAAAAGGCCTCTATCAAAGGTTTAATTAAAGAGAACAGGATCAAAGAGGTAATCTATTGATGTAACCTTCATCGTCTAGAAATGAATTTTATGAAATTAGGTAGTCCTACTTAGTTCGTAAAGAATCATGTGATGGGGACGAGGGACCATCAAATTCCTAGGATTTACTTTTTCTTTTGGCTGACTGGCTCAATGGCCAGGAGAGTGAACAGAAAACCACCTGCCACGGATTGATCCCTGACAGGGTGTATGGGAGCACAGAAAACCACCTGCCACGGATTGATCCCTGGCAGGGTGTATGGGAGCGGGAGTTGCTATCTACACCGACTCCTTGTAATTCCCTCTTAAGACTTATTTTATAGAGAGAAGTGTGTGCAACTATTCCGATCGAAGATGTTAAACAATACAATTGTCTGAAATTGATCTTTGTTTATGATCTTTTTTTTTTTTTTTTAAGCACTTTGAATACACTCATTTCTTTTTTATAATATCTTGGGATTTTAGGAGAAGTTAGATGAACAAGCACTTATATATCTCCATTTTTAACCTTTCAATCTTCACCCGTACAAGCCCCCTTTTCTAAAATTAAAAAGCAAATATATAAATGAAAGCTGAAAATAAAACTCATTACAATGGCAAATATGTCCAACTAAGATAGTTTGTATCAAGAAACAGGCCAATGCCAATAGGCTTGGAAGCTATATTCAATTTTATCCGTCCTATAATTCCATCTTATCCACCATCAACAAAGGATGACAAGAAAAGAAAGAAAGAAAACAAAATTTGGGCATTTTAATTTCTTGCTATCGTTGGATTTTCAGAGATATTGGGCAGTCTCTATGCATGGAACGGCCCGGCCTACATGCCCCCACCTAGCTTGTCCAATGATCAACCTAAACCTTTTAACCTTTACACCCATG
The DNA here is from genome assembly GCA_028538565.1 of Umbellularia californica. Lineage (NCBI taxonomy): Eukaryota > Viridiplantae > Streptophyta > Magnoliopsida > Laurales > Lauraceae > Umbellularia > Umbellularia californica. The sequence goes on from JAPQWN010000006.1 coordinate 21,246,252, forward strand.
AATCAACACTCCTTTGTGTTTTGTGGGACCTAATTGAATTGATTGTAAAAATAGACATTCACCTGGGATTCATGTAATAGCTAGAATTTTGACAACATCTAGGCTCTCAAAGCACTATTCCCATTATGATGAAAACAGTGGTGATGGTATCTGCTTATATTTCAGACATGTAATTAGCATTTAGAACATAGCTATACGATATGTATATTAAAACAGCTGATGGTATTTTTTCAGAGTAGTTGATGGTATTTGCAGACCGTATTAATTTTATGAAAACAATTGGTGCTATTATTATATGATCATGCGGTTGCTGGATCATGGATTGCTGAATCGGCTGCCACTCTAGAGAGAGAAAGTGCATGGAGTCATACCATTAAAATATATAAGGGAGTGTGCATTCCACACGACTGCCAACCTCCCCCATTATCTATAATAACTAATAAGGGCACTCTCCCTTTTATCTTACTTAACTATACCGGGAGAGGGAGATTTTGATTTTCTTACAGAGATGTTAATGCCACAACCCAATCTTCTATGTGCACATTCCATTTTTTATGATAAATATGTTTCTGTATAAAATTACCTGAAAGGACATTTATTAAAAGTCTCTCCTTTTCTAACTTCTTTCTACACTCACCTACTCCCACGTAAAACACCGCTTAGCCCAACCACCGCCGTACCCTCCAGCAGCACCGTCGAAGGGGGAGAGGGAGAGAGGGTGGCGAATGAAGGGCAGGGAGAGGGAAAGAGAGGGAGGGAGGGAGGGAGGGGGAGAGGGCGGTGGGCAGGAAGAGGTAGAGAGGGCGGCGGGTAGGGTTGCGAGCCGAGGGCGGTGGAGAGAGAGAGAGAGAGAGAGAGAGAGAGAGAGAGAGAGAGAGTAGATGGCGGGCAGAGGGTGGCAGGACCTCCAGCTCTCTCCCTAGCTCTCTCTGGTTTATTGATGAGCCAGGACCTCCAGCTCATTACTTAACTTTCCTAACCACTCGAACAATTTAAGTGTGGGTAACATGTAAATCTTCATACTTGCGTGCAACCAAATTCCCATTTGGTTATTACCGTTCACTTTGATGACAGAAGTGATTGTGAAACAGAGAAGCAAATTTCTTTATTGGGTCCCATCGACTATTTAAGTAGGTAAGCTGCTTAGAACTTTTTGATTGTGTACATTTACCAAAAAAGAAAAAAAAAATTCTTGATTGTGCGTGTAAGGCCCTTTTTCATAAGGACGTTCTATTGGTACACAACAAATCTCCCTTCCCACACACAGATTAAAAAAAAAAAAAAAAAAAACCCAATGAAATTACATTTTTGCCCACCCCCTCCTTTCTCTCCCCACACCTTCCCTCTACCTCCAGTGTTGGCTTGGACCGGCAGCAACCACTGGCTCTTGCAGGCCTAGCAGCGGATCCGTCTCCTCCCCTTTTCTCTCTCCCTCCCCTCCCTTCCCTTCATTCCCTCCCTCCCCAGCTCTCTCCCCCATTGTTTTCTCTCTCCCTTCTCCCTTTCTTTCCCTTCCCATCTCCGCCTCCGACCTGGACCTACAGCGGCCACTGGATCCGACCATGGCAGCCAAGGAAAGGAAAGGAGAGAGACAGAGAGATGGGGCTGCCCGATCTACTGCCGGCCAAGGAAAGGAAGGGAGAGGGGAGGAGATGGGGAGGGAGAGACAGGGAGTGCAAGGAGAGAAAACAATAGGGGAGGGAGGGAGGGGAGGGACGTGGCCATCGCGGGTCCAAGACAAAGCTAGTGGCCACCATCAGTCCAGGCCGAAGGCGGAGATGGGGAGGGGGAGTGAGGGAATGGAGGGGAGGAGAGGGATTCGCCACCGTCTCGGGCCAGAGCCGCTAGCCACCGCCTGCCCAAGCCTGCGCCGGAGGTGAAGGGAAGGTGGGGGAAGAGGAAGGAGGGTGGGCAAAAATGTAACTTCATAATTTTATATTTATTTTTAAATGTGTGTGTGGGAAGGGAGATTTCTTGTGTGCCGGTAGCATTTATCTTTTATATTCTTCATTTGACATATTTACCCTTTATCCTTGACACTACTACACTTGAAGATTTTAGAACACTTTTGTTTGATCTAAATTAATTTGTATTTCTAGATTTTGACTTAGAAATTAGTTTGGACTCGGAGATTTTATGAGGGCTTTTCCTTATTTTCAAGGTTGATTTTGCCGAGTTTAGAACGTTTTGATTGATTTAAGTCAATCGTCATTCGTGATTTAAAATATAGTTTTTTTTGGAATTTCCAATTTAATTGCATTCGGTATGTGTTTTGAGAGTTCAAATCCTTCAAAGGTGGGACTCACAAATTTTTTAATTAGTACCACGAGTCAATCATTGGCTGCCTACTGACCCACAGTGATTTATCAAAGGAAATTTGCTCTTATGAAAATCATGCCACGATCAAATTGATGAGACAAGAAACACAAGTTGAGGAGGGCAAAGTTTAAAGGGTAAGATTTAATTGCATTCCATATATGGAGACAAGCAAAATTCGGATATACCCGAACATAGTAGGGACTAGGTTTTGATGATGATGATGTGGGAGAGAAGAAAATCCCTCATAAAATCTTAAAATCTAAACTAATTTCTAAATCAAAATTAAGAAATATCAATTAATTTAAGTCAATTAAAAAATCCTAAAACCTACAATTAGATGAGGGTAAGGAGGAAAAATGCATAAATGAATTCTTGACATTAAAGGTAAAGGGAAATTCTCAAATAAGGCCTTGGAAATACAACTATAAGACCACCAGTGAAAAAAATGAAGAAAATATAGAGGAAGTGAAAGGGGAGTTTTATTTCATTGAAAGTTATTTTGGGTAGTTTAAAAGAATTGAAGAAAAAAGTAGCCACAAAAAAATAACTTTTAAATGGATGAATGTCCTTAATTGAAAACTTCATGGAAAACTTAGGGACTAATTTGAAAAGTTCTAAAACTTGTGTCCTATTTTGAAATAAGGAAAAAACTTAAGGACTTATTTGAAATTTTCCCTAAAGGTAAATGATAATTTTATCAAATTAGTGCAAGGGGGTCCCACTTTGGTGGACAATTCAGATTCAAAATACTACATATATCTTCATGTGGAGTCCTATGGGTGAAAAACTAAATGAATAATTTAATATGAATGTTTTCAGAATAAACTGGAATAAAATATAATAAACCCCAAGCTAATCAAGCACCTACTTTTTTAGACAGGTAGATTATATGGTAATCTACTAAACAATATGGTAAAAAGTTTAGTAACAATGTAAGATATTATTTCAAAGAGCCACTAACTCAAGCATGGCCTGTTAAGGGGCTTGAACTAGCTTTTGGGATGGAGGGGAAACTGGTGGAATGGACAGTTCAGTAGTCCACGGTCCAAATTAACCCAATTCAATCATGATGTAACAATGACAATAAAGAAAGATTCAAATTTTAAAAGTAATTAACAGTGGGCGCAACCGGTTCCAGCGCTGGGCTCTAAGCAGTTTTGACCCGGTTTTCTACTGCACCCTAATTTTTATCTAAGTAGACAGACCGGTGAAAGTACTGGATCCTGTCGAACCCAACAAGGGAAGGTCCGGTCCAGTTCATAAAACACTGTCCAAGGATTAGGCCGGTTTTACCTCTGTAGTAATATTTGCACCAACCATATCCTGAAGGTTTCAACACATTCCACACACCCAGTGTTTTGGTTTCATTCCAAGTGGGAATTCCCATTTTGAACCAAAATAGTAAATAGGCTCTTTGGACCCTAAGACCCAAAATGAGGGAAATGCCAAGATCCGACAATAAATAGGCCAGAGCACTACTTCAGCCGAGGCCAAGACCAGGTCCACAGATAATTCTGAAGAGTGAAGAAAACAATAAAATGATATCATAACTAGACAGCAGTTGGAATGGTCCTCAGATTGTTATCTGCAAAACAGCAAACATAGGCAACAAGGGAGGAGATGGAAAACAGCAAACATAGGCAACAAGGGAGGAGATGCAAAACAGCAAACATAAGCAACAAGGGAGGAGATACCACCAATGCAACTATAGGCCTGAATATGGATAGCAACAGCAAAACAAACAAAAGAGATCCCACCCTCCCCAAGGCCCCAGATGAAGCAGGTTAAATTAATGGGAAAGGATTCAATGCTGGATGGGACTTTCCATGATTCCAAATTGTGTCGACTTACATGGGCCCATCAGTTTTTATCCAATCCAATTACAGCACACTTGTCCCCTTATGAACATGTGCCGCCTAAGAAATCACTCCGATTGGATCGATAAGCGCGATGAATATGTCGATGCATGCAAAGCAAAATTAACTATGAAGCTACACTCTTCACTTTCAATGAAATCCAGCAGTGAATATGTCTCTGACTTGAGTGAAATCTGAAGTAAATACATGTTCACAGTAGGGCATATGATATGAATGGATCAGATCAAGCTAAGTTGAAACCTAACATGGACACAATCACACAAGGTGAATTCCTGGATGTCATCAGCATGGGATCACTACAAAATCAATTAGATGTCATTGTGCATAACGATGTTCCCCACCACATGATTGGACAATGCATACAATTCTGTCACAATCCTCTTACTTCTATAGAGCATCTGAGACGGCCAACTAAGGTGGAATAGTGGAACAACCAAGGCTGTCCTTACTAGCCTCCAACACAAAAGGACAGAAATGGATATGCTCACAAAAAAGGCTTTCCTCAGAATAACTTATAAATACTTCTTGGGTCACCTGAAAGTTGTATCTGGCTTGTAAAGCAATGGAGCTAATCGGGTTACAGATGCTAGTGCTCCTTGCCCTAGTGCTCTTTCTTTCAGTTTTCATATGCCTACGCTCATGGGCATCATCAAGAACTTCGACAAACATTCCAGGTAGCATGGGCTGGCCTATAATAGGGGAGAGCTTCGATCTCATTTCTGCATTTTCAAATCCATCTGGTGTTTTCAGCTTCATGAATAAGAGACAGTTGAGGTAACAAAAACACAACAGAAACTGCTAGTACTAAAACCAACTGAAAATGATTCTGTACAGGTAAGAAAATCTACACTTTGGATCCCATGCCATCCACACGCAGCAGGGAATCCAAACATCCCCATAAATTGCAACAAGGTCAAAAATCACTCAGCAGTAAAATTCACTGTTGGATTAAAGCCATCCTAGGATGCAGATCTTATTAATTTAAACTGGGATGAAGTTGATCACTATATTCCATCAGTGATCTATCTTCATTAAGGGGGAATGTATTGTTTCTTACAGTTTACCTAGAAGAGAAGTAAAGCAAATGGTCTAAATTTAGCTGACTAGTATGAAAAAATTACAGTACTGGTACCTATGTGTAAAATTGTATGTGGGTCTTTTTTTAACCTCGTGATCAATTGTTCTCTTCATGGGTTTTTATCAGGTATGGGAAGGTGTTCAAAACTAGTGTGTTAGGGAGATTTACAGTATTCATGACAGGGAGAGTGGCCAGTAAGATCCTTCTCTCCGGAAAGGATGGGATGGTGAGCTTGAACCTATTCTACACAGGGCAGCAAGTACTGGGCCCAACTAGCTTACTTCAGACTACTGGAGAAGAACACAAGCGGCTTCGACGTCTGATCGGTGAGCCACTATCAGTTGATGGGCTGAAAAAATACTTTCAATTTATCAATGATCAGGCGATTGAGACATTGGAGCAGTGGTCAGGAAGAAGAGTCCTCGTACTTGAGGAGGCTTCTACTGTAAGTAGATATATGATTGATTAAAGCTTTGAGCTTCTTGCCTGTCCTGACTCTTGATAGACAAGTCTGAATCATTTTCTTGTGCAGTTCACCCTCAAAGTGATTGGCAACATGATAATGAGCTTAGAACCATCTGGTGAGGATCAAGAGAAGTTCCGGGCCAACTTTAAACTCATATCTTCATCTTTCGCATCCTTGCCTTTCAAATTCCCGGGATTTGCTTTCCACAGAGGCATCAAGGTAATGGACTCAGATATTCATGAAAACACTACAGCCTGTTCCATTAAAACAAACATCTTCCCTTTCAAAATCCTTGGATTTTCTGTCCACAACAGCACCAAGGAAATAAATAATGGTCATGAAAACAAAGCTGCTAGTTGCATAGAAACTTTGACTAGGGCCTGGACCGAGACCTGGACATATTTCCAGATCACAAAAATCCAACACGCTCATATAAACATTGAAGGGGCTACTCTCCTAAGTTCAAGCTTAGGATAAGGTAAGCTCAAGTGTGTGGTGGGGCCCATTTGGGGACTCACATGGGGATCGGGATGGAGGGGATTTCAAAGACTACCTAGGATCCTTCACTCTGCAAAAATATCAATCTCAACCGTGATTTCTATCATTTCCATATAAGTCCAAAAGTTTAATACTCAATAGTCCATTCAGATCGATACATAGTCGATCCAACGGTCGAGTAAATTTGAATCTGGTAGAAAGTTGGTAGGCATGTGTAATTTAGAGGGGTCATGTATTTGGTCCGTTTGGATGGACCAAAGGTGGGGCCCTACAAGCAAGAGCTTACGAAATTTTCTCCTAAACTTGAGCTTAGGAGAGCCTTGCTCAACATTAAAATTGTAGATTTTATTATAAAGATATGTTTCAACAATAACAGATATGCTTTTGTACAATACATGGTACTAAAATACAAGAACAGTTAACTAGGTTTCCCCATTTACGATCCCATGTGTTTCCCACATATCTGAGACAGATAAGAGTATTGGGCATTGAAATTAGAAAAGGGAGCATCCTTTTCATACAGATCATCATCATCAGAGCATCTTTATATTTATGAACTTTTTTCTTTTTTTTTTTGGGAGAGGGAGATAGATAGGCAGACAGAAGTACATATATTACACGAGAGAGAGAGAGAGAGAGAGAGAGAGGCCTTTTCCCCATCTCCTACTTTGAGGAGTACTACATTTTGCCTCATCACTATTTAAGAATGCGTTCTTTGTCCCCACAATCCAACATCAATTCGGACTGCTTCATCACAAATCCTAATTGGTCCACCCCATTTAATTCCTTGTACTTCCAACACTTCAATTATTCATGTTAAGTGCTGTTTATAGTTCTTGCATGCTGAATCCATTTCATATCATTCCTTGATGTTATTCTTTCTTGTATTGGAGCTTCCCACTGGTGTCATGTACTGATTCTAAACTCTTGCTCCATTACTCTGCATTTCCATCTAAGAAAAACATATCTCCACAGCATGTACTTTTTCCTTCTATAATTTATTAATTATTGCCGACCATTCAAATCCATGACAATGCGGGTCCATCTGCTTCATTGTAGAAATGCCTCTTTAATCTGAGTGAAACCATTAAACTACTTGTAATTTGATAATAATATGACTAAAACCAAAACATCTGAATGTTCATACACAGTTAAAGCACAAATGTCAGAACATGTCACAAGAAGCATTCAGATACTAGCGTTTCATTTGAGAGAGACAACATTCTTTAAGATAAATCACATGAGATCTCAAGTTGGAACAGAGACTCATTCAGCCTCCGAGATATTTCAAGGAGACGAAACCAAATAACGACATTTCATTGTACTCCTGTGCGAACTCTTAAGGAAGAACTACGAACTTCTCCTCCAATATGCACATCCTTGTTCATGAGAAGCACTGTACAATTCCACCAATTTTTACCCACCCCATGAAGCCATCCAGACACAACCAGATTGGAACAGAATTATATGGGTTTCTTGCAATAGATGGGCCACCTAAACAGACATAGCAGGACAATCTTAATGATTTAAAAGACAAGATGGACCTTCAAAGCAGAATGTTTATCCTCACATTTAAAACAAAACTGGAAACTAGCTATTTTAAAATTTATTTTCACCTGACATTGATATGATCGTTGCTTCCAACAAAATGATATCTAAACTTTCACATCTTGACTTGAACAGGCAAGGGATCGGATGTATGCCATGTTAGACTCAATCATTTCGAAAAGGAGAAATCATGAGGACTTCAAATTTGATTTCCTGCAGTCGCTACTAAAGAAACATAGCAAAGAAACTGAAGTAGAAGACGACGAGGATAAACTCACTGATTCACAGCTCAAGGACAATATATTAACTCTGCTGGTTGCAGGCCATGATACCACGACTGCAGCGCTTACATGGCTCATCAAGTTCCTGGAAGAAAATCCCACTGTTTTGGAAAATCTCAGGGTAAAATACACTAGGTAGCTTGTGACTCATTTTCAGATTCATCAGTTGCCTGCACAGGTATCTAAAATAGATTTACAGGTTGAACACAGGGGAATCCAAGAAAGTAAAAATGGTGAAATGAATCTCACATGGTCTGACATCAGTAACATGCCTTACACTGGTAAAGTGAGTATGCAAACTATTTACTCATTACTAGATTTTAATTGTCAAAAGATCATGGTTTCTGAATTGCTCCTGTAAAGCACAGGTGATCAATGAAACACTTCGGAGAGCCACAATCCTACCTTGGTTCTCAAGAAAAGCTGCTCAAGATTTTGAAATTGATGGTTTGAACTACAACTCAAGAGTATAATGATTCCCACTACAGCTGCTGTTTTTTTTCTTTTTTGTAACTAATGGAAACCATTATTGTTCATAGGATGCAATATTAAAAAGGGCTGGTCTGTAAACTTGGATGTGGTTTCCATCCATAATGATCCAGATGTCTTTGGTGACCCAGAAAAGTTTGACCCATCCAGATTTGAAGTAAGTGCAATCCTCTCTGTCTCTCTCTCTGCTGCTGCTGCTGCTTCTTCTCACTGTGAATATCTTCTCCTGTTAATATGATACTGCTAATAACTCCTTGTTTCACTGTAGAAACCCCTCAAACCTTTCAGCTTCCTCGGATTTGGTAGTGGGCAGCGGATGTGCCCAGGAATCAACCTGGCTAAACTCGAAATATCTGTTTTCATACACCACCTTGTCTGCAGATACAAGTAAGAAAAATAATCAAATTAATAGATACGAAAACTGAACTCCATTAATATTAGAAGAGATTCTCAATCATGAAATGTTGCCTTAATTGCAGGTGGAAGACGCTGGAGAAAGACGATTCTGTCCAACCAACACTTGTTCGGATGCCCAAGAATAAATATCCAATTGTGGTCGAACCATTGTAACTTTTTTGTCTAGCAGAAATGTCGTAAGAAAAGAACACAATAATTTTGCAAAATAAGCGAAGACTAAGCAAATGGTTTGTCACCATCGTGTTAAACATCAAATATCCAATGTTCAGTTTACATAAACAACAGAAGAATACTAGCTCAAAGAAACAAAGAAATGTATTAGCTATGCTGAATACAAGTACAGTTTTCCTGCCCAATATCTGCTGCAATACAGGGAGCTTGAATCTTTCCATCCTGGAACCAGCTTGAACGCTTCTGAATCAGTTCGTTCATGAAATAATCAAGCTTCTCAACTGTAACGTTAGGCATCACCACAACATGAGCAATGTTCCCCTGGCAGGCAAGTTGCCACCGGCGGATAAATTCCTCATCTCGTGGACGCTCAAACACAACGGTGCTACTAAGCTCATTAAGCATGGCACCAATTCCTTCAGCTTGGAGGCGATCCTTCAAGTAATGGGCATTGTGAAGGCACTTCTGGACTTCTTTCTGGAACCCACTGTAGCCTTTTCGGTTAAGTGTGTACCAGAGGAAGATCGGAGCATGGCCATTTCGGCTGCCCATGATGGTAGCATCCCTAGAAGCCAGATACTCAACGTTCCTTGAGAGGGAATTTATGTGCTCCAATCTTGTTATCTGCACGCCACAAGGCATAGGGCATCCCACAAACTTGTGACCAGAAACACTCACACTTCCAATTGGCTTTTTAAATGTGACCTTTGGTGCCTGTTAAGAACCAAGAACAATAAGCCCAACCAGTGGAGATAGGATTAAAAAAAAAATGAATTAAGTGTGAAATACTAATAAATTTCATGAGGATAAAAAGAAATAGTAAACGAAGTAAAGTTGAAAGTAAAAAACATAAGTACTGCTTAAAAGACTAGTATTGCTTTAAAAACTAAGAGATAGACATACCCGTTTCACAAAAGGCATCATAAGGCCAAACAGAGCACCATCACAGTGAATGTAAAATTGGTCATGTTTATATCCAATTTCTTCAAGGGTTTTTATAACCAGATCAAGATCATCAACAGCCCCCTTAACCGTTGTTCCTGAAAATTTTGAAGGTATATATATAGTAAGCATTGCGTCCATGGACAGAAACAAAGGAAGGAATGAGTAAAATGAAGGCGGCAGACCAATGTTAACATTGACAATCGCTGGTTTGTCTCTATTCTGAAGGAGTTTGGTTCTGAAATCCATACAATCAATCTCACCAGAAATCAGAGTATCAACCTTTACACATTCCATTCGGTACATCCGTGCTGCTTTAAACACAGAGTAATGGGACTCTCGTGAGGCATACAAAATACCATCTGGAAATACTTCCCTCCTACACAATCAAACAGCCAACAATATAAACGGTGTCATACATAGATTGCAGTTAATTCCAGAAGGATCTTAAAATACTCTTTATAGATAATCTTTCTAGTCACTATAAGTGATACATTATCTTTTTTTGAATGAAATAAGTGATACATTATCATTAAAGAACCAACAAGCCTCATTCTTTAAAAAGAACAACAGACCAGGAAAAAAAAAAAAAAGATATCAAGGATAATGTGCTAGAGGTTACTGACCCAACAAGGATACCATGCAGATTGCCTTCTGTACCGCAATTTGTTATGTATCCCCAGTATTCATTCTTCTCTAGTTCCCAGAGGTGTGCAAACCAGTCTAGCACCCCTACCTCAAACTGTCTAGAATGTACTCCATAGTTGCTTTCAATGAATGGGTCACCAAGGTTGTTGATTGAGAAATGTTGCAGCTGTGCCAGAGCACCATAATCGAAGTCCAGATTATAAGGGTAACCTGTAACAGATGACTTCCATAATATAAAAAATGTAAATGCAAATGCGAAAGGCATCTTCAATCAAATAATTGTATCTCTAACAGATTATACAAGTATATCTCATGCATGATATAAACTGCAGCATTCTTTTGGAAACCGAAATTGTATCACAAATCATGCAGCCGACCCCAATAGTGTCGGAACTTGGCCTGAAGATGATGATAGTGAAAATAAAAATCCAAATAATCAACCTTACATGGTTGGAATGTCTCCTAAAGTTAATGAAGTGCTTATGATGGAAAAAAAGAAAAAACAAAAAACAAATAAAAATAAATAAATGCAGGACAAAATCCCATACACGGTTGGAAGCTCAACTCACGTGTCCATTCCTAATTCATTTCAAAAACTAAATAGTAGCAGTTTTTAAGAAGTTTTGTTAATTACTATACGAAATTTTAAAAATAGAAATTCTAACAAAAAAGAATAATAGGATTAACAGCTCAGTCATGAAAATTCCCTCTTAAATGAATTGACTGAATTGTAAGATTCACTAGAACAAGTATAAGTCGTAACTTTCATACTTCAATCCTAAAATTCAGTTGTAAATGAGATTTCTAGTATAGATACGGATATTTTTCTTTAAAATTCAATGCAAATTGTAGAATTATGACAACAATGTGTACAACGATCAAACCACACCTTTTTATTTAGTTATATAAAATCACAGTAATTTAAATAGCCTTTTGTCTTTCTCATCAAATTTAAGTGTAGAAAATTTTAAAACCTCTTTTTTTTTCTACCATCTGTCCATAGCTTTAGATAGGAAAATCCTTATGTTCGATAGTAGATGCCTTTATCTCTATTTTTGTAAGGCCCCGTCCCGAGTTAATCAAGATTAACTCTAGTTAATTGGAATTAATGCTAATTAATCGTATTTAATTAGACAAATAATAGTTGACGACTAAACTCAATGAGAATAGTCACAAATGAATGTAATGAACTGATAATGAGAAGATTAAATGAATTGAATGGATTTTGAACTCAGATTAAGAGATTAAGTGAATTGATTGGGCTTAAGGCTAATTAAATGTGGTTAATTGAACTAATAAGAGTTTATGACCAAATGATATGGAAGTAGCCTCAAATGAGTGAATTAGCCTTAATGGAATAGTAAGGAAGGGAATTGCATGGTTTAAATGAGGTTTTAGAGTTAAACATTGAAACAAAGGGCTTTTATGTAAATACGAATTTTCGTGTATTCCGTCGAATACGGAAACTCTTGATACCAACGCGTATATCTCGACGAGTACGTCGACTTTCGTAATAGGTTCGAAGTCGTTTGACGAGAATCCGGTCAAACGACCCTTCATTTGAATTGAATTGTAATTTAGTGAGATGGCTGGGCTTAAATGCAATTAGCTAGCTTATATAAGCTAAAGTAGCCCCAATGAGATCATTCATCTCATTTTCAAATCCTTCCAAACCCTAGGCAGCCACTTTCTCTTCCTTCTCTATTCTTTCCTTCCAATCTCACTATATCAAGCATCAAACAAGGAGTTTGCAAGTGTTTTCAAGGAGTTTTCATCCTCCTCTTCATCTTCCCCAACTTTGTTTTCAATTTGTGGAAGTGTGAAGTTTGGACTCGAGGTCTTTTTCTTGGAATCAAGCTCTAGAAAGAGGTTTTCATCCGTTAATCTTCACTAGAGGCAAGTACATATTTATTCTTATGAATTGTAATGTTTTAGAGAGTTTGGAGTTCATTTGGCTCATTTTTGGGATTTTTGCTTCGGAAAATATGAAGCTCATAACTGAACTTCTGTGGAAGTGTCGGTCGACCGGCATCGACCGACGGGTGAACCGACAGCTCTGAGAGCTGTATCAGAGAGTTTTCAGCTCTCTGGAATTCTGACCGACGTTGGGTCGGTCAACCGACATAGTAGTGTCGGTCGACCGACAGGTCAACCGACAAGTTAACCGACAGATGTGGAATCTGTTTAAGTGAATTCCAGCTCTCTGGAATTCGAACCGACGAGATGTCGGTCAACCGAGATGACGTCGTCAGTCAGCAGACACCTGACCGAGACCGGACCGACAAACATGTCAGAAAATGGATTGAAAATCCAGCTTCTGGAATTCGAACCGACGATGTGTCGGTTAACCGATGTAGTATTGTCGGTCAGCCGACAGGCCAACTGACAGCTGAGCCGACAGCTCAGAGAGAATCTTGTTAATGTCTAAGCCTCCATAAGTGTTAGCTAAGGTCGTCCTAATGTACAAATCAAATGCATAATGTGATATTCATCGAAAATAACACGTACATTGCATAATGAATGCTTCACTCATTTGTTTGGCTTAGAAGCATGAATAGGATGGAGTAAAAAGGAATAGAATTCTTGAAGTAACACAGAGTTGAATTTCACCGACATAATGCACGAATCGAATTGATGTAATGAAATGAATAGTCACTAAAGGTAACAGTAAAGTGAATAAATGAATAATTCTTACTGCAGTAGAGGTTGGGGCGTTCCGAAGCCTCGTGGAATGCTAGTGCTCTCTGATCAAAACACTGGTAAATTTCCACCATATATGATAAGTCATGTAATGGAAACTGAAACAATCTTGAAGCGTAGGCCATGAATGGTTTGCCCTTCAACCTTGTGCTTAATTAAATTGATTAAAGGAAAATGAAACAATCTTGAAGCCTAGGCCATGAATGGTTTGCCCTTCCGCCTTGTGCTTAAGTAAATTGACTGAAATTAACTGTGCATAATTGACTGGTACTTGTGTTTACAATTATATTGGACTACTTTCGTTGGAAGACACGAAATGAAAAGAAATAAATTGAAATAGATGTTCATTATTGAATTGAGCTAGGTTATATAGAATTGTTAAATTCTTGTATAGAATTGATAGCTAGCATGGAAAATCATGAAAATGCATGTCTTGTTGAACCGTCGTGTTCATGTCTTATTGATGATGTCACAAGCCCAAATGCCCGTGCCGGTCTTGCAGAGGCTGCGCAGGTTGCGGATGAGGCCCATCCGATACCTCCAGGAGGTTTAGCGGAGTGGGCGTAGTTCGGAGGACGATTAAACTTGAATCCTTTTGATAAATACTTTTGGGTAATTCTTTTGAGATGTACATAGTAATCCCTGCATTGTATTAAATATGCAGTGGTCGTCATGATGAGAGATCGAATGTATGAATCAGACTGTAATTTCTTGATTTGTATGTTTAGTCAATGTATATATATATATATATATATATATATATATATATTCCGCAATTTGTACATTGGCAGGTTTTGTAGTTTATATCACTTGTGAGTCTTGTCTTAACTTCGGTTAATTCAGGATTTACGGGAGTAAGTATGATCTCGCAACTCGGAGTTGTCCGTAGTAATTAGATCTCGGGCCCGGGTCGTGACAATTTTTCCCGCTTTTTTTTTATTTCAGCATTTTCTATTATTTAAACAATTATATTTTATTTATTGCTTTTGAAATTCATTAATAGATTTATGAGATCTTTAATATTTTTTTTTTCTTTTGATGAGTCGTTTTAATAACTTTGTTCTCTCTCTTTTTCTTTATATATTATTTTATTTTTCTACCCAATCTTCACCTTCGGAACTATTTTTTAGTGTTTGAAACCAAACTTATAAGAATTTTGTCTAAGAAGTTTGAAAAGAAAATAGAATTTCTACTTTTCTGTAATAAAAATTTGTATCTGATTTGTCATTTCTTTTTTTTTTTACATTTATTTATGCGTTTTTTTTTTTTTTTTGTTTGACCCAGGCATTGCATGGGCTTCGATGCTAGTAACTTTAGATAGATGAGGAATACCATGAGGAAGGCAAAACACAGACTCCAACCTTCATCATGAAGAACTAAGCGATTTCTTCACATCACTTACAAAGGGAACACCAACATCTTATACATTTGTGTTTGCCAACATGGAATTGACTACACAAATTTTTTTTCCCTGTAAAAGCAAACCACAATTTTCTCTGCTCCCGGCAGAGGAAAATCCAAAAAGAGCCTAAAATAAGAAAAACAGAGTAGAAAACTGAAATTGCCGCAAAGATCAAATAAACAACAAGCCAAGAACACAAGGACAGCAGCACCGGTTGATGGATTTGAATGTGGAGACTCTAATACGCAGCCGAAGATCTATGTTCGTTCCGATGATTGGGAAGCTTCCTGGATCTATTCACCTCTTGTCTTTCGTACGAGATGGAATAATTACCAATGATAGGGCTCCCTTATCTTATTATCCACTAATTCTATCGAGAGTCTTATTTGTGGGGACCACTAATAGTATTCGGACTCTTATTTATGGAGACAGATCAAGTCTTACATTAAGTGTGATTAAGTCTTATATTAAGTGGGATTGTATTCTCTATTAGCATCAGCCCTCCTTGATATGATCTGACATACTGACCACATGAGGAGTTCTGGGAAGTCTAAGAAATGCATTTATAAGAGCGGCTAAAATCAAAGAAATAAAGGTAAATATCCATAAATGGCTATCAAATAATCTCTCCTTCAATAGATAACAAATTATGGGAGATCAATTGGAAAATGAATTAAGGGGAGATTGGAAACCCATTTTCCTTTAAAGGGACATTATTTGATAGCCATCCTTCAATTTCTGGCCAATTTCAGATATCTAATCGACATCACCATCATCATCAAAGCCTTAGGCCTGCCAGTTTGTACTCGAATACATTGGAATCGAATACATAGGGTGGATTTAATAAAAATGAACATTAAAAGTGAATATCTTAAGATGAACATCAAATCACATTTTATTTTTTAGGAGAAGAGAAGAAAAAGAGGATGCCATTTGATTCTCACTTCTGATCTTCATGTCTAACCACCGACAAAAAGGCATAATTTGTTTCTACATTTCTTAGAATGTCTAGAATTCAGCTCACAAAACAAAAAGGGCCCAAAGCAAAATTCAACACAAAGTAACAAAAGAACAAGCAAGGGCAAAGAGGAGGATACCCAAATGGTGCTTGGTCCGTTCCATGAGCGATTTCCGGTACCTCGCCAAAACACTAGCCATATGTGCCTCCCTCTCTCCGGTGACTTCGTCATCCGCCTCCGGCTCCGTCACTGCGTGACACATCATATGCACATTCCTCCCAAGAACAATCTCCCTCTTCTCCTTCCTCCCACCTTCTCCACCTCCTCCTCCGCCGCCGCCGCCGTTCTCTGTCACCAACGACAGAGATTCCGATGACATCTCCTGCGGCAAAGGCAAAGACTCTACATTTCCATTCGAATCTCCATTGCAGAGCATTTGGAGACCCCCAGCCATGGATCTTACACACACACAACACACAAACGGTGCAAGATTCAAAGATTCAAATGGATGGGCTGATTCGAAATACTACGAGGAAATGCAGGTAGAAAGAAGGAAGGCAATTGGGGGAGAGATCTGATGTGGAAATGATGAAAGGGAGCGAGATAGGAGGGAATGTGTAGTAGATGATAGGGAGTGATAGCAGCAGTTGTTGCTATTTATGGAGGGAAAAGGATCATAAGATATGGAACGACAAGTGGCATAGTGGCCCCTCTGTAATGAAGATAGCTACCAATTATCCCAAAGAAACAGTTGTACGTGTTTGCTATTATTCATAAGGAGTTTTATTTATGAGAATTTTTAAGGCAGACAGCCCTTTACGGGCCTACTTAATGAAAATCTCAAAAGCTTTTGAAATAATAAGACTGGATATCCGTTTCTTCTTCATCATCATCATCATCAAAGTAGATGTCGGTGGGATTGGCTATATGAATTTTGTTTTTCCATTTTGATATATTTTATGTTTGCCTTGTGATAAAATTTTATGCGGGCTACCAACCTATCTAATGCAACCCATTGTATCTCTTATGAATTATCATTAGTGGAATGTCAAACTCCATTGTGGGGCCCATATAATAATAATTTGGATGTTGAGGATGAAATTGCTCCCGTCTAAAAATATACTAGCAAATTAGGCCTGCGCTTCCCTTTAGCTCGGGCCCAAAAATAAATATATATTTAATTTATATGTAACTGAGTTCTCATAAGATTTAGATGCAAGATAAGATTTTTATTGGTAAAAATCAACCATTGCTCCAGTGATAAAAGATACAGAATATTTCTTGAAGGAGAAAACTTTGTCAAAAAATAAAAGAAAACCTTAACCTCTTTGGATAGGCCTCTTATCGATCATAAATTCATAATTCGAATTAATTGTCAGAGAGTTTTCATCTGCTTTCATCCCTCACTGTAAGACCCCGCCCCGAGTTAATCAAGATTAACTCTAATTGAATTGCAATTAATGCTAATTAATCAAGTCTAATTAGACTAATGATGATTAATGACCCAACTCAATGAGATTAGTCCCAAATGGACTTAATGAAGTGGTACTGAAGAGATTAAGTGAATTGAGTGAGTTTTAAGTCTAAACTAAGAAAATAAGACCTTTTTCGTAAATACGTATTTATACGTATTTTGTCGAATACGGAAACTCTTGATACCAACACGCGTATCTCGACGAGTACGTCAATTTTTGTAATAAGCTCGAAGCCGTTTGACGAGAATCCGGTCAAATGACCATCCATTTGACTTAAATTGTAAATAACCTTGATTGGGTGGATTTCAATGCAAAGGGAGGGCTTATATAAAAGGAAATGAGTCCTCTGAGTCATTTCCACCCAAATCCGTTGAAGACAACCCTAGGCTCATCTTTTCATCTCCTTTTTCTTCTTCTTTCTCCGTTTCAACTCCGCCAAGCACAAGAGAGGGATTCTTGAAGTGATTTAGTGAAGAGAACTTCATCTTCTCCACCTCCTTCATCTTCTTCTTGGACTTTCTTGGGAGAGACATTCAAGTTGAGAAGTTTCCACTCAACCTAAGCTTAAGAAGAGGGTTTTCTTCATCAATCTTCATTAGAGGCAAGTATAATTACATATCTATGATTCTATGCTAGTTTATCAACTTTCTTGAGTTATAGTGAATGGGTTCTCAAACCCTTTGTTGTGGTAGAATGGGTTTTATTAGGGATTGAATGGGAATGGTGAATGATTACTCCACGAGTATGTTTTCTTGGATTTTATAGCTTGTTAGAGAGACTTGAGTTTGAGGAACTCAGTCTTTAGAAAATTGCTTCAGAAGTTCTGAAGGTCGAAAATGACATTCTGGACGAATTTCGGCTAGCCGTAAGGCTAACCGCGAAGCCAACCGTCAAATTCTGTGAAAATGGCGAGCTTCTGGAAAGCTAACCGCCAATTTTCGGTTAGCCGAAATTTGAATTTCGGCTAGCCGTGAAGTAACCGTGAGGTGACCGAAAAACCGAGACAGAAAATGTCAGCTTCTGGAAAGCTGACCGTGAGCTAACCGCGAAATGGCGGTTAGCCGAAATTGGAATTTCGGCTAGCCGCCAGCCACATTCCGGCTAGCCGCCGACTGCATTTCGGCTAGCCGCTGGTCAAGTTCCGGCTAACCGCCTGTGAACCTGATGCTGGCCAAATAATTATTGTAACTGAAAATTTGGCCAATCGATCGGACCTAACGGTCCGATCGATTGTGGGACTCAGTTTGAGTCCAGTGGATTTTGATATTATGGGTGGAAATTTTTTGGGGACTAAATGCACATATTAAATGAAAATGTGATGTCCATCGAAAATAACACGTGCATTTAGTAACTAATAATTACACCTATAAATTGTCTAAATTTGGGATAGAGACAAGTAGGACCGTGAATGATTGAAGATTCATCTAATTCCATTGAGTCTATAATGACTGCATACAATGAACCACTGAATACTGAATAAATGTAATGAACCATTGAATAATGAACAAAATGAGTAAATGCAATGAATAATGAATAATCCTGCTGCAGCAGATGATTGGGGTGTTCCGGAGCTCCGTGGTAATGCCAGTGATCTCTGATCAAGACACTGGTAGATCCCACATATAGACTGAAAAGTCAATGAAAAGCCATGTACAAGCCATGTAATGAAATATGTATTGAATGAAAAATGTATTGGACTGAAAAGTCCCAAAAGCCATCTAATAAATGCTCAATGTAATCCGAATAACATGAAATGAATTGACTAGTGCTTCCTTTGGAAGACACTGAATGGAATAACGATAATATTATTGTACTTGTAATCTAGTAATTGATTATCAATTGACTGCACTGTTCAAGATATTGCATTAACCTAGATTTAATTATCTAGAGTTGTTATATTGATAATGGACAAGTTTAGCATGTGTTATCATAAGTGTGTTTATACATTGTTGAACCGTCGTGTTCATAGTGTTATTGATGGCATTACAGGCCCAGTTGCCCATCCCGGCCTTGCAGAGGCTGCGCCGCGTGCGGAGGAGGCCCATCCGATACCTCCAGGAGGTTTAGCGGAGTGGGCATAGTTCGGAGGGCGATGGTTTTGGATACTTTGGATTATTTTGGGAATTGTTTTGGATAGATACTTTTGTATATCATTTTGAAATGTAATTAGACGTCCCCTGCATTGTATTGTGAATATGCAGTGGTGGACTTCATTGGATTATATTTTTGTATATGTGAACTTTACTAGTAATGTAAAGTCAATTATTGTCAATGTATATATATGTTTCCGCAAAAATGTACATTTGACAGGTATGCATGTTAGATCCCTTGTGAGTTTCGCCTTAACTTCGGTTAATTCGAGATTTACGGGAGTAAGTATGATGACATCGCGATCCGGGTTAGGCTCCGATTAGTCCGGCCTCGGGCCCGGGTCGTGACACTCACCCACCACTTACATAATTGGAATGTTGCTACCTACACATTGCATATACCACTCCATACACTGTATATATATTTTTTAAAATAATAAAATAAAGAAGTTCCTAAACTACCCCTTTCCCTCTCCTTCCGTTTCTCTCCCTCTCCTGCTCCGGCCACCTCCGCCGACCTTGCCGCCGACCCATGTCCCTCTCCTTCCCTCTCTCAGAAGCCCTGCTCCCACTTTCCCATCCTTCTCGGCTTGCCAGGAAATCCACTCTCTCCATAGTCCTACACAGATACCGTCCCAAAACCACCTTCCCACAACCCTCCAGACCCACTTCCCTTCTCCATCCATTCATGGATGAAATGGTTGCTCTCTTCGACAACCTAGTGAAGGGTCTGCCGATGGGTTTAACGGAAAACTTCTCTCCGACCTTCTTCTCGTCAGGAAATCCCTGTCTGGACTTCTTCCACATGGTGCCGAACACCCCGCCGGAGAGGGTGACATAGCTGCTCCGGCTTGCTTGGGAGCACAACCCTCTCACCACCCTCGAGCTCATCTGCCAGCTGAGAGGAGTGAGAGGCACTAGAAAGTCCGACAAGGAAGGTTTCTACACGGCGATTTTCTGGCTCCACCAAAACCATCCTAAAACCCTCACTTTGAATGTGAGGTGGTTTTCCGAATTCGGCTACATGAAGGACCTCCTCGATATCCTCTTCCGTCAACTAGCTGGCCCAGATGCCCGGAAAATCGGTGGGTGAGAGAGATATAGAAAGGGAGAGGGAGAGGGATCGGCGGCGGAGGTGGCCGGAGCAGGAGAGAGAAGGAAGGCGAGGTGTAGGGGTTGTTTAGGAATTATTTAATTTGCAGTGTATCGAGAGAGTTGCTTGCATTAGTAAGTAGCCACTTGATGTAGAAAAAGAATGTTTACATGTAAAGAGGTAATTGTCAATAGAGTGCATCCCTCCAATATTTCTCCCTTATTCCTAAAATCTCTCTCGAGTCCCTAAAATCTCTCCCTCAACTCAAAATCGGATTAAAATTAAAATCAAAGTTGATCTCTAATTTCGTAATCAAATAGAAAACTGAGTTCCAATTTTAAAATCAAAGCTATTAATGGGAAGTTTATGTTTTTCTATCTATCGAACATAAAGCAAAAAAAAAAGGAAATCCAAAGCTAAAATAATAATATTTGTATTTATTGATGAGATTTATGTTGAATGATATATACTTTTATTTTAAAAAGGCCACATGTGCTAGATCCTATTCTACTTACTTTATATATGAATTCAAATCAAAGTTCAGGTTTCTTTATTTCTTCAACATAAAATAAAACAAGAAATGCAAAGAGAAAAGGAAAGAAAATTAAAAAAACTAATTAATGGAAAAAGGCCTTAATCAAAGTAAAAAGACAGAGAAAGTAGAAACTACTTACCAAAAATCAAAGCTTTTGTTTCACCATTCATGTTTATCTATTCATTCAACATCAGACTAAAACATCAAAGTAAAATTATATAATAAAAAAAGACAATCAGTAATATCAATGAATCAACTCAAATAATAAACCCTTAATGATTGAAAAAAGCATGGATAACGTACCTATATATGAATGCAAATTATTTCACATGTTCTCTATTTATTTAAAATTAAAAAATTAGATCCAAGGAGAGAAGGAAACAAACAGAAAAAAAATAGAGTAAAGATAATAATTAATTGTAAAAAATCCAAATTGAATTGGTTGTTGATAATGTCAACTCACATGGGCATGTCTCACACGTGCTTGTATTATATGATTCCCGGAACCAAAAGCACGTTACATGGCATGAACGCAAAGTGACTAGGATGAAATGAAGTTTGGTCCATCCATTTGCCATACATGATGGGTGTGGCCCACCACCGTTAAACTAACTTGATAGAAGAAAGAAGGTAAATATATGAATGGTAAAAGCAAAACCGTGTAGATGAAAATTGTGGATTGAATATTTGGATGAAACTTATCTGCTGCATATATATATGTGGAGATAAAGAAGAGATTAGGTGGAAAAGGAAAGGAAGGAAATCAAAATTTCCAATTTTGCATTTTACCTCCAACTTCTCAATCAACTTTGAAATTAAACTCCAATTTTTTGAGAGAAGAAAAAACTCATAGGCTTGAGAGTTTGGATTTGAGGTGGATACATAGAAGAGTTCTTGGGAGTTTTGGTTTTAGGTGAATATGTAGGAGAGTTTGGCTTTGAGGTGGATAAACTTCAGAGTTTGGGTTTGAGTTGGATAAGTCACTTGAATTGATTTAATTGATAGAGATTATCTTTTGAAATTGATTTGCGATTCAATTTCTCAAATTGATTGATAGAGCTTATCTCTTGAAATTGATCTGAGAACCAATTTCTCAAATTGATTTGAGATTAGAGTCCAATTTTATAATCGATTGTGAAATCGGACTCCAATTTTGAAATTGATGCCTACGTCTTTAATATATATTAATTCTTAAGTTTTACTACCTTCAGAGTAGGCGTTAGTTACTGCAAGATTGAGCATATAGCTATAAATGTGATTAGCACATTTTTATATATTATTAATCTTATAATGGACAAAACTCCTATAAAGTGCAAATTTCCTGGAACAATTTTCTCTTGCACACCTTTACACGGTGCATTATGGTGTCATTCGTCAAACGGGATCCTGTGAAATTTAAGGGCATCCTAACTTTAGAGATAGTCATGATGCGTGCACCTGCTGGAGCAAATGCGCGTGAGAGAATTTCTTTATATTTTTAATAATAATTTACTTATATAAATGAGGATTTTACCGGAAAAGTCTCAAGATTTGGCTCACAAAGGGTCTCCGAATATTGCATAGCACAAACAGGGTCCGTCAGGAACTCTTCTGTTTTTTTCCTTAACGCCGAGGGAAGCAATGCCGTCGCTCTACGCAGTTTTCACAAAACACTCTTCTTCCTCTTTTTTTTTTTTTTTTCCTCTTCTCCCACCTATTTCTCTTTCTCCCCCACTCCATTTTCTCCCAATCATCTTAGGAAAAAAGTATCACGGTCTTTATAAAAAGATTACTATTGACCGACATACTATTTATTTATTTCTTTTTTCATATTCTCAAGATTTATCTTGAAAAGTGAAAGAGAGGGGAAAGAAAAAAAAATGGCAACATAACATATAGGGCTGCACATGGACGGTTTGGATCGGTTTAACACTAAAACCAACAACCAAACCGAACCTATCGGTTTTTTAATTAATCGATCCGATCCGACCGATGGAGAGGGCTTAAACCAAATCGAACCGAACCAAATGGTTTGATTCGGTCGGTTAAACCGTTGTTTTTTATTTATTTATTTTGAAAATCAAACATTGAAAACTTAAAAGTGATGATACCTCGATCTTTGCATTTATTCCAATATTTAGTGTAAATATAAAAATCCAACATTCCATACTAGACTAAACGCATATAAAAAATAATTTTACTCCAAAAAAAGAGTTTGGACTAAATGCAAGCGTAAAAAAATAAATAAATAAATAACCAGCTTGCAATGAAACATTCATTCCACATTATACCATTTAGAATTACAATAGAATAATAGTTCATGTTAAAAAAAGTCACACACAAACGGAATCTGTATCAGAACCCATTGTATTTTTCAAAAATGAAGGTTTCTTAACACATTAGTTAGGTGAGACCAAAACCAACTATCAAAATGCTATGCTCTACTCGCTTTTCTAGCAGTCTCAAGAGTGCAACCTTTTGATAAAAACTTCATTCAAACAAGGTAAAAATTATGATGGAAGAAAAACACCGCGTGCAGTAATCCCTCCATCTGCAATGAAGTGTCAAAAAGCATTTAAGAGATTAGAGGAGATGCAGTGAGGCAATGTTGACGGTTGAGTTCATGTCAGAATGGAGTTGTGAAATGTAACTTTGAAAGTAGTAAAAAACGAAACCCTAAGGCTAAAATAGTAAAAAAGCAATATTAAGTTATTGCATATGGTCGGTTAGGTTTTAGCGGTTAACTGTGGGTTCAAATTAATAACCGACCGATGTAAGCGGTTTTTATGATTTTCAAACCATTAACCAAACCGATCTACTATAAACCGATCCGAACCACCGGTTCGGTCGGTTCGATTTGGTTTCATAGTGATACCGGATTTTTTGTGCAGTCTTAATAACATGGACGAATGGTTCCAATAATCTTCCGCCTTATGAACAAGGAAAACCTTGTATTTGCGGCTTTTCTACCCTTATGAAGAAGAGAAAACTCGTATTCGTGGCTTTTCCGGCCTCATGAACAGGGGAAAAGCTTTTCCACCTTCATGAATCGTGGAAAACTTGTAGTATTTGCGGCTTTTCCACTTGTATGAACGGCATAATACTTGTATTCACACATTTTTTTCCACCGATATGAATGGCTGAAGACTTGTATTCGTAACTTTTCCACCGATCCGTGAGGAGCGACACTAGCGTCCCCCAAATATTTTTAGAAGACGCTATCGTTGCTTGGAAAAAAGTATAAAGAAATTTAAAAAAATGGCGGGAAGATCGAATTTGTGTTGTACAATCTTCGGGGACTCTTCGCGAGGAATGGCCGAATTTCAGGATTTTTCCTGTTAAATTCTCTATATAAATATTGTAATATAATTAATGATTAAAATTAATGAATATAGTTAAATAATGAGTTTTCTCTCGAATAAATTCCTACAATATTTTTGGAAGGATCCACCAGGAAGATTCATCACATATCTATTTTCCACGTCTCTTCAAGATTTTAGATTAGAGGGAAACGGATCCCCCTTCTTGTCCAATCAGGGGGAAGTCATGTGGCACCCCTTGATTAGTCCAAAAAGAGTTTCCCATGTTTGAACCAAACAGGATCCGGATCCAGATTAGACACATGTCACCATATCTTCCTCTTCCAAACCAAACATCTCACGTTCAACACGTGCACTTTCATTTAAAAACTAGCAATTATGTATCAAATGTCTCGATTCGTCCAAGTGCGCTCAATAATATACTGACGAGCAGTAGCTGTCATTTTCCAATTAAAACGCAGCACTGGTCGGCTTTTGACCTCTTTTTTTTTTTAACTTGATGAGTATATATGATTGATCTCCTTTACACCGTCCAAAAGGCCTAGACAGATCTTTACCACCCACATTTATACCATCTTTACTCTATGCATCATGTATGTGAAAAAGTTTGAATTTTCCTTTCATTAAATAACTCTATTATGTCTGCTTACCCCAAAAAAAAAAAACCTCCATTATGCCATAAGGGTCTACCTAAGCCTGTCGGTAGAAATAGCAAGATTTTATTTTTTATTATTACATGGTTCACAATTCTTTGAACTGTACTAATTCATCCGAACCCAGAGGGAAGCCGGGTAAACTCTGATGTACCACCTAGAGCTGCACATGGGCGGTTCGGATCGGTTTAATACTAAAACCAACAACCAAACCGAACTTGTCGGTTTTTTAATTAACCGATCTGATCCGACCGATGGAGAGAGCTTAAACCAAACTGAACCGAACCAAATGGCTCGGTTCGGTTCGGTCGGTTAAACCATTGTTTATTATTATTATTATTATTTTGAAAATCAAACATTGAAAATTTCAAAATGATGGTACCCCATCCTTTGCATTTATTCAAATGTTTAGTGCAAACATAAAAATCCAACATTCCAGACTGGGCTAAACGCATATAAAAAATCATTTTATCCTAAAAAGAGAGTTTTGACTAAACACAAGCGCCAAAAAAAAAAAAAAAAAAAACTTGCACATGATACAATTTGGAATTACAATAGAATAATAATTCATGTCAAGATAAGTCACACACAAACAGAATCTGTATCAGAACCCACTGTATTTTTTTAGAAATGAAGGTTTTAACACATTGATTAGGTGAGACCAAAACCAACCATCAAAAGGCTAGACTCTACTGGCTTTTATAGCATTCTCAAGAGTATTGGCTTTTCTAGCATTCTCAAGAGTACTGGCTTTTCTAGCACTTTCAAGAGTGCAACCTTCTGATAAAAACTTCATTGAAATGAGGTAGGAATTATGATGAAAGAAAAACACCGCGTACAGTAATCCCTCCATCTGTAATGAAGTATCAAAAAGCATTTGAGAGATTAGATGAGATGCACTGAGGCAGTGTTGACGGTCTAGTTCATATAAAAATGGAGTAGTGGAATGTAATTTTGAAAGTAGTAAAAAACGAAACCCTAATTCTATAAAAGTAAAAAAGCAATATTAAGTTACTGCGTACGGTCGGTTCGGTTTAAGCGGTTAACCGTGGGATTAAACCGATAACCGACCAATGTAAGCGGTTTTTATGATTTTCAAACCATTAACCGAACCGATCTATTATAAACCGATCGAACCGCTCGGTTCGGTTGGTTCGGTTCGGTTTTGCGGTGATACCGAATTTTTTGTGCAGCCCTAGTAGCACTAGTGTGGTAGTGCAGCTTCGAACCTACAACTTTCGCATGCAAACCGTATAAGCTAACCCTTGGAATTAATTCTAAATGCAAGATGAAAAACAAAGTTATAGAGAACATTATGATTTGTTCATTTTTTTTCTTACGACCTTTTCATGGATTTTTCTCCTTCCATGCTCTTCTTTGCAATGGGTAAATTTGGCAGGCCTGAGTTGGTTGTCGTGTGTGATGGCTTGAGATATAAGATGGCACGGTCTGATAGCATGGGTATCATTATGTGATCAGATGAAAGGACCGATAAAGTTATTATGTAACATTCTTATAAATTATAAAATTATATGGCGATGTGTGGAGTACTCTAGAGCGATGTGAATCGTGTAAGAATGTCTATAATAACTTTATAGTAGTAAAATCATCTTGGGTGCACCTGGCGTGGGGCCCGCCTCATCACAAACACAAGGGGGCCACACATTGGGGGCTTCTTGATAGTCATTGATCTCATGGGTTTTCATCCATCTGAATGGGCTGGACTGTTAGATTGATTGAAAAAAAATATTAACACATGCTGTTCTAATTCGAATTTAATATGAATAATTTAAAGATATCAAATATCAGTCTACTAGGCACTTTGTGTATTATGAATAAATCATGCTTTTCGAATCATAGATTGAATACTTACTTTTCTAGTTTACTACTACATTTTGCTCATTATCTCCGATAGAGAGCGAGTCCTGTTGGAATGTCACTAGTGATCCATCTAAAGGTTCTCCTGGCTACCCAGTTCTGAAGTTCTGGTGCTCCAAACGACCTACTTCAGTGGCCTCGAATAACTAAACCGAACTTGAACCCCGTCAAGTATCGTAAGGTGAAGCTAAGTAGTGCCGAACCATTTAAGTTGAATAATAATAAAACTGGAGTAAGACTTTTCTATTCAAATCATTTCTAATTGAATTCATATATTTTTATTCTATAATTTTGAATCATTTTCAATCGAATTGAATCATATGTTTACTCCATTTGAATAGCACATCAATATTGTACAATAACATTTGTAAGACAATTGTGATAACAAATTGGAAAATAACATGAATAATGCATATAACAATTATTTGAACATTTGAGGGCAATATATAAGTAAATCTCAATATACAAATACAAATTCAATTAATAGAATCAAGATAATTTATTAGCCAAACCTAATCTAATTACCCATTTTCTCTAGCCGTCCATCACGATGTAATTTTAGGTAATTTGATGCATGTGCTACATTTCGTTGGTGTCACTTTGTGTGTGTGCTAAGTACATTGATGGACCCGAAAGGAATCTTCCATCCTCTCCTTCCGCACCCCGGGGGTTGACCTGGGTCTTGGCGGAGGAAGGAAAATCTCGGGCATCAACATTTTTGTACGGGTATGCCAGATTTACTTTATACTTGGAATTTGGAATAGTGATAATCCGGAGATTCACCTTCACAAGTGGAAAGGAAATCAATCCTTTTTTCTAACTTTTCAAATTACATTAATATTAAGAAAAGAGACAAGTTTATTTTTTTAGAATGACGTAGGAGGCGTTTTTGTTTGTTTGCCGTAAAAGGCGATTTTACAAAACTCATCAAATGTGAAAGACAAGAATTGTGATTTCTTTTTATCTCTTTAGGAAATACAAACTACAATAGAAAAGTAAAAAAAATGATCTAACTTCTCAGGAGATTGTGGGGACACGTTGAGATCGACGGTCGCAAGTCGTGTATGGGCTTCGCCATCATCCTTCAAATGAGAACATGTGATGCTTTGATTCTTTGGCTTGGCTCCTAACCTCGGTTTTTTAAAGGATAAGGACCAAGAGGAGGTCCTATATCCAATAAAAAACCAAGTAAACGGGCTGAAAAGCCGCGTTTAGGCCATGTTGGAGAAGGAGGTGACCTTGGAGGGGTGGCCCCCCAAGGGACGTTGATCGCCTTGTGGTGCTTCCGGGAGCAAAGTAGCAGGACTTCGTCTATCTCTTGGATTTTCTAGATTTTCAGAGCTTGCACTTGGGATCTATTTTTGTCATGCTTTCTTCTTGGAATGGACCTCCTTTTATAGGCTTTTGGTAGCCATGAGGTGTTTATTGGCATTGATGGCCATGATGAAAGAATTAATGAGGAGTTACAAGTTGATTTTGTAACTCCTTTTTCAAGGCTTGTGATTGGCCGATGAAGGTAGTGGGCATTTAATCACCTTTATGCTTCATGATGATTGGAGTTTCATGGGTTTAATGCCATGATTGCTTGGATTTGTAACTCCCAAATGCTTGAATCTGATTGGGCCATCCAAAATAATGAGTTAATGACCGCATTAAGTTGTCATAAACGGGTCAATTAACGTCATTAAGTGGTCGCCAAGGCATGTGAAGAGTCGCGGGCCGTGCTGCGCCTTTTGAGATTCTTCTTGCGATCATCACAGGTGGGTCTACGCATTGTTTGATGTCGGATTGTAGTGCAATTTCAGACATTGATTGACGTTGGTGGGCCGGTGACATCTGTCTTGTCGATTTCACGATCGGTCGGACAGAAAGTGCACTTTCTTGGTCAGCTGGTTGGCGATCTTAAGGCGATCAGTGATGATTTCGTGCTTTTGACGGCGGATCCGAGATGTCGGCGAAGATCAGTGGTTTTCAAGCATCAAAATTTGGATTTTCCGAAAATCACGGAGGCCGGAACACCCGAAACACGAAAAGATCGAAAAACGGTCAATTTGGTGCAAAATCCGGCGACTCGGATTTGCAGGGTCGTCGGCGACCTTAGGGTTTTTTGCCCTTTGGTCGCCGAGCTTCGTTTTCGGCCGATTTTGCGTCTTTTTCGTTCCTTTTTCCTTCTGTATTTTTCTTGATATTTTTCCTCAATTATTGACTTCATTTTCTTGGAGAAAACTTGACGAGAACCCGCACGAAATCGGAGCACAAAGTTTCCCACTTTTCGGGAAAGCCGAAGACTTTGTAGCCGATTTTTCGTCGAGAGTCGAAACTAGGTCAAACGATGTCGGAATGACCTGAAAATTGAGGTGAAGCTTCTTGAGCAGTGGATAGGACCAACCATGGGCTTTTATTTGAGTTTTGAAGCCGTTTGGGGTCCCATCAATGCTTCACTTGATTTTGCTGCGGGGAAAATGCCGAGCTTTGATATGTGGTCAAACGATGTCCAATTGACCTGAAATTTGACAAGGAGCCTATCAGAGTCATTTTGAGATGTTCCATGGGCTCCGTTTTCGATGTCATGGTCCCGGGTTGCTCCGCCGCCGGTAGGCTTGATTTTCTCTCGGAGCATCGAAACCTGGTCAAACGTTGTCGGAATGACCTGAAATTCGACGTGCAGCCTTTTGGAAGCATGTTGAAGCCACTCATGTATTTTTTTTTTATGAGTGATGGCTTCGGTGGTTCCCGCTGCCGGGAAGCTTGATTTTGATGTTCGAGCATTGATGGATGGTCAAATGTTGTCGGTTTGACTTGAAATTTGGCGTGGAGCCATTTGAAGACATTCTGGAGTCATCCGTAGGCTCTGATCGAAGTTTTGGTGCCTTCGATGATGTCGCCGCCGGGAGCGCTTGTTTAGCTATCGGAGCAGTGAAGTTGGGCCAAACGATGTCGGAATGGCCCGAAACCTCAAGTGTACCCCTCTTTTGGCTGTCTTGAAGGATCTTTCAGTTTCTGTCTGATTCTGACAAAATCTGATTCTTGAAGTAGCATTGCCTGTTTTGTAGCAGGATGCAGCTTCACGAGGCTTCTTATGTTGAGGAGACATAGAGACTTTTTTTGTGTCAACATACACCGAAATTCCTAAACCAACATACATGGTGAAGTGCTAAATTGAACGAATAAGGACATTGGATGATCTCAGGCCAAGATTTCTCATGTGTTAATAATTCCCATCGGACCATATTAATCAGTTATGGGTTCCAGGTCAATGGATATACAAGGTCAACCTTTTAACACCCTAAGAACCTTATTGGTTTAATGTTGTGTCACAATCATCCTCAGGGATTGATTATGGAGGGCTTAGGACTTTTGGAGTGGAGTTAACTCCCTTAATGGTCAATGGGTTCCAGTTGGGGATGTCAAATGGCCTGGCACGGCCCGCTCCAACCCGCCAGTCAACGGCCCGTGGCCCGGCCCGGCCCGGTCAACGGCATGGCCTGCAAGGCCAGGCCCGTGGGCCAAGGTGGCTGGGCCCGTTGGCCTGCCAGGCACAGCCCATTGGCCTGCCCAAAAATGGCCTTTTTTTTATTACAAAATTCTTCATTTTAACCTCCCAACAGCCATAAAAAGGTCATATATGGGGTATTTTGTGTCATTTTTCAATTTTACAAAGTCTATAAATACTCTAACCCTTCTATTCTTTTTCTTTTAATAAAAGTTTTATTTACCAAAGAAATATATATATACAAAGGATGTCAATCATTATATAACACTGTGGGCCCATTGTGACAAAAATCACTATGGAAATTGGGCCCAAATAGAACACAAACTTCTTTCGTGCATTTTTTATTTTGGCACCTACCAAACATTACTAGATGGCTTGGTTTGGCCAGATAAGCTTGGAAAATAGGTTGGGAGCTTGGGTCTAATTGAAACCAAACCTAAATTTATTGACCGAAATTACATCCTTTTCTAATATTCTTCTCTGGCCCAGTTAATAGTTATAAACTTATAATAGTAATCCAAAAAAATATAAATAATGTTACTTTTACTTTTATTATGAATATATTATTCCATTAAAACATAATCAGCTCTAAGTATAGTTTGGTCTCTTCATTTGTGCCTTGGCCTGTTTGGATGCACAAGAAAACACAAGAAAATAATATTTTATAGAATATAATTTTTCATTTTCTAAAGAAGAGAATCTTGTGTGTTTGGTAATCCAAGAAAAATTTAAAGAAAAGAATATTTTCTTTCAAAAAGCTCAATATTTTCTCCTACAGCTCCCCCTTGTAGAAAACATTCTACAAGACAAGAATCTTTCAAAATGAAAATTAAAAACTAGTAGAGTAAAGTAAGGACTTTTGTTCACCAAATCCATCATGATGTGTTTGTTTACATATATGATAAAGTAAACTAAAAGTAAATGTCACGGCACGGTAAAGTTGGGATAAAATATTTGGTAAAGTAAAGTAGGAAGGAATGGTAAAGTAGTTTCTTTCTATTTGACTTGACTTTATCACATTTTATCATATTTTTATATAATAAATAAATAAGAAGTGATTTATTTATAGGTGTGGTAAAGTAAAATAAAGATAGATATCATATCATAGTAAATGTGAGGCAAAGTAAGGTGGTAAGGCAAAGTGGGAGAGAGAGTTGTAAAGTAGTTGTTTTGTGTATTAACTTGATTTTACTATACTTTACCATGGTTTTATGTGATAAAACTAAAGTAACTTAAGTTAAAAACATTGCAGTTGAACTTTACTTTACCACACTACTTTTTTTATCTAGATTTGGTAAATTATATAGAAATTAAAATATTTAATAAAAATTATTCTAATAATGTAATTTAATTTAATCACAGCACCTTCCAAACAACTCAATTTAAAATCTGTGAAATTCTTCAAAAATTACCAAACAGCAAAAATATTGTAATCTTATAATATTACATTATTCTATTCTATACTATCTTATTCTTGCAATATTTAAATCTGTAAATATTTTATTCTGTAAACATCCAAACGGGCCCTTAGACCATGGATCTCGTCTTGGACTCACAGGTATCTCTTTGGAATGTGTCCAATCAGATATTAGGTCCTAACCAACCCATATATATACAACCCTAGCCATAATAAATGTAAATTTAGGTGAGAGAATAAGGTTTTTAAAAAGATTTTTTGTTGAATTAATAATAATTATTTGAACATGAATGGGTCGAGTTAGTTGCACATGATAATATATGGAAATTCATAGTCAAATGAACTCCATGAAGTATTATTAAAGAAGTGAAGGGTGATGAAATCAGGTGCGGGGTCGAGGATAGAAGATGGAGTGTAGATAGGACCTTGGCTTTTATGAGACTTGAATTATGGTTATTCATTTCCCATCTTTACTTATTATAATTTCATTAAAGAAAAGGTTGTTTGATGGTCATTTGTGGATATTCACATTTTATTTGTCGCATTTAAGAAATACAATGTCTTAGAACTTTCCTAGGAATTCAATTGCATCAAACAAATCAGCCCAAAGCATATTTATCAAGCATACAAATAAAGCTCTCGTAATGGGACATGGGAGTATGATCTCAGCTTGGAGTGATATATTATTAGACCATTAGATTTAATTGGGCTCACCCATAGTTTGGAGTGATATATTATTAGACCATTAGATTTAAAAAAAAAATGAAAAAAATATAAACAGGCCCGCCTGGCCCAGCTCGCTCCAGCTCGGCCCATGGCGGGCCATGCCATGTCATGCTAGGGTTTTGCCTTGCCGGCCCTGCCCTCTAGCTGGGGCGGGCCAAGGCTGGAGCGGCCGGCCCGGCCCGTTTGACATCCCTAGTTCCAGCTCGTGGGTTCAAAGTCGATTTTAAGTCCCTTTTCCAAAAGAAATAGAGCATAGTTCATTGATCCACATTTTCACTTTCTATACCAAGCTTTGATTATTAGGGTGTGTGGACCAATAGATTCTACATTTTGAGAGCTTTCCAACAGTATATGGAACTTAGAAATCCAACATACGGATTAAAAGTTATGGCTATTTGAAGTAGCCCGGGTCACTAACTGATGTCAGGTCTGCTCGAGCAGTCCCATATCTGATCGAGATGATATCATCCAGAGAGCATGTGAACTCAAGCGGGGATTCAAGCACTCGAGCTCATAGTCAAGAAATTGCATCCGAAAACCTACAACTTCTTTTTCTCCATTCTAAGGCTATCCATTTTCTCTCCCAATCTTTTTCAAAGACCATTATCTACATTATTTGAGCCTCCAATGCTCTCCTACATTCCATCCAAAACTCATATATATATATATATATATATATATATATATATATATATTTCATTCATCAATTCATTCCATTCCAAGAACCAATTTCAATATTAATCTAATTTTTGAAAGAAAATGACTGAAATTGATAATGAATAGCATTATGTTGTGCAATCACAAAATCATCAACATGTATGAATCAAAATTGCTCGTTACTTACCTCATTTGGTGCCTTTTAACACTAATCCTTCTATTTGGCGCAATCCAAGCAAAATCCCCAATTTCACGAGCACAAATAAGAGAATCATGCCAAATTGATGGTGATAATGCTTGCATGAGATGTAAAGGACTCTCTTGCCTCAATTTCAAACCAAGAATCTAAAATAGGAGTTGAGATTCTTACCTATTGTAGCACATGAGGTTGTAGGAGGAGTTCTTAACAATTCAAGGAGATGGGAAGGTGAAGAAGCTGATGAAGAGGCCAACTCCTTGCTCCAAATTGACATGCAAGTCTTCTCTAGCTTGGATGGGAAGAAAGGAGAAGAAGAAATGTAGAGAAGAATGGAAGAATCTCAGCTAGAATGGAAGAAAATGAGGATCGGCTGAAATGGTGGGGGTTTGGTTTTTAAATGAGAATTTTGGTAAATGTTGCATGCAAGTCCAGCTCCATTAGGATTATCTTAGAAAAGGACTTTTGGGCTTGGATGGGCCAGATATGGGTCAAGATGAATCCTAATGAGTCGGGTCCAAACACGAAAATTGAGGTGACATTTTGCTCTATACAATGCACATGAAAACCTACGAGAACTATAAACATATGCGAGACCCAAAATTACTCAAAAGGCCACAATGCTACTTGAGTTAGCTCAAAACCTCACTAATCTACCCAATCCATCACAAAATCATCCAAAACAAATATTAGACACCTAATCAAGTTTAATTAGGCATTAATCACACTTAAGTAGGGTTGGGGTAGACACCTCCTTTGCAAAACTCCCTAAGCTTTGATGGCTTCTTCTCCAACAATCTCAATTCAGTCAGTTCTCTATGGTGTCTCTTTAAAACCACCTCCAACGTCAATATTTCCCTCATTTTTACTCTCCACTCAACTCATGAATGTTTCTTTCACCAACTGTTGACCCAAAAAATGTCACTTTGCCACTTCAACATCAAGAAGCTACATGAAGCTACATCCTACCACAAACAGGTAATGCTATTTCAAGTGTCAAATCTTGTCAGAATCAAACAAAAATTGCAAGATGCTTCAAAACAGCCAAAAGAAGAGTACACATGAAGTTTCGGGCCATTCCAGCATCATTTGGCCTAACTTCACTCCTCCAGCAGCTGAACAGGCGTCCTAGTGGCGACAGCGTCGAAGACATCAGATCTTCGATCCGAACCTATGGATGGTCTCAAAATACCTCCAAAAGGCTCCATGTCAAGTTTCAACTCAAACCGACAACGTTCGACCCCACATCAACCCTCAAATAGCAAAATCAAGTCTCTCGATAGTGAGAACCGCTGAGGCAATCACTCATCAAACAGAGCACAAGGGTGACTTCAAAAGGCTTCTAAAGGGCTACATGTCAAATTTCAAGTCATTTCGACAACATTTGACAGGACTGACTCTCGGAAGCCAAATTAGGTCTCTCCGCGGCGAAGCTCCCCAGAACCATCACTTCCAAATCAGAGCTAATAGATCGTCTCAAAATGACTCCAATAGGCTCCTTGTCAAATTTCAGGTCAAACGGACATCGGTTGACCACACATCAAAGTGCGGCATCTCCCTAGCAACAAAATCAAGTCTACTGGCAACGGGACCCCACACGGCTTCAAAATTCAAACAAAAGCCTATGGTTGGTCTTATATATTGCTCAGGAGACTTCAGCTCAAATTTCAAGTCATTCCGACATCGTTTAACCTAGTTTGGCTTCTGACGGCAAATCGGCAACTTTGAGCATCAAAGTCTGCGGCTTTTCCTGAAAATTGGAAACTTGGCTCTTCGATATGCAATGATTTTCGTCAAGTTTTTTGCAGGGAAATCAGGCCAAAACATGTACAGAAATTTCAAGAAAAATACAAGGGAAAAAAAGAATTGAAAAAGATTGAGAAATGGTGACCAAAAAGGGGAAAAATCCCCATGGTCGCCAGGTGCACGGTCGCCGGCGACCCTAGAGATCCGGGTTGCTTGATTTCCGTCGAAAGGGCCATTTTCCGACCCTTTTCGCACTTCGAGAGTTCCAGCCCCGGTGGTTTTCCGAAAACTAATTTTTGGTGCTCGAAATCAGCTGATCTTCACCAACATCTTGGATATACCATCAAGTGCATGTGATCATCATCGCACGTTTCAAAATCGTCAACCGGCCAACCCAGAAAGTACACTTTTTGTCCGACTGATCGATAAATCGATAGGACAAATGTTACTGGCCCACTGGTATCAATCAGTGTCTAAAGTTGCATCGTCATACGACATCAAACAACATGTGGATCCATCGGCGATCATCGCAAGAAGAATTTCAAAAGATGTGGTATGGCCCGCGACTCTTCTAGCACCCTGGCAACCACTTAATGCAGTTAAATGACCTGTTAATGCAGTCATTAATTCATTATTTTAGACGGTCCAATCAGAATCAAGGAAAAAGGAGTTATAGGTCCAAGCAATCATGACAATAAATCATGAAACTCCTCTCATTATGGAGTTTAAAGGCGATTAAATGCCTATCATTGTCCATCGGCCAATCAAAAGCTAAGAAAAAGGCGTTACAAAATCATGAAATAAAAACTTATAACTCCTCCCATCATGGAGCATCAATGCCATCAATACTCATAAACTCACCCCATGGCTACCAAAAGCCTATAAAAAGGAGGGAGAAATCCAAGAAGAAAAGATCCTGAAAAAAATCCCCGGAAAAATCTCCAAAGTCTAGACACTGCGTATAGAAGCTCTGCTACTTTGAAGAAACCATGTTGCAACAAACACTACAAGGTGATTGAAGTCCCCTAGGGGGCCACCCCCCAAGGCCCTCTCTTTCTATCCAACATGGCCTAGATGCGGCTTTTAAGCCCGTCTACTCCGTTTTTTATTGGATATAGGACCTCTCCTTGGTTTTTATCCTCTAAAAATCTGAAATTCAAGTCAAGCCAAAAAAATCAAAGCATCATATGTTCTCATCTGAAAGATGATGGCGAAGTCCATACATGACTTGCGATCGTCGATCTGTACGAGTCCCCGCAATCTCTTGAGAAATCAAAGTTCCTTTTCTCACTTTTCTATTGTATTTTGTATTTTTTTAAAGAGAAAAAAATCACAATTCTTCTCTTTCATTATTGACGAGATTTTTACATCGCCTTTCATAGCAAACATCGCCTTTTACGACAAAACCGCATTTCACAGCAAACATCGCCTTTTACGGCAAAACCGCCTTTCACGACAAACAAAGAAAAATTGCCTCTTTTGGTATTCAAAACACCTTGTCTCTTTTCTTAAATATATGTGCAATGGAAAGTTAGGAAAAAAGTTGATTTCCTTTTCTACTTGTGAAGGTGGATCTCCGTATCATCATTTCTAAATTCCAAGTAGAATAAAATATCTGGCATACTCGTACAAAAATGTTGATGCTCGCTTTTTCCCTCCGCCGGCCTCCCGGTAGCCCCGGGACGGAAAAAAGATAGAGAAAAAGGCTGGGTCCATCACCAACCCCTCTGATAGCCTTAAATATCTCCTAACTAGGATTTATGGGTCAACCAATTACGTTCAAATTAGGGACCTTTGAAGATATCTTTCTCTTACAGCTCCTATGAAACTTCCTTGGTGTATCTTGGGAGATTTTACTGCTATCCTAATAGCATTTGAAAAACTTAGTCTCATGCCTCCTTTTTCCTCTGCCAATGAGCTTAATTTTATGACCTCTTCAGGCCTGAAAGACCTTGGGTACAAATGGAATCACTTTATTTGATTCAATAATAGGAAAGGGGCCTCCTATGTTAGTGCTCATCAGGATAGGGCTCTCGCTTACAATAAGTGGTTAGAATCCTCTACCGTTCAAACTATCTCCCACCTCTCCAGATTGGCTTCATAACACACCCCTCTTCTTCTATCCCATAAACCTCCAGTTATATGAATAAAAACCACCCTTTCAAATTTAAAGAAATGTGGTCCCATCACCCATCCTTCCTAGATATTGGAGAAGAGGCCTAAGAAACGAAACTCAACAATGATCCGGTCCAACAAACTCAATCTAACATTGGCTCAGTCCCACAAACCCAATCAAAGAATATTGACTGTAATCTTAATCAAATATTGACAAACAGAAATGCAACAATCAAGGATATACAATCAAGGAAGTCAAAGATGGAAAGACAAGAATTCAACTGTCAAGGGAATTCAATCCAAGGGCAAGTTTAACAAGTTTTCAAATTCAGTCTCATATCCTAAGATTAGATTCAAATCAGGACAATCTGTAGCCCCGATTTTCTGCATCTCAATTCTTTGGATTTCAATGTAATCTAACCAAATCAACATTATAAATATATCAACCTAAGGGACTGTTTGGAAATGACATATTTTAAGAGATTTTGCTATATTATCTACTAATTTAGAATGTAATCTATTCACCTAAAAAGGAGGTATTTGGATAACTTAGAAAATACATTACAATATATCACGTTCTTCCAAAAACCTTCATATTACATTATTCAAGGATATGTTGTATAAAATAATCTTTTAAAAAATCTTTTCTAAATACGAATGGAGAGTTTTAGTAAAAACCATGGGAAAGGTCATGAGCAACCATTAATTATAATGGCCTACTAGATTTAACATTAATTAGTCCCACTATTAGATTGACCCTATAGTGCTTACAAATTTAATGTGGGGTCCTATAGTCATATCACGACTATATAGCCCTTGTTAATTATCAATATTAGGTGGGTCCTATAATTGTCACGCTCGGGTCTTTCATTATGATTACCAACATTAGGTGGGTCCAATACTACTAAAATTGGCCGGGTCCCATGATTACTAAGATTGAATTGTATGATTGTAATTATCATTTTTCCATCATTAAATGGGTCCCACTATTTGATAGCTCTCCTAGTGTTAATATGACTACCAACATCAAATGGGTCCTACAATAATTTCTCATAAAAAAGCTGGATAGAGTCATTTGTGATAATCATCATTAGATGTATTATAGTATACTTACCAACACTTGGTGGACCCACCTTAATGAAACAACATCGCTTGGATCTCTTGATTTAAATTTAATCTTATATATATTTTACAATAGATGGGTCCTAGCATGATTATTAACACCTGTGATTATTAATTAGTAGGTCCCGTGTTGGGTTAATTGATTATATTCTCTTCATTTCTTATTTGGTACATCATCTTGTGACTTTTTTTTTATAAATTGTCAAACACTTTCAAAGGTATATTAAAATTTGTGAAGATTGCCAAACACCATATAATAATATGATACTATTTTATTCTATGATAATGAAATCTTATAATATGTAAACTTATTGATATTATATTAGACACCTATCCAAACACCCCCAAATGTCTTCTCATCATGATGGGACAAGGCCATTCAGATAACAAAGTATTTCTAATGTTCTTATGGTATCATAAATAACTGGTTGCGAGTTCGAACCCTAGGAGAAGGAACGACTCAACGCTGGAAAAAATGCGTGCCGCCAAAAGTGCGCCGACCAGGTTTCACCTGAGGGGGAGCGTTGAGGAAACTTAGTAATATCTTAAAATTTTATTCAAATCAAGACAATCTGTAGCTCTGATTTTCTGCATCTCAATTCTTTGGATTTCAATGAAATCTAACCAAATCTACATTATAAATATATCATCCTGATCTCTTCTCATCATGAAGAGAAAAGGTCATTCAAAACACAAAATATTCCTAACGTTTTTATTGGATATGGTGGCTCTCAATTGGAACCTCCCATGTCCCAGAAACTCCCAATTTGTCCTGGTCCAAAAACTCAAACAATTGAAGCTTCATCTGATCAAAAGGTGGAACAAGGATACTTTTGGCAATCTTAAGTCTAATATCGAAGCTATTGAACATGGCCCTCTTTATTGCCAAGGCTCCTTAAACTCAGCTCCCTCCAAAAAGAATCTTAAGGGTCTTCGGCGTGAGCCATTTTATAAAATCAGCTTCAAGCGGAGGGTACTCATTGGAGACAAAAATCAAAAGTTACATGGCTTAGAGAAGGGGATAGAAGTATAATACTCTTCCACATGTTAGCTAAGAGGGGCAACTATAATAGAATTGATAGTATATTGGTGGATGGCATAAAGGTAGAGGACCCGATTCAAATTCAAGATTTTGTTGTAGACTACTTCTCCAACCTTTATAAGTAACTTCCCATTCAAGTGGATGAAGAACTTTTCAATGTGGTTGTCCCATCTATCTCAGATGCCCATAATGCTCACCTAAATGTTGTTCCAACTAAACTAGAAATCGAAGTGATGGTTTTTGGCATGAGAAAAATAGCTCCCAAGGTCAAGATGGTCTTACAAGTACTTTCTTTACTTCCGCTTGGGTTATTGTTGGTAAGGATGTTATTTTAGCTATCCAACACCTGTTCATTTCTAGATGCTTCCTCCGGTCCTTGAACACTTACATTTTTACTTTAATCTCGAGAAACCAATCCCCTACTTCTTTTACGGATTTTGGCCCAATAAGCCTTCGTAATTTCTCCTATGAAATTGTTTCCGAAATTTTGGCCAAAAGACTCTACTATTCGATCTCCCTTCCCTAATCTCTCCTCACCAAGCTGCTTTTGTGAAGGGCCGTTCAATTTACTAGCATTCAACTCTTGCCCATGAATTATTTCAAAAATTGAGTTCTAAAATCAAAGATGGAGCTTTATGCCAACAAAATGGATATCACAAAAGCTTTTGATAGGCTTAAATGATCATTTCTCTTTATAGTCTTAAAAACTTCCAACTTCTCTCATACTTGGATTAGTATAATAAAAGAGCTTGTGTGCATTTCAAAAGGATTTGCCCAAATTTACTGGAGTCCCTATGGTTTCCTTGATTCTTTTGGAGGCTCTAGACAGGGTGATCCTTTATCAACTTATCGATTCATTCTTGTTGAAGAAGTGTTGAACCTCAATATCAAAATGCTTCAACAAAAAAACAATCATGAAGCCTATTTTTTCGAAAGTCCCCTCTACCCCATGTCTTCTTCTTTACACTAATCACCGGTTGTTCTTCTTGAAAGCTAATCTTAGGCGCATTAAAAACATTAAATCCATTACTGCTAAATATCAAAGTGCTGCTAGCCAAATTTTCAATCTCTCTAAGAGCCACATTTTCATCAGGAAGTGTAATCATTAATAATGTGTGGGTTGTATGGGCCTTTGGTATTAGAGCCCAATACCTCACACGAGATTGATCCTATGGCTTCTTCCTTACCAACATCTTCTTCATCAATGATACCTACCAACACCACCTTTGTTCTCTCTAATATAACTCATCTGGTACCCATTAAGCTGGACAGAGGAAACTACCATGTCTAGCAGTCTTTGTTCCTCCTGATACTCCGAAGCCACAATCTTTTAGGATTTTTGGATGGCTCCAAACCTTGCCCACCATAATTCCTTAAGGGGTCTGATGAAAAGATCTCCATTACCGTCAATCCCGAGTACACACGGAGTGGATTGTTCAAGATCAAAATCTCCAGAGGCTGTTCTACCTTATATTGTGGGCCTGCACACCTCCAGAGCTGTCTGGGTGGATATGGAAAAGCGATATGCATCGCTTATTCATTCTCACATTACCCAACTTAAGAAGAAGCTACAAACATTGAAGAATGGCTCATTGTCCATGCAAGACTATCTTCAACAAGTTAAAATTTTGGCTGACAAACTGGCAGCATGTGGAGCTGCGATTGACGAAGTTGATATTATTCTCTACACACTGGATGGACTCCCGCAACCATACCGTCCATTTAAAACTACAATCAATACAAGGTTAATGGCTGATCCAGCTTCACTAGATGAGCTCCATACTCTCGTCATCTGTGAAGAATTGGCACTTAAAGAAAATCAACATGATGTCCCTTTAACCGAACCTACATCTACACCCTTCTCAGCCTCATGTAGTACATCCTCTCAACGAGGAAATTATTGAGGATCCACTACCCATCGTGGTCGAGGTAGAGGCCGTGGTTCAGGTTCAAGTTCCAGGCGTGGGTCCCACATTAATTATAATCCAACTCAAGCTCCAAGCCAATCACCTCAGAAAGGAACTTCTACAAATCGCCCCATTTGTCAGATATGCAACCGGATGGGGCATCTTGCCATTGATTGCTATTATCGTATGGATCATGCCTATCAAGGTCGTGTCCCTCCACAAAGATTAATGGCCATGATCGCCAATCAATCACCTATTGTAGATTAGCTTTGATACATGGATCCTGGTGCATCTCACCACATGACATCTGATTTGGCAAACCTCTTCGTCCACTTGGGAATATCAAGGTGGCGACACCGTTCAAGTTGGAAACGGTCAAGGTTTGTCTATAGCCCATACA
Source organism: Umbellularia californica (assembly GCA_028538565.1). NCBI lineage: Eukaryota > Viridiplantae > Streptophyta > Magnoliopsida > Laurales > Lauraceae > Umbellularia > Umbellularia californica. The sequence continues at coordinate 21,287,891 of JAPQWN010000006.1, forward strand.
GGGTCCTCTCAACTCCATACTCCATCTCACAACTTTCATCTCACCAACATTTTGCATTGCCCATCTACTTCTACAAATCTTCTTTCTATACATAAGTTTTCAAAAGACAATAATTGTTACTTTCTTTTATATGATACTGGCTTCATTGTGAAGGACAAAAAGTCGGGGAAGATTCTTTTCCAAGGACGGACTGAATGTGGGCTTTATCCATTCCACCCTACTACCAACCACATCAATAAAAATGGGCCATCTGCATTTCATGGTGAGCGTGTTCCTTCATCTATCTAGCACTCTCATCTTGGCCACCCATTTTCTGTAGTTCTTCAACACATTCTTTCAAAGTGTGGACTCCTCAAGTTGGGTCATCCTTTGCTGCTGTGTTTGATTCCTTTCAACAGGGTAAAAGCAAAAAATTACCCTTTCCTACATCTACTTCTCATGCTTCACGTCCCTTAGAACTAGTTCATAATGATGTGTGGGGGACTTCACCCATTTCCTCAATAAGTAGGTTTCGTTTCTATGTTCTTTTCGTGCGTTATTGTTGGCTTTATCTTTTATGCAATAAATTTGAAGTCTACAATGTCTTTATTTCTTTTAAAGCTTAGGTTGAGAATCTTTTAGACAATAAAAAAAAAGATTTTACGGTCCGATGGAGGTGGTGTGTCACATCCCAAACCCAAGAATTCCCCAATTAGGGTGTTTCCAAAGTGTGACGCTCGTACTCCCATGAACTCGCACATGTTTCGGACCAAGTCTGAATTCACGAAGGAGAAAATTCTACCTTGTACATGTGAGAATTACTCACCGACACTTGTCAATCACATTTATTGCAAAAGCATGCATATCAACAATAACAAAGCCGTGGGCAATCCATTAACCAAATCTATTATATTGCAATTTATCTTTAACAAAGCTAATCATTTAAAGTCTCTTAATTGCATAGTACACAGATATTCAAATGAACATCTACCTTATGCTTATCCCAATGGAACATGATTCTAATATGAATACAAAATAAGACTAATCATATGTATTACATTCTAAGTGTACTATGAAATATTGGGTCTCAAACCCATGATTACCACTCTGATACGTACTCCGATGGTCATAGCTAATCAATAAGCTTACCAATCAAATCTCTACTCTGAATGGTTACTAATTATCCTCCAAATGTATATTGGAACCCTGTGACACCAAGTATAGTATATCAAATATGACTATTTAGCACGTATATGCATTAATATTGCAACACAAGTTATATCAAATTCAAATTTAAAGATAATTGATCAAAGATGCCAAGGTTAAGTAAAACTAGGCAATTTGTGCAAATCGAATAATTTATGCTTTTCGAATCAAATGAGAAATCAACATACCAATTTGGCTACCACATTGAGCTCATCCTCTCTATAGAGAGCAAATCTAGTTGAGATGTCACCAGCATCCCAATTAAAGGCTGACTGGCTACTCGAGTTTGGAGTTCCGGTTCTCCATAATGACTTACTGTAATAGTCTCAAATAATAAGCCAAGTGTAACCCCGTCAGGTATCACATGGTCAAAGCTAAGTAGTGCCGACTCAATCGAATCAAATAATAATAGAATGTGAATAAATTTCCATAAGATATAAAATATCATAATCTCAAATCGAATGAAATCAAATCAATTAACAAATGTTCACAGTCATATTATTTCAAGGGATTAACTCTGATTATAGTAATTGAATTAGAATATACCAATATATAATGCATTGATAAACCAACTTGAAGTCAAAGATAACATTCTACTCAATATGAAATGCAATGAATTTAAGGAATCAAGATAATTACTAATGAACTCTAATCTATTTATTCATAGTCTCTCCCCGTCCATTACAAGGTAGTTTTAGAAGGTCAATGCATTCTATCATGAATTTGCTGCCACTAATTATAAGAAAATACATTGAATTCCTAAACAAATCCCCCATGGCATGGTTTTAGACTAATGAGTATTCTCAGTTTCAAATGGACATTTATAATGCTATAATTTCTCATTAGACAATGGAGAGGTTAAAGGTTCCGTTCTAAAGTCATAAAAGTTAATTTTAAATCTTAATCACCTATTGGTTTAGGGTGTGCACCAGAATTCTCTTTAGAGAGGATTATGGAGGGTTAATATAGGTTAGGGAGGTAATACACCCTTTAATTGGGTCAAAAGGACCCCATCTATATATTCTAAGTTCGCTAGAGCGGATGCAAGTTTGCCCGAGCGTACGTCTTCCAGAGAGGTGGTTGCTCGAGCAAACCCCTTGGTCGCTCGAGCGAGTGCCATCCAGAGAGGGGTTCACTCGAGCGCCCACTCCAGAGTTTCAAATTCCGGAAATTTCACCCATTCTTCTCCCAATACAACCCTTCAGTTCATAAATTTGTACAAGAGTGAAGTTCATAATTTTTCTATTCCATCTAACAGTACCCATTAATTACTTCTCATAATTCCAACTCTTGTTACTACCATTAGAACCATTACCCATTCAAATACACCAATTACTACAAAATTAGGCTAAAAATCAAAAAATTAGAATCTGAATGATAGAGTCAATTAAGAAAGATAACATGCACCTCAAATTAAAGCTTATACTTGCGTCAAATGGTGCTTTATACTCTAATCCTTCTCTTTGGCTCAATCCAATAAAATCCCAATCTCTAAGCTCAAATGCAATTAAACCCCCAAATGCTAACTCTAACACAAATCCTACAATGGTGAATGCAATGAATGAGAGCTAATTAGCTTGCATGAAATTAAACTGAGTTCTATTAGCCATGATTAACAAGAGATAGATGATAAAATAGAACTTCTTACCAATGGAGAAGATGAGGTGAAGAAAAGGGTTCAGTGAAGGAGATGATCCTACAATGGATATATGCAAGAAATCAGTTGAAGAGAGATGCATGCAATCAATCTAGCTCCTAATCTATGATTTCCATACAAAAGCATATGAGAATGAAGTTCTCTTACCTGTGAAGAAGATGGTGATGACTTGAGTGAATGAAAGCTTGAAGAAGATGGAGAAGGAGATGAGGATGAAGGATCTTTTCTCCAAAATCACACGCACAACCCTTCTTTGGACGATTGAAGAGAAAGAGGAGAAGAAGAACAGACTCTCCCTCTATCTCAGCTGGAATGAGGAAGGAAACAAATGAAGATTTGTTGAGTTGGGTTTTGTTGTGATCTAGGGCCTATGAGAAGAGATCAATCACGCACAAGAACACAGAGATTTACATGGTTCTGCTTTTGGCCTACGTCCATGGGAAAGAAGGGAGAAATCACTATGCAATCAGAAAGAGGTTGTATATCCTAGAGACTCTAGGTTTCTATTTATAATATCAGCCCCAAACCCTGTTACACTCAAACCCTACTTCTAATCACAGTAGACCTACATCTAATCAGAGTACAACTTTGGCAATTCAGAGGCCCGGTTAACCAAGATTTACTAATTTCTAGTGAGCCATACTAATTAACAAATCTCCACCTTGGTAAACATTGAAGCTGATCTTTATGCACAAAACACGTCTCACCGTCTCCACCTGCCCTTGAGGGTACTCAGGTACTGATCACATTGATCAAGTCTAAGCAATGCTTGAACTTGTCTTGCTGGGATAGTCTTGGTCATCAAGTCTGCTGGATTCTCCGCCGTAGCAATCTTAATCATTGCAATAGTACCCTCCGCAATGACATTTTGAATGAAGTGTGCCCTAACATCAATTTGCTTGGTCTTTTCATGATACTTAGGATTGTGTGTCAGATCGTTCGCACTCTGACTGTCACAGAAAATAGTAGTTAGCTTCTGTTCCAATCCCAGATCTTCAACCAAGCCTGTCAGCCAAATAGCTTCCTTCACTGTCTTTGTAGCTGCCATACATTCTGCTTCAGTGGTGGACAAGACATCTTTGGATTGCAATGCTGCCTTCCAACTAATGGCACTGCTAGCAAATGTGAAGACATAACCTGTCAAGGACCCTCTTGTGTCTAAATCTTCAGAAAAATCTAAATCAACATATCCAATAACACTTCCAGAAGTGTTGTTGCTTCTTTCATATACTATCACAACATTAGTAGTACCTTTCAAGTAACAGAGTATTCATTTCACTGCCTGCCAATGGGCCTTCCCGGGGTTATCCATGTATCTGCTAACTATACTAACTGTATGAAAAATATCTAGCCTCGTGTAAACCAAGGCATACATGATACTCCCAATTGCACCAGCATAAGGAACACGAGACATTTGCTCTACCTCTTCCTTAGTTTGTGGTGACAAAACAGCGGAAAGTTTGAAATGGGCTGCCAATGGAGTGTTCACAGGTTTTGAACTTTGCATACCAAAGCGCTCTATAACCTTCTCAAGGTACTCCTTCTGTGACAAAGACAATTTACCCGCTTTCCGGTCCCTTCGAATCTCCATTCCAAGAATTTTCTTCGCAGCACCTAAGTCTTTCATCTCAAATTCACTATTTCATTAAGCCTTTAAGCTATTGATCTCAGACATGTCCTTTGTAGCAATCAACATGTCATCAACATATAACAGCAAATAGACATACGGGCTATTTGAGTACTTCTTGTGATAGACACAACTATTGTATGCACTCCTGCAATAATTGTTTCCAACCATAAAGGTATCAAAATGCTTGTACTACTACCTAGGAGACTGCTTCAGGCCATATAACGATTTCTTCAGAAAACATACGTGGTCTACCTTTCCATGAATTTCAAACCCCTTTGGTTGATGCATATAAATCTGTTCATCTAGCCCCCATGTAAAAACGCTGTCTTAACATCAAGCTGCTCCAGCTCTAAATTCAATTTAGCAATCATAGCAAGTAGCACCCGAATAGAATTATGCTTCACCACAAGAGAGAACACTTCATTGAAGTCAACACCCTCCCTCTGAGTATAGCCTTTTGCAATCAGTCATGCTTTGAACCTAGCATCTTCCACCCCTGGAGTTTTTTCCTTTTTCTTGAAGACCCATTTGCAACCAACAATCTTTTGGCCTTTCGGAAGTTTCACCAGCTCCCGAGTTTGATTCTTGTGAATGGGATTCAATCTTCTCACCTATGGCTACAGCCTATCTTGTTGATTTTTTGCTAGTGACAGCATCCCGATATGTAACCCGCTCTGACTCAATATTCTCAGCTGTATTAAGAGCGTAGGTAATTATATCTTTATACCCATATCTCTGAGGTTACTTAATCTGTCTCATCTCTCTGTCCTTGGTAAGCATGTAGTCATTTGGAACTACAGTTTCCTTATTTGAGCTTTGAAGCATGTAGTCATTCGGAATTGCAGTTTCCTCGTTTGAACTTTACATCTCCTCTACATCCTATCGAACTGGGATATCTGCTTGCACCTTATCATGCAAGTTTTCTGAAGCTTCCTTCTCAAGCTCCACCTGTTTACTGACACCGTTTTTATCCTCCAACTTTTTACTGACATCATTTTCCTTTATAGCATCATGGAACTCCTTCGGTTTGAACATAACAGACTCATCAAAGGTCACATCTCTGCTTGTAATGCATTTGGGAGATTTCCCATCCTGGCACCACAGCCTATATCCCTTCACACCATCTGCATATCCTAGAAATATGCACTTTCTTGCCCTTGGTTCAAGCTTTCCGTCATTCACATGAGCATAGGCAGGACAACTAAATATCCACAAGTTGGTGTAATAATCAGCAGGAGATTCAGATCATACCTTTACAGGAGTTTTACATTATATAGCTGTTGATGGAGACCGGTTAATTAGATAACAAGCTGTGTTAACAGCTTCCGCTCAGAACTTCCTTGGTAACTCAACATAGAATGTACCGGGTCTTCTCTAGTATAGTCCTGTTCATCCGTTTTGCAACTCCGATCTGTTACAGTGTATTTCTGACTGTGCAATGTCTCATAATCTTTTCATTCTTGCAAAACTCATTAAAAGCACTATTACAGAATTCCAAGCCATTGTCAGTTCTCAAGCGCTTGATTTGTTTACCTATCTGCTTTTCAATCATAGCCTCCCATTGATTGAACTGTGCAAAAGTTTCATGTTTGTGCTTTAAGATATACACCCAGACCTTCCGAAAATAGTCATCAATAAAAGTCAACATGTATAAACCACCACCAAGAGACGGAACACGAGAGGGACCCCAAAGATTAGAGTGTATGTAATCCAAAGTACCTTTGGTCCAATGAACACCTTTCTTGAACTTGACCCTACACTACTTTCCGAAGACACAATGCTCACAAAAGTCCAGCTTTCCTTGGTAATTTCTGAATCTGACCACACTGCAAACCCTGTTTAGTCAACTCATCTATAAGCCTCTCACTCATATGCCCAAGTCGTATATGCCATAACTTGGTAATTTCTGAATCTGAATTTGAGGACGACACATCTGCAGCACCTGTAATTATACTACCTTGAAGAAAGTAAAGACCATTCTGCTTTAGTCCCTTCATCGCTACAAGAGCATCCTTTGAAATTCTCATAACTCCACCTCCAGCTTCGTAGGTGCTACCCTTGGAGTCAAGCGTACCCAAGGAAATCAGATTTCTCTTTAACTTTGGAAGATGCCTAACATTTGACAAAATTCTAAAAATACCGTCATACATCTTGATTTTGATTGCACCTATCTTAACAACGTTACAGGCTACATTATTTCCCATAAGTACTTTACCACCATCAATAGATCGATAATATGTAAACCAATCTCTGTAAGGACACATATGATAGGAACATCTTGAATCACGAATCCACTCAGTAGCTTAGTTACCAACAGTAACAAAAAAAACTTCTGCACCATCAGAATTACTCTCTGTAACTTCGGTTGCAACTCCGGCAATTTCTCCAAAATCAGATTTCTCCTTCCCTTTACACTCTGTACAATCTTTTCTAAAGTGCTTTTCCTTGTGATATTTGAAGCACTTTAATTTTCTAATTTTTGATTTTGATATAGATCGGCCTCTTCTATTCTACTCTTTCTTCTCTGTTCTACCACGCGCTACCAGACCCTCACTAGAACTGTCATTGTTTTCAATTGCAGCCTTTTTCTTTAACTCTTTAGAGTTCAAGGATGACTCAACATCTTCCTTAGAAAGAGTTTCTCTACCATACATCATGGTATCAATAAAGTTCTCATATAAGGGTGATAAAGAGCATAGCAACATGATGACTTGGTCCTCATAATCAATGTGAACATCTATGTTTTCAAAATCCATAACAGCTTTTGTAAAAGAATTAAGATGGGTTGAAACAGACGTACCTTCCTGCATTTGTAAGGTGAACAATCGCTTCTTCAGATACAAGCGATTTGTGAGAGACTTCGTGATTTACAAGTTCTCTAACTTCTGCCATATGCCAGTAGCAGTTTTCTCCTGAGCAACCTTTCACAGTACACCATCACTAAAAAATAACAGAATTTGACCATACGCCTTCTCCAACAACTCATCCTTCTCAGCATCTAATAGTTTGTCAGACAAAGCATTTTTTCCTTTCAAAGCTTTCTGTAACCCATTATGAACAAAAAAAGCGTGCATCTTCAAATGCCATAGACCGAAGTCATTATTTTCGTTGAATTTCTCAATCTCAAATTTAGCAGCCATTCCGCGAATATTTTACTACACCTGTGTAGATCTCATCGAGATGAATCTGCGGGTTCAAACGGATCTCAGATCGGACTCCGGATCGTCAAGATATCGCGAAAATAAACTTCAGCCGTCGATCAGGTCAAATCAGGCTTGACCGTATGGATCAAACGTGTTAGGCTGACGTCAGCGCCTTTTCTATGCTACTGGGTCTGGACTGACTTTTTGCTTTGCAGGTCAGGTCGACTTGGATTGACCCGAAACTGGAACCGACCTAAATAAAGGGTCTTCTTCCTCCTCACGATTCTTTGCACTGCAACAGAACCGATCCTTTTCTTCTTCTTTGGCGATGAACAACGGCAGAGGCGACGACCTTCCTACTCCGGCGACATGCAATAGTGACTCCGACGATCTGTTTTCTGTTCACGGCGACATGCAGATCCGTTTTCTGTTCACGGCGACACGCAAATTCGTTTTTTATTCATGGCGATCCATTTTTTGTGCAACGGTACTACTATTTTCTATTCACAGTTGTTCACGGTGACAAGCAACACTGTTCTCCTTCTCCGTTCTTCTATGATCTGATCCAGGAAATCAGAATTCTAATTCCGGAATCCTCTCTCCCTTTTACTTCGACGATCGTGACCCACCAATTAGATCGTTTGATCTTCGCACGATCCGCGGCCCTTCCGAAGTCCAATTCAACTAATCTCCTCCGATCACGTCAAAACGCTTTGAGACCAGCTTGTTGTGATCTAGGGCCTATGAGAAGAGATAAATCATGCACAAGAACACAAAGATTTATGTGGTTCGGCTTTTGGCCACTTCCATGTGGAAAACGAGAGAAATCACTATGCAATCAAAAAGAAGTTGTACATCCTAGAGACTTTAGGTCTCTATTTATAATATCAGCCACAAAGCCTGTTACACATAAACCCTACTTCTAATCACTGTAGACCTACTATAGACCTACTTCTAATTAGAGTACAACTTGGGCAATTCAGGGCCCGGTTAACCAAGACTTACTAATTTCTAGTGAGCCATACTAATTAACAAGTTTATAAGGGTAAGTTTGTCTTATTTTTGCATGCAAGTCCACCCATTTGGACATAATTTGGGTAAAGGGCTTCTTAGATGGAAATGGGCTTGCGTGGGTTTGTAGATGGCCTGAGTTGGGTCTCATTGTGTAAATGATGTAGGGAAGATGCTTGATTAAATGCACATGAAAGCCCACAACATTTTATACACACATGCACTATTCAAAATTAATTAAAAGGTCATAGTTCTGCTTAACTTGGTCAAAACCATGCTAATCTACCTAATCCATCACAAAACAATCCAAAACAACCATTAGGGACCTAATCAGGATTAATTAGATATTAATCACCTATTAGCAGGTTCGAGGTCTTACAGGGTGAATACACAAGCCATCTTTTAAAAGAGTTTCTATCAACATGTGGCTTCACCCATCAAATCTCTTGCCCTCACACCCCAGAACAAAATGGCATATCTGAGCGTAAACATCGTCACATAATTGAAACTAGAATTACATTATTAGCTCACTCTCAAATGTCAGCCAAGTACTGGCTTGAGGCATTCAATGCGGTAGTTTTTCTTATTAATAGAATGCCTATCAAAATTTTATCCAATGTCTCTCCATGGGAAACCCTCTTCTCCAAAACTCCTGATTACAAATTTCTTTGCGTATTTGGTTGTGTTTGCTTTCCCTGGCTTCGCCCATATACCCAAAATAAATTAGAGTGTCACACTATAAAATGTGTGTTCATTGGATATAGCCTCAATCACAACGGCTATCGATGTTTGGACCCACTCACTGGTAGGGTATATACATCATATTGTTTTCGATGAATCAAAGTTCCCCTTTCAATCGTTGTCATCATCTCCCATGCAATAGGCCACTACTAACATAAGTTTCACAACTCATCATGATGATTATCTCAACCAGTATGGCCCACTTTCGTTATGGCTCCTCTCATACCACCTTCCAGTCATCCAATTTCAATTGGTTCTCCACCATTAGATTCAACACATGTTGATAATTCTACAGCAGAAGACACTCAGACCAGTCCACATGGTGCCTCGCTTAGCCAATATGATTATCCCTCACCACCCGTTACCAGCCCCCGTCTTTCTGCCCCCACATACTCACCCAACCCCTCTACTACACCAGTGCACATACACCCACCAAGACCTACTGTTGGCATTTGTGATGAGGCCCACTTGTGTTTACATGTGGGTGGACCCCACTCACAAAGATACACCCCTCACAATTTGGATCTCATGGTGATATGGATAAGAATAGTTTGAGTTTGATCTAAACTCTCTATCCTTATCATATCTCCATTTAAAATTCTAATTGAGAGAGTTTGATCCAATCATCTCTCATTTTGAACTTAAATTGAGATCTTATCATCCATTAGCCAAAGGGCTATATATAGACATGAGAATAATGGTTGAGGTCAACCTTTCAATAATACACTAGACCTACTATTCTCCATCATCATCTTCTACATCCATGGTGTCCATCCTTGCCCTCTGATGAAGTTGGGGTTTTTTGCCAAGCATATAACAGTTGATTATACAGTCCTATGATTGCTGGACGATGAAATTATCATCTTCTTTCTGGATGTATTGGGCACTAGTTGTATCCGGGCACGAGTTGTATTGGATTATAGATATCTATACTAGTTGTGGAGATAAATATGTTAATAGTTCGCACAGTACAGCCACGTGTGTAAGCGTGTGCATCAATGTGTCCTATTTTGAGGCCCGTAGGTATCAAAAGGTTGTCACGAACAGCACTTGCTTTCCTTCTTTTTTATTTAATAGTCATGATTTCCATATACTACTGTGTGTATATGTTCTATACTTGCTGCCTGGATGGCATGTCTCAGATCGGCAGGAGACTATGATTAGAATTCCTATTAATCTTGTACCTTTCATGGACATGGATTTGAGACTATTTTCAATTAGACTTATTGCCTTAAACGGGACCTCCTTGCTATAATCTTGGACTTTTATATATATATATATATATATTGGGAACAGCAAGATTGCCTGAGAGAAATTGGCCAATCAGGACTTGGTTGTGTCCCAAATGGTATTTAAGGCTAAGTAGACAAGATCTTGATTTTTTTTTAATTTCCATGTTACTAATTTATTAGTCAAATTGGATATGAAAAATTGAGTAGCTATTGTTGACACCAAAAATGTCACTTTGCCTCTTCAACATCAAGAAAGCTGCATGAAGTCGCAACCTGCCATAAATAGGCAATGCAATTTCTCCAAAAAATCAAATCTTGTCAGAATCAAACAAAAACTGCAAGATCCTTCAAGATAGCCAAGAGAAGAGTACACATGAAGTTTCGGGCCATTTCGACAACATTTGGCCTAACTTCACTTCTCCGACAGCTAAACAGGAGCTCTCGGCGGCGACATCAACGGAGACGTTAAAACTTCGATCAGAGCCTACAGATGACTCCAGCATGTCTCAAAAGGGCTCCATGCAAAATTTCAAGTCAAACCGACAACGTTCGACCCTCCATCAATGCTCGAGCAGCAAAATCAAGCCTCCCGGCGGCGGGAACCACCGAAGCCTTCGCTCATCAAACCAAGTGCATGAGCGGCTTCAACATGCTTCCAAAAGGCTGCACGTCAAATTTCAGGTCATTCCGACAACGTTTGACCAGGTTTCGATGCTCCGAGAGAAAATCAAGCCTACCGGCGGCGGAGCAACCCGAGACCATAACATCCAAAACGGAGCCCATGGAACGTCTCAAAATGACTCCAATAGGCTCCCCATCAAATTTCAGGTCAATCGGACATCGTTTGGCCACATATCAAAGCTCGGCATTTTCCCCGCAGCAAAATCAAGTGAAGCATCGACGGGATCCCAAACGGCTTCAAAACTCAAACAAAAGCCTATGGTTGGTCTTATTTATTGCTCAGGAGGCTCCACCTCAAATTTCAGGTCATTCCGACATCGTTTGACCAAGTTTCAGCTTCTGGCGGAAAATCAGCAGCTCTACGCGACAAAGTCTTCGGCTTTCCCGGAAAATTGGAAACTTTGCACTCTAAAAATGCAAGGATTCTCATCAGGTTTTCTACAGGGAAATCAAGCCAATAAATGAGAAGAAATGTCAGGAAAAATACAGAAGAAAACGGCGACGAAAAAGACCACAAAACGGACCAAAAATAGGGGAAAAACCCCCAGGGTCGCAGCCCGCAACCATGGCCCAGGGTCGCCGGCGACCCTGGCCCATGGTCGCCGGCCCATGGTCGCCGGCGACCATGGAAGTCCGGGTCACCGGATTTTTCGCCGGTGACCCCTTTTTCCGTCTTTTTTCGCGTTTCGCGCACTTTGGCCCCTGTGGTTTCCTGAAAATGTGATTTTTAAGTGCTTGAAATTGACTCATGTCCTCCGACATCCGTCAAAATCACGGGTCAACCTCCAAAAGTATCAAAATCAACATTGATCGCCAACCGGCTGACCAAGAAAGTGTACTTTCTGTCCGACCGATCGTGAAATCGACAAGACAGATGTCACCAGCCCGCTGCTAGCTATCAATGTCTGAAGTTACATGTTCATCCGATGTCGATCAGCATGAAGATCCATCGATGATCATCGCCAGAAGAATTCCAGAAGACACGGCGCGGCCCGCGACTCTTCAACTGCTCGGCGACCAATTAATGTGGTTAATTGACTAGCTTTATTGCGGTCATTAATTCATTTCTTTGGACGGCCCAATCAGAAGCAAGCATTTGGGAGTTACAAGTCAATTGATTCATGGCATTTAACCCATGAAACTCCTCCCATTATGGTAATTAAGGTGATTAAAAGCCCTTAATCTCCATCGGCCAATCAGATTCAAGGAAAAAGGAGTTAAAAAATCAAGAAATAAATCTTGTAACTCCTCCCATTAAAGCCATTAAAGCTCATAAACTCTCCTAAATGGCTACCAAAAAGCCTATAAATAGGAGAGCATTTCCGTTGAAATCGGGACGGACGGATCGAAATCGGAGATCACTTCCAAAGCACCACAGATCCAGAAATCTGAGAGAAAGAAAAAGAGAGAAAAACTCTGCTGAGGTTCTGCACCGGCCACCACTACAAGGTGACAAAAGTCCCTTGGGGGGTACCCCCCCCAAGGTCCTTGCCTTCTCCCGCTGCCTCCAATGGCTTAGACGTGGCTTTTCAGCCCGTCTACTTAGCTTTTTATTGGACATAGGACCTTCTCTTGGTCTTTGTCCTCTAAAAACCTGAGGTTATAGCCAAGCCAAGCGAATCAAGAGCATCCTCTGTTCTCATCTACATGGATGATGGCGAAGCCCACACATGGCTTGCGACCGTCAATCTGAACGAGTCCCCCACAATCTCCTGAGAAGTTAGATCCTCCTTTTCTTGCTTTTCATTGTAGTTTGTATTTTTCTAAAGAGACAAAAGACACAACTCTTGTCTTTCATTATTGATAAGAATTGTAAATCGGCTATAAACGCCAAAATCGGCTATAAATGCCAAACAAAATCGCCTTTCACGGCAAACCCAGAAAATGTCTCTTTTCTCAAATATTTGTGCAATGGAAAACTTGAAAGAAGTTGATTTCCTTTTTACTTGCGAAGGTTGATCTCCGGATTACCACTTGCAATTCCAAGTAAAATAGAAAATCTGGCACACCCACATAAAAGAAATGTTGATGCACGCTTCATGCCCCTCGGGCGCGAAAGGGCCGGACCCGACTGACTCCCACGTCCGCCGACCCCGGTAGCACCCACGGCATCCGGAGCGCGTTCCATCAAGCTGGCACACCCGGTGGGACTCGTTCATTTGAGAACACGGTGCTCGGAAATGAAATATTTGCATATCATACCTTTTGCTCTATGATTATACTTCTTTTCCGGATTCCTTGGCTACTTTCTAGCTGGTAGCCTATGTTAGATTTTGCATCCTAAAAAAAAATGAGATGGGATTTTTTGGAAATTTCTATTTCTTTGAGTTTGTTTCCATTCTTTCTCTTTTCAAAAAAAAAAAAATCAGTTTTCTTAATTTGAATTCAAAATTGAGAAACTTTGATCCTATCCTATCGTTCTTTGGTACTTGCAGAAATGTTGAGCCCGTTCGACTAAGGTTTTGGACCATCGTTTCTCTTCGATGAGTTCATTAGAGATTTCAAAAAAAGAATAAAAAAAATCAAAATAAAAAAAAATCAGTTTTCTTAATTTGAATTCAAAATTGAGAAACTTTGATCCTATCCTATCGTTCTTTGGTGCTTGCAGAAATGTTGAGCCCGTTCGACTAAGGTTTTGGACCATCGTTTCTCTTCGATGAGTTCATTAGAGATTTAAAAAAAAAATAAAAAAAAATCAAATTTCAAAAAAAAAAAAAATCAGTTTTCTTAGTTTGGATTCAAAATTGAGAAACTTTGATCCTATCCTATCGTTCTTTGGTGCTTGCAGAAATGTTGAGCCCGTTCGACTAAGGTTTTGGGCCATCGTTTCTCTTCGATGAGTCTATATGGGATTTGGAAAAAAAAAGGACATAGACCACTAAGGTTAAACCAATTGCGTTCTTTGATCACGATTGATTCAAGAAAAGCCTTGTCCAGAGTGTGGAGACAGCTTGACTGTTCTAGGCAAGGGTCCTCCAAACGGGTTCATTAAGTAATCCTACCCTTACCTGGGGGCAATTCTATCAATTGAGGTTTCATAAGACCGGGTTAGGAGGCCTATGTGTACTCTCTCGTCTTTAAATCTTAAAAAATTAATTAAAAAAAAAAGATTTTCAAAAAAAAAATCTTAAAAAAAAATCTTCAAAAAAAAAATAAAAAAAAAATAAATAAAAATATATTTTTTTAAAAAAAAGAAAATAATAAATAATAAAAAATAATAAAAAAAATCATTTCAAAAAAAAGAAAATCTTCAAAAACTCGTCACTTTTGATTTCAGATCTGAGAAATTTTGGTTTCTTCTTTTCTGAGCACTGGCGCTCGCGGAAATCGCCGAGACCGTGTTCAGATTGGAATACCATTTGCTCTCCTTGATGGAACCAATCTTGACATTTCAAAAAAAAAAAACTCGTCACTTTTGGATTCAGATTCGAGAAATTGTGGTCTCTTCCCTTCTGAGTACTGGCGCTCGTGGAAATCGTTGAGCCCGTATTTGAATCGGAATGCCACCTGCTCTCTTTGACGAATCCATTTCTGACATTTCAAAACAAAGAATCCAATCTCATGGATGCGATCTCCAACATTTGTGCATAGCAGTACTAGTACGCCCTTTCAAGGTCTACTGTATCTGTGACCGGTACATTTGTAACTCCTACCTTATATTCTTCTTATCTCAAGCAAGCCCTGCTTCTCGATAAGTCGAATTTAGGTTTACAATTGCTTCTAGCAGTCACTGGAACGCTCATTCTGGGCTCACCATACTTGCTGTCAGAACAATTGTACCATCTATGGCTTTTTGCCTTCTTCATGTCGCTTGGGTCATATCCCTTGAGCGATTTGAAAAGACAACCATAGAAATTCCCATTTATGATCATTACATTCTTGTGATTACTAATGGATGTGGTCTTGTTTCAGAATTTTTTCGAAACTAACAATGGCAGCCTTAACCATTATCTTCGATGAGAACAAGCACCAACTCATGCTTCAACAGAAGCAAAGTGCGCGCACTCATAAGCGCCTTGTCAGCTGCGAAGCATCAACTCCCTCGGCAACTCTCCGAACTCCGGGTCGACCTCGACTCCCCGGACCATCGTCTTCGGGACACTGGGACCATTCCCACTTCCCGAAGAACAAGCTGCTCCTGCCAAAAAGCAGAAGATCGCCTCTCAACGTGTCACTCTCGTGACACCAAAGGCGAGCGCCCAAAAGCCCGAAGCCCGTGGCACCCCCGCGAAGCCTCGACCAACAACCAACCAGGTCTACCCTAAGACTTGGTCTCCAAGACCTTCCCCAAAACAAAGAAGGTCTCAAACCTCCACCAAGCCAGCATACCTGGCCCCACTCAAGGAGAACCAGTTCTACCCTCTTACCTACATGAAAGAGGAGAGACCCATCTCCAACTTGACTCCCAAGTCAACCCAGCATGAACCGGCTTGCTCCCACAAGCCCAGAATCAGATCTCGCATCACGAGACCTCTACAAGCACCTGCCAAGGCCTACACTCCTTCAGTTCGACCCTTCATCTCTACAGGGGCCGAACTCGAAAGGTTCAAAGCTTCGCTGCAACAGGCAAAGGACCGGGTCCGGATCCTGTCCTTGCCTAGCTACAAAGAAGACCGGCTCGGCTGCTGCGGCCGAGGGAGCACATCCTTCATCGTCAGAGCCCAGCCAGAGCTGACCAAAGCTCAAATCGCTCGTCGAGCACGCCGCCGTGCGTCATATCGACAAAAGAGACTAGAGAAGTAAAGGACCCAGCCTCCTACACTTCAAGTCTCCCGCAAATGGGTCGAAAAAGAAAGACCCGACCAAGTTGCTGCCGTCCATATGGTTGGAAAAACAGAAGACGCCAAAGGTCAGCATAAAAAATCCATGTCCAACGTCCGGTGACCCGTAGCGTCACCAGGACACAAAGACATCCCGAAAAATCTCCTGCCCCTTCCAGCCAAGGACGGGAGAGTAATCCTTCATCAAGCTCTTCATCAAGAAGAATGAGCCTCAGCTCAGTCACCAGGACGGTTTCTTCGTTCGAATCCCGAGGGATGAACGTCTTGTCTTGGCTACAAGTTCTGAGCCACCACCTCAGAATCCACTTCAAGATGATGCGCTCACACGCATCCAGCAGTTGGAACAAGGCAAGCAGAGGATTGAAACTCTGATGGAAAACCTCCTCCTTGTTGTCCAAAATCAGGTGAACAATGAGCCTCCTCCGAATCATAGCAATAACGAGGGAAATGGAGAAGAAAATGAGTCACTCGCCCTTACCAAAAAGGACGTAGACAGTATCCTCGCCAAAGCAAAAGAAGAGGATATACTCAAGGAGCATGGGATCAAGCCACCCTACCCTCTATGGATGGACTCGGTCCCATTCCCCACAAAATTCAAACATCCCACTCTCCAAACATATACGGGGAAAGGATCAGCCAGACAGCACGTCATCCATTTCAAGATCCTGACGGGAGCTATCGCGGATCAAGATGCACTCAAGATTCGCCTCTTTGCAAGTACCCTAAAAGGTACGACCTTCGATTGGTACTCCACTCTTCCGGAGAACTCTATCCAGAACTGGGCAATGCTAGAGACACGCTTCCTGACCCACTTCCAAGGTGAGGATCATCCTGTTACTATGGCTCAGCTCTGCAGCCTAAAACAGGGGGAGAATGAGTCAACATACGACTTCATTCACAAGTGGAAAGCAATGGCATACAAATGTTCAGATGTATTGCCACAAGCGTCGCTAGTCGACATCTGCCGAAACAACATGAGAGCCAGAATACGCTCCATGATCATCGGCAACAAATCAAAAAACCTGGGAGAACTCCTGGAAGCTTCTATGGAAGCTGAAACAGTGATTAAAGACCTCAACAGTCAGAAGTCATCAAGAAAAGAGCCAACCGCCGTTGTAACCTCTAAACCAAAGAAGAAAGAGGTCCTCAATGTGCAAACCAAGTCAGCTCCTCAGCAACCAAAGAAAGCTGAAAACAGAGCTGCGGGTAAGAGACCTGAACTCTCTGATGCCTTCAAAGAGCGAGTAGAAAAGAAATACCCGTTCGATGAAGATGTTGAAGAAATCTTTGAGGCTCTCTTAGCAAATGGCAAACTCATTTTGCCAGAGCCCAAAAGACCTGGAGACGTTGGCAAAACCAATGATCCTCGGTACTGTCCATACCACCAGATGGTCTCGCATCCTCTCAATCAATGCTTTGTTGCGAGAGAGAAGATAAACGAGATGTGGAAAAACGGAGTCATCACCTTTGACAAAAACTATGGGACTGCCTCCGTCAACATGGTGTCATGTGGACAAACACCAAAATCACCGAAGAAGAAGATCACTACTTCCTTCAAGGTGATAAAAGAATTCAAACGTCCGAAGTGTTGGTTCCTTGCCCGACACCAGACGGACAACCCATATGGGTACATCCCGATCTCCTGGAAGATGAAAACTGGGAGATCGTAAAAACAAAGCCGACAGCTCAACAGCGAAGGCAGGCTAGGAAACATCTCCTCAGGCTCAAACGGCAAGAGAAGACCCAGCCAAAAGAAGAAGTCCGTGAAAAGGCAGAGGCCTCCTCTACCACTTCACTCGGGGCAACAAAAACGTCCCTTCCAGAGACTTCAAAGGCGGTAAGAAACTTCACTCTCAGTGATTTCATGCCACCTCAATTCAAAAAAGAAGCCATGCATGGGGCATTATACTCTTGCAACTCGGTAGTTGGATTCTCCATTGATGGATACGAGTCCAGCGACACCGACGATGGATTCGAGCCCAACTACACCGGCGAGTGGGAGGAATCTCTTGAAACAGGAGAGTATCTCTCCGACGAAGAATCGGTTCCTGAAACTCACCGTATGCCAGTAATCTGGTATAACCCTTTGCAACCACAAGAATCCTGGTCTGATGATGAAGAAGATCAAGTGGCTGCACAAGAAGATGCTGTTAACCCAGCACCTGTCATTGCTCCAGTGGAAATCAACTATATTGAGCCACACGGAGAAGACGAAGAAGAGGATCTGGCTCCCATGCCTGATCTTGAAGAATATGCAAGGATCTTGCAACGTCTCGCTCTAGAACAAGAGCAAGATCGCGTTAACGAGCCTCCTCGCAACCCAGAGCCTGAAGTCCCTGAAGATAATCAGGTACATCCACCCTTAACTCCTGAAAATGGAGAAAATTGCTGGGTAGACGATCCTCTTACATCTGAGGATGAGTCTGACTCCGAGCAGGCAACATCTCCTATCAGAGCTTCCTGTAATGTAATATATCAGGACTATAGCTCTTCTGAAGCGTCGTCTGATGAAATTACCTATACTCCGACGACGCCTAGCAATGTATCCTCTGGAGCTACCTCGTCTCACGTGACTTTCACAGAGATGACACCCTCTCAGGTTTCTTCTCCTGAGACTTTGACTTCAGGATACACATTCTTCCCGACTGATCATCATAAAGAAAACCCAGATAATGATGCTTGGGATGATGAAATAGTCAACACAGAAGAAAAGCTGCTGGATGCTGTTCAGGACTTGCTCCCGGAAAATGCTCCGTGCAACACAATCACTGAGGATGGCAACTCTGCTGCAGATACATCCCCAGGAGATGAAAAACGACAGCCTCTTGATCCTGAAGACAATCTTCCAAACGAAGATCCTTCTCAAGAAGCTCTCGAAGTTGGTAGAGGCACCCGCTCTGGCCGGGACTACCACAAGAATTACAACCAATCTTCCTTTACTTATGTAAATCCTTCGGGAAAAGATGTTGTAAGCGCTCCCAGTGGCAAAAACAATGAACATGCAGGCCCCAGGGAGGCTTTCAAGTATGACTTGGTTGAGCACTTCAAACACATACCTGCACATCTGCACATCCTGGATTTATTACGAATGTCTCCACGCACTCGTGATAATCTCATCTCAGAATTACAAAAACTGAATGAGGATGTCGACAAACATGCCCCGCAAGTCCTCCAAATTGAAATGGACTACCGGGTCAAAAACTCAGAAACCTCCTTAAAAGGAGAAAAAGAGAAAAGCGAGGGATCATGCATCCAATGCCTCTCGGTTCAAAAGGCAGCCAGTGCAACCATCGCCTTCACTAAGGAAGACCTCCTACTTGGCGAAGCAAGGCACAACCGACCCCTGTACTTCACAGGGTACATCAAGGAAATGCCTATACACAGAGTTCAGGTCGACCCAGGTTCTGCACTCAACCTCATCTCCACTTCGGCTCTCGAAGAGTTGGGCATCCCACCCAGCAAGCTAAGCCACACATCTGTATCTATCTTTGGATACGATGGGAGCGCTCAAAGGCCTATCGGCAAAATCAGGTTCAAATTGCAAATCGGTGATCTTATCTCTGAGGTCACTGTGTATGCAATAAAAACCCCCTCATGCTACAACATCCTTCTCAGACGTCCTTGGATACACGAGAACGGTGTTGTCCCTTCAACTCTACATCAATGCATCAAGTTCGTCGGCGACGACGGCATGGTACATCGTGTCTTTGCGGACAGAAAACCCTTCAAAGGTAAAGAAGTCCACTTCGCAGACTCCCAGATGTATGAAGGAGAAAAAGAAGAAGAGGAAATAACACCCCCTGCTGAAAATCTCCAGAAAGATAAAGGCAAGGCTCCTCAAAAATCACCGGAAGAAAACAAACCCTCCGGCAAATTAGAAGAGAGTAGTCAATCTCCCTTCGTCATCTCCCTCAAACCTTCAAAACCTTTGGTCATCACAACCAGAGTGAAGAAGGCAAAGCAAAAGCCTGGGGGCAAATTTGTTGTCTCTTTCGTGTCTATCAAGCCAGACACGGATTCGGACTCAGAGCCAGAAGACGACACCTCGTCAAGCCAAGCTGACACTCAGCGTGTTCAGCCTGCTCTCACTCCGATGAAGACACCTGCTGATGTAGAAGATCCTACGTCTGCTACCTTTGTTGTTCCGACAACATCACCAAAGCAAAGGCCGATCTTCTTCCATAGATCGGACGCTTCTTCATCAAACTCCATGCTGGAACCTTTCCAAAATGAAGGTATGCCTCAGCTATCTCTATATAGTCCTGTGGCACAAGCAATCATGAAGAAAATGGGCTATGACGCTCAAAACCCAGTCGGTTTGGGAGAAAGACGCGGTATTCTCACGCCATTGGGGCCCGCCTTGACCAAAAGCCAGCTGGAAGATTGGAGACTCTACGGTCATGTAGAAAAGTCTTCATATGGGTTAGGGTATGATCCCGACACTCCTCTGAGACAGTTGACACAAAAGCTTAAAAGTCGTTTTACCGACCAAGCCTCAACGTCTCAAGTCCATGAAGACATCGATCTCCCTGGATATCTCTTTAAAGAGTTACCTGACAGAGATCCAGGAAGCTCATCCAATTGGTACGATTTCTCTGATGATAAAGAGGAATCATCCGATAATACAGATTTGTGTTGTTCTGACCCAGAAGAGCCCTCGTCTCCAAAAGAAGTACCTTACTTCGACCCAGTTTCAACAGGCAATTCGGACCATCTCATAGCAAGCCTTGAGAAGATCACCAATCAAGAAAATCCATGGAAAGGAACAGAGCCTTGGTCTGGTAATGCAGTTGAAACTCCAGAAGGTTTCGTTGAGTTGGAAGCCTCCGAAAATATTGTGGAGGAACCACCTTCGAACCTTCCGACAGAAGATCCTGTTCAAAAGATAAACTTGGGAACACCTGATAACCCACGTCCTGTATTCATAAGCAAGAATATAAAGGATGATGAGTTACCCGAGTATATCGCTTTTCTTCGTGAGTTCGTTGATTGCTTTGCATGGTCCTACGCTGAAATGCCTGGTTTAGACCCCAAAGTAGCAGTCCACAAACTCAATCTTCAAGAAGAAATCAAGCCTGTCAAACAAGGCCAAAGAAGATTCCGTCCAGATGTGATGGATAAAATTGAACAAGAAGTTCAAAAGCTCAAAAGCGTCGGCTTCATCCGTGAGGAACAACATCCAGAATGGTTGGCCAACATTGTCCCCGTGACAAAGAAGAATGGGCAGATCAGAGTCTGTATTGACTATAGAGACTTGAATGGCGCTTGCCCTAAAGATGAATTCCCGCTCCCCATACCGGAGGTGATGATTGACAATACCTGCGGATTCGAGCGAATGACATTCATGGATGGCTTCTCTGGTTACAATCAGATAAAGATGCATCCCGAGGATGAAAAACACACTTCATTTCGGACTCCATTTGGCGTGTATTGCTACACTGTCATGCCATTTGGTCTGAAAAATGCTGGTGCCACATATCAGAGGGCTATGATGAAAATATTCCAAGATATGCAGCACAAGACGGTCGAATGTTACGTTGATGACCTCGCCGTCAAAAGCAGAAGAAAAGAAGACCATCTCAAAGATCTTCGGGAAGTCTTCCTCCGACTCCGCAAACACAAACTGCGGATGAATCCTCTAAAATGCTTCTTCGGCGTCTCGTCGGGTAAGTTTCTCGGATTCTTTGTTCGGAAAGTTGGAATAGAACTTGACCCCATAAAAGTCAAGGCTATTCTATAAATGCCCTCTCCAAGAACCTTGAGAGAATTAAAAGGGCTTCAAGGGAGATTGGCCTACATCAGACGGTTCATCTCCAATCTTTCGGGGAAATGCCGCCCATTCTCTCGATTGATGAAAAAGGGTGTAGACTTTGTCTGGGATGCCGACTGTGAAGCCGCATTTCAAGATATCAAGTCATACCTGACCAAACCTCCAGTGTTAGCTGCCCCTGCCACTGGAAAACCATTCATCCTGTACACAAGAGCTCTTGATCATTCTGTAGGCGCTCTGCTTGCACAAGAAAATGATGAAGGAAAAGAAGCTGCTCTATACTACCTCAGCGGCATGCTAGTAGGTGCAGAGCATCGCTACTCCCCAGTCGAAAAGGAATGCCTTGCAGTGATGTTCGCCTTACAAAAGCTACGTCACTATCTGCTTTCCAACACAGTTTACCTGGTCTCGAGGATCAACCTCTTGAAGGTCCTTGTCACAAAGGCAGGTTCTCTCAATGCCCGACTGGCAAAATGGTCCATCCTTCTATCACAATTTGATATTAGGTATGTGCCACAAAAAGCAATCAAAGGCCAAGCTCTAGCAGATTTCCTCGCAGAGCATCCATTGCCTAAAGACTCACCACTCAGAGATGATCTCCCAGACGAACCCGTCTACAACGTGGAGACCTCCTCACCAAATGCCTCCTGGGACATGTACTTTGACGGTGCAACCAGGACAAATGAAAACAGAAAGCTGATCTCGGGAGTTGGCATCCTCTTTGTTAGCCCCGACAAATACATGATTCCACACGCTTTCTCGCTACTGGAACCATGCACAAACAATGCAGCTGAATACCAAGCTCTGATCCTTGGATTGGAACTCGCCATCAAATCCGGTATCACTATGCTGGAAGTCTTTGGAGACTCTCAACTGATCGTCAACCAGATGAATCAGATATATGAAGTCAGGAAGCCCGATCTGCTGCCTTATTACAACAAGGCACAATCGCTTCTGCAAAAGTTTGACATCTGTCACATCACCCACATTCATAGAGGTGAAAACATCCGTGCAGATGCCCTGGCTGGACTTGCTGTATCTATGGCAATTCAAGAAGGGGAAAACATGCAAATTACAGTGTGCGAGAGAAGGATCCTCCCTCCTCTTAACACACACCAAGCAGTTGCTGAATGCCACCGAGTGGTTGGAAGTCGGATCTCTATCCTTCAACCTTCAATCGGCGACTGGAGGGATCCGTTCATTGATTACACTATGTTCGGAATCCTACCTGAAGATCCAAAAGAACGGGTAAGCATCCAAAGGCGAGCCCCAAATTTTCATTTGGATATCCCTTCAAAGATCCTTTACAGGAAATCCTTCAATGGAGTACTCCTACGCTGCTTGTCACAACAAAAAGCTGAAGAAACACTCAAAGAAGTTCATGCTGGTCTTTGTGGAGCCCATCAGGCAGGTCCTAAGCTCTATGATCAGATAAAAAGGTTAGGTTACTATTGGCCTACCATGGTTGCTGATGCAATGCAATTTGCCAAACGCTGCCGGCTATGCCAAGTTCACGGAGATTACATTCACATGCCTCCGGAATGGCTACACCCTACAGCAATCTCGTGGCCTTTCGAAGCATGGGACATAGACATCATAGGTCCTATCTCTCCCCCTTCAAACAAAGGTCATCGCTTCATCTTCGCCGCTACGGATTATTTCTCCAAGTGGTCAGAAGCATTTGCGTTCAACGAAACGAAGACCTCATCAGTTCTTCAGTTCCTGCGCACCAACATCATTTGTCGTTTCGGCATACCCAAAAGATTCGTCCATGATAACGGACCACAATTCCGGGATCATCGATTCTACAGGTTCTGCGACAAATACAAAATCCAAAGCTGTCCTTCGACTCCATACAATCCGGCAGCAAACGGATTAGCAGAAGCCTTCAACAAGACACTCTGCAAAATCCTCAAGAAAATGGTCTCTAGTCACAAAAGAGACTGGAGCGACAAACTGTCTGAAGCTTTGTGGGCCTATCGAACCACCGTTCGAGGACCAACCCATAGCACACCATTCTCCTTGGTCTATGGATGCGAAGCTGTCGTGCCCCTAGAGGTACAAATTCCTTCTCTAAGGGTATCTCTACAAAATGACATGACTCAAGAAAGCAATGTCAAATTGCGACTCCATGAGCTGGATAATCTCGACGAGAGACGACTCGAAGCTCGACAAAGCATTGAACTTTACCAAGCACGCATGGCAGGATCTTTTGACAAAAAGGTCAGGCAACGCGCCTCCTAAAAGGGTGACTTGGTTCTTGCGGTAAAAAGACCAATGGTCTTCGCTCACAAGTCCAAAGGCAAGTTTGAACCAAAACGGGAGGGACCCTACGTCATCGACAAGGTCTTCTCCAACGGCGCATACGCCCTCCTAAACATGGAAGGCGACAGATGTATGCTGCCTATCAACGGCAAGTTCTTGAAGCGGTACTACCCTTGAAGACTTACCCAACTGGGTAAGAGCAATGCCTGTATGGCCAAAACCTGTTCTGAGGTACTCGCTCGTCAAACCCACTCTCTTTAGAATTTTCATATCAAATGTCAAAATTTCTAGAGATTAAAAAACAATGCTTACTTTTATCGTTTCATTGTTCAAAAACAAAAAAATCCAAGTTTAGGAGTCTCATTGTTGACACCAAAAATGTCACTTTGCCTCTTCAACATCAAGAAAGCTGCATGAAGTCGCAACGTGCCATAAATAGGCAATGCAATTTCTCCAAAAAATCAAATCTTGTCAGAATCAAACAAAAACTGCAAGATCCTTCAAGATAGCCAAGAGAAGAGTACACATGAAGTTTCGGGCCATTTCGACAACATTTGGCCTAACTTCACTTCTCCGACAGCTAAACAGGAGCTCTCGGCGGCGACATCATCGGAGACGTCAAAACTTCGATCAGAGCCTACAGATGACTCCAGCATGTCTCAAAAGGGCTCCATGCCAAATTTCAAGTCAAACCGACAACGTTCGACCCTCCATCAATGCTCGAGCAGCAAAATCAAGCCTCCCGACGGCGGGAACCACCGAAGCCTTCGCTCATCAAACCAAGTGCATGAGTGGCTTCAACATGCTTCCAAAAGGCTGCACGTCAAATTTCAGGTCATTCCGACAACGTTTGACCAGGTTTCGATGCTCTGAGAGAAAATCAAGCCTACCGGCGGCGGAGCAACCCGAGACCATAACATCCAAAACGGAGCCCATGGAACGTCTCAAAATGACTCCAATAGGCTCCCCATCAAATTTCAGGTCAATCGGACATCGTTTGGCCACATATCAAAGCTCGGCATTTTCCCCGCAGCAAAATCAAATGAAGTATCAACGGGACCCCAAACGGCTTCAAAACTCAAACAAAAGCCTATGGTTGGTCTTATTTATTGCTCAGGAGGCTCCACCTCAAATTTCAGGTCATTCCGACATCGTTTGACCAAGTTTCAGCTTCTGGCGGAAAATCAGCAGCTCTACGCGACAAAGTCTTCGGCTTTCCCGGAAAATTGGAAACTTTGCACTCTAAAAATGCAAGGATTCTCATCAGGTTTTCTACAGGGAAATCAAGCCAATAAATGAGAAGAAATGTCAGGAAAAATACAGAAGAAAACGGCGACGAAAAAGACCACAAAACGGACCAAAAACAGGGGAAAAACCCCCAGGGTCGCAGCCCGCGACCATGGCCCAGGGTCGCCGGCGACCCTGGCCCATGGTCGCCGGCCCATGGTCGCCGGCGACCATGGAAGTCCGGGTCACCGGATTTTTCACCGGTGACCCCTTTTTCCGTCTTTTTTCGCGTTTCGCGCACTTTGGCCCCTGTGGTTTCCTGAAAATGTGATTTTTAAGTGCTTGAAATTGACTCATGTCCTCCGACATCCGTCAAAATCACGGGTCAACCTCCAAAAGTATCAAAATCAACATTGATCGCCAACCGGCTGACCAAGAAAGTGCACTTTCTGTCCGACCGATCGTGAAATCGACAAGACAGATGTCACCAGCCCGCTGCTAGCTATCAATGTCTGAAGTTACATGTTCATCCGATGTCGATCAGCATGAAGATCCATCGATGATCATCGCCAGAAGAATTCCAGAAGACACGGCGCGGCCCGCGACTCTTCAACTGCTCGGCGACCAATTAATGTGGTTAATTGACTAGCTTTATTGCAGTCATTAATTCATTTCTTTGGACGGCCCAATCAGAAGCAGGCATTTGGGAGTTACAAGTCAATTGATTCATGGCATTTAACCCATGAAACTCCTCCCATTATGGTAATTAAGGTGATTAAAAGCCCTTAATCTCCATCGGCCAATCAGATTCAAGGAAAAAGGAGTTACAAAATCAAGAAATAAATCTTGTAACTCCTCCCATTAAAGCCATTAAAGCTCATAAACTCTCCTAAATGGCTACCAAAAAGCCTATAAATAGGAGAGCATTTCCGTTGAAATCGGGACGGACGGATCGAAATCGGAGATCACTTCCAAAGCACCACAGATCCAGAAATCTGAGAGAAAGAAAAAGAGAGAAAAACTCTGCTGAGATTCTGCACCGGCCACCACTACAAGGTGACAAAAGTCCCTTGGGGGGTACCCCCCCCCCCCCCCAAGGTCCTTGCCTTCTCCCGCTGCCTCCAATGGCTTAGACGTGGCTTTTCAGCCCGTCTACTTAGCTTTTTATTGGACATAAGACCTTCTCTTGGTCTTTGTCCTCTAAAAACCTGAGGTTATAGCCAAGCCAAGCGAATCAAGAGCATCCTCTGTTCTCATTTGCATGGATGATGGCGAAGCCCACACATGGCTTGCGACAGTCAATCTGAACGAGTCCCCCACAATCTCCTGAAAAGTTAGATCATCCTTTTCTTGCTTTTCATTGTAGTTTGTATTTTTCTAAAGAGACAAAAAACACAACTCTTGTCTTTCATTATTGATAAGAATTGTAAATCGGCTATAAACGCCAAAATCGGCTATAAATGCCAAACAAAATCGCCTTTCACGGCAAACCAAGAAAATGTCTCTTTTCTCAAATATTTGTGCAATGGAAAACTTGAAAGAAGTTGATTTCCTTTTTACTTACGAAGGTTGATCTCCGGATTACCACTTGCAATTCCAAGTAAAATAGAAAATCTGGCACACCCACATAAAAGAAATGTTGATGCACGCTTCATGCCCCCCGGGCGCGAAAGGGCCGGACCCGACGGACTCCCACGTCCGCCGACCCCGGTAGCACCCACGGCATCCGGAGCGCGTTCCATCAGCTATGATGCCTATGCATACTCCTACCTACTGTTTACCATTTGAGCACTTAATTATGTTTCATGTTATGTGTTCATGATGGGTTTTCTTCATAGCATTTTTTTTTCTTGGTTCCACGTATATCTTGTGGGTCATGTGGTAGTGTTTATGGGATGTCCATGGGATATCAAGCTTAATAGGACGAAGGCCACCAAGTTGAACCAATTGCGATCTTTGATCGAGTCGATTCCAAGAAAAGCCTTGTCCCACTAAAGGGAGACTGTCTATGTTCGAGGAAAGTGGTTTTTAAGCGGGACCATTGTGACCCCACCACTTTCCTGGGGGGCTCACTTGATTGATTTGATTTCATAAGACCGAATTGGAGGCTTAGGTGCAATCTTCATCCAGTTGAGCATTTCTTTGTGGACCCAAAGATATGCGGGGGATAATGAACTATTCATTACAATTTCTCCTATTAAAAGTATTCACATCATTCAAAAATTGTCATTTGTTGTACTCTTTTTTTTTTTTTTTTTTTTGCATCATAATAATTTTAAGGATCAAAGTATTAAATTGCATGATGCTATCAAATCACCCATGTAATTACGATAATTGTTTTTTACTGCCCCGAATTAGCCCTAGGCATGAAGGGTTTTCACTACAATGTCCTAATTCTCGGAATGATTTGAGTGCAAAAAGGGCAACTGATACGTGTGTGTGTGTGTTGCCAATGTTATGCATTCATTGATCTTTATATTTTTTATCTTATCTTTTCAGTGATGGCTTCCAAAAATATCATTGCTGACCTTAATAAGGGAGATAAGTTAGATGGTAATAACTATGATAAGTGGTACCGAACTATGATTTACTTGTTCGATGAACAAGAGGTCACGTATACCTTGGAATCGATTAAGACCCGACCTGAATTAGCAAATGATGCTGCACCCATGCCTGCATCGAATGATTTTGAGAAATGGAATAAAGATAATCGGACCGCTTGCAACATTATGCTGAGTAGTATGCATTTTGAATTGATTCCCACTTACGAAACCTACGGTACGGCTAAGGAGATGTGAGATGCCTTGAAAGAAGAATATGGTGAAATTACTACCGGTAAGACCCGTGTCATGACCATGGAATTCGATGCATATAGGATGGCCCCAGGTGTAAACCTAAGGGACCACCTCCGCAAAATGAGTCAAATGATTGCGGATCTTGCAAGGGCAGGAAATGTTCTAACTGAGGACCAAAAGATCATTGCAGTCCTGCGATCTTTACTTGATTCTTGGCGCACAATAAAACGAATTTTGACCCACTCTGAGGCAATAAGAACTTTTAAGGATCTATGTCGCCATCTCGAACTTGAAGCCCAAAGAGTTCAAGTAGAGATCGCTGGACAAGCACTTTTTGCAAAACAGTAGCCTGTATCAGGGTCGGAGATTAAGGGGACTAAACATAAACGTAAGTTTCAAAATGGGACTCATAAAAAAGGGCCAGACCGCCGGAATAAGCCAAAACATGACCAGAATGCGCCTCAACAAGACCAAAAGAAGAATCGGAAGCGTAACAAGCCCAGAGACTTAGCCAAAACCAAATGCTATAAATGTCAGGAACTTGGCCACATTGCTAAAACTTGCCCTAAGCGAAAAGCGGTAAACACCCTAACTTTGTCACTATCTTTGGTTTGCTCCGAAGCACTTTATGTGGATGAAAGTTCTAATGGTTGGATAATTGATTCAGGGGCAACCAAGCACGTGACAAAGGATAGGAGTGGTTTCCGGGAGTTCCAGTCCATAGATGTCAGTTGCAACAAAGTCTACATGGGAAATAATTCATCAGAAGATATATTGGGAATCGATGATTATTTTCTCCCCATGTCTACAGGGAAAACTATGGTGCTCCATGAGATGCTTTTTGTACCTGGCATGAGGCGGAATCTCCTCTCTGTTTGCCGGTTCGCGAGGGATGGTTTTGATTTTCGTTTTACTAGAGATAGAGTTTCCATTAGGAAAAATAGTTCTATTTATGCATGGGGTTTTATTGTAGGAGACCTATATGTTTTAAATTTCAATAATTCTATGGTTGGATTTTCTGATTCATTTATGGTGCATGACACAAGTTCCGAATCTATTAAATGGCATGCTCGATTGGGCCACATAGGGAAAGATCGGATGATCCGATTGGCTAGGGAAGGACTGTTTGGATCTCTCACACAAGTACAGTTGCCCACATGTGAATCTTGTGTGACAGGTAAAGCAACAAGAAAACCTTTTCCAAAGGCAGAGAGATCCAAGGCCACCCTTGAAATCATTCACTCTGACATTTGTGGACCAATGAACGTGGCTAATAGACAAGGAACTCGATATTTTATTACTTTCATTGACGATTTCTCTCGTTATGGTCGTGTGTTTTTGATTTCCCACAAAAATGAGGCACTTGATTTTTTCAAAAAAATTTCAAAAGAAGTTCAAAATAAGTTTGACAAAAACATAAAGACCCTTAGGACCGATCGAGGTGAAGAATACACTTCGGAGATTTTTAAAAGTTTTTGCATGGAAAATGGAATTTCTCGTCAACTGACTATGGCCTACACCCCACAACAAAACGGAGTTGCGGAAAGACGAAATAGGACTCTGCTAGACATGGTTAGATCAATGATGGCTCATGCGAACTTACCTATCTCCTTTTGGGGAGATGCGTTATTAACTGCAGCTTATATATTAAATAGAGTTCCTTCTAAGTCTGTTCCAAAGACTCCGTATGAGTTGTAGACTGGTAGAAAACCTTCCTTGAGAGACCTATGCCCGTGGGGTTCTTTAGGGCATGTCCTTATCCAGCATCCTAATAAATTGGAGCACAAGACAATTCCGAGTATCTTTGTGAGGTACTCTGAATTGTCAAAAGGATACGTTCTAGTTCATGAGGATGTCAACGGTAGATTAATTGAAACAGAATCTCGTGACGTAGATTTCTTCGAGTTTCAATATCCTGAAAAGAAGAAGACAAGGGTGTCCATTGAACTATTTGAAATGGATGATTCCTCCTACCAAGGAGAGCCAACACCACATGCTGGTCTCGGTAGGAGAGATCTTATAGAGTCACAGGCAAGTGGGAGTGATCTTGATGCCCTTCGTCGTTCTTCTCGTGGATTGATTTCAAAGAAGTATTTTGAAATTGAGGGAACTTCTTATGCATATATTGCAACTGACGAGGACGAACCACGTTCTTATCAAGAAGCAATGGAATCAGCAAACTCGAAGGAATGGATGCTTGCGATGAATGATGAAATCAGCTCTATGCGCAAGAACCATGTATGGGATCTCGTGGATCTTCCCAAGCATATGAAAGCCATTACCAATAAATGGGTTTTGAAAATTAAGCGAAAAGCCGATGGTTCCATTGACAGATTTAAAGCTAGGCTCGTGGCTAAGGGGTTCACACAGAAAGAAGGTGTGGATTATGAAGAAACTTTCTCCCCTGTGGTGAGATTTTCTTCTGTCCGCATGATCTTATCTATTGTGGCCAACATGGATTTAGAACTACACCAGATGGATGTTAAGACCGCTTTTTTAAACTGTGATCTTGAGGAGGAAATATACATGAAACAACCGATAGGATATGTGGAAAAAGGCCATGAGGATAAAGTTTGTAAACTCCTTAAATCTATCTATGGCCTTAAACAATCCTCGAGACAATGGTACAAAAAGTTTCATAATACAATCATGTCAAATGGTTTCTCCATGTGTTACGAAGATCATTGTGTTTATATTAAGCGATCTAAACATAAATTTGTGTTGCTATCCCTTTACGTTGATGGTATTCTTTTGGCTTGCAATGATATTGGATTTTTAATTGAGACCAAAGCTTGGTTGTCAACTGTTTTTGAAATGAAAGATTTGAGTGAGGCTGAGTTCATTTTTGGGGTTAAAATTATGCGGAATCGTACAAAATGCATTCTTGGCCTGTCCCAAACAACTTACATTGAGAAAATTTTAGAGAAATTTAGAATGGCCAATGCTAGTCCCGTTGAGACCCCGATTGATAAGGGTTGCAAATTAAGTGTAGTGCAATGTACTCAAACCGATGCTAAAACAAAAAGAATGGCTTCCATACCCTATGCCAGCGCTGTAGGAAGTTTAATGTACGCTATGTTGTGCACACGCCCTGATATTTGCTATGCGGTTCGGTTGGTTAGTCGATTTCAAAGTAACCCGGGTATTGCTCATTGGAATGCCGTCAAACGACTCTTTCGATATTTAAAGGGCACAAAAGATATGATGCTTTGCTATCATGGTGGTGGCTTGAATTTATTAGCATACAGTGACTCATCCTTTTTGGATGGTCTCGACAACGGCAAATCCACATCAGGATATGTGTTCTTACTGGGCGGGGAGCCATTTCATGGTCCAGTAAGAAGCAGGAGTGTACGATCATGTCGACCACGGAGGCCGAATATGTTGCTTGCGCACTAGCAGCAATGGAAGCCATATGGATTCGCCGTTTTCTGTTGGATTTGGGACTAGTATCCATTGCCCGTGATCCCATTCCATTGAGAACTGATAGCACAACTGCTATATGCTTGGCAAAAGACCCCCAGCTTCATCAGAGGGCAAAACATATCAAACGAAAGTGACATTTTATCCGTGAACAAGTAGAAGCAAAAGAGATAGCAATATCTCATGTGCCATCTTTGGAAATGATTGCTGACCCAATGACCAAACCCTTGGCGCGAGAACTATTTGTTATTCATGTTAGGCGTATGGGAATGCAATATATGTAAGCCTTTTATTCAGTGGGAGTGTATTGGACTTATTTTTAATAAAAGTCTTTTTCCATTGTTTTATGGTTAAATGAGTGTTACATTCCTTTCATTCATGCATGTTCATATACTTCACATTGGCAACATACACAGTAAGCGTGTCTTAGATGCACACGTGACACCAAACAGGCGAGGTCATCCACTTGCACAGATATAAGACATCCCTTGATGTCTTAGTGACTGATAGGATGAGGTGCATGTATTTGTATGATATGCTGATTAGAACAATACGGTTTTTATCGGTGCGTACAGATGTATGGAACGCCGATTTAGTCTTGTGTGCATTGGGGGTGATGTGGATCACAAGATTGAATGAGACTTAGCATTAGTCGTCGGACAAATCACACCCTAATAAGTCTGATAGCCTGTTTTAAAAACCAAGCGTGGTTGTGTTTGTGACGATCTGCTTGCGCAGTAGGGAATCGGTGCGATGTTAGCATGGGCTCAGTTGTGGAGCTAATGCATTTTCACACTGCGACGCATGTTCACAGACATGCGTGTTTTAAGGACCTACCTACGAGCAACGGGATAATACCCTAGAATCTTGTTTGCTGTGCGAGAGTTAGTCCCGTAGGTGACTCTCGAGCTTGGAGTTGGTTTTTTATGTGAACTAATTCTTGAGGCTCTTGTGCCCTTATACCAACCTCTACGTTGGAAAGATGAGATCGGTGAAGCTACTTTAGCTGCGGTTGTGCCACGGCAACATCGGAGCCTACGAGCCGCCGTGCTAGGAAAGCTGCTTGGTTGATTCAGACTCTCGTAAGTCCATGGGAAGACCCCTTGACATTACACTTTAGTTTATACGTGCTTACGATGCTTATCAGCCCGGGCTATATCTAGTATTTTGAAAATTTTCAGACGAACAATTTTTTTAAAATTTATATATGTATGAATATGTTATTTTTAAAAGGAAATGTTTGTAAAAAGTTTTTTTACTCGATAAGTTGAATAAGCAGGTACGTGGGTTGAACATGACTCAGGGGTATGAGTCAATATCCAATCCGGTGTGGTCATGCGAGTGTCTAGGGCAGACTGATGTGTCGGTGAGTTGGTGTATTCTAGTCAGATGGCAACGTAGTTTACATTCTCTCCATGAATAGGCATCGTGGTGGTCCCACTCTTCAGGTCCAATTTTTCATTGTAGAATTTAATGATGGAAACTGGTGATCTAATGTGATGAAACTTGTTCGGTGCGAGTGGGAGATGTTGGCATTTGTGATGAGGCCCGCTTGTGTTTACATGTGGGTGGACCCCACTCACAAAGATACACCCCTTACAATTTGGATCTCATGGTGATATGGATAAGAATAGTTTGAGTTTTATCTAAACTCTCTATCCTTATCATATCTCCATTTAAAATTCTAATTGAGAGAGCTTGATCCAATCATCTCTCATTTTGAATTTGAATTGAGATCTTATCATCCATTAGCCAAAGGGCTATATATAGACATGAGAATAATGCTTGAGGTCAACCTTTCAATAATACACTAGACCTACTATTCTCCATCATCATCTTCTACATCCAGGGTGTCCATCCTTGCCCTTGGATCTTGAAGAGTGAAACACGTGTGACTGATCTCTTGTAGACAGTCACAGATCTCCACAACTAGTGCCTGATTTAAGCCGACGCAGTCCTGATCGCGTTTGTAGCAGCCAGCTTATTTAGATCCGTGCTTCCGCTACATCTACGACCTTTACCTACAACCCAACCTAAACCCAATCTGCCCCCCACTAGTCCAAGGCCCACACGAACATGCTCTTCACCCACTCTGTCATTCTAACTCTACATTCCATACCTCATTCTAATACTCATCCTATGCAAACCCGGGCTGAGAATGGTACCATCAAAACAAAGAAAGTAGCATGGGTGTCTTCCAAACACTATCTGCCCTCTGGTCTCCTCCATCATCTTGAACATCAAGAACCTACGTGCTTCACTAAGGCTTCTATGAGTTTCGAGTGGAGAAGGGCTACGGACCATGAGTTTACCGCTCTTAAAAAATGTGGGACCTGGACCTTAGTTCCATTTAAGCCAACTATGAATGTTGTTGGTAATAAATGGGTGTACAAAATTAAATGCAATGCTAATGGTACTATTAATCGCTACAAAGCCCGTTTAGTTGCCAAGGGGTTTCATCAACAATCCGGGATTTATTCTTTGAGACATTTACCCCTGTTGTGAAGCCAACTACAATTCGTTTGGTTCTCACAATTGCTTTGCACTACAATTGGGATATTCGACAACTTGATGTAGAAAGTGCCTTTCTGTATCGTGAAGTCTACATGGCCTAACCGCAAGATACGTGGACCCCGTATTCTCCAACCATGTATGTCGAATGTGCAAGTCAATAGATGGGTTTAAACAAGCACCACGTGCTTGGTACACTAAATTTAAGAATCATTTGTTTGAACTTGGGTTAAAAAATTCTCAATCTGACACTTCTCTTTTCATTCATCGGGAACTTGGCCGCATCACCTACCTTCTCCTCTATGTGGATGATATCGTCCTTACTGGCAACAGCATGTCACATTTACTTATTATCATACATCAACTAAGGGTTCACTTTGCCATGAAAGACTTGGGCCCTCTGCACTATTTTTTGGGGATTGAGATCCATAGAACTACAGCAGGTCTTTTTTTTGTCTTAAACAAAATATATCTTGGATCTACTATCGCATGCAAATATGCTTTGTGCGAAGCCTGTGCACTTGATCCCCAGCTTCCTCTCATGACAACATTCTCACTACTCTTGGTGATCCTTTACTCGACCCATTTGAGTACAGAAGCATTGTTGGTGCTCTACAGTATGTCAAATTGATATGACCCGATATTGCATTTGCTGTCGGTCGAGTATGTCAATTTATGCATGCTCCAACTACTTCTCATATGATGGTGGTAAAGAGGATTTTGATGTTTCTCAAAGGCACTCTTGAACTTGTACTTCACTTGCATCTAGGCCCACTTAAGCTAGTGGCCTTCTGTGATGCTGACTGGGCTGGCAGTCCACTAGATCGAAGATCCATCACAGGATATTGTGTTTACTTTGGACAGAATCCTATCTCTTGGTGCTCGAAGAAACAAGCAACTATTGTACGCTCTTCTACAGAGTCTGAATATAGATGCCTTGCACACATAGCTGCTGAACTTTCCTGGCTTTGTATGCTACTCCGAGACTTATGTTTTCCAGTAGCCACAGCACCAGTTATCTGGTGTGACAATATTAGTGCACTTGCCTTGGCCTCAAATCCAGTTTCTCATGCCCGAATTAAACACATCAAGATTGATTACCACTATGTTCGCGAGCTCGTTCTTCGTAAAGATTTAAATGTCCAATTCATTTCTACAAAGGATCAAGTCGCTGACATATTTACTAAAGGGCTTCCGAAGCAACGTTTCAAACTTTTCCAAAACAAGCTCTTGTTTTTCGCGAATGACCCGTCAGCTTGAGGGGGTGTGATAATGTGTCAAGCCCAAGCCAACCAAAGGCCCGTACAACCCACACATCTTTAGCCATAAGCTCCCAGCTAGACAAAGTCTCGAAATATCTTGGAGACTGCCTAAGAGATATAGTCAATAATCAGCCACCCATACACGGTTTGTATAGTCAACCCCTACATGTTATACAGCAAGCAAACAAGTAACAAATCCCATAAAAATCTGAGTGAAATATTGTATACAGCAACATGTACATTCAGAATAAATTCAATAGATTTCTCTGTCTCTCTCAACATGTACATTCAGAATAAATTCAATAGATGTCTCTGTCTCTCTCTCTCTCTCTCTCTCTCTCTCTCTCTCTCTCTCTCTCTCACTTTGAGATTGAGAAAAACTGCCCAAACTAAGTTCCAATTCTCTTAATCACAGGAGAAGAAGAGTCATCACCTCACAGTTGAACATCCCAGTGGCCTCTCCCCTGACTGTTTACTTTGGGGTTCATATCTTCTTTGGTTGTCCAAGGTTCGGTTACTTTGCTAGGTTCTTGGATTCTATGAGAGCTAAACTCGTTGGTGAGAAGAAAAACTGATTATCCCCACTGCTCGCCTGCTACTGGTGCGTCTTGTTTTGGCAAGTACGTCGATTCACATCTCTCTCTGAACGTCGATTCACATCTCTCTCTGAATTCCTCCGTCAAAGAAAGTCAGGCTCGCAACTGTAAAAATAATGAGGAATTTTGTCTGGTCTGCTGACTACTAAGCCTTTAAGAACAGCCTGGTTCGTTAGGAAGTCATTTTCTTACCAACATCGGAAGGAGGGTTGGGTATCCGTAGGGTGGCTGAAATGAACGTGGCTTGTCTTGTCGTCTCAAGCTAGGATGGTTATGACTAATCACTTCCTCTTTATGTTCTTGTTGGTTTAGAGTAAGATACTAACAAAATTTCTATTTGGAATGCTGGAAACTCAGTTTTCGGTTCCTACACATGGAAATCAATCAGGTGCCTATCCCCATTTCTTCATTTAGGTAGCAAATGAAAAATTGATGATGGCAAACCAATGAGCATTTGGTATGACTTCTGGCTGGCTAATAACACAATTAATGATGTTTTCCCTCATTTCTATTTCTCCCACTTTGAGAAAGTTTCTTCTCTAATTAATTGCCAAAGTTGTCAGGTTCAAGATTAGCTCCCTCAATCTATCAAGCAGTACCTTCAATCATTTTTTTTTTCTTCCTCCTACTCCCCAACCAGCCACTGATTCCGCTACTCGGTGGCCTAATTCTTCAAGCATGTTTTCCCATAAAAGAAGCATGGAATATAGTGAGAACTCATGTTGCCTTTGCTCCTTAGTGGAAGATAGTTTGGAATCAACTTATTAGGCCATCCATTTCTACTCTATTATGGAGCTTGGGTGAAATGAATTGGCGTTAATCTTGCCTCTAGGTAGGGGTGTTCATGGACCGGTCTTGCTCGAGCCCGGCCTGGGCCCAGCCCGACTTGGACGGGGCTTGGACCTTTGTTTTTAATATTAGGGCCAAACTTGGACATCTTTGTTAAGCCCGTTTAATAGACGGGCTGGGCTTGGAATCAATTGTAAAGAGCCCAAAGTCCGGCCCGGCCCGATTGAAAAATAATAATAGAAAAGGCTATAGTTATGGGATTCAAAGAGTGATACTTTCATTGACACTGTCAAGATGAAACTCACTGGGCGACATACGAGAGAATGTAATTTTACCTCTCATATTAAATTATATTTTAGTTTCAGGCTGGGCTCGGGCTTACATGATTCAAGGCGGGCCGGGCTTGGGACAGCTCCTTATAACCCAATGCGGGACAGGCTGTTTAGAAGCCGGGCCGGGCCTGGATATTCCTTAGTCCGGCCCAGGAACACCCCTACCTTCTAGGTGCGTGCTCTGCTGCAGAAATGAAGAATCATGCCTGCATCTTTTCTTCACCACTCCATTTCTTCTTTCACTTGGTATAGGATTTTTTAGGGAATTGGAGAAATTGTGTCTCATCCTCTCTCTACCTCTATTGTCTGATCGGTAATCTTACAAGGCAGATATGAAGCTGCCAAACAATGGGCAGCAATGGTGAATTTTAACGTCATAGTTCTATATCTGGAGTTTCAGAAATGATGCAACCTTCAAAAACGTTTCTGTCTCACTTCTTGGACTCAGGAGGCAATAGCTTGAATAGATCAGTGATGCAGCCTTAGGTCTCCCAAGCTCTGCTCAAAGGTCACCTTAAGATTGCCCTTTTCATGTTTTTTGAGAGTGTCCCTCTACTCTTAATGTTTGCTTCTATGAGGTGTCCTTGTTAAAAGGTTTTTTTGCTATACTTCTTTCATTCTTTTTTGGCTCTAAAGAGCTTGTATACTTGTTTCATTGAAGCTTTTAGGGGCTGTGCCCATGTTTCTTCTTCCCCTTCAACTTCCCAAAAAAAAAAAAGAAAAGAGTTAGCAAAAAATTAGTATAATCTCAAATCTGTGTAAGTGAGGATTTTTAAATCCTATGTGAAATCTTAAACCTGAAAAATCCTCACAAGTGAGGATTTTGGACTGGCCAAATCAATGGGGACCTGTAATTGCCAAACACAAGGTATCTTTAATTTGTGAAAAACTGATGAGGAGTCCTCCATGATTAGATTGCCGAACGTGACCAAAACATGGAAGAAAGTTCAGTTACAAGTTTCAAAGTGTTCACGCCAACCCGAGAGTGCTCGTACAGAGGGTTTGTTTGTGTATAAGGCGTACCCTAGTGGGCACATTTTGATGATGGTTTAACAACTTTTTTTTTTAAGAGAGTAGCCACCTACACACTGCAAAAATCTTTCCACACACTGCATTTAAAAATACTAATAAAGAATATAAAAATCCCTAAATTACTCCTCTCCCTCTCCTTCCCTCTCTCTCCCTACTCCCGGCTCCAGCCACCTCCGCCCAATCCCACCGCCATCGTCCCTCTCCCTCTATCTATCTCTCTCGCCCGCCGCAGGCTACCCCACTCCCTATCCCCTCTTCCCCCTTTCTCTCCCTCTCTCTTTTCCTCTCTCCTCCTCTCTTTCTTGTCCGCCACCGACCCTCGTCCAAAAGCCCTCTGCTTCTCCCTCTCCCTCACCCCCTCTTTCTCTCCCACTTTCTGCCTCTCACTCATTGCCGCAGCCCCCGCCCGCCCTCTTCCTCTTTCTCCCTCTCCCTCCCTCTCCCCGCCCGCCCTCAACCCTCTCCCTCTCCCTGCCCTCTACCCGCCCAGTCTTCCTCTCTCCCTCTCTTGTCTCTCTCCCTCTCCCACCCTTTCTCTCTGTCGTTCCCTCCCCTTCGACAGCACCGAGGGGATGGTGGGGGTGGGGGTGGGGGTGGGGATGTGGGTGGGTGCAGAAAGATGTGGACGCAGGGAAGTGGGAGCAAGGCTATTGAGAGAGAAAGAGAGAGGGAAGGAGAGAGAGGTGGGTCGGTAGCGGGGTCAAGCGGAGGTGGCCAAAGCAGAGAGAGGGAGAGGGGTAGTTTAGGAACTTTTTTTTTATTTTTATTTTTTAAATGCAATGTGTGGAAAGTTGTTTGCAGTGTGTAGGTAGCAACACTCTTTTTTTAATGGCCCCAAAATCACAGTAGTTAGAACTTTTTTCAATTAATCTATTTGGTAAAATTATAAAAGGGAGCTCTTATTTCATGGGATAATTGGGGCATACCTCTTAAATATTATAATTTAGAATCCACCATCTCCATCATTTTGAAAATTTATAAAGTTATTTTTGTTAAAAACAACAGTTGAAGATTGTGCATAGTCCACCTTTATCCACTTTAACTAAAAAAATTCTAAAAAAGAGCAGCTCCTCCTAGCTTATGTCTTTTAGAGGCAAAAGTTCTAATTTATAATTAAGCTTTAAAAATAGAAAATATAATTGAAGGTTTGCCAAACCCTCAAATATGTAACTAAGCTCAAAATTACAATATAAGATCTTAATTTCAGAGTTTCCGAACACCCAGTTGGACAGCTTCTCCATAGTTTCTCCTCATCCAGTGGCATGTTTGTAATCAATAGTTTTTATAGTAGTTTATTTGCACAATGATTTTATTATATATAGTTCAGTTCTAGCTCATGTTTTGAGGATGTATAAAATTAGCTTTCTACCTCTTAGGTACTAAAGTGCTCTATGAAAAAACTGCTGATAGTGCTTTTATTTTAGCCCTTCTTTTACTAGATTTGGTCCACAAGATGGAACGCAAGAAGAGAAGAACAAATTAGAGTAAAATTAGTAAGCTAAACACATGGCTCAAACAAGTGTCGAAATTTAATCAGGTGAAAATTGAAAACGAGTCTTTTAATGTTTGAAATTTGGGGGTTTTGTAACTAGGTGATTTCATTTGGATTTGGCTTGATTAGAGACTTGTTTGGGATTGCTAGAGGCAAGTGATTAATTTCAGAATTTGAATATATTTGCCTGTACGTCGACTTCCATGAATCACATGTTCTATTTGTATGTATTCCTAGATTTTTTTCCCATGCTCTAACTCAATTCTTTGCTAGTGAAATGTCATGATTAGATGCCTAATTAAGTGTTAAAATGATGCCTCATGACAGATGTAGTGACCCTAAGGAAGGGGAAGAAACTGCCCAAAGACAGTCCAACTATAGGCCATTCGGACATGGCCTGCTGCTTGCCAGATAGAGACCTATGCAGTCTGACTAGTCGGACTCGGCTCCATCTCTAACCAGTAGGGAGTCCACGTCCGATCTGTTGTGATCGTGTGTGCGAAAGCGTGCGATCAACAAGCAAACAAATCAAGTCACACAAAAGG
The DNA here is from genome assembly GCA_028538565.1 of Umbellularia californica. Classification (NCBI taxonomy): domain Eukaryota; kingdom Viridiplantae; phylum Streptophyta; class Magnoliopsida; order Laurales; family Lauraceae; genus Umbellularia; species Umbellularia californica. Next base: position 21,327,991 of record JAPQWN010000006.1, read on the forward strand.
GAACACAAATTTACGTGGTTCGGTGATTTCACACCTACATCCATGGACAAAGCTCGTCTTCTTCTTCTCCACTAATCAGAGTGATAAGTTCACAAAACTAGGTCATTAAGTCATCATTTCATTAGCATTTGTGGACTTAATTACGCTTAATTGCATAGAATTGCATTTAATTTCATGATTACATGCATTTGAGTTTATTTTTGGAGAAATGGTCAAAATTGGTCAAAATTCATTGAATTGCATGACTTTTTGAAATTAATTTTTTCTCATCTCATTTATCACCCTAAAATTAGGCTTTTGGTTTTATCAATGCATATCTTGCTATTTTAGACACCATGTGTTATTTTTGAAAAGTTAGTCATTTTGGTGCATCCCTAGGCATGTAGGGTCCCATACATTGTTCATAATTATTTTTTTACATATAATTAATGTTAAAATTGCATCTTTCTATTTGTAGGAGAAAACAAGAAATGGGACCCGCATTGAAAAGCAATTGAGTAAGAGGAGCCCCACTTTGTTAGCATAAGAATTCATATTTTTATGGGCCCACATGATGAAGAGAGAGATTTGTTCAAGAATGGAAAGAAGATTTAAAGAAGCTTAGAGGAGTCAAACTTGCAAAAGAAGTAATATAATCCAAGAAGGAATCCAACCAAAGATGGAAAGATTGGGACCACAAGACTTTATCATTATCAAGAAAAGTTGCCAAGAGAATGATTGCTTGGAGTTCAAGCCAAGATGGAAGAGGAGTCTTACCAAACAAGGAATATTAAAAAAATTATAAAAAGCAAGCCAACAAAGGGATAGACGTCCAATACCTTGAGTTGAGAAAAGTTTGGAAGTTTTCTCTCTTTCCACTCCCAACCACCCTTTCTCTCTAATCCCTTTCTTCTTCTTCTCCATTCTAATTCTTTAGACATAGATTGAGAGATCATGTTGAGAGAATGATGAAGAGGGAAGAATCTTAATTTTATGTACTTCATGATCAAGGAATAAAGACACTGCTTGGATTGTTTCTACGTATTCTTAATGTAAGTGTGTTTATTTTTCTCATTTTAATAGAAACTAGACAATCCTACAAGTATTGACAATGCGATGATAATGTCCTCTCTTCTCAGAGTAGGAAAAATTAATGCAAGTGGTTACTTGTTGTCTCTCGACTTTTAATCATTTTTATTTTATTTTCAAACCCTAGATCTAATCATGTGAAGTATTGTCTCCAATCAAAACACATAAAAGAATTAGAATGAGAAAAATAAACACACTTACATTAAGAATACGCAGAAACAATCCAAGCAGTGTCTTTATTCCTTGATCATGAAGTACATAAAATTAAGATTCTTCCCTCTTCATCATTCTCTCAACATGATCTCTCAATCTATGTCTAAAGAATTAGAATGGAGAAGAAGAAAAAAGGGATTAGAGAGAATGAGTTTTTCCACTCATTAGGGTTACAACAAAAAAGAGATAATATATAGTTTTAACAAAGACCAAATTACCCCTTAACCCTAATACAAATGAATTGGGCCTATAAAACGAGCCAAAACCCATAAACCCAACCAATCTCCACCTTGGCAAGATTTACAGGTCACGAACATTTTCCACCTGGGCATACAATCACACTCCTCCAAATGCGCCCGTAGGCTCCATACACCCAAAGGTGCTCAAACTTACAGGATGTTGATCAAGTCCAAGCAATGCTTAAACTTGACCCCAGTCACCACCTTGGTCAGCATATCTGCAGGATTATCAGCAGTCGCAATCTTCTGAAGGAGTATATCTCCCTCATCAACAATCTCCCGTACAAAATGATACCGTACGTCAATGTGTTTCGTACGTGAATGAGGAACCTGATCCTTTGCCAAACAAATGGCACTCTAACTATCACAATGGACTTTCATGTACTCCTGAAAGATCCCTCATATCATCAAGAAACCTTGAAGCCAAATGGTCTCCTTAATGGCCTCTGTCGCCGCCATGTACTCTACCTCAATAGTCGACAAAGAAACTGTAGACTGTAACGTTGACTTCCAACTCACTGGTCCCCTTGCAAGTGTGAACACATAACCTGTAGTAGACGGTGCTTATCCAAATCGCCAACGTAATCGGAATCCACATATACAACCACATGCTGACCAATACTATCATCTCATTGAAACACCAAACCAACATCCACGGTTCCCAGAATATACCGTAGGATCCATTTCACTACTTGTCAGTGCCCTTTTCCTGGATCATGCATATATCTGCTTACTATGTTGACAGCCTATGAAATGTCGAGTCTCATACACACCATCGCATATATCAAACTACCAACAACGCTCTGATAAAGAACTTAAGCCATGTACTGACGCTCATCATCTGTGCTAGGAGACATAGCAGCACTAAGCTTGAAGTGAGAGGCAAGAGGTGTACTTACCAGTTTTGTTTTTGCATCCATACCAAAACGCTATAGTATCTTTTTCAAATACTGTTTCTGAGACAGACAAACCTTGCCTTGCACCCTGTCTCTCTGAACTTTCATACCAAGTATCTTCTTGGCTCCCCCAAGATCCTTCATTTCAATACTCATTTGAGTCTTCAATTTTTCAATCTCCACCTTGCTCTTAGAAGCTATAAGCATATCATCGACATATAAGAACAAGTAAATGAAGGTTTCATTCCGAAGTTCGCGATAGTAGATACAATGATCAAAAGAACTCCGTGTGTACTTCTTGTTAGTTTGTGTGGTCTCAATCCATCAGATGATGTAATAAATTGATTAATTTATTTATTTATCAATAAAATCATGCTTTCCTTTCATGAGATGAATGGTGTTTTATTACTTAATGCACATGACCAATACATATGACATTATGGTTCATGAGATAAATCGGGTCCCATTAGTATATTAGATGTGATATATGTGTATGAATGAGATCCACATATGGGAGACATGTGTCACAAATCTTATACTTAAATATCTTCACAATAGTAGTGAGACTGGGCATCTCATCTGATAAGGTTGTAACACTTTGATCACTATGAGATAGTGTGATTTGTCTCAATATTCAAAATGTAAGATTCTGGATCACGGTGCTGGTACATTGGATGTATTGAAGGACCATGAGAAGCACCTTATGAAACACTGTCTTCATCTTAAGGTCTGCTCTAATAATTCTCTAACAATAAGCTCTTAATCCTGAGATATTAATGAACTCACGTTTCTGTCTATTCATTTTCTTTGAGTCACCAATGAGTGAGGCTAACTATAGGTCAACACCTCAATGTCTTGGGTACGTGGTAATAGGACTAAGGGAACATCAATGGTCAAGATGGAATCTATCTATATTATCCACTTATGCCAATTAATAAATTTTTCATTAGTAAGTGTGCACTCATCTCGATTAAGAGTTAATTGGATGGTACTGATGATAACTGTGATTAATTGGGGATCAAGAATAATAGGATGTGGGTCTAAGATTGGAAGGGACAAATTTTATCCAATTGATTCATAGATATTGATAGAAGGGTCTACTTGTGGTAATTGGGAAGTTTAGGGTCTTCTTTGTAATTTATTCCTAAGACTGGAATGCAATTGTATTTATATAGTGGTATTATTTGCAATTAACTGTGGCCCCGGATTGCACATGAGATGTGGGGTCGAAGTGTCCCAATTGGAGCTGGCTTTCTATGGAATCCCTAGTGGTCCCCATGCTAGCCCAAGTTATTAGAAAGATACTAATCATACTTGAACTCTAAAATGAAGGAATTAGAAAGTTTCTATTTCTACTTGAATTACGACTTCTAATAATGGTAATAGTAAAATTACTAATTATTGTGGAAGTGAGATTTCTATAGTAATTAGAAAATGAGAAAGTTACTAATTGTTTTGGAAGTAGGACTTCTAGTTAATTAGTAAGAAGAGGAGTTGCATAAGGGGTATAAAAGGGGAAGCCCCCCCCTTTACGTCCACCATAAGGAGAACACACCCAGCCCTCTTTTTTTGTGGAATAGTTTCACATCTCTCTTTCCTCTTTTTCTCTTCTAGTTCCTTAGAGTTTCTAGTTAGGTTTTTTCTTGAAGTTTCCACCAATCTTCTTGAGAAAAGAGATCAGATAACGGGTCATAGCGTAGAAGACAACAAGGTCTTGGAGATCCTAATTTGCTTCAAGAAGAGTTCTTGTTCAAGTAATTTGTCTTCTTCTCCATTAGAGCACTACCGGGATCCAAAGTTATAATCTACTTCTCTATTTGTTGTGGATTATTTTGGTTGCATAGTGTTGCTGGTTTCTATCTTCTAGGTAGAGTTTATTAATATACATGGGTGATGAGTTTGAGAGATTGGATTCTGAATGCGGTTTATGGCCTTATGGGTATTTGATCCCTGTGTCAAGTGGGTCAAAAGGTTTTGAAAACCTATCCACGAGGCCCACCTACTTCCAACACTTCTACCCAATCATAAACTTGTCAAATCATTTATACCATTGTCTCGGAGATTGTTTCAAACCATACAATGATTTTTTCAGTTTACAAGCCAAATGTCTTTACCAGCAACCTTATACCCATCTGGTTGGGTCATGTAGATCTCCTCATTCAAGTCACTATGCAAAAATGTAGTTTTAACATCGAGTTGCACTAATTCAAGATCAAACTATGCAACCAAGGCTAACAAAATACGATAGAAGAATGCTTCACAACGGGAGAGAATACCTCATTGTAGTCAATGCATTCCTTCTGTGTGTAGCCTTTAGCCACCAATCTAGCCTTGTACCTGACACTACCCTTTCCTGGAGATCCTTCTTTCATAGTGTAGACCTATTTGCACCCAATTGCTTTCTTCCCCTTAGGTAGTTGTACCAACTCTCAAGTGTCATTCTTATGAAGAGATTCCATTTCCTCATCCATTGCATTCTGCCACTCTACACTTTATGAATGCCTCTTTGCTTCTTTGTAGCTGGTAGGAACAGATTTTTCGACCATTGGAAGTGCATATGCCACCATGTCAGTGAACCGTTTCAATTTTTGAATATTCCATTTTGGTCTACTGGTTGCAATAGAATCTATTTGCTGTTGTTGAGGCTCTTGGGCAGGAGTCTCCTCCACATCTGTATCATCACCCTCTAACTTAACTGGAATGACATCAACTGGATTCTCCTCTCCATTTGTATAATCATCCTCTGACTCAATTAGGAAGACATCAAGCCCCACCTGCTTCGATTTACCATTTGCCTTGCTCTCTTTTTGAGAGCGATTTTGCTTATTCTGTTTCCACATGGCAGATTCATCAAAAGTCACATCTCTACTCAGAACAAGTTTTTTTTAAGCTGGACACCATAGGTAATATCCTTTCACACCACTGCTGAAACCCAAGAATATAGCTTTCTTGGCCATTGGATTCAATTTATTCTCTATGACATAGAAATAAGCAGGACAACCAAATATATGCAATTTATCATAATCAGTAGCGGGTTTTTCAGACCATACCTCAATGGGTGTTTTTCCATCAATTGCAGTAGAAAGTAACCTATTGATGAGATGACATGCATAAGCAACTGCCTCACCGCAAAACGCTTTGCCTAATCCAGAATTAGACAACATACACCAAACTTTCTCCAATATAGTGCGGTTTATGCATTCTGCCACTCCATTCTGTTGTGGTGTCCCACTAACTGTAAAATGCCTCACAATCCCTTCATCCTGACATACTTGTAAGAACGGATCAGACTTGGACTCACCACCGTTATCTGACCTAACCCTTTTTTATCTTTCTGCCAGTTTGTGTTTCAATGATTTTCTTCCATTTCAGGAACACATTCAACACTTCAACCTTATGCTTCATGATGTACACCCATACTCTTTTAGAGAAGTCATCAACGAATGTAACAAAGAAGTGCATACCTCCTAACGATGCTACCTTGGTAGGACTCCATACATCTGAATGAACATAGTCTAGTGTGCCTTTAGTGTGATGGATCGCGGTGCCAAACTTCACTTTTGTCTGCTTGCCAAAAACACAATGTTCATAAAATCCCAACTTGCAAGTATTTGCACCTTGCAACAAGCCTTACTTAACCAAACCCATCAATGCTCTCTCCCCAGCATGCCCTAGACGCATGTGCCACAATCTAGTAGTGTCTGTAACAGTCTCATTCAAGCTATCAGATGTTGTTGCTACTCCACCTACAACTGTACTCCCTTGCAAGAAATACAAATTACCTCTTCGGACACCCTTCATCAACACAAGTGCACCATAAACAACTTTTAGAACTCCACCTTCCATAGATTCTTTTTCAAATCCAGTACATACCGAACATTTGTCAAAACTCTAACTGGTCCATCATGCATCTTCAAACGGATTGTTTCTATCCCTTTTGTTTTGCAAGCACTATTATTGCCCATCAAAACTGTTCCACCATCCAACTCTTGAAAGCTAGAAAATCATTCCCTGTTGGGACACATATGATAGGTACAACCCGAGTCTAAAATCTACTCATCAAAATGCCATACTAATGAAGAAACAGTTAAATTAAATTCAGAATCATCATCCCCATTGTGTCCAATGTTTGCTTAAGATTTATCTTTTTCTTTGTTTTTCAACTTTGGACAATCCTTCTTCCAATGCCCCATTTTGTGACAAAAAGCACATCCATCTTTTGCAGGTGGCTTTGATTTTCCTCTCGATTTAGAACGAGAGTTATTACTAGATGTACTATCATCTGATCTGCCTCTTACTGTCAATGCATCAGACGATGAATCCTTATGAGCCTGTTTGTCCTTTTTCTGCTATTCATTATTCATCAAAGCAGCAAACACAACATCATATTTAACTTCAGTCTTCCCGTTGATCAAAGTGTGAGTAAAATGATCATAACTATCGGGAAGCGAATTCAGAAGAAGTAATGCCTTATCCTCATCATCAACTTTCACATCAATATTCATCAAATCATCAATAATCTTATTAAAATCATCGAGATATTCAGTCATAAAAATACCTTGACGATACTAGAAGCCGAAAAGTTCCTTCTGCAAAAAGATCCGATTTTCCAAGCTCTTGGTCATATACTTTTCCTCTAATTTCTGCCACAACTTTTTTTGCAGAAGCTCCTTTCATCACTGAGTATTTCTGATCCTTCGCGAGACTGAATCTGATGGTGCTACATGCCTAACGATTGATCTTCTGCCATTCCTTATCTTCCATATCTGAGGGTTTATCCTCCAGAGTAATTTCCAACTCTTGTTGGCTTAGAACGTCTCTAACTTCACATCGCCACATACCAAAGTTATTGGTATCATCAAATTTCTCGATTTCAAATTTTGCACTCGAGATGGTTGTCTTTGTCGATGATGAGCTCGCCATGTTTTTCTGTTTGCCAAACCAGCAATCCATTTCTTTCAGATCGTAGACCTCGTCGAAACAAATCCAACCAACAAAAAAAAAAATGAGCCGAGTCCGAATGGCTCCGGAAATCACAAATCAATTCTGGCTGTCCAATTGGTCAAATCTGTCTTGACCTTACAAATGACGTCAGAATGATGTCAGAGGCTGCTACTGGCTAAGTTCTGCTGAATTGGGCTTCTTCGAAGTGGGTCGGGTTGAACCTAACCCAAAAACTAAACCCGAAACCAAATTGACCCTGAGGCAGGATCGTCTTCCTTTTCTCAACTGGGTTCTGTTACAAAACCGTGGATGCGCCTGCTGGCTTTCTCCTACGACGGACGGAGTAGTCCGGATCAGGGTTATCATCTGCGGCGATGGGAAGCACAGGCGACTCCCGACGAACATTTTTCTCCGGTCTCGACGGCGACTTCTCTGCTCACAGAAACTGGGCAAAACAAAGGCCTGTTTGGTGTCTACTCCTCTTGCTTTTTGTATAGAGAACACAACTCAATTGTTTTTTTTTTTTTTATAATCGCTCCACTTGTCAAACCAAAAGGCCAAAAGGCAAATCAACTTTGATCTGCTTTACTTCTGTAAAGAGAAACAAACCCCAGTGGCCTTGCAATGTGTAGCGAAACCAATTTTCTTTTTTTTTCTCTCTGTTCAATCTTCTCTGTGGTGATTGGTGGTCAACTCCGTATTCCTGATTCAATCTGAAAGACCCTAAAACAAGTCTCCTCGCTGGAAATCGACTACGACGAAGAACTCGTCTGCCCTATTCTCTGCAACTTCTCAATTCCAAAGTCTCCGACGATCTGCAACAGAGCGTGTGGGGCCCACTGATCAATGATGAAAACTACCCTTTGTCTCAACAATCCCGATCTAGACAGTTTCCGAAAACAACTGGCCCGATCAGATTTCTCAGAAAATCCGAATCCTTGTTGAGAACCAATCTACGATGGGTTCTGCAGAACCAAAGTCGAGATCTAACCCGATCTGTCTGTTGATCGCCTACCACAACTTTTCTCTAATACCAATTTGTTGTGATCGTGTGTGCGGAAGCGTGCGATTAACAAGCAAACAAATCAAGTCACACAAAAGGAAACACAGATTTATGTGGTTCGGTGATTTCACACCTACATCCACGGACAAAGCTCATCTTCTTCTTCTCCACTCATCAGACTTTTTCCACTCATCAGGGTTACACCAAAAAGAGATAATATATAGTTTTAGCAAAGACCAAATTACCCCTCAACCCTAATACAATTGAATTGGGCCTATAAAATGAGCCAAAACCCATAAACCCAACACGACCATGGTTAGACACAGCTCCTTTTGGGCTTGTTTGAACCCAATTTCTCCGCCTCCATCCCCATCTTCCTTAGTTGGCTCTCAGGGTTCGTGCACCTCAAATTAAGATCATTATTGCCCCCCTCTAATGGATCAATTGAAGGAAATGAATCTCGATTTTACGAGCGAGAATCCGTTACCTTAGACTTTGAAATTTGGACTATGACCCGGACTCACTTGGACATGACCCTTGGACTTATACGCATTTGAGCAGTTTGAGTTATGTAACACCCTTGGAATTGTCTGGAGACATGTCTGAGATATTAATGAACTGAATGTAGGTAACTTAGTTTAGTTATTCGAGACTACTGCAGTAAGTCATCTGAAGCATTGGAACTCCAAAACCTGGTAGCCAGGAGAACTTTTGGTCGGGTCACTGATGACATCCCAACAAGAGTTACTCTTTATTGGATCTTTATAGGAGAATATGAGCAAAATGTAGTAACCAACTAGAAAAATGAGTAAACCCAAGAGGTAGCTTAGTTGGCTTAGGACCACGGTTTGCACCTGGAGATTGTGGGTTCGAAACTTCACTACCACACTAGGGCCACACGGGAAGTTTATTTGGTTTTCTCTCCTGGGCTTGCAGGGATTAATTTGGCTCAAAGGCCTAGAAACCTTGCATTATCAAAAAAAAAAAAAAAAAACACCTAGAAAAACGAGTATTCAATTTATGATTCGAAAAGCATAAATTATTCATAATGCACAATGTGCCTAAGATAATTATTTGGTCTCTCTTTAATTTATTTGTCCTTAAATCAAATGAGAATAGCATGTGTTAATTCATAATTGCTCATATATATTGCTGAATCGTTGTGTTCATGGTGCTACACTTGTTATCACAGGAATCTAGGATATCGAAGAGGATAACAGATAATTCCCCAGATTAGAGATCAGTTGGATCAGATCAGTAAGGTTGTCAGCTACCTTTGACTGACAGAGAACGTATAGGAATTGTAACAATGGGTTGGGATAAGATATCGCATCTTGTACTAGTTATAGTTATGCATATTATTAGATATGATTTGCAATCATATTAGGATTATGTTTCTATTGAGGATTTAAATTATTAATCTTGTTTATGATAATTATAAGTGTATTGGTGGAACTTTAATGGATTGCTCTACCTTTGATATTATTGATGTGCAAGCTTCCACAAATTAAAAAGTATATTGACAGGTGTCCGTGAGTAATCTTCACACGCATGAAGTTACTCCTTCGTGGATTCGGACTTGGTCCGAAACAAGTGCGAATTCACGGGGGTACACGTATCACACATCGAGAACCACCCTAGCTAAATGAGAAATTCTTGGGACCAGAATGTGACACATATTGATCTCCCCACAAATGATAGAAAACCATTTCCCATCTTACAAAAGATTTTTATCCATTTCACCACTTCAATTTTAAGCCATACCAAAATGTAGAAATCCCTGGGGGAAAAAATGAACAAAAAACTTTCACACACGAATATGCATTAAAAATCACAAATTAGAAAGGGAATTCAAATACTGCCGCTGAAAAATAATAGCAAATTCCGAATCATGAAACTTTGCAGAAGGAATAACAAAATACAATTCTATGAACTTTGCTTGTGAACATGTTGTATGTGTGTATGAAATATATTACATGAAAAAAAAAAAAAAAAAAACCCACGTTCTTCTACTGCTGTCTAATATTGGATGGATAGGAGGATAGCAAATATAGAGGAATACAAGGGGAGTTCTTCCAAGCCTGTGCATGTCTGACGAGAATCTCTTTTGCCCTCAACTTGTTCTTCATTTCACAATCTACCTGAAGCACCAAGCACAACTTTGAAACTACCCCAACCTGCAGCATCTCCTGTATTACAGTTGAATTGGCTGAAAAGGTGGCAATGGAATGTATTATCCTCACCGCCCTTTCGCTCGCCACCGGCGAAACCCCCAGTATCTTCTTCGTCACAATCGCAATTCCAGTGTTGTGGCTTACCAATTCAGCTCTCCCTTCTGCACACTTGCATAGCTTATCCAATACAACCAGAATCATTTCACAAGCCCTTCTCTCATCTGTGTCAAGAAGCAGCTCGATCAAAACCGAAACTGCACCGGCTGTGGCGGCTTTGATCCTATTTCGCCCCCATGGGCATACCTCAATTAAGATCTCCAACGCAGCCTTAGTGGCTTGGAGTGAAATCTGATCGCGAAGTACATTGACAATCTCTTGGAGGACTTCGACTTTCAAACCGAGCAAATGAACTGGATCAAGCACCTTGAAAATCGATTTCAAGATCAAAATCGCATAGGCCCTTGATTTGTAGTCCCCCACCTGCATGACTTGTACTAAAGATGGGATAAAATCAGCGTTTTTACCAGCGAGATTGCGAAGGCCCTCTTCAGATAATTGAAGATTGTAGAGTATTGCAAGTGCTTCATCACCGGCTCTTGTGGACTCAATACCCCCATCCAATGTTACTTCTTCCATTGATGTATAATTATTCTTCACAATGAAAGACAAGGTGCTAACAGCACCAGCAGCCTCTATGACGCGCTTGTTCCTCTCGCTATGGGAGGCGATCGCCTTGAGATTCAGAAGGGACTTGATCTGGGTCTGCGCGTTCATGGCCTCCTCAAGGAGCTTGATGATTTGTTCCTTGTCCACAGGAGGCTTTGGCGTTGGAATCCTTTCAATTCCGTTTGTTGCATTGGCGACACACCATGCCTGAATCAATCTCCGAAGAGTGTGATTGGGAGTCACATCAAGATCGGGCAATGGCTGCCTTGTGATTGGGCATGTCTTGTTCTTGCTGCAAAATATCCACTGCTCGATGCTTTCTCGATCATATGTTATTCCGCTGCAGAGAGTCACTGGATCTCTCATGGTCTCAAGAGAAATTGGGCAGAGAAAGTAATGAGGAATGGCAACTTCTTCCATGTATTCCTATGCAGAAAGCCAAAACCCAGATGCAAAATCCAAGTTCAAAGGAAACCCAACACCAGCTTCAGCTGATGAAAGCTATAAAGTGCTGGGAATTCAAAGGCTACAAGGAAATCAAGTGAAAACCAGATATCAAAAATCCAAATGAAAGAGAACCCAGAGAAGATCAATGATGAAGATTGATAGAAGAAGAGTTGTGTTGGAAGTGGACGCCAAATAGATGGAGAAGGAGATCGAAAGTTGCTTGAATTGTAAGAGGTATTTAGATCTGTTTCTGATGAAGAGAAGATTGCAGGTAGATGAATTTATATATGTGGAGCGTTGGAAGACTGGACAAAGATTCAAAACGCGAAAATGTCAAAATAGTCCGAGGTGGACTTTTTCCCTCGGCGAAATCCTCAAAGATGACAGAGTAAGCCTAGTCGTCATTATCTTTAACTGGATATTTTAAGTGGAGGTGATGCTTTTTTTATGGCGCTCCCGGTCCTGTGATAATGGGTAAAACTAACTAAAAAAATATATATTTTTTTTTTATCATTTTATGACATTAGATCAGATAGTTATCATAATTAAATAAAATTAGTTTTTTAGTTGATTATATCCCGATACTCTATTTCAATAATAGTATGTCGTTGTGAATTCCATCATCAACCTTATTTTAAAACGCAATAGAGAGCATATCAAGCTTCGTGGATGGAGCTCCATATCTCTTTTAATTTAATTCATTAGACCCAGATATTTAAATAAAACATTGGTTAATTTAAGCGGTCAGTTAAGGTACCGTTAGGATGGCAAGTCAAAATGCAATTAATTAGTTAGCTTTGAAGCAAATTGTGGTTGAATAATAAAACTAAACTCCATGTTAACTTTACCCATTAATTTCTTGGATCAGAAAATGTCATAAATGTCAACTTGAACTGAGCTAAAAAAATATAAGGGCCAACCCAAACCATTACATTTTTGGTATTTCTATATTTGGATTGAGCCAGAAATCAATCTCCATCATATTTTACCATGGACCAAATCAGAGTCGTCCATTGACTGGGCCCCCCTTGCAAATGGAAGGCTTCAGATATGAAGCCAGCAAGGTCTTATGCACAATCATGAGCCAAAAGTCAGTCCTTCAAACATACCAAAAACAAGAAGGGTCAAATCCCTATACTTGCCGACTGTTTGAAGCTGGCAATTGTGTGGGAACCGTGTGGCAAACTGTATGATTCCCTCGGTGCGTGCTACACGGCTTGTACAGTAGGTATGCACTGTAATTGTGATGTGATGGAGCTGTGTATAAGTATTTATGAGGTGGGCCACATGGAAGATATTGATTGTTTGGAAAAAGCCAGCCAGCCAGCCAGCCAAATCACAAATCAATTCGGGCCGTCCAATTAGTCAAATCTGTCTTGACCTTACAAATGATGTCAGGATGACGTCAGAGGCTGCTAGCTAAGTTCTGCTGAACTGGGCTTCTTCGAAGTAGGTCGGGTTGAACCTGACCCAAAAACTAAACCGGAGACCAAATCGACCCTGATGCAGGATCGTCTTCCTTTTCTCGACTAGGTTCTGTTACAAAACCGTAGATGCGCTTGCTGGCTTTCTCCGACGACGGACAGAGCAGTCCGGATCTGGGTTATGTTCTCCGGCGATGGGAAGCATAGGCGACTCCTAACAAACCTTTTTCTCCGGTCTCGGCGGCGACTTCTCCGGTTACAGAAACTGGGCAAAACAGAGGCCTGTTTGGTGTCTACTCCTCTTGCTTTTTGTATAGAGAACACAACTCAATTGTTTTTTTTTTATAATTAGGCTCCACTTGTCAAGCCAAAAGTCCAAAAGGCAAATCAACTTTGATTTGCTTTACTTCTATAAAGAGAAACAAACCCCAGTGGCCTTGCAATGTGTAGCGAAACCAATTTGTTTTTTTTTTTCTCTCTGTTCTGTCTTCTCTGTGGTGACTGGTGGCCCACTCCGTATTCCTGATTAAATCTGAAAGACCCTAAGACAAGTCTCCTCCCTGGAAACCGACTGCGACGAAGAACTCGTCTGCCCTATTCTCTGCAACTTCTCAATTCCAGAGTCTCCGACGATCTGCAACAAAGCGTGTGGGGCCCACTGATCAATGATGAAAACTACCCTTTATCTCAACGATCCTGATCTAGACTGCTTCCGAAAACAGCTGGCCTGATCAAATTTCTCAGAAAATCCGGATCCTTGTTAAGAACCAATCTGCGATGGGTTCTGCAGAACCAAAGTCGAGATCTACCACGATCTGTCTGTTGATTGCCTACCACAACTTTTCTCTAATACCAATTTGTTGTGATCGTGTGTGCGGAAGCGTCCAATTAACAAGCAAACAAATCAAGTCACACAAAAGGGAACACAAATTTATGTGGTTCGGTGTGAAACACGGACAAAGCTCATCTTCTTCTTCTTCACTAATCAGACTATTTCCACTCATTAGGGTTACACCAAAAAGAGATAATATATAGATTTAGCAAAGACCAAATTACCCCTCAGCCCTAATACAAATGAATTGGGCCTATAAAACGAACCAAAACCCATCAACCCAACATGACCATGGTCAGACACAGCTCCTTTTGGGCTTGTTTGAACCCAATTTCTCTGCCTCCATCCCCATCTTCCTGAGTTGGCCCTCAGGGTTCGTGCACCTCAAATTAAGATCATTATTGCCCCCCTCTAATGGACCAATTGAAGGAAATGAATATCGATTTTACGAGCGAGAATCCGTTACCTTAGACTTTGAAATTTGGACTATGACCCGGACTCACTTGGACATGACCCTTGGACTTATATGCATCTGAACAAGTTGAGTTATGTAACACGTACCCTTGGAATTGTCCGGAGATATGCATGTCTGAGATATTAATGAAATGAATGTAGGTAACTTAGTTTAGTTATTCGAGGCTATTGCAGTAAGTCGTTTGAAGCATTGGAACTTCAAAACCAGGTAGCCTGGAGAACTTTTGGTCGGGTCACTGATGACATCCCAACAAGAGTTGCTCTTTATCGGATCTCTATAGGAGAATATGAGCAAAATGTAGTAACCAACTAGAAAAATGAGTAAACCCAAGGGGTAGCTTAGTTGGCTTAATACCACGGTTTGCACCCGGAGATTGTGGGTTCGAAACTTCACTACCACAATAGGGCCACACGGGAATTTTATCCGGCTTTCTCTCCTGGGCCTGTAGGGATTATTTTGGCCCAAAGGCCTGGGAACCCTGCATTATTAAAAAAAAAAAAAAAACTCTAGAAAAACGAGTATTCAATTTATGATTCGAAAAGCATAAATTATTCATAATGCACAATGTGCCTAAGATAATTATTTGGTCTCTCTTTAATTTATTTGACCTTAAATCAAATGAGAATAGCATGTGTTAATTCATAATTGCTCATATATATTGCTAAATCGTTGTGTTCATGGTGCTACACTTGTTATCACGGAAATCTAGGATATCGAAGAGGATAACTGATAATTCCCCTGATTAGAGATCGATTGGATCAGATCAGTAAGGTTGTCGGCTACCTTTGACTGACAGAGAACGTACAGGAATTGTAACAATGGGTTGGGATAAGATATCGCATCTTGTACTGGTTATAGTTATGCATATTATTAGATATGATTTGCAATCGTATTAGGATTATGTTTTTATTGAGGATTTAAATTATTAATCTTGTTTATGATAATTATAAGTGTATTGGTGGAACTTTAATGGACTACTCTACCTTTGATATTATTGATGTGCAGGCTTCCGCAAATTAAAAAGTATATTGACAGGTGTTCGTGAGTAATCTTCACACGTGTGAAGTTTCTCCTTCATGGATTCGGACTTGGTCCGAAACAAGTGCGAATTCACGGGAGTACACTTATCACACATTGAGAGCCACCCTAAACGAGAAATTCTCGGGACCAGAATGTGACACATATTGATCTCCCCACAAATGATTGAAAACCATTTTCCGTCTTACAAAAGAGTTTTATCCATTTCACCACTTCAATTTTAAGCCATACCAAAATGTAGAAATCCCTGGGGGGAAAAATGAACAAAAAACTTTCACACACGAATATGCATTAAAAATCACAAATTAGAAAGGGAATTCAAATACTGCCGCTGAAAAATAATAGCAAATTCTGAATCATGAAACTTTGCAGAAGGAATAACAAAATACAATTCTATGAACTTTGCTTGTGAACATGTTGTATGTGTGTATGAAATATATTACAAGAAAAAAAAAAAAAAAAAAAAAAAAAAAAACCCACGTTCTTCTACTGCTGTCTAATATTGGATGGATAGGAGGATAGCAAATATAGAGGAATACAAGGGGAGTTCTTCCAAGCCTATTTCAATAATAGTATGTCGTTGTGAATTCCATCATCAACCTTATTTTAAAACGCAATAGAGAGCATATCAAGCTTCGTGGATGGAGCTCCATATCTCTTTTAATTTAATTCATTAGACCCAGATATTTAAATAAAACATTGGTTAATTTAAGCGGTCAGTTAAGGTACCGTTAGGATGGCAAGTCAAAATGCAATTAATTAGTTAGCTTTGAAGCAAATTGTGGTTGAATAATAAAACTAAACTCCATGTTAACTTTACCCATTAATTTCTTGGATCAGAAAATGTCATAAATGTCAACTTGAACTGAGCTAAAAAAATATAAGGGCCAACCCAAACCATTACATTTTTGGTATTTCTATATTTGGATTGAGCCAGAAATCAATCTCCATCATATTTTACCATGGACCAAATCAGAGTCGTCCATTGACTGGGCCCCCCTTGCAAATGGAAGGCTTCAGATATGAAGCCAGCAAGGTCTTATGCACAATCATGAGCCAAAAGTCAGTCCTTCAAACATACCAAAAACAAGAAGGGTCAAATCCCTATACTTGCCGACTGTTTGAAGCTGGCAATTGTGTGGGAACCGTGTGGCAAACTGTATGATTCCCTCGGTGCGTGCTACACGGCTTGTACATTAGGTATGCACTGTAATTGTGATGTGATGGAGCTGTGTATAAGTATTTATGAGGTGGGCCACATGGAAGATATTGATTGTTTGGAAAAAGCCAGCCAGCCAGCCAACGGTCCACGTTCAACTTCCATGTGGGCCCCTACGCATGTGTTTCACATTAATTATATATATGCATGTGAGGCTATGTGGAAGTCGGCGTGGAACGAGCAAGCAGGCCGCAGGTGATGGGAACAAGCATGGTTTGAAATGTTATCCGGTGGAAGATACCCAAGTGAATGGTTTTGTTCAAACGAACCAATTCAATGTATGCGTTTCATTGGTAGGGGATGGCAATCGGTCGGGTGTAGGTTGGATCCATCCATATTCTGATTCAAATTATAGAGGGTATGTTTATTTACATTATAATACATAAAAATTGAATACATTTGATCAGTGGCGGACCCGATATTCGCGTTTGAAGGGTGCAGATCTTAATATGTAGTTTGGTTTTGAAGCAAACTAAGAGTTTTCATGTGGATTTTGAGGGTGGACGTATGATATTTATTGAATTTCCTTATTTTAGGAAATTTAGAGTTTTAATATAGGCTTTGGAAACACACTGCAGTTTGAGGGGTGCGACTGCACTCACGTGATTGTACCTAAGTCTACCCCTGCATGGGACTTATAACATGAGTGGTTAAAAATTAAGATTGGGCCTATTTCTTTTCTAGAATTTTTGACATGTATTTCCCATGTTGGGGATATGATGTGACATCTTGTCTCGTATTAATTACAAATTGCATGTTTCTTCACAAGCATTTTAAAATTCCAACCACTTGAAAGGTCTCAAATGACCTTATAGAACTCAGGACTTTCAGCTCTTTTACTTTTTGGTGGAATTTCTGGATACTCAAATACATGGGAGCATTCAGGATTTCCACTACTTTTGGGAATTCAGAAATTCTCCATACAAGAATTCAATGAATTCTAATAAAGAAATAGGGGTGGATTTTAAAAAAAAAAAAAAAAAGCATCTAATAACCTTTTATTTAAAAAAAAATAGCCCTAATTAGGGTTTGTTTGGCCACTTTACTAGTAAGATTGAGTGAAGTAAAGCCTCATTTCACTATACAAGCAAAGACTAGGTGTCATATCAAAAGTACAAAACTTCAAAACTCCCCCCTCAACTTAAAAAAAACAACACTCTCATGCCGCTAAAAGACAAAAGTCCATTTATTTGTTACCCAAAAAGTCCAAAAGTCTCCTTATCAAGCCACTAAAAATAAAATTCCATCATACTGTGATAAGAGTCCTTAATATTTTATTCTCTCTTCGTTATTCACTTCACTTCATTTCACCCTACTAGTATTTTTACCCAAGAAACCAAGTTCATATACATAGAACTTACACAACCTTCAAACTTCTATAGAAAAAAAAAAAAACCATTAAATTCAAAACATTTGGGAGAAACGGGGACCAAATGTGGCCCTTGGTTCTGTCCTTGAATTCTTAGTTCTGATTAAGTTAGAAATGCCAACTTCAGCCTTATATTATCCATTCGAGTTGACAGGTTGGGTCTCGAATTGCAATACGATTTCCAGTGTATTAACAACAATTCAGCCTTCACATGCTGATACATGTCTCCCATAAGACCAATACATTCCGGGCCAAAAGGACTTATTTTATATCTAGAAATTTGAGTAAATTCACATTAATATGGCCATTAAGCTAGCAGATGGTTTTCATCACTGATATTGAATCTACATCACCTATCGCAATTGTTTAATTTTTGGATGACGTGGCGGATAGTTATTGACCCACTCACAATAAAGATGTAATAACTAAGATAGGTGAACTTGAATATTTTACCCAATTTATGTGGATCCCATATGGACATTTAATCCTATGGTAGCGAACCACTTTCTTTTAAGGGGAGTTACACGTACGTTGCATCACCCTGTAGATCCTACTATATTCATTATAGATGTCATCCAAAGGTACACCTACTCCGAGAAACATATATTTAGCCCGTTTGGTAATTTTACTTTTAAAATCAAGTGAAATGAATTGAAGTAAAGGATGAAATAAAATATAAGTGGGTTATGATGGTATTTTATTTTTAATTATTTGGTATTGAATCTTTTTGACTTTTTATATAAAAACTTAGAGGTTTTTTTTTTTTTTTTTTTTGTCTTTTAGTAAATAAAGCTTGTTGCTTTTCTACTTATTTTGAAAAAGATGAAGGAGGATTATACCTAAAAATGAACTGTATTTGCCCGTTGCACGAAATAGTGAAAACTATTTCTTTTTGCACAAACGTGCATGGTCCGTTGGGCATGGTTTCCTTTTCTTTTTCTTTTTTTTAACTTGGAACCAACAATACAAGCGTTGCTCAATTTAAAATGAAGAGACGCTAGCATCGCTCTTCGTAAACTGTTGGCATATGGGTGTATGTCTCTTTAGGATGTTTTCAGGTGACCGTTGGCATCGGTTTTCCCTCTTCGTAAAGCTTACTTCATTGACACCCACAACACCACCAGCTTCCTTGTCCCTGCCATGACCAACATCCACGCCCCCCTCATCCGCCTCAACCTCGACGATGCCATCAAAGTCTCCTCCCCTATCGCCCTCAGCTGCCTCCAATCCTCCTACCCTCCCTCCGCCGGCACCTTCAAATCCAACCTCGTCGAGCGTGCCTTCAAACCCATGCTCCAGCTCCTCTGCCAGACCGGCTCCTTCCTCATGGCCAGTGTCTATCCTTTCTTCGCTTACGAGGCCAATGCCAACGTCATCCCTCTCGACTACGCTCTCTTCCGGCCTAATGCCGGCATCGTGGATGCCGGAGACCGTCCTCATTACTTTAGCCTCTTCGACGCCCAAAAACAAGTGGGATCTGGGATTCGCCAAAGGGTCGAGGAGTTGCAAAAACGAGTTTCCCACAAGTGGAAAAGTTGTAAAAACAAGTTTTCCACTTCTCATATAGGCGGAAAAGCCACAAGTTGAGAAGGGATGAGGGAAAATGAATGAGGAAAACTTAAATTCGGGGAGTGAAGAGGGACGCTAGCGTCACCCATATTTATTTTAGGCGACGCTATCGTCCCTTGTGAAAATAAAAGAAAAAATAAAGTGACAGGATGAACAATCTCGTGCAGCGGAAAATACTTTTCACTGTTTCATGCAACGGTCAAATACCGTTTATGTTTTGGTAAAATCCTTAGAATGAAGGGAACTTTGAATTAAAGTATTTTAATGTGACCTCTTGTTTACTTAACTTTTACTATTCTAGTAAAGTGTCAATTGGGCAATAAGGATGTCAAAGTACTTTTCAGAGAAATGTATACGCTAAGATGAATAATATAAAGTAAAAAGAAAGAAGATAAATGAAACATAAGTACATTTCCAAGTAGCTCTAGAAGATGTAAACGACAAAGAAAAGCATTTAAGGCTGGTGTGTTACTTTTGGGCATCTTTTGGGTTTTGCATAAGTTGGTGGCTTGTTTGTATCAATAGGTTAAATATGGAATAACGAGAAAAGACAACGCAATCTTAATTGACATGTGATACAAGGAGAAGCGGGTCTTACCTAGCCTGTCAATGGGCCCGCCTGGCCTAAGTTTGGGTTGTCCAATTCTTTTGAATATTGAGCGGGCCCGTCGACGGTTATCTAATTCCAGTCCTAAATTTAATGGGCCTACGTCAAATCCCGTCCCACTTAGGTCTGGACTGGGCCAGGGTCGGACTAGGGCCTAGCACGATCTTAAATATAAGCTAAAAAATTCAACCTATAAATTTCTGTTAATTGGGGAATTCGACCTGTAAATTTTTTATATGAAAAACTTGAAATGTGAGCCCCTTGTGAATTTTCTATCCAAAAGAAACTCTTGTGAAATGCGAAATGTTCGTCTAGTCCACTACATGGTACTCCTGCGGACGAATGTAGATGTCCCAGTAGGTATGGTAAAATGATCTTGAACATTGAGTGATTACAACAGTTGAGATTTGACGTATCATGTACATGGTCGTTCTCAGAATTAAAATGATTCGCAGCATCACTCATTTAGAATAACCTACATTCATGTCTAACATAATAATAACTTAACTAATTGCACTACTACCAGCAACAGCAGCCCACACTTCCTTCATTCTCAAAAATAAAACATAATTAAAGGAAAAACAACTACAACAAGGGTAACAAAGGGATTATTACAAAGAAGAAGAGGAAGAAGAAAACCATCAATAAACCAAAAAAAAAAACCACAAATAGAACTTACAAAAGATTATGATGGGCAAAGTTACAAAACTGCCCTCTTAATTAGCCGTTTTCTGCTATTAGTGGGGGGCAGTTTCGGTAAATTAATGAAAAATTAATGAATTTTACTTGCGAGTGGGCCAAGCCTATTATGCCCACTCTCAGTCCCATTTTGATTGGGCTTTAAAATCATTACCCAAGCCTAGCCCGCTAGGCTCAAAATTAATTAAAAAGCCCAGTATTTTCGGGCTTGGTCCAGACCGGGCCGGATACCCATTTCCACGGGCTCATTTAACAGGCTTAGTCTTACCCTAATGGTAAGATGCGACAGTTTTCTTCAGGAGGTTAAGGGTTCGACCTGGCCTCCCTCCCCCTCTTGGATGTGTGAGTTTTTCTCCTCGCATGTGCAAGTTATCATTCCTAGATTTTAAGGGTTGTCTTCTCCGATATGTGAGTCTCCTCTAGAGATAAGTACTGGTGGCAAACGTGAAAATGGTAAAGTAACTTCAACTAGCACTCATTATGGGTCAACTCAACCTACAGAAGTCGTTTAACCCAACACAACCTACAAAAGCATGGCCCAACCCCAATGCATTTCAAATATTAAGGCTATAATTGAGTTAAGTCGCAAACCAAATAAAGAAATCCAACATAGCATCAACTCATTCCATATAAAAATAAACCATTACAAGTACCAAAATGTTAAACCACAAATTGTTTGAATGGGCTTATGTAGGCGGCCTAGACCAACCAATTAAATGTACTAGGCGGGTTATGCAAGTTTAGTGGGTTCAGCTAGCCTAACCCAACCCATTTAATGCTGGCTAGGTTCTCCATCTTGTGATCGACCCTTAAATATTTCAGGTAAGAAGGGTTGAGTCGTTTAAGCCAAGTAAAGATTTTCCCGCCCCTTACTTTGTATGTGATGCATGAGAAGGGGGCGGCCATATAAAAAAAGTATCAAATTACAAAAATTATCTTTTTAAAAAGGAACATATCAAAAGTTATTCTCTCATCCTACCAAATGACAAAAGATTATCTTAATTTTTATCCAAAAAAAGTAAAAAAAGATACCTTCCCATGCTACAAAAAGGCAACAAAATCAAGGTGGATTTTAAAATTTAGTATTTTTTTTATTTAATCCCTCTTCTTAATTTTACTCTAGTTTACATCATGTCTCTTTGTTTGAACATTCACATTAACTCACTTTACAAGTGAATCACCAGATAGGAAGGGAGCTTCATTAATGCAGTTCCAGTTTCAAGTCTTGTTCTCACCCAAATGCATTCCTATCTTTTAGTGGGCTCCATTCCCACTTGAGTGGGCTGTTTCCTGTGTGTATGCAAGCTTTCACTTGGGTCCCAGTCCCCTTGGCTGGGTTAAAAAAAAAATCCAGCTACCTAGGTGTGGGAAAAAAATTGGAGGCCATCTAATCACTTTTATCATTGTGTGAAACTTCGACCAATTTTAGTTGTCATAAGAATTTCATTTTAGTGACCTTTTGCATGATCTATCCAAGGGTTTGTAAAATTTAAATGAGTGTCAAACAGGGCTGGGTGATACATCATGATGGGTTTGTAAATGTGGACGTGAAGGATTGATCATATGGACTCTGGTGAGCCCCTAATGCAAGGTAGGTAGGTGAGCTAATCACAAATTGAAAATGTTGGTAATTAAAGGGGTAAATTAGCGAGAGATCCATGAGTGTTATGTTATAAAGTCTCTAGTGCACATTATTATTGTTTAAAGCCTAGAGTCCCTTTCGCATGGGATTAAATCAGGCAGTAATCCCTTAGCATGCCACATCAGACATTTTCATGACTAATTTGCCCTTTCAACTATTTAGGCATAAGATTTTGAAGTTTAAAATTTTAAATCTTCCATTCTCCCTCAATTTTAGGGCAAGGTTCTCTCTCATTCTCTATTTGTAGCAGATTAATTGGAGTACAAAGAAGGTTTTGACTCTTAGAGTACGTGTGCTCGTCGTCAGAGAAACAAGACTCAAAAGATCCAGAAAGACCCCATGTTGTTTCGGCGCTGTTACAGAAGACAGATCCAAATAGTGAATTCGGAATTGTCGTCTCCATCGTCGGAGTTTCTTGGTTTATCGGTTACACTAGACTAAATCCGTGTTGGTCGCTACAACCGTAGCCGATATTCCTCCATCATCGGTAAAGAGGAAGACAGCAGACTGTCATCTCTTGGTTACTGATGCACAACTAGAACAAATGTGGTCTAGAGCTCTGCTACGACGCACGGTCTCCAACAAGGAAGACGTAGATCTGAGTTTGCGAAGAAGACGACTAAAAGTTGTAGAGAAAATTGAAGTTGGGACAGAGGCAATGATGATCTAAGAAGATTTCTAATTTCGTTCACCGTCGCCGGAGAAAGAGGGTAGTCTCTGCACGAAGACCACCGCTTATCTGAGTTTTTAGGAGATTTATCCGAGTTTTTGCAAAATTTATCTGAGTTTCAATGAGATTTATCTTAGTTTTTGCGAAATTTATCTGTGTTTTGTAAAATTTATCTGATTTCTTTTTAAATTTTATCTGAGTTTTTGGAAAATCTATCTGAGTGTTTTTTGGAAATCTTGAATTTGCCAAAAACTCAAATTTTGAATTTCTTAAATTTAAATCTTCCAAGAGGATCCAAACTCTGTTTAGTAAAAAGGCAAATTTTTGGAAAATCTATTTGAGTTTTTTGGAAAATTTTGAATTTTTGAATTTCAGATCTTCCAAGAGGATCCGAATTCAAATTTTTGATTTTTTGAAATCTATTTGTGTTTTTGGATTTTATTTGTCTTTTGAAATGGTTGTTGACCATTATTAATCGCATGGGATATGATTTATCTTTAAATAAATAAGAACTTTTAAAGAAAGGATAACTTGGACATTTGAGGTCTTCAAATTTAAAAAAGGAGCCCACCACACTACAAGAAAGATTGTGAATCTAAGAAGTGAAATGTTTATGGACCAGCCACCAAATGCCCTTTATTAAAGTGGGGGCAATTATCCAATCACTGTGTTGTTTTCAGAAGACATAACTCATGTTGGGTCCCACCTGTCTACAGGTGGAAAGTCCGCACAACTTGATCAAAATATCTGTCAGCTCTGTGAAGAAATCCAAGGGGTTTTAGATTATGAACCACAAAGTTGATTGGGGATGCAACAACGTGGGGCTGATAGAATAGTAGACAATGACATATTCAGACTGGGGCTTCATGTGGGGCCCGTACTTGACCTTCCATACTGCAAAAGTTGATATCAGAATAGTTGATCTCAGAATGCAAAATCAGAGTTATCTAGACGATCCAAACCACTCATGATCACTATCTTACTAGTGTTAGGTCCATTCGAAATTTCACTACAACATGAGTTTTGACTACTTTTTTATTAATCACATCTAGAACACAAGACTATACATGTTCGGAATAATTAATTGTATGATAGATGGAACTCTAATTAAATATTATTTAAAACGTATTTATTTTGAACGGTTTAGATTAAAGATATCGAAGACATAGTTTTTTTTCTTTTTTACTGTAGACGCTTTGACATAAAGATGGATGATGTTAACCCCGAGGGGTAGCTTAGTTGGCCTACAACCACAGTTTGCATCCAGAGGTTTTTTTTTTTTATTTTTTTTGCCATCAGAGGGTTTCTAGCCCTTTGGGCTGGATTAATCTCTCCGGGCTCAGAGGGAAGCCAAGTAAACACCCCTGTGGCCCTAAAGTGATAGTACTAGTGGACTCAACCTTCGATTCCTGAAGAAGGGGGAACCGGAAAAGGGATGAACCATGGTCCAGAGGTTGTGGGTTCGAAACTGAACTACCACACTAGGGTCTTAGGGGAATTTTATCAAACTTTCCCTTTTGGACCCCTAGGGATTATTCTGGCCTAAAGGGCTAGGAACCAGCTTTAAAAAATATATAATAATAAATAAAATAAAAGAAGAAGAAGAAGATGATGATGATGATGAGGATGATGATGATGTCGGTGCCACGGTCGGTGCGACGCTGGTCGGTGCCATAAAATTCAAGAAGACCAGGATAATCTAGACATATAAAGTCACGGTGGGTGCCTCTTTGTCCGCATCAGGAAGTTCCCTGCTCTAGGAGGGAACTTTTGAAGTCTTGCCTAGGATCCGGGTTTTTGAATGAAAAGTTGTGGCATGGTTCACCCAGTTCTTTCTTTTTTGATAGAGACCTGTCTGTATTATCCATTTATGGTGTACAATGAGATGAGTCAAACGGCATTTTTTTGCAACGCTGGAGACTATTGAATTCTACGGGCCTCACTTTTTCTTGATCTAGGAAGTCATTATTTGTCCCCAATGAATAAGTTGGAGGCAAAAGTCTCACTCCAGTTGAAAGAATATTTACCATTAAATTGATTAGTATGACAAAAGAGGTTAAGTATAGAGAATTTTATTTAAAAAAGGATCATAAATGGCCACTAACCAGAAAGGGTACCAATAGTATATATGGTACGGAAGTGGTATTTCCGCCAGATTTTTTCAATTTTTTTGCCTTTTTTCAACAACCGACGACGTCGTTGTATAGTTACACACATTTTTTTCCACTAGCTTCTGTTAAGCAACAACGTCGTTGTACAGTCACACACAATTTTTTGCACTGGCTTCTGTGAAGCAACGACGCCATCACTGACCATTGCAATCGAAAAAAATTGATGTTTGTATTATTTTGATGTGCGAACGCATTACAAGATCTAGACAAGCTTCTATCTTGCCATAAATTTCCATAACATATGAAGGGAAGAAGGCCATAGGACAAAAAGAAGAAAAAATACAATGGCTTTGGACATAAAAAAGCAAGCCCAATAATGGCAAAAAAAAAAAAGCTAAACTGCTCCCAAGACTTTGACTAGAAAGAGAGCGCTGCAAAACAAAACATTCCAAACTAAAAGGAATAGAGAATGGGAGCAGCTACACAACAAACTGACATTTTTAAGAAAGAACTTTACAACACCTGTCATCCAGAAAAACCTATAGCAGTGGAACTAAGAGAGCAGCAATAGCAACGAGAAAGGCAAAGCAGGGCCTTTCAACCACGAAATTGCACAAGACAAAAAGGAAGAAAAAGAAGCAACAGGGCGCTACTCAAAGAGCCACTACAGAAGCAGAAATAGCGAATTAATCACCCCAATCAAAGGCTCTCAATATAGGGCAAAATATATACTTTACAATTGCCTGATAAACTGCTGGAAAGCTTGATGCTACAATCCAAAAAGTTGGAAAACAACCTTTGGGACCACCTTGACTACCTTTTAAGGAAGGTAGAGACGAATCCGCCTGGGGAAAAGGAAAAAACAATAGAGGAAGAAGGGAGAAATGGGGAAGTGGGGTTTAAACCGCTGAAAAGCTTGATGCTGCAATCCAATAGGTTGGAAAACAACCTTTGGGACCACCTTAATTGTCTTTTGAGGAAGGAGGAGACGAAACAACCAATGGAAAGGAGAAAGCGACTGAGGTAGTAGGGGAAAATGGGGAAGTGGGGTTTCGGGGGAGTTTTATAGGTTGAATGTGAGACGACGTCGTCGCACGTTTCAATCATTAATAAGAAAAAAAAAAAAAACGGAAGTGGTCCCCTGGGACCACTTCCGTGTCATATATACTATTGGTACCTCTTCTGGTTAGTGACCATGTAGGGTCCTTTTTTAGGTAAAATTCTCTTGAGTATAATACAAATCCCCACCTACACGTGTATCTATTTAACAGTGTATAGTACGTTTCCATTCAATACCTTTATTTTCTCATCTCTTTCTTTCAATACTTTCAGAGATGTTATCTTACGATAAATTGTTCTCACACTAACCTGACCGTGTGAGAGTTGTTTATTATATAATGAAAGAAATGCTTACATAAAGAATAAAATAATTAACAGATTGTTAGGATGAGAAAGAGTTTGAATTTGGAATATATCTCATGAGTTGAACATAACAGTTGGGTTTGACTCTTTGTAAGGAAATTGTGTGATGGAAAACTCATTTGAATTATGTGTAAAAATGAGATTCACATTTTATCATGTATTTTCTACTTGGACTGTCCAGATTGAATACTTGCCCAGTTCAAAGTCTTGAGTAGAAAGTTCAAGAAGGCTGAAAATACACTGGGAGTTTGTGCGAATGCTAATACCCGCTTGAGCGGACCCTAGATAGAGGACCACGCGCTCAAGCCTTTTATTTCCGCATTTGAGCCTGACACACGAAATGCAAATAACTAGATGCTTAGCTTAGGCGCTCGAGTGGACCTGACCCGCGCTTGAGCACCCAATGTGCAAATTTAGAGTTTTATTCGAAAATTTCTTTCTAATTTGTCTCAACTTACTTGTTTGAGTCCTACCCTCTTTAGATAATCTTATGCACGTCCCATGGCCTATAAATTGAACACCCTAGCAACGCAAAAGGTGTCCTTTTGAACTTCTCTCATAACCTACATCCTAAAGTCTTTTGAGAGATCAATCATCTTTTCCAAAGCTCCATTAGTTTTTTTTTTTTTTGGCTAACAGAGGGTTCCCAACCCTTTGGGCTAGACTAATTCCTCCGGGCCCAGAGAGAAGCCGGGTAAAACCCCTATGGCCCCTAGTTGGTAGCACAAGCGGACTCAACCTTCGATTCCTAAAGAGGAGGGAATCGGGGGTCGATACCAAGACCTCTAGCCCCAGAAGAAGGATGAACTATGGCCCTGACCACTCGGCCAACCCCTTGGTTTTCCAAAGTTCCATTAGTTGTAATGTTGAAGCTTTTTAGCATTTGGAGTTCTTTCATCTACTCTCTTACAGTAGATTCACCTTTAAGAGGCGTTTAAGGTGGTTAGTTCAAGCACGGTGAATGTGAACGGCGAGTCGTCAGTAAGATCGTTGCAGTCCTTAGGTTGAGTCGCAACTGGAAAGGAAACTATGACATTTTGTAACTTTCATTAATATAGTGCTTGGTTATCTGTTGGTTTAGACGATAAGACTAATGGGTTTTTCCGAGCAGGATTTTCCACGTAAAAAATCTTGTGTCTCCTTCTCTTATAGTTGATTGATTTACATTCTGGATTTACGTTAATTTAATTAACTCTCAATTAATTAATTGGAACTGGAATCTAAAATAGAAACTGATCTGGGACCTTAGCTTGTGTTAAGGATTAAACGTGTTCCTACATGTGCTATCAAAGCAGGTTGTACTAATTTGTTATGTGATCAATTCATCAATTCTCTCTTATGAAATTCAACAGAGAATAAACATCGACTATGAAGACCCTATTGTTTGATGGAACCAATTATGCTTACTGGAAAGTGAGGACGATTGCTTTCCTTAAGGCTATAGATGATGAGGTCTGGGACATAGTTGAAGAAGGTTATACTAAACCTACAATTGTTACAGATGGGCAGAGAATTTCGAAACCTAAAGCCCAGTGGACTCAAGAGGAAAAACCGGCCTCTAACCACAACAATAAGGAAATTAATGGCATCTACAACGCAGTTATCCAATCAGAATTTCATATGATATCTACTTGCTCTTCTGCTAAGGCTGCTGGGATGTCTTGCAAACCACTTATGATGGCACAGATACGGTTAAACAAACTAAGCTCCAAAATTTAACCACTGCCTTTGAGACTTTGAGGATGAAAGAATCTAAAACCTTTGATGGGTTTCATTCCAAACTGAGCCATATTGTCAACTCAAGATTTAATTTGGGAAAACCAATGGCTCAGTCCCAAGTTGGTAAAAAGATTTTAAGGTCTCTTCCCGAAAAGTTCCGTCCAAAGGTAGTAGCTAGTGAAGAGTATCAAAATTTGGACTCCCTCACCATTTCAAAATTGGCTGGAAATTTGCAAACCTTTGAAGCCAACCATTGTCCAACCAGGAAAAGGCAAGGACATTGCTCTTATGTCCTCTAAATATGCAGAGGATGGTATTAATGTTGATTTGGACTGTGAATCTGATGATGCTGAATTTGAAGCATTCTTTGTACAAAAGTTCAGAAAGATGTGGAAGAACAAGAAAAAATAACTTGAAAAAGGATTTTCAGAACAACAAGGCACCCAATAAATCCAAATTTGTGCCTAAGTCTAATAAGAATCCAGTTAAAGGGTCTCCCAAGCCGATTCAATGCTATAAATGTCAAGGATACAGTCACACTGTTATTAAGTGTGTCAATCGTAAAGACAGAAGCAAAGGTAAAGCATTAAACATCTCTTGGGATGACGATTCAGAGGAGGAAAAGAGTAAGCCTGAGCCTCCTACTAATGAGTGGGAAATTTTGTAGCTTTTATGGCTTTGTCTAATGCTTCTTCTATGCAGGGTTTGTCTGATAAGGACTCCAAGCCAGATGAAGATATAGATCTGCATGACTTTTCTAACAAATGAGCAGGACATGAAAGTTGAATATAGGAGACTATTACAATTTCCATGCATATGTCAAAAATTAATGAAAAAAGGGCATTAAAGTTGAAAGCTTTGAAATCTCAGAACTCTTCTGACATCACAATTGGAAGACTCATGTGCTAAGCTAAGTCGGTTGGAAGATCAACGTTCGGTTTTGTCTAATAATTTAATTGATGTAGGGAATAAGAATGCGTTTCTGACTGACCAAGTCGAGAAAGCTACAAAGGACTTGGAAGCTCTGTGAAAGGAATTGAGTTCTTGCAAAGTTGAAAAGGATGATCTTGTTCGCAAATTAAAGATGGTCTATACTGAGCTAGAATGTGCCAAAGCTACGATAAAAAGATTGAATATAGGGTCCATGAAGCTTGATTAAATCCTTGGAAGCAGAAAGACTGACTTGTCAAAAATTGGTCTTGGGCTACGTACACGGATCTTCAACATCTAAAGACAAAGGTAAATCTGTTTTTGTTTAAGGATCTACTATGTTCTCCATGGTACCCATTATTCATAATGCTGCACCAATGAAATCTGTCCAAGCAAAGTCCACGCATGTGCCTCACAATAAATTTATATATCCACACCTGCCACTTTCGTGGGATTAAAGGGCACATTAGACCACATTGTAACAAACTGAGAAATCATATGAGAAATGAGCGGAGGAAGAAGCATTATTCTCCTCAACTGATCAAGACAAAGTCTGTCTTGGTTTGTAAGTCTGACATGCGCTGTAATGTGGTCCACAATGCACTCACAAAGCCTACTAAGCCTACTAGGTTTAAATCCTCTCCTAAGTCCCTAGGCATTGGACTACACCCCTAATCCTCAATTCATGTTCTGGTTTTATGATTATATGGCATGTGATACACCTTGATTTGCTTAATTTGGAACTAAGTTTTATGTGCACGGATTAAGGTTTTTTTAGCATGTCCTCTAGTAAACAATGACTCATTTGGACTCTCACTTAAGGTTAATCTAACACTAGAATTGATAGGATTCATGATCTTAGTGGATTTGCACTGTTTCGAAGCATTGATCTTTATTTTTCCTATTCCCCTATGCTCTCTTCTTCATGTTTATTTAAAATATATATATATATGTGACCCAAGATTTTTAATGATTGTTCTTAGAGTTTCTGTACGGAGTTTGTGCGGAAATGAATTATGACTAGATCTGCTCCCTAACACTTAACCTTTCTTATAACGTATGAACTTAGAGATTTCTGCATTGAGAAAGTTATTTTAACCGTTAAGATCAAGGTTTGCTCCCTTGATTTTGACTATTCTGAAAGAGTTCGTTTGCGAAGATTTTTGTATTGGGTCAATGATGGTTTTTTTAAATAAAAGTAGGAAAAAAAGAAAAAAGAAAAAAGGCTATGAAATTAAGGGGGAGCTTCTTGTATCATTGTTGACCAGGTCGAATGTTTTCGAAAGGAGTGAATTTCGCTTTGTACCTAATGAATGTTAATTTCTGGCCAATAATCGACTTCTTTGTGTTTTTCATTTGAGATTATCCCCCGCACACAATTCGTACACATGTCAAATTCCTGAAAATTGTGTTGCCTCAATTACTGGTTTCTCAGAACTTTGTAAATTATCATGTTTGATCATAAATAATTTTCCATTTTTGGCTTGATCGAGTTTTTGCATCTGTGCATTTTGCATCGAGGATGAAATTGTCTAATATATATATATATATATTTTTTTTTTTTGTTGGGGGGGGGGGGGTAAACTTTGTCAATTCGGAACAAAACGGGGGAGTAGTATGAGTATAAGGGATTGATGATTGAATTTATAAACTTTGTCAATTCAGAACAAAACGGGGGAGTAGTATAAGGGATTGATGATTGAATTTCAATTTCTTAATGACATTGCACTTGATTTGTTGTCAAGTTTTTGTGAGCAGGATTTGTAGGGGTTGCAAGATGATGCTGAACTAAAGGAAGGATTCTTGAAATACACTTTTTTGTGTAAGAGTTATATGTCCAGGCATATTTTTTCACATAATTAGGAGTTTTGTTCATTAATTGCCAAAGGGGCCGGGAGTAGGGATGTCAAATGGCCCGGCCCGGCCCGCTCCAGTCTCGGGTCGCCCGTGCCACGGGCTGGGTTGTCACGGCCCATCCCAGCTAGCGGGTTCGGGCCGGGTTGGCCCACCAAGGAAAAACCCTGGCACGGCCCATCATGGGCCAGGCTGGAGCGGGCTGCGGGCTAGGCGGGCCTCTTTCAATTTTTTTCCTTTTTTTTTAAAAAAAAAAATCTTATGGTCTAAATGTAGCCCTTATCAAGGGCCTATTTTTTCATTATAATACTTAAAAAATAAATATTCACAACTAGTTCCAACAGTGACAAGTTATTCACTAAGCAATGACTTATCTAGCTTTTTTAAGTAAGATCAAAAGGACTGCTGGGATTGCAGCTCGTAAGCTGGGGTATAAAAAAAAATCATTATAGTAAATCGATAGCCTTTTTGTTTGCTATAGGTTAAAATAGAAAAAGAGTAAAACAGGTTGCATCGATTGAAGTTTCTACTATCCATAACAGGTATCATATTATATGTGGTCTTCTATGTCATTATCTGCACAGGAAAAGAGAAATTGGGTCCACATTTCTCTATGGCTCGTGATCATTTATTTTATGCTCTGAGTAATCAATGTTGGGACCGTCTAATAATAGAACTCTTAAAGCCTATCTCAGTTAATCAGATAAGCCTACATGTTTGTTTCATTTGCTACAAACAACCCTGATAGCAGCAATGGCAAAAAATTACAAATGAGGGGGCTATTTAGTGTGTCTTAGACTATTGATCCAGATTAGTAAACATCTATAGCCATCTACTAAGAATGCAAAGCTAAGATCATACTCCCATTATGAGAGCTCTACTTGTATGCTTGATAAATATGCTTTGGGTTGATTTGTTTGATGCAATTGAATTCCTAGGAAAATCCTAAGACATTGTATTTCTTAAATGCGATCAAATGTGAATATCCAAAAATAACCATCAAACAACCTTTTCTTCAATGAAAATATAGTAAAGAAAGATAGGGAATGAATAACCATAATTCAAGTCTCATAAAGCCAAGGTCTTATCTACACTTCATCTTCTATCCCCGACCTTGCACCTGATATCCATCACCCTTCACCTCTTTAATAATACTTCATAGAGCTCAATTGACCATGAATTTCCAAGTTTTATCATGTGCAACTAACTCGACCTACTCATGTTCAGATAATTAATATTAATTCAATAAAAAATCCTTTTAAAAAACCTTATTCTCTCACCTAAATTTATATTCAACAAAAAATTCATGGTCAAATGAGCTCCATAGAATGATTATTACATAGGTGATTGTGTAAATGATATGAGTTGAGGGGTTAAGGATTTACGGTGGAGATGTAGACGACACATCTGACTTTTCTAAGATTTGAATTATTAATGTGATGACTGGGTATTCAATTTGAATTAAAGAAGAGGTTATTTGATAGTATTTTTGCATATTCACCTTGTCTTTTCTCAATTCTTTTGTATTATTCTTTCCAAACCAACGTTCCCAAAGTGAAGATTTAGGAATAACCATCAAATATCTACCCTTGAATGGAAATAGATTACCTAGCTATCATCCTAGAAACTCAAATCATATGAAAGTGAGGTTCGCATATTTATATCTTTTCTTTATACCTTTCTTAACTTTTCTTTAGACCTCACATCATGGATCAAACAAACAGGGCCTTACTAATCAAGCCGTCATTAAGCTTTGTTCATGAACACTATAATCTAATGTTAGTATTTCATTTCACATGATGGGGACCTATCAACAGAGCATGTGGCATTTATTGAGAATTGACTATCACATTTACTGTTTTATAGCTGTTGGGAGGGGTAAAATGGACTTTTTCTTAAAAAAAGGGGACTTGGGCGGGCCTATCCCAACGGGCCTGGCGGGCCAAGGCCAACAGGCCCAGCCTCCTCGGCCCACACGGGCCGTGCCTTGCGGGCAGTGCCGTTGACCGGGCCGTGCCGGGCCACAGCCCGTTGACTGGTTCGGGTCGGCCTGGCCCATTTGACATCCCTAGCCGGGAGATTGTAAGGAAATTGAGTATCGGCAAATTCATTGGGTTATGTACAAAACTCGCAAACTCTCTCATTCATATAAATTAAAAATTCATTTTCTCAATTATACACTTTGTAGTAGTTTATCAAACAATTACAATGCGATTTTCTGGATTTCCTCATGCTCGTAAGATTACGGCCCAAAAGCAGATAGGTTTTTATACAAAGTAACAATTATACACGGCATGATGTTTGATTTTTTCAAGTAGTTACAAAGCCATTTTCTTGATAACAAATTTGACCGTGTGACCTTCTAATGTTTCCCCACGTAACCCACCACAGCCTCGTGAACAAACCACAATTCTTGCCCAAACACATCCAAACCCAAGTGGTAGATCCTGTGATGTGACACCAAAAAGGCAGCAAAACATCTCACTTGTCAAAAGTGTTTTGCCACACCAAACGGTTCAAACTGAAACAAAATTAAACTTTCATCAACCCTTACCATACAAAAGAAAGAAATATAGACAAACAGCTTTGACACTGCATTAGGTAATGAAATTTCCTTCTCATTTAAATCCTTCAGGTCAGAAAATGAAAATGGGCTTCAAGAGTAGATGTGGATATGTACACACGAAAAACAGACCTTAATATCTGTTTGTTTGCAGGATATTCTCCTTTGAAATCCAGACGTGGAAGCTCCAAATTCAACTTCGAAATATTTTCATGGTCCCCCAACTTTTCGAATTTTTTTTTCTTTCATTGAATCATGCCTTAATTTAAAAAAAGGGATTTTTACGGGAAAAAATTATGCGGAACATTGATTAGACGGATTTATTAATAAATACATAAAACCTCCGTTTGGTGGTTCGTACATCTTTTCGGACTAATTTGCCCCCGAACGATATGGTTTCCAATTTGCCCCCTAATGTTAGCCTAATGTTAAAATCCTAGTCACTTTTTTTTTTCTCTTATTCCTTCTTCTCCACTCCGCGTCCATTGCTATGGATGTTGTCATTCCATTCGACTACCGAAGAAATCGGCTTGAATAATAGTATAATGGAGGAGGATGAATTTGCATATGCATCCAATCTTATTCTTGAATCATGTTTTCAAGTTAGCAGTTGCTTCCAATCTAATAGCCCGGTTTCATTAGTAGGAGAAAAGGAGGGAACAATAATATCCAAGAATTGGGTCGTTCCATTCCTTCTACTTTCTCTTTAATTCATCATTTCGTTAAAAATGATTGAAAATATCTGAGTCAGGACTAACATGTGTTTTATGTTACTTGTGTAAACTACATTCTCTGTTAGATATCTACCTTGGGGAAGAGGACCTAATGATGTCGTTCGGTGGAAGGTTGTAGTGGAGGCGAGATGAGGCCCAAAAGAAGATGTATCATGAAAGAGGAGATGCCCAAACGATGGCGCACAAAAGGAAGGAGGCAATTTCCTAACGATTTCGCAAGAGAAAACTGCCCAAACAATGGCGCATGGAGGACGCTTTGACAAGGAACTATTAACGATGTCGCATGGAGGAGGAGAGGTATTACGTATTCTTAACGAGGGCAAGATTGTCTTTTTACTGTGCATGAACCCCTAATTCGATCTTTTCATATACTGCTTAACAAAAAGTCTATTTGTACAAACTCTATGGACAGAATTTGGGACAAACTGTCCACGTGGCGCAACGTGATTGGGCTCTCTCAAAAGTTGAACTGCATTGTCCCAATCACGTTGCGCCACATGGACAGTTTGTCCCAAATTCTGTCCATGAGTTTGTCCATATAGACAAACTGATTTCTTAATAAATATGTCTTATCCATGTTTAGCATAACACTTTTCGTAAAAATGCCTTAAAAAAACATAGGTTTTTCAAACAACCCAATCTCAATATGATTTTACCAAATAAGTTCTGCACAAGCCGCGCGTTCTCAATATAACAACATCATTTTATAAATTAAACAAGTTTTGGAAAGCACATTCTCAGCACTACACCCAGGATCCACATAACCTCGTCTCAACACAAAATTTAGAAAAATAGAGGAGCAATGCCAAACACGTCCCAATGTATAAAGTCATTATAAATATCTCTCTAATAAATATAACTCTACCACTCAATTTTGAAAATTTAAAATTAATGATTTTAGGGTGCTCTTAGTTTTGTGATAGAATCTATTGATGCATGCCTCATAATTTGACCAATGTCAATTCAATGGTTAGTTATAGATGAATATGAGTTTCTTGGATTTCTCTAAGGTGGGCTCCACTATACAAAAATAAAGATAGCAGAAATAGGGCTTAAATAAAATGGGGTTCATTTGAGAGAAAACCCAACATAAAAATAGGGGTAGCAAATAGGTAGGTCTGGCTTAAGTATATAAGGGTTAGGGAGTTGAGACCCAGACCTTATCTAGCCACTTATGCAGGTCAAATCCAACTCAAGTTGGATACTACAGTTGATGAGATTTCTCACCCACATCCAAGCTTTTTTTTTTTTTTTTTTTCCTGCAATCGGAGGGTTCCAACCGTTTGGGCTGGACTGATCCCTCCGGGCTCAAAAGGAAGCCGGGTAAACTCCCCCGTAGCCCCAGTGTGGTAGTGCAGTTTTGAACCTACAACCTCCGAGTGCAAACCGTGTTCCTAGGCCAACTGAGCTATCCCTTGGGGTTACCCACATCCGAGCATTGGAAGCTGTAATTCATATGCAAATTGGGTTTGCAGATCCGGTAATTATCCGGGTGTGGCAGGTCAAGCTTTCTTACTCCTAATCATGCTTCTAATGTCCTTTAATCAATGATAAAAACATACATACATAAACGCATGATATTCAGGATCATCACCAGGACTTTCAACCTTGTAGGACCATGTATTTTGAAACTTCAGCAAGAACATTAGGAGCGGCTCAGCCATGCTAAAGCGTGACCAAGCCCACCCCATTTAGCTATTGGGATTAAAATTCAAGGCCTTATCCTGCCAACCATTCTTAAAGTCATGCCCAGCCAGGCCATTTGCAAAAACATACACCCGTTTTGAGTTAAATATGTCAGGCTAGCCTTCTGCTCATTTGTAGGTCCAGTCCAGCTTATTTAGAAAGTAGAGCTGGAAAATTAGGCCTGGCTACAGCCCATTAGCCCAAAATAGTTAGATGGGTTCGAACTGAGTCCATTCTTTTTATTTCACTGCCAACCTAAATAGTTACCACCTGAACCTTAGCAAATTAAGGGTTCAGGTTGGCTCTGTTTACTTTCATGATGGTTGGGGGTTAGCATTTTTATTCCTACTAATAAATGGGTCAGGTTTGGGTTGATCCTGTGCATATTACCATAGTGTTCGACCCAACTCATTGCCACCCATGTGGGGCCAACCCATATGCCATACAGGGAAAAAGACTACATATTATGACGCTTTTGTTGAAGGCATGGAGAGTTGACCATATGTATTTTTGGGGTTTTCGACTAGGCAGTAAAACAAAATTCAGCAATGTCAAGATCCAAGAACAAGGCCCAACAAGGCAGATGATCCAAGAAATCTTATAATGAGCAAGAGCTGATTTGTTTGCATAGAATTGAATGCGTACCTAGGAATTCTAAGAAATGTGCTTCTAAAAGTGGTTAAAATTGAATAAATAAAAGTTAAGATCGATAAATAGCCATCAAAAAATCTTCCGTTTGAAGAAAACTAAATTAAGTAGAGAAGGAGTTATCCTTTCTTGCAACCGGTTTTATCAGGAATTCCAAAGATCTCAGTTTCGTCCAAACTAACTGGCCCTAAAGGGTGTTCATGACCTGAGTTTTTTTTTTTTTTTTTTTTTTTTGGTAGAAAGATGATTTCATTAAAAAAAAAAAAAAGACGACATGAAACAAACAACATAAACAAAATCCAAGTATTTCTTGGCCTGAGACCGAGTTGGTGAGGCCAAAAATAGGTTGACCTAAACATGTTTTTATTTTTTCCCCGGTACCCAGTCTAGATGGTTGATACCCAAAAGAACCCACACAAGTTGGACAAAGAAGCCCACACGGTGAAAAGGAGAGCCCGCGAAGTGGGAAGAGGAAGTCTACACAAGTGGGGAAAGAAGCCCACAAAGTAGAGTTCAATACAGGTACATAACTCATTTACGAAAAAAATCCATTTGCATCACCTTCTATATTTAGAATTCTAATTAAAAAAACAGAAAATCAAATCAAATGAAAACTCATTGGTCATTCGTCGAAATTGAAGTTAATTTTTCCATGGTCAACAGACAACAATGCAGTTGCGTTGATTTGTAAACAGACAACAAAGTAGTTGCATTGATTTCATTCGCAAAAGGTCGCAATATTCATTTCACTTTTCGAGTTATCAAGTTAGCTTTGGTCTCTTCTCAATTTTTTTGGAAATTCATGATATTCCATATACAACTTACTTGTAAGCAGTGCTTTGTTTTTTGACCTCTTTAATTTTCCTTCTTTGGAGCTTTTCTGGTTGTTTCCCTTGTATTTTGGGGCTCTATGTAATTCTCTTTCTTCTTCTTCTCAATACATGGTAACCTTATAGTAAAAAATAAAAAATAAAAGTTAGCTTTGCGCTCCATTTCACAGATGATGTCTGTATGTGAGGAAAGAAGTTTTGGATTTTGAAAATAGTCTGACATGAAACTTCCAAAAAGCCTAAAAGTACGTAGTTCATATGTCCATGTGGGCCGAAAACAGGCCTGCTGCCCCTTCAAAACCCAGCTGGCTGATATTTGTATGGGAAACTTTTGCGCTGCACATAAAATCTAGTATCACCTCTAATTCGGGCGAACCGACCGAACCGGGCAGTTCAGATCGGTTTTATAGTAGTCAGTTTGGTCTACGGTTTGAAAATCATAGAAATCGCTTAGATCAGTCGGTTATCGGTTGGAACCTCCGGTTCACCACCTAAACCGAACCGATCGGTATCTTATGTAATTTGAGTATTTGATTATTTAGATTTTACTCTTGAGGCTCATCTCTTTCATTTGGATTTCATTTGCCCTAAACATTGGAATAAATGCAAAGGATGGGGATTTCATCATCTTGAAAATTTCAATTTCTCGTTTTAAAAAAAAAATAAACAAAAGGAACGGTTTAATCGATCAAACCAAAACGAATGCTTCAGTTCCATTCGGTTTGGTCTAAGCCCTCTTCATCAGTCGGATTGGATTGGTTAATTTTAAAACCGATAGATTCGGTTTGGTGGTTGGTTTTAGTGCTAAACTGATCCGAACCGCTCATGTGCAGCCCTATGGAACTCACACTTGGTGGAAGCCAAATGTTTTTAAAAAATGATTTGACAAGACAATGAGGCTTGAATGATGTGGGCACCCTCTCCTGGGCCCGTGCAACTCTTTGCTATTTATTAGACAATATTGTTTGGATCCGATCCATCGATCGTGCGCATAATCCAAACCTAGAAAATCCTAGAGTCTTACTACTTGTTGTGTGCATGTGTGCGGAAGCGTGAATCACTGCAATCAAACGATCAATTAACCACACAAGAAAGTGAATATCACACACAGAGATTTTAGTTGTTCGACAAACTCGCCTACGTCCATGTAAAAGAAACTCGACTTTCCTTTGGATTCACTATCTGATATGCAGTACATCTTATGGATTACCCATTACATCATATATATATATATATATATATATATATATATAATGCTTTCTTTTTTATCCCCCAAGAAACTCTATCTCAGTCAATAAGAAAGTTCCAGTACAATTACCGAAATACCCATGATCATGAACCCACCAGGCCAATGAATTGGGGTGCATCAAGGTGGGCTACATGGAAGAATTTGAAATATATTCGAACTGGCTTTTAACTGAGCTTTCGTCATGCATAAAAAGAAATTACATGGCCCTGTATTTTGGAGGCCAAAACTATTAATATGATCTATACAGAGGGGCCCACAGATGGATGGTTAAGAATACAACAGCAACTGCCCAATAAGGCTGGAGTGGTGCCACATTTCATGATGGCAAATCAATGGATCAAATACACTCTATCTGAAGGCACTCCTTAAAAAATCACATTGATCATAGTGATATTTTGTATTTAATTTGATCCTAAACAAATGTGAAATCACCATCTGACAAAGACTAGATCAAGCACACGCTCAAATCATTAGGGTTAATATTGGTCCAATGGTTTACCTTGGCCCTTGTAAATTGCACTGTGAAAGATCATGACCAGATGGATTTACAGTGGATGTAAACCAACGACCATGTCCAAATTAGACATCAAGGGATGTAAGGTATAATAGTGCATACTTGAATGTATTTTCATTGCAACAGCAAACCATATTATAGAATTTCTTCATTGAATTCTTCGCACCGTGAGATAGAGGTGCCTTTTTCACCACTACGTTAAAATAGTCAAATACCAACAGTTAAAAACAGTCGTTTTTCTTAAAAAAAGACGGACAAGTCCGTCAGACCGGCCGACGAAATTTGCATAGTCGTTTTATGAAAATGATGGTCTAAAAACGTCGATGATTTGAATATAAAACGACGGTTTTAAATAGTCGTTTTTATTAGGCAAGAAATCGACGGCTTCACACAGTCGTTTTTTAAGGGAAATGACTATCAACTAATATTAAAAAAACTTGTAAAACGACTATTCCTGGCAGTCGTTTTTTTATAAAGGCAAAAAAATAAAAAAAATTAAAAATTAAAAAAATTTACACCTATCAACAACATCAGTAGTAAAAAACCACAACGCCATTTGTAATAACCATTCAAACATCTATCTAATAGTCACAAATTAAACAACCATTTACAATAGCCATTCAAATATCCATACAATAGTAAAAAACAATAGACATTAAGACTTTTGCAGAGAAAATCAGAGAGAGTAGTTTGAAAGAATAGTGAACAGAGAGAGACCCGGGTTGATCTGCACTAAACGAACTGAATATCCTTGTCTCTAACTTGTTTCTACAAACCACAAAAACCCAATTTCAAACAAAAAAAAAAAAAAAATGATCAGTTGGTTATTCTCGTTCGGGCAAAGCTTTCAGATCCCGCTGAAGATATGTGGAAATAAATCCATGTACAGAGATTCACCAAACAGCAAAACAAAAGCAACCAAGTTCAGAAGTTCACAGTTGAAACCTTATACAAATATTTAAAAAAAAAAAAAATAACCCATTGAAGTGATCGTCAATGAAAGGAATAGAGAGACCTACATATGAGAAAAGCCAAAGAGTATAAACCTTTCTAAGCATCAAATCAAAAGAGAAATGAGAAGAGTGATCCCAAAATAGTGCACGAAAGAGAAACCCCAAATAGAGATGGCACAATTGATGGAGAAAGAAAGAAACAAGAGGGAAAAAAAAAACAAAAAAACTAGGGAAAGAAGGAAAAAAAAGGTGGGAATGCAAACACGACGGTAGTGAGCCTGGGAATCTCGTGGACCCATTTTTATTTTTTTGAGAAACGAATGTTGAAATGAGTCTTTGTTTAAAAGAAAGAGTCTCTAATATCCAACCGTTTTCAACAATCGTTTAATCACGTAGTGTGGCGTCAAGAATACCGTATTTTGACGTAGTGCACTAAGAGGTCACATTACCAACCAAAGATCAATTTGGTGGGTAGAGGCTTGCCACAATGTCGGTCCCTCCAATCGCTCTAAAAATAGGTCCACGGGCATGATGTTGAATTACATATATGAGATTGAGTTGTACCTCTTCCATCACCAAATGGTTTTGAAAGGAATGGTAGCTCGGTGGGTGTATAAGATCCTACACAATCCCTCATCTTCACCTTTTTTTTTTTTTCATCTTTGTCGTATCCGTTCCTAGTCCAATGCCAAAAGCACCACACAGCTAGACCATTGATCCATTCTAGGAAAAGAGAGAAAAAATAATCTGATATATTCACAATCCCCCTTCTATTTAGAGCAAGCAAAAACACAAACTACATACATTGGTAAAACTCAAACGCAATTAGTAGGTTAGTGACATTATGAAGAAACAATTCTAAAAAATGTTGAATGGTGAAAAAAGAGGGAGACCAATAAAGACTTTGAATGAAGTAATGAAGAGTAAAAAGAGGAATCTTGGGGTAAACTTTGACCATGAAGTTAAATAATGTTGGGATGGAAAGCTAGATCAGGTGAAGGGATACAGATTTGATGAACGGGATAACGATAGAAAAGCACACTCCACTGTAGATGTTTTCATATTTATAGTTGCGCCCACTTGTTTAACAGGTTGGATATGCTGATGAAAATTATGAAGACATATGACGATAGAAAAGCACACTCCACTGTAGATGTTTTCATATTTAGTTGGGCCCACTTGTTTAACAGGTTGGATATGCTGATGAAAATTATGAAGACATGGGTGTGTGTTCCATCACCCAAACTTAGTAATAAAAAGAATCTCAAACAAAACAAGGACATGGACAAACCTGAAGTTTAGATTCGGTGGTTCATTCCCTACTCCCACCTTTCTGTAAAAAGCATGGTTGAAAATCTCGGTCTCGGTCGCGGTATCGGCCGGGCCGAAAAACCGATATGATATCGGTATCGGTCGCGGATATCGGTCCGTCGCGGTCGTCGCGGTGTGAATCTTTTTTTTAATCCAAAAAAATTTGCAAAAATATCCAAAAAATCCAGAATATTAGAAAATGCTGGAATACAATACTTTTTTCCATTAGTAATAACAATAATCAAAATCTCGGTCACCTTAAGTTATGAGTCCTGTCTGTGTCGCAGTTCGCTATCTTTTTTAGTATTTCATATAATGCAACCATTATTAATGTTCATGATCAATTTATTAGTGTAAAATATAAGAAAATAAAGATAACATATCAATCATCATTTAATGCTAAGTGCTAACTCAATCATCAAATAAGTTGTGAAATTCAAGACCTTGAAGATGACACATTAAAATCAGAAACATAATAGTGAGATAGATAAATCATAAAGCACTTGGGCATCAAAAGGTTCATGGTTCACCTGAAATTAGAGGGGACTAGTACTAGGGAGAGATTGATGAGTATGAGTGAATGACAGATTGACAACCTAATTCCAAGTGGAATGTCGTCCTGGCTCGATATCATCATCATCATCATTTCTTCGGTATTGGCTAAAAAGATATGCTCCATACTGTTGCGCAGCACTACCATAGCCATGACCATATTCATATTGGTCTTGATAAGATGATGAACTATCCTGATCTCCTGTGGATTGAGATGACTGGTTGTAGTCAAATGGCATGAAATAGGCATGAGGGGCATATAAAGGTCGTTGGCTAACTTGTGGGTTAAGCCTCCCTTGCTCAATTAACATCTGTTCAATAAAAATAATGGGTGTTGGAGAAGGGGGTACCCAATTAGGGTCATATGAATAACCCTCATGCTGTCCATACATGACACCTTGTTGGCCAACATAACCCCCATGCTGTCCATACATGGCACCTTGGCCAACATAACTCCCATGATGACCATGAGTACCAGCGCTGCTACTACCCCCTGCCTCAGTCTGTCCAACATGTCTAACATAGCCACGGCGAGGATCTAACTCAGTAGCATCAGGAAAATGCTCAACTGTCTTATAAGTGACAGGCTCATCATCTCTATAATGACCCTCATCCCCGGGAGAGTCGGGTGGAATTCCTGCTGATGATGAAGAAGTAGAAATACTTGACTCACTCTCCTCGTCCACCTCCTTTCCCCTTGGCTCACTTGTATTAGGTGCGCGCCCCTGCTGCATTGTCAAGTTTATTTCTTCTATCCTTTCTGCAGCCCTCACTGGCTCAGGCCTATCCCCAGTCAAATCTTGCATCAACTCCTCAAACTCCGGGTCTTGGTCTAACAACGGTTCTTCTTGTTCCTCCAGCCATTGACCTAACACGGTATCCTCATCTGAAAAGATATAGTCCAAATTAATTGGACAGAAATAATCTCGATGATCCTCAAACTGTCTTCTCCTTCTATTTCTACTCCGGAGCTTGAGGTTGCAGTGGATGTAGACCAATTTATTTAGCTTCTGCATTGTCAATCTATTTCTTGGTCTAGTGTGGATAAATGAAAAGGTGCTCCAGTTTCTTTCACAATTGGAAGACGATGTAATTTGACTAAGGACTTTAATAGCAATCATCCTTAGTGCAGGAGCACTCTCTCCATAATTTAACCACCATTCAGCTAAAAAAAAATAGAAATGGTATTAGAGTTAATAAAATAATAGTAAGTCCTTGAATAATAATATAGAGATGACATTACAATCAATACCAGGATAGGTCTGTGTGATAGCTCTCCGCGCAGTCGTCGTTCCAAAGCTTCCCGCACGTACGTTGTATATGTCAATCTGAAGACATAAATGTAAAAAAATAAATTAGAGAAATTACAATGTTATATGCTTTTTCCCTTAATTATCCTACTTCCTACAATCCTACCTGATTAGTAGCCCAAATTGCTTCATCTGTACTCTCTGCCAGTCTTTCAATTACATTTTTTAGTCCCACACGGATTTCATCTGATATGTGTCCATCCGTAAATTGAGGATTAAAGAAGTATCCTGTAAAACCAATGAATCTTAGTCATTGATAAATTAATATAGTGAGGAGAGACTAGAGAGTTGAATACAACAATTCAAGTATTAAAGGAAATAGCCTTCACTTACCAGCAGTGTGTAAATCATGTTTCAATTGTCGTCCCCATCGATCGTCGATGATCTTCCAATACTTTTTGTAATATCTACAATCTGCTTGGATAGCTAGCTTTGATCTCTCCATGGCCTCATGTAAGAAGCCCATTGTTGGCTTATCATCACCATCAACCAATCGAAGAACCTTTATTAGGGGATCAAAAACATTTAAAACACCCTTCACATGAGGCCAAAATTTGTTGGATTCAATTATTTTACATACTTCAAGAGTAATGGGACTTGGCCTTTTTCCCCATTTTGAATTCAGGAACTCATGTGATTTTATCAATTGGAGAAGTCCTTCTCTATACTTGTAAACACTTTCGATAGCAATGAAGTGGGTGGCAAATCTAGTGATGGCAGGCCGTAGTAATTCATGGTTGTCTGTATATGTTTTCATCATGGAAATGAGTCTATATGATTGATAAAAAAAATTGGTAATCTTCTTTATCTTACCAATCACTTGCTGCATGACTTTTCCTTTTACAATATCTTCAAGCATTAAATCCAG
The DNA here is from genome assembly GCA_028538565.1 of Umbellularia californica. Taxonomy (NCBI): domain Eukaryota; kingdom Viridiplantae; phylum Streptophyta; class Magnoliopsida; order Laurales; family Lauraceae; genus Umbellularia; species Umbellularia californica. Next base: position 21,372,439 of record JAPQWN010000006.1, read on the forward strand.
GCAATGTGCTGCACATGGAGACCAGAAAATCCTTGGCCTTTATTTCATAAGCATAATTCCTGCAGCCTTCATGTTTGCAGCATTGTCAGTAACAACCTGAATTACAGAATCTGCCCCAACTTCTTCAATCACCTCATTCAATAACTTATTAATATATTTTGCATCTTGGACGTAATCAGTTGCATCAACTGATTTGATAAACACCGTGCCCATAGACGAGTAGACTAGAAAATTCAAGAGATGACGATGTGTAATGGTCGTCCACCCATCGCACATTAGTGTGCAACCTCTTTCCTTCCATGCCCATTTGAAAGTTTGCACCCAAGCTTGCAACTCTTCATACTCTTTCTCAACACAGACATGCCCAATCTCATAAGGGGTGGGTGCCTTTATACCTGGACCATGTTCTGCAGCTGCATCTAACATGGTGATGAAAAAAGGAGAAGATGCCTTGTTGGGTGGAATGCCTCCATCAAAAAAAAACTTCCCAGTGGCTCTCACTAGATTTTCTCTTGCTTTACTAAACTTGCCCTTTAATGCTTTCATAATGGTGGGCTGCTTTGATGTTGGTTTTCTATAAGCAAATGGGTCAGTTGGCCCCACCACATCCGGCCTACGAGGTGCATGTGTAGGAAGTTTTTCAATCTCCTCAATGTCTGGATCTTGACGCGGTTGTTTTTGACTAAATGCCCGTCGCAAACTCGCTCCCCCAAGTCCGGATGACCCACCCTGCTCATATTAGCTACCTCTAGTAGCTGCTTCATATTGCATTCTTCTCCTCTCTTCCTCCTCCTGAAGGGACTTCACACTTTCTCTCCTAGCCCTCCTCATTTCCTGGTCTTCATCGTCATCATCTGAGGAACCAAATATTTCTTCTCTGCATGCATCAAATTCCTCAGTTCTTCTTCTTTCTTTTACAACTTTTTTTTGTGCAGATGCATTAAGGAGCTCCTGCATTTCAGCTCTCACATTTGGTGGCACTTTATTACATTTTTGCACCTGTCCTGATACATGTGCCAAATGTTGTTTCAATCGAGTAATCCCGCCATTGAGCACTCGTCCACAATAATTACATTTTACTTTACTTTTACTTCCGACTGCTTCACCATGGCTCCATCCCGCATCTATGTTACGCACCATCTTGTTCCTATAAAATAAGAAATTCATGTAATAGTAATACTCTAACAATAATTATTTTTAGAAAAAAATTTTAATAAAATCATTTTCAAAATCCTAAATATATAGATCTAACATGAAAGTATGTAGATTAATCATTTACACACCATACAATGATCATGAATCATTAAAAGAACATATTTATGATGAAATCCCCAAAAAATGATATATTATAATTCAAATATTAAAAAATCCGAAAATAAAATAATTAAAATAAAAATCTAAATCATGTTTATGACTATGAGTAGATATAGATTTATCATCTACATTCTACACACTATTAATAAGCCTTTGATATGAGGTAACAACTAACAAGTAACAACAATTATTTTTAGGAAAAAAAATAATAAAATCATTTTTAAAATCCTAAATATATAGATCTAGCATAAAACTATGTAGATTAATCATTTACACACCATACAATGATCATGAATCATTAAAGAAACATATTTATGATGAAATCCCCAAAAAATGATATATTATAATTCAAATATTAAAAAATCCGAAAATAAAATAATTAAAATAAAAATCTAAATCATGTTTATGAGTCTATGACTATGAGTAGATGTAGATTTATCATCTACACACTATTAATAAGCCTTTGGTATCACAAATATTCTAACAAGTTACAAGTAACAACAATTATTTTTAAGAATTTTTTTTTTAATAAAATCATTTTCAAAATTCAAAATACATAGATCTAGCATAAAAGTTTGTAAATCAATCATTTTTACACCATACAATGATCATGAATCATTAAAAGAACATAGTTATGATGAAATCCCCAAAAAATGATATATAATAATTCAAATATCAAAAAATCCGAAAATAAAAAAAAATTGGAAAAAAAAGTTCAAAATCATGTATATGAGTAGATCTAGCATGAAAGTATGTAGATCTAACTTCTAAATGAAGAACATAAATAAATCACAAACCTAATGATTTCTATACTTCATCTAAAAAATTAAAAAAAAAAAAAAAAAACCACATGATAAAATGCTTTGGGTTGATTTTCTCATACCTTAAATAATATTTTCTTCAAAAAATTAATGTGAGATTTTGAAATGTTGAAGAGGGAGTGGTTGGGCACTTGGGTTGCTGGTTGCTGCTATGCTTGGAGAAGAGAAGAGAGGAAGAGGAAGATGGGGAAAAAGTAGAAAAAAAATTAGGGCTTTCTTCATTATATATCATCTCGGCCGATATTTTGAAAATATCGGCCGAGATATCGGTAAGGGCTGAGATGATATCATCTCGGCCGATATATCGCCATTTTCAGGGGATATATGACCGAGACCGATATCTCACTGAGATATCGGCTCGGTCTCGGCCGATACCGAGTTATATCGGCCGATATGACTCGGTATCGGCCGATATTTAATTCCATGGTAAAAAGACAAGACACGACTGGTATTGACTTTTTGCCATTTTATTTTACCATTATTGGCAGGATCCGATAAAGCAACAAATCTCAGTGGCCGAGTAGTCAGGATCACGGTTCCTCCCTATTATATTCGTTACTATTATTTTACTATTTTGACACGAGTGGTGTTTCCCATTATATAAATCCATTTAATCCAAAGGGGTTGGACAAGTAGTCAGGACCACGATTCGTCCTTTTTCAAGAGCTAGAGGTCTTGGTATCGACCTCCGGCTCCCCCATCTTCAGAAACCAAATCTTGAGTCTACTTGTGCTACCACCTAGGGGCCACAGAGGTTTTACCCGGTTTCCTTTTGGGTTCGGAGGGATTAGTACAATCCAAAGGATTACATACCCTCCGTCCAAAACATACAGCTAAACCATACTCATCTCACACTCTCACTCTTTAAACAAATTGCAAAAACAAAAAAAATTTGCAGGTGATAATTCCTGCAAATCCATTTAATGGAGCTGTAAGCATAAGGTTAAGAAAGGTTCACCTTTTCCAGCTGAACTCCTGGGGACAAATTTTATGGTGTACAATTTGGGGTGCCTGTCAAATGTAGGATGTTTCTTCCTCCTGGGGTGCCTATCAAATGTAGGATGTTTCTTCCTCCTGGGATGCCTTCTTTTCCATTCAGTTCTTTTTTTTTTTTTTTTTGGTAGAAGTTAGACATGGCTGTCTCCCTTCCTCTTTTTGAAACAGTACTTGCTCAAGTGGTTGTGTTCTTTGTCTCCAAAAAATCTTCTTTTTTACTTTTTTGTCAATAAGATTTTGCAAAGTTGGGAAATATATATTATATGAAAAGTATCTCTCTATTTCTAGAGAAACAATTCTGACTAAATAATATTTACAATGGTATGCCTTTTTGCTTATTTGTAGGAAGGAAATAATTAAATATGATGGAGATGTCAAATGGGCCCGGCCATAACCGGACACGTCAATCAATATACCGTGGCCCGGCAGATAAGACACATAGACCGGCCCAACATGGGCACTGCATAGGCCGACCCGTAACAGTAAAAAAAAAACCCAGCAAAGCCCAGACTTGAACGGCCCATGAGCTTGTCAGCCAGGCCCGTGGCATGACTAGACAATGAGTAAATGGGTCATGCTGGCAAAGCACAGCCCGTTTGATACCCCTAGCTCTAACTTATAATAAGTTCGATTTATCTCTTAGAGACATACTTTTTGGGGCATGTTTCTATTGCATTAAAATACATAGGGTGGTTAAAAGTGAAGATTAAAGGTGAATTTTAAAAAATCATGAGAATCAAATGTGATCTTCTATTGATTGTATTTCCATAAGAAAAAATTGTAATTTGATGGCCCTATCAGAGTTTTGAAAATCACAGCATTTAAATGCTCTGGCCCCACCATCATGTGGTCAACCTTTAATGGATGGCCTCTCCATCATTCGCAATGTTTGTTAATCAATATATTTTTTCTGAAACGATAAGAAATATTTTCATTAAAGAAAAAGGAGTACAAAAAGAAAAATAGAAAGGGAGGTATAAGAGTAATGTGCCCCACCCAACAAAGCTTACATAATAAAACCCTCCCAAGGAGATACCCGGTCAATCCCTCCCTTGTTTAGCTAAAGCATCGGTCATAGAATTGGCTGATCTTAGCTCGTGATGGAAAATAATGGTGTAGAGGCCACCCACACCCGGATTTCATTAAAAATGAATTGAGATTTTCATGAATTGAATGTTCCGATTTGACACTCAAGCGATTGAATTAGAAAAGTCGCTTTCCATGATAAAAGACCCATAGAAATACCTCATGAAGCATGGGAGAGCTTCTAAAATAGCTAGCACCTCTACTTCATTGGAGTCACATATGCCAATATGCTCAAAGAGCATAAAAAAGATGGCCCTTCCACATGCCCGGATCCCGGATTTGAGATCATGTTCCCTTGACCAGAGAGATACAGTTCTTCATGTGAGATGTTAAAAGAAGCTTTGGTTGCGTAGAGGCTTCACTTGCAGACCTGCCGGTGCGAAGAGGGCTGAAGAAACCAAGCCTTGGTTTATCTATTTACAATCATAAATGTAGTGACCTCCATACACCATTATTTCTTTTCAATCATTGGGCAATATTTGGAATTTAACCCCTTCAAATCATTTCCTAGTCAAGTTCTACTTTAAAAAATTACTTCAGTCAAGAATCATATACACCATAGACAGAGAAATAATGTTGGTTTTCTACTTTTTAATTATGATCATTTATATCAGATTAAATCCAATTGTAGAAAATTTTTCTTCAAAAGATAAAAACGAGTAGAACCTAGCTTTTGAACTATTTATATTTTACATATGAGCCCCTCTCATTGATTATCTTTGAAATTCCATATAAAAGTCTCTAAATACAAGTTGTAAGTTTAAAAGGAAGGAAGTAGAACGAGAACCCACTTTCAAAATTTGCTCCTTTTACTTTATATATTTAGATTGATTGATGTACTAATCTTCCATGCTTCTTTTTTTTTTTTTTTTTTTTTTAATATAACCCTTGGTATCTCTGGTCCAACCCAATCCAAGAGCCTTTAGCTCTGAGCTCGAGGGACACTCGATTTTATACGACCGATAACTAATCCCTAGGATCTCCAACAAGCCTTCTGGTAAAAATAACCATGCATTTTCAATCACTGCAGCTCATTCATGAAATCCATCCCACTCAAAATGACCTCGATAGTTACATTCTATTACTACGAAATTTTTAAATCCATTTTGAATTATATCCACTATGGATAAAGAGAATTGTTTGTTTTCTTAAGTTTTGATTATGATTAATTATACTAGAATAAGTCTGATTGGAGCAAATTTCTCCAAAAGAAAAAAAAAAGTAGTGGAATCGTTCTAAACAATTAAGATTTTGAATTAGGTTCCGCTCATAGATAAATATCAATGAGCATATTTGGTTTTTCCAAAGTAATAATCCACAATATCACACACTTTTGAGTGCTACTTGATTTGGATTTATTGTTGTTTTGTAGTTTTTATTTTGTTTTAATAATGTTATATAATATTTTATGTTTTTAACTCTTTGCTAGTTTTATAAGAATTTTGATCATGGTTAGATCATCAATCATCAATGCATTTCTTAAGGGAAAACCATTCAGAATTTAGAGGACAATGCAATTTTCTTTAGGTTTTTTTTTAATTAATTTTGCATCCCCCACCAAGGAAAAATTTTCTGGTTCCACCCCTATTTTGAAAGTTCACATTTAATTCTCATTTTTAACCGCCCTATGCATTCTAATGCAAATAAACAGGCCTAAGAGTGAAGACAAATTAGTAAGAATCTTAATACATGTATATATATGATAGTTCATAAGTTTGAAAATTACCCTGAGAAAAGTGTTATTGGCCATTAGATTAAACTAAACGTTTAAGCAATGGACATGATCTTCCTCAACCAATGGTCGGCATTAATCATATACAGCTAACCTTTTACCTTCATCATCAATTCATCATGGTTTAGCCATTGATATCAAACCTCCTTTAAAGTTGATAATTGTAATAAAAACAGGGCCTTTCTTTCCTTCAAAAAAAAAAAGAAGACAGAATGTCATCTTATTTCAGAGAGGGAAGATCTTTATTTGAAAGATAAAACCCAATTTAAACAAATTTAGAGTGAAGCCCACCTAAGTGATCAAAATCACAATGGGCTCCAACAAGCCTTCTGGAAAAACTAAGGTGATGCCACTCCAATTATCAAAACCGTGATCTGAACCAAAATGATCAAACAATATGCAAATATTGTTGGCCCCTCTTTTTCTGCATCCTCTCATGGAACAGAAAGAAAATGCACATTAATCCGAAAGTCTGTAACATTTTAAAGGCAAGGATGAGAAAACTCTAACTACTAAAGGACCATAGTAAGGTTACTTGCCTCGATCAACAGTGGATGATGGATTGACTCGACCTACTCTAGCCTAAGCTCTTTGGTGAAGTGATGTGGGTCCCTCACAATGATGTTCCGCAAATGGTCAGCAAATGGGGCGGAGTTGGTGGGTTCAGATGCAGGTCGTGGCTTGCCATAAATAATAGGTTAACTTAGTTTCAGGTTGGACCCAGGTTAGCGGGCTGGTTGGATTTTTAAGTGGGTTAACCAATGGGCTGATGCATAAAAGTGGGCACAAGTCAGGTACAGGTCATGCCAAGTATAAGTTGACCTGAACTGGGTAGTTCTGCTTAATGATGGTTTGTTTGGGGTGGGGTAACTTGGATTTGGGGCTGGGCTCACAAGTTGTGTGGGTTCGAGTTTGTGATTAGAAACAGGGCCACATAGTGAAAGTCAGGTCTGGCAATGGATGGGTTAAATAGGTGGGGTCCATACATGATGCAATCTACGGTCAAAATTAGAAAAGAAGTGATCAGCGATTAGAGATTTGGGTCCTCACATCAATAGATTTTAAGTAATTTCCCAAAAACATCCATAAAATCTCAACCTATAGATCTGCTATTTTGCACTTTTTTTTACCCCCAATTCGTGATCCAAACAATTCGGTATTCTCAAATTAATTAATGATAAGTATCAAGATGTTTAGTTTTATATCATACTTAAATCTTAATGAATGCACTTCTTTACTCATGTAAAAATGGATTTGACAAATATGGTAATGTGTTTTTAAAATGCGAAATATCTACTCATGCGATATTTTCATATATAACATTTGCATATGTAATTTAACAAATGTGCAAATAGTCATTGGTCTCTTCTAAATCTAGAAATAAAATTACTCTTATAGGGCACGTTTGTGTATACACCCTTTCTACAGAAAGGGGAAATTGCCACGTCAGCAAATTCCATAGAAATGGATACCTTCGAAAAGGATTTCCATAGAATTTAGAAATTCATGTTTGGTGCAAAAAAAAAGAAAAATCCTCATTGAATTAGTGCTAATATTGTTTGGTGTAGCTGTGGATTCCTTATAGAAAATCAAAATGTCTTATTTGGTGCAGAAATGGGAAATTGCCACGTCAGCAAATTCCATAGAAATGGATACCTTGGAAAATGATTTCTATAGAATTTAGAAATTCATGTTTGGTGCAAAAAAAAAAAAAAATCCTCATTGAATTGGTGCTAATATTGTTTGGTGCAGTTGTGGATTCCTTATAGAAAATCAAAATTTCTTAATTGGTGACGCAATTTTTTGAAGAAAAATCACATAACATGTATATTATTTATTCAACATCAAATAATAATTTATTTAAATAAAAAAAATTGAAAGAGTTATAGGGTTTTGGGTTAAAATGGATAAGAGTAAGGAAAAGAGGGAGAAGTTTTCCGAAAGGAAATCCATTTCCCATACTCCCCCTAGGAAACCCGTTTCCATCATTATCAATGAAAATGCTGACGAGGTAGGAAAGCATTTCTGTAGAATTAATCGCACCAAATGCCTGAAAAATGACGGTTTTTCGTGGAAAAGTGTTACACTAGCTAAAGATAAGGCCATCATCTTGAAGATCTGATGAAATTAAGTTTATAACACAAGTACTATGTCTAAACTCTCATCCAATTATAATATATTAAGCTAGAAGGTTTTGGTCCCAATTTTGTCCGTCGGTTATGATTTTGACCGATAGTTATGTAATTACTCATGCAACTACCCACTCACTTTTCTATCAAACCGCTTATGTTTCGGTTGTTCCCATGCAACTATATCTTTTTTGCTCCAATTTTTCTATTTCTATTTTATCCAACTTGTCCCATGGAAAGAGATAATTTTTCTTTTAATATGTGATTATTTATTTTGCAGTGCATGGAGATACCGTGCTAAGCACGGGTTATTGGGCTAGTATGATTTGTGTGGTTAATGTTTCTATAATCATCATTTTCATTGTTATGGAAGTTGTTTAGTTGTAAGACAGTTGGGAGATTAAAGTGGACAGTTTTAAAATGTTGAGGGTAACATGGGTGACTTGGGGAGTGGCATTTAGATAAACAGTAGAAAGGGGAGGTGTTTTGGATACCGACACCATGGCCAAAGAAGAGCAGATTAGGAAGGCATTTAAAAGTGGGGGACCGTAGTATTCTATTATCCTAAACTGCAGACCCTAAATCTTGCCTAATGGTGATGATGATCTATGTTTGTAATCTGTACTCTGTAGACAAGAGGATGATTAAAGAATGACAGAAAAACAAAAAAAAAGAAGGGGGGGGGGGGGGGGGGGGGGGGGGGGGGTGGGGAGGGGGGGTGTTTGAGTGCTGACTAATTTGGACTGTAAAGGGTTTTTCTATGACTATGGATGGGGTGAAAGAGACCCACAAAATCCACAAGAGACAGATATGTGGACCTCTTGCATCATTGCTTTCTCTTTCGTTTCTTTTTTTTTCTATAAATTCCTTGGGGACAACATCCATCATAAGAAGTGTTTAGAGTTATTGTCTTTTATTCTTGGCAGAAAATTGTGAAAACTGTTTTTGTGGGGGTGATCCCAAGTTTCCAACATAGAAAATAGGAGAAATTTGATATTTATTCCTTCAATTATATTACATGGGTTCACATTTCATGCCTCGTGGATGGAGATTGTTTACAAGTTTTTTACAACCCCTCCATCTAGCATGAGATGGTTTTAAATTGAACAAAAGAACAAAAGTACAAAAATTACATAAAATACATGACAGAAAGACTACAAAAACCATTGTGTAAGTCCATGTCCAAGAGGTTCCTTTTTGCTTGGGCATGGGCTTCTGCCTGTGAAAATCTTTCTTCTTCTCCTCTGTTTTATTCTTCAAATTCCTTCAAAGCCTCTGTCATGGGTTTAGAATGGCCTTACTGAGTGTATAGATGAGTGAGAAACAAATTTTGACAGATAGTAATCTTTGACAATCATCATTCGTTTATCAAGGACTGTGTATGTGCAGTCCAAAGGAGATATGGGGGTTTAATGTTGTGTCAGTTTGGACCATACCTGTACGGAAAACCAGAATGAAGCCAAGAAGAAGGCTTGCACAACCATGTCTCAAAAAGAAACACCGTTACTCCTTTGAGTGAGAAAGACAAAGAAGAATGACTGAACAATCATTTTGGGCTGAAAAGAGAGGGTAAGCCCATGAATAACAGTCTCTCCCTCTGGAGGAACATCTCCAGAGGCTGAAGGCTGAATTTGGTGAGGTTAAAATGGATGTTGCATAACCTAGAGAGAAAACCTCACATTCTTGAAGAGATAATCTAGAAAGGGAGGGGTTCTTCTAAGTTTGGAGAGGACTGGAGTGAGTTAGATGCTTTTGGAGAGGGTAGGAATGGTGTTTATGCCTTGAATGGTCACCTAAATGCTCTATTTATAGAGTGGGAGGGCGGTTGCAGCGGTTCCGGAGAGTTATAATTCGAAAATAGGCGGCAACAGCTTACTGGCGCGTCGTGTCCGAGCAGACCATGTTTTATCAGACATGACGATTAGACAAACATGGACTCATGTCCGAGTAGACAGACATGGGATCCCATTTCATGAGAAATGGGCCTAAATGATGTCCAATTGTTCTAAAACTTTGTGGAATCCATTTTAGAATGATTTTTAAACTTCGAGGAAGATTTCATTGTTGTTTGAGTTATGAAAATGGTTTTTGGACTTCATATTAGCACACCCGTTTTTCCTTGCACTTTGATATCAAATGATCTTCGATGGACTTGAAATTGTAGAAAACCTCCATGAGACTTGAAATAGATCATCATGGAAGATTCTACCTTGCTTTGACCTCTAGATCAGGTCAAAGTGGGTCACAGTGACTCATGCCTTAAAACCATTCAAACATGGAGGGTCAATATGTCGGAAATGGGTCCAAATGACCCCACTTTTCCTCCAATCTCAAGGAAACCCTCTAAAAGTTCATCCTTAGTCTTTGGAATAGGTTTTTATCTTCATGGAGTCTTTGAAAGTTGCTGACAATAGACTTCAGCCTTCCATATTTACACAAATTTGACTTGAGTTGACTTTACCTATTATTTGCATGGGCCTCAATCTGAATGGTCTTAATTTGTTTTTAAACTTGCATTTGACCGTCTGAATTAGCTTTTGGCCTTTAGAAGTTGATGAAATGCGGAGTTCTAATTCATGTCTACGAGCTAGGGTTTGGAGACCTTTTGGCTATATATTATATCCAAATGTTCCTATATTGCTTTGAAACTTCGGAAAACACCTTGAATGTGTATTCTCTGACCTTGGAATGAGATCCATCTTGACTAGACCCCTCTGAGTTGTTATTGGGCTTCATGTTTGAGAACTCTGAGAACTCATTAGGGTCTGTGTCTAAGCACCTTAAAACTCTCAGACATGAAGTTGATTTTCCATGTTGAGTTCTTCCATGAACCTCTTGACTTCTGAGGTCCCTCTTGGTCTTCATTTAGTCGAGTGATACATTATTGACTCCATGTTTGTAGTACAGACCTTCACACTTGCTTTTGTCTGATAAAATCTGTTGGGGGTGCATGTGTGATTTTTTTTTTGGCTTGCCAACAATTCTAGTTTAGCCGGGTTGGTCCATTGGTTTAGCCCGGGACCAAATTTAGGGTAAGTGGCATTTTGGCAATTATACCGGGGTTTTTGGAGACAAGAAAGTAGAGATTAATACATTGATGTAATCCATAATCCTAGATTATGTGAGAGAGCTGAGAGACTAAGAAATCAAAGTTTATATATTGATGTAATGTGTAACCCTAAATTCTATGAGAGTGGTAAGAGCTCTCTCCGATGGCTATCGGCGATTTCTGAACCATGTGAGACTGAGTAAGGAAAGTCGAATTTCTTTTGTGTGGACATAGGCACTCTTGCTTATCCATGTGTATCATTGTGTTCACGTATGTGGTTGCTTGATGTTTTAATTGTGCTTGTGCATGGTGATTGACTGTGGGCTCTAACTTTCCCCACAAAGTGATCCATCAAATGATGAAAATGTCCACACTTATGGGGTGTAATATCAGATTGAGTAAGGCCGCATGAAAGCACAATTTGAGCTTGGGTATGGGATCTTGATTCCTTGAATGATATTTCTGGGCCTCAATTATCTTTGTGTGACGGATACTCAAAGTCTGTACTAACTCATAAATATATGTGCTAATATGTCTGTATCTTTGAAGGAATACATGTTGTGTTTGTATAGGTACTATGTAGAAACCCACCCATTAATTAGTTTTTATTATTAACGACAGAGTCATTACCTGGAGAATAACTTATGTAACATAGAGAAATAAAATAGTTCAGAAATAGAAGCAAATAAATATGGGAAATGATCATGTGACAACTATAGGTGGGGCCCACCTATCACCCAATCCAAACCTTGCAATGGACTGGGACCCCCTTCATAATCACACACCCGGGGTTTGGCTTCAATGCAAATGAACTGAACCGTTGGATCGACTATATACCTATACGAATGGACTAGGCTTGTCGGCTATACACGAAGGAGTTAGCAGCATGGGATTGGGACAAACTTGATATTCGAGGTGGTCCCATATATATAGTTCAATTCCCACCGGTCCCACTGCAAAATAGAACCCCTAGTTGGCCATAAAAAAGTTCTCAAGGTGACTCCGTGATAACAGTCATCGGTGGATCAAATCTCAATAAATATATAGGTCTAAATCCCAAATTTTTTGTTTTCTGAGAGTATTTTAAAGGAGGTGCAGAACAAGACGACCCCAAGAGCAGACAAGTGTTCTAGCTTTCTCTGCCATGGAAAAGAGCTGGTGAGGACTTTGAGGATAACTGCTTAAAAAGAACCTTCGTCCAGTGAATGTAACCATTTTTCTCTTCTTTTTCTCTATGAAGTGAATGTAACCATTTTTTTTTTTTTAGTTTTTAAAAAGAGAATGTGACCATTTCGTCCATATAATGGCAAACAAGAAAACTATCTGCAAGACTGGAAATTAAAATAAATACACTCTGCGAAGAGTAAGCAAAAGAGTAAAGTAAAATAGAAATTAAGCTCATGAACATGAATTAAGTACTGCAAATTCACTTTAATCTCTCTCTCTCTCTCTCTCTCTCTCTCTCTCTCCTACCTACTAATAAGTGTTGAGCATCTTCCTTCCCAAAGGATAATTGGGGATCCATCCTAATTGTTGCTTTGTTGATTAAGGACTTTGTACAGTGTGAGTGGGCTTGTGACTTGAGTAATATTTACCAGCATAAGAAGAAAAGAAAAAAAAAAAACGAATCTCTCTTGCCCTCTCTCAAAACGAAACATAAAAAAGAAAAGAAAAGACTGAGGCTTCTAACATGTGCTCAAATAAAACTAAAAAATGCCTCTCACTTCCAAATTGGATGGCCTAATTATAGTGATCAAGAAGAGGTTAACACCAAACAGAAACAAAAACCTATTCTTATCAGAAAATACTTTTGTTTTGAAAATCCTTATTTTCAAGAAATGGGAATCAAATCCTTCACCTTTTGGAAGAAAGTAGGAATTTGATTGTCACCCAAAGATCTTCATATAATCCAATGAGAGGAAACATCATCCTACAGCTTTGTAGAATCTCTCGAGTCCTCCAAAAACGATCATCCGGTGGCTGTTATTTTGAAAACAATGAACCAACCATTACCTTGATACATTCAAATGCTACTGTTGGTGATTGAGTCATTGTTCTAAATCCATTGAACCATTCCTACTCTTTTCTAAACATTGAATCATTGCTCCCGATCCAAGAAACCATCATTATTATTTCAATGATGACCCATTTCTCTAAATACATTGATTGGACTAGCTAAAATGCCAAAATGTAACGCCTTCCTTTTATAGCTTAAAAGGACATGTGTTGTGTGTGGTACAACCTGTCTGATTCATGAACTCAATTCAATCCTATGCTGATGTCTCCGTAAAACGTTTCCATATTGTCTGCCTTTTGTTCTTGTGTTGACTTAGGCGGGCAGCAGCGAGAGCGCAGATGTGCTAAATTTAAAAATAATTACGTTTCTCGAGCGCTTTCAAAGCGCCTATGTAATATAATACTTGTGGATTTATAAATAATTAATTAATTGGCACAAATTTATCTTATCCATATATTTGAGTTTAAAAAATAAAAAAAAATTTACAATTTAATCACAGAAAATAGATAATAATTAATAAGTCAAAATAAGTTTCTTCATTCAAAAGATAAATGTTAAGGTTATATAAAAAGAAAATGCACATAAAACCAAAGATTCAGTACGGTTTACTCCATATTCGGTTGAACTGTGCTCCAATGATGGTTTTGCTCCAAAAACGTTGATCCGCATTTTCGAAGTGAGTTGAAAAAGGCTAAGATGCAGTTCCGAATACGAAGAGCTAGAACTGGTTTTACCTACGAGCAGACTACATACCATGTGTATGTCTTTTATTTGGTAGTCCAAAAGTTTAATGGTCTTTTAATGATAGATTCTTTTGTGATCATCCCCCCTCCCCACTCTCCCCCACAAAATAAGGGTTACATAGCCCATGTGACCTAGCCCTCCAGTTAAATAATAGCAGTCTCTTTGCTGCTCTTCCAACCATTTTGGTGAGGAACTCTTTTTCTTTTTTTTCTGCATCTCTTTCCCATTTAACATTTCCAAATGTACCTCATTTCGCGATAAGTGATTCTTCTTCTCTCATAATACTTGAGCATGATGAGTGTGTCTCATGTCAATGTAGGCCAATTAGTGTCATGCTCAATCAACTGAGAACAAAGAGCTTGATATGGTGGTGGCTCTTTTTCTCATAGTAGCTTAATTAACTACTACGATTTTTGTGTTAAAAAAGAACTATTTTGATTTGTGTGTTATCAAAAAACTATTACGATCTTTGTAACAGCTCTTAGAACTCGGCTGGCACTAAGTTTGGATTCACCAAAAACTCATCTTTTAAGGTATTGTTTTGAGGGGGGGAAAATATTGACCTTTTTAATTGACCATGGTCAGCCCTGCTCACACAAAAATCCGGGGTTTGCCACTAACTGGATCCTACAGAGTTGGACTACATAGTTAGTTTGCTTGTAGGAGAAAATTCTCTACTGTATCTAATGCCTTTATATCATTTTGAATAAATAGATACCGATCCAAGTTTCACATTAGATATACAATATTGGATTGGCCATGTAAAAAAGTTAAGAGTTCAACACAATTGTTATTTCAGATTTCAAGCATCGATTAATTTAAAGAAGTACATCATTTCAACTAGAGTGAGATTGAGACAGTACCCATCCGTATGGAAGTGTGCGACATGAATGGCTTCAACTAAACAAATGTTGACCACCCAAAAGTCAACACAAAACAGCAATGAACACAAATCAATGCAAGCACCTAGCTCAATGAACATATGGCCCTCTCCACCTTAGAGTATTTCTATTATTTTACTTGTCAAAGAGGGGTCATAAACAACTGGCCTTAAAATAGTCTACTTAAAGATTTCTATTGTGTCCTTTTTTTTTCCCTAGATTATTGTTGGGGAAACACAGAAAAACAACATGGGACGATGATATACATTCATATTCTATACTTTGACCAGGACATGTCCTGCTTCTTCTTTTTTTTTTTTTTTTTTTTTAAAGCACTTCTACATAACAAGTTGCCCCAAAAATGAATTCAATGTCCACTGATGCAGGGGCAGAGCTGTTGGGGGTCAAGAGAGTTTAGAAAACCCCTATATAAAAGAGAAAAACTTTAAATTTATTTTACATATGTCCCCCAAGAAAAATAAAATTCAATAGAGTTGGGGGCAAAAGGGTATATGGGTTCAACCCAAAAACTTAGAAGGTTCCTAAAGCAAAGATCGCCCTTTATCTCTGGCCAATGGGATGTTTGATAATGCTATATAGGCAGATCTAAGCCACCCCAAAAATAATACGGGGCATAGTTATTAATTTCGTTTTGTTTCGGTCAAGTGGCCGACTTTTTTGTTTGAGTTTCGGTCAATTTTGGCCGAAATTTAATTACGGCCGAAATTCGGGATTTCGGCTGAAATGTGACTTTTCAGTCAAAATGGAATTTTACAAAATTAATTTTTTTTTTACTTTTTTTACACATATATTTTGTATTTCTAATATTTTCACAAAATATAATTCCAAAAAAAATTACTATAATGGATTAAATCTATATTTGTTACTTTTTCTATTTTTTTTACTTATATATATATTTTGTTATATTTTTCCCAAAATGTAATTTTGAATTCTCCAAAATCCCGAATCGGCCGAAACTTCTCATTTTGCAGGCCAGAGCGAAATGAGGTCCGAAACGATATTAACAACTATGATACAGGGCATGTAGTTGTAAAACACTTTGAAGAACGAAAAATATCTTAACTTTTGGGATGATATGGTATCGAAGATCATGTAAAAAAATATTTTAAAATTAAGGACGATCTGTAAGTGAAAGTTGCAATGAACTTGTTTAGATATAGTGGTTAATTGTAAGCCAACTAGCAAGCATTTCAGCTAACAAAAGTAGAAATCTTTCCGACCACAACACCAGCATAATAATCTGTGACATGTGATAGGAACATCTGCGTATCCCAAACAAATCACAGCTTGAAAGGTTTAGGAGAAAATCACTTTTCCAAGAGTAGACAGTTCATCCTATGATGCTTAATAGAAGCCAAATGGCTGATGTTACCAGGGACAGGAGCGGGCGCCACAGAATTGGAACCGGATAAGATTTCAAAGTGAGAAAAAAGGGAAGTTAAAAAGTCAAAGGTCGAAAGTAGGGCTACAACCTGCTGGGCTCCTAATATCATGAAATGATTAGAAAAGATTCTCAGTCACAACAGAAGAAGATGAGACGCTGTATTATTAGAGCTGTGAATTTCCTTATAAGTGCTAATATAAAGCATCTCATCTGCTAGAGAATATCATGGGACATTTGTTTGCACTAATATACATTGGTAAATCACGCACATGCATAATGGTTACAAGTTTTGTCGGTGTCCATTTACATATGTGATGTGTAAATGTGTGAGAATGATGTGTAATTAAGACAATTTTAATACCAAAGTTTTCACACCTAAATAAGTGTGAAACCTTTTCACTTCTCTCCCTTTGATGGGGTAAGAAAAAAAAAAAAAAAAACCCTCTATCACACCTCCTATTTGTAAAATGGTGCCCTTATGTTTTAAAGAATTTAGTAATATCTTATATATACTTGGTGTCACCAATATTATTACTACAATCGTATTCTTGCACTTAGGGGGACTAAGTTTTTGGTGCCATTATTGGAGAAGCCTAATCGCAAAGGTAATTTTCTATCCCTTCTTTTTATTTGCTTTGTGGGTGTGATTTATGTTCCGATCATCATATTAGTCTAGCATTGCATGCATGGGATGTTGACCAGCCCAAGGACATTTAAAAGGGGAATTTAAATCATGATCTTTTATTAAAATCGGCCACTTTCAATTTAAAAGGGGGATTCGGAAACCTTCCAATTTCGGTTTTTCGATAAGAAAATTGCTTAAAATTTTGAAAAGTCCAGAACTATTTTTGGGAACTTAGTTTTCTAAGTTATTTTATTTTCGGAAAATTCTTATACAATTTTGGACTGCTTTTTTAAGAATCCCAACTATTTTTAGAACACCACCCTTTTTGGGACATTTTCTAAACTTAGGTCTTCTAAATTGAAAAAACCCTCTTTTATTTTAGAAATCTGATTTTTTTTTGTTACCTTTTTAAATCCTTTTTTTGTGTTCTAACTTTATCCTTTCACTTTAATTTATTTTACAAGTGAACTACCCATACAAATCTTCTCCACTTATTTGACATTTATTTTACAATTTTTTTACAAGTAGGTCCGGGACATTCTCACAATGGCAAAGGATCCAAATTCATCATCTGTTGTGACCCACTCCGAACGAGTACCCCACCCATCAGAGCCAACCAATATCTGACTCCCAATTGGGCCACCAACTCAGTCCCAACAGATACATGATCGAAACAACAATATAGCTTGGGCCACACACCTCCACACTCTCTGACTACTCTGGATGTGATCATGAATTAAGTACACTGTTGTAGGCAGATAAATATTCAGACTCTGTTGTACTGACGTGACATATACATAAAAAGATTTGAACGCTGACACGTCCTAATCTGCTTTTTGACAGTTTTCTCACCATTACATTCAATATAGTTTAATAATGATAACAACTTACTTTTCTGCTTCTCAATTTCTTAAATTTCCAAGAGAATGTGCAAGCACTAAGAACAAATGAAATGCCAGGCAGAGAGGAAGATTAGTAGTATACAAAAAAGAGATAAGAACTAAAAGAAGTGGTTGTTGAAATCTTTCATAATCTCAGAAAGTGTCACGCTCTCTCTCTCTTTCATCATAACGTTAAAATAGGGTCTGGGGTTTTTTTTTTCTTCATGTTGAAAATAACTGAATTCCTCTAACTTTGAATATTTCTGCACAGATCCGTTGCCAACGGCTGAATTGTTCTTAAAGCCATTGAATAGGGGCAAAAAAGAATTTTCAGAAAAGAAGGGCATATCATATTTTTCCCATTTACATTTACTAGCATTGGGATTTATTGGAGTCAGTGTTCTGTACTTGTTCTTTTTTGGCCTTTTCTGCTAGACATTGATCTGGGTCTTGATTTTCTTGCTGAAATTTGAGATGGGTTTTTGAAATAGGAGGCAATGGGAGAGGAATTGCTGCTCCTGCTGTCATTTCTTTGGTGGGTTTTCTTCCTCTGTTTGTGTGTGGATGTGGGTATTGTTTATTTGTTTTTCTAATTGTAGAAGGAAATCAAGGTGTTTGATTGATTGGGTTTTTCTATCTTTTACTTTTGTTAATGTCTGCAGTTGTTAGAAAGAAAAATCAGTGATGAACAGCTTCTCCTTAATGGGTTTCTGAAGCAGCACCCATTGATAGTATAATGAGTGTTTTATATTGCTGTCATCTGGGCTTTTGGTGCTCTTGCTTGGTAAGTTTGCTTTGTTTTTCCTATCTGGGTAAGGTTCTTGTTTGTAATTGAGGTGTTTTATGTTGCTGTATAGCCATGCAACGCAATCAGATGAAACTGCTTCTATGTGACGAAGTGTTCTATATTGCAGTATAGCCATGCAAGGGAATCAGATGAAACTGCTTCTATGTCATGAGGTGTTCTATGTTGCAGTATAGCCATGCAAGGCAATCAGATGAAACTGCTTCTAACAGCCTTCCTGTGCTGTTTAACATTTGTTTGGGGGGAAACAGAACCACAAGATATTCAAGTCTTGAATGATTTCAGGAAGGGGTTGAAGAATCCAGAACTGCTTCAATGGCCATCTCACGGTGACCCTTGTGGCGATAAATGGCCTCATATATTTTGTTCTGGTTCAAGGGTAACACAGATTCAAATCCAGAGTCTAGGTGTGGAAGGCCGTCTCCCCCCCAATTTCAATAAACTTTCCATGCTTGAGAATCTAGGCTTCCAGCATAACAGCTTCACCGGGCCTCTGCCCTCCTTCAGAGGGCTCTCCCAATTGCAGTATGCTTATCTAGGTAACAATAAGTTCGACACCATCCCTTCCGATTTCTTCGATGGTCTAGACAAATTACAGGTCATGTCTTTGGATTACAGCCCTTTGAACCAGACCACAGGGTGGTCTATACCCAATAGTTTGCAGAATTCGGCGCAATTGATGAATCTTTCATTGATGGGCTGCAACCTCATTGGACCACTGCCTGGGTTCTTAGGGAAAATGTCTTCTCTGACCGCCCTTAAATTGTCATATAACAAGATCACTGGTAGGATCCCGGCAAGCTACAGAGGGGCCCAATTGCAGACCCTTTGGTTAAACAGTCAGGATGGTGGAAAGTTGTTGGGCTCCATCGACATTGTCGCCTCAATGATCTCTTTGAGAGAGTTGTGGCTGCATGGGAATGGTTTTACAGGGACTATCCCTGCAAATATTGGCGATTGCACTGGTTTAACAGTCCTCTTGCTCAATGATAACCAGCTCGTTGGTCCTATTCCTGCGAGTATAACGTCATTGCCTCTTGAATCGTTGAGACTGGATAATAACATGTTGACGGGTCCTATCCCAAGCTTGAAAATCAAATATAGTTTCTCCGGCAATAAGTTCTGTCAGCCTAGTCCTGGTATTCCATGTGCACCAGAGGTCACCGCGCTTTTGGATTTCCTAGCAGGCGTGAATTACCCAGCAAATATTGCTACAGCATGGTCTGGTAACAATCCTTGCACTAATTGGATAGGCATTGCTTGCACTGGTGGGGAGGTTTCCTCAATTAGCCTACCTAAATACAGACTTAGTGGCACTCTGAGTCCCTCAGTTGGGAAGCTGAACTCTATTACAAGAATTGTTCTTCAAGGAAACAATCTACATGGCTCAATTCCAACAACTTTGAGTGGCTTAAAGTCACTAAGACTGTTGGACTTGAGTGGGAACGATTTTGGGCCTCCACTACCAAAATTTAGCAGTTCTGTGCAGGTTATAATTGATGGAAATCCCAAGTTGACAGGAGGTCCCCCTAAGCCATCTCCATCACCGAGAATCAGCCCATCATCATCGCCGGGAAATTCAGAATCTCCTTCAGATGATAATTCAGGCGGAAATTCAGGTGACTCAGGAAGCCCATCACCAGCCCCCGAGCAGAAAGTCACCAGAACATCAAAGCTTGTTGCTTATATGGCTGTCCCAGTCGCATGTGTCTTAGGGGGTGCACTTTTGGTAGGTCTGGTGATGTTTGTATGCTGGAAGAAAAAACACACCTTTGAACCCACGAGCTCCGTTGTCATTCATCCAAAAGACTCATCAGATCCCGACGATATACTTAAGATTGTTATTGCCAATAATGACAATGTGAGCTCATCCAGAGCAACTGGGAGCCGGTCTCACAGCATAAATAGCAGTGGGACAAATGAAGCACGGTTAATTGAGGTAGGGAAACTTGTCATATCAGTTCAGGTTCTTCGCGATGTGACTAGAAATTTTGCTCCAGAGAATGAGCTTGGTCGTGGTGGTTTTGGAGTAGTCTACAAGGGGGAGATGGATGATGGGACAGTCATAGCTGTGAAGAGAATGGAGGCTTCTGTGATAAGCAACAAGGCCTTGGATGAATTCCAGGCTGAGATCGCTGTTCTGTCAAAGGTCCGGCACCGGCATCTTGTGTCTCTGTTGGGGTACTCGGTTGAGGGAAACGAAAAACTCCTAGTATATGAATATATGCCTCAGGGAGCTTTAAGCAAGCATCTATTCCATTGGAAAAAATTGAATTTGGAACCATTATCTTGGAAAAGGAGGCTCAGCATAGCATTAGACGTTGCTAGAGGCATGGAGTATCTTCATAGTATGGCTCATCAAAGCTTTATCCACAGAGACCTTAAGTCCTCAAACATTCTCCTTGGTGATGACTATCGTGCAAAAGTTTCAGACTTTGGGTTGGTAAAGCTTGCACCTGATGGAAAGCAATCTGTGGCAACTAGGCTTGCTGGGACCTTTGGATACTTGGCACCTGAGTATGCTGGTATGAATATCTGTTCCCTTTCTTTTTCCCTAATTTTTTCCTTTATCCCTTCGCTTTCTCTTTTAACAAAGCTACATACATGTGAGGAAGTTGATCGTTCTGAAGTTAGCCAGATCAAAGGCTGTAAAATGAACACCAAAAGGGAAATCTGGGCATGGACCATTTTATTGTCCCGATTAATCGGATTTGACTCTGCATGTAGAGCATTGGCCATACCTGAAAACTTTTTTACCTGAGTATAATGTAAAAATATAAATTTATATATCTGTCTATATGTATTATTTCTATTATTGTATATAATAAGATAAACAACGATATTTTAAAATATCAGGCAAATGAACTTGGCCTGGAGTCATATCGCGCTCACCTCTCCATGTAAACCATGGAACCGATTTGTCCAGGACTACCTGGATTCCTTACAGCCTTACCCAAATCAAAGGTGCATTGCCAATTTCTAAATAATAAACCCTTTAACTCAATGAAAATTTGGATATGTTGATCAATTTGATGTGGGAAATTGAGATGTCACCTCCTGGGTAGTGTTCAATGGATTAAAAAGAAAATGCAGTGATTGGCTGTTTCTGTCCATTGTTTTATTTGTTGCCAAAGTGCATCCATTTTGGGGTTTCTAGGGTTGAGACCATTTGCTAAAATGGTTATACCTGTGAAGAAAGCCAAGTTTTATTAAATATAACGCATCCAGAGTACTGATGCACCTGGACATTAGTAATATTCTCATGTGCCATTTTGTGCAAGCAGCTCCAATTGCTTGTTGATGAAGAGGATTGATTTTATGTGTCCTAATAATAGGGAACACCTTCAAAACCTTTCTGATGGGAAGATATATCTTCGTTTTATGGGTTGGTTGTGATGAAAAGTACGCCTGCGGTCCAGGGAAAAGGTCTTTGGTTGGATGCTTAAGATATCCTTCATTCCAACATGGGTAAATTGGTCACAGATCTATGTCATGGAAACATAGACTGCCCTTCTTGCTCTTATAAATCCTTGTTTGCTTCTATAATCTTCTCTTGTCCCACTTCTTCCTTCCATTTTCTGTCAATAATAGCTCATTCCTTTTATAAAAATCTTGAGCACGCTTTTTGTTTATTGAAGCTATGAGACATACTCTATCCAATTTGTAGTTCATATAGACAACTTGACACACTTCTCTGGGAAAGTTGGGAGCTTTAATTGATAACTGAAATGGCTGTCCGCAGAAAAAAAAAGTATTGAAAATCTGATTCCTCAAGTTTTCAATCACCAAAAATTACAAGGCATTAGTACGCATTGATCTGACAAATTAAGTGAATAAAATATTGATTGACAAATAGGCTTTTTGTCTATCAACCAATATGCTGTACATCTTAAATTTGAGGGAAAGGTAAGAATGTGATTTTCATATTTCTAAACATATTTGCAAATTTCTTTTAAGACAAAAATGTAGTTGCTATGATAGCGAATACATACTTCAAGGAGAAGGAAGAACACCTTTTGACTAGTGGGCCTAATAGGTCACAAGCAGACTGCTTTTTGTTAAGAAGTAGAGAGTATCAATCTGCCAGGATTTTAAAGTCATCCAGAGAGTCTTATAGCCCGATATAGGTTATTGATTTTAGATATTTCTATGGAGAGTAAGTTGCTAATAAAGTGAGAATTTCCCAAGAATAAGCTGGTTGATTAAAAGGAAATAATTGACGTCATTTAGAGAAGGATTTTTTTTGAGACAAGGCAATGGGCATTGGGCCATGAATTCAAAATCATGTGTTTATTATTATAAAGTTACAATAGATATGTTTCAAAGATCAAGGGGAAGAAAAGTTATGTACACTCAATGAAACTTGGTGGTGGGAATACAGAGTACAAAACGTTCTGATGAAAAGAAAATACTGTTTAAGAACAGTAGAAGAAAAGAAGTCCAAAATACTGAGATATAAGGTAGCACAAATTAGAGCAAAGATAGCCATGAGTAAATCCAAGTACAAAGTTTATGGTAATTTGCATGTGCTGTTGGGACCTATAAAGGAAGAGAAGGGTATCTATAAGCTGGTCAAGTTCTGAAAACAGAGAATTAAAGACCTTGATTATATAAAGGGCATCAAAGATTAAAGGGGAAAGGTCTTGTTTAATAAGAAGAGGTTAGAGATAGATGTAAGATGTATAAAAACGAATTAAATATAAAATATACAAGCAGAGTCAACTAATTTTATTCAAAATATACATATGAAATAAACTATAACACAGAAGTAAATAAATGGATGATTGACAAAAATATCTAGAACAGAAGTAAAGCTTGCATTATCTAGGATGAGGAAAGCTAGAGCAGGACTCAAAATTCAAAACGTTGGTTGATACATATCATATTGGCCAATACTTGTCAGGTATCAGGCAAGGCTGATACAAGCAGTTGGTTGTGATGGTTGATAGTTTGCCTTCATGGCTAATAATTTGTTTATATGGACAAGATGACCAGTAATTTAGTTTTCTGTTTCTTTGAGAATTTCCTGTAGACTTCTATGTGATTTTGCATTGTAATAACACTGTTTGTTTTCTTTTAAGTTAGCCGAGTATGTAATGTAACTAATCTATTTCTCTACTTTTTAGCTAACTATCATGTTTTCTACTTCAATTGTTAGGCATAGGTGTATCCCCGGATATGATACTAATATTTGTGTTGGTTCCTGTAGATACATAGGTAACAATTTCAATGTTAGGCATCGGTGGATCCCCAGGATATGATACTAATATTTGTGTTGGGTCCTGTAGATTCTTTTAGGTTACAATTTCAATGTATTCTAATCTACTTAGTCCACTAGAGTATATGAAGGTTTCATCAATTTTCTTACATTTCAATATAAAAAACTGTCAGAAAAAAGTGAATTGTTATCACTTTGTCAGTTTATAAAATGTTTTCTCTCAAGTGATCCTTTGGATAGTAAGAATTAATCTTAATATGAAGTATGAAATGTAACGTTATGGATATGCTACTCACATCTAGGTCCTAGATTTTAGGAGGTGCAGTCTGATATTGCCAATCCCCTATGGTGGAGTCCTAGTGTCTACACTCAAATCTTCGTCATCATAAATTTTTTATTATTTTTTGATTTTAGATTTGAACGGTACTACTGTAATAAATGAGTAATGGTTTTGGTGAAGCTTGAGCCCATGTCCTTCAGTTTGTAAAACCAATGTGCTAACAAACTATGCTATGTGACCATTAATGTATAATTACATGTATTTGACTTAATACTTTTATAAATCTTAGATGATAGATTAAATGATACAGATGGACTTCGAAAGATTTCCTAGTCTACTTCCTATAGAAATAGATTGTGATACAAAACTAAATGACATTTAAAGGTCTAATGCATCCCTGAGAATGGAAATAAACATCAAACTCTAACACTTATGGGTTTTTTTATTGTTTTTTTTCCCAAAATACACTCCAATAACTGATAAATTTTCAACTGATACACAAATTTTGCCCTGGCCGATAACACTTCCAAGACCAATATTTTGAACCTTGGTAGTTGGTAGGACCAAATGGTACACTTTCTGAAGCATGGGCCTTGATTGGTTAGCCAAATTATTCAACAAAAATTTGTGAGTACAAGAATAGTGCCTAATGAATGGATTGGCCATCGAGACAATAGGATTATTGATTTAGACATCTCATTTGCAACCATAGGTAGGTGACTCTTTCGGAAATGTAGGTATGATTGAATTCGTTGGATAATTACACTCTTCGTTCACCAAATCCCACTTCTCTTCAGTCTCTTCTTTTTATCCTATCTTCTTTTTTTTTTCTTTTCTTTTCTTTTCTTTTCTTTTTTCTTAGACCATTTGTTAGATTGGGTTCAATGGATGATCAAGTCACTTATTTTTTGCATTTAGCTTGTGTCTTTCTTCTTCCTCATCTTGTATTAAATTGTTGCCTGATGTGTTCTTGGATCTTCGTGCACTTGAGAGTTGAGACTATTTGTTGCAAGAGGACCTTGTGGTTAGATAGCTATACTCTTCCGAGAAACATTCATCATGATAACATCACACCAGATTGAGTCCTCAAAGGAGTTGATCTAGATGGTGATTTGACAACTTTTAGTCACATGGATCATGTCATCATTCTCCTTGCAACTTTTCATGGGCATGAACGCTTCTTGGAGGACAGGCTCAACTTGTCAACCGTTTCTTGTGAGATCTCATTTATTAAAATGCCTCCATAATAATGAGGTTACAAATACAATCCTACAACTGGGCTTTCATATGAAACATAGTGTTAGGATCCCAACCTTCTTATGCAATTAGTACTTAGTATGGGTGTCTCTTCACTTTTATGATGGGACTACTTGAAAAACCAATGTCTATCCATGGCTCCAAAAGTTGAAATTGTCTCTTCACTTCTAGTCACATGGATCATGGCATCAGTCTCCTCGCAACTTTTTATGGGCACAAACGCTTCTCGGAGGACAGGCTCAGCTTGTCAACCATTTCTTGTGAGATCTCATTTATTAAAATGCCTCCATAATAATGAGGTTACAAATACAATCCTACAAGTGGGCTTTCATATGAAACATAGTGTTAGGAGCCCAATCTTCTTATGCAATTAGTACTTAGTATGGGTGCCTCTTCACTTTTATGATGGGACTCCCCCACTTGAAAGAACAATGTCTACCCATGGGCTCCAAAAGTTGAAATTGACTCTTGCGGTGGGAAGAGTGGTTACTTACCGTGGAAATAGTTGTCAATTAGTATCTTTTTTTTTGTCTTCTCATCTTGGTATAATGGTATAATAGACGGTCACAATTGATTTTCTACACCATACCACCGGTCTTAAGCATAGCCTTAGTGTGTCATCCTACACCATTGAATGCAAACGTAGTCGTGTAGATCCAGTCCAAGAAATCACATGGATATTTTTCTGCACTAAATTTTGGAATACCTGGAAATTCTCGATTAAACATGATAGAGGCATGGACTATGACCCAAACAGACTATTATGAGATGAAACTGCTGATAATATTGAAAGGTACTTTGGGAAGCCATAATCATTGTGACAAAGGCAGAATGCATGGAATGCTATTTCAGCAAATTTGTGAGTAAAGAAGGCGACTTGGTAAAAATTTAATATAACTCCATTCCATAATTTGTATGTATGAGTGACTATTAAGGTAAGTTGAGGGTTTGAGTTGGATGTAGCAAATATTGAGCTAAATGGAGGGTTTGAGTCAGATGTCGCAAATATGATTAGTGTTGGGTGGGCAATGTAGAGATGAGCAAGTGAATTGTAATGCAATCTGGAGTACCACTTTGATGAAAGGGCTATCTTTACAAAATGACAATTAGACCTGCTATCCTATGTGGAGATGAATGTTGGGTAATGAAGAAATAAGAAGTGAAAATACATGTTGAGGACAAACATGCTAAGAGAGACATATGGAGCTACAAGAAAGGGTAGAATTAGAAACTAACACGAGGGAAACTTAATAGAATTAGAAACTAACACATAGGGGAAACTTGTAGGTGTTTCCCATCACGGTTCAAAATGGCATATAGTGGCCGCATTATCGGTGGTAGCGGTTGAGGCTTCTACACTATTTTGAAAGTAGCGGCGCTATGATCTAAAACGTAGTAGAGCCAAGCAATTTTAATTAAATTTTTTTTTCCTATTTCTTCTCCTTAATAGCCTTTCCTAAAGTTTTCTCTACCCTTATATGGTTCCGAATAAAATAAAATGAAAAAAGAAGAAGAAAAAACACGAGATTGGATACTACACAATATTCAAAAATTTTCTTTTAACTTAAAAAACACACACCGCTATGCTACTACATATCATTGCAAGGCCTGCAACAGCGACACATTGTTCGCTACTCAACATTTTGGCCACTAACCACTATGCCCACCACAACCGCTATTTTGATCCTTGGTTCCAATAAAGAGAAATATCAAGGAATTTCTTTTTTATGTGGTATGGGAATGTGTAGAAGGCTAGAAACAAACCTTGCAAGACATGTGAAGGTTTACATGTTAAGGAACTGGAAAGGGGGAGACATTAAAGACTTCAAATATAGTGAGGAAAGACATGATGGACTACAGAGTTACTTTCATATAGGGTTGAGTGGAAAAGTAGAGCTCACAAAGCTGATACCAAAAAGACGGGATAATGCTTCGATGATGATCTAAAAGTTTGTTTTGTATAGGTTATCAGTTATAAGAGATTTGAGAATTCCATTGAAATTGGTGAGAATCCAGTGCCCTTAAGGGACGACTGTAGTTTTACATATATAGGGGCTGATTGCCCTCATTACAATCCACAGATCCTATATTATAGCTAAATAGGGGTTGATTGCCCTCATTACAATCCACAGATCCTATATTATAGCTAACAACTATGCATTATCCTTTGACTTATTCTACAATACAATAACTGGACTGATAACTGGACTAGGCCTAATGGGCTTGCTTGCCTAGATTGGGCTTCGATTGACGCCCCCCCCCCCCCCCCCCCCCTCAAATTGATGCTGGGGAGTCATAAAGCAGCAATTTGGAGACAAGAAATTGATGTCGAGGCCTAGGAAGTCCCTTTGTGAAGATATCTGCAAACTGAAACTCTGTAGGGACATGAGGGAGACTAATTACATCACGCTTATCTTCATCTCGAATAAAGTGGCAGTCAACTTCAATATGCTTGGTGCGTTCATGGAAGACTGGATTTTCAGTGATGCGGATGGCTCCAGTATTGTCTGCATGCAATGAAGTAGGAGAGGTTTGAGCAAACCCGAGTTCCGATAGAAGACCTCGTAGCTATAAGATCTCAGAACAAGCAGAAGACATTGCCCTATATTCAGCTTCTGTGGAAGATCTGGACACACGTTCTTGTTTCTTGCATTTCCAGGAAATGAGAGACTTTCTAAGGTACATGCACCAACCAGTAGTAGAACGACGTGTGTCTGGACAGCCTAGAGAGACTTTCCAAGGTACATGCACCAACCAGTAGTAGAACGACATGTGTCTGGACAGCCTACCCAGTCAGCATCCGCATAAGCTGTTAGATGAAGAGGATTATCCTTTGGATAATATAAACCAAGAGGGACAGTTCTCAGCAGATAGCGGATAATGCGCTTCACAGCTGTCAAATGAAGGTGTCGAGGAGCGGTCATGAACTGGTTCACAAGATTAATAGCATAGGAGATATCAGGTCTAGTGATGGTGAGATAGACAAGACTGCCCACTAGGCGCCGGTATGTATGAGGATCAGAAAGAAGGTCGCCATCATCTTTACTCAGCTTGAGATTTACCTCGATAGGTGTATCAACAGGCGAAGAATCATGGAGGTCAGCCAACTCGATAAGGTCTGATGTGTATTTGTGTTGATTAACAAAGAGACCTTTGGGAGAATGATGCACCTCTAAGCCCAAGAAATAATGCAAAGGACCCAAATCCTTCATATGAAAGTATTTCCTAAGGGAAGCTTGGAGAGATGTGATCATACCATCATCCGTGACAGTGATAATAATATTGTCAACATACACCAGAAGCACAGTAACCCCTGTAGATGATTGGCATAGAAAGAGAGATGGATCATAAGGGCTCTGAGTAAAGCCACTTTCGCATAAGCGACCCCTGAAGGTTTCGAACCATGCCCGAGGAGCTTGCTTTAGACCATAAAACGATTTTCGCAGCCGACAGACGGACCGCTTGGAGGGAGAGGTGACGCCTTGTGGTATACGCATATAGACCTCTTCTTGCAAATCCCCATGGAGAAATGCATTTTTGACATCCATTTGGTATAATGGCCAAGACTGAGATGCAGCAATGGCGAGAAGTAACCTAACAGATGTCATCTTGGCCACAGGTGCAAACGTCTCCTCTTAGTCAATGCCATACTCCTGTCTGTTGCCGAGTGCCACAAGCCTAGCTTTGTGTCTATCCAAGGACCCATCAGATTTTAGTTTGATCGAGTAGATCCATTTGCAATCAATGGGTTTAACTGCTGAAGGACACTCCACAACATCCCATGTGTGATTCAGATCCAATGCATCTAATTCCTCCTTCATGGCCTGGTTCCAGCAATCTTGTTGGACAGCCTGCAAATAAGAACTTGGGATAGAGATAGAAGATAGAGTGGTCATCAAAGAAGTATGGGTAAAGCCATACCGCTCAGGCGGTCTAGAATGTCTGGAGGAGCGATGTAAAGTCGGAGTAGGCGTGGAACCAGTTGTCGGTGGAGGATCAGGGGGAGGGCCATCTGCAGTGGGAGGTTTATCCCGTCGGTGGTATACAAAAGCAGGATTAAACCTAGTAATAAAGGTTTGATCCGAAAAACCTGGTAAGAGAGCTGGGGAAGAGGGGTGAGGACAGTCTATGTGAGTTTGGAAGAAATATTGATTTTTAAAGAAAATAACATTTCGAGAAACTCTGATACGACAACCAATGGGATCATAACAAACAAAACCTTTTTGATTAGTGGCATAACCCAAAAAAGCACACCTGCGAGATTGTGCTGTTAGTTTCGTTCTTTCTGTGGAAGGTAGATGAACGAAGCAAACACAACCAAATGTATGTAGGTGATCAAACACAGGATGATGACCAAACAATTTATAATGAGGCGTGAAATGAGCAATGGTAGGTGATGGAAGGCGGTTAATGAGATAGACAGCCGTGGTGAGAGCTTCAGTCCAAAAACAAGGGGGAACTGATGATTCAATCAGAAGAATCCTAGTTACATCAAGAAGATGCCTGTTTTTCCGTTCCGCGACACCATTTTGTTGTGGAGTATACGGACAGGTACGTTGAGAAATGATTCCTTTATTATGTAAAAAGGATTGAAAATCTTTGGAAACATACTCCCCCCTGAGTCTGAGCGCAAAATTTTAATGCATTTAGAGAATTGGTTTTCAACATAGGTAACAAAAAATCTAATTGCATTAAGAACATCAGACTTCGAATGTAATAAATAAAGCCAAGTAAATCTGCTGTAGTCATCAATGAAGGTGACAAAGTATTTGAAATGACTATGTGAAAGTGTCGGAGCAATGCCCCAAACATCACTGTGAATTAAGTCAAAACATGCAGTGCTCCGTGTGTTAGAGTTTGGAAAAGGTAAAATTTTACTCTTTCCTAATTTACAAGCATCACAGTCAAAAGAAGCAGAATCAATAGGTTTATTTATTAATCCAGATTGAAATAAAGTAGACATTGTAGAAACTTTCGGATGACCAAGTCTATTATGCCATAATCGAGAATTATTCTTATTGGAAAAACAAAATAACTGATGTAAAGTTTGATCATGAATAAATGAAGAAAATGGTAAGGAAAAAAGTCTTCCACGCTTAGGCCCCCTCGCGATTACTTCCCCTGACGCCTGGTCCTGCACGACACAACCAATCAGAAGAAGAAAAGGAGACATCGTAATTATTTTCAACAAGTTGACCCACAGAAACCAAATTGGTAGTAAGATGAGGAGAGACTAAAACATCTGTTAAGGGTAAGTGGCCAGGGGTATCACCAACAGAGGTGATGGGAAGATGATCTCCGTTGGCAGCTTGAACAGTAAGATGACCAGTGTAAGGAACTACATTTTGTAATTTTATGGGTGAAGAGGTCATATGGTTACTTGCACCAGAATCTAAGTACCAGGTATTTGAAAGAGATGAATCAGTACCTGCAATGTTCATGGATGCTAAGGCATTGATGATCATCTGGTTGACCATCTCAGGGGTGAGAGGAGCTGGTGGCGCAGAGTGGGAGGAGGAACCAGGTTGGGAGGAAGAATCATACTGCAGAGAACCGCTGAAGTCAGACGATGCAAATGATGGAGTGGTCACTGTGTAAGCACTAGGAGCTGACGGCGCTGTGTATGTACCAGGGGCAGACTGCACATAGTTGCGGGAAGTAGAATTGCGAGTCTTCTTCCGACATTATTCAATAACATGACCCGTGGCCTTACAATATCTGCAGATTTTTACCTTGCATTGATTTGCATAGTGACCATATTTCTTGCAGTTATGGCACTGAACTTTACTGATGTCTCGAGGAGGTGGTCTGGTTGTAGCAACATAGGCAAGCGGAGCCTCAACAGTCCTTTGTTGTTCCATAGTAGTTTTAGTGACTAGACGTTGTTCTTCCCGTAGAAGCTCCTGAAGACAGTCATCCAAGCTAGGAAGAGAAGCCCTACTCATTAAGTTGGATCTAACTGTCTCAAACTCCAGACGAAGTTTCATAAGAAACTGATCCCTATGGCTACTTTGCTGTAAGGAAAGTAGTTCAGGGAGAAGAGCTTCAGACACCGAGGCAAACTTAATCTCATCGTATTCGGACCATAGTCTGCGAAAGCCATTGTAATACTCCTGAACAGACTGTGTGCCTTGAGTATATTGAGAAATATCAAGTTCCAATTGAAATTGACGAGCAGCATTGCCTTGTTGATAGATCTTTTGAAGATAGTCCCACATTTCACGGGCAGTTTTGCAAGGTCTAAGGTTGAGGATAAAATGTGGGTCAACTGAGCCTAGTAACCAGGTTTTTATTTTAGCATCCTTGGTTTTCCAAGCTAAAATCTTCTTGTCATCACCCTCGGGTTTAGGGTCAGATTCATCAATGTGTGCCCAAAGTTCCTTTCCTTCTAAGTAAATGTGAAATTGGAATGCCCATGAGGTATAATTTGTGCCATCAAACTTAACCAGGGAGATAATGTCAGATTTGTCCATGACGACCCAGAACAAGCAATCAATGCAGAAAGCAGTAAACAACCAGAATGAGGAATAACTAGCAGAAGGATGATCAAGCAGCAGTAATATCAGAATCAGACCACAATCAGTGGTTAGATACACAATCAGACGGTTCAGATTGGTGATGTACTGCAGCAGATAGCAACCAGCAGAGATGCACAGATTCACAGAATGATGAACAAGCAACAACAAAACAAATAGCAGGAACTTGCAGCAGTAATAAACCAGGAGAATTAACTAGCAGAATGATGAATCACTGCATGCACTAGCAGTAAGTAGCAGCAAACAACCAGAACAGGCAGTCAGCAGCATCCAAACGTCCCTGTCGTCAGGGATAGGTACATGACCTGGGCCCCACCTGATGATCTCTTGATAGATCAAAGAGTGGGGATGGTTGAGTAGGATAAGCACGCAACTAATGGAAGTGGTCTCGAACAAATCAAATCCAGATCCAGGAATTTGGACGGCCGAGATGAAAACAAGTGAAAAAAATTGAATTTCCTCAAAAATAGGTAGAAGGCCTACCTCTGATGACCAATAAATGTTGGAAAAATCTTCATAAATAAGAGGATATTTAGACGACCAAGAGGGAGGAATCCGCTGAGATGGTGATAATGATGATCACAGGTGGGCCACGCCTGATCTGAGATGATCAGGGATGATCAGAGAGGATCCGACTGAAGAAGATGATCACAGATTGACTTCCAAGGCTTGGAAGATGACCGAGACAATCAAGATGATTGATTGATTTGGGCTCTGATACCATATCAGTTATAAGAGATTTGAGAAATCTATTGAAATTGGTGAGAATCCAGTGCCCTTAAGGGACGACTATAGTTTTACATATATAGGGGTTGATTGCCCTCATTACAATCCACAGATCCTATATTATAGCTAACAACTATGCATTATCCTTTGACTTATTCTACAATACAATAACTGGACTGATAACTGGACTGGACCTAATGGGCCTGCTTGCCTAGATTGGGCTTCGATTGACATAGGTACCCATTGACTTCTTAGGCCGGGATTATCATCATGGTTCTTATTAAAGTGGCCATGACATAAAAATTTCATCCCTAAACAAACTGATTCATCTCGTAGAATCTTCTCACTCTTTTTTAGAACTCCACCAAATCCCTTCTTACAACCTTTATTACCATCACTCCCAACTTAGCCTTATCCCCTTGTCACGACCGGGGCCTGAGATCTGATTACTTCGGATAGACCCCGAGTCGTGAGATCATACTTACTCCCGTAAATCCTGAATTAACCGAAGTTAAGACAAGACTCAAAAGGGATATCAAAACACAAAACCTGTCAATGTATAATTGGCGGAATACATATATACATTGACAACAAATAACTTTACATGAAAAGTAAAGTTCCCTTATACAAAATTACAGTCCACTAAAACCAACTATGCACATTTAAAATACAATGCAGTTGGTATCTAATTACATCTCAAAACTAACTATTACAAAAGTATTCATTTACATTCGCCCTCCGAACTACGCCCACTCCGCTAAACCTCCTGGAGGTATCGGATGGGCTTCCTCCGCAACTGGCGCGGCGTCTGCAAGACCGGGACGGGCATCTGGGCCTGTGACATCATCAATAACACGTGAACACGACGATTCAACAAGACATATGCATTTTTCATGATTCTTCATGTTATCTATCAATTTTATACAAGAATTTAACAATGTAAAAACTTAACAGTTCTATATAACCTAATTCAGTTCAATAACAAATAACCATGTCAATTCATTTATTCTCATTTCGTGTCTTCCAACAGAAGTAGTTTAAGCACAAGGCGGAAGGGCAAACCATTCATGGCCGAGGCTTCAATATTGTTTCAGTTTCCTTTAATCAATTTAATTAAGCACAAGGCGGAAGGGCAAACCATTTATGGCCGAGGCTTCAAGATTGTTTCACTTTTCATTACATGGCTTATCATATATGGTGGAAATTTACCAGTGTCTTGATCAGAGAGCACTAGCATTTCACGAGGCTCCGGAACGCCCCAACATCTACTGCAGTAGGAATTATTCATTTATTCACTTTACTGTCACCTTTAGTGACTATTCAGTTCATTGATTCAATTCGCGCATTATGTCAATTCGTGCATTATGTCAGTTCGTACATTATGTCAGTGAAGTTCATCTCTACTCAATTCTATTCATACTTCTAAGCCAAACAAATGAGTGAAGCGCCCGTTATCCAATGTACGTGTTATTTTCGATGAATATCACGTTATGTATTTGATTCGTACATTAGGACGACTTTCGCTAACACCCATGTAGGCTTAGCCATCATAAGAAACAGCCTGCATAAAGTAGGCTTCACCCTTAAAAATTCTCTCTGAGTTTGGCTCAGCTGTCGGTTGGCCTGTGGGCTGACCGACAATACAACGTCGGTTAACCGACACTGTGTCAGTTTAAATTCCAGAAGCTAGATTTCCAGTCCATTCTCTGATACATCTGTCGGTCAGGCCTCGGTCAGGTGTCGGCTGACCGACAATACCACCTCGGCTGACCGACACTTTATCGGCTCGAATTCCAGAGAGCTGGAATTCATTGAAACAATTCCAGATCTGTCGGCTAGCTTGTCGGTTGACCTGTCGGTCGACCGACACTCCTATGTCGGCTGACCGACACAATGTCGGCCAGAATTCCAGAGAGCTGAAAACTCTCTAATACAGCTCCCAGAGCTGTCGGTTCACGCGTCGGTCAACCGTCGGTCGACCGACACATGCTCAGAAGCTCAGTTCTGAGCTTCAGATTTTCTGAAGCAAAACTTCGAGAAATTGAGCCAAATGGACTCCAACCTCTCTAAAACATTGTAAATCATAAGAATACACATGTACTTGCCTCTAGTGAAGATTAATGGATAAAAACCTCTCTCTAGAGCTTGATTCCAAGAAGAAGACCTTGAGTGCAACTCCACACTTTCACAATTTGAAAACCAAGTTGGGGAAGATGAAGTTGAGGATGAAGGCTTCTTGAAAACACTTGCCAATTCCTTGTTTAACACTTGATTGAGTGAGATTGGAAGGAAATAAGAGAAAAGGAAGAAGGAGATGAAAAAAAAAGGTGCCTAGGGTTTGGAATGACTTGAAAATGAGATGAATGATCTCATTGGGGCTACTTTAGCTTATATAAGCTAGGCAATTGCACTTAAGTCCATCAATTCCACTAAATTACAATTCAAGTCAAACGAAGGGTCATTTGACCGGATTCTCGTCAAACGACTTCGAGACTATTACGGAAGTTGACGTACTCATCGAGATACGCGCGTTGGTATCAAGAGTTTCCGTATTCGACGAAATACGCGAAAATTCGTATTTACATAAAAGTCCTTCATTTCATTGTTTGAGTCTAAAACCTCATTTAACCATGCACTTCCATTCCTTACTATTCCATTAAGTCTAATTCATTCATTTGAGGCTAATTCCATATCATTTAGTCATAAACCATTATCAGTTCTAGTTACACATGATTAACTAGCATTAAATTCAATTAACTAGAGTTAATCTTGATTAACTTGGGACGGGACCTTACACCCATCAATCTAGGTTAGATTATTGCTACTTCTATATCATATTTAAGATTTAATGAATTACTATAACACCCTAAAACAGTTCAAGAATTATTCAATTAAAGTTTTCCATTAGATTTCAAGTTGTTATTACTTACTTTATTGTGGGCATTTAAATTGTTACTCTGTCACACTTGTTACAATAGTAGGTGACCATTGTATGTTACAATGTACTGGTTTTAGACTACTATTGTTACAACCAATGAAACAGTCTCTTGTGCCCATGAGTTTGATACGAAGTGATCTAGGTTCCTTGTTCTTCTGAGCAAAGAAGAAGTAAAGTTTACCTGTTACTGTGATGAGATTACCATTTATTTCTCAAGACTTGGCAAAAGTAGTAACTTTGCTTTTATTATCATAAAAAAGTCTTGCTGTTTCTCTTGTTGTTACCCAATAAGTTTTAACCAGTGGGATATGACGCAATGATATTTCCACTTGGTGGATGTGTGAAAACTCAAAGGACGTTTCTTCAGATGTTGACCGACTGTTTTGCTACTTGAACTTTCTTTTGAAGTCCCATGTTTCACCTAAAATGTAATTACAATTCAGAGGAAACTGTGGAAGTTTAAAGAAAATAAATGTACAAAATTCTCTTCTTTTTGAGAGGGATTTCATTAAGAACAAGTGGAATTCACTCTGTTTTTACACTTGGTTACGAAATATAGTTTCATTATCCCAGGAGTCTTTAAGACCCTTTCTATTTTATTTTTTTGATAGAAAAGTCCCTTTCTATTTTAAGATCATAATTTTTATGGTTTATCTTCTATGTAGTCTTCAGATTGATGTGCTTGAAGTCTTGAATGGCACTATTTTTGTTGCTCAATGAAAGACCAAGTACTTTCTGATACTCTCTACCGAGTGAGTATATCCAAAATCCAATTTTGAGAAATCGAATTGAATCCATTACTTGGTCGAGGCAAGTGGTTTATATGAAGCTCATAAGGAATGATTGAAGGACAGTTCATTCACTTTATTGGCGTGCTTGTTCTTTCCAGTAACTGCTTTAGCTGAGACAAGTAGCTCTCGGTTGGTCAGAGGATGCGTCCTCTTGACTTAAATCTCTCAGGGATACTTCCCTAGGACATTGGTCCACACATGTCCTCTTGAATCGATCTTTTGGGATATAGATAACTGAACATTTAGTCATCCACATGGATGAAAACCCCATGAGAAAAGCAGTTTAAAGAGCTGTTTAGGAGTTCAATTCATCTGGTGGCATCGCTTGGACGCTGTGGCATTCCTCTTGTCAGCGTGACTTCTACAGTCCCTTGCCATTTAGGCTCGAGCGTAAGATTGTAAAGCCCTTCTCTTTTTCCTAGCTGCAGAGAGTGCAGTGTACTTCATGACTTTGCTTCTGCAGAATATCCCGCAGCAGCAGCAACACCTTCAGTGTCTGCTGCTCTTGTCCACGTAGGTTTAATGGCCTAGAGGGGCCTCCTTTTTGTTTGTTGCAGAGAGCATAGCAGGCCAGTGGCGGACTCGCTCTCTACACCTTTGGCAGTTTTTGGCTGCTACAAATACACAGCTTTTGGCATGTATCAATTGAATGAATATGCAAAGAAATTGCCAGAAATATTTGATCCCCAACTATGTGATCGATCCTCTTTATTTATAGCCTTGAGAAGTCCCTGGATTCTTGGGCTTCAAATTTATAAATCATACAAACATTACAAGGTAAATTACACGTGGATCCCATCTTATAGGTCCCAGATCACACATTAAAAGCATGTGCCCATTCCAGAAACTTTGAAGAGGGTTTGTGGGCTATGCAGCCTCTGTCGAGAATTTCATCTAAGCATCCCATTAGATATTTATATTCCTTCTGCCGGATTTTTTCGCTGGCACAAATGCATAACATTTTTGCCTATTATTTTTTATGTCCCGTCTGATAAATCAAGATGGCTATATGATCAATTAAGCTATCAATTCTCTTTAGTAAATTTTCCATTGTTAATGCTTAGAAGTTTCAGCTAAACATTCTTCTATGATTCCAACACTTTGCTAATGAGAACATGCAGAACTTTTCTGCCACTTTTAGGGGTGCAGTTCATGCTTTCTTACAATGTGTATTTCTTGTATTTTATATGTTGCTTTACTTGAAAAGCTAGAGGTATGCTTATTTTCAAACAAAGATACCAGATACTAGCATATGTTCAAGGTTCATATTGGCAGTGATTTCTGGTATGGATGCTGCATTGGATACTAAAGTTACATTTAACAATACCCCATCTAATGAGGTGAAAGAATATCTATTCTCTTCGCAATGTTCGCATGGTAATAAGGCATTAGATGGGGTGTGGATCCTGTAAAAGGTACTGGATGGGAATTTTTTTTTTTCCTCCTTGCCCATGCCCTTTCAGAAATTAGCCAGTGTCTGTTGTAATTTTTATTTCCTTCTGCATTTTGTGAAGTTTTAGATCCCTTTATTTCCTACTGATTCTACTGTCTTCCATTGCTCATTTGATTCAATTGGCAGTCACTGGGAAGGTCACAACGAAAGTAGACGTTTTCAGCTTTGGTGTGGTGCTGATGGAGTTGGTAACTGGACTCACAGCACTGGATGAGGGCCGGCAGGAAGAACAGCGATACCTGGCTGAATGGTTCTGGCGAATCAAGTCGAGTAGGGACAAGCTTATGGAGGCCATTGACCCCACTCTTGAGGTAACAGAAGAGACATTTGAGAGCATCTCCATTATTGCTGAATTGGCAGGGCACTGCACAGTAAGAGAGGCCAGCCAGCGGCCAGACATGGGGCATGCGGTGAATGTGCTGTCCCCGATGGTTGAGAAGTGGATGCCTACACACTGTGTCCAGGAGGCGTACATGGGTATAGATTGCAGTCAACCCCTCCATCAGATGGTGATGAACTGGCAGCAAAATGATGGCTCGGATCACAGCATGACATGCCTTGATGATACTAATGGAAGCATTCCAGCGAGGCCCACAGGATTTGCCGAGTCTTTTGCTTCTTCTGATGGCCGGTAAATTTTTTTTTGTGTAGATCTCGACATGCTTCACGTGTGCCCCCATCTGTTCCATATCCAAGACCATTCAGTAGGTGTGTAGATAGAGTCCTTGGTGCAGTTTTCTAGGTGCTTAAATGTTGTGATTATTGATGGTATCATGTTATATAAAGGAGCTTGAGATTTAGATACTTGAGAGCTCCTGTTTGGTGTGGATGTATTGTTGATTTTTTTTTTTTCCTATCAGGAATTATGAAATTTTGTTTTGTAAATAGAAAGGGCATAAATTAAGTTTCTCTTTTGTGGGTTTTTATGTTTTGTTTTCTTTGGTTAACTTTTAGTT
This sequence comes from Umbellularia californica, assembly GCA_028538565.1. Classification (NCBI taxonomy): domain Eukaryota; kingdom Viridiplantae; phylum Streptophyta; class Magnoliopsida; order Laurales; family Lauraceae; genus Umbellularia; species Umbellularia californica. Next base: position 21,411,079 of record JAPQWN010000006.1, read on the forward strand.
TTTATGAATATGGAACTTCTAAAGATGATACTGTTTCTTAATAAACCCACTTTGGTAGGTCTGCATTTATCATCAGTGACGATGTGAGATTTTATACCTGGAAATATGGCAGTGCATGGTCCATGAATGATGGTATCAGTTGGGAAAAAGATTATATTTTCAAAAGCTTTGGGTTCAATTTGGATTTTTCTTTAACTCCATTAAGTCTTATTAATGCATTCAGTTCCAAGTGATTCTGGTTTGGCTTTCTTTATCTGCCTAGTTGCAAGTAGAATTGAACTTTGGGTTTTTGTGTTTTGTTATCTGAGTTTTTCTATGCCACCTCGGATTTTTGTCATAATATATGATGTATTCACACTTGATGGAACATGCTTTTGGATTTATATCTTTGCATTTTTGTTTTGATAACTAGTAGTGCTTTTCTTTTTCTGGAAAGAACAAAAAGATCATTGCCCATATACAACTACCTGAAGTTGGAAAATCATCCCCAGTTTGGGTGATGAACTGAGATAGATTGGTGACTTTCTACCAATCAATGGTTTCCTTGAATTACTGTATTCGACGTTTTGTATTATATCTATAGACACCCATATCAGAAAAGACATTAATTTGGATCTTTTTATTTTATTCCTTGTATTTTGTCTGTATTTATAAAATACCTATATTGATACTTGGTCCTATATCTTTGTGATCTAAACTTTACAGGTCCTCACCTGTTGGAATTTGAAACTGACATGTTTGAGTATTCAGGTAAATAAGGAGCTTTAATGCAGGTCCGCCAAAGTGGTTCTATTGCCAACCATGCAGCAGATAGACCCCACCGGCCGTAAATGCTCTATTAACTACTAACTACCAAGCTTGCCTATTCAGGTAAATAACGAGATTAATGCAAGGCCCACCAAATTGATTCTATTGCCGCGCATGTGTTTGGATGATCGCAACCAACAGATAGGTCCCACCAGTAACAGATAGGCCAGTAGTAGTTTACATTCATATCCAGCTTTTAAATGTTTCTTAACATCAATACTCAGCTCATCATCTAGTCATCTTCCACACTAGAAATTCACTTCATTGGCCTCATGAAACTGCTCCTTTTCTGGTGTATTTTCATCAGTGAATCATGATACAGGCATCTTGGTGACCCAGATCAATCATTTAGTGGAATCTGCCTCAGATAGGCTATGGGATTTATTTTAAGAAAAAAAGAACTCCTTTGAGCAATCCCAATCATTCTGCATATCTGCTGGGAGATCTCTCGTTTTGGAGTGAACAGTGCCATTGGATAAGTTATCATCCTAATGGTCCATTAGGAAGTTAACAGGGCCGGCTCGAGATAATTTGATGCCTAAAACGACCATCTTAAGTGAGGCCTCAAATTATCTATTCTTCTTCTCTCTCTCTCTCTCTCTCTCTCTCTCTCTCTCTCAGAGTTTTGAGCATCTGGATTCATATTTTCTAATAGATACATTTATCATTTATAAATTATAACTAATAATATTTATAAATAAAATGAACACAAACTATAAAAAAACATACAATACGAGCATGGAATTAAAAAAATCTTAAAATCATAAAACAATAGAACCTGATTGAGTGATTTATCATTATTGGCCATAAAGACTGTAGTGTAGATGAATTTCAAATTTGATCCAGCTTTTTCATTATGAAAAAAATGGATTATATTTGAGTTAATGGGTTATGATTAACATATATTATAAAAAAGACTCATATATATTATTAGAATATATCCACATATTATTAAAAAGAAGACAAAACCAGATCAATAAATCTTTAAAGAAGTTTGCTTTAGAAAGAAAAAAAGTAATTATACAGAAAGGCAATCTATGAGAGAGACAGAGGGTGAGAGAGTAAAGAGTACGTGAGATGGAAAAGTGTTGGTGGAGAAATGTTCATTTAAAAAACCTCACTGGTGAGGTGGCAAGGAGGTTGGGTTGAGATTTGTTGGGATTTAAAAAGACACTATGTAGAGAAAATAAAAGAAGGATGACACTTGCTTTAATGCTTTGTTTAAATGTGAAAAGAATGAGATGGCTTTAATGAGATGTGATACTAATTATTATTATGAGGCCTTAGGAGAAAATAAACTATAACAGTTGCTTGAATGCTTTTCTAGAATTTGAAAAGATGATTTTTATGGGCCTTATTTTTGGAGGGCTCAAGCAAGGGCTTTTCTTGCCCAATGTTCGAGCCGCCCCTGGAAGTCAATTATCAGATGGCTGCGGTTGTCTGTCTAGCGGAAGTTCTTCGATGTCTGGCTTATATAAGTGGATCTCACTGAAGAATGACCTGGATCAATTGAAGATGGACACATGTTTATCAACTTCTTGGTTAGATAAAAACTGGTTTGTCTGGTTAATGATTTTACTTGAATAGAGGCAACCTACTGGAAAGTTGTGATGTGGTGAGAGAATTTTCCAAGGGAATGTTTTCTTATCCAACATTGAATGTTGGTGTGGTCATTTTAACTCAGGATGTGGGTTCTTATAAAAAAAAAATGTGGGTGCATTTCATCAAAAAGGGTCTTGTCTGACAGAGTCTTCCACAATGCTTGCCTGTACTACAACTTCCAGGGGTATCATATGTATTTAATCATTCCTCTCTTGTATGTCATTTATATTTTTACTTCTACAAATGCCAAAGATAACATGTGTGGTGAGGTGGGTCCATGTTGCTACTTCATGGGTCATGGCTACTTGCCTCAGTTGTTTCATCACCTGGCCTGATTGTATACTAACCTGATGCTCGTCTCACCTGTGTATTAAGCTATTTAGGTGTAGATAGAGAGCTTACCAAATTTTAAAGTGATGCTTGTTTTCTTGGGGGCCTATTTGATTGCTGACTTTTTTTTATTGAGAATTTTTCTGTTGCTGACTCTATTTATCCCTTTAATCCTGTTTGGAGAATTCTTTGTTTGAATGCTGTCATCATCGTCAAAGGTCAGCTACATGAATTATGTTTAAATGCTAAAATTTGCATCCTTTGCGATTGAATGCTGAAACTTTTTTTTAAACCCCCTATACCAACAAATGGCCTTGCAGTTTTCCAAATTTGGCAATTCAAATTGCTAATACTTATGAGGCATTTAGAGGATTTGAGGAAGTATTTTGGGGAATTTGGGATTCCCCCAACATGAACTCCCCCAAATGCTTGCTTGCAATCAGAAAGTCCCTTGGCTGCATCTTAACATGATTTCTAAAACTTGGTTTAAGGGCATTGTAAATGCTAAAATTTGCATCCTATTGCGATTGAATGCTGAAACTTTTTTTTTAAACCCCCTATACCAACATATGGCCTTTCAGTTTTCCAAATTTGGCAATTCAAATTGCTAATACTTATGAGGGCATTTAGAGGATTTGAGGAAGTATTTTGGGGAATTTGGGATTCGCCCAACATGAATTCCCCCATATGCTTGCTTGCAATTAGAAAGTCCCTTAGCTGCGTCTTAACATGATTTCTAAAACTTGGTTTAAGGGCATTGTAAAGAGATCCTTTATTTTTATTTTGTAACTACCAAAAATAACCAGTGTGTTCCAGCTCCATATCTGATTGAAAATCACGTTTTTAATGGTTTCTAGGCTTTTATGTATATAAATCCCTGATTTTTTATAAAGTCCTATTGCAATGAAGTGATGTTGAGAAAATTATCAAAGATCATAGTCACCAGTCGCATAAATCCTTGGACGTTTATAGTGGTTTCTAACCACTTGACTCAACCTCTGTAAGCCCATGTTAGCTTGGTCCAAACTGCACATACATGGGATCCAGCATTGAAATAGCGGTGCAAAAAACTTTTTTAAAATTCAAAACTTATAGCTTTGGTTTTTAATTAAGGTAATGGTCCTGTAATGACGGTACTTTTCGTCTTACGATGAAGACTACCAAGTGGGGCCTACTTTGGGATTCAACAAATAATGGGACTACGAGGTTGAAAGATCCAAATGGGGCCAACCTTTTATACATCAAGTTCGAAGCCAATCTAATACCTCTAACCTTCCTTCATCGATGTTCTACAACTTTAACAGCTTCATATAAAACAACAAAAACTTATATAAAACAAAAACTGTGACTCTCAATCCAAGAATCTAGTCCAATTGGATCTGTGCAAATCTATGGGCTCGGTGACTATAGGGGCACCCGGGGGATGTGGTAGATGTGCAGTCATTTAGATGGATTATAAGGTGGGCCCCACTCGATGGTCCTCACCGTGGGCATGGGATAGTAAAGACCTAATTCACAGCTTCCTTTTCTCGTGCAGAACATATTAGTGCTACGATGATGATGATGATGATGATGATAATGGGTTAAGGCTATGATGATGATGATGATGATGATAATGGGTTAAGGCTATGCTGCTGCTGCTGCTGAATGTTGGAAAAGAAATGTAAGAATCATCGTGGTTGAAATGCAAGGACTGCTGGAATGGGATTCCTAACTTATTATGTTAATAGAAGGCCTGTGAAAAATTCAGCCTCAAACCACGCAGAGTAAAAACAGTTATAAAGTGCAATGCATTCATTATAAACCATCCAAAGTGACCCCAGCCAGACCAAAACTAAATAAAAAGAAATAACCCCTCCATTTCTCACAAAAAGCAGATGAAATCAGTACATACGGGTGGTCTAAACAGTGAATAGTAAGTATTCAAGCACAACCTGTAGCACCCTTAGCTTGGAATAATTCACATGCCCAGTTGCAGAAATGATGGCTAATTTTCTTCAATTAAAGTAAGGAAGGAGAAAGCCTGAACCACTTCAAGCTCTGAGATCTCTTTGTAACATACGTCTCTCTAGATTTCAATATGACAAATGCATCATGGTAATGATCCAATAAAAAGCAAGGCCCCACCGTAAATGTCTATGGGCCCTTTCACATTACAGAAGTCCCCGAGCCGATTTTCAAAACATCCAGCATTTCAAAACAAGTGAGATCATTTCTGCTTGGCAAACTGAATATAGACTCTAGACTTTCCTCATCAGGAGAAACAACCTCTGGTCCAACTCAAAGTTGGCAGCATTAGCTGGGTACCCAGTCAACATCATCAGAAGGCCACCAAAAGAAGCATAAATCTCCCTGAATGAATGGAGCCGATGAGTAGTAAGTACTAGAAAACTATTATAAGCAAAAGCAGTATTCTCCCTCTTCTCTAGCATTATGCTGAATCTGGTGTTAGCTGGTCTAAACACACTCACGCATACTTTAATTTAAGGTATTCGAAATTCATGGAAAAAATAAAAAATAAAAAAGATGGTATGACAGCAGCATTACAGTGAAACAGCAAAACCCCAATGCAAATACTAGCCAATAGTTGCCCACAAGAGAGCAAAGGACCAGGTAAACACAAAAGGAAACTACATTCTCAAATATCAAAGATGGGTGTACTAAACCTGCATTTATGAGAACACCAGCCACAACGCTGGCTACTCTAAACTAAAGCTTTCTTGTTGCTTAGAAATATAGCTTCACAGGGACAAGGAAAACAAAATAAAGGAAAAAAACTGCTCAACAAAGAACTTACACTTTCACATTGGCTCCCGAACCCTCCACAGAGATTTTATAGAGTTTCCCATGCATAGCATACTCAAATTTGTCTGCAAGCGACTCCCTGCCACCCTGAATGAAAAACACAATAAATGATCAAACTAAAGTCTGATCTAGTAAAACAAGTGTTTAGAGGGAAAGAATATAAACTAACTTAAGAACATTAGAACAAAGAATGATCAATTGTGAATGAGACAGACGCATGGTTGCTGAAGCCCACATGGACTACATGGAGACCACTTTCATGCGAAGTCAATAGGAGGAAAGAACATCATCCTACTACTTACTTCCCTACATGGAAACAGCCTTACTATGATGCCCAGATACGGCATGGATACGGCAAGGACACGCCATAGACACGGCAGGGACACGGATTTTACACATAAAAAGTGAAGTATCGGATACGATACGACACGATACGTTGCCCATTTTGAAGTATCCGTGCATCATAGCATCCTTATCTTTCTAATTAGAATTTCTAATTACACTTTCAACAGCTAATGAGACTAAGGGTCCTAGTTCAATAGACGTTTTAGTTTTTTTATGAATTCAATATAAGGATTTATTATTTTTATTTCAAACAATTTGGAATTAGAAACACTAGCATGAGATTTTATACTAGAAAAGTATTATTTATTTAAGTGTAGGTCTTCTAATCAATCCCACTGAGAGATTTATACATTTAATTTGGTTTTGAAAAGAATACAGAGAGAAGGTTCGTTTGAACTGTGAAAACGCTATGTTCTTGGCATTGCTATATGCTTTACCTTGTGTAAGGATTTTAGTTGGCTAATTCATAGGTTTATGGACACAACCGGGGTTTCTTAAAATTGTATTTTATTTAGAAGACTGCTCAAAGGGCTGTTCCAAAGATAGAAAGAAATTCTGGATTCTGGAAGTTGACAGAGGTCGCTCGAGCGAACCCTTCATAGAGAGATATTCGCTCGACCGCACTTAATATCCGCTCGAGCCAAGTAAGTTCTGCGTTGAACGTCTAAAGACAGTGAGTAGTTCGCTCGAGTGGATCTGAACGTCTGAAGACAGTGAGCAGTCCGCTAGAGCGAACCCCATGTCCGCTAGAGCGAACCTGGGAATTCTAATTTCATCCGGATTTCTCTTTCTAATTTCTCTCAAGCCAAGTTTCCCATTTTAATTCGATCATAAGACTTGAGACACGACTGTAGGCTTATAAAAAGCCATTCTCTCTCTTCCACATACACCTTTGATCAAGAATACATCCTGGTGAAGATTCTGAGAGATCCATTATGTTCCCCCAAGGCTTCAAGTTTTGCTACGCTGCAGATCAAGTTTTGGGATTGATTCCCTCCTGCTTTCTTGAAGGCGATTTTGCTCAAGCACAGTGAAGATTAATGACGGGTTGTCAACAAGATCTGAAACAGTTCTTAGGTTGAGTCAACAACTGGGAAAGGGTGGTAAGTAATCTTGTAATCTTCGTTGTCATATAGTGCTTGGTTGTCTATTGCAATAGACGATAAGGCCGGTGGTTTTTTTCCGAGTAGGGTTTTCCATGTAAAAATCGATTGTTCTTCTCTTTTTGTGGTTTGATTGATTTTTTAATTGGAATTAGGGCTAATCATTAGTTTAAACATGTGAGATTGATATTTAATAGAGATTTGGTAATTGGGACCTCTGTTTGTGTTAAAGTAGGAATATTTTCACCTTGCCATCAATATCCCATGGAGAATGCACACTGCATGAAATTTATATCTTGGATCAAGCTTTGAGAAGGGGAATTGAAAGTTAAAACTTAAAAGAACACATACTGAATTGTAAGGTTATGAAGCAGTGTAAAATTTGTGGTTTTGCACATCGCAGGCAAGATCTGCTAGGAGCACAACTCAGATCTAATACACGCTTGTTGCAGCTACAAAATGAGTAGCTAAGAAAAAGATTCTTTTTAACATACAACTCTGGTTGACTTTTGCCTTCACCACTGAAGCACCAGGCAATAAGGGTTTCAGAAAAATTCATCTAATTAATTTTTACCAACAAAGGAGTGATGCTTTCTTCCATATTCTCCTCCTTTCAGCCATGGACGATCAGATTGTAAACGTGTAAATGTAGTTTCACAAATTGTGTTTTGACATTTCACATGGATACATTTTCAGCAAATGAAATCGTACAAGAGAAGCAGGAGACAACTCAATGGAAAGGGGTGTCTCATCTCAAGTATCCGCCCAGGGACCTATCCCTGGTGGGTAGGTCATCCCACATGTACTGTACCACCTACCCAAAAAAGGAAAAACCATAAAAGGAGCAACACTAAAGCAATAACTTCATAAATCAAACTCAGCATTGTGACAGTAAAATAACTTCAGTAGCACATTTACGTCTATGAACATCATCATCTACTGCTCAAAAGCTGGAAATGTACAAAAACTTATAGCCATAAGGAGATTACCTGAGTGAGATAGCTATCAGGAGTTCCATCCAGGCTTAGTGTAGGAGCTAAAACTATCGTGAATTTATCCCCAACATGAAGAGGATACGCTTCTGTATTTACATCTAGTTGCATATACATATCAAATTGCTCACTCCGGGCTTCAATCCGAGAAACTAAAAAACATAGGAGATTAGTTCTTAGCTCGAAGTATCAAATAGGAAAATTAAAGTGGTTAAATAAGCTTGCTTGTGCAGGTTGCAGAATCTGCAAAATGGACTGTGATCCAAAGAAATGATGGAAACACGACTCGCATGATGGTTTGAGCCGACAGAATTCATTTCCGCATTACCAAACATATGTTTGAGTAACAACTTTCTAATTTTATTGATATATATATATATATAGGGGGGTCTTCCTATGCATCTATCCCTCACCATTTTTGGTGAGGGACACCCCTTTTGGGGAAAAAGCAAGTACAAAAGTGGGGAAAAAGCAAAGTACAAAAGTACACTTTGTACTTGAATATTACCCAAAAGGGGTGTCCCTCACCAAAAAGTGGTGAGGGAAGGATGCACTTGAAGATCCCCCATATATATATATATATATATATATAGAGAGAGAGAGAGAGAGAGAGAGAGAGAGAGAGAGAGAGAATGCAAAAATACTGTGAGGCTTATGAGCAAGTCAATGCAAAAACAAATGAAAAATACATCAGCTAAGATTTCCCCTATTTTCTAAAAATGACACCAGATTATATAAGAATGTCTTGAAAGCTGCAGCCCATTCCGCAAAAATGCATGTGATAGAATGAAACTGATCTACATTCAAGTATATCATCAGAAAATACAATTGCCTTCTGGAAATACCATTAATAAACAGTGCTCAAATAAGAAATGTATGACCTCAGTGGATTGGTTCTTTTATTGATAATTATGTCGTATATGAAAATCTATAGCCTTTAGACAGAGTCAATAGACTATGTCGAAGCCAACAAACTCATAGCTGAGTGGTGTTGGCACCTTAGTTTCACACATACGCCTAGGGATCCATCCATGGGCCCTAAAGTTAAAGTACCACCCACTGACCAGTAGCCCAACATACATAGCAAAAAAGAAAAAAAAAAGAACTATGATGAAAAAAATCTAACTTTAGTAACTGATAGGAACGAACTTCCTTTTCTTAGTACGTTGACACAACAAAGCAGACCTTGTTATTGTTTTCTAATCAATTTTTGTCTCAGAAGTTCATTTCTTTTAAAGATCAATTAAATTTGGAGGTGGATATTAAAAGCTTTCAAAATACAGCATTTTTTGGGGGTTGAAGTCCAGATTTTAGTAATCACAATGATAGACTGTTAGGCTAAGAATATCCTAACTAACCATCAAAAGGTTTTTAAATAAACAGCTAAACGAATAACTACTTTTACTTGTTTTAGGTTTTTTATCAGCACTTCAAAACTGATAGTGAAATTCCATTTCCTTTTTCTCAGAGACAAAAAAAAAAAAAAAAAAAAAATTGATTAGCTCTACCAAGTCACAAGATAATTTACAGGTCCATGAGGCCATGGAAAACTCAAGAGTATTTCCAGGCTTCCAATCGTGACCTTTCAATCCCTAATTTAGCAAAACTTCCAGCCACTTCATTGGACTCCCCACAAATATGCACAATGGAGAACTCCATTTCAATGACATCTCCTTTCTCATTCACCACAAAATAAAAGCTACAAAAAGCACTGGCTTTGTCCCTATGAAGAATATGGACGAAAACCCGATCAGGGGACCAATTGGACACATTTGAATAGCCGAAAGCCTCACCCTTATGGCAAACTACTTCTGCCCCATTTGAATCTCCCACATCTACCAATCCTGAAAGAAAACACCAATTGGTCTTCATCATTTTAAAATTTTCTTCCCAGCCTACAAGGACATCATCACCACCACCACCATCAAAGCCTTGTCCCAACTATGTTGGGGTCGGCTGCATGAATTATGTTTCTCCATTTCATTTCGATCCATCTCAAAATTCATATTTGGGTTGTGACTGTAAAGATAATGTTCAGCTCGACCTAATGGGTCAGCCCACAACCCATGAATTGGGTTAGCCCACAAATCAACAGATTGTATGAGTTGTCAATAGATACTAGTTACCTTAACAATACCTGTAATCATGTAATTAGATCCACTAATCTAGGCAATATTGTGTTATATAAGGATCCATCGTCAATACAAAGAAATAAATTCTCTTGCAATACTTCTCTCTCTTGTATGCTTCTGGTTTGCTTCTTGTATGCTTCTGGTTAGTTCTGGATAATCTTACATGGTATCAGAGACCATCGATCTGTTCATTCAAGCATAAGAGGAGCCCTGATCAACTGATAAGAGAATACTGTATTCGGTTCTGAGAAGCACTGCACTACTGTGATCAAAGGCGGCCCATCTGTTGATGATCATTCTGCATCAGAGAAATCTCCCCATTCTGGTCGTCCATTTATCCTAGGATTCTACACATTTTTTCCAGAATTTTTTGATCATCTGAGGTAGGTCATTCTCCCTATTTTGTACTTATCTCATTTGAGCAAATAGTTTTCATCAAGACAGTTCAAATTTCTAGTTTCTAAAGCTTTCATCAAAATTCCACCTAGAGGAGTTTCGGATTTTTAAGGCAGAGATCACTGTGTGATCTGATCATCCAGCTGATCATCCAGTAGGGCCCACATATCAGATTTGTGCTCCAAATCAAGGTCGTCTGGACCATTTTTTTGGACTTTTCTGGACTGTTTTGGATCTGTTTGATTCCTGTGATTGTGATTCTTCATCTGATCATTCAGTGGGAACCCTAGCACTCATCTGTGCTCAGATTCAAGTCACCTGGACCTTCCTTATTGAAAATTTTCAGATCTGGTTAGTTGTTGTAGCTGAATTTCAAATCTGACTTAGCTTCTGGGGTTGGATTTCTCATATATTCAGTCTTGAGCAGTTTGTTTTGTTACAATGTCTTCTGATCGAACTGTATCCGGAATTACTGTCAAACTTGATGGCACAAATTATCCCTATTGGTCCCATCTCATGCAAAATTTCCTCAAAGGTCAAAAATTGTGGAAATATGTTGCTCAGCAGATCCCTACACCAGATAATAAGGCTGATACGTTTGAGGAATGAGAAGCTTCTGTCGGGAAAATAAACTCTTGGATTGCCAATTCAGTCACTCCATCTATTGGGAATCAATTGGCTAAATTCAATTACCCTAAGGCTGCTTGGGATTATTTAGCACGATTATATACTCAGTCTAATGCTGCTCGCCGGTATCAGTTAGAATGGGAAATCAAAAATGCAGACCAAGGAAATGACTCCATTCATGATTTCTTCATCAAAATGACTGCCTTATGGGATCAACTGGCTCTAATGGAACCCACTTTTAAAACAACTGATGATGCTCACACCTTTGAAGTCTATAGGCAGCAGACTCGCCTGGTTCAGTTTCTTATGGCCCTTCGCCCTGATTTTGAACATGTTCGTGGTCAGTTATTACATCGGTCACCACTGCCTTTCGTTGATACGGCACTCTCGGAACTTCTGGCAGAAGAGCAAACTCAACTTTCTCTTACAAGGAAGAAACATGTGGAACCCACACATGTACTGTCAGCAAATGTTAGTACCCCACAGAATGATCGCTCATTTTCTTCTGGTACTAATGACTTTTGCAACTATTGTAAGAAGAAAGGACACTGGAAACGGGACTGCCCAACCAGACCTCAAAGGCCAAACAATAAGAACAAACAATCTGTTCAGCAACCCAGTCGTGGTCCCATGCAATCTTATCCACAGCGACCCTATGCGGCCAATGTTACTGAAGATGATAGTTTTGTGCCTTCGCAAATGGATCTTACATCTCAGATTCAGGCTATGGTGGATGAGCGCATGCAACAGTTGTTTCTGGCTTCCTCCACTGGTTCTGCCTCTCAGATGGCCACTACACCCTCAGCCTTTGGTTCTGCCATGACCATTTCTGGTCCGTCAGGTACTCTTGATACTAAATGGATTTTTGATTCTGGTGCATCCTATCATATGACAAATGATGTTTCCAAACTTCATAATTGTTATACCCCTGCTAGCTCTCTCACCATCCATACAGCTGATGCCACTCCTCTACCAGTCTCCCTTATTGGCTCCGTTTCAAATAAGTTGATCTCTCTCACTCATGTTTTGTGTGTTCCTCACCTGCCTATCAACTTAATCTATGTTAGTCAATTGACTTCTTCTGGATTTCTTGTCTCATTTTCTTCTACTGGTTGTTCTGTCAGGATCCGCGCACCGGGAGACAGATTGGGACCGGCCTTAGGTCAGGAGGACTTTACTATCTCCACTCGCTGCATCTTCCCTCACCCAGCATAACCCCTGCCGCACTCGTTTCCTCTACATCACCCTTTGCCCTTTGGCACTCTCGTTTAGGCCATTTATCTTTAAATAAAATGAAGTTTTTATTTACTAGTGGTGTATTTGGAAACATTTCTGTATCAGACATTTCTACTTGTTTTGGTTGCCAATTTGGTAAACAACATGCATTCCCTTATAATAAAAGCACTTCCTTTACTAATGCTCCTTTTGCTTCGGTGCATTCTGATGTCTGGGGACCTGCCTCTCAACCAACGAAAGGTGGTTCCATTTATTATGTGTTGTTTATTGATGATTTCACTAGATATACATGGTTATATTTAATGAAAAACCGTTCTGAGTTATACACTATCTACACTGCTTTCTCCACCATGGTTTCCACTCAATTTGGCACAGATTAAAATATTCAGATCTGACTCCGGGGGAGAATACATGTCCCACAAATTTCGTTCTTACCTAACCAGTCAAGGGACTCTAGCTCAATTATCCTGTCCTGCCACACCACAGCAGAATGGTGTAGCAGAACGGAAACACAGACATATCCTAGAGACTGCTAGATCCTTGATTTATTCCTCACATGTTCCTTTGCAATTCTGGGGGGAAGCGGTCCTGACTGCAATCTATCTGATTAACAGAACACCATCCTCTGTTTTATCTGGCACATCTCCCTATGAAAAATTATTTTCCTGTAAACCTGACTTATCCTATCTCAAAGTTTTTGGCTGCACTTGTTTTGTTCTGTTGCATGATAATGAGAGAACCAAACTTTCCCCAAAATCCACTGTCCGTGTCTTTTTAGGATATGACATCGAACAAAAAGGCAATCGATGCTATGATCCTAAAACCAATAGGTTACGGGTCTCTCGTAATGTCACCTTCTTGGAACATATACCTTTTTATACATTACCTACACAATCCCCTTCTCCTGAGCAACCTACGGTCTATCCTCTTGATCCCTTTCCGGACCTGTTTCCATCCGATACCCCTTCTCCTCCCCCCCTGCAGGTATATCATCGTCGACCCAAACCTCCGTCTGCTCCTCTGGAATCTGCCGCCCCACCTCCTACTTCTGACCATGGGCCTATCTCCTCTGCTCCAGATGTGCAGGATCCTCCTCAACCTCGAAGGTACCCCTTGCGCACCAGAATTCCTCCATCTCGTTTTGGCTTTGTTAGCACTGATCATTTTTCTCCATCGTATAAGTCATTTCTTGCAGCAATTCATATTTTGGCGAACCACAATCCTATAAGGAGGCCATTACTCATCTGCACTGGAGATCCGCCATTGACGAAGAACTTGCAGCTCTACAGAAAACTCACACATGGGACCTTGTTCCTCTTCCCTCCGGGAAACGGGCTATCGGCTGCAAATGGATTTTTAAGATCAAGACCAAATCCGATGGTTCTGTTGATCGTTACAAGGCTCGCTTGGTTGCAAAAGGCTACACACAAGAATATGGAGTAGATTATGAGGAGACTTTTGCTCCGGTTGCTAAGATGACAATTGTCCGTACTTTTATCTCTGTTGCCGCTGTTAGACATTGGCCTCTCTACCAGCTTGATGTCAAGAATGCATTTTTGAATGGATTCCTTCACGAAGAAATCTATATGCATCCTCCTCCAGGTGCTGTGAGACCTCGTTCTGTGTGTCGTCTCAAATGCGCTTTATATGGACTCAAACAAGCCCCTCGTGCTTGGTTTGAACGGTTTAGCACCAGCATTATCAGTTTTGGTTTCTCTCAGAGTGCTCATTGTTAACACTAGTTGGCCCAAAGCCCATCAGGCCCATTCAATGTACAACCCAACCCACCACGTGGGATACTTTAGGATAGAATCAAATCATTGTAAACTGATCCCCTTTCCATACATAGATTGTATTAGTTTTTGAATTGCCTAGATTAAGGCTAAATGAGATTATAAAAGAGGAGGAAGGATCGACCTTTGAAGGCATCCAGTTTTTCCAAAGTTCTCCTAATCTAAGTTCTATCAAATGTCATGGTATCAGAGCTAGACAATATCTCTGTTCGGATTCAAAGCAAAGTTTCTCCTCTGTTTTTTGATCATCAAGAGATCATTAGGAGATCTCAGATTTGTGGATTCCGAAAATCTTCTTCGTCTCATCATTAGAAGATCTTTGTCTCTCGGTATAGGTTGCTGTGATCAACAGTGGCCCACTTGAGATCATCAACTCATCATCAGATATCTACCCAGATCTGGTCGCATGTTTCTCCTCAATATTTTGCAGATTTTTTCAGAATTTTTGCTCCATCAACGGTAGGCCTTCTGATCATTTATGTGCTTTTCCAATCGTTTTGAACAGTTTTCATCAAAACCGTACGAAACTGTGGATTCAGTCTGTTTTTCAAAAATTCTTGTTCTAGTAGGCAGATATTTTGAGTCTTCATCTCATGCAAACCTCTGATCTAGACTGTGATCAGAAAGTGGGTCCCACGTGGCACTCTTAGCTTCCATTTCAAGGTCGTCTGGGCTCTTTTGGGCATTTTTTTGTATATTTCTGCAATCTGGTTCCTTATCAACCATCACGTTAGTTCTTAAGCAGGATCTGGTGTTCTGTCTTAAAGTAAATCACATCTTCTCTGGCTTTCATCAAGCCTCAAGCTTCTGGATTATCTTTGTGTGCCGAAAGACATTGTTTTTGCACTGTTTCTACACTGTTCTGCACTGCTGTCATGGAAAAGAGTGAACTCTTCCTGGTTAAATTTAATGGGACTAATTACACATCGTGGGCTTTCCAATTTCAGATTTACCTTAAAGGTAAAGAATTATGGGGTCATATGGATGGGTCTGATCCCCAACCCAACACTGACGCTAAAGCTGTCATCAAATGGGAGCTCAAAGATGCCCAGATTATGACTTGGCTCTTGGGGTCTGTTGATCCACAATACATTCTCAATCTTAGACCCTATAAAACTGCCAAAGGAATGTGGGACTACCTGAAACAAATTTATCAACAGGATAACTCGGCTCGCAGATTTCACTTGGGACATGAACTTTCTCAGGTTGTTCAGGGGACTCCGTCCATTCAAGAGTACTATTCTCAGTTTGTTCGTTTATGGACTAATTATACTGAGATTATTTACTCTAGTCTACCGGATGCTTCCATCGCTGTAGTTCAAGATATTCATTCCACTAGTCGAAGGGATCAATTTTTAATGAAACTACGATCTGAATTTGAACAAGTTCATTCTAATTTGATGAGCCAGGTGCCTTCCCCTTCCATTGATACATGCTTAAGTGAACTTCTTCATGAAGAACAGCGTCTCGCAACTCAGGCTGCTATTCAGCAGGCTTCTACCGGCGGTCCAATAACTGCTGCATATGTTGCTCGAGACAGACCGCAGACCCGAGATATGACCAAAGTACAATGTTATTGCTGCCAGAAGTATGGACATGTTGCCACTCAATGCAATCAAAAGTTTTGCACTTACTGCAAACGCAAAGGCCATGTTCTTCCTAAATGTCGTCGCCGTGCTCAGTCTTCATCTCAAAAGGCCAATCTGGCAACCCTGGATGCGTCTTCCTCTGCATTGAGTCCTGCTGCCAATACAATGATGCCTGCTCAGCCTGCTTCTTCATCCTCTCTCACTCCTGAAATGGATCAATAGATGATCGTAAATGCTTTTTCCGCTCTAGGCCTCTCAGGTAAACCCAAATCTTCAAACTCTACTTGGTATCTGGATTCGGGGGCTTCTAATCATATGACCCACTCTTCTCATACTTCATCTCATTTAAAGCCTTATGATGGAAACCTCCGAATCAATACAGCAGATGGTGGCAGTATACCCATTACTGCCATCGGTGAGATCTCTCATCCCTTACCTTTGCGTCATGTTTTTCTTTCTCCTCAGTTATCTACAAATTTATTATCTGTTGGCCAACTAGTTGATAATCATTGTTCCGTCTCCTTTTCTCGTTCCGGTTGTGTTATACAGGATCAAGCATCGGGGAAGGTGATAGCGGAGGGGCCCAAGTGTGGTCGTCTTTTTCCGCTACAACTATCTACACAAGATAGGCATTTGGTTGCATCTGCCTTGTTTTCTGCTTCTCGTTCAAATAAGAGCCAATTATGGCACAATAGATTAGGCCATCCTCATTCTCGTACTTTGTTGTCTTTGTTTAAATCTGGTTTGCTTCCTGATAATAAAATTTCTTTTAAGGATGTTTCTTTTAATTGTTCTAGTTATAAAATGAGCAAGAGCAAGACTCTTCCTTTTCCAATAAGTTCTTCATCATCATTGAAATGTTTTGATCTTGTTCATAGCGATGTCTGGGGTATAGCACCTGTCATATCACATTCTCATTTTAAGTATTTTGTTACATTCATCGATGATTATAGTCGCTTTACATGGATTTATTTCTTGCATTCAAAATCTGAGGCGATTGCTACTTTTAAAATTTTCTTCGCTTATGTGGAAAATCACTTCTCCACGTCCATTAAAACACTTCGCACAGATTCTGGTGGTGAATATGTTTCTAATGAGCTTCAGAATTTTTTGCAAACCAAAGGGATAATTTCTCAAAAATCATGTCCTTATACACCCCCAACAAAATGGTGTGTCTGAGAGAAAAAATAGACACCTTTTGGACATTGTTCGGTCACTCCTCTTAGAATCCTTTGTTCCACCGAACTTCTGGCCTGAAGCTTTGTCCACAGCAGTTCATGTTATAAATAGACTACCTTCCCATCGTATAGAAAATGAAACACCTTATTTTCGGTTATTTCATAAGCATCCTAGTTATTCTCATCTCCATACTTTTGGGTGTGTATGTTTTGTTCTTCTTCCCCCAGTTGAACGAACAAAACTATCTCCTCAATCCTCTAAGTGTGCTATTTTAGGTTATTCGAATGACCAAAAAGGATTTTTCAGTTATGATCCAAAGGTAAAACGTATCCGGATTTCTCGTAATGCTGTGTTTTTTGAAAATCAATATTTTTTCCAACATCATCTAGATCATGATACTTCTACTGTGCTTTCTCTTATTCCTGACTTTGGTGATACTCCTGTTCCTCCTACGGAAAATATCAAGCCTATACTTGTGTATGAAAGGCGAAGACGGGAAAATACGATTCCACCTGAGCCTCCTGATTTGTCAGCTTCCTCGACACTTGACCCAGCTCCTGCTCCAGACATCTCCTAGTCAGTTCCTCTTCGTCGATCATCTCGGATTTCCCGCCCCCCTGATCGGTTTGGCTTTACCCATATATCCTTACTTGCTACCTTGTCCTCTGTTCATATTCCTAATCATTTTTCCCAAGCAGTGCAACATGAGTGTTGGCGACAGGCCATGCAGGAAGAACTTGACGCCCTAAAA
This sequence comes from Umbellularia californica, assembly GCA_028538565.1. NCBI lineage: Eukaryota > Viridiplantae > Streptophyta > Magnoliopsida > Laurales > Lauraceae > Umbellularia > Umbellularia californica. Next base: position 21,428,766 of record JAPQWN010000006.1, read on the forward strand.
GTGAATCACACATGGGATGTTGTTCAATGTCCTCCGTCAATCAAACCCATTGGCTGTAAGTGGGTTTTCTCTGTCAAGCTACATTCTGATGGTACTCTGGCACGTTATAAGGCTCGGTTAGTGGCACTTGGCAATCGTCAGGAGTATGGTATTGACTATGATGAAACCTTTGCTCCGGTCGCCAAGATGACAACGGTGCGTACTATTCTTGCTATTGCAGCATCACGATCATGGCCTCTTTATCAGATGGATGTGAAGAATGCCTTCCTCCACAGAGATCTTAAAAAGGAAGTGTACATGCGTCTTCCTCAAGGCTAAAAACGAGGTGGCGCGACTCCGTCGCTCGCTGTATGAACTCAAACAAGCACCCAGAGCTTGGTTTGAGAAACTTCGTTCTACTCTGCTTCATCTTGGATTTGCTCAAAGTCCCTATGATCCTTCATTGTTCCTGAATAAAACTGCTCAAGCTACAACCATACTTCTCGTCTATGTAGATGATATCATCATCACAGGCACTCACAGTAACATGATCCATAGTCTTCAATCCTCCCTTCAAGCAGCATTCCATATGAAAGACCTGGGTCCATTGACATATTTCTTGGGTCTTGAGGTACAACAGTCTAGGAAGGGCCTGTTTTTACATCAACATAAATATGCTACTGATCTCATTGATCTTGCTGGCCAAAAGGATGCAACACCTGTGGACACTCCATTAGAAGTTAATGTGAAACTCCGGAAAGATGATGGGGACCTCCTCTCCGACCCCACCTCCTACAGACGCTTAGTTGGGAGCCTGGTCTACTTGACCATCACTCGGCCCGACATCTCATATGCTGTGAATGTTGTTAGTCAATTCATGACAGCACCGCGGCATCACCATCTCGTTGCTGTCAAAAGGATCATTCGGTACGTTCTTGGTTCTCCGACACGAGGCTTGGTCTTTCCAGTTGGCACACCACTTACACTAAATGCTTATTCTGATGCCGACAGGGCCAGATGCCCGGATTCTCGCCGGTCCACTACAGGATGGTGTATGTATTTGGGTGAATCGCTCATCTTTTGGAAATGCAAAAAGCAAGAAAGGGTCTCTAGATCTTCCACTGAATCTGAATACCGTGCCATGTCCTCTGCCTGTTCCGAGATCCTTTGGCTTTGTGGCTTACTTGCAGATCTTGGGTTTCCTCAGGTCTCCGCTACCCCACTTCTTGCGGACAATACTAGCACCATCCGTATCACGGAGAATCCAGTTTTTCATGAACGTACAAAACATATCGAGGTGGATTGCCATTTCATTCGAGATGAATATGATCGCAAGGTCATTAGTCTTCCACATGTCTCCAGTGAACTTCAACTAGCAGACATCTTCACCAAAGGATTGCCTCGGCCACGCCATGAGTTCTTGATTCGCAAATTGATGTTGTTTGACCATCATCAATTTGAGGGGGGGTGTTAACACCAGTTGGCCCAAAGCCCATCAGGCCCATTCAATGTACAACCCAACCCACCACGTGGGATACTTTAGGATAGAATCAAATCATTGTAAACTAATCCCCTTTCCATACATAGATTGTATTAGTTTTTGAATTGCCTAGATTAAGGCTAAATGAGATTATAAAAGAGGATGATCGACCTTTGAAGGCATCCAGTTTTTCCAAAGTTCTTCTCCTAATCTAAGTTCTATCAAATGTCACTCGTGACTCTGCTCTCTTCACTTGTTACTCGCGATCTGGATGTGTTTTCCTGTTACTCTATGTCGATGATATGATTATCACTGGCAATGATGCTCCTGGTATTCTATCCTTGAAGCGTTTTCTTCATCGACAGTTTGAGATGAAAGATTTGGGACATCTGCGGTACTTTCTGGGCATTGAGGTTGCCTACTCTACCCAAGGATATCTTTTGTCACAAACGAAATACTGCAATGAAGTTCTCCAACGAGCTGGACTCACAAATCTTAAGCCTGTCTCTACTCCAATTGAACATAATCTGAAGCTTCGAACTACTGAAGGAGATCTACTTTCTGATCCAACTCGTTATCGTGAGGTGGCTGGCAACTTGGTTTATCTTACCATTACCAGACCAGATATTGCCTATGCGGTACATGTGGTAAGCCAATTTGTTGCGCAACCCACTCATATTCACTAGGCTGCTGTACTTCGCATACTGAGATACTTACAAGGCAGTTCCAACTGCGCCCTCCTTCTTTCCTCCAGTCAGAATCTTACTCTGCATGGCTATTCAGATTCCGACTGAGCAGGAGATGTCAATGATCGGCGCTCCACTACAGGCTTCTCCATTTTTCTTGGCTCCTCTCTCATCTCTTGGAAGAGCAAGAAACAGGAGGTTGTCTCACGGTCATCCACTGAAGCTGAATATCGTGCTGTATCTCATACTACTACTGAAATTATTTGGCTTCGCTGGTTACTTCGAGATTTAGGAGTTCCAGTTCCTAAATCTACCCCTCTTTACGGACAGTGAAAGTGCACGGAAACTGGCAACAAATGATGTCTTCCATGAACGATCCAAACATCTTGAAGTTGACTGTCATTTCATTCGTCAACATGTTCGGAGTGGTACTATAAAGCTCTTTCAGATTTCATCAGCTGCTCAAGTAGCAGATTTTTTCACCAAAAGCCACTCCACATCTCGTTTTTTGGAGCTAGTTTCCAAGCTCTCGATGGTCACATTCTCCCATCCAAAGCTTGAGAGGGGGTGTAAAGATAAAGGTCAGCTCGACCTAATGGGTCAGCCCACAACCCATGAATTGGGTCAGCCCACAAATCAACAGATTGTATGAGTTGTCAATAGATACTAGTTACCTTAACAATACCTGTAATCATGTAATTAGATCCACTAATCTAGGCAATATTGTGTTATATAAGGATCCATCGTCAATACAAAGAAATAAATTCTCTTGCAATACTTCTCTCTCTTGTATGCTTCTGGTTAGTTCTGGATAATCTTACAGTGACAATTTCAAACTGGGTGTCAACCTACCTACCGTAAACCTCATTCTTTATCCAGGCTTGTGGCCAGCAATAAAAACTGACAGTTTTTCTTCCCAGCCTAGAAGGACCTGGACATTGTAAACCAGTTTTAATGACCTGATAGCTGCTTCTGTGGGTGCATCCTATGTTTTTGTGAGGATCCTGGCCTGTGATGTGGACTGCTTCTTTCCTTCTTTCCTTTTCCTTTGCTTCTTTTTGGGTTCTATTTTTCTCTGCCGTGCCCTCTCAATCCACTGCATTTGGAAACACTGCCTCACCTTTTATGCTGTAATCATGACAAATTGTTTATAATATACCATACTTGCAAAAAAAAAAGGACCTGGATCTGAATTTCCAATAACACTTTTAGTGGAATTGTGCTTTTTCCATCCAGGTAGAAGAATCCATATTGTGCACTTCTTCATCCCCACCACCCCCACCCCCCCTCCTCTCTCTCTCTCTCTCTCTAAATCTGCAACAATAGATTATATTAGTGAGAAAGATCACAAGGGGGATGGACCAATAACATTGGTGCACAATAGTATAAAAGAATCATATCAAACAAAGCCAAATACATGGTGAACAACCAAAAGAGAAGCCCTATTCATCCCTTGCTCGGCCAAGGAATCCGCCATTCCATTAGCCTCCTGCCCAATCGATGCAAACACTTTTGGAGGGGCTGATTGGGATGGATAAAAGCGTCAAAGCATGAAATTAGGTTTTATAGAGACTCACACAAAAAGGAAAATAAACATCAAAGCTATAAAAAATTATTAATCACTAGCTCTTCTCTCATTGCATTAAAACAAAACACTAAAAACTGAAAGTGTTCAAAATAGGAGACTATATCTATCCTAACTAAAATACTAATCACATCTTAAAAAATATATAGTAACTTAAATTTGACTGAAAAACTTTTTCTTGCTGCTTTGGATGAGCTGTCACAAAACCCTTCCTCTTTGGCCTTGATTTGGTTTATGGATTTGACTGGGTTGGCCTACCGATCTTGAATCACCAATAGGTTTGACTCCACCTAAATTGAAGAAGGTAGTGATTTTTTCTTTTCTTTTTTTTTAATAGTGACGTTACTTAATGTAAGTAAAATCCCAAAACCAACAAACCCACTCGAAATAAAAGAAAGGGAGCAAACTACAGCAATCTTAAGAGAAAGCCGTTCCCTCCGGTTAACAGAAATAAGACAATGATTTGATTTCATTAAAAATAGAATCGGAGCTTCCAAGGGCCTATGTTTGATGAGAAAACCCAATAAATAGCATTTGATGAATCACTTTCTACAGCCAACCTCTCTTGAAAAGAAAGTGAGAAAACCTTAAGAACTTCTAAGATAGCCATCACTTCAGTTTCATTCGACTCTTGGGAGGGACATTTGTTTGCGCCCATTTACATATGTAAATGGTGGTTGATACGTAACTGTCATGCATCACATGTTTGTTTGCACCAATTTACCCATCACATGCGTAAATGGTAGTGTAAAATTATGTGAAAAAGGGTCCATTTTGTGCCTGAAATTTTCTCACCTCCTACCCTGTGAAACAAAACCATACTGCACTGTTACTGCACGCTGATAGAGTAACTCAGGCGGGATTTTGGGCGTCCATTGGATAAAAGGCCAAAAACCATTTGAAGCATTTAAAAGGCCAAAAACTGCTATTGGATCAACTTTCAGCCATTAATTCATCATGGATTTTGAGATATTTGCAAGAGTCCAGACCATCGGATGTACCATTTTGGACTTCTGTGGGACCCATTTTCACGATCTAAACCGATCATCCTCTTTAGAAGGTCCAAAAAAGTTATGGGATCAAATTTGGTTCTTTGATACTTCATGGAACTTAAGAAATTTGAAAAAAAAAAAAAAATGGACTGTTGGATATAGCTACCGATTTTATACATGGTTTTCATCATTCTAAGAAGCACGGACACAGACACGGGACACGAACACGCCGACACGGCATTTCTCAAAAAAGTAGGACACGGACACGTCGAGGACACGTTAATAATTAATAATAATAATAATAATATATCTAATCATATAGTAAAAGATACTATTTCCATAGCCAAGTAATATTTCCCTCTCCTTCATTAATTTTCTCAAACTTGGTTACATATTTCCACAGAGGCTTATTTATATCTTCTTCATTGGAGGAGTGTAAACTCATTCCTAAATTCCAAATTGTCACGTAGAGGTGAAGAAGCAGAGCTGATAAATAAGAAAAAATTATTTGATATAAAGAACAGATTTGATATATATACAGCAAAAACAGATTTTCTAGATTCATGTGAACAGCAAAAACCTATTGCCCGGCCTCCTTAGGGCAGCGGAAGGATGGCCCATTTACTTTTAAGTTATGAACTTTTATAAAAAGCCCCCTTTGCTTTTCTTTTTTTACTCTAATTTTAATTTTTTTTCCTATTAAAAGAGGCAAACGTGTCCAACATGTGTCCGGAACTTGTCCCCAGCATGTCCGAAATATAAAATATTAAAAAATAAACAAGACACTCTTTTTTGCATGTCCAACACATGTCGGAGCGTGTCCGAAGCGCGACACGTGTCCGTGTTGGACACTGACACTCCGGCTCCGGAGAGGTGTCCGTGCTTCCCAGTCATCATTTCATGTCCCTTAAACCCAGTCTGGTTTTTTCTATTTTTCTAATCATGTGACACCCAAATGAATGATTTAAACAGTTGATCCTCTTTAAAATATCGAAACGGCCATGAGGCAAATTTTCAAGTCCAAATCCATCACAATTTTTTAGATATTTGTGTAAAGGTCCAGAACTTAAAAATCTATAATTCTGGTTTCTGTGGGCCCTATTTTCACGATCCAAATCAGTGATCCTCTTTAGAATGCCATCTTTGGCTAGGGAGTTAAGTCTCTTCCCTTTATTCATCATATATTTTAAGAAATTTGTGAAACATAGTGAAAAATGGTGAATTGTTGGATGCACTCAAATTCACATGTGAGAATGTATGAAAATGACAAACAACCGAATGTGTTTCACATGTGACTGAGTCAGATGCATATGAAAAGGATTCAGATGTAAATCATTTACACATTTGGACCATTTTCCTATCCCATGTGAAATTGCAAAACAACCCTTTAACACCAACATGTGTAGAGAACAACAAAACTTTCCCTCTGCTATTGCAAAGAACACCACAAATGCCAGCCGAACATGATTTCAACCAGTCACACCATCAACATTATTTTAAATCAACTTTAGAGATGGGAGACCATAATGCCAACTTCCTCACCTAGGACAGCAACAAAAGGCAGCATCACAATTATGGGTAATAAAATACAATCTAAGAATGTCAGACTCATTCCTTGATAGCTATTCTGAACACATGAAAAAGGTCATCGAAAGATGTTGTCGACCCCTAGAAAATCCTATCATTTCTCTCCTAAATAGCACGGATTATAAAGGAAACAATTTACAATGGACAGCACCACAATTGTGCACTTCTTATTCTAACCACCGGGTTGGGAATTACCACTTTACCCACTCTTGTAGAACATAATAGGAGATCTTCTAGGAAGTCCTCAGCTTTTTTCAGGCTGCAATTGATGAGGACATCACAGCTCCTCCGTTCAAAGTCCACCGACGGAAGAAGAAGAAATGACAAAGGCAGGCCCCTTTGTGGTTAGATGGTTGTTTCTTGGTGTTAGATCGCATTTCCAATGAAAATCCACCGTTGGATCGCAAATCAAATGCAGATCCACCGTTGGATTACGAGTCAACTTAGATCCACCGTTGGATCTTGATCTTGATGAAGATCCACCGTTGGACCCGACTCAACCTAACACGTGACCCATGATCGAGATGAAGACCTCATGTTGCAGATATCATGAAGGATCCACATCGGGATGTGCCACATGGGGGGACCGGTGACAAAAGAAGATCAAGATAGAGAGGGGCTCATTTTATGTTTTTCTTTTGTGTTTGGTTTATTTTAATTATAGATTAGAGTTTTAGTTGTGGGTACATAGGTTTTAAGTAGTAGTTTTAATCTTAGTCATTCGCATGTTTTCTATGGTTGAGATCAAGTTTAGGGTTATGGTTTATCTATTTAAGCATTGTAGAGACAATTTGTGGAACCCAATGATAATGAATGATCTATCGGTTTGAGTGCCTATACTCTCTTTCTTCCTGGAAAAGATTTGGTGGAAGCCACCGGTGGAATCTGGTGAAATCAAGATATCTTATTCCCCTCCCCTCTTTATTTTAATTAAGGTTTGCTGGTTTCGTTTTCACATCACCACCTCCCATCCAGACAACCCTCGACCCATAATCTTCATGGCGGTACGATGCCTTGTTGCTCAAAACCCAAGTCCCGAGGCTAATCCCTTTTCGCCAATTGCAACCAACCATCATCCACAACAGCCGGGCACCATATATTATAAAACCCAATTGTCCTAGACCCATTTCAGCAGACCCCTAACACCTGGCACTCCTATTCCACATGTCTAACTCCTAAACCCAATACCCAATAACTCTTCCATCAAACCAAACAAGAGACGGTATTGTCAGCCCATGTTCCCTTGTTCCCAAACCAATACATAGCTATTGGATCCAAATCCCCTGTGTTTCAGCGACACAGTGGGGGTGGGGGGATATTTCAGCCAATCCCAAGGCGCCAACTAAGGTGGTTACCACCTCAGCAAGTTAATCATCTTCTGCAATAGGGAAAAATTGTTTTAAAAAAGAAAACCTAAAGCAAGAACCTATCTTCCGTTCGAACCAGAGAGCTTGAAGGAGACGACCAAAATGGACTTCCGTCTCCTTTAACCCAATCATCACCACCTCTTTTGGAGCCCATGAGTCCAGACTTCCGTTCTTTCTGCATAAATCGCGAGCACCGCGGAGACCCATATGTATCAACTCACAATCATCCTCTTGCATCTCTTAGTAAAACTTACATGTTAAGATCGCAAAGAAAAATTAGCCTTGCTCAAGATGGAATGGTTGATGATTGCGATAAGTCTGGAATACGACCAAAATCTACGTAAGACTTGTTGAGCAGGCAAGTAGGGTGCGAGAAAATATTGGGTTTCTTTCCGTTGATTATAAGAACCATCTAAGGACAAAAAGAACGAAAATAATTGGGATGTTTGATGCCGGAGGCCTTATTGGATACTTTAAAAGAAAACAACTTGAAGATACAACATTCTTTTACTCTATGCAATTGGATGCTGTTCCTGCTAATGCTTACTTTTTTAACCATGAAAATGCAAGTGATGCATTCATCACTTGGGTCATAAGCTGTTCCCAAGTGATGTAGGAAAGTTTTTTAACCATGAAAAACATGATGAAGGTGTTTTAAGGCATTTTGAAACATATGCCACACACAATTACGATGAACTGTTCCCGCTAATGCCTTTTCAATGTCAGCTGATATTGTCTTGTCTTGATCAGTTAAAATGGTTTGTCATTTTTCCTGACATTGCCTCACAGAACATCTCAAACAACCACACAAACGAATCAATCGTTGCATCATATAGAAGTACGACACCAAAGATTATTGTCTGCTTATGATGACTGAGGCCAACGAATGGTGCAAAAGGTCGTCCAAATCCATTTATTTTATATTTTGTATCAAAGCAAACGACATCCCCAAAATGCTCGTAATCAACCACACAAACGAATCAATCGTTGCATCATATAGAAGTACGACACCAAAGATTATTGTCTGCTTATGATGATTGAGGCCAACAAATGGTGCAAAAGGTCGTCCAAATCCATTTATTTTATATTCTGTATCAAAGCAAACGACATCCCCAAAATGCTCGTAATCAATCAATATCCTACTAACTGCCCAAAAGATACTCATGGTAAAGTCTTCAGCGTCCATTTATATAGAGTAAAAAAAATGTTAGATTTTCAAGTTGTGCACCCCCCCTCTTCTTAACAAGTCATATGTAGATTTTGGTCGTATTCCAGACTTATCGCAATCATTAGCCATTGTAGCTTGAGCAAGGCTAATTTTTCTTTGAGATCTTAAAATGTGCGTTTTACTAGGAGATGCAAGAGGATGATTGTGGTTATCATTAAAACTTGAAATATAATATTTACCTTTCACTCCCAACTTAACCACCATATGACTTTCACAGTAAGTTCTTGTTCCATCACGATTGTGCTTATATGATCTCGTTTATCCGGTTGATTCTTACCTTCCTTAGAACAAACAAATAGCCTTCTTTTCATGACACCTGTTTTGAGGTCCCGAGTCTTACTACTTATCCGAAAACTAAATACCCTAAAACCCCCAAATTTATTGTATAAGTAGTAAGCATCATTGTCACAATCTTTAATTTTTGGGACCAATCTTTACCATCATTGGCCAATAGAGTAGAGTTATTTACCTCCTGATTCAACACCTTTAAATTAAAGTCTAGATTCTATCTTACTTGAGGAACAATGTTAGCTTCCGCCAGTTGCTCACATTCATAAAGGTCTTCAATATCCATTGACCTTCAATAAAATATATAATCAATTAAAACCCGTAGAGAAATTTTAAAATACATCAATTCTTCTTTCATAACAGATTGAGAATCTAAACTCAATTATATGATAACATATCTTTAGCAATGCAATGTGTTATGTGCATTGTAGGGCTTAGTATATAGAATTGAAACCTTAGTACTAGATCACCTATGCTCTGGTCTGATCCAGAAAGTTCTCGAGTTTCAATTCTGTATACTAAGGTTAATAGAAAAAAGTTCGAAGGTTACAGTATCATCGTCTACTATGATCTGAATCACGATGTACTAAGGTTCACATCCAGTTTGAGAAGGTTGCCTTGAGAAAATACTGATTTTTCAGTATTTCGAGTGCAAAGAATCCCCCTTGAATTCGATTAAAAATCTTGGGTTGGGTACTATCCATAGAAAGAGATCTTAAAATGAATGAACTCAGGCAAACAAATAAGAATCTAATCATAAAACCACGGATTAAGCGTTATAAAAAAGGATATGTGAATAGAACAAAGTTGGTTGTTTGTAACAATATTAACCATAAATCTGCCTAGAAACCTAAAACATATTAATGCTTTTGAAACATGGAAAATGATACGAAAAGGTTTTCCTTTCCACGGCAACATGAAGGATGCTGAAAACCCTTTTCCGATTTCCATGCTTTTTTCGCAAAAGATGTGGCTCAACGTGCACTAAACAAGAAAGAGCATGGATTCTTCTTCTTCTACTACTAATATTAATAGAGATAAATGAGAGGTGAGAGGAGGTACCTTGATGCATATGGGTCTCCACGGCTGCTCGCAATTTAGGCAGAAAGAAATGAAGTCTGGACTCTGATGGGTTCCAATAGGGGTGCTGAGGATTGGGTTAGAGGAGACGGAAGTCCATTTCGTTCGTCTCCTCCAAGCTCTTTGGTTCGAATGGAAGATAGGTTCTTGCTTTAGGTTTTTTTTGTTAAAACAATTTTTTCCTATTTGCAAGAAGAACCCTGCAATTTTATATTATTCATTGCAGGAGAGGGTTAACTTGCTGAGGTGGCAGCCGCCTTAGTTGGCCCCTTGGGATTGGCCGAAACAGGGGATCCGGATCCCATAGATATTACAAAGCCCGTCCAACCAGAAGAACACTGTCAGGCCAAATCTAGCCCAGCAGAACCTAGATCTGCTCTTGTGCAAGGTTGGCCAAACCCAGTCCAGGTCCAGACAGGCCCAACCAAACCCAGCCCAGTCCAAACAGGCCCAAGTGAACCCAGCCCCCGGCAATGAAAGAATCATGATCTTATTCTGTCTGTCAACCTCCAGAGTGACCATTGACCCTAAAGTTCGTCTGCATCTTCCAAAGCCATTGAGTTACTTCCAAAGATGAGCATTTTCCAATTACCTAGCCCCTCCATGGTAAAAGGATCCAGCATTTCATCAATCATCACAGCTCCAAAGAGAAGAAAAAAGAAATGCCAATAGCCAAACAGAGTGAAAAGGCCCAAAGCAACCTCACAGACTCACAATGACTGGTCAAATTAAAAACAGATTGCTCTATTTATCTACACAGGATAAACAAATATTTGATAAAGCAGTTTTCAATTTTTCTATGAATTATTGCAAGGCAATAGTTGTTAAACAAAATCCTCAACTTTACAAGGCAGTAAAGAACCCCAAACCTCTGAATAAGGGAAACCGTGAAAATCATTTAAATAATGTTTCTTTCTCTTTCTGTTCTTTTTTTCTTGGAAAAGATCGTTTACAGAAAGTTTCAAGTGTAATCTTTTCTCCATACTTCCTATCTACCCAAAACACTCAAAAAATGAAACTGGCTCATTTTATTTCCTATTAAATGATAAAAATAAAAACCATGCCACTGAAAAAAAAAGTTAAAGAAAATTCTATTTACGAAAAATAAAGATAATAAGTATGCAACATGGAGGCACAGAGAATTAAAACCATATGTCAATAAGTTGCAGGAGAAAAGGAAAACATCCTCAGAACATGCAGAGGGTCTCAAGAGTCCATTGCTTCACCAGCAAACCTACCTCCTATTCCACCCTCAAGAATATATGAAAAATACACCTAGACAGTAGTTAGATATCACGAGTAGCCTCCCAACATCCACTAATCTCATAAGAGGAATCTCCTCAATTATTCTAATGAAGATGTTAAAACCATATGCAATATATAATAGTGAAAGAATACCTTTATCAAGCTTTTTGCCATCTGGGTCCAAGGCTTCTATAGTGAAAATATCCTCAAAAAGTAGCTCAACCATCCTGTATAACTATTCCAAAGAACCAACAAGAAGAGTTACAATGAACAAGTGAGAACTACAATGAGCCAAAAACAAGCAAGCCCTAAAACATGGTTGTTAATTTATGGACAACTTTGTCTTGAAATGGCATTGTCCAATATTATCTGTTCAGTTTTTCAAACATTTTTTTTATGTTTCTGTAATCATGACCACCGAGGAAAATGAAGTAACAAAAGATCGAATTGGCTTTCATGATGTGTGCTTTTTTAGTAGTTCTCTGGGTTGCTGTATTTGTTTAACCAAAGACCTTGTAAAGTAATCATAGAGAAATGATTTGGTGTATTCCTAACAGATCTCCACTATGCAGCCCAGCCCACTTCCCTCAATCCAACCTATTCATTTCCCCATCTGGCAGGTCAACCAGACTTGGCCAGTTACTAGATCAAGTCAACCACAAAAATTGATGGGTTACACACATACGCGCACATACACCCACACATAGATAGAGAGAGAGGAAGACACACATGCACAGGCGTGCGCTCGCCTGTGCACACATATGCACCCGCACACACAAAAACTCATATACACAGCACTAAAATATCAAAATGATGAAGCAATTATTGAATTATGACTTAATATGAATCATAATCTCAATTTTGGGTTATCATCATCGAAGTATATTTCAACTTCTACCGTCACAATCATATCCTTAATAGGGGTATTTTTTCCTTGCAAGCAGACCACATACTATATAAAATGAAGTATTTCGGTGTCTCGGAATTTCGGCCAAACTTTTCCAAGTAACTTTTCGGAAATAAATAAATATATATATGTATGGAAGATGCTCCCATGAGAGTTACTCTCATGTTACCATGTGAGTAACTTTTCAGAAATAAATATATATATATATATGTATGGGAGATGCTCTCATGAGAGTTACTCTCACGTTACTATGAGAGTAACCTTGAGATTAACTCGCATAGGAGCATCTCCCTATATATATATATATATATATCATTGGAAAAATAAAAATAAATTATAATCTATGCACTTTCCTTACCATGATAGAATCTAAGCACAATTTTGTCAACATTTAACAACAAAGTTTAATAACCATAAAGTTTGAACTTCAATAACATAATAGTCAAATGGAGGGCGTGCGAAATAGACATTTCAATACACATTCAGTATCTGGTATTAAGTTTTCCGGCGAAGTTCAACCAAAAATACATCAATTTCCCTACAGAGCCCCAATCAGAAAAGAAACCAAGGCCATGTTTGTGTGAAAGCCGAAAGGCCACTAATGAAAGGTTTCACCTTCCACCAAATATTGCAATATAAACTGCTGCAATATTTATATTGTTGTTTTGAAATCTCATAAACTGCTGTAATATTAGGCTCGTCAAAAATGCACTCCAAACTTCAAAGGGAGAAAGAGAGTATTGTCTAAAAAACAGCTATCGAATCAAAAGAGAAAGAAAACAGCTATGGAGGTCATTGGTCGGTCGACGCATACATACACAAGCCATCTTATGAATCAGTTCATGCTATTAAGAAACAAAACAAAACAAAACAAAGAAGAGGAGGAGTAAGGGCAGCGGCACAACTGGCTTTAGAAGCTCCGGCGTCCGGCGTCCTTCCCAGCGGCGCAGTCGACAGAGGGGAAAGGGGCAGCAGGTAAAGCCGGAAAGGGGCTCCTTCCCAGCTCACGTTTTGGGATTAGGGTTTAGGAAAGGGGCTGCTCCTGTTTAAAAGAAAAATTGCATTTGGGTCAGAGATCTTTTCTTCAAATAAAAGAAAAAAACACACGATTTTGAATTCGAAATTCTCCAAATTCCGCCGGACATAAATTCTCCAAATTCCTGCAAACAAACACGCCCTAACATACAATCATCAATTTCCGAGGATTTAATTTACTAATACATGGTGATTGAATAATAGGCATCCATGGTCAAATGGGTTGAAAAAAAAAAAAAATTATTAAAGAGGTGATGGGTTGAAGTACACATAGTAGAGATTAAATATGATATTGACATTCCTAGGATTCAAAATAACCATTTACTTGGGTGATGTTTAGATATACATTGCTCTTTAAAGGGAAGATTAGTTGGTGGTCATTTTTTTTTACATTCATCTTATTTCTTGATTTTTAACTATATTTAGAATTACAAGTTTTAGAATTCCTAGAATTCAATTTCATGGAGAGGGAGAGGGAGGGGGGCAAAGTGACCTGAAAGGCACGTTTAGAGATTCGAAGACCTGAAAACCAATTAAGGCCCCATTAATTTTATTGGAATCCAATCCCTAGGATTTCTAAGCAGTTCATTCTTATCATAGGGCATAAAAGTGGAGGAATGGAGGTGAATGAATATCCACAGGGACCACCAACTCATTACCCTTTGAAATGAAATGATTGCCAACCTATCACAGAAGGAGAGATCACAGAAGGGCCCACCAAATAGGACCTCTTTGATGAGAAAAGATTAAATTATTGCAAAGTGATGGCCCTAGGTCCTATATGTATCTCCATCTCAGGCATTTCACTCGTCACCTTTTTAATACCCACCTCCTGGGAAACCCCATTTCTCCAATATGGATGCCTTTTTATTATCACAAATTAATTTTTTAACCTTTTGGTCCTGATTTTTCCCTTAAAATAATATCTTCTCTTACGTGATATCTCGTTCAAGTCCAAATAGAGTGGAGAAAAAGTGACGAATCCCCAAAAGGGATTTCTCCTACATTCGTCCAACATACATACTGTGTGGAGTGGTTGTGTAGAACCGAGGTAATCTCCTACTTTGACATTGAAATACTAATTAGGGGTTATACCGGTCTCAATTAACCCAGTTTGGTAAAAGTGCCAACTGGCACCGAGCTGGAGTTAGATTCGGTCAAATACCGGCCTCGCTCATTACGTGCCCTGCCCCGAGCGCCTCAGTACTAATGCCTGATCTCGGTAATTTCCACCTCGGTCTGCTTGACCGAGATGGACATTGTCCTCCTAAATCTCCATTATGAGATAAGACGGCTACATTACAAAGACCCCCTGACAGAGGGTGACTGCTACATGTTGATAAGGGATCTTCCCTATCACATCCACATTTATGTGAGGGATTTGAGGGGACGTCCGATGGGACAAGTATCCTCACCTACAAAGGGTCCTAGGAGTGGGCTGATGGGACAAGTATCTCCACCTACCTCCACTATGGAACCTTCTACTCTCTCCTATATATACCTGCATGGTGATCCCATAAAAGGTATGCAATAAGACAATCTTCATCTTGTTGTTTTCTCTCATATCTTCTGCCTCACTTCACCCTTGTTCAGTGACTGCACTAACTCAGGCGTCGGAGTGCCTTTGGCTGACAGCAGCCTCGGGCTCTGACCTCTGTTTTCTCTTCCCTTTTCAGATCCCGGATCATCAGAGACGTTTCCGTTCAGCTAAATAGCTTCTTGGTGAACTTTTACCATCTTCTACACCAAGTCCGTAATCTTTAGGCACGTACAATTTGGCGCCGTCTGTGGGGAGACGATCTGAAAAATCCATATTTTCATCCTAACAGCCATGCCTCCTAAGGCTAAGAAGGGAAAGAGCGTTGTTGGACCGTCCAGGTCCAGGCAGCCAGAGACATTCTTGCCTCTCATGCCGCCTCCACTGGTGACGAACCAGGCAGGGGCATTAGTAACAAGCCAGCAAAGAGATACCAGGCAAACACCACCCAACCCTCAGTCGAGAAGAGCGGAGGGGGAACCTGGTATTCGAAGTGTAGGGTCACCCGTCACTGTTGACACCAAAAATGTCACTTTGCCTCTTCAACATCAAGAAAGCTGCATGAAGTCGCAACCTGTCATAAATAGGCAATGCAACTTCTCCAAAAAATCAAATCTTGTCAGAATCAAACAAAAACTGCAAGATCCTTCAAGATAGCCAAGAGAAGAGTACACATGAAGTTTTGGGCCATTTCAGAATCATTTGGCCTAACTTCACTTCTCCGACAGCTAAATTGGCGCTCCAGGCGGCGACATCATCGGAGACGTCAAAACTTCGATCAGAGCCTACGGATGACTCCAGCATGTCTCAAAAGGGCTCCATGCCAAATTTCAAGTCAAACTGACAATGTTTGACCCTCCATCAATGCTCGAGCAGCAAAATCAAGCCTCCCGGCGGCGGGAACCACCGAAGCCTTCGCTCATCAAACCAAGGGCATAAGTGGCTTCAACATGCTTCCAAAAGGCTGCACGTCGAATTTCAGGTCATTCCGACAAGTTTGACCAGGTTTCGACGCTCCGAAAGAAAATCAAGCCTACCGGCGGCGGAGCTCCTCGGGACCATGGTTTCCAAGACAGAGCCTGTGGATCATCTCAAAATGACTCCAATAGGTTCCCTGTCAAATTTTAGGTCAATCGGACATCGTTTGACCGCACATCAACGCGCGGCATCTCCCTCGCGGCAAAATCAAGTCTACTGGCGACGGACCTCAAACGGCTTCAAAACTCAAAAAAAAGCCTATGGTTGGTCTTATTTATTGCTCGGGAGGCCCCACCTCAAATTTCAGGTCATTCCGACATCGTTTGACCAAGTTTCAGCTTCTGGCGGAAAATCAGCAGCTCTACGCGACAAAGTCTTCGGCTTTCCCGGAAAATTGGAAACTTTGCACTCTAAAAATGCAAGGATTCTCATCAGGTTTTCTACAGGGAAATCAAGCCAATAAATGAGAAGAAATGTCAGGAAAAATACAGAAGAAAACGGCGACGAAAAAGACCGCAAAACGGTCCAAAAAGGGGAGAAAAACCCCTAGGGTCGTAGCCCGCGACCCTGGCCCATGGTCGCCGGCGACCATGGAAGTCCGGGTCACCGGATTTTTCGCCAGTGACCCGTTTTTCCGTCCCTTTTCGCGTTTCGCGCATTTTGGCCCCTGTGGTTTCCTGAAAATGTGATTTTTAGTGCTTGAAATTGACTCGTATCCGACGACATCTCAGATCCGCCGTCAAAAGCATAAAATCATCATTGATCGCTCCAAGATCGCCGACCGGTTGACCTAAAAAGTGCTCTTTCTGTCCGACCGATCGAGAAATCGACAAGACAGATGTCACCGGCCCGCTCTTAGCTCTCAATGTCTGAAGTCACATGGTCATCCGATGTCGATCAGCATGAAGATCCATCGATGATCATCGCCAGAAGAATTCCAGAAGACATGGCACGGCCCGTGACTCTTCAACCGCTCAGCGACCAATTAATGTGGTTAATTGACTAGCTTTATTGCAGTCGTTAATTCATTTCTTTGGACGGCTCAATCAGAAGCAAGCATTCGGGAGTTACAAATCAAGAGATTCATGGCACTTAAACCTTGAAACTCCTCCCATCATGGCGATTAAATGCCCTCAATCTCCACCGGCCAATCAGAAGCCAAGATCCAGGAGTTACAAAATAAAGGAATTAAACCTTGTAACTCCTCCATTTATGTAGCTTTATGATAATTAAGGCTCATAAACCCTCATAAACCCTCCTAAATGGCTACCAGAAAGCCTATAAATAGGATAGCATTCCATTGAAATCCGGATCGGAGAGAGGACTTCAAAAAAGCACCAGAGATCCGGAAATCTGAGAGAAAGAAAAAGAGAGAAAACTCTGCTAAAGTTCTGCACCGGCTACCACTACAAGGTGACAAAAGTCCCTTGGGGGGCACCCCCCCCAAGGTCCTTGCCTTCTCCCGCTGCCTCCAATGGCTTAGACGTGGCTTTTCAGCCCGTCTACTTAGTTTTTTATTGGACATAGGACCTCCTCTTGGTCTTTGTCCTCTAAAAATCTGAGGTTATAGCCAAGCCAAGTGAATCAAGAGCATCCTCTGTTCTCATCTGCATGGATGATGGCGAAGCCCATACATGGCTTGCGACCGTCAATCTGAACGAGTCCCCCACAATCTCCTGAAAAGTTAGATCCTCCTTTCCTTGCTTTTCATTGTAATTTGTATTTTTCTAAAAGAGACAAAAATCACAGCTCTTGTCTTTCATTATTGATGAGAATTGTAAATCGGCTATAAACGCCAAAATCGGCTATAAATGCCAAACAAAATCGCCTTTCACGGCAAACCAAGAAAATGTCTCTTTTCTTAAATATTTGTGCAATGGAAAACTTGAAAGAAGTTGATTTCCTTTTTACTTGCGAAGGTTGATCTCCGGATTACCACTTGCAATTCCAAGTAAAATAGAAAATCTGGCACACCCACACAAAGAAATGTTGATGCACGCTTCAGCCCCCCGGGCGCGAAAGGGCCGGACCCGACGGACTCCCACGTCCGCCGAACCCGGTAGCACCCTCGGCAGGAGCGCGTTCCATCAAGCTGGCACACCCGGTGGGACTCGTTCATTTGAGAACACGGTGCTCGGAAATGAAATATTTGCATATCATACTTTTTGCTCTATGCTTATAGTTCTTTTCCGGATTCCTTGGCTACTTTCTAGCTGGTAGCCTATGTTGGATTTTGCATCCTAAAAAAAAATGAGATAGGATTTTTTGGAAATTTCTATTTCTTTGAGTTTGTTTCCACTCTTTCTCTTTTCAAAAAAATAAATAAATAAAAAATATCAGTTTTCTTAGTTTGAATTCAAAATTGAGAAACTTTGATCCTATCCTATCGTTCTTTGGTGCTTGCAGAAATGTTGAGCCTGTTCGACTAAGGTTTTGGGCCATCGTTTCTCTTCGATGAGTTCATTAGAGATTTAAAAAAAATTATTAATAAAAAAATAAAAAAAAAATCAATTTCTCGTTTTGGATTCAAAATTGAGAAACTTTGATCCTTTCTCTTCTGGGCATGTGTGCTCGCGGAAATCGTTGAGCCCGTGTTCGGATCGGGGATTGGGCCATCGTTTCTCTTCGATGAGTCTGTCAGGAATCTAAAAAATTTTTAAATAAATAAATAAAAAGACAAAGACCACTAAGGTTAAACCAATTGCGTTCTTTGATCACGATTGATTCAAGAAAAGCCTTGTGCAGAGTGTGGAGACAACTTGACTGTTCTAGGCAAGGGTCCTCCAAACGGGTTCATTAAGTAATCCTACCCTTATCTGGGGGCAATTCTATCAATTGAGGTTTCATAAGACCGGGTTAGGAGGCCTATGTGTACTCTCTCGTCTTTAAATCTTAAACAAAAATCAAAATAAAAAAAAAGTAAAATAAAAAAAAAGGATTTTCAAAAAAAAAATCTTAAAATAAAAAATCTTCAAAAAAAATAAAAATAAATAATCTTAAAAAAAAATATTTAAAAAAAAATAAAAAATAAAAATAATAAAATAAAAAAAATCATTTCAAAAAAAAAAATCTTCAAAACTCGTCACTTTTGATTTCAGATCTGAGAAATTTTGGTTTCTTCTTTTCTGAGCACTGGCGCTCGCGGAAATCGCCGAGACCGTGTTCAGATTGGAATATCATTTGCTCTCCTTGATGAAACCAATCTTGACATTTCGAAAAAAAAACTCGTCACTTTTGGATTCAGATTCGAGAAATTGTGGTCTCTTCCCTTCTGAGTACTGGCGCTCGCGGAAATCGTTGAGCCCGTATTTGAATCGGAATGCCATCTGCTCTCTTTGACGAATCCATTTCTGACCTTTCAAAAAAGAGAATCCCATCTCATGGATGCGATTTCCAACATTTGTGCCTAGCAATACTGGTACGCCCTTTCAGGGTCTACTGTATTTGTGACCGGCACATTTGTAACTCCAACCTTATATTTGTCTTACCTCGAGCAAGCCCTGCTTCTCGATAAGTCGAATTTAGGTTTACAATTGCTTCTAGCAGTCACTGGAACGCTCATTTCGAGCCTACCATGCTTGCAACCAGAACAATTGTACCCTCTATGGCTTTTTGCCTTCTTCATATTGCTTGGGTCATGTCCCTTGAGCGATTTGAAAAGACAAAATCATAGAATTCCCCATTTATGATCATCATATTCTTGTGATTACTAATGGATGTGGTCTTATACAAGAAATTTTGAAACTAACAATGGCAGCTTCACTGATCATCACCTTCGATGAGAACAAGCACCAACTCATGCTTCAACAGAAGCAAAGCGCGCGCACTCATAAGCGCCTTGTCAGCTGCCGAAGCGTCAACTCCCTCGGCAACTCTCCGAACTCCGGGTCGACCTCGACTCCCCGGACTATCTTCTTTGGGACGCTGGGACCATTCCCACTTCCCGAAGAACAAGCTGCGCCTGCTAAAAAGCAGAAGATCGCCTCTCAACGTGTCACTCCCGTGACACCAAAGGCGAGCGCCCAAAAGCCCGAAGCCCGCGGCATCCCTACGAAACCTCAACCAACAACCCACCAGGTCTACCCTAAGACTTGGTCTCCAAGACCTTCCCCAAAACAAAGAAGGTCTCAAACCTCCATCAAGCCAGCATACCTGGCCCCACTCAAGGAGAACCAGTTCTACCCTCTTGCCTACATGAAAGAGGAGAGACCTATCTCCAACCTGACTCCCAAGTCAACCCAGCATGAGCCGGCTTGTTCCTACAGGCCCAAAATCAGATCATGCATCACCAGGCCTCTACAAGCACCTGCTAAGGCCTACACTCCTTCGGTTCGACCCTTTATCTCTACAGGCGCCGAACTTGAAAAATTCAAAGCTTCGCTGCAACAGGCAAAGGACCTGGTCCAGATCCTGTCCTTGCCTAGCTACAAAGAAGACAGGCTCGGCTGCTGCGCCCGAGGGAGCACATCCTTCATCGTCAGAGCCCAGCCAGAGCTGACTGAAGCTCAAATCGCTCGTCGAGCACGCCGCCGTGCGTCATATCGACAAAAGAGACTAGAGAAGCAACGGACCCAGCCTCCTACACTTCAAGTCTCCTACAAATGGGTCGAAAAAGAAAGACCCGACCAAGTTGCTGCCGTCCATATGGTTGGAAAAACCAGAAGACGCCAAAAGTCAGCATCAAAAATCCATGTCCGACGTCCGGTGACCCGTAGCGTCACCAGGACACGAAGACATCCCGAAGAATCTCTTGCCCCTTCAAGCCAAGGACGGGAGAGTAATCCTTCATCAAGCTCTTCATCAAAAAGAATGAGCCCCAGCTCAGTCACCAGGACGGTTTCTTCGTTTGAATCCCGAGGAATGAACGTCCTGGTTACAAATTCTGAGCCACCACCTCAGAATCCACCTTAAGATGATGCGCTCACACGCATCCAGCAGTTGGAACAAGGCCAGCAGAGGATTGAAACTCTGATGGAAAACCTTCTCCTTGTTGTCCAAAATCAGGTGAACAATGAGCCTCCTCTGAATCATCGCAATAACGAGGAAAACTGTGAAGAAAATGAGTCACGCGCCCTTACCAAAAAGGACGTAGACAGTATCCTCGCCAAAGCTAAAGAAGAGGATATACTCAAGGAGCATGGGATCAAGCCACCATATCCTTTATGGATGGACTCGGTCCTGTTCCCCACAAAATTCAAACATCCTACTCTCCAAACATATACGGGGAAAGGATCAGCCAGACAACACGTCATCCACTTCAAGATCCTGACGGGAGCTATTGTAGATCAAGATGCCCTCAAGATCCGCCTCTTTGCAAGTACCCTAAAAGGTACAACCTTCGATTGGTACTCCACTCTGCCGGAGAACTCTATCCAGAACTGGGCAATGCTAGAGACACGCTTCCTGACCCACTTCCAAGGTGAGGATCATCCTGTTACTATGGCTCAACTCTGCAGCCTAAAACAAGGGGAGAATGAGTCAACATATGACTTCATTCACAAGTGGAAATCAATGGCGTACAAATGCTCAGATGTACTGCCACAAGCGTCGCTAGTCGACATCTGCCGAAACAACATGAGAGCTAGAATCCGCTTCATGATCATCGGCAACAAATCAAAAAACCTGGGAGAACTCCTGGAAGCTTCTATGGAAGCTGAAACGGTGATTAAAGACCTCAACAGTCAAAAGTCATCAAGAAAAGAGCCAACCGCCATTGTAACCTCTAAACCAAAGAAAAAAGAGGTCCTCAATGTGCAAACCAAGTCAGCTCCTCAGCAACCCAAGAAAGCTGAAAACAGAGCTGCAGGTAAGAGACCTAAACTCTCTGATGCCTTCAAAGAACGTGTAGAAAAGAAATATCCGTTCGATGAAGATGTTGAGGAAATCTTTGAGGTTCTCCTAGCAAATGGCAAACTTATTTTGCCAGAGCCCAAAAGACCGGGAGATGTTGGCAAAACCAATGATCCCCGATACTGTCCATACCATCAGATGATCTCGCATCCTCTCAATCAATGCTTTGTTGTGAGAGAGAAGATCAATGAGATGTGGAAAAACGGAGTCATCACCTTCGACAAAAACTATAGGACTGCCTCCGTCAACATGGTGTCATGTGGACAAACACCAAAATCACCGAAGAAGAAGATCACTACTTCCTTCATGGTGATAAACAAAATTCAAGCGTCCGAAGTGTTGGTTCCTTACCCGACACCAGGCGGACAACCTATATGGGTGCATCCCGATCTCCTGGAAGATGAAAACTGGGAGATCGTAAAAACAAAGCCGACAGCTCAACAGTGAAGGCAGGCTAGGAAACATCTCCTCTGGCTCAAACGGCAAGAGAAGACCCAGCCAAAACAAGAAGTCAATGAAAAGGCAGAGGCCTCCTCTACCACTTCACTCGGGGCAACAGAAACGTCCCTTCCAGAGACTTCAAAGGCGGTAAGAAACTTCACTCTCAGTGATTTCATGCCACCTCGAATAAAAAAAGAAGCTATGCAGGGGGCATCATACTCTTGTAACTCGGTAGTTGGATTCTCCATTGATGGATACGAGTCCAGCGACACCGACGATGGATTTGAGCCCAACTACACCGGCGAGTGGGAGGAATCTCTTGAAACAGGAGAGTATCTCTCCGACGAAGAATGGGTTCCTGAAACTCACCTTATGCCAGTATTCTGGTATAACCCCTTACAGCCACAAGGATCCTGGTCTGATGATGAGGAAGACCAAGAGGCTGTACAAGAAAATGCTGTTGAGCCAGCACCCGTCGTTGCTCCAGTGGAAATCAACCATGTTGAGCCACAAAGAGCAGACGAAGAAGAAGATTTGGCTCCCATGCCTGATCTTGAAGAATATGCGAGGATCTTGCAGCATCTCGCTCTAGAACAAGAGCAAGACCGCGTCAACGAGATTCCTCACAATCCAGAGCCGGAAGTCCCTGAAGCCCACCAGGTACCTCCTCCCTCAACTCCTGAAAATGGAGAAAATTGCTGGGTAGACGATCCTCTTACATCTGAGGATGAGTCTGACTCCGAGCAGACAACGTCTCCTTTAAGAGCTGCCTATAATGTGATAATTCGGGATTATAGCTCTTTCGATGCATCATCTGATGAGATCACTTACACACCGGCGACACCTAGCACCATATCTTCTGGGGCTACCTCGTCTCGCGTGACTTTCACAGAGATGACACCCTCTCAGGCTTCGTCCCCTGAGACTGTGACTTCAGAACTCACGCTCTTCCCGACTCATCATCATGAAGAAAACCCAACTTGGGATGATGGATGGGTCAACGAAGAAGAAAAGCTGCTGGATGCTGTTCAGGACTCGCTCCCGGAAAATGCTCCATGCAACACAATCACTGAGGATGGTAATTCTGCTGCAGACGCATCCTCAGTAAATGAGAAACGACAGCCTCTTGATCCTGAGGACAATCTTCCAAGCGAAGACCCTTCTCAAGAAGCTCTCGAAGTTGGTAGAGGCACCCGCTCGGGCCGGGACTACCACAAAAATTACAACCAATCTTCCTTTACTTATGTAAATCCTTCTGGAAAAGATGTTGTAAGCGCCCCCAGTGGCAACAATGATGAACATGCAAGCCCTAAGGAGGCTTTCAAGTATGATTTGATCGAGCACTTCAAACACATACCTGCACGACTGCACATCCTGGATTTATTACGAATGTCTCCACGCATTCGTGATAATCTCATCTCAGAATTACAAAAACTGAATGAGGATGTCGACAAACATGCCCCACAAGCCCTCCAAATTGAAATGGACTACCGGGTCAAAAACTCTGAAACTTCCTCAAAGGGAGAAAAGAAAACTGAGGGATCATGCATTAAATGCCTCTCGGTGCAAAAAGCAGCCAGTGCAACCATCGCCTTCACAAAGGACGACCTCCTACTTGGCGAAGCAAGGCACAACCGACCCCTGTACTTCACAGGGTACATCAAGGAAATGCCTATACACAGAGTTCAGGTCGACCCAGGTTCTGCACTCAACCTCATCTCCACTTCGGCTCTCGAAGAGTTGGGCATCCCACCCAGCAAGCTAAGCCACACATCTGTATCTATCTTTGGATACGATGGGAGTACTCAAAGGCCTATCGGCAAAATCAGGTTCAAATTGCAGATCGGTGATCTTATCTCTGAAGTCACTGTGTATGCAATAAAAACCCCTTCATGCTACAACATCCTTCTCGGACGCCCCTGGATACACGAGAATGGTGTTGTCCCTTCAACTCTACATCAATGCATCAAGTTCGTCGGCGACGACGGCATGGTACATCGAGTGTTTGCGGACAGAAGACCCTTCAAAGGTAAAGAAGTCCACTTCGCAGACTCCCAAATGTATGAAGGCGAAAAAGAAGAAAAAGAGGAAATAACACCCTTTGCTGAAAATCTCCAGAAAGATAAAGGCAAGGCTCCTCAAAAATCACCGGAAGAAAACAAACACTCCGGTAAATCCGAAGAGAGCAGTCAACCTCCCTTCGACATCTCCCTCAAATCTTCAAAACCTTTGGTCATCACAACCAGAGTGAAGAAGGCAAAGCAAAAGCCTGGGGCAAATTTGTTGTCTCTTTCGTGTCTATCAAGCAAGCCATGGATTCGGACTCAGAGCCAGAAGACGACACCTCGTCAAGCCAAGCTGACACTCAACAAGTTCAGCCTGCTCTCACTCCGATGAAGACACCTGCTGACGTAGAAGATCCTACGTATGCTTCCTTTGTTGTTCCGGCAACATCACCAAAGAAAAGGCCGATCTTCTTCCATAGATCGGACACTTCTTCATCAAACTCCATGCTGGAACCTTTCCAAAATAAAGGTATGCCTCAGCTATCTCTATATAGTCCTGTGGCACAAGCAATTATGAAGAAAATGGGCTATGACGCTCAAAACCCAGTCGGTTTGGGAGAAAGACGCGGTATTCTCACGCCATTGGGGCCCTCCTTGACCAAAAGCCAGCTGGAAGATTGGAGACTCTACGGTCATGTAGAAAAGTCTTCATTTGGCTTAGGGTATGATCCCGATACTCCTCTAAGACAGTTGACACAAAAGCTTAAAAGTCGTTTTACCGACCAAGCCTCAACATCTCAAGTCCATGAAGACATCGATCTCCCTGGATATCTCTTTAAAGAGTTACCTGACAAAGATCCAGGAAGCTCATTGATGGAACGCGCTCCGAGGCGCCGTGGGGCGGCTACCGGGGTCGGCGGAACGTGGGAGTCCGTCGGGTCCGGCCCTTTCGCGCCCTGGCGGGTTTGAAGCGTGCATCAACATTTCTTTTGTGTGGGTGTGCCAGATTTTCTATTTTACTTGGAATTGCAAGTGGTAATCCGGAGATCAACCTTCGCAAGTAAAAAGAAAATCAACTTCTTTCAAGTTTTCCATTGCACAAATATTTAAGAAAAGAGACATTTTTTTAATTTGCCGTGAAAGGCGATTTTGTTTGGCATTTATAGCCGATTTTGGCGTTTATAGTCGATTTACAATTCTTATCAATAATGAAAGACAAGAGTTGTGATTTTTGTCTCTTTAGAAAAATACAAATTACAATGAAAAGCAAGAAAAGGAAGATCTAACTTTTCAGGAGATTGTGGGGGACTCGTTCAGATTGACGGTCGCAAGCCATGTATGGGCTTCGCCATCATCCATGCAGATGAGAACAGAAGATGCTCTTGATTCGCTTGGCTTGGCTATAACCTCAGGTTTTTAGAGGACAAAGACCAAGAGAAGGTCCTATGTCCAATAAAAAGCTAAGTAGACGGGCTGAAAAGCCACGTCTAAGCCATTGGAGGCAGCAGGAGAAGGCAAGGACCTTGGGGGGGGGGTGCCCCCCAAGGGACTTTTGTCACCTTGTAGTGGTGGCCGGTGCAGAACTTCAGCAGAGTTTTTCTCTCTTTTTCTTTCTCTCAGATCTCTTTCTGATCTTTTTTTTTCTGATCCTCTCTGATCCTGATTTCAATGGAATGCTCTCCTATTTATAGGCTTTTGGTAGCCATTTAGGAGGGTTTATGAACCTTAATGGCTTTAATGGGAGGAGTTACAAGATTTATTTCTTGATTTTGTAACTCCTTTTTCCTTGAATCTGATTGGCCGATGGAGATTAAGGGCTTTTAATCACCTTAATTACCATAATGGGAGGAGTTTCATGGTTTAAATGCCATGAATCAATTGACTTGTAACTCCCAAATGCTTGCTTCTGATTGGGCCGTCCAAAGAAATGAATTAATGACTATAATAAAGATAGTCAATTAACCACATTAATTGGTCGCCGAGCAGTCGAAGAGTCGCGGGCCGTGCCGTGTCTTCTGGAATTCTTCTGACGATGATCATCGATGGATCTACATGCTGATCGACTTCGGATGAACATGTAACTTCAGACATTGATAGCTAAGAGCGGGCCGGTGACATCTGTCTTGTCGATTTCACGATCGGTCGGAC
Organism: Umbellularia californica; assembly: GCA_028538565.1. Taxonomy (NCBI): domain Eukaryota; kingdom Viridiplantae; phylum Streptophyta; class Magnoliopsida; order Laurales; family Lauraceae; genus Umbellularia; species Umbellularia californica. The sequence continues at coordinate 21,455,185 of JAPQWN010000006.1, forward strand.
AGAAAGTGCACTTTCTTGGTCAGCCGGTTGACGATCTTGGAGCGATCAATGATGATTTTATGCTTTTGACGGCGGATCCGAGATGTCGTCGGATATGAGTCAATTTAAAGCACTAAAAATCACATTTTCAGGAAACCACAGGGGCCAAAGTGTGCGAAACGCGAAAAAAGACGGAAAAACTGGTCACCGGCGGAAAATCCGGTGACCCGGACCTCCATGGTCGCCGGCGACCATGGACCGGCGACCATGGGCCATGGTCGCAGGGGCCTGCGACCATGGGCCATGGTCGCAGGGGTCTGCGACCCTGGGGGATTCTTCCCCTTCGGAGCCCGTTTTGCGGACGTTTTGAGGTCTTTTTCGTCGCCGTTTTCTTCTGTATTTTTCTTGACATTTCTTCTCATTTATTGGCTTGATTTCCCTGTAGAAAACCTGATGAGAATCCTTGCATTTTTAGAGTGCAAAGTTTCCAATTTTCCGGGAAAGCCGAAGACTTTGTCGCGTAAAGCTGCTGATTTTCCGCCAGAAGCTGAAACTTGGTCAAACGATGTCGGAATGACCTGAAATTTGAGGTGAAGCATCCTGAGCAATAAATAAGACCAACCATAGGCTTTTGTTTGAGTTTCGAAGCCGTTTGGGGTCCCGTCGATGCTTCACTTGATTTTGCTGCGGGGAAAATACCGAGCTTTGATATGTGGCCAAACGATGTCCGATTGACCTGAAATTTGACGGGGAGCCTATTGGAGTCATTTTGAGACGTTCCATGGGCTCCGTTTTGGATGTTATGGTCCCGGGTTGCTCCGCCGCCGGTAGGCTTGATTTTCTCTCGGAGCATCGAAACCTGGTCAAACGTTGTCGGAATGACTTGAAATTCGACGTGCAGCCTTTTGGAAGCATGTGGAAGCCACTCATGCACTTGGTTTGATGAGAGAAGGCTTCGGTGGTTCCCGCCGCCGGGAGGCTTGATTTTGCTGCTCGAGCATTGATGGAGGGTCAAACGTTGTCGGTTTGACTTGAAATTTGGCATGGAGCCCTTTTGAGACATGCTGGAGTCATCTGTAGGCTCTGATCGAAGTTTTGACGTCTCCGATGATGTCGCCGCCGGGAGCACCATTTTAGCTGTCGGAGAAGCGAAGTTAGGCCAAATGATTCTGAAATGGCCCGAAACTTCATGTGTACTCTTCTCTTGGCTATCTTGAAGGATCTTGCAGTTTTTGTTTGATTCTGACAAGATTTGATTTTTTGGAGAAATTGCATTGCCTATTTATGGCAGGTTGCGACTTCATGCAGCTTTCTTGATGTTGAAGAGGCAAAGTGACATTTTTGGTGTCAACAAATGCCCCCTCGAGGTACAGCGACGAGTTGCTTGACTTTTGTAGTCGATGTGCCTCGAAGAGATTTTTGAAGGAGAGCTTGTGTCTTGACCAAGAGTCTTTGAGCAATCTTTCCTTTGGTATAGTAGCCTTTGAGCTTCCAGGGGAATTTTATGGTAGTGAAAGGAATCACACACCATCTCGAGGCAAAGTTTTGAAGATGACATCAGGGATGTGGATTTGGGTTTCTGTTTTTGATCTTGTGACCTAACCAGCTATATATGGCAGGTTAGGGGATCGGGTTTTGGTTTTGACCTTGTGACCCAACAAGCTGTATGCGGCAAGTTGGGGGATCATGATTTGGTTTTTGGTTTTGGTCTTGTGACCTAACAAGCTGTATGTGGCAAGTTAGGGGACCAGGATTTGGTTTTTGGTCACTCTTTGGGACTGTGTGGGTCCATTGGAGTGGTTTGGATTTTTTTTTTTTGTGGAATGTCAATTTCAAGATTTTGGCTCAATTTGGTTTATGAGGCTGGATGGTTTGATTTTTGGAAGCTCATGGGGCTTGGAATTTTTTGTATGGTTCAATCAACTCAAAAGAGGCATGGAACCATTTTTGTATGCTCTTGGTAAGAGGGATTTTTTTTCTGACTAAAAGCCCATTTTTTTTTTTTTTTAGTGCCTAGGTGGTCAAACCTGGCTCATATGGGCTAACCCATGGGACCTTAAGCTTTTTAGGATGGCTTAGATCTCATGTGGGGTCATTTTTGTAAAGAATATCTAAAGATATCTCATTTGGATAGAGAATATCTAAAAATATCTTTATGGGAGAGAATCTCTCATATTCCCTTAATTTGGGAGAGAATATCTCAAGGTATCTTTCTTTTTGGGAAAGAATCTTCAATATCCTATTTTGTTGGAGAGAATCTCTCATTTGATTGATTTTGGGAGGAAATCTCTCAAAGGCATCTTTCTTTTTGGGAAAGAATCTTTCTAATTCCTTCTCTTTTGGTAAGGTTACTAATTAGTAACACTTACCTTTCTTTTTTGTTTCCTTCTTTGATTTGCTCTCTTCTATAAAAGCAAGGAGGGTAGGATCTCTTGCTCTTATTGCTTTCTTTTGCAACAATCTCAAGAGAGCTCCAAGGCCAAGAGTTTTTCTTCTTCAAGGATCTTCAAGCTTTTTCCTTCTTCTTCTCCATCAATGGCTTCAAGTAAGTTTTCTTTCTTTTTTCTTTCAAGAAAACTCTATGTAGGATGGAAAAAAAATTTCTCTTCTCTCTTTTTTTTTCTTTCTTCTTGTTTTTTTTTTTTTCTATTCTTCTTCTTTTTTTTTTCCACGTGATTTCTTCTTTTGTTTTTTTTTCACACGTTTTTTTTCTTCTTTTCTCTTTTTTTTTTTTTTTTGTGGGCCGTACGGACAGATCCGTACGGATCTGGTCCGTACGGCCACGTGGCCTGATTTTTTTTTTTTTTTTGAAAGTTTCTCCTTTTTTTTTTTTTTTCTTTTTCCCTCTTTTTTTGAGAAAGTTTCTTTTTTTTTTTTTTTTAGCTCATCATGATAATGCGTTTTTATGCAAATCTAGATGTTCATGCATGTACTTTTTGTAGATTGAGCATGATAGCATACCTGAAAATCTTTGCAAATTTGGGAATTTGGAGCTCGCAGCGATGTTGAGCCCTTCTTGATTTTGCGGAGATTTTGAGGTTTCGAAAGTTTGGAGTTTCGGAGCCCGCAGCAATGTTGAGCCCATCTTCAAACTTTCTATTTCCGTCGGGGTATTTCCTTTTTCTTTGGAATTGCCCCGGAGTCATGCCAAAATTTCGCCAGATTTTTGGTGGGACAAAGTGACCCCTTTTTTTTTTAGCGAAATCCTGTCATTTTGATGACGATCTTTTTCTTTTCCAACCTTTGCAGGTGGTTCCTCCAGAGCGAACAAGGGTAAAGAGCCTGCTACAAGCGTACCTCGTCGATCTGCTAGATCTTCCAATGTGGCCGTTCAGCAGGCCTGGGAGAAGGTCCAGTTTGTTGAGAAGAACTTGGAAGAGTGCGATTCCCTCAATCGCGATGAGATGAGACAGCGATTGATCGCTCTCAAGAATGAGGAATTCTATAAGATCATGGTAAGCAACCGTTCTTGGGTTATGGACGATCTGAGGGTTTTACCCAAGCCTACCTTCTTCTTTGGAGATGCAGTCCCTGACGACTTGACATACCAAAGGAGATGTTTTCAGTTCTCTTACACAGCAGATGGTGAGGAGAGAACTATTTCTACCCGGTCGTCTTTTGACCGGACCATCTCGATCCTGAGCCTTTCTCCCACGTGCCCTAAGAGGGAAGATCCTCTGAGCTGGGTGAAGAGGACCAGTGTGATCAAGACCGGGGTTTTTGTTGGTGGACCCTCCGGATATGCGGAGAAGCCACCTGTCCGCATGGACATGTTGATGCCAGCCAGCGGCTACCAGGGCTCTGATTATCCGTCGATCGATTTGAGACCGGTGGGCCTTGGCGTTTTCAGCTGTGACGGCAGTACTTGGGTGAAGCCTTTTCGACTTCGTGGCCGTTTCAATGTTGACTCCGATTGGAAGTCATGGACTGACCACACCTTGCTGATTGGGGGCGCCGTTTTGAAGGAAGCCGGGATTTTTGACGCGGTCCGCGCTTTTAGGGAGACCGTGACTTTTTCCGATGATGCCTTCATGGCTATGTTGGAGTCTTTCCTCCCTCAGACCAATACCTTCGTTGTCACGAACGGTGAGATTGGTTTTTCTCTGAAGGAGTTGAGTGCTATTACTGGATTGCCCATCCTTGGCAAACTCTACGAGGAGTTCATGCCGATTGACAGCGTCCTTGAGGAGCAGTCAGAGGAGTTCAGGCTCCTATACTTTCAGCTCGTCGCCTTCTATGATTTTTTGAAGGAGGGCTCGAAAGTGAGATCCAGCAGTTGGAAGAGTTATGGCTTTTCATTCTTCAACTTCTTTGACGGCAAAGAGTCTTCTGATAGCATGACCCGGGAAGACAGGAAGAAGACTTCGGCCATGCAGGAAGAGTTGAAGGGTTTCTTCGCGAGCACAGATGCCATTTGTTCTGACATTGCATTGCGGAGAGATCTTGCTTTTTACCTCACTTTTTGGCTAGGTGAGGCTATTTTTGCTGGTGGAGATGGGACGCACATCAGGCCGCATTGTATTTTTCCGGCTTGTCAGATGGCGTTTGGAGAGCGGCTTGCTTTGGTGCCCGCTCTTTACTCCTACCTGTGTACCGAACTGCAGGCTGCTGCTTTCTTGGTTCGGCTTGGGCTCCCTATGAATAGGGTATTTTCAGCCCATATCTTTTATTCGTGGTTTGTATACCACTGTCCTGGCTTCCACCAGCTGGGTGCTGCACAGGATGATGATCCTCTAATGATTCGATTGGCTAAGGGAAAAGCCGTATCTGAATCACTTTTGTTTGCCCGCATGAGGATCCGACGGTTCAGGGACGTCGAGATGGGGCAGTCTTCAGTTAAGCTTTCTCCGGAGTTGCGGAAGAAGGCTTTTGATTTTGGTGCCTCCCGAGACTCTACCAGAGCAGGGTCGGGAAGGCATTACTCGTTGACCAATGCAGAGAAGGAGTGGCTTTTCAGCATACGAGTCGGCACGATGGTGTACCGCAGACATCTTTTCGTCGACATCCAGCCGTATGTACCTTCTCGCTTTGCACTTCAGTTGGGCTTCTCTCAAGGCGTTGTTGGAGCGCCTTCGAGTATGGTGAAGCGTTTTGGAGGTTTGCAGGATGGCAGAAATGCATGGGCTTTCTATAGTGCTGAAGACACTACTGCCACGATTTCTTATCCTGAGCTGTCGACTTTCCGAACTGCCGGTTTCACGAAGTGGTTCGCGGAGAGCTTTTTGGCATATCGGGGGCTTTCCAAGAAGGAGCTTGATGTAAAGCAGTCTTCGGGGAAAGGTACTGGAAAGTCGGATGGCGTCCGGCGAGAGGAAGTTTGGGCCTTCCTTTCTGGAGAGAAGCACAAGATAGGCTTTCTCGGTGACCAGGGCGTCATTGGTTCTGAAGCTGTTCGGGAAGTACCTGATGAGGCTTTGGAGCAGCTAGAACAGGAGGAAGCTGAGCTCGACGCTTGGATGCAAGCGGCACAGAGGCGAGCTTCCGCGGAGTCTACTGGCGAGAGCAGACCATCCAGTGAGGAGTCAAGTGAGAAACCTGACTCTGATAGTGGGGCGGGTTCTTCTAGGAAGCGAACCCGTAGAGGTAAGAAGAGGAGGAGTCATCATCGCAGCGAGGGGCCACATGAGGACTCTCCTGACATGGCAATCCCTCTTACCATCAACGAGGAGGTGCCAGAGGCTGTCGACGAGCCTCCAGAGAAGAGGAGTCGTGGGGAAGAGACCATTGGTGAAGGTATGATTCTTCCTTTTTCTTTTTCTACTTCTTTCATGGGGCTTTCCATGTTCTGATTTGTTTTCTCACCCTGCTGCTGCTTTTTTTTTTAGCAGAGGATGAAGACTTGCCGATGCCTGAGGTTCCGACCGATGAGGCGGTGATGGAGCCGGTTATGGCATCTGAAGAAGAACCGAGGGACTCTGGAATGACTCCGGAATCTCTAATTGGTATAACTTCTTTCGCTTTCTCTTTTTTTTTGCCTGCGACTTGATTTGCTAACATTTTTTCTTGTCAGCTGACTTGCCACAGGATTCCGATGACTTTGAACCATCAATGGACGCAAATGTCGATGATGCTTCTGATGAGTTCATGGAGGAAGAGAGTGTTCCGCCAGTCGTCGAAGAAGGTACTTTGTAGTGATGACCCTGATGATTTTTTTTTTGAACAGGATCATATTCATACCTTTTTGTGTTTCATTTGCAGGTTTTGAAGTGACAGAAGAGAGTCCATCGCTTTCTTCAGAACCAGAGCAAGGGATGCCAGAGGTCGATCTGGAGGTAGAGACCAGTTCAGGCATGATTGAGGAGATGCCTCGTGTTGAGATTCCCTCTCCAGTGGCTCCAAGTGAAAAGAGTTCTTTTGTTACTCTTCCAATGGGACATGACATGAGCAGCCGATCAGCGGAGAAGGTTGAATCTTCATCCAGTTCGTCTCTTCAATTTGCGAAGAAGGTGCTGGCTCGGGTTTTGAGTTCTTGGGTCAAGACTCTCCTTTCTGGACACTTGGAGGCAGGATTTGGCATGATCCCACATGTACAGGAGATTCTGACCGACACCGAAGAGGTTGGTCTGGATGTCACAGGTGCCAGGGCGATCGTTGATAGGATCATTGCACTGGGTGACAAGTGGTTTGAGACCATGGGTTTCCCTGACGACCAATTCTTCAAGGAGATGTTCTTGGACCCTGCTGATAAGGCTAAGTCTGACCTGAATGAGGCTACACAAAGCAAGAAGCAGCTAGTTCGGGAGAAGAACAAGGAAGAGCTAGCCATCATCGGATTGAGGCATGACCTTAACGTCCTTGATAGGGAAGTTGAGGAGGCCAGGAAACGTCTTGAGCATTTGAAGGCACAAGTCGATGCGAAGTGGGCTGCTATAACAGAGGCTCGTGACAGGGAGAGTACTCTGATTCGCAGGGTTGCAGATGCCGGTCAAGTTCTCGAGAGGAGGACTCTAGAAAACGAACGATGGCAAACTGTTGGGGAAGAGCTTCCCGGTGTAAAAGAAGGGTTACGGCATTCGCCAGCATCTCATGGCAAGTTCCTGAAAAAGCGTGCCTTGGAAACTCTGACGGCTGAGGCCAAAAGTTTGCTTGAGGAGCTGAAGCTTTGGCTGGAGACCATTTTTGGCTGAGCTCCTGATTTTTTATAGCAGAAACCATTCTTCTTTTTTTTGGTACCACATGTATTTTTTGGTACTCTTTTTTTTGTAGTGCTTGTGAACACTTTCTTTTTTTTTGGTACCACATGTATTTTTTTTGGTATTTTTCTTTTTTTTTGTAGTGCTTGTGAACACTTTCTATTTTTTTTTTTTGCTTTGGTACCACATGTATTTTTTGGTACCTTTTTTTTTTGTAGTGCTTGTGAACACTTTCTATTTTTTTTTTTTTGCTTTGGTACGACACGTATTTTTTTGGTACCTTTTTTTTTTGTTCCCTACGCTCACTCAAATCTTTTTGTGATGAAAGCAATTGCTAAATGGGATTTGATCAAAAGCTTTGTCATTTTGTGAAAATCTTTTGTCAAATGGTTGTTTTGGTAGGGGAAACGAATTTGGCATGAAAGCCGGATTTTTGTGGCATTTACAGCCAGTTTGGTGGCATTGATAGCCAATTGGTGGCATTTATAGCCGGTTTGGTGGCATTGATAGCCAATTTGTGGCATTTATAGCCGGTTTGGTGGCATTGATAGCCAATTTGTGGCATTTATAGCCGGTTTTGACATGAGAGTCAGGTTTTTTTTTGTGTGGCATTTGTAGCCGAGTTTTTTTGAAAACCAAGTTTTGTTTTATTGGCATGAAAGCCGATTTTGGCGTTTATAGCCGGAAATTTTTGTTTTGGCATTTATAGCCTGATTTTGGCATTTATAGCCGAGTTTTGGTTTTCAAAATGCAGGTATCGACTAAATGTCGCCTCCCCGCTGAATGGTCTTGCAAGTATCGATGGAATGTCGCTTCCTTGCTCATTCGGTTTTGCGAGTATTGATGGAATGTCACTTCCTCGCGGGTTAGGTTTTGCAAGTATCGATGGAATGTCGCTTCCTCGCGAATTGGGGTGCAAATATCGACTAAGCGTTGCTTCCCTGCTTTTCCCAAGACTTTTGGTTTTGCGGGTACTGACTTGATGTCGTTTCTCCGCGATTTTTGAAATTTGAGGTTTTCTCGAACCATTTGTAATTTTGGTTGTGGATAGCAACTGGTATGTTGCATCTCCACGATTTTTGAAATTGGGTTGTGGATATCAACTGGTTTGTTGCTTCTCCACGATTTTAGGTTTTCTCGAACCTTTGAAATTTGGGTTGTGGATATCAACTGGTTTGTTGCTTCTCCACGATTTTTAAAATTGGGTTGTAGATATCAACTGGTTTGTTGCTTCTCCACGATTTTAGGTTTTCTCGAACCTTTGAAATTTGGGTTGTGGATATCAACTGGTTTGTTGCTTCTCCACGATTTTTGAAATTGGGTTGTGGATATCAACTGGTTTGTTGCTTCTCCACGATTTTTGGATTTTGCAAGTATCGACGAAATGTCGCTTCCCTGCGATTTTGGGTGCAAGTATCGATGGAATGTCGCATCCTTGCTTTTTTTCAAAATTTTTGTTTTGCGGGTACTGACTTTGATGTCGTTTCCCCACGATTTTTGAAAAACCATTTTTTTTTTTTGTTTAAAGACACGAGGGTCGTAAATTTTGACCTAGAACCATTTGGCGGTAAAAGGTATGGTGGACTAGGGTGGAAATCCCTGAATCCGGATTTTTGTTTCAAACCATGAATTTTGGTTCAAGGATCGAAAGTTTTGGTCAAGTCAGGGAGAGGCTCCTAAACTTGGATTTTTTTGTTTTTGAACAATGAAACGATGAAAGTAAGCATTGTTTTTGAATCTCTAGAAATTTTGACATTTGATATGAAAATTCTAAAGAGAGTGGGTTTGACGAGCGAGTACCTGAGAACAGGTTTTGGCCATACAGGCATTGCTCTTACCCAGTTGGGTAAGTCTTCAAGGGTAGTACCGCTTCAAGAACTTGCCGTTGATAGGCAGCATACATCTGTCGCCTTTCATGTTTAGGAGGGCATATGCGCCGTTGGAGAAGACCTTGTCGATGACGTAGGGTCCCTCCCATTTTGGTTCAAATTTGCCTTTGGATTTGTGTGCGAAGACCATTGGTCTTTTTACCGCAAGAACCAAGTCACCCTTTTTGTAGGCGCGTTGCCGGACCCTTTTGTCAAAAGATCCTGCCATGCGTGCTTGGTAAAGTTCAATGCTTTGTCGAGCTTCGAGCCGTCTCTCGTCGAGATTGTCCAGCTCATGGAGTCGCAATTTGACATTGCTTTCTTGAGTCATGTCATTTTGTAGAGATACCCTCAGAGAAGGAATTTGTACCTCTAGGGGCACGACAGCTTCGCATCCATAGACCAAGGAGAATGGTGTGCTATGGGTTGGTCCTCGAACGGTGGTTCGATAGGCCCACAAAGCTTCAGACAGTTTATCGCTCCAGTCTCTTTTGTGACTAGAGACCATTTTCTTGAGGATTTTGCGGAGTGTCTTGTTGAAGGCTTCTGCAAATCCGTTTGCTGCCGGATTGTATGGAGTCGAAGGACAGCTTTGAATTTTGTATTTGTCGCAAAACCTGTAGAATCGATGATCCCGGAATTGTGGTCCGTTATCATGGACGAATCTCTTGGGTATGCCGAAACGACAAATGATGTTGGTGCGCAGGAACTGAAGAACTGATGAGGTCTTCATTTCGTTGAACGCAAATGCTTCTGACCACTTGGAGAAATAATCCGTAGCGGCGAAGATGAAGCGATGACCTTTGCTTGAAGGGGGAGAGATAGGACCTATGATGTCCATGCCCCATGCTTCGAAAGGCCATGAGATTGCTGTAGGATGTAGCCATTCCGGAGGCATGTGAATGTAATCTCCGTGAACTTGGCATAGCTGGCAACGTTTGGCAAATTGCATTGCATCAGCAACCATGGTAGGCCAATAGTAACCTAACCTTTTTATCTGGTCATAGAGCTTAGGACCTGCTTGATGGGCTCCACAAAGACCAGCATGAACTTCTTTAAGTGTTTCTTCGGCCTCTTGTTGTGACAAGCAGCGTAGAAGTACTCCGTTGAAGGATTTCCTGTAGAGGATTTTTGAAGGAATATCCAAATGAAAGTTTGGGGTTCGCCTTTGAATGCTTACCCGTTCTTTTGGATCTTCAGGTAGGATTCCGAACATAGTGTAATCAATGAACGGATCCCTCCAGTCGCCGATTGAAGGTTGAAGGATAGAGATCCGACTTCCAACCACTCGGTGGCATTCAGCAACTGCTTGGTGTGTGTTAAGAGGAGGGAGGATCCTTCTCTCGCACACTGTAATTTGCATGTTTTCCCCTTCCTGGATCGCCATTGATGCGGCAAGTCCGGTCAGGGCATCCGCACGGATGTTTTCACCTCTACGAATGTGGGTGATGTTGCAGATGTCAAACTTTTGCAGAAGTGATTGTGCCTTGTTGTAATAAGGCAGCAGATCGGGCTTCCTGACTTCATATTTCTGATTCATCTGGTTGACGATCAGTTGAGAGTCTCCAAAGACTTCCAGCATAGTGATACCGGATTCGATGGCGAGTTCCAATCCTAGGATCAGAGCTTGGTATTCAGCTGCATTGTTTGTGCATGGTTCCAGTAGCGAGAAAGCGTGTGGAATCATGCATTTGTCGGGGCTAACAAAGAGGATGCCAACTCCCGAGATCAGCTTTCTGTTTTCATTTGTCCTGGTTGCACCGTCAAAGTACATGTCCCAGGAGGCATTTGGTGAGGAAGTCTCCACGTTGTAGACAGGTTCGTCTGGGAGATCATCTCTGAGTGGTGAATCTTTAGGCAATGGATGCTCCGCGAGGAAATCTGCTAGAGCTTGGCCTTTGATTGCTTTTTGTGGCACATACCTAATATCAAATTGTGACAAGAGGATGGACCATTTTGCCAGTCGGGCATTGAGAGAACCGGCCTTCGTGACAAGGACCTTCAAGAGGTTGATCCTCGAGACCAGGTAGACTGTGTTGGAAAGCAAGTAGTGACGTAGCTTTTGTACGGCGAACATCACTGCAAGGCATTCTTTTTCGACTGGAGAGTAGCGATGCTCTGCACCTACTAGCATGCGGCTGAGGTAGTATAGAGCAGCTTCTTTTCCCTCACCATTCTCTTGTGCAAGCAGAGCGCCTACAGAATGATCAAGAGCTCTTGTGTACAAGATGAATGGTTTTCCAGTGACAGGGGCAGCTAACACTGGAGGTTTGGTCAGGTATGACTTGATATCTTGAAATGCGGCTTCGCAGTCGGCATCCCAGACAAAGTCTACACCTTTTTTCATTAATCGAGAGAATGGACGGCATTTCCCCGAAAGATTGGAGATGAACCGTCTGATGTAGGCCAATCTCCCTTGGAGCCCTTTTAGTTCTCTCAAGGTTCTTGGAGAGGGCATTTCTAGAATAGCCTTGACTTTTATGGGGTCAAGTTCTATTCCAGCTTTCCGAACAAGGAATCCGAGAAACTTACCCGACGAGACGCCGAAGAAGCATTTTAGAGGATTCATCCGCAGTTTGTGTTTGCGGAGTCGGAGGAAGACTTCCCGAAGATCTTTGAGATGGTCTTCTTTTCTTCTGCTTTTGACGGCGAGGTCATCAACGTAACATTCGACCGTCTTGTGCTGCATATCTTGGAATATTTTCATCATAGCCCTCTGATATGTGGCACCAGCATTTTTCAGACCAAATGGCATGACAGTGTAGCAATACACGCCAAATGGAGTCCGAAATGAAGTGTGTTTTTCATCCTCGGGATGCATCTTTATCTGATTGTAACCAGAGAAGCCGTCCATGAATGTCATTCGCTCGAATCCGCAGGTATTGTCAATCATCACCTCCGGTATGGGGAGCGGGAATTCATCTTTAGGGCAAGCGCTATTCAAGTCTCTATAGTCAATACAGACTCTGATCTGCCCATTTTTCTTTGTCACGGGGACAATATTGGCCAACCACTCTGGATGTTGTTCCTCACGGATGAAGCCAACGCTTTTGAGTTTTTGAACTTCTTGTTCAATTTTATCCATCACATCTGGACGGAATCTTCTTTGGCCTTGTTTGACAGGCTTGATGTCTTCTTGAAGATTGAGTTTGTGGACTGCTACTTTGGGGTCTAAACCAGGCATTTCAGCATAGGACCATGCAAAGCAATCAACGAACTCAAGAAGAAAAGCGATATACTCGGGTAACTCATCATCCTTTATATTCTTACTTATGAATACAGGACGTGGGTTATCAGGTGTTCCCAAGTTTATCTTTTGAACAGGATCTTCTGTCGGAAGGTTCGAAGGTGGTTCCTCCACAATATTTTCGGAGGCTTCCAACTCAACGAAACCTTCTGGAGTTTCAACTGCATTACCAGACCAAGGCTCTGTTCCTTTCCATGGATTTTCTTGATTGGTGATCTCCTCAAGGCTTGCTATGAGATAGTCCCAATCGCCTGTTGAGTCTGGTATTTCTTTTGGAGACGAGGGTTCTTCTGGGTCAGGATGCCACAAGTCTGTATTATCGGACGATTCCTCTTTATCATCAGAGAAATCATACCAATTGGATGAGCTTCCTGGATCTTTGTCAGGTAACTCTTTAAAGAGATTTCCAGGGAGATCGATGTCTTCGTGGACTTAGATGTTGAGGCTTGGTCGGTAAAACGACTTTTAAGCCTTTGTGTCAACTGTCTCAGAGGAGTGTCGGGATCATACCCTAACACATATGAAGACTTTTCTACATGACCGTAGAGTCTCCAATCTTCCAGCTGGCTTTTGGTCAAGGCGGGCTCCAATGGCGTGAGAATACCGCGTCTTTCTCCCAAACCGACTGGGTTTTGAGCGTCATAGCCCATTTTCTTCATAATTGCTTGTGCCACAGGACTATATAGAGATAGCTGAGGCATACCTTCATTTTGGAAAGGTTCCAGCATGGAATTTGATGAAGAAGCGTCCGATCTATGGAAGAAGATCGGCCTTTGCTTTGGTGATGTTGCCGGAACAACAAAGGTAGCAGACGTAGGATCTTCTACATCAGCAGGTGTCTCCATCGGAGTGAGAGCAGGCTGAACTTGCTGAGTGTCAGCTTAGCTTGACGATGCATCGTCTTCTGGCTCTGAGTCCGAGTCTGTGTCTTGCATGATAGACACGAGAGAGACAACAAATTTGCCCCCAGGCTTTTGTTTCGCCTTCTTCACTTTAGTCATGATGACCAAAGGTTTTGAATTCTTGAGGGAGATAACGAAGGGAGATTGACTACTCTCTTCTAATTTGCCGAAGAGTTTGTTTTCTTCCGGTGATTTTTGAGGAACCTTGCCTTTATCTTTCTGGAGATTTTCAGCAGGGGGTGCTGTTTCCTCTTCTTCTTCTTTTTCGCCTTCATACATTTGGGAGTCTGCGAAGTGGACTTCTTTACCTTTGAAGGGTTTCCTGTCCGCAAAGACACGATGTACCATGCCGTCGTCGCCGACGAACTTGATGCATTGATGTAGAGTTGAAGGGACAACACCGTTCTCGTGTATCCAAGGACGTCCGAGAAGGATGTTGTAGCATGAGGGGATTTTTATTGCATACACAGTGACCTCAGAGATAAGATCACCGATTTGCAATTTGAACCTGATTTTGCCGATAGGCCTTTGAGCACTCCCATCGTATCCAAAGATAGATACAGATGTGTGGCTTAGCTTGCTGGGTGGGATGCCCAACTCTTCAAGAGCCGAAGTGGAGATAAGGTTGAGTTCAGAACCTGGGTCGATCTGAACTCTATGTATCGGCATCTCTTTAATGTACCCTGTGAAGTACAGGGGTCGGTTGTGCCTTGCTTCGCCAAGTAGGAGGTCTTCCTTAGTGAAGGCGATGGTTGCACTGGCTGCCTTTTGAACCGAGAGGCATTGGATGCATGATCCCTTGCTTTTCTCTTTTTCTCCTTTTAAGGAGGTTTCTGAGTTTTTGACCCGGTAGTCCATTTCAATTTGGAGGACTTGCGGGGCATGTTTGTCGACATCCTCATTCAGTTTTTGTAATTCTGAGATGAGATTATCACGAGTGCGTGGAGACATTCGTAATAAATCCAGGATGTGAAGACGTGCAGGTATGTGTTTGAAGTGCTCAACCAAGTCATACTTGAAAGCCTCCTTAGGGCCTGCATGTTCATCATTGTTGCCACTGGGGGCGCTTACAACATCTTTTCCCGAAGGATTTACATAAGTAAAGGAAGATTGGTTGTAATTTTTGTGGTAGTCCCGGCTCGAACGGGTGCCTCTACCAACTTCGAGAGCTTCTTGAGAAGGATCTTTGTTTGGAAGATTGTCTTCAGGATCAAGAGGCTGTCGTTTTTCATCTACTGGGGATGTATCTGCAGCAGAGTTGCCATCCTCAGTGATTGTGTTGCACGGAGCATTTTCCGGGAGCAAGTCCTGAACAGCATCCAGCAGCTTTTCTTCTTCGTTGACCCATCCATCACCCCAAGTTGGGTTTTCTTCATGATGATGAGTCGGGAAGAATGTGTATCCTGAAGTCACAGTCTCAGGAGAAGAAACCTGAGAGGGTGTCATCTCTGTGGAAGTCACGTGAGACGAGGTAGCTCCAGAGGATACATTGCTAGGCGTCGTCGGAGTGTAGGTAATCTCATCAGACGACGCTTCAGAAGGGCTATAGTCCTGATATATTACATTACAGGAAGTTCTGATAGGAGATGTTGCCTGCTCGGAGTCAGACTCATCCTCGGATGTAAGAGGATCATCTATCCAGCAATGTTCTCCATTTTCAGGAGTTGAGGGAGGAGGTACCTGATGGGCTTCAGGGACTTCCGGCTCTGGATTGTGAGGAATCTCGTTGACGCGGTCTTGCTCTTGTTCTAGAGCGAGACGCTGCAAGATCCTTGCATATTCTTCAAGATCAGGCATGGGAGCCAGATCTTCTTCTTCGTCTTCTCCGTGTGGCTCAACATAGTTGATTTCCACTGGAGCAATGACAGGTGCTGGGTTAGCAGCATCTTCTTGTGCAGCCTCTTGGTCTTCTTCATCATCAGACCAGGATCCTTGTGGTTGCAAGGGGTTATACCAGATTACTGGCATAAGGTGAGTTTCAGGAACCCATTCTTCATCGGAGAGATATTCTCCTGTTTCAAGAGATTCCTCCCACTCATCGGTGTAGTTGGCCTCGAATCCATCGTCGGTGTCGCTGGACTCGTATCCATCAATGGAGAATCCAACTACCGAGTTGCAAGAGTATGATGCCCCCTGCATGGCTTCTTTTTTGAATTGAGGTGGCATGAAATCACTGAGAGTGAAGTTTCTTACCGCCTTTGAAGTCTCTGGAAGGGACGTTTCTGCTGCCCCGAGTGAAGTGGTAGAGGAGGCCTCTGCCTTTTCATGGACTTCTTGTTTTGGCTGGGTCTTCTCTTGCCGTTTGAGCTTGAGGAGATGTTTCTTGGCTTGCCTTCGCTGCTGAGCGGTCGGCTTTGTTTTGACGATCTCCCAATTTTCATCTTCCAGGAGATCGGGATGTACCCATATGGGTTGTCCGTCTGGTGTCGGGCAAGGAACCAACACTTCGGACGTTTGAATTCTTTTTATCACCTTGAAGGAAGTAGTGATCTTCTTCTTCGGTGATTTTGGTGTTTGTCCACGTGACACCATGTTAACGGAGGCGGGGCCATAATTTTTGTCAAAGGTGATGACTCCGTTTTTCCACATCTCGTTTATCTTCTCTCTCACAACAAAGCATTGATTGAGAGGATGCGAGACCATCTGGTGGTATGGACAGTACCGAGGATCATTGGTTTTGCCAACGTCTCCAGGTCTTTTGGGCTCTGGCAAAATGAGTTTGCCATTTGCTAGGAGAGCCTCAAAGATTTCTTCGACGTCTTCATCGAACGGATATTTCTTTTCTACTCGCTCTTTGAAGGCATCAGAGAGTTCAGGTCTCTTACCTGCAGCTCTATTTTCAGCTTTCTTTGGTTGCTGAGGAGCTGACTTGGTTTGTACATTGAGGACCTCTTTCTTCTTTGGTTTAGAGGTTGCAATGGCGGTTGGCTCTTTTCTTGATGACTTCTGACTGTTGAGGTCTTTAATCACCGTTTCAGCTTCCATAGAAGCTTCCAGGAGTTCTCCCAGGTTTTTTGATTTGTTGCCGATGATCATGGAGCGGATTTTAGCTCTCATGTTGTTTCGGCAGATGTCGACTAGCGACGCTTGTGGCAATACATCTGAACATTTGTATGCCATTGCTTTCCACTTGTGAATGAAGTCATAAGTTGACTCATTCTCTCCCTGTTTTAGGCTGCAGAGCTGAGCCATAGTAACAGGATGATCCTCACCTTGGAAGTGGGTCAGGAAGCGTGTCTCCAGCATAGCCCAGTTCTGAATGGAGTTCTCCGGCAGAGTGGAGTACCAATCGAAGGCCGTACCTTTTAGGGTACTTGCAAAGAGGCGAATCTTGAGTGCATCTTGATCCGCGATAGCTCCCGTCAAGATCTTGAAGTGGATGACGTGCTGTCTGGCCGATCCTTTCCCCGTATATGTTTGGAGAGTAGGATGTTTGAATTTTGTAGGGAACGGGACCGAGTCCATCCATAAAGGATATGGTGGCTTGATCCCATGTTCTCTGAGTATATCCTCTTCTTTAGCTTTGGCGAGGATACTGTCTACGTCCTTTTTGGTGAGGGCGCGTGACTCATTTTCTTCTCCATTTCCCTCGTTATTGCTATGATTCGGAGGAGGCTCATTGTTCACCTGATTTTGGACGACAAGGAGAAGGTTTTCCATCAGAGTTTCAATCCTCTGCTGGCCTTGTTCCAACTGCTGAATGCGTGTGAGCGCATCATCTCGAGGTGGATTCTGAGGTGGCGGCTCAGAACTTGTAGCCAAGACGTTCATCCCTCGGGATTCGAACGAAGAAATCGTCCTGGTGACCGAACTGGGGCTCATTCTTTTTGATGAAGAGCTTGATGAAGGATTACTCTCCCGTCCTTGGCTGGAAGGGGCAGGAGATTCTTCCGGATGTCTTTGTGTCCTGGTGACGCTACGGGTCACCGGACGTCGGACATGGATTTTTGATGCTGACCTTTGGCGTCTTCTGGTTTTTCCAACCATATGGACGGCAGCAACTTGGTCGGGTCTTTCTTTTTCGACCCATTTGTGGGAGACTTGAAGTGTAGGAGGCTGGGTCCGTTGCTTCTCTAGTCTCTTTTGTCGATATGAAGCACGGCGGCATGCTCGACGAGCGATTTGAGCTTCAGTCAGCTCTGGCTGGGCTCTGACGATGAAGGATGTGCTCCCTCGGGCGCAGCAGCCGAGCCTGTCTTCTTTGTAGCTAGGCAAGGACAGGATCCGGACCCGGTCCTTTGCCTGTTGCAGCGAAGCTTTGAACCTTTCGAGTTCGGCCCCTGTAGAGATGAAGGGTCGAACTGAAGGAGTGTAGGCCTTAGCAGGTGCTTGGAGAGGCCTGGTGATGCGTGATCTGATTCTGGGCTTGTGGGAGCAAGCCGGTTCATGCTGGGTCGACTTGGGAGTCAGGTTGGAGATGGGTCTCTCCTCTTTCATGTAGGCAAGAGGGTAGAACTGGTTCTCCTTGAGTGGGGCCAGGTATGCTGGCTTGGTGGAGGTTTGAGACCTCCTTTGTTTTGGGGAAGGTCTTGGAGACCAAGTCTTGGGATAGACCTGGTTGTTTGTGGGTCGAGGCTTCGCGGGGGTGCTGCGGGCTTCGGGCTTTTGGGCTTTCGCCTTTGGTGTCACGAGAGTGACACGTTGAGAGGCGATCTTCTGCTTTTTGGCAGGAGCAGCTTGTTCTTCGGGAAGCGGGAATGGTCCCAGTGTCCCGAAGACGATGGTCCGGGGAGTCGAGGTCGACCCTGAGTTCAGAGAGTTGCCGAGGGAGTTGACGCTTCGGCAACTGGCGGGGCGCTTGTAAGTGCGCTCGGTTTGCTTCTGTTGAAGCATGAGTTGGTGCTTGTTCTCATCGAAGATAATGGTTAAGGCTGCCATTGTTAGTTTCGAAAAAGTTCTGAAACAAGACCACATCCATTAGTAATCACAAGAATATAATGATCATAAATGGGAATTTCTATGGTTGTCTTTTCAAATCGCTCAAGGGATATGACCCAAGCGACATGAAGAAGGCAAAAAGCCATAGATGGTACAATTGTTCTGACAGCAAGTATGGTGAGCCCAAAATGAGCGTTCCAGTGACTGCTAGAAGCAATTGTAAACCTAAATTCGACTTATCGAGAAGCAGGGCTTGCTCGAGATAAGAAGAATATAAGGTAGGAGTTACAAATGTGCCGGTCACAGATACAGTAGACCCTGAAAGGGCGTACCAGTATTGCTAGGCACAAATGTTGGAGATCGCATCCATGAGATGGGATTCTTTGTTTTGAAAGGTCAGAAATGGATTCGTCAAAGAGAGCAGGTGGCATTCCGATTCAAATACGGGCTCAACGATTTCCGCGAGCGCCAGTACTCAGAAGGGAAGAGACCACAATTTCTCGAATCTGAATCCCAAAGTGACGAGTTTTTGGAGATTTTTTTTTTTGAAATGATTTTTTTTTTAAATGATTTTTTTTTATTTTTTATTTTTTTAAAATATTTTTTTATTTATTTATTTTTTATTTTATTTTTTTTTTGAAAATTTTTGTTTTTTTTTTTAAGATTTTTTTTTTTGAAAATCTTTTTTTTATTTTTTTTTGAAAATTTTTGTTTTTTTTTTTTTTAAGATTTTTTTTTTGAAAATCTTTTTTTATTTTTTTTTATTTTTTTTATTTTTTTTTGAAAATCTTTTTTTTATTTTTTATTTATTTTGATTTTAATTTTTTAAGATTTAAAGACGAGAGAGTACACATAGGCCTCCTAACCCAGTCTTATGAAACCTCAATTGATAGAATTGCCCCCAGGTAAGGGTAGGATTACTTAATGAACCCGTTTGGAGGACCCTTGCCTAGAACAGTCAAGCTGTCTCCACACTCTGGACAAGGCTTTTCTTGAATCAATCGTGATCAAAGAACGCAATTGGTTTAACCTTAGTAGTCTATGTCCTTTTTTTTTTTATAAAAATCCCAAATAGACTCATCGAAGAGAAACGATGGCCCAAAACCTTAGTCGAACGGGCTCAACATTTCTGCAAGCACCAAAGAACGATAGGATAGGATCAAAGTTTCTCAATTTTGAATCCAAACTAAGAAAGCTGATTTTTTATTTATTTATTTTTTTTTTGAAATCTCTAATGAACTCATCGAAGAGAAACGATGGTCCAAAACCTTAGTCGAACGGGCTCAACATTTCTGCAAGCACCAAAGAACGATAGGATAGGATCAAGGTTTCTCAATTTTGAATCCAAACTAAGAAAACTGATTTTTTATTTATTTATTTATTTTTTGAAATCTCTAATGAACTCATCGAAGAGAAACGATGGTCCAAAACCTTAGTCGAACGGGCTCAACATTTCTGCAAGCACCAAAGAACGATAGGATAGGATCAAGGTTTCTCAATTTTGAATCCAAACTAAGAAAACTGATTTTTTTTTTATTTTTTTTTTTTTGAAATCTCTAATGAACTCATCGAAGAGAAACGATGGTCCAAAACCTTAGTCGAACGGGCTCAACATTTCTGCAAGCACCAAAGAACGATAGGATAGGATCAAAGTTTCTCAATTTTGAATTCAAACTAAGAAAAGTGATTTTTTTTTTTGAAAAGAGAAAGAATGGAAACAAACTCAAAGAAATAGAAATTTCCAAAAAAACCCATCTCATTTTTTTTTTTAGGATGCAAAATCCAACATAGGCTACCAGCTAGAAAGTAGCCAAGGAATCCGGGAAAGAAGTATAAGCATAGAGCAAAAAGTATGATATGCAAATATTTCATTTCCAAGCACCGTGTTCTCAAATGAACGAGTCCCACCGGGTGTGCCAGCTTGATGGAACGCGCTCCGAGGCGCCGTGGGGCGGCTACCGGGGTCGGCGGAACGTGGGAGTCCGTCGGGTCCGGCCCTTTCGCGCCCTGGCGGGCCTGAAGCGTGCATCAACATTTCTTTTGTGTGGGTGTGCCAGATTTTCTATTTTACTTGGAATTGCAAGTGGTAATCCGGAGATCAACCTTCGCAAGTAAAAAGGAAATCAACTTCTTTCAAGTTTTCCATTGCACAAATATTTAAGAAAAGAGACATTTTTTTAATTTGCCGTGAAAGGCGATTTTGTTTGGCATTTATAGCCGATTTTGGCGTTTATAGCCGATTTACAATTCTTATCAATAATGAAAGACAAGAGTTGTGATTTTTGTCTCTTTAGAAAAATACAAATTACAATGAAAAGCAAGAAAAGGAAGATCTAACTTTTCAGGAGATTGTGGGGGACTCGTTCAGATTGACGGTCGCAAGCCATGTATGGGCTTCGCCATCATCCATGCAGATGAGAACAGAAGATGCTCTTGATTCGCTTGGCTTGGCTATAACCTCAGGTTTTTAGAGGACAAAGACCAAGAGAAGGTCCTATGTCCAATAAAAAGCTAAGTAGACGGGCTGAAAAGCCACATCTAAGCCATTGGAGGCAGCAGGAGAAGGCAAGGACCTTGGGGGGGGTGCCCCCCAAGGGACTTTTGTCACCTTGTAGTGGTGGCCGGTGCAGAACTTCAGCAGAGTTTTTCTCTCTTTTTATTTCTCTCAGATCTCTTTCTGATCTTTTTTTTTCTGATCCTCTCTGATCCTGATTTCAATGGAATGCTCTCCTATTTATAGGCTTTTGGTAGCCATTTAGGAGGGTTTATGAGACTTAATGGCTTTAATGGGAGGAGTTACAAGATTTATTTCTTGATTTTGTAACTCCTTTTTCCTTGAATCTGATTGGCCGATGGAGATTAAGGGCTTTTAATCACCTTAATTACCATAATGGGAGGAGTTTCATGGTTTAAATGCCATGAATCAATTGACTTGTAACTCCCAAATGCTTGCTTCTGATTGGGCCGTCCAAAGAAATGAATTAATGACTATAATAAAGCTAGTCAATTAACCACATTAATTGGTCGCCGAGCAGTCGAAGAGTCGCGGGCCGTGCCGTGTCTTCTGGAATTCTTCTGGCGATGATCATCGATGGATCTACATGCTGATCGACATCGGATGAACATGTAACTTCAGACATTGATAGCTAAGAGCGGGCCGGTGACATCTGTCTTGTCGATTTCACGATCGGTCGGACAGAAAGTGCACTTTCTTGGTCAGCCGGTTGACGATCTTGGAGCGATCAATGATGATTTTATGCTTTTGACGGCGGATCCGAGATGTCGTCGGATATGAGTCAATTTAAAGCACTAAAAATCACATTTTCAGGAAACCACAGGGGCCAAAGTGTGCGAAACGCGAAAAAAGACGGAAAAAACGGGTCACCGGCGGAAAATCCGGTGACCCGGACCTCCATGGTCGCCGGCGACCATGGACCGGCGACCATGGGCCATGGTCGCAGGGGCCTGCGACCATGGGCCATGGTCGCAGGGGTCTGCGACCCTGGGGGATTTTTCCCCTTCGGAGCCCGTTTTGCGGTCGTTTTGAGGTCTTTTTCGTCGCCGTTTTCTTCTGTATTTTTCTGGACATTTCTTCTCATTTATTGGCTTGATTTCCCTGTAGAAAACCTGATGAGAATCCTTGCATTTTTAGAGTGCAAAGTTTCCAATTTTCCGGGAAAGCCGAAGACTTTGTCGCGTAAAGCTGCTGATTTTCCGCCAGAAGCTGAAACTTGGTCAAACGATGTCGGAATGACCTGAAATTTGAGGTGAAGCATCCTGAGCAATAAATAAGACCAACCATAGGCTTTTGTTTGAGTTTCGAAGCCGTTTGGGGTCCCGTCGATGCTTCACTTGATTTTGCTGCGGGGAAAATGCCGAGCTTTGATATGTGGCCAAACGATGTCCGATTGACCTGAAATTTGACGGGGAGCCTATTGGAGTCATTTTGAGACGTTCCATGGGCTCCGTTTTGGATGTCATGGTCCCGGGTTGCTCCGCCGCCGGTAGGCTTGATTTTCTCTCGGAGTATCGAAACCTGGTCAAACGTTGTCGGAATGACTTGAAATTCGACGTGCAGCCTTTTGGAAGCATGTGGAAGCCACTCATGCACTTGGTTTGATGAGCGAAGGCTTCGGTGGTTCCCGCCGCCGGGAGGCTTGATTTTGCTGCTCGAGCATTGATGGAGGGTCAAACGTTGTCGGTTTGACTTGAAATTTGGCATGGAGCCCTTTTGAGACATGCTGGAGTCATCTGTAGGCTCTGATCGAAGTTTTGACGTCTCCGATGATGTCGCCGCCGGGAGCACCATTTTAGCTGTCGGAGAAGCGAAGTTAGGCCAAATGATTCTGAAATGGCCCGAAACTTCATGTGTACTCTTCTCTTGGCTATCTTGAAGGATCTTGCAGTTTTTGTTTGATTCTGACAAGATTTGATTTTTTGGAGAAATTGCATTGCCTATTTATGGCAGGTTGCGACTTCATGCAGCTTTCTTGATGTTGAAGAGGCAAAGTGACATTTTTGGTGTCAACACTCATCCAATTGGTACGATTTCTCTGATGATAAAGAGCAATCGTCCGATAATACAGACTTGTGTTATTCTGACCCAGAAGAGCCCTCGTCTCCAAAAGAAGTACCTTACTTCGACCCAGTTTCAACAGGCAATTGGAACCATCTCATAGCAAGCCTTGAGAAGATCACTAATCAAGAAGACCAGTGGAAAGGAACAAACCCTCGGTTTACAAATGCCCTTGGAATCCCAAAAGGTTTCGTTGAGCTGGAAGCCTCCGAAAATATTGTGGAGGAACCACCTTCGAACCTTCTAACAGAAGATCCTGTTGAAAAGATAGACTTGGGAACACCAGATAACCCACGTCCTGTATTCATAAAGCAAGAATATAAAGGACGATGAGTTACCCGAGTATATCGCTTTTCTTCGTGAGTTAGTTGATTGCTTTGCATGGTCCTACGCTGAAATGCCTGGTTTAGACCCCAAATTAGCAGTCCACAAACTCAATCTTCAAGAAGACATCAAGCCTGTCAAACAAGGCCAAAGAAGATTCCGTCCAGATGTGATGGATAATATTGAACAAGAAGTTCAAAAGCTCAAAAGCGTCGGCTTCATCCGTGAGGAACAACATCCTGAATGGTTGGCCAACATTGTCCCCGTGACAAAGAAAAATGGGCAGATCAGAGTCTGTATTGACTATAGAGACTTGAATGGCGCTTGCCCTAAAGATGAATTCCTGCTCCCCATACCGGAGGTGATGATTGACAATACCTGCGGATTCGAGCGAATGACATTCATGGATGACTTCTCTGGCTACAATCAGATAAAGATGCATCCTGAAGATGAAAAGCGCACTTCATTTCGGACTCCATTTGGCGTGTATTGCTACACTGTCATGCCATTTGGTCTGAAAAATGCTGGTGCCACATATCAGAGGGCTATGATGAAAATATTCCAAGATATGCAGCACAAGACGGTCGAATGTTATGTTGATGACCTCGCCGTCAAAAGCAGAAGAAAAGAAGACCATCTCAAAGATCTTCGGGAAGTCTTCCTCCGACTCCGCAAACACAAACTGCGGATGAATCCTCTAAAATGCTTCTTCGGCGTCTCGTCGGGTAAGTTTCTCGGATTCCTTGTTCGGAAAGCCGGAATAGAACTTGACCCCATCAAAGTCAAAGCTATTCTAGAAATGCCCCCTCTAAGAACCTTAAGGGAACTAAAAGGGTTCCAAAGGAGATTGGCCTACATCAGACGGTTCATCTCCAATCTTTCGGGGAAGTGCCGTCCATTCTCTCGATTGATGAAAAAGGGTGTAGACTTTGTCTGGGATGCCGACTGTGAAGCCGCATTTCAAGATATCAAGTCATACCTAACCAAACCTCCAGTGTCAGCTGCCCCTGCCACTGGAAAACCATTCATCTTGTACACAAGAGCTCTTGATCATTCTGTAAGCACTCTGCTTGCACAAGAGAATGGTGAGGGAAAGGAAGCTGCTCTATACTACCTCAGCCGCATGCTAGTAGGTGCAGAGCATCGTTACTCTCCAGTCGAAAAAGAATGCCTTGCAGTGATGTTCGCCGTACAAAAGCTACGTCACTACTTGCTTTCCAACACCGTCTACCTCGTCTCAAGGATCAACCTCTTGAAGGTCCTTGTTACAAAAGCAGGTTCTCTCAATGCACGACTGGCAAAATGGTCCATCCTCTTGTCACAATTTGATATTAGGTATGTACCACAAAAAGCAATCAAAGGCCAAGCTCTAGCAGACTTTCTCGCAGAGCATCCATTGCCTAAAGATTCTCCACTTAGAGATGATCTCCCAGACGAACCTGTCTACAACGTGGAGACTTCCTCACCAAATGCCTCCCGGGACATGTACTTTGACGGTGCAACCAGGACAAATGAAAAAGGAAAGCAAATATCGGGAATCGGCATTCTCGTTGTCAGCCCCGACAAATACATGATTCCACACGCCTTCTCGCTACTGGAACCATGTTCAAACAATGCAGCTGAGTACCAAGCCCTGATTGTTGGATTGGAACTCGCCCTCGAAACTGGTATCACTATGCTGGAAGTCTTTGGAGACTCTCAACTGATCGTCAACCAGATGAATCAGATATATGAAGTCAGGAAGCCCGATCTGCTGCCTTATTACAACAAGGCACAATCGCTTCTGCAAAAGTTTGACATCTGTCACATCACCCACATTCGTAGAGGTGAAAACATCCGTGCAGATGCCCTGGCCGGACTTGCCGCATCAATGGCGATCCAGGAAGGGGAAAACATGCAAATCACAGTGTGCGAGAGAAGGATCCTCCCTCCTCTTAACACACACCAAGCAGTTGCTGAATGCCACCGAGTGGTTGGAAGTCGGATCTCTATCCTTTAACCTTCAATCGGCGACTGGAGGGGTCCGTTCATTGATTACACCATGTTTGGAATCCTACCTGAAGATCCAAAAGAACGGGTAAGCATCCAAAGGCGAGCCCCAAACTTTCATTTGGATATTCCTTCAAAAATCCTCTACAGGAAATCCTTAAACGGAGTACTTCTACGCTACTTGTCACAACAAGAGGCCGAAGAAACACTTAAAGAAGTTCATGCTGGTCTTTGTGGAGCCCATCAGACAGGTCCTAGGCTCTATGATCAGATAAAAAGGTTAGGTTACTATTGGCCTACCATGGTAGCTGATGCAATGCAATTTGCCAAACGCTGCCAGCTATGCCAAGTTCACGGAGACTACATTCACATGCCTCCAGAATGGCTGCATCCTACAGCAATCTCATGGCCTTTTGAAGCATGGGGCATGGACATCATAGGTCCTATCTCTCCCCCTTCAAGCAAAGGTCATCGCTTCATCTTCGCCGCTACGGATTATTTCTCCAAGTGGTCAGAAGCATTTGCGTTCAACGAAATGAAGACCTCATCAGTTCTTCAGGTCCTGCGCACCAACATCATTTGTCGTTTCGGCATACCCAAAAGATTCGTCCATGATAACGGACCACAATTCCGGGATCATCGATTCTACAGGTTTTGCGACAAATACAAAATCCAAAGCTGTCCTTCGACTCCATACAATCCGGCAGCAAACGGATTAGCAGAAGCCTTCAACAAGACACTCTGCAAAATCCTCAAGAAAATGGTCTTTAGTCACAAAAGAGACTGGAGCGACAAGATGTCTGAAGCCTTGTGGGCCTATCGAACCACCGTTCGAGGACCAACCCATAGCACACCATTCTCCTTGGTCTATGGATGCGAAGCTGTCGTGCCCCTAGAGGTACAAATTCCTTCTCTGAGGGTATCTCTACAAAATGACATGACTCAAGAAAGCAATGTCAAATTGCGACTCCATGAGCTGGACAATCTCGACGAGAGACGGCTCGAAGCTCGACAAAGCATTGAACTTTACCAAGCACGCATGGCAGGATCTTTTGACAAAAAGGTCAGGCAACACGCCTACAAAAAGGGTGACTTGGTTCTTGCGGTAAAAAGACCAATGGTCTTCGCTCACAAGTCCAAAGGCAAGTTTGAGCCAAAATGGGAGGGACCCTACGTCATCGACAAGGTCTTCTCCAACGGCGCATATGCCCTCCTAAACATGGAAGGCGACAGGTGAATGCTGCCCATCAATGGCAAGTTCTTGAAGCGGTACTACCCTTGAAGACTTACCCAACTGGGTAAAAGCAATGCCTGTATGGCCAAAACCTGTTCTCAGGTACTCGCTCGTCAAACCCACACTCTTTAGAATTTTCATATCAAATGTCAAAATTTCTAGAGATTAAAAAACAATGCTTACTTTTACCGTTTCATTGTTCAAAAACAAAAAAAATCGAAGTTTAGGAGCCTCTCCCTGACTTGACCAAAACTTTCGATCCTTGAACCAAAATTCATGGTTTGAAACAAAAATCCGGATTCAGGGATTTCCACCCTAGTCCACCTTACCTTTTACCGCCAAATGGTTTTAGGTCAAAATTTACGACCCTCGTGTCTTTAAACAAAAAAAAATGGTTTTTCAAAAACCGCGGGGAAGTGACACTTAGTCGATACTCGCAAAACTCAAAGAATCGGAAGGATGCGAACCCCATTCGATACTTCCAAAACCCAAAATTGCAAGGAAACGAACCCCATTCGATACTTGCAAATTTCAAAAATCGTGGAGAAGCAACATACCAGTTGCTATCCACAACCCAAATTTCAAAAGGTTCGAGAAAACCGCAAATTTCAAAAATCGTGGGGAAACGACATCAAAGTCAGTACCCGCAAAACAAAATTTTTTGAAAAAAGCAAGGATGCGACATTCCATCGATACTTGCACCCAAAATCGCAGGGAAGCGACATTTCGTCTATACTTGCAAAATCCAAAAACTGTGGAGACACAACATATCAGTTGATATCCACAACCCAAATTTCAAAAAAAGGTTCGAAAAAACCTAAAAATCGTGGAGATGCAATGTTTTGATATCCACAACCCAAAGGTTCGAGAAAACCGCAAATTTCAAAAAATCAAGGGGAAAACGGCATCACGTCAGTACCCGCAAAACAAAATTTTTGAAAAGCAAGGATGCGACATTCCATCGATACTTGCACCCAAATCCGCGAGGAGGCGAAATTCCATCGATACTCGCAACCGAATGAGCAAGGATACGACATTCCATCGATACTTGCAAGACCATTCAGCAGGGAGGCGACTCTTAGTCGATACTTGCATTTTTGAAAACCAAAAACCTGGCTCTTTTGCCAAAACCGGCTATCAATGCCACTAAATCGGCTATAAATGCCACACAAAAAAAAACCTGACTCTCATGTCAAAACCGGCTATAAATGCCACAAACCGGCTATCAATGCCACAAAAAATTGGCTTTCACGCCGACAAACCAAAACTTGGCTTTGAAAAAACCCGGCTATCAATGCCACCAAACCGGCTATAAATGCCACAAATTGGCTATCAATGCCACTAAACTGGCTGCAAATGCCACAAAAATCCGGCTTTCATGCCAAATTCGTTTCCCCTACCAAAACAATCATTTGACAAAAGATTTTCACAAAATGACAAAGCTTTTGATCAAATCCCATTTAGCAATTGCTTTCATCACAAAAAGATTCGAGTGAGTGTAGGGAAAACAAAAAAAAAAAAAAAGAAAAGTACCAAAAAAAATACATATGGTACCAAAAAAAAGTGTTCACAAGCACTACAAAAAACGAGTACCAAAAAATATACATGTGGTGCCAAAAAACAAGAAGAATAGTTTCTGCTACAAAAAATCAGGAGCTCAGCCAAAAATGGTCTCCAGCCAAAGCTTCAGCTCCTCAAGCAAACTTTTGGCCTCAGCCGTCAGAGTTTCCAAGGCACGCTTCTTCAGGAACTTGCCATGAGATGCTGGCGAATGCCGTAACCCTTCTTTTACACCGGGAAGCTTTTCCCCAGCAGTTTGCCATTGTTCGTTTACTTGAGTCCTCCTCTCGAGAACTTGACCGGCATCTGCAACCCTGCGAATCAGAGCACTCTCCCTGTCACGAGCCTCTGTTATAGAAGCCCACTTGGCAGCGACTTGTGCCTTCAAATGCTCAAGACATTTCCTGGCCTCCTCAACTTCCCTATCAAGGACGTTAAGGTCATGCCTCAATCCAATGATGGCTAGCTCTTCCAAGTTCTTCTCCCGAACTAGCTGCTTCTTGCTTTGTGTAGCCTCATTCAGGTCAGACTTTGCCTTATCAGCAGGGTCCAAAAACATCTCCTTGAAGAATTGGTCGTCAGGGAAATCCATGGTCTCAAACCACTTGTCACCCAGTGCAATGATCCTATCAACGATCGCCCTGGCACCTGTGACATCTAGACCAACCTCTTCGGTATCAGTGAGAATCTCCTGTACATGTGGGATCATGCCAAATCCGGCATCCAGGTGTCCAGAAAAGAGAGTCTTGATCCAAGAACTCAAAACCCGAGCCAGCACCTTCTTCGCAAATTGAAGAGACGAACTGGATGAAGATTCACCCTTCTCCGTTGATCGGCTGCTCATGTCATGTCCCATTGGAAGAGTAACAAAAGAACTCTTTCCACTTGGAGCCACTGGAGAAGGAATCTCAGCACGAGGTATCTCCTCTATCGCGTCAGAACTGGTTGTAGGAGTCTCTACCTCTGGATCGATCTCTAGCATCCCTTGCTCTGGTTCTGAAGAAAGCGATGGACTCTCTTCTGTCACTTCAAAACCTGCAAATGAAACACAAAAAGGTATGAATATGATCCTGTTAAAAAAAAATCATCAGGGTCATCACTACAAGGTACCTTCTTCGACGACTGGCGGAACACTCTCTTCCTCCATGAACTCATCGGAAGCATCATTAACATTTGCGTCTATTGATGGTTCAAAGTCATCAGAATCCTATGGCAAGTCAGCTGACAAGAAAAATGTTAGCAAATCAAGTCGCAGGCAAAAAAAAAAAAGAGAGAAAGCGAAAGAAGTTATACCAATTGGAGATTCTGGAATCCTTCCAGAGTCCCTCGATTCTTCTTCAGATGCCATAACCGGCTCCATCACCGCCTCATCGGTCGGAACCTCAGGCATCGCCAAGTCTTCATCCTTTGCTAAAAAAAAAAAAGAGCAGCAGCAGGGTGAGAAAACAAATCAGAACATGGAAAGCCCCATGAAAGAAGCAGAAAAAGAAAAAGGAAGAATCATACCTTCACCGATGGTCTCTTCTTCCCGAATCCTCTTCTCCGGAGGTTCGTCAGCTTCCCCTGGCACCTCCTCATTGACAGTGAGAGGGACTTCCACATCAGGAGAGTCTTCGTCCCGCCCCGTGTGACGCTGACTCCTCTTCCTCTTACTTCTGTGGGCTCGCTTCCTAGAAGATCCTGCCCCACTGTCAGAGTCAGGTCTCCCACTTGACTCCTCACTGGATGGTCTGCTCTTGCCAGTAGACTCCACGAAAGCTCGCCTCTGTGCCGCTTGCATCCAAGCGTCGAGCTCAGCTTCCTCCTGTTCTAGCTGCTCCAAAGCCTCATCAGGTATTTCCCGAACAGCTTCAGAACCAATGACGTCCTGGTCACCGAGAAAGCCTATCTTGTGCTTCTCTCCAGAAAGGAAGGCCCAAACTTCCTCTCGCCGGACGCCATCCGACTTTCCAGTACCTTTCCCCGAAGACAGCTTTACATCAAGCTCCTTCTTGAAAAGCCCCCGATATGCCAGAAAGCTCTCCGCGAACCATTTCGTGAAGCCGGCAGTTCGGAAAGTCGACAGCTCAGGATAAGAAATCGTGGCAGTAGTGTCTTCAGCACTATAAAAAGCCCTATGCATTTTTGCCATCCTGCAAACCCCCAAAGAGCTTTACCATGCTTGAAGGTGCTCCAACAACGCCTTGAGAGAAGCTCAACTGAAGCGCAAAGCGAGAAGGTACATACGGCTGGATGTCGACAAAAAGATGTCTGCGGTACACCATCGTGCCGACGCGTATGCTGAAAAGCCACTCCTTCTCTGCATTTGTCCAAGCATAATGTCTCCCTGACCCTGCCCTGGTAGAGTCACGGGGGGCACCAAAGTCAAAAGCCTTCTTCCGCAACTTCGGAGAAAGCTTCACTGAAGACTGCCCCATCTTGACGTCCCTGAACCGTCGGATCCTCATGCGGGCAAACAAAAGTGATTCGGATACGGCTTTTCCCTTAGCCAATCGAATCATCAGAGGATCATCATCCTGCGCAGCACCAAGCCGATGGAAGCCAGGACAGTGGTATACATACCACGAATAAAAGATATGGGCTGAAAATACCCTATTCATAGGGAGCCCAAGCTGAACCAAGAAAGCAGCCGCTTGCAGTTCGGTACATAGATAGGAGTAGAGAGCCGGTACCAAAGCAAACCGCTCTCCAAACGCCATCTGACAAGCCGGAAAAATACAATGCGGCCTGATGTGCATCCCATCTCCACCAGCAAACACAGCCTCACCTAGCCAATAAGTGAGGTAAACTGCAATTTCTCTCCGCAGTGCAATGTCAGAACAAATTACATCTGTACCTGCGAAGAAGTCTTTCAACTCTTCTTGCATGGCGGAAGCCTTCTTCCGGTCCTCCAGGGTCATGTTGTTAAAAGACTCTTTGCTATCAAAGAAGTTGAAGAATGAAGAGTCACAACTCTTCCAACTGCTGGATCTTACCTTCGAGCCCTCCTTCTCCTTCAAAAAATCATAGAAGGCGACAAGCTGAAAGTATAGGAGCCTGAACTCCTCTGACTGCTCCTCAAGGAATCTGTCAATCGGCATGAACTCCTCGTAGAGTTTGCCAAGGATGGGCAATCCAGTAATGGGGCTCAACTCCTTCAAGGAAAAACCAATCTCACCATTCGTTACAACGAAGGTATTGGTTTGTGGGAGAAATGATTCCAACATGGCCATGAAGGCCTCGTCGGAAAAAGCCACGGTATCTCTGAAGGCACGGACCGCGTCAAAAATCCCGGCTTCCTTCAAAATGGTGCCACCAATCAGCAGAACGCGATCAGTCCACGACTTCCAATCGGAGTCAACACTGAAACGGCCACGAAGTCGAAAAGGCTTCACCCAATTGCTACCGTCACCGCTGAAAACGCCAAGGCCCACCGGTCCCAAATCGACCGACGGATAATCAGAGCCCTGATAGCCGCTGGCTGGCGTCAACATGTCCATTTGGGCAGGCGACTTCTCCGCATATCCGGAGGTCCGCCAACAAAAACCCCGGTCTTGATCACGTTGGTCCTTTTCACCCAGCTTGGAGGATCTTCCCTCTTAGAGCACGTGGGAGAAAGGCTCAGGATCGAGATGGTCCGATCAAAAGACGACCGGGTGGAAATAGTTCTCTCCTCACCATCTGCTGTGTAAGAGAACTGAAAATATCTCCTTTGGTATGTCAAGTCGTCAGGGACTGCATCTCCAAAGAAGAAGGTAGGCTAGGGCAAAACCCTCAGATCGTCCATAACCCAAGGACGGTTGCTTACCATGATCTTATAATATTCCTCACTCTTGAGAGCGATCAGTTGTTGCCTCATCTCATCTCTGTTGAGAGAGTCGCACTCTTCCAAGTTTCTCTCAACATACTGGACCTTCTCCCAAGCCTGCTGAACTGCCACATTAGAAGATCTGGCGGATCGACGAGGTACGCTTGTAGCAGGCTCTTTACCCTTGTTCGTTCTGGAGGAACCACCTGCAAAGGTTGGAAAAGAAAAAAAAAAGATCATCATCAAAATGACAGGATTTCGCTAAAAGAAAATCTGGCGAAATTTTGGCATGGTTCCGGGGCAATTCCGAAGAAAAGGGAAATACTCCGAAAGAAATAGAAAGTTTGAAGATGGGCTCAACATCGCTGCGAGCTCCGAAACTCCAAACTTTCGAAACCTCAAAATCTCCGCAAAATCAAGAAGGGCTCAACATCGCTGCGAGCTCCAAAATTCCCAAATTTGCAAAGATTTTCAGGTATGCTATCATTCTCTCAAATTCAATCTACAAAAAGTACATGCATGAACATCTAGATTTGCATAAAAACGCATTATCATGATGAGCAAAAAAAAAAAAAAAAAAAAAAAGAAACTTTCTAAAAAAAAAAAAAGGGAGGAGAAAGAAAAAAAAAAGAGAAGAAATAAAACGTGCAAAAAGAAAAAGAGAAAGAAAGAAGCACGCAAAAAAAAAAAAAAAAAAAAAACAGAAATCACGTGGAAAAAAAAAAAAAGAGAGAGACTTTCTTCTTTTACCATCCTATTCTCTACATGGAGTTTTCTTGAAAGAAAAAGAGAGAAAACTTACTTGAAGCCATTGATGGAGAAGAAGAAGGAAAAAGCTTGAAGATCCTTGAAGAAGAAAAACTCTTGGTCTTGGAGCTCTCTTGAGATTGTTGCAAAAGAAAGCAATAAGAGATCTAGCCTCCTCCTTGCTTTTATAGAAGAGAGCAAATCAAAGAAGGAAACAAAAAAAGAAAGGTAAGTGCTACTAATTAGTAACCTTACCAAAAGAGAAGGAATTAGAGAGATTCTTTCCCAAAAAGAAAGATGTCTTTGAGAAATTTTCTCCCAAAATCAATCAATGAGAGATTCTCTCCAACAAAATAGGAGATTGGAGATTCTTTCCCACAAAGAAAGATACCTTGAGATATTCTCTCCCAAATTAAGGGAATATGAGAGATTCTCTCCCATAAAGATATTTTTAGATATTCTCTATCCAAATGAGATATCTTTAGATATTCTTTACAAAAATGGCCCCACATGAGATCTAAGCCATCTTAAAAAGCTTAAGGTCCCATAGGTTAGCCCATATGAGCCAGGTTTGACCACCTAGGCACTAAAAAAAAAAAAAAATGGGCGTTTAGTTAGGAAAAAATCCCTCTTACCAAGAGCATACAAAAATGGTTCCATGCTTCTTTTGAGTTGATTGAACCATACAAAAATTCCAAGCCCCATGAGCTTTCAAAAATCAAACCATCCAGCCTCATATACCAAATTGAGCCAAAATCTTGAAATTGACATTCCACAAAAATCCAAACCACTCCAATGGACCCACACAGTCCCAAAGAGTGACCAAAAACCAAATCATGATCCCCCAACTTGCCACATACAGCTGTTGGGTCACAAGGTCAAAACCAAAACCGACCCCCTAACCTGCCACATACAGCTTGTTAGGTCACAAGGTCAAAAACAAAAACCACACTCCACACCCCTGATGTCATCTTCAAAAATTTTGCCTCGAGATGGTACTTAATTCCTTTCATTACCATAAAATTCCCCTGGAAGCTCAAAGGCTACTCTACCAAAAGAAAGATTGCTCAAAGACTCTTGGTCAATTCACAAAGCTCTCCTTCACAAATCTCTTCGAGGCACATCGACTGCAAAAGTCAAGCAACTCGTCGCTGTACCTCGAGGGGGCATTTGTTGACACCAAAAATGTCACTTTGCCTCTTCAACATCAAGAAAGATGCATGAAGTCGCAACCTGCCATAAATAGGCAATGCAACTTCTCCAAAAAATCAAATCTTGTCAGAATCAAACAAAAACTGCAAGATCCTTCAAGATAGCCAAGAGAAGAGTACACATGAAGTTTCGGGCCATTTCAGAATCATTTGGCCTAACTTCGCTTCTCCGACAGCTAAATTGGCGCTCCCGGCGGCGACATCATCAGAGACGTCAAAATTTCGATCAGAGCCTACGGATGACTCCAGCATGTCTCAAAAGGGCTCCATGCCAAATTTCAAGTCAAACCGATAATGTTTGACCCTCCATCAATGCTCGAGCAGCAAAATCAATCCTCCCAGCGGCGGGAACCACCGAAGCCTTCGCTCATCAAACCAAGTGCATGAGTGGCTTCAACATGCTTCCAAAAGGCTGCACGTCGAATTTCAGGTCATTCCGACAACGTTTGACCAGGTTTCGACGCTCCGAAAGAAAATCAAGCCTACCGGCGGCGGAGCTCCCCGGGACCATGGTTTCCAAGATAAAGCCTGTGGATCATCTCAAAATGACTCCAATAGGTTCCCTGTCAAATTTCAGGTCAATCGGACATCGTTTGACCGCACATCAACGCGCGGCATCTCCCTCGCGGCAAAATCAAGTCTACTGGCAACGGGACCTTAAACGGCTTCAAAACTCAAACAAAAGCCTATGGTTGGTCTTATTTATTGCTAAGGAGGCTCTACCTCAAATTTCAGGTCATTCCGACATCCTTTGACCAAGTTTCAGCTTCTGGCGGAAAATCAGCAGCTCTACGCGACAAAGTCTTCGGCTTTCTCGGAAAATTGGAAACTTTGCACTCTAAAAATGCAAGGATTCTCATCAGGTTTTCTACAGGGAAATCAAGCCAATAAATGAGAAGAAATGTCAGGAAAAATACAGAAGAAAACGGCGACGAAAAAGACCGCAAAATGGACCAAAAAGGGGAGAAAAACCCCCAGGGTCGCAGCCCGCGACCCTGGCCCATGGTCGCCGGCGACCATGGAAGTCCGGGTCACCGGATTTTTTGCCGGTGACCCGTTTTTCCGTCCCTTTTCGCGTTTCGTGCATTTTGGCCCCTGTGGTTTCCTGAAAATGTGATTTTTAGTGCTTGAAATTGACTCGTATCCGACGACATCTCAGATCCGCCGTCAAAAGCATAAAATCATCATTGATCGCTCCAAGATCGCCGACCGGTTGACCTAAAAAGTGCTCTTTCTGTCCGACCGATCGGAAAATCGACAAGACAGATGTCACCGGCCCGCTCTTAGCTCTCAATGTCTGAAGTCACATGGTCATCCGATGTCGATCAGCATGAAGATCCATCGATGATCATCGCCAGAAGAATTCCAGAAGACATGGCACGGCCCGCGACTCTTCAACTGCTCGGCGACCAATTAATGTGGT
The DNA here is from genome assembly GCA_028538565.1 of Umbellularia californica. Classification (NCBI taxonomy): domain Eukaryota; kingdom Viridiplantae; phylum Streptophyta; class Magnoliopsida; order Laurales; family Lauraceae; genus Umbellularia; species Umbellularia californica. Next base: position 21,490,043 of record JAPQWN010000006.1, read on the forward strand.
TAATTGACTAGCTTTATTGCAGTCATTAATTCATTTCTTTGGACGGCCCAATCAGAAGCAAGCATTCGGGAGTTACAAATCAAGAGATTCATGGCACTTAAACCTTGAAACTCCTCCCATCATGGCGATTAAATGCCCTCAATCTCCACTGGCCAATCAGAAGCCAAGATCCAGGAGTTACAAAATAAAGGAATTAAACCTTGTAACTCCTCCATTTATGTAGCTTTATGATAATTAAGGCTCATAAACCCTCATAAACCCTCCTAAATGGCTACCAGAAAGCCTATAAATAGGATAGCATTCCATTGAAATCCGGATCGGAGAGAGGACTTCAAAAAAGCACCAGAGATCCGGAAATTTGAGAGAAAGAAAAAGAGAGAAAACTCTGCTAAAGTTCTGCACCGGCTACCACTACAAGGTGACAAAAGTCCCTTGGGGGGCACCCCCCCCAAGGTCCTTGCCTTCTCCCGCTGCCTGCAATGGCTTAGACGTGGCTTTTCAGCCCGTCTACTTAGTTTTTTATTGGACATAGGACCTCCTCTTGGTCTTTGTCCTCTAAAAATCTGAGGTTATAGCCAAGCCAAGCGAATCAAGAGCATCCTCTGTTCTCATCTGCATGGATGATGGCGAAGCCCATACATGGCTTGCGACCGTCAATCTGAACGAGTCCCCCACAATCTCCTGAAAAGTTAGATCCTCCTTTTCTTGCTTTTCATTGTAGTTTGTATTTTTCTAAAAGAGACAAAAATCACAGCTCTTGTCTTTCATTATTGATAAGAATTGTAAATCGGCTATAAACGCCAAAATCGGCTATAAATGCCAAACAAAATCGCCTTTCACGGCAAACCAAGAAAATGTCTCTTTTCTTAAATATTTGTGCAATGGAAAACTTGAAAGAAGTTGATTTCCTTTTTACTTGCGAAGGTTGATCTCCGGATTACCACTTGCAATTCTAAGTAAAATAGAAAATCTGGCACACCCACACAAAGAAATGTTGATGCACGCTTCAGCCCCCCGGGCGCGAAAGGGCCGGACCCGATGGACTCCCACGTCCGCCGACCCCGGTAGCACCCTCGGCAGGAGCGCGTTCCATCAGTCACGGTGACACACTCATCGTCAAGAGGTGCACCGGCGTCTCCTCGGAGCGGTCCTATAACAGTACGGGCCAGGCCAATTTCCTCCCAGGCAGAGCGTCCACGTCTGGAGGTTGTTTTCACCGAGCCACCCCGCAAGGACGTTCCTCCTCAGGAACAGTCCCAACGAGGTAGGACTCCTGTGCAGTCTCATCCTCGTCGGTCTCATCACGAAGACCACATGGAAGAGGACCATGTCCACCTCGGTGACGAAAGTGACAACGACACGGCCCTAGAAGAAGATGTTGAAGCCCAAGCTGAAGCAATCAAGGCTCAGAACCTCGTCATTGAAGAACAAAAGGAGCAGATCCTCCAGCTCCAGCGACAGCTGGAGGTAAAGGACGGAACCCTGCCCGAAGCCTCTCACACGCCTCCACCTCGGCGGAAAGCTCGGCGGGGCCCCGAGGGTCAGCCAGACCTAAGGGAGCAACTAAACGAGAGACGTGCCCGAGCTCGGGAAGAGGGCTCGAGTAACACTCACGCCAGCGCCGACCAGCAGCAGTGCCGGAGGCAAAGGCGGGAGACCGAGGCCGACCCCGACATGGCCAACTATATTGATCAACAAATTAAGCTGGCCGTGCAGCAGAACCTGGAGCATGTCGGCCTCGCTCGAGGTCGGTTGGCCACCAGGCATAGTAACATCCACGGAACATCTCCATTTACTCGGGAAATCAGAGATCATCCTCTCCCTGATAAATTCAACATCCCGCGCTTCAATCTTTATGACGGGACGTCAGACCCCAAAGCTCATCTCCGACACTTCACCCAGAAGATGTCGGTATTCAGCGGCGACTGCAACCTCGATTGCAAGGTTTTCTCCTCCAGCTTGGGTGACCTCCCGCTTCGGTGGTTCTGTGCACTCTCCGAGGGATCGATTTCGAGCTGGCGACAGCTCCGAAACTCCTTCGTCGAGAAGTTTCAAGCACACCGGGTCATCCCGAAGACTGACGCCGACCTGATCTCTATCAAGATGAGGCCGACCGAGAATATCACTCGATTCGCCAAAAGGTTTTGGACTATCTACAGCGTAATCGAAAATTCCAACGACGAGGTAGCCGTCACGGCCTTCCAACAAGCTTTGCTACCAGGCAATGAGCTTCGGAAGAAATTGGTGCGTCATCCCGCGGTTTCGGTAAAGGCACTAATGGCCCGAGTAAACCAATACGTTGAGCAAGAGAAGGATGAGATCCGAGCTCGGGAGAGCCATAATGTTTGGCAGGAGAGCCGTCTGAAGGGCCGTCCTTCGAGAAAAGAAAGGAGGCTTGCTAAGAAAGAGGCGGATCGAAATAAAGAACCATCTAGCTCGGCAATACGTTTTGCCCCTGCCTCGAGAGGCAGCGCGAGGCCGAAATTGAATGGCGATTCTTACAGAGCCGTCAACACCATCTTCAAGGAGCCTATCTACAAGCTCCTCGGCAAGATCCAAGCCCAGCCCTTCTTTAAATGGCCCCAGCTTATGAAAAGTGATGCCGCCTCCCGTGATCAGAGCAAGTTCTGTGCCTACCACAAAGATAGAGGGCATAGAACCGAGGATTGCCATGCCTTCAAGTCGCACCTCGAAAGGCTCGTGAAAGACGGGCATCTCCGAGATCATGTCAAAGAAGAAGGCAGAGTGAATCATGCTCAGCAGCGCCATCACGATGATCGCGACAGCAATGAGCCTATAGGGACCATCGACGTCATCCACCTGGCCTCCGCCCCTAGCGGCAGTGATCGGGCCCGAGCCGAGGCCAGGAGAGCCCAGCACGCTAAAAAGATCATGGCCGCCGAGCTCGGTCCCTCTGCAAAGAAGGCCCGCATAGAGAGACCAAAGATTTGGTTCTCAGACAAAGATTTGGCCGGGGTCCAGCTACCCCACAACGATCCTCTTCTTCTGACTATGAGGTTACAAAACTTCAACGTCAAAAGGATCCTAGTGGACCCCGGGAGCTCCTCAGAAATCCTCTATTTTGACTGCTTCAAGAAGATGGGTCTTAAAGAGGAGGACCTGCAGGAAGCCCGCACCCCTTTGGTGGGATTCAGCTCCAAGACAGTGTATCCCAAAGGGAAGATCTCCCTGAAAGTCGAGGTAGGAGGAGCTCCCACTACGGCAGATTTCCTGGTGGTGGATGCACAATCTCCATACAATGCCATCATGGGCAAAACCTGGCTTCACAATATGGAGGCTGTGCCCTCAACCCAGCACCAAAAGCTCAAGTTCCCGTTACAGAACGAGAGCGGGGGCTTTGAAGTTATCATAGTCCGCCGTAACCAAGAAATGGCCAAGAAATGTCTCATGGCCGTGGTCCCCGGAGACGCAGAGCCGCACCAAGTCCATATGACCGAGCTCGAGGCCGAGCTCGACACTGTTGGCCGAGCTCCCGAACAAAAGAGCGTTGAAGGCCTCACTGAGGTCAGGATCGATCCCAACGATCCGGAAAGGTTCTTTCTGCTCGGTAGCCAGCTTGCGGGCGAGGAAAGGACCCAGATGCTCGACTTCCTATTACAGAATAGAGAGGTCTTCGCTTGGACCCCATATGAAATGCCTGGCATCAACCCTGAGGTCATAAGCCACAAGCTCAATGCAAATCCCAAGCATAAACCCGTTGTCCAAAAGACACGCATGACGGGCACCCAACAAGCAGAGGCCGTGACCAAGGAAGTCAAAAATTATTAGAAGCGGAAGCTATCAGAGAGGTCCACTACCCTGTGTGGTTAGCCAACACAGTTATGGTGAAAAAGAAGGATGGGAGCTGGAGGGTCTGCGTAGACTTAACCGATCTTAACAAACCCTGTCCCAAAGACAGCTTCCCCCTTTCAAAGATAGACCAGCTGATCGACGCCACTGCCGGGCATGATAGAATGAGTTTCCTCGATGCCTACCGAGGTTACCATCAAATCCCGATGTATGCGCCTGATCAAGAAAAGACTGCGTTCATAACACCCAGGGGCACCTACTGTTACAAAGTAATGCCCTTCGGGTTGAAAAACGCCGGCGCAACTTACCAGAGGCTGGTGTCCAAGATGTTTCAGGACCAGCTCGGCAGGACGATCAAGGTTTATATCGATGATATGGTCGTTAAGTCCAAAAGGTCGCAGGACCACTTGACTGACTTACATCACACCTTTTCCGTCCTCAAACAATACAGGCTCAAGCTGAACGCCTCCAAATGTGCATTCGGCGTCTGCTCAGGCAAGTTCCTGGGCAGCCTGGTTACTAGGCGGGGGATAGAGGCTAATCCCGATCAGATTTCGGCAATCAGGGCCCTAAAGAGTCCGACCTTGGCAAAACAGGTTCAGAGACTTACCGGGATGGCAGCAGCACTGAACCGCTTCATCAGTCGAGCCTCAGATAAATGTCGTCCCTTCTTCCAACTCTTGAAAAAGAGCTCCGGGTTCCAATGGACCCCGGAGTGCGAAGATGCCCTCCAGGAGCTCAAAGTATACCTCTCCTCCCCTCCCCTGCTTTCCACCCCGGAACGGGGTGAGGTTTTATATCTATATCTGGCGGTTTCGAACCACGCAGTAAGCTCTGTTCTCATAAGAGAAGATGACAGGCAGCAAAAGCCCATCTATTACACAAGCAAAATCCTGCTGGGTGCCGAGACGAGATATCTACCATTAGAAAGCTCGCGTTCGCACTCATCAGCGCTTCCCGCAAGCTCTCTCACTACTTCCAGACATACTCCATAGTGGTTGTAACAGAACACCCACTCAAGTCTCTTTTCAGGAGAGCCGACTTTTCAGGAAGAGTGTCTAAATGGGTTGTCGAACTCGGACAATATGATATGCAATATTAGCCCCGGACGGCCATCAAAGTCCAAGTGCTGGCTGACTTCATCGTGGAGTTCACATCTCCTAGTTCGGCACCGAACCTTTTCGGAACCAAACTGGGGGGCAAGGAGGCAGAGCCCACCACCGAGGCCGAGACAGAGCAGAAGCAGTCTTGGAAACAGTTCCTCGACTCAACTTGAAAGGTCTTCGTGGATGGATCCTCAACCTCCAGAAGGGCTGGCGCTGGCATCGTCCTCCAGTCTCCGGAGGGCCTCGTCATTGAGCAAGCCCTGACTCTTGACTTCAAAGCATCTAATAATGAAGTTGAGTATGAAGCACTAATTGCAGGGTTGGACAGCGCAAAGATTCTGGGGGCACAACAACTGGTCATCTTCAGCGATTCACAGCTGGTCACAAGCCAACTCAATGGAGATTACCAGGCCCGTGACGACAGGATGGCGGCCTATCTGGCCCACGCCAAGCAACTTCTATCTCAGTTCCAAAAGGCTGAAGTTAGGTAGATCGGCAGAGATTCCAATTCTCACGCCGACGCACTTGCAAACTTGGCCTCTGCTGTTGAGGCAGGAAGAAAGAGAACTGTCGAAGTGGAAGCACTAGACAGACCTAGTATAGAACTCCAACCACCTCGGCAGATCATGTGCATTGATCTCGGCCCGAGCTGGATGGATGAACTTATCTCCTTTCTCAAGAATGACCAGCTTCCCGAGGACAAAAACCAGGCTCACAAAATCAGGCTAAAGGCAGCCCGATTCTGGCTCTCTCCGGATGACAAGCTCTACAAAAAGTCCTACAATGGCCCCTACCTCCAGTGCGTTCACCCTAGCAAAGTCGAGGACTTTCTTTATGAAATCCACGAAGGGATCTGTGGCAGCCACATCGGAGGTCGGTCACTAGCTTACCGAGCTATCAGCCAGGGGTACTGGTGGACCTATATGCAAAAGGACGCACAGGTCTATGCCAGGAAGTGTGAGAAGTGTCAGAAGTTCTCTCACTCTCTCCATCAGCCCGCACATGACCTAAGTCCTCTTTCCAGCCCGTGGCCCTTCGCCCAGTGGGGACTGGACTTGGTAGGACCTCTCCACCGAGCTCCAGGGAACAAAAGATGGTTAATAGTAGCTACCGACTATTTTACCAAGTGGATAGAAGCTGAAGCGTTGTCCTCCATTACCGAAAAGGACACCAAAAACTTCGTATGGAGGAACGTCGTGACTAGATTCGGAGTGCCTCGAGCCTTGGTTATGGATAACGGGACCCAGTTCGACTCCAATTTCTTCAAAAGCTTCTGTCAAGACCTTGGCATCAGAAACTACCATTCTACCCCAGCTTACCCCCAGAGTAATGGACAAGCTGAAATTTCCAACAAGGTAGTGCTTGACGGACTCAAAAAGAGACTAGATCGAGCCAAAGGGAGATGGGTCGAGGAACTTCCAAGCGTCCTCTGGGCGTACAGGACCACCCCGAGACGCTCGACCTCGGTTACGCCCTTCTCCCTAGCTTACGGGATGGAAGTCGTGATTCCACTTGAGGTCGGCCTACCGACCCTCAGGTCGGAACTATTTGATCAAGGCCGAAACGATATGAACCTTGCTACGGAGCTCGACTTAGCTGAAGAGCGAAGGGAATCAGCAGCCATTCGCCTCGCCTCTTATCAGCAACAGTTGGCCAGGGATTACAATCTAAAGGTCAAAGAAAGAAAGTTCTTACCTGGAGAGCTAGTCTTGAAAAAGTCACTCCCAGCAGACAAAAATCCCAGCGAAGGAAAATTTGCACCAAACTGGCATGGACCATTCAAAGTAACTTCGGTAGCTGGGCGGTCTGCATACAGGCTAGAGGACATGGAGGGTGGAGAACTGCCACGTCCATGGAATGCTTCGCACCTCAAGAAATTTTATTTCTGAGATGTAATCAGGTTTCGGAAGTTAATAAACTGTTTCTTTTTTTTACTTCCTGAAACTGTCTCCTACTCTCGAAAATAGCCAAGTCATGAGACTCGGTACTTGCTCACAGCTCGGCTACTAACATGATACGTTGAGTCCGGCAGGCGGACCGAGTTCTTTTACTTATCTTACTTTTTCTTGTTTCCTGTTATTTATCTTGGTTATGGAACCAAACGCATAAAAAGAGCAGGAAAAATGGAAAGGGAAGAACATTCACCACACTGTATAAAGATTGGAGTTCCATTCAGTCAAGAACATATACAATGAAGGTTTCATTTTGTGTTTTTTACCAAAAAAGAATTACATACATCTCCCCAAGCGGGCACAAGAAAAGAAAAGAGAAAAACATCATGGCAGCCGATCTATCTCAATGATAGGCACATCTTCACCATCAGCAGTCGAAGCAAGAGGGGCCTCCGTGATATCGGGCCCAAGATCGGCAGTGGTGGTCTCGGTAGTGGGAACTTGGAAAGTCTCTGAAGCTTGTAGCTCGTCAACAGGATGGTCAGGAGGGGCCTCGGAGAACGAAGGAACTGGCGATTCGGGCTCGGCGCGAGGAAGCTTAGGCAGGTCTTGACGGATGGGGTGATCATCGGGAACCCCCATTTCTTTCAGCACCGTCAGACATCCCATTTCGAAAAGCTCCTCTCCCAGTGGAACGAGTTGCTCCTCATAATCCTTGGTCGCCTGTGCCATCCCCTTCCGGAAGGAGACCTCGATCTCTGCCTGCCGGGAAGCCTCGAGCTCAGCCCTCAGTTTGACTGAGGCTTCCTGCTCAGCTTTAAGCAGAGCTTCGATCTCGGTTTTTCCCTTCCGAGGGCCTCCATCTCAGTCTCCATCTCCTTGGCCCTCTTCTCCATCTTGTACGCCGCATTCTGAAGCCCGTAGTTCTCGGCGCTTTTCTTGGTGATCTCTTCCATGGCAGCCTCGTTTTCTGTGTTCAACTTGGCGCACTCTTCCTGAGACCTCCTCAGCTCCTCCGAACTCCCTTCCAGAGCTGCTGCGAGCTTCTGCTTTTCAGCCTGCAAAGATTGGATCGCAGCACGGCTCTGGCGGGTTTTTTCCAGGGCCGCTACAGATCTCTGCACGATCTAAATAGCAGAAACAAAGGTTAGCATCATACAAATTGAAAAAATTGTATAAAACTCTATATTGCTCACCATCAGGGCCGATGAAAGGTTGGCTTGATGAAGTGCGCCCTCCTCCATCCTCCTGAACCGATCCATATCAGCCGGAAGCGCACATGCCTCGGCCAGCACGGCTGCCACTGCCGGGCAACCTAGCAAACGGTGTCCCATAATCAGCGGGGTCTGCTGCCCGAGAAGAAAGGGCGGCCTCCACAGCTCCTCCGAGGGGTCACGAGGCGCCGAAGGTTGGAGAGGTTCTTGCCGAGATGAGCCCTCTCCCCTGGGCATCGCCGGCGCCCTCTCCTGCCTCTCTCGGCGGACCAGAGGCTGTTCCTCCTCCCGCGGCTCCTCCTCCACCTCTAGTCGCTGACGCGACTCCCTCCTCTCCTCTGCCGGATTTGACCGGGAAGCCCTCTCCTTCCGATGTCCGGCCTGGCGAGGCACTTCGGCCCTCGCCTTCTTCGTCTGCCTCTCCTCCCTCACCACCGTGGGATCATCTCGGGAGGAGTCGGAAGGGGGTGCCTTATGGGCATCCCTGGAGGAAGAACCAACAGACCTCGAAGACGAGGAGGCCCGCTTGCCTAGGAGCTTCTCCCGGAGGTTGGTGGTAGGATAATTTTGGCGATCTCCCTCCATCTCAGAGCTGGGCTGGTGCTCCTCGGTCTCTTCGTCCGGATCGGTAATCGGTGAAATCGGTCGCTCCTGCCCAACCGCCTCTGGCGCGTAGCTAGGCCCGACCTCAATGTTCTCGACCCCTCGCCTTTTGCTGTAATGTTTGTACCTCGGCAGGTACCCTATGAGACACCAGGCAGCCCTGCCTTTATGCCAAGGTAGCGTTGGATTTTGTCAAACCAACCTCCGTTCTTCTTCCAGCCGTCACGAATCGCTGCCTGTCTCCGTTCACCAAGGCCTGCACAAAACAGATCAGCGTATGTCAGTTCGGCAGGAAGATAACAGGATGAAAAATCAAGCTATTTGAGCTTGGAGTTTTACTTGGGAGGCGCCTAGAGTGACGAGGTACCCAGTACCTCCTCTCTGCCTCGGTTTCTTGTGCACCGAACTCCTAGTTGCCGGTGACAAACAACCTGTCGGTCCCGGTATGGCGCATGGAGTCCTCCAAGGCAGTGACGAAGGAGACCATTTTCGGTTTGCTCCGGAGATAATAACAGTCGTCGACCTCCCCGGTGGACTTGCTAATGTCATACGCTTCCTCGATGTCATGGACACCGAGGTGGATGCCTAGAAGCCTATTCAACGCCACTGTCCCCATTATGATTTTATAGCTATTTGGCATTAGTTGACAGGGGGAAAGATGCCACGTCGCCAAACATTGCCTGAGCAATGGATGGACGGGAAACCTCACTCCCCCTTCGACCACGGAGACCAATGGGAAGGGCATCGCCCCGTCTCGGTAAACGTAGCTGTCAAACGGATCCTCTGGGTCGTCCAGCCTGACCCGGACGTCGTCCGGAATGCTGTAGGTCTCTCTAAACCTAAATATGGCCGCGGGGGTATCAGCTAGACAACGGTAAACCCCTTTTCCCATGTTTTCAGGACAGTAAGATGGGTGACGAAAGGAAAGCCCTAACTGAAGGAAGAAACTGGAAAAGAGGTGCTCAAAGGGAAAGATAAGGGAAAAGAAGACTTACAGAAAACTAGACGCAGGACTGAAAAGTAGGAAAGATACAGAGATGTTCTGAAAACGCACGAACAGAGTCTCCACCAGAATCAGAATGGCAAAGTGATGAAGGAAGAGGAGGAATGCTGCTTTTATAAGGTAGCAAGACGACTCCTCGGAAACCGAAGGCACGCCCTCATCACACCGCCTCGAAAGGCGCGCACGTCGCTTCGGTATTCCGTACTGCAAGCCAGTTGACGCCACGCGTCAAGATCATGGCGGTTTCCATAATAAAAGCCGTCAGAGTAATTAATTGTCTCGGGCAGGCGCAACGATTTTGGCGCTTCTTGGCAGACAAGCTGGCGACGGATGGACAGAACTCTTAAATGAAGTCATGATGAGGACCGCGACACCTGCGGCCGATTAGAAAAGTGTGCTAGCTCGGTACTCATATGAGCTTCCACGTCTCCAGCTCCCGACCTCAATCCCGAGCTGATGAGATCGACAGCTAGGGGGCAATTGTATGGAGTGGTTGTGTAGAACCGAGGTAATCTCCTACTTTGACATTGAAATACTAATTAGGGGTTATACCGGCCTCAATTAACCCAGTTTGGCAAAAGTGCCAACTGGCACCGAGCTGGAGTTAGATTCGGTCAAATACCGGCCTCGCTCATTACGGGCCCTGCCCCAAGCGCCTCGGTACTAATGCCTGATCTCGGTAATTTCCACCTTGGTCTGCTTGACCGAGATGGACATTGTCCTCCTAAATCTCCATTATGAGATAGGATGACTACATTACAAAGACCCCCTGACAGAGGGTGACTGCTACATGTTGATAAGGGATCTTCCCTATCACATCCACATTTATGTGAGGGATTTGAGGGGACGTCCAATGGGACAAGTATCCTCACCTACCAAGGGTCCTAGGAGTGGACTGATGGGACAAGTATCCCCACCTACCTCCACTATGGAACCTTCTACTCTCTCCTATATATACCTGCATGGTGATCCCATAAAAGGTATGCAATAAGACAATCTTCATCTTGTTGTTTTCTCTCATATCTTCTGCCTCACTTCACCCTGGTTCAGTGACTGCACTAACTCAGGCGTCGGAGTGCCTTTGGCTGACAGCAGCCTCGGGCTCTGACCTCTGTTTTCTCTTCCCTTTTCAAATCCCGGATCATCAAAGACGTTTCCGTTCAGCTAAATAGCTTCTCGGTGAACTTTTACTATCTTCTACACCAAGTCCGTAATCTTTAGGCACGTACACATACAAAGAGGGAAGACCTACATTCATGCAACATACATACAAAGAGGGAAGAAGAAGTGAAGACGAGGATGTCGGGAAACCGGCACTTGGGCAGGAAGTAGTTGCCACTGCTGTTGCTTCTTCTTCCATTCCTTTTAGAGCAAGAATATGAGATTTCTTCTCCTCGACTGCAAAGTGGGGCCTTGAATGAAAACTTTCTTTCCCTTTCACAAAGTGAGGTTCTTGTTTTTTTTCTTTCCCTTAGGTCACAATCCAAGCTTCTCTTTCCACATCCCTTCTCTCTACACACCCCTTTAAAAAATTTTCAAAATTTCTCTCTACACACCCCGTTGTTCACAAAATACTCAAACCCCTCCACCCTCATTTTCTCAATTCAATCCCCTTCTTCCCCCTCTCTCCCTCTCCCTGCCACTGCCCGCCGCCCTCTCCCTCCCTCTCCTCTGCCGCCGCTCTCTCTCTCCCTCTGCTGCCGCCCTCTCTCCATCTCCCTAACCCGATCCCGTGGCTGGGCTAAGGGGGTTGTGGTGGGGTGGGTGAGTGTATAAAGAAGTTCGGGAGGCTAAGACTTTTGATTGATGTCCTTTTAGATAAATTTACACAGGAGATATATTGGTCATAAAAAAAGGATGTGGAAAGAGAAGTTTGGGTTGTGGCATTAGCAGCTCTCTTTTTTATATATTTTTTTTCAAAAGATACATGTAGATGTTCTGACAACCTCAATCAAAAGGGCTTTTTTTTTTTTTTTCTTTTTTGGTCATTTGCATTTTACAAATGGGACATGAACATGATTTTCAAAGATGTCAAGCGCTCATAAGTGTATAAGTCATGTAGTTCATGGTGGGTAGTGGTGTCGTGTCAAGCCAAGGTTATCTGGGGTTCAACCCAGCAGGGCCCAAGGCATGACCTTTTCTTCTAAGGTATGCTTAATAAGTTTAAAGCCTTCTTGTACAATAAGATTTTAGATGTGACATGAACATCTATTGTGAAAGATAACTCCATTTCAATTAAGTTGAAGTGTGGATTTTAGTATCTCTATTACGACATTGTTGAAGCTTGCATTATCTAAAGTTATAGAAATTACTTTATTTTCAATATTTTGTTTGAATGATAATTTGTATTGAGAAAAAGATTACCAGTACAGAAGGATTATACTGAAACCAAGAGGGAAAGAAACCCCAAAAGCTACAAACACCACACAAAAAGGAAAAGATAAAAAGAACACCACCTTTAGGAAAGTAAAAAAAACAAAGGCTTGGAAAAGATACAGCCCAAGCTATAAGGTGGCCACCTCCCTCCAATTATGAACAATGGGGTCTATGGATATACCCCAAAACTCGGGAAATGGGGAGACCCATAGAGCAATGCTTAACTTGATCTTTGAAAAGATTTCTTCAACAGTGACAGCTTTTCCTTCAAAGCATCTTTGATTCATTTCTTTCCAGATGACCCAAATTGTTGCAACAAAAGAGAGACGCCATAAAATCCATCTTTTGGAGATCCTACAGCGAACATCCAAGTATTGAAAAAATCAACAATGGTTCGTGGAAGGACCCATATGCATTCAAACCCACTCAGTACCAAATTCCAAAGATTGTAGGCCACCTTGCAATTTAGAAGAAGATGGTTGACCGATTCCTCTGCAAAGAGGCACAGAGGGCAAGCATTGACTACGTTCATATTCCTCCAGTGTAGGTTGTCCATCATAAGGATTCTCTAACGAAGAGTGAGCCAACCGAAGACAAGGACTCTTAGAGGGGCCTTCGTCTTCCAAAGAAAATCCCAATGAATATCCCCAAGGGAAGGAAATGAGGATGATGGTAGAGAATGGAAGAATGGAGTCACAGAGAAGAGGCCATCCAGAGAGCTGGACCAAACTCTGCTATCAATACCATCTTTTGGAATGAAAATAAGATACAAAGTATTCAAGAGAGAAAAGAGGTCTCTCTTCTGATTCCCAAAGATTTCTCCTGAAGATTGGACTTCTTGAAACTTGATGAGAGGACTTATCCAAATAGGTGTTGATTTTAGCTTCTCGGATTCTTGCACAGTTGTATAAGTACCTCGGAATTGAACTACCAGAGGTTTGTCGCCCACGCAAACATCATGCTAGAAAGAAATGATGCCTCCAGATTTGATGCGGTATCTGATTGAAACTTCGAATAGATCCTTCACAGTAGTAATGCTTTTCCAGAAGATTGAGCACCAAAGGGATTTATTAGGGATGTCCCGTCCATTTCACCTCACATTATATTTGGAGCTGATGACTTTTCTCCACAAGCTGTTAGAGTGATCCCCAATCCTCCATAACCATTTTCCAAGCAAAGCTTTGTTCATTTTCCTTAATGGACAGAGACCTAAACCGCCCTTTTTCTTTAAAGTGCAAACTGATTTCCAATCAACTAGGTGGAATTTCTTTCTTGTTCTCCTGGCTCCTGCCCGTGCCAAAGAAAATTGCGTTGCAACCTTTAAATGTGATCAATAACCGACCCTAGGCATTTGAGCATAGACATAAAGTAGATCAGAAGATTGGCGAGCGAAGATTTGATGAGAGTAATTCTCCCCCAAGGGAGAGATATCTTGACTTCCAAGTAGACAATTTAATTCTTTTTTAATTTCTCAACCACTGGGTTCCAAAGGGATTTAGGCACCCTATCTTCGGTCAAGGAAAGGCCTAGCTAGGTAAGAGGATGGGAGAGAACCCACATTGCAACCATGAGTTGAGCTAGTCTTTTGAAGAGTGAATCTGCTATATAGGCACCTTACCTTCGCTCAAGGAAAGGCCTAGCTAGGTAAGAGGATGGGAGAGAACCCACATTGCAACCCATGAGTTGAGCTAGTCTTTCGAAGAGTGAATCTTCTATAGAGACCCCCAAGAGAGCGCTCTTAAAGCAGTTAACCTTGAGATCTGAGACAGCTTCATACCACTTTAGAATAACTATAATATTCTTTATTTGATCTTCTTGGGGTTCTAAAAAAAGAAGGGTGTCATTAGCAAATTGCAAATGAGTGATTATGGGAGCGCTGGCTGCCGGTTTAAAACCACTAATCAAATTGGCTTCACCTATAGTAGTAATTAATCATACGGCTAAGGACCACTCTAACAATAGTGAATAGGAATGGAGAAAGAGGATCTCCTTGGCGCAAACCTCTTTGAGCTTGGAAGAAACCTATTGGAGACCCATTAATTAGAATGTAAAAGGTTGCTGAAGAAATACATTCATGAATCCATTTTCGCCATTTTACACCAAAACCCATTCTTCGCTTTATATAAAGAGAAATCTCCAATCGACTCTGTCAAAGGCTTTTTCCGAATCCAATTTGCAAATAAGACCTGGTACCTTGTCTCTATCTCTTGAGTGGATACACTCATTGGCAATGACGACCCCATCTAGAATTTGTCTACCATGCACTGAATGGATACACTCATTGGCAATGATGACCCCATCTAGAATTTTTCTACCATGCACTGAATGGACACACTCATTGGCAATGACGACCCCATCTAGAATTTGTCTACCATGCACAAAAGCACCTTGTGATAAAGAAATGATGGTGGGCATTATCATTTGAAGGTTCCCTGCAAGAACCTTGGCTAAGATTTTGTAGATGCTTCCTATGAGGCTTATGGGCCTAAAGTCTTTTATGCAAACTGCACCTGTCTTCTTTGGAATGAGGGCAATGAAAGTAGCACCTATACCTTTGGATAGCTTTGGATAGTTTTCCTCTTGTATAGAAATCTCGTATGAAAGCTATAACATTATCCTTCAAAGTGTCCTTGAACCGTTGGTAGGGGTGTAAAAACAAAAATCAAAAAACCGTCTAACCGATCAAACCGAACCGAATGGACGGTTAATGACCGTATTTTATGGTTCAGTTACAGTTTTCATCTTGACTCACGGTTATTAACCGAACCAAATCGTAAAATACAGTTAAGTTAGCCATTTTTTCGAACCACATGGCTAACCGAACCATTACACTAATAAGAAAAAGAACTAAAAGGGCCTAAATGAAATAAAATTACTTAAGTAACCCCTTCCCCATTCGCCAAAACAAAACCCTATCCCTCTCACCTCTCTCTCGCCAAAATAAAACCCTATCCCGCCCTCACTTCTCTCTCGACAAACCTCTTCCTCTCTCCTCTTTGCTGGAAATCTCTCGATCAGTCTCTCTTCCTCTCCCTCTCTCTTTCTCAATCTACCAGCACCGATAGTGGTCATCACCAGTCTCTCTCTCTCTCTCTCTCTCTCTCTCTCTCTCTCTCTCTCTCTCTCTCTCATTCTACCAGCACCGAGAGTGATCATCACCGGCAGCTACGATGATCACCATCAAAAGAAACCTTTCCTCTCACCAAGCCAAACTTAACATCGTCAAGTATTGTACAGTTAAAGCTAAGTAGTGCCAAACCATTCGAATCAATCAATAGACTTAAGTAAGACTTTTCCTTTCACATCATTTCTAATCTGATCTAATCCTTTCATTCTATTCATTTCAAATCATATCCAATCAAATTGAATCACATGCTTACTCAAACCGAATATCACATCAATATACGGTGTCATTTGTAAGACAATAGCAATAACAAATTGCGAATAATACGAATAATGCATATACACAACTATTTGAACATTTGTGGGAAATAATAAAGCCCATCTCAATATGCAAATAAAATTTTGATTAATAGAGTCGAGGGGATTTACTAACTAACCATAAACTATATACCCGTTGTCTCTAACCGTCCGTTACGATTTAGTTTTAGGTAATTCGATACACGTGCTACATTTTGTTGGTGTCACTTTGTATGTGTGCGAAGTATACCGAAATCACTAAACGAATACCCATGGTGAAGTGTTAGACAAAACGGATAAGCAGTTGAGATGTGCTTAGCCCAAAATTTCTCATGTGTTAATAAGTTTCATCGGACCATGTTAATCAGCTATGGGTTCCATGTCTATGGACCTATAGGGTCAGTCTTTTCACACCCTAAGAACCTTGTTCGTTTAGTGTTTGGGTCATAATTATCCTCAGGGATTGATTATGAAGGATTTAGGCCTTTTGAAGTGAAATTAACTCCCTTAATGGTCAATGGGTTCTAGTCTAGGGGTCTTACTGGATTTAAAGTCCCGTTTTCCAAAAAAGACATGGCCTAGTTCTGATGAAATAATATGAATAATGCATATACACAACTATCTGGGCATTTGAGGGCGATAATAAAGTCCATCTCAATATGCAAATCCAATTTTCATTAGTAGAGTCAAAGGGATTTACTAACCAACTCTAAACTAATTACCCGCCGTCTCTAACTATCCATTACAATGTAGTTATAGGTAATTCGATGCATGTGCTACATTTTATTGGTGTCACTTTGTTTGTGTGTGTATGCGAAGTACACCGAAATCCCTAAACCAATATCCATGGTGAAGTATTAGATGAAACTGATAAGAACATAAGATGATCTCAGCCCAAAAATTTTCATGTGTTAATGAGTTCCATCAGACCATGTTAATCAGTTATGGGTTCCATGTCTATGGACCTACAAGGTTAGTCTTTTCACACCCTACGAACCTTATTAGTTTAGTGTACGCTTATGTCACATTCATCATCAAGGATTAATTATGAAGGGTTAGGTCTTTTGAAGTAAAATTAACTCCCTTAATGATCAATGGGTTCTAGTCTAGGGGTCCCACTACGTGTAAAGTCCCTTTTCTAAAAAAAAAAAAACACAAATGGCATGCGACTGATAAAATAAATTCCTAATATGTTCGGTCGATAGGGTATTTTCATGATCGTTTTATTTTAACCCATCCCACTAGCCAACCTTCAATAGGTGACTAATGGCCTAACTTTATATTGGCATATAATTTACTTGGGTGCCTGAAACCATGAAAACATGAAGGTTTATTTTATCGCTAGAAGTCAATCGACATCTGTCAATGACACATCTGAACTACAATCTCTCACGTTTCCTGGTGCATGTGGTATGTCATCCTCAAGGTAATTATAACAATTAACAACTGGGTTTAAAATGGCCCACATTCTACCTAGACTGAAATGAGAGAGAGAGAGAGAGAGAGAGAGAGAGAGAGAGAGAGAGGAAGGTATTCGTACCAATGACGCTGCTTCTGACGGTGAATACATATTGGACTGTCTCCCTGCTCACAACAAAAATCACTCAAATCCCCAAAATAGAAATGTACTCTCAAACCCCTAGTGCTAGCACTCCATCCTCCAGCTCGACCTCCTGGTCAGCTGATCCCCAACCATAGTCACCAGCTACGGGTGCCTCGACGATCGCATCATCCTCGTAGTAAGGGTCAACACTTAAGCAACAATAATGTGTCAGATCCAAAGATCTGACAAGTCACAGTATACAACTAACATAGTATGTATGCATAAAAAGGAGTAGAGCCAATCATATAGTTTAGAGAATAACAATGGTACATAATCTAGGCAGTTGAGCATGATAAAGCAATTAGAATTAGTATAAATAAGTAATCTAGTTTAATAGACATTAATGTGGTATATATTCACATGAGCTGGATACCGTGGGATATTATGCCGCTACCCTCCCATACCGAACACAGTCGTGGTAGGGAAAACTCACCAGTGCTGAGGAATGACGAGCCCCGCAAAACAACACTCATCCATCTCAACACTCATCACTCAGAAGACCAGACCCGGTATCACATCGTCCGTCTAAAATATATCTCATCATGATAGCTCACTCAACACTCAAAATAGCTCCTACAAGTGATGATCAATCAAAAGGCCGAGCTTAAAACAACTGAGTGAATGTTTATGCCGACTCGAGAAAATAATAAAGGTCCGTGTCTGTCTAAGCTTTGCCTTGCGTGAACAAGGTCCTAACAAAGTCTCTATGTGGTCCAAATACCAATCCAATCCATGGAACACAGTCTAGGTCCAAATCCAATCATTGAATCCAAACCAAGGCCCACCAAATACATGGCCTGGTCTACAACAGTCCAAATGACGTAACAAGTCCATTTTCGATAACAAACAATCCACACTCATCCCTAATGAGTTATAAGCCCATAATAATCAACCTCTCCATCCTAGGGTATCACACTTCCATACTTAGGCCATAGGAGGCCCGCCTAGCCATAGACACGGGTCAATGTTTACCCAATCACATCACCAGGTCACCTCTAAGTAATCCTAGGTTCAGGTCATCCATTTTCCATTTAATTTACAGGTATAAACAACATAAAGGATAAAAGAGTGACAATAATGTATCAATTGAAATAAACCTCCAAGTAAGGGAATCAACGGAAAATATCAATAGTCCAACCGAAGTATTGGTCCACATTCAGGTCCAGGTCCATCTCAGTTAATTTGATCTCTAAATGAAGTCTCAGATGCCAATCGATATCGTATTTGGTGCTTCAGAAGTTACGGACATCTTTGACGACGTTTAAGGATCGAATCATCATCGAATCCACAACCTAGACCCTACTTGGTGGTCCCCACAAGTCAAGATTGAGCCACACCATTGACTCGTGCATGGCACATCAATATAAGTCTATTTGGATGGTCAATGGGGCCCCATAAACGATCACAACCTCAGAAAACTAAAAGCTGGAAAATCATTGAATACAGTGTGCTCGGTCGACCTGGGACAGCGTCTGGTTGACCGAGTATACTGGGCTGTCAGGATGTTGGCTCCTATGTCAACTCTCTGCGTAGTGTGCTCGATCGACCTCCTGGCTTGGTCGGTCGACCAAGTACTTTGAAAAAAAATGGGTTTAAGCACCTGGCAGGCTATGTCCTGAACTCAGAACTCTTCTGTGTGTCTGGTCAACCTCCTGGACTGGGCTGTTGACCAAACACATTGAGAACTCTGTATAAATGGATGTCCCAGCACTTAGGTAATTCACTGAATCCCTGTGTTGTCGGTCGACCGAGAACAGGGTCTGGTCAACCGAGAACACAAAATTTCAATGTCTGAGGGAAAATTCAACTCCTAGTTAGCCGCTTGCAGAACCTGTGTGTTCGGTCGACTGAGAACAGGGTCCGGTCGACCGAGTACACAAGACCTGCAAATCCTGCAGAACCTTAATTAGGACTTGCATTTTCTGAATTTCAGTGTGCTCGGTCAACCCGACTGCAGATCTGCAGTCAGGTTGACCGAGCACACGTATGAAATCTGCAGCATTTCCAGATTACTGGAATTCTCCTCCTTCAATCCAATTTTCCACCAAAACCCATCCAATCTCATCCAATCATCATAGAAACATCATAAAACATGAAAAGCACTTCAATACACATTCAACCATCCATCCTTGGGCCATTGATCTTCCAAATGAGATAAAACCCATCCATTAATGGCCAAAACCATGAAAACAAGCCCAAAAGGTAGGTCTAGCATTCATGCATCAATTGAAATGAAATTATAGAATCAAATTGAAGGAAAACATGCATTCTATGCTAAATAGGTATATTGCACTTGCCTCGGTCCAATAGATGGAATAAAGAGAGATCCAAAGCTCAAATATCAAAATCCCAGCTCCTATGGCTTGCAAACACTCAAACCAGCCCAAAATCTTAGATCTAATTAAGAAGATATCTAACACCGACACCCACAAGAGAATTGCTATAAGGAAGGGAAATCTAGAGAGAGAAAGAGGGATTTCTAAGGAAATTAACTAGAGGGGAATAAGGAATACTTTGATTAAAAGAGAGATGAGATGTACAAGATAGAGAGAGATCCTTAGGAGAAGTTGTAGCTAATCTTGTTGTAGATGATCTTTTTCTTCTTCTTGCTAGAATTCTAGATCTAAGGTTCTAGAGAAAAAGAAAGGGAGATGGTAGAATTGGAGGGAAATGAGGGGAGAAGAGAGAAAATGGAGGAAAATGAGAGAGGAGGAGTAACATACGTATGAGATGGGGGGTTGTAGTTACATAGGTTGGGTTTGGTGGTTGTTTACCAAAGAGCCTTTCCTAGTTTAGTAGAAAATGATGATAAGTACAAGGGTATTTAGGTACTTAGAATATCTAGAAAATTCTCATGTGGAAACCCCTCCTATTATTTCTATTTACTAGTTAGGGCCTCTATCTAACCAACAAACTCTAGTAAATTATAAAAGACACCCTCTGGACCTATAAAATACAAAAAAGAACTAGTTGAACTAAAACTTAGGAAAATACCCATCTACCCTTACTAACCCCTATTAATTAGCATAATTAGATACTATAGGCTATATTATAGTATTCAAATTCAAATTGATGGCCCACAAGGGGTGGGGCCTCATAAAGCATGTGATTCAATTCGATTGGATATAATTCTAAATGAATAGAATGAAAGGATTAGATTAGATTAGAAATGATGTGAATAGAAAAGTCTAACTTAAGTCTATTGAATGATTCGAATGGTTTGGCACTACTTAGCTTTAACCGTACGATACTCGACGATGTTAAGTTTGGTTTTAGTTTGGTTTTAGTGCGTGTGAATGCCGATGCGTAGTAGTTAGTCTGGAGCACTGGAACTCCAGAGTCGGATAGCTAGGAGAACCTTTGGTCAAGTTACTGGCGACATCTCAAGATGATTCGCTCTCACATATAAAGGATGAGCAAAATATATTAACCAATTATAAAAGTAAGTATTCGATTTATGATTAAAAACATGATTTATTTATAATGCACAATGTCACTAGTGGACCAATGCATGATCTCTTTAACCTATTCATCTTGAAATTCGAATTAAAACAGCATGTGTTATTTCATAATTGCTCATACATTGTTCAATCGTCGGATTCTCGATGCTACACTTGGTGTCACTGAAATCTAGGAAATTAAAGAGGAGAGCTAACGGTTCCACTGTGATTAGAGTAAAAAAGACTTTAGGACATCATCTAGTGTTTGATTACCGAAAAGCATACCAGAGTATAACTGGGTATATTTCATTTTCCACTTCATTTATAGTCATGCATATGATTAATTACGATTTGCATTTAACTTAGGAAATGTTTACACTAAAGTAAAACATCTAGTAGTTGTCATCATTAGAGTACTTTTATACAATGTATTAAATCTTGTTAAATGATAATTGTAAAGTGTAATATTTGGAACTCTATTGGACTGTTGACGCTTCAATATTAATGATGTACTTTTATACAATTTATTAAATCTTGTTAAATGATAATTGTAAAGCGTAATATTTGAAACTCTATTAGACCGTTCAAGCTTCGATATTAATGATGTACAGGCTTCTGCAATTGATTTAAATGTATATTGACAGGTGTCATTGAGAAATTCTCACACGCATGAAGTGGGGTTTTATCCTTCGTGAATTCGGACTTAGTATGAAATAGGAAACATGTGAGAATTCACGGAAGTACGAAATAGGAAACATGTGAGAATTCACGGAAGTACAAGTGTGACACCTTGGATCGCATTGAACAGGAAATTCTCGTGCCCCCGGAATGTAACCATTTTACCCTCATCTTACCCTACAGGATAGAGCCTAAGCTCGTCATCAAGAACGAATAATTGGAAAACTCTCTCTCTCTCTCTCTCTCTCTCTCTCTCTCTCTCTCTCTGTGGCATTTTTACCCTCATCTTATCCTACAAGACAGGGCCTAAGCAACTAAGCAATTGTCATCAAGATTGAATAATTGGAAATCTCCCTCACGCGCTCACACACACCATTAGAGAGCGCACAAATGACACCAAAAGTCTGCTAAAACTTGTAAATGGTAGCTTTTGTTTTATTTACTTAATTTCTACTAGGAGACGATACTCACACGCACTTATAAGCACGTAGTAAACTTACACTCTAGAAAACTCAAATCACAAAAAAAGCCACCCTTCATCTTTCAGCTCTTTCAATGATCAGAACGACCCTCGCTCCCTCCCTCCGTTCTTCCTTGAGGCCCCTCCAATAAGCCGGCATCCCTTTGAGCATTTAATACGTGTTGCACCTCTCTTTCGGATTCCTTGAAGAATATCTCCCTTTCTTCCGTGTTGAGCTTCTTAAAGATGTTGTCTCGCCCTGCGAGCATATATTTCTTGTTGTCTTCCGCGTTGATCTCGAAACAGACAATGCGTAGGTCCTGACCTTCGTCAGCAACGTTCACGAACGGATGACCAGCGGGGACCACATACACATCGCCGGGTGACAGCTTTGCACTGACCTTCTGGTATGAGACGGATTCCTCCTCTCCTTGGCGGCCCTGCTCGCCTTCCTCTCCTTGGCTGCCCTGCTCGCCCTCCTCTCTACTGCGGCGGCCGGCCAAGTGAGGGCACGTCATCTCGAAATAGCCCGTACCATCTAAAACCACTGCCACCTTAGTTGCCCTTGAGTTGTAATAAGGTGCCTCCATCGACCCCTGAAAAGTTTACTCCGTTTATTAGAGAACAAGCAAAGAATTAAGGATGCCAATGGGTGGGTATAAGGAGGCCGTGAGGGGAAAAAAAGTGAAGGAAAATACAAGCAGCTAGAGCAATATTGAAGAGCTTCTTACTCGACGGATGTTTGCATAGGAAACTGCAATGTCTTGGTCTCGGAGAGCCGGATAGTCGTTGGCATCAACCTCTTGTAATCGTCCGTGTTGGTTAGAATAGGTAGGGCGCTGTTCGTACAGGTTGAAGGGTCCTCTCGACCTACCTTCATAATGCGATTGCCCGCCTCGGGATGACGAAGCATGTCGGGCTATCTCCTTGATTTTCTCCTCAGAAACACGCACAAATGGACCCTCTTGGTGCTGCCCAAACACCCTTCTCACCTTATCATATTCAGTCTGGAAAAATGGAACACAAAACAGAATTGTGGCTGAGAGAAAGAGGGATCATAGAGAGAGTCATTAATTTAAGATGGAGCATGTGCAGTTATATATATATGCTAATTAAATAAAAGATTTTTTTTGACTTGGCACATTACATTGAATGCAGCTTCTAAGATACGCCTGCTGTAGCTCATATAGTAGGATTCTGGGTTTTGACCACCGATGCCAAAGAATGCCTATTACAACCAGACAAACGTACAATTTACTAAGAAATATCGTTCTAATCAAACATGTGGTAAACTCAAATGAAGAAAGAAGTAGATGTGAGAGAAAATCTTAATGCTTTACTTGGAGTTGTCCTGGAACGGAGATTGTTTCAAACAGTTTTACAATGTATAGCTTCTCCTTGTTGTCATTATTGATTATGTAGGCTGTTGACCCCGCACGCACTCTGAGTAAATCTCCTCTGCGTAGATTGTAGGACTCCCTGTTTTCTTTGCGTAGGAGAGTGATCGTTGCACTTCCTACACCAAACAATTCCAGCACGATTGATTCAATAACGATAAGAAGAGAAGAAATTAATCTTCTTCTCTAATTAGATGATGATAAGCAAACTAATTAAGTGTACATACCTTCAACAACGAAGACAAGGGTGTCGGCATCATAGTGGTTGGGTATGAGCGCGGTATTGGGGTTGGCCTCCAAAAGGGCAATTCGGTAGTTCTCAATCCGACGTAGCAGATGCGACCGCTCTGAGAACCTCTGGAGAACTCTAAGCTTTCCTTCTTGGGTACTTAGTGGAGTACTGAAGCTCTGTTCGGAGAAGTAGTAAGGATTATCCCTCGACTCTTTCGCTTCTTGGGTCTCGTAGGAGAGAGCTAAGCTGGACGTAGAGAGAAGGAATAGAAGGATAGGAAGCATCACAGCTGGTTTCGCCATTGGAAAGAAGCTGCTGAACTAGTACTTGCAACTCTCTTTTTCTTACAAAGGATGGAAGACTAGCGACATAGAGCAGTGCAATTTATAGAGAGAAAATCTGGAGAGAAACGAAGGTGGGAAAAAAATATACATAAAATGTGGCGAGGCGAGTTTGCATGCGAGGGGACGTGTGGGCATACGTCGGATTCGGGGACTGCCGCGGGTTGCATTTTACCTCCAGCACGGACAAGATGATTGCCCTCTAGACGACATTAAAGCAATAGTTGCTGTGGGGCGCCGATGAGTGGTATCGCTCTATATTTTGTTCTTTCATGCTGGAAAGATATTGAATCAACAGATTGCATGCACCAGAGGATTTATGGACATCGCGTGTTGCATTTGTGATGCTTGTGTTGTGACACATGCAAATTATAACCAGCACTTGGAAAAGGTTATAAATGGAGAGAGAGGGAGAAGATGCAATTAAGCTGGCAAACAACGGAATAATTAATAAAGGGTTGTTTAAGAAAAATCATCATTCATCAATAACTTTTCTTATTTTTTGAATCAGGCAATAAAGTACATTGGACTGAAGAAAATGAGAAGAAAAATTGGAAAAGTAAAATCATTACTTGTTTCCTATTTAAGACTTCGAAATGTAATTTTTATGAAGTGTTTCAAAACTGAAATGTTATTTTTGAAAATTTTACATATTATAAATTATTTACTCTTTGGATTAAGTTAAGAAATTACTATTATTTTGAATATTTTATTATATAAAAGTTTTAATGGCACGGTTTAGCAAGTAGTAAGCTCAAAGGTTAATAACATTTGGCAATGAATATGAGAAGGAATATAATATTTCTTCAGGCACTAGCAAAAGATAATGTCGTGGACTATCTTAAGATGAAAACTTTTGATGGACAAAGGTTGAATTCATGAGATGTGGTACGGATGACATCTCTCGAAAAGTCAGGGTTTTGTTTGCATCACTATCTTAGCTAGAACACCCTTTTAAGACGAAAGCAGGAAAAAAAAAAAAAGAACTATGATAAATTTACAAACTTAGTAATAAAATGTAGAAGATAGGCTGCAATGCAGGCCGATGGCCCACTAAGGGAAAAGGATAAACTAAAGAGGATGTAGATGGAAGTAGTTACAATAAATCTTATGTGAGGACGTAGACGGAAGTGTTTACAATAGGCCAAAATACCTAAAGGGGCCTACCAGGCAATCCATCAAATTGAACCAATAAACAGGGACCCCCATATATATAGTCATCGATATCAAGTTTGAGATAATGGCCCAATCTTTTATTAGATTAAAGTTTGGTAAGGAAGTATAAAAATGAGCCATTTATTTTGAATAATTTAGATTTTATAAATAGGCCTTACTGAGTACCCTCAACGAATAAAAGACTTGGATTGGTTAAAAAATCAACTTTGAAATAGTTAGTGATTTTTATGAAATGCCTAATTTAACATGTCTATATATATATATATATATATATATATATATATATATATATATCCATTGGAGGACCTTTATTCAAAAAATCAACTCTGCTTGCAACCAGGCGTCGATCTCGGCTTCCTCATGCTCTAGCTATTCCAAAAGCTCACTAGGAACTTCTCGGACAACTTCGGATCTGTTGATATCCTGTTCGTTGAGAAAGCCTATCTTGCGTTCTTCTCCGAAAATGAATGCTAGAATCTCCTTCGCCGAACACCATCTCACCTCCAAGGGCCCGTCTCTGAAGATTGCTTAACATTAAGCTCCTTCTTAAAAGGCCCTCTTTGTAGTTACAATAGCTCTCATGTGAGGACGTAGATGGAAGTGTTTATAATAGGCCAAAATACCTAGAGGGGCCCACCGGGTAATCCATCAAAGTGGACCATTAAACAGGGACCCCCCTATAGTCATTGATATCGAGTTTGAGATCAATCTAAATGGACTGGATTATTGGATTGACTTTAAACTCATTTTTTTGGGTTAAGAATTTTTAGGGGTTCATCAAATGGTTGGGATAATGATTCACACCTTTGCCATAATAAATAGTTTGGGGGATGACGGGTGAGGTGATCACGCATGTGGAAACGCAGTTTGGCCATGCAAGAAATAGTGCTCACCTTAACATGAGCACCAGTGCTCAAGTGAGGAGGGTCATTGTTAAGATTTATTTCTTTTAGCAATCAATTTGATAATGGTCTCGTCTTTGATTAATTAGATTA
The DNA here is from genome assembly GCA_028538565.1 of Umbellularia californica. Classification (NCBI taxonomy): domain Eukaryota; kingdom Viridiplantae; phylum Streptophyta; class Magnoliopsida; order Laurales; family Lauraceae; genus Umbellularia; species Umbellularia californica. The sequence continues at coordinate 21,515,789 of JAPQWN010000006.1, forward strand.
AAGTTTAGTAAAAAAGCATAAAAATGTGCCGTTTATTTTAAGCATTTTAGATTTTATAAATAAGTCTTATTGAGTACCCTCAACTTGGATAGGTTAAAAAATCAACTGTGAAATAGTTAGAGAATTTTAGGAAATGCCTAATTTAATATGTCTATATATATCCTTTAGTGGACCTAATATTCAAAAACTAAAACATTCAAAAACATTATCTCACGCTTTATGTCATTTTATAAATTATACAGTCGAAATCGACTTATTCCTATTGTCAAATGATTATGTCAAAAACACCCATTTACGGTTTACCGTAAGAAAAAAAGTCACTGTTCTTTTAAAAGATGCTGGGCATGACTCTGATTTAAGTGCAATTTATACAGAGAATGGGTATAGAAATGAATGTGGGAAATTGAAATACGTAAAATGTGGCGAGGCAAGTTTGCATGCGAGGTGACGGGTGTGCAACACGGGCCTTGGTGTACGGCATATCGTGCATTGCACCGGCCGTACGGGCAAACGGGCAAGATTTCATCAAGGACCATTATAAACGACAGCACTTCCAATTGACAAGTTGTTTGCATTCTAGCAAGGGTAATCCAAAAGGGAATTTTCATGTCTCAGTAGAGGGTTCATCATCTAGTCTCACCAATGGTTGAAATAACTTTTTCCAAATTAATAAATCATGAATGTTTTAATGTTTGTGCTAAAAAAAAACTAGTAAAAAACTTACAACAACTTGCCGCACAAGAGTCAATTTGTATCTATGGCTCTCACAATTTGTATCTTTTTTCTTCTTAAGAAAGATTGGGCTAATTTGTAACTTTTGTATTGAGTAAATGACGAAATGCACGGCGCTCTAAGTAGTTTATGCGTAAATTGATAAAAATGCGTAAAAAATTTTCAATTACACTTTACATTGTTAAGATTTTGGTCTATTGATTTCTTCTAAGTTCTTTTAGACATTACTTGACTCATATGATACTTAACTTATTTCTATTAATTTCTATCGCTTTTCTTTTTTTTTACTCTGTCGCCCGCATATATAAATAAATTATTCTGTTATGTTGCTTGTCGTATTGCTTTACCAGTCCCAAGCCTAGAAAAAATGAAGAGGGTTTAAAGTCCATTTTACACCTGGTATCCAATGACAATATAGAAATAGTTAGAAAATGTTTAGCTTACATTTAAAATCGTGTTAAGCCCTAGCCCGGCCCTAGCTCGGCCCAGGCTCGCACGAGATGGGATTTGACGTATGCCCAATCAAATTAGGTTGGGATTGGACAACCCCCAGCAGGCCCACTCGATATTCGGGGCGGGATTGAACAGCCCAGGCCTAACTATACCATTGACAACCCTACTTAAGTGAGAAAAATGTTAGGCAGACAAAACGCACTTTGAAACGGACAAGCAAAAGCACCTTAACTATCTATATATCTTCTTCTTTTTTTTCTCAACGGGAAGTGGTTCAACATCAGTGCAGTGTGCCTTGTCATCACACTCTTTCCAATAGAATATCTTGAGAAAATTTTAAAATAGGGCTTAAGTTTTTCCCAGATTTGAAATCGGCACAAAAAATTTTTAGATTTCAAAATAGGGCTTAAGTTTTCCATCTTTGTTTTTAATTAGCTAGTGAGGATGAGAGATTTCCGGCAACTTCCCTCTTCCCAAATACCCAAAATTTCGGGTTTTCACACGACTCCGGTCATAACCCCTTCGACTGTGCTTGAGGAATCCTCAATTCCTGCACTCTGAAATCATGGAGCAGGACTACCTATGGCCATGTCCATGTCCAACATAACATCCAAGCTGCTGAAGCTACTGTTTTGAATTGCCAAGAAAACTATGATGCCTCCCCTTCAGAATCCCTAAGGACAGATCTCCTGGCTGCCAAGCTAAACCTCCACGAAGCCCTCAAAGCCCAGGAGATTCATTTGAAACAAAGGTTCAGGATCTCTTGGCTTAAGGAAGGTGACAAAAATACCAAATTCTTCCACCAATCTGCCAAAGCTAGAAGTTCTTTCAATAGAATCAAGCACATCTCTGTCAATGGCAGCCTCACTAATGACCCTCTAATCATTCAAGACCAAGCAGTGAATTACTTCTCCAACCTCTACACTCCTCACACCGGCCAGCTTCACTAAACCCTCTTCCAGACCAACAGTCCTAAGATATCAGACTCAGAAAACTCCTTCCTAGTCTCAACCCCCTCAGATTCTGAGATTAAATCTGCAGTCTTTGCCCTTAAGAAGAATAGTTCACCTAGGCCTGATGGCTTCAATGGTGCCTTCTTCACTTCAACCTGGGAAATCATTGGCCAAACAGTTACCAAAGCAGTGCAGCACTTTTTCTTCTCAAGGAAACTCCTTAAAGCCTCCAATGCTTTATTCCTTGCCCTTATTCCAAAATCAAACTCCCCCACCACCTTTGCAGATTTCAGACCAATTAGTCTTTTAAATTTCTCATACAAAATCATCTCTAAAATCCTCTCCTCTAGACTCTCCTCCCTCCTCCCTAATTTGATTTCCTCTCACCAAGCTGCTTTCATTTCCGGGAGGCCAATCCACCACCACTCAGCTTTGACTTTTGATCTTTTTCAAAAACTTAATTCTAAGCTCAACAAGGGCTCTCTTTGTCTCAAACTAGACATATCCAAAGCCTTTGACAAGCTCAGCTGGCCCTTCCTATTTTCAGCCCTCAAATTCTTCAACTTCTCTGAAGCCTGGATTTCCATTATTCAGGAGTGTGTCTGCTCTTCTACCTACTCTGTCTTGATTAATAGATCCCTTCAAGGCTTTTTCAATCCTTCATGTGGGCTAAGACAAGGAGACCCCTTATCCCCTTACCTGTTTGTTATTGCTGAGGAAATCATTAGCCTCCATCTTCACAATCTTCAATCCCAAGGTATCATCCTTCCCCTGTCCACTGTTCCCAACACCCCCTGCCACCTCCTATATGCTGATGACATCATCATTCTCATGAAAGGTAATACCTCTGGAGTCCTAGCTGTCCAAGACCTCCTAGACCTTTACTAATCTTCTTCTGGTCAACACATTAACCTTCAAAAGAGTCAACTTTTCATTGGCAAATGTGGCAGCAGACGGAAAGCTAGGATCGGCTCTATCTTTGGAATGCAAGAGAGCCAGGACCAGCTCAAATATCTTGGCTTTCCTATTGTCTTCAGAACCCCGAAGAAACTACACTTCCTCTCCCTGTTAGACTCTATTAATTCTAGACTAACTGCTTGGAAAGCAAGGTTTCTCTCTTTTGCAGGTCGATCGATTCTCATCAAGCACGTTCTTTCTTGCATCCCTACTTACACTGCTGCCATCCTACCCATCCCAATCTCCATTTGTAAAGATATTGAGCACCTTATGAGGAATTTCTTATGGTCAGGCAATTCCTCCTCTCCAAAGATACACTATGTCAAGTGGTCCCAAGTTTCCCTTCCAAAACTAGAAGGGGGCCTTGGCATTAGAAGGACCTCGGACATGAATGACGCCTCTCTAATCAAATTGGGTTGGCAGGCATGCACTATGACTACCATTTGGTCATCTTGGTTAAAAAATAGGTACTTCAAATATGCCAACATCTGGAGCCCAGCTACTTCCAGATTTGGCTCCTACATCTGGAGAAGAATCTGTCAGCTAGCTCATCACATCCATCATGGTAGTTCCTGGGTTTTTGGGAATGGTAATCTCATAGACATTTGGCAAGATACCGGTGTGGGGACAGACCTCTCTTTGCTGTCTTCCCCAACTTCCATTTCCCTTTGGACCAGAGACTGGCCTCCTTCTTCCACTCTGGCTCCTGGCACTTTCCATCTTCTCTTCCACCTACAGTGTAAGACTACATCTCATCTGCTACTTCTCTGCTTCTCCCAACCCCCTCCACCAGTGATCAGCTCTTCTGGAAGGAGGTTCCAACTGGCCAGATCTCTATGTCCAGTGTCTGGAATGTCATCAGACCAAGGGGCATCTCCTTTCTTTGGCCTCCTCTGATCTGGAATGGATTTTCCCTCCCTAGAATCAGCTGCTTCGATTCTTTTCTAATGCTCAATCGCACTCCTACAGAGTCTCACCTGCAACGAATTGGGTTCTCACTGGCATCCAGATGTAGCCTTTGCAGAGAAGAAGAAGACACCAACATTCATCTCTTCTTCTCCTGCCCTTTTGGTTGTACCATCTGGACTTTGATCCTTCAAGCTTCCAATGCTCAGCAGCCCTACACCTTCTATGCTGCTTCTCTCTTGACCTCTCTTTCTTCAGGGAATGACGAGAAAGGCCAGAAGTTCATGGCATCCATATTTCTCTCTGTGATCTACTCAATTTGGAAAGCTAGGAATATAGCTATTTTTGAAAATCATCCACTCACCTTCAACCAGATCACTGTTCAACTCCTTAAGGAGGTCAGCTTCTCTCTCAAGAAGATCTCCAGGCCTCTCTGCAGTCCTCAGCTAAGCTCGATCACCAACTTGCTGAATCTTGCTGATCACCAAGCTCATCGCATCGATTTCCAGCAGCAACCGATTGCAGCTGTCCCACGTGATTTCCAGCAGCAACCAATTGCAGCTGTCCCAGGCGATCTCTACAGGTCTGGTCAAAGTGATCATCAAACTCTCGCAACTCTGGCAAGACCTCGCTCACCTCATGGACCTACAATTTAGGATCTCCAATTTAGGTTGGCCATCGCCTGGGGTTTTCCCTCTTTGCTGCGTTCTACAAGCTCTTGGAGGAAGATCCATCAGTTCGGCGATTTCGTTCAGCCTCTACCGGTTCCGCCTGCAGTGGTTCTCCTCTTCTCCTTTCTCTCCTCTGCAGCGCTCTTCCCTAGTGGTTTTCATCTTTAGAGTTTCTCTGTGGAGATCAGATTTTTCTCTCATGTTCTCTCCTTCTTTCCTCTCTCTCTCTCTGTTTCTCTGTTTTCTCCTTTCCCTTTTAGGGCTTGTAACTGTTCTCTTTATCTCTATCTCAATAAACTTACCCTTTAAAAAAAATCCTCAATTCCTGCACCGAACATGTCCCGAAAATAAGAAGTTACAAGCCTTAGTAAATACAAGAAAATAAGTTGCTGCATTTTATGCATAGAAACTGCAAGGACATGCTATCCTCAAGCCAATTTCTTGTTTTGTGGTAATAGTTAGTAATGGACTTTTACTGATTGACAAGGTACCGATAGCTAAGCTTCAAGTGGGAGGAATTTGTCACGTCCCCCGTGTGATTAACAAAGTACCGATAGCTAAGCTTCAAGTGGGAGGAACTTGTCACGTCCCCCATTATAAAAATTGGGAAAAACATGACAAAATAAATAAAATTTAAAATTCCTGTATTTACTACATCAGAAGCTTCCAAAAGTGGACCCACATAAGATTTCAACACAAGGTGAGTCAAAATAAATTTTATTAAATTCAGTGGAAGCTTTATTCAACTAGTATTCAAGGTTCATAAATGAGACCAAACACATAATCAGATAACATTAATAATTAAATTTGGGGAATAAATTAAACAATTTATAAATGAAGTCTCATTATTAAAAGAAAGTTCATCTAAGGATTTCTACAATGACGTTTAATCCTGTGCTAAATCAGCCACTCGAGTTCGTCAGTTGGCTCAAACGTTTGAAACGCTTGATCCTCTTCCGTCTCCTCGGAAAGTAAGGCTCGGTATATAATTATAATTTAAAATTAAAATACGATATTGAGGTGAGGATAGACAGATGAGATCATACAGAAGCAAGGATATGATAATAGTAAAAATGAATGTATAACCGAATTCCAAACAACACAAGGGATCAATATAGTAGTCACACGATCACAAATGCCTCCGTCGTGGGTGGTCAACACTAATTAATTCGGGAATTCTGTTTATAACGTCGGTGGTGATAAACCGATCAATATATCAGGATAACCCATCCATAGTCACAAAGTGGATATAAGTGATCCAATCATATCGGTGATCAACTGTCCATATATCAATCTGCAGTCGTCCATAAATGACCCAAATGTACATATATGTAATAGACTAATTAGTGATGCTTCGACCCAAGAGACCTAATTTATAATGAAGGGTTGGCTATTTTATATTCACAATCCACCTATCCCATATCATAATTTGGGTAATCATCCATTAAATGTCCCATCAAATGCCAAGCCACATCGTAGTCCATAAACAACACCATAGGGTATACATCTATACAAGTACATAGCCTAAACAAATATATGCATGCAAATTTGAAGGCCCGGACATAATTATGAACCAACCTAAGGTTAGACACATATTCATGTATCCAACAACACACAACGAGAAACACTAGTGAGCTAGGGTCAACACATCCCTCTAAATTCTCGGTGCATAGTCCCAATGAAGGGTTCCAAATAAAGATGTATTGAATCCATTCTCACTAGAGTTCATGTAGGTCATAGAAGTTACTTGAATTCTACGTCAATAAAATACCGTATGCCCAAAGATAGCTCTTACATGAGGTCCAAGTAGTTAATTTAGGTTATTAGTTCCAATGAAAACCCCACGCACGATGCCACAATGCCCCATAAGTATATAGAGCTAAACCAGCTCTAGAAAGAGTTTAAAGTCCCAGTACACCATGTGCGTTCAAACTCCTAATGATACGTTCGAACGTTTAGAGGGAATGTTTGAACTTCGAGAGAAGAGTTCAAACAATCAGCGCCTCTGGTTTTTTGCTCAGAAAGTTGGGACTCGTACGTTCGAATGTTTGAAGGGAACATTCGGACGTTCAATGTCTCTGGTTTCTAGCTGGGGCTGCGCATAGTTGCGGGAATTGGTGTTTTCCCCTTTTTTATTCGATTTTCTCCCTACACCAAAGAGAAGCTCAATCCAACCCAAAATCCATTAAAACCGCATCTAATTTGAAAGAGAAAAGAATCCACAATTTAATTACCCAAACACCAAATAATCCAAAACCCAATTAAGAAGCCCTAATCCACCATTATCATTTAAAATAGGCATTTAAACGAATATATATGCACAATAACAAGAATCAAAGATTAAACACATATTCCATCACAAATTACAACAATGTACGCGCCTTGATTGAAGTTGGTAGAAATGCAATAGGGTTCCTTAACCAAAACACAACCTGAGATCTCCACAACGGATGAACACTATCCCACCACAAATCTGACATAGAAAATGAGAGACGAATGCTCAAACAAACAGACCTATGGCATTCCTACCCAAAACCTACAATTGGAAGGAAAAAGAAGATCACCCTAAAGTGCAGATTACTCCTAATGGTTTGAGGAGAGGGTTACCTGAGATGAGAACATTTAGCAAAGAATAATGGTGGTTTCTGATCGCAATTCCGATGATCGGATCCTATAGTTGCAAGACTTTAGGAAGTGGGAAAGGGAGGAAAGAGAAGAAACGGAAGGATTTGTAGAAGAAAAATGAAAATCTAGGAACGTGCAGTTCTTAAATGAAGGATTAGGTTAAAAGAGGGAATATTCCCTAGGCTGAGGTTAACAAGTCAAACTGCGGGTCATGTTATTACCCAGTGGCCCAACTCACCGGACAAAAAACCTAATCTAACGTGGTCCCCACCTAGACCCTAGCCACTTATTTAACTAAAATACATTTAATCAAAATAATAACATTCTAATAAAATATATATAGTGGGGCCGAAATCTTACAGAATTCATGTTGGTGAATATGGATTTATAAAAGGTTCTCGGGGAAGCAACCGATAGTCAGATGAGTTTGTCAAATGAAAATGCAATTGAGTTTCTTTCTATTTTGAAGCTTTCCCTGCTATTGTATAATACTCTGTTGTTTGCAAATCTCAAGTACCAGGTGTAAACTAGAGTAAGAAAAAGAAGAAGAAATAAGAGGGAAAGAAAAAGGAGGAGGAGAGAAGCTCACCCGGGGCCAGGTCGCCGGGTGGTCTCCGTAGGTTGCCGCAAGAGGAGAGATGGGCTTGAATGTTGGGAGGGAATAGAAAGAAACGGTAGAAGGAGAGAAGGAACGAGCAAGGGAGGGGTTTGGGAAGGGCATTTTGGGTATTTGGAGACAAATAGAGAGGAGGGAAGTCACAGAAATCACTCATTCGCACAGGATGTCTTAATTTGAAATAAATATGCAAAACTTAAGCCCTATTTTGAAATTTAAGATGTCTTTCCTGATTCGAAATATGGGCAAAACTTTAGGCCTATTTTAAAACTATCTGAAATATCCTTTATTTCTCTCTCTAAACCTTTTTTTATCTCACTTTCGTACCTAGGGAACATATGGAAAACAAAAATGCCCTTCTTAAAAAAAATAAAAAGAAAAAAAAAAACATGTTGCACCATAGTAGTCAATTCCATTTTGTTTTGGCCAAAACGGAATGAGGATAAAAAAATTCCGGGTTAGATTCCGGTCCATTTCAGTTTGTAGCACTGTTTTCACTAATTCTTTTATTTTTTTCTCAATATGTATAATTTATATTTTTATTCTATTTTTCACATATATGTGTATATATTTTTTTTTTAGTTTTTATTATTTCAAAAAGTTACTCTGAAAAATTTTCCCGAAATTTTGAAATACAAAAATATTCCATCTTGGAGGGTAGACCAAAATGATAATAGTAACGGAATTGACAACTATGAACTGCACCCTTCTTCAGTATCTTTGTCTTTGATACAAACCCTGGGATAAGAAATTCATTAACCAATGGGCCATAAGTTTGATGAACTAATATGTTGTGATGGTTCTTTTCCAAATCATGTCAGCCCCCTCATGATGCTTGACCCTTTTCCAAACTATCCAACAAGAACATGATAGAAGAGAACACCTTAGGCGTAATTCATGAAGCTCGTTCATTTCAAGATACATTTCCCATGGGGTTTTACAGTAGGTATTAGTACAATTGAAAATAAAGTTGAAATTTGAAAGGCCCAAGGTGGTACAGCCGAATATGGCCCCAAACCCCCGTGTTACCAAACTCCACATGTTTACCTGCATGTTCTCCTACTGTCCTTACGTTGAAAAAGTAAAAAAAGGGTACTTTTTTGCGATATCACAACACTATATGTGATATGGCAATTTATATATGTGATATCACAATTACCTCTTGCGATATCGCAAATAACTTCATGGGATACCGCATAAAGTGTTACGTACAAAGTCAATGGTTCCCTTTTTTTTATTTTCATCCCGTTATATAGCTATGTGAGGGATTTTCCATAATACCGAGATGAGCCCTGGATTAGGTAAAGGTACCAGCCAGACTTGCCCTGGTCTCGGTTTTATACAGCTCGGCAGCAGTGCCGACTTGTACCGATCTCGAGCTAGCCTCGGTAAGAGTACCAAGTAAGCTCATCTCGGCCTGCACACCTCGGCAACAGCACCAGGGCGCACCTGTGACTGACCTCGGCATCAGTACTGGGTGTCAATCAGTCATAAATATGCTACTATGATAGTGCAGCGGCGTTGCAAAGCAAACCGATAGATAGGGTATGCACCTGATAAGAGGTTGATCTTATCTGGTGGTCACATCAGCAGCCATGCAAGGGATCGAGGAGTGGGTTGATAAGACTCCCATCTCCACCTACCCCCATTAAGGATACAAGGTATGGGCTGATAGGACTTCTCTCCTCACCTACCTCCACTAAGGGTACGGTCTGATGGGACTTCCTCCTATATATATGCACGGGTGAGATCCATGACGAGGTACGTACACACACAAACCATTACCCATTGCTCTCCTCTCTTCTCCATTCACTCTTCCTTTGCTTAGTGATAGCACTAACTTACGCATTGGAGTGCCTTCGGCTGGCTGCAGCCAGGGGCCTCTGACCTTCGTTTCCTCCTTTCCCTTTCAGGTCTTCGAGCATCAAATCTCCCCCAAAAGGGGCTAAACAGTAATATTAAGAGCTTTTTGTTCCGCTAACCAAGTTCATAATATTTAGACACTCACAATTGGCGCCGTCTGTGAAGAGCGATAAAACCAAATCTGTAGACACCATGCCTCCAAAGACCAGAAATGGTGAGGGCTCATCAAGGTCCCAAAGGGCCCCCTCGCCACCAATAGCATTACCACCACCAGTATTCCTGCCACCGCCGGAGTTGACACCGCCAGTACTTCCACCACCGGTGATGCAACCACCGGAGGTGTTACCAGAGCAGTTGCCACTAATCCCTCGCCAGAGAAGATCCGGTGGAAAATCTGGAGCAGTGAGCATAGAAGGGTCAGTGACTGGATCAGTAGCAGCTAAATCTCACCAATCCCTTCACCAGGAAGGTGGTGACGATGATGATGACCCTCTCGTCGCAGATATAAGGGCCCAAAACCTCATTATCAAAGAACAAGATGAGTTGAATCGCTAACTCAAGAGGCAGCTCCAAGAAAAGGTGAATAACCCGGTCAAAGCCCCGGTCGTGCCTCCTAGACGTAGCCGGGCTCCTTCGGTCGAGCAGGACTTAAGGCACGTCCTGAACAGCAAAAGGCGCGAGCAAGCTTACGACGAAGGCTCGAGCAGTAACCATCTGAATGGAGATTCGAGAAAATCACGCATGTCACCGGAGAACAACCACGACCCAAAGAGGTCGCAGCAGAGGCCAGAAGACGATGGTAAGCTGAGAGAATGGATTAACCGCCAGGTCAAACAGACGGTTCAACAAAATTTGGAGATAATCGGTCTCACCTGAGACCGACTAAGCACCTATGACCCCGAAGACCATGGCACGTCTCCTTTCTCTCACGAGATAAAGGAGTTTTCCCTCCCAGACAAGTTCAGCGTCCCAAGGTTCGTCCTCTATGACGGGACCTCGGACCCTGCTGCACATCTATGGCACTTTACCCAGCGAATGTCAGTATGGGGTGACATTGGGCACTTAAACTGCAGAGTCTTCTCTTCTAGTCTGGGTGACCTCAGAATGAGGCGGACCAAAAACATTACTCAGTTCGCCAAAAGATTTTGGACCGTCTACAGTCAAGTCGAAGATGCCACTGACAGAGTCGCCATCAGGTCTTTCAAGCAGGCCCTCTTGCCAGGCAACGAGCTATGCAAGGATCTGGTGCGGTTCCCTGTGGTCACTATAAAAGCGCTAATGGCCCGGGTGAACCAATTTATCGAACAAGAGGAAGAAGAGGCCCAAGCTCGTGAGAGTTTCGGCCTCTGGCAAGAAGAGAGACCCTCCAAGAAAGACAAAAAAACCTATTTCAAAGGGAGGAGGAGAGCCGGACAAGGCTTCGACGAGCTCGGCAGCTATATCGGCTCCCACCCTTGGGGGCAACAAGAAATTCAAGCCCGCCATCACCTCCTATAAAGCTGTGAACACGATCTTCAAGGAGTCCATTTACAAGCTCCACGGTAGGATCAAATCACAACCCTACTTCAAGTGGCCACAGCTGATGAAGGGTGACCCATCCACCCTAGATCAGAGTAAGTTTTGTGCCTATCACAAGCAGAACGGGCACAGAACCGAGGACTGCATGGCCTTCAAGTCCTATCTCAAGAAACTCGTCAAGGACGGGCACTTGAAAGACCTCATCAAGGAGGAGGGCAAAGTCAACCGAGCTTATTAGCACTGACCTGATAATGGTCAGGACAGTGACAAGCCCGAAGGAATCATCAACATCATTCACCTGGCTCCTATGCCCAGGAGCACCAACCAAGCTCGTGCTAAGGATAATAGGGCTTCACACATGCAGGTGATGACGACTGAGCTGGGACCAGCAACCAAAAAAGCTCAAAAGGAGAAACCCAAGATCTAATTCTCGATCGAGGATCTGAAAGAAGAAGACTTGCAGGAAGCTCACACTCCCCTTGTAGACTTCAGTTGAAAACCGGTCTACCCCAAGGGGAAAGTCTCCCTTAACGTCCAGGTCGGAGGAGCCTCCATGTTAGCCGACTTCCTTATGGTGGATGCACCATCCCCGTATAACGTAATTATGGGGCGGACTTGGCTACACAATATTGAAGTGGTGCCCTCCAACCATCACCAAAAACTCAAGTTCCCGTTGGAGATCGCGAACGGGTGAGTTGAGGTAGTCACGATCAAGGGCGACAAGCAAATGGCCAAACGGTGCCTAATGGTTGTGGTGCCTGGCGAAACAAAACCACAACAAATACACATGGCCAAACTGGAAGCAGAACTCGATGACGTTGGTCGATCGCAGGAGTAAAAGAGCATGGAAGACCTGACTGAGGTCAGAATTGATCCCAACAATCCGGAGAGGTATTTCTTGGTTTGGAGCCAACTCCCCGAAGCCGAGAAGACTGAGTTGTTCAACTTCTTGTTGCAAAATAGAGGAGTTTTCGCCTGGACACCTTATGAAATGCCTGGCATCAATCCCGAAATCATGTGTCACAAGCTGAACATGGACCCCAAGCACAAACCAGTGGTGCAGAAAGCTCGTAGAATGGGGATCCCACAGACAGAAGCCGTGTTTGAAAAGGTCGAGAAACTGTTGGAAGCCAGGGCTATCAGAGAAGTACACTACCCAGAGTGGCTGGCCAACACGGTGGTGGTCAAGAAGGAAAATGGGAAGTGGAGAGTTTGTGTAGACTTCACCAACCTCAACAAGGCATGCCCCAAGGACAGCTTTCCGCTCCTGAAGATCAACCAGATGATTGACGCCACTGCCGGGAACAACATGATGAGTTTCCTCGATACCTATCGAGGTTACCATCAAATTCCAATGCATAGGCCTAACGAAGAGAAGACCGCGTTTATAACACTACAAGGCATCTACTGTTACAAAGTAATGCCGTTTGGGCTAGAGAACGTGGGGGCGACTTACCAGTGGCTGGTCACAAAAATGTTTCAGGCCCAGCTCGACAAAACAGTGGAGATATATATTGACAACATGGTTGTCAAGTCTAAAAGGTCACAAGACCACTTGGTGGACCTAAGTCAGACATTTGCTATCCTCAAAGAGTTCTAGCTCAAACTGAACGCGTCCAAGTGCGCATTTAGTGTCAGCTTCGGCAAACTCCTCAAAAGCCTGGTCACCAGACGAGGGATTGAAGCCAACCCAAAGCAGATCTCGGCGATCCAAGCGATCCAGAGCCCAACCACGGTGAAACAAGTCCAGAGGCTCATAGGAATGGCAGCCGCGCTTAACCGCTTCATCAGTTGAGCTTCAGACAAGTGCCGCCCCTTATTTCAACTTTTGAAGAAGAGCTCAAAATTTCAGTGGACTCCGGAGTGCGACCAAGCTCTTCAGGAACTCAAGAACTATTTATCTTCACCACCCCTGCTATCCACGCCGAAGCAGGGGGAAGTACTCTATCTGTGTCTGGCAATCTCAAACCATGCAGTAAGCTTGGTATTCATCAAAGAAGAAGACAGGCAACAGAAGCCAATATACTATACGAGCAAGATCCTGCTTGACGCCGAGCCAGATACCTGCCACTGGAGAAACTAGCATTAGCACTCGTCAGTGCTTCTCACAAACTCTCCCACTACTTCTAGACGTACACCATAATGGTTATTACAGAATGCCCACTCAAGTCCCTTTTCAGAAAGGTGGACTACTTTGGAAGAACCTCAAGATGGGTCGTCGAGCTGGGGCAATATGATATTAGGTACCAACCCAGAACGGCAATCAAAGCCCAAGTTTTGGCGGATTTCATTGTAGAATTCGTTTCTCCAAGTTCGGCACCGAGCCACCTCGACACCAAACTGGGAGCAATAAGGATGAGGAGTTTACCGGGATCGGAACAGAGCATGAACAGTCTTCGAGGCAGTTCTTCGAGTCGGCGTGGAAAGTCTTCGTCGACGGATCCTCAACATCCAAGAAGGCTGGCACTGGCATAGTCCTCCAATCTCCGGAGGGCCTTGTCATCGAACAAGCCTTGACGCTCAACTTTAAGGCATCCAATAACGAAGCTAAATATGAGACACTGATCGCAGGGCTCGGCAGTGCCAAAATTCTGGGGGCACGGCAACTGTTGGTCTGTAGCGATTCCCATCTAATGACGAGCTAGCTGAGCGGGGACTACCAGACCCGGGACGAGAGGATGGCGGCCTACTTAGCTCACGCGAATGAGCTACTCACCCAGTTCGATAAAGCGGTAGTCAAACAGATCGACAGAGGTTCCAACTCTCATGCTGATGCTCTTGTCAACCTGGCCTCTGCCGTCGAGTCCAGGAGGAAAAGAACTGTCGAGGTGGAAACACTAAACAAACCAAGTATAGAGCTCCAATCACCTCGGTGAGTTTTGTGTGTTGATCTAGGTCCAAGCTGGATGGACCCAATCATCACCTATCTAAGGGATGATCAACTTCCTGAAGATAAAAATGAAGCTCACAAAATCAGGCTGAAGGCAGCTCGATTCTGGCTGTCCCCAGATGGTAAGCTTTACGGAAAATCCTCCACCGGCCCATATCTCCAGTGCGTTCATCCAAGCAAAGTAGAAGACTTCCTCTATGAAATCCATAAGGGAATATGTAGAAGCCACATTGGAGGTCAGTCGCTGGCATATCGAGCTATCAGCTAAGGCTACTGGTGGCCCTACATGTAGAGGACGTCCAACTGTATGCCAGGAAGTGCAAAAAATGCCAAAAGTTCTCTCACTCTCTTCATCAGCCAACACAGGACCTGAGCCCGCTTTCTAGCCCGTGGCCCTTCGTTCAGTGGGGTTTAGACATCGTGGCCACCGAACTCCAGGGAATAAGAGGTGGCTAATGGTGGCCATTGATTACTTCACCAAATGGATAGAGGCCAAAGTATTGTCTTCTATCACTAAGCAGGACATGAAGAATTTTGTATGGAAGAATATTGTCATAAGGTTTGAGATACCACGAACATTGGTCTCGAATAACGGGACTCGGTTCGATTCCAATCCCTTCTGAAATTTCTGCCAGGAGCTCGGCATAAGAAACTACTATTCAACTCCAGCGTACCCGCAAAGTAACGGTCAAGCCAAGATCTCAAATATGGTGGTGCTCGATGGACTCAAGAAGAGGCTCGACCGAGCTAAAGGAAGATGGGTGGAGGAACTGCCAAGTGTCCTTTGGGCGTTTAGGACTACCCGAAGGCGATCCACTTCGGCAACACCCTTCTCCTTGGCCTATAGGATGGAGGTTGTGATCTAGCTTGAGGTTGGCCTCCCAACCCTGAGGACGAAACTTTTCGACCAGGGCCAAAATGATGTGAATCTAGCCCGAGAACTCGATTTGGCTAAGGAGCGAAAGGATGCAACAGCCATCCACCTAGCTTCTTATCAGCAGCAATTGGCCAGAGGATACAATCAAAGAGTTAGGGAAAGGAAGTTTTCAGTCAGAGAACTAGTCTTGAAGAAAACGCTTCCTGCGGACAAGAGTCCCAATGAAAGCAAACTGACACCAAACTGGCACGGGCCCTTCAAAGGTATCTCGGCTACCGGACAATCAGTGTACAGGCTTGGGGACATGGATGGTAAAGAGTTACCACACCAATGGAATGCCACGCACCTCAAGAAGTATTATTTTTAGACTGTACTCAATCTTTGGAATCAATAAAAGTAATTCTTGTGCAAGGATGTGTTTTGTTGCTTTCAATATTCGCCAAGTTATGGAACTCAGAGACTATATTCAGCTCGGTTATAGAACCAGCTATATCGGCCCGGTTATGGAACCATCCATCTCAGCTCGGTTATAAAACCAGCTATATCGGCCCGGTTATGGAACTAGCCATCTCAACTCGGTTATAGAACCAACTATATCGGCTCGGTTATGGAACCAGTCATTTCAGCTCGGTTGTGGAACTAGCTATCCTCGGCTTGGTTATGGAACCAACTACGCAAAATGCCAAGTTACAGAACTCAGCGGGTACTTCAGCCCTTTTACGGAACCAGCCATATAAAATGCCTAGTTACGGAACTCGGCAGCCATCTAAGTTCGGTCACAGGACCAATTGTGCCAAGCACCGAAAACTCAGTGACTACTTCAGAAAAGTTAAGACCAGTTGCAGAACCGACTGAAGGCTTTCTCTATTACCAAAGTAAAACCTAAATTATCTTGAGTTAGAGAACTTGAGATTATGTGTGGCTCCTGTTTAATTATTTGTCATCCTGAGTTAGAGAACCCGAGGTTATGTGTAACCACGCATGGTGGCTCCGGTTATTGAACCGGGCTCATCTATTTAAACAGAAAAAGCATTCCATCAGACACATGTTGCAAACAGGAATGGAAAGAAGAATTGTATTCATTGAAAGAAAGTATTTACATTTCAAAAAAAAAAAAAAAAAGAGTACAAACTTATCTTCCCAACGTTGTAAAAAAGAAAAAGAAAGTACATCAAAGAGCAAATTTTTTCAAACAATGGCAGCTTCCACGTCGGCAAGGGGGACCTCGGCGGTAGGAGCCTCGGTTGTGGTAGCCTGGGAAATACCCTCGGAGGGAGCTTCATGAGGAGGGGGATCGATCGCAACAGACTCAGGGGGGGCCTCGAAGGACGGGGGGAAGAAGCTCGACCCAGACTCTGAACTAGGAAACTTGGGTGGATTTTGATACACGGGACGATCCTCGGGGATCCCCGCTTCTCTCAATGCCGCCCGACAATCAAGCTCGAACAAATGTGAGCCTAATTTCTCAATTTGAGCTTCGTAGTCTTTGGTTGCCACATCCACCCCATCCTGGAAGGCGGTATCCATCTCGACTTGAAGCGAGGCTTCAAGGTCAACCTTTTGTTTTGACAAGGCCTCCAGCTCGGCCTTTTGTTTTGCCACCTCGACCTTAAGCTAGGTCGCCCACTTCGCTTTGACTTCGGCCGCCCCCTTAGCTCATGCGTCTCAGCCTTCAGCCTTATGATTTTGGCTAACGTTGTATCCATCTCCTCAACAAGGTTGGCATTCTTCTCCTCCGACTCCTTCAACTTCTCTCAACTCCCCTCGAAAGCCATTCCAAGTCTATTCTTTTCCACTTCCAACTTTTGGATCTTGGAGTTGCTCTAGTGGGCTTTGTCCAAGGCCACCTGCAACCTCTGCACAATCTAAAGAATGACCAATGTGTTAAAAGGAAATAACCCGAGACTCAAACAATGCAAAAAAGTTTGTTGAGAGCAACTTACCGAGAGGGCCGACTGTAGGGAAGACATCAGCAGCGACATCTCATCCGCCCCCTTGAGTCTTTGTATGTAGGCCAGAAGGGTGCAGGCATTGGCCAGCGCAGCCGCGACAAAAGGATTGCCGAATAGCCGGTCCTCCACAATCATCGGCTTGCCAGGCCCAAGGAGGAAGCCTGGTTTCCACAGAGCTGGGCCAGGAGCCTAAGGCACTGAAACTTGGCCGGAGCCTTGTCGCGATGAACCCTCGCCCCTGGGCCTCTCCTCCGGCGCTCTCTCCTTCGAAGCTTCGACTTGACACTGCTGACCTCCTGTGTTTGGGCCCTCAGTCCTAGCCGTCTTTTTTGGCCGACCTTCCTCCCTCGTAACATTGGTAGGGCACTGCGGAGAAGTGGCAGGAGGAGGGGAGGAGGCCCCAGCGGCTCCCAAAGGCCCAGAGGTCAGAACAGAACTAGAGTCGGTGGGCTTGGAGGTGGAAGGAGCCCGATCCCCAAGGAGCTTGACCCCAAATCGGCGATCTTCTGCGGGGGTCGGCGCCGCTCCATGTTCTCCTCTCTCTCTTCCTCTAGACTAGAGGGGGAGATGTACGATTCCACTACCTGCTAAAGATCTGTAGCCTTCGAGCAGGCAGACGACCTGGATGCCTTAGCACCTGAAGTTCTTCGACGTTCGACCTCGGTCAAAACAGGCTTGGACTCCCTCCTCTTGATATATGTCTGGTATCTCGGTTCGTACCTGAGGAGACTCTAGGCAGCCCTCCTGCGATGGCCTCGGTAATCTTTCACAACCCTCAGCTAATCGTCGTTCCTCCTCCAGCCAGCTCGCTGGGCTTCCCATTTTCTTTGGCCGACCTCTACACGATAAGCGAGAAAAGCATCAGTTCAGTAAAGCAGGAAAAAGAAAAAATAAAGATGTAGAGGAGCTCGGTGATTACTTGGGGGAGTTCCGAAATAACGAGGGACCCTGGAAGACCTCTCCCCCTCGGTCTCGGCCTCCCCGAACTCCCAATTGTCGGAGACAAACAGACGATCGTCCCCGGCGTGTCGGTTGGAGTCCTCTAGGTCTGTAACAAAGGGCACCTGCCTCGGCTTCCCCCTAAGATAGTAACAATGGGTGTCTCCTATGGACTTGCAAATATCATAGGCTTCCTCGATGCCATGGACATCGAGGTTGATGCCGAGGGTTTTGTTGAGCTCGGCAATGCCCATCATAATTTTGTAGCTGTTAGGCATCAACTGACAAGGGCTGAGATGCCACTTCATCAGGCAAGATCTAAGAAGAGGGTGGACCGGAAACCTAACCCCGCCTTCAATTACCAAGATCAGGGGAAACGGCATCCAACCATCACAGAAGGAATAGCCATCGAAGGGGTCCTTCGGGTTATTTAACCTAGTCCGGATGTCGTCTTGGATCTTGTACATCTCCTTGAAAGCAACCATGGCCTCAGGGGTGTCAACCCAATGTTTGTAAACTCCCATGGCTAAAACTCAAAGGGACTGGAGAACGAAAGAAAAAGGGGGAAAAACCCTAACAAAAAAACCTAACAGAAGCAGGGACGAAAGCAAAGGCACGGAAACTAAGAGTGGGAGAAGAAGAACTTACAGGAACAGAACAAGAACAGGGGAACAGAGGATTTCGGATTCAAACCAGCTAGGATTCAACTTCGACAGGGCTTCCGCTCTAGCAGGGACTCTCTCTTAAATGAATGTCAAAATAGGAGGAGAAGAAAGAGGGATACCCATATTTATAGGGAAAAAAGGAAGGCGTCCTTTCGAAATTCGAGGCGCGTGTGCGAAGCGTCGCTTCAAACACTCCACGTGTCGCTTCAAGATAGATGACAGCCAACTGAATAACAACACATGGGGCCGTCGGTTTGACTTCTGCAATGATTCAGGCTCGTCATTGATTACCTCAGGCAGGCGAAATGACGTTGTCGTGTCTAAGCAGATGAAGTGACGTCGCAATGAGGTACGGACGCCGGCAACGGTTAGTTGCCGACAACAAGATGAATACCCCGGAGCCTGGGAAAGACTCCCATCAAACGTAGCTCCCGACCTCAAAGAGTTTGGGGAACTCTAAGAGGTCAAGAGCTAGGGGCAATTGTGTGAGGGATTTTCCATAATACCGAGATGAGCCCTGGCTTGGGTAAAGGTACCAGCCAAACTTGCCCTGATCTCGGTTTCATGCAGCTCGGCAGCGGTGCCGACTTCTACTGATCTCGAGCTAGCCTCGGTAAGAGTACCAGGTAAGCTCATCTCGGCCTGCGCACCTCGGCAACAGCACCAGGGCGCGCCTGTGACTGACCTCGGCATTAGTACTGGGTGTCAAACAATCATAAATATGCTACTATTATAGTGCAGCGGCGTTGCAAGGCAAACTGACAGATAGGGTATGCGCCTGATAAGAGGTTGATCTTATTAGGTGGTCACATCAGCAGCCATGCAAGGGATCGAGGAGTGGGCTAATAAGACTCCCATCTCCACCTACCCCCACTAAGGATACAAGGTCTGGGCTGATAGGACTTCTCTCCTCACCTACCTCCACTAAGGGTATGGTCTGATGGGACTTCCTCCTATATATATGCATGGGTGAGATCTATGACGAGGTACGCACACGCACAAACCATTACCCATTGCTCTCCTCTCTTCTCCATTCACTCTTCCTTTGCTTAGTGATAGCACTAACTTACGCATCGGAGTGCCTTCGGCTGGCTGCAGCCAGGGGCCTCTGACCTTCGTTTCCTCCTTTCCCTTTCAGGTCTTCAGGCATCAAATCTCCCCCAAAAGGGCCTAAACAACAATATTAAGAGTTTTATGTTCTGCTAACCAAGTCCGTAATATTTAGGCACTCACAATAGCGTTCTATAGCTTTTATATTCGAATTTGCACACTAATTTAGGGTTCACAATTGGCTTGATGACCCAAGTTGTAGAACAGGCCCGAGATGGTAATCTCAGCAATTCTTGGTCTAAGTTGAAGAGGAGTAGAAGGAAGCCTGGTCTCAACCCAGCTTTGGAGCGAAGGAGAAGGGATTCAGTAAAAATCATGAGAAGCATTGGATGACACTGATACTTGAAAAGAGATCATTAAAGATGTTTCATGCACGTTTGAAAAGAATAGATTTCCCAGATTTTAGAATCCAAGTTATGCTATTTTCCCGCATAGTTTGAATTGTGGTATCCACAAATTTTTTTTTTTTATTTTAGCTCAGCTAAGGGAGCTGAGAACCAAGAGAGAGCCCGCACACATGGGAAGGTAACCCATGCAAGTGGGAAAGAGGCCTGCACAAGTCGGAAGAAGTGATGTACCTAGGGTTCAAACCTTGGGGCAGCCACGTAATAACTGACAATCCTTACCACTCATGTTGTGATAAGGAGTCGTTCTTCTCAATTTTTATTTGGTGAGTGAAGTACGTGGGATGCATCCTCCACATCCAAGGCTTTTATAAAGAAAATTTTGCACCAAATCCACCTTTGTGTACACACTGCGGAAAACCAGTTTCGAAAAAAAAAAGAAAAAAAAAAGTTTCCAACTACCCGCCGTAAGAACTTGTTTTGCAAGAAATTGCAGAAAACTTATCCTATTTTGTACTTTTCTGTAAGGGAATTCGGTAACCCGAAACATAAATTTTATTGTAGTGTGAAAGTTAAGTTCCACAATCTTCACTTTTTCTACAGAATATTGGCTACAAAAACGTGCCCTCAGATTTGCATATGTCCACAGGAAGCTTCTATTTTCATACAAAAATGTCGCAACTGAGCCCCAGATATATTAATTTTGTCTATTGATAGGTAACATGACTCCAACCCTGGGCAACCTTTTGCATTGCTACAATGAGCACCAACCCGCTACAACATTGGCCCTAAATAGAGTCCGAAGGCTTAACCCCTGGTGACGTGGTGGACCGAGTATCACTGTCCACCACAGTCACCATGGGTCAAATCCCTCATAGGATCCTGATTCACCCTTGTTAAAGCTTGAAGACCATAATATGGGCCACCTTTCTGTGATTTTGGACACAAGATCGACCTTTAGAAATTACAACATGGTGCGTACCTCAAAAAATTAGAACATTAGGCACAATTCATAGGATTTACAATGTGATTCCACCATTATAGGAATCATAACGTGAGCCCACCTTTTGCAATCGTGACCATTTGACCCATCTTTAGGAATTACAAAGTGTGGCCACCTTCTTTGAGATTGTAAACTATGGGATGCTTTTAGGATGCATGAGGGGATTTGGAGTACTCTTTAAATGGGCTTCTTTATAAGGCCGGAGATAAGTAGATGTTCTATAAAGAAAAAAAAATAAAGTTTTTCGTACCAAGTTTCTTATACCCATCAATTAAGATTTTGAGATTCCTTCCGGTGAGATCAAAATTCAGAAATGTGATTTTTACTTACCAAAGATATTTTCCAAGGTCTTATCTCGTTGAACATGAGCATCCAAATGGCATGATGTCAAACGCATCCTTTGTATGCATAGAATACATAAGAATTCATGCCAAAAGAAGTTGAAAATGATGGTCTTTGCCCACCTAAGAGTTGGAGTGGTGCAAGTTGTGGGTTTGCTCCCCATGTTGTGTTCAAAACCGCCCCAAAGTTGCCTGGTGTGTGTGGGTTTAGCGGGAACCATCCAGGGAGTTAGTCCTGTTAGGTCAAAGACTGATGCGGATGGATTTGATGAGCAAGTGGCTGAGCAGGCTATGATATATTGATATTCATAGCACTTGTTGGTGTCCGAGCCCATGTGTAGATGTTTCCTCAAGAATAAAGAGCCCAAAACAATCCACCAATACTAATCCTTAACTCATTCTAACTCATTCAGGTGTTGTTTTATTACTCATAAACAAGGCAGTGTGTTCTTTGCAATTCTTAGTTTCAACTCCAAACATATAAACAAAAAGGGAACCCAAGCGACTGTTTTATTTTGGGCTGCTGTTTGAGGACCATAATGGGTCCGTATCCACTCAAGTCCAACACCACCAGGTGCGCCCAAGAGTGTATGAGAATAGGGGAGGACCCACCTTAAGATTGGTGGTGCATGTGGGTCCCAAGGCCATTCTCGTGTAAGGTGTCTAGGCTGTCACTCTTAATAGAAATTCTGTTGGATTTTTGTGTTCTTTCATTTTTAGTTGCTATTTTCAATCATATGGGGTCTTAGTTTCTGTTAATTAGTGGTTATTAGCAGGGATCATGAGATATTATTGACTGCAATTCTGTTCTTGGAGCTTGATATGCTTGTGGTAGGTCGTCTACAACATTCAGTGCATGTTGAATGTCATTTTTCAAGTAATAAAGGTTCTGCAATAAGCCTTTGAAGTCGCCGTATGTTTCTTCACATCATTTCCTTCTCTCTCTGTTATGTGGTGTATGTGATATTGTGATGTGTTCACATTGGATGTGGGAGAGTTTGCTAACGAGGTTGTTACGCTAGGCGGTCGCGCTACAGTAGTGGAACAGGTTTGCGTATCTGTTCGGGCCATGTGACTTCATCAAAGACCTCAGGGATACACATGTCATCACTGAAAAAAAGGTGAATATAAAAACATGACCATTAAATAACCTCCATTTAGTAGAAAGTGATTCGGATATGAACACCCAGACATCAACCCAATAATTCAAATCCTAAGAAAATCAAGGTCCTGTCGACATTGCTACATTATTACAGCATTGACACTTCGCCTATTTAATAATGCTTTGGTAGAGTTCAATTGACAGTGAATCTCCATGTATTCAATTCCTATGTATTCTTATGCAAACAAACAGGCCTTATGCAGCATCTAACCACCATTGCAATCTTTTTGCAGGCTTGACCTGTGATCAGTCCAATTCCCTTGCCTATCCAATATGTATTTGATAGAGACCCAAATTTTATCATCATCCTATTTAAATTCACCACTGCATCATATCACCATGTAAGTTTACATCGAATATCCATGGAGTTAAATTGATAGTTATCACCATCCATTGATGATTTTTAAGCAAAAACTAATCCACAACAAGGCCTTCCCACGCTCACCTAGTACCGAGATTGATGGTAGTCCTAAATGGGCCCCACAAAGAGGTGCACACCTTACCTACAATGCAACCAACGTCAGGACTCTTACATTTTATAGGTTTTTTTTTTTTTTTTTTTTTTTTTTTTTTTTAAACTAATGGCAAAAGAACGAAAATTTTCAAGTCCAGAAAAGGGTTGATGGTCTAGGTCAACTAGCTTCAAAACATACACAGAAGTATATCCAGAGAACCCAGTCTTTTATGAGATTCCAACCAACCAACAAGAAGCTACAAGCAGACAACACCCAACTCATCGACAAACACCTCCTATATTCCGAACAAATTTAATGTTCAATTATAATTATACATGGGATACATTACTCTCTAACCACGAATCGATGCTCGGGGCACAGCAGGTAAGCCGAAATCATCTTCAGCCTGCAACGAAGAAGCAGATATCATCAACAGTAACATATTGCAAAGTTAATAAAGTAGTTCTTTCACCAAAGGAAAACTTAAACTAATGCATGATATAGACCCAACCCATTCAGACAAATTCTAAGTTGTTCATCAGGTATATTCCTTGGCTCACAAACCAACATATATGCAAAATGATATTTTTCATTGGTATTTTATAAAGGGAAATAATCAGGTGAGAACTGTTCTCACAGTTCCAACCGTGAGAACTATGGGTAGGGCCCACCTATCACCCAATCATCTCAAGTCACCATTCTCTTGATGGGTGACCAATCTGATTTTGATTTTGGGCCAGTCATCCACAAGGTGGGATCCACCATTGCATTGTTAGGGAACAGCTTAAGTGGAATTTAATTATTAAACGCTTTGTGCATGCAAATAATGGATATACCAGAGCACTCTGTCTGCTGGGTGGCACTGTTCCATGCCCTGATGGTGCTGATGGAAAATTCAGTTCAGCATCCAAGTCAGGCTCCTTCTCAGGTTGAAGATAGGCTGGCATACTATCAGACTCGGTCTCCATTCCCATGTCAGCTTCCAAAGCATCAAGCTCTACATTTTATACCAAACAAGAAAATCAAAGGGAATCACTGCAAGATTCATAGCCTCTGAAGCATGTACAGAAACAGCTAAAGAAGATATAAAGATAACTATACTACACGCATCTTCAAATAATTACTAGTAAGAGTACATTCATAATATGCTAGAGCCTTGAGTTTCTGCACGTGGGCTTATATTTTGGTAATGCAGATTGTAAGTGTAGCAGACACCAAAAAGGACAGATCATGCCCCAGACATAAACTAGATGTAAAGATAGGGGTCAGTTGACATTTGGCCCTTTTTCCATCGTAAGTGGGTTGCTGCTACACTAGTTCTAGACTTTTATTTGGACCATTGCCATTTTCAGGCAAATGATTCAAGGGTTCAATTTGTTAAACAAAGGGGGTTTTGGGGGCATAGTCTATCCATGGTTGGCCAATTATCAACAATTAATATGACCGAAATGTAGGTCCCACTTGTACACACACCAAGGCTAAGGATAGTGTGCATATCATGTTGCCAAGGTTGCAAAATATCCCAAAGTCAAAATATAATTACCACCCATGAGTTCTTCCTCGTCGATGTCATCCGGTACATTGTAGCTTCTACCAAGGGATTCTTGAATTTCATTACTCACATCCATCAGATCCATCATCTCATCTTGCATGTTCTAAACAACAGGAATCAGAAGCACAACCCCATTCTCAGAATAACATATTAAGACATCATAAGCCTCTTAGTTCTGGCCAATAAATCAATTAGGTTAATTCTGAAAGAGAAGCTCAGTTATATAGAATGTAGTAAAGATGGGAAAATCATGCATAAGGGAAGCATACATCTATATCTTGTATCTTCACAGTTTTCATCATTCCTTTCAACTCCTTATTTGCAGATTTCAATGCTGACATCTGAAATTCCAACAATTAGTTCAGTAGAGGCGATCAGCTATTTATTACTAAGAAATGTTCAACAACAATTTAGCACGTACTGTCTGTTGAGCATCTTTAATCCCCTCGGCTGCAAAAGCCACCTGATCAAGGTTAAATGTCTGATTGTAGAGCATATCCCGCTGCCCTTCATACCTGACAAGAAGGCACATGAAAATACATGTTATGAGGAGACAGACTATGCTACAATTCAGATAATGGAAAAAACAACTGTCCAGGGGCATATAACTGAAACACTGTTGAAACAGGTGTAGAAGGCACATGGATTATTGTTCATTTAACATAAGGCATTAATCGCAAGCCAGAATACACTTCTATTTCCAAAAAAAAAAAATTGTACTGCAAACTTATTAGAACACGAAACAACAGAAAAAAAAAATGCAAACTTATTAGAACACAAAACAACTGAAAATAATAATAATAAGCCAACAAAACCCACCACGGAACAACCCATGGTTTAAACTTAAGCCTAAAAATAATTATGAAAAAAAGCCCAAAACAAACCCGAATCACCAAACTGACTGAGCTTTCTTCTCTATACATTCCTGTTTAAAGACCTCCTATAACACTCAGCCATCTAAGATGAAAATTTAAGCAGTTTTCCCTATTTGTTATTTAATGCCATGATTTCCATTACAAGTTTATGTGATCATGATCCTTTCGCTCCTCTCATCAGATTATACAACCAAAGTTCATCATCATCAAAGCGTTGTCCCAAACATGAATTATGTTTCTCTGCTCCAGTCTATCCTGGGCCAAATCCTCGGATAGCAAGATCTTCTTCATATCCTTTCTTCTTACTTCCATCCATGTCCTCTACGGCTTACTCCTTTTCCTTGAAGGGGGCATCAACTTACATTAAAAAACCTTTCCTCACCGACATCATTGCTAGCCTATGTTATATACGTCCAAACCATCTCAAATGGGTCTCTCTTAATTTATCACATATTGAGGCTGCCTCTTAATGCGCCCAAATGAGGTCATTTATGATTCTATCCTAGTTTTACCATGCAGCCATCTCAGCATCATTTCTGGAACACTCACTATTTACATGTGTTATTTCCTAAATGGCCAATATCCTGCTCCATAGGTCATAGCTAGTTTAATCATTATCAAGGAGTTTTACATATGGACGGAAAGCCCTTGATGAGCAAATCTCAATGAGCAAATTCCCAAGGTGATCAAAGATCCAGAAATGATAGGTGATCTTTGACTCGGGACCTAATCATGACATCATTAAATAGGGTAGACTGAATTACCCCTCATAGGGTGCCAAGATGAGGTATCTACAGCATGCCCCTCTTTGGAGGACAGCACGTACAGAGTTGTTCTCCAAAGATAAGTAGACACATACTCATGCCTCTGCTTGACCCTTTAGGTTCATGGGAGTGACAGCCTATGAGGGTGAGGTTAAACTGATTCAAGAGGATTGAGGTGAGGTTGTTCTAGGCCACTCGGTCAATTTGGTCTCTCTTAGGATCAAGCCTGATCAAGTAATGTGCGAGAGTGCCTAGAGTATGTCACCTCATGTGTTCCACTATCCATCCAAAATTAAATGCCTACAAGGCAGATCATCCTACTCGGGGTGTACAAAGTGTTAAAGCAGGGTTCTGAAATCGTATGTTCCAGTAATGATGTCAATGAGAAGGCATGTGCTGGAAAGAAATGCAGCTCGGGTTTTGGGTTCAGCGATACTTACCTCATGGATCCTGTTCCTTTTGGTGAGGTGGCCCTCGCCTTTTCACCTGTAATAACTCCTGACTAGAAAGAAAGGAGGGAGCAATACCCTGCCTCGCGGCGAGATTAGTACATAAATGTGCCAAGTGTTTATGTTATGCATGTGATGATGAAGTCTAGCATGTTTGTAAGTATGATGCAGACTTAATTAAAATGCTAGTGCAAGGTGTCCCCTCGACATCATCCTACCGTCACGACCATCAATCATCCATCACCATGACAATCAATAGAGATAAAAGAAAACAAGAGAAATCCATCCAACCACATGTAAGGAGAAAGAATAAAAGATAGATAGTGTGAGCGCATTCATACCTAAACTAAATACTCTTATCAATAAATTGTTGTTATAAACAAATGAGTAACATTTTGTTCCAAATCCTAGGGGTTACCTCCGATCATAAGCATAAACAAAATGAATCCTAACATGAACATATAGTTTCCTAAAGCAAGCAATGAATAAATGACCTAAACAATGAATGAACTAATGGAGGTAACTATTGTGTCACTACTGCTGTTGGTTCAAATGGGGGGAGTTCCGTTCAGGGCTCAGAAGTTCCCGCTGACTGCTTTCATCTCAATGGCGCATATCGCCAAATCCTCATGAGCTTTCACCAGTTTCGCCGGGTCTTCCCTCATGCGGTCGTAGGCACTTCGAATCCGGCCGAACATGTCTGTGTAGCCGTCAGCAACGGGGGTCATGAGGGCACACACTATCAGGTTCTACCCCTTTAAGGTAGCGTTTGGTTCGCTGGAATGGTTGTAGGCAGGAATGAAATGGAGACCGGAATGACAATGGAATGGAATGAGGCAGGAATAGTCAATTCCATTCCAGCGTTTGATACGCTGAGGAATCAACCCAGTAATGGAATTCTGATTCCTATTCCTGCGTTTGGTACGCTGGAATGCTGCCTGTAATGGAAAAAAATTACATAAGATTGACCAAAATACCCTTGTTAGATTCTACTGTCACATTTGCATTGTTTGTGGTGGATGATTTGGGGGTAGGCCCCATAAAGGTGTAGTGAATAAGTTTGTAATTTCTCATAATAATATATTATTATATTATACTATTTGGGGGTGGGCCCCACAATGTGCAGTGAAAAAGTTTGTAATTTATCAAAATAATATATTCTTATATTATATTATAATATTTGGGGGTGGGCCCCACAATGGTTAGTTGAAAAAACCATGCAACATAACCTCTTTTATAATAGTAGATAGATAGATAGATATAATATTTTGGGTGGGCCCCACAATGGTTAGGTGAAAAAGATATTATATTATTATTATTATGATATAATAATATATTATTATATTTAATTATAATATTTTGGGTGGGCCCCACAATGGTTGGGTGAAAAAGATATTATATTATTATTATTATGATATAATAATATATTATTATATTTTATTATAATATTTTGGGTGAGCCCCACAATGGTTGGTTGAAAAAAAGTTGCAACTTTGTCTCTTTTATAATAAGTATATAGTTATAAATAGATAGATATAATATTTTAGGTGGGCCCCACAATGGTTGGGTGAAAAATATATTATATTATTATTATTATATAATAATAATATATTATTATATTTTATTATAATATTTTGGGTGGGCCCCACAATGGTTGGTTGAAAAAAAAAGTTGCAACTTTGCCTCTTTTATAAGAGTATATATAGATAGATATAGATAGATGTCAAGCGAGGGTATTTTGGTCTCAACAAAAAGTTAGAAAGGAATGGAATGGTGATTCCTTCCCCTCCCCAATGGAATGGTGATTCCCTCACATAAAGGAATGGGATTCCGGAGTCAATGGCCATTCCGCCCCTTTTTGGCGAACCAAACACCGGAACGGTCATTCCAACCATTCCATTCCGACCTTCATTCACGTGAACCAAATGCTACCTAAGTACGTCTTCATTTGTTGGTGGATCCCAGCGTCTATACCATGCTCGCATGTGAAAGCAAGAGGAGTTGCTCTCCTCACCCTCCGCTGTATTGTGTTGAAGTCTTCGATGCGGGCAGGCGTTGATGCCACTGTCTTCGATTCCCATTAGGCATGCCTGGCATTGAAGTCGACCAGTTCAAGGAGTTTTGCTCTCAGCAGCCCCATTGTGAAGGATGGGAGGTTTTCAACCATGCCTTCATAATCGAAAAGCGCACGCAGTGCTGCTTCCACAGAAGTGCAGAGATCCTTATACAGCCTGCAGATATCGCTATACTTTTCGAAGAGCAGGTTATAGCGGGCCCGCACAGTGCCTGCGAGCTTTCAACTAATTAACCCTTCGTATTCTGTGACACAAGCATAATCCCACTCGAGTTATGCCTGGTGCTCATGTCAGAACCTGAGTCTCTCCTCAGCTGTGTAATCCAATCCACCCTTCAGTTCTTGGGGGACATTATCGAAGGCCAGTACGTAGCGGCGACATCCGGGTGGAGAATGGTTGTTGCGTGGGCCGACTGGATGAGCTAGGCGGCCTGGCATTCTGACTGATCCTGTTTCGTTTCACAAAATCAAGAATGTGAGTAGAGCAAACAAGAAATTAATGTCAAAAGATATCCGCAACACATCTGCAGTACATATAGCATGAAACAATACATAGCCAGCATAAATATTAGAAGTATATCGTTGCTAGCTAATCCGAAACAAAGGGGTAACCAGCTCCCGACTAATGGTATTTCTAGTTTCGAGAGTATTCGTGCACAAAATAGGGTATCTGCGTGGGGTTTTGGATCAAGGGTTAATCGGGGAGGAGCGCGAGGCATGTTTATGTAGGTGCATATATAAAACAATGACCCAGCATATGGGGTGACGTGATCGAACCCTGAAACAAAACAATGTGTAACATGTCCTGCATTCAACCAAAAGGCGTTAGTAACAAAAGCATGCATGAGGTGATAGTGTGTGAACAAGTGTTTGTGACAACAGTGCATGTGATGGGACCTGAATTGGGAAGCCGTGCAGAATAAGTAAGTACTCGCATGCGTGTATACACATATATAAATGCCTCGGCGTATAGCTAGTGTATTTTCTAGCTGAGAGTGAAAAAATAAGGTGGTATAGCTCTCTAATCCATGGTTACAAGTTCAGTAGTGATGTGACCTTCCCCAACTATCTTTTTGGAGATCGATCCTTCACGGTCCTTCTCCAGCCGTTTCAATCCTTTTGGTTGAACTTTGGAGAGCACTAGGCTGCCCCTGAAATTCATGTGTGAGTAATGGTTTTGTGTGTGTGGGAGATAGTGAGTCGCCGTGCTCCCTTAGTGTTGTGGTTATCGGCCACTCTCCGCTCGATCTGTTAGATAAGGACCCTTGTCATTTCAGCAGGCTTGGGTTTTGTGAGTGACTTTCCTTTGCTTTGGCCTTTTTGCACTTTGCTCTTTTTTTTTTTTTTTTTTTTTGACATGTGATTGTGCAATGCCTGGGTCCCTTAAGCTTTCTAATTAACCCCTGTAACGAGCATTAGGCCAATGACTCCCAAACCAGATGGCTTTAGGGCACTAGGTATGTAAATACCCCTAGGGGCTTACCGGCTCGGGTTAAAAAGGCTACGAACCCAAACTAGTCACAAAGCTTTTATTCTTTCAGTATTTCTAACTAAGCTTTTTTTTTTTTTGGGGACCGGCTCAAGAGAGGGTTACCTAGGGTATTGGCTTCTGAAGCATCAAGTATGGGGAGGACACCCATATCTCATGCGACTCCACCGTGGTTTCTCTTCTCTCTCTCTTTTGCAAGTGGTATGGGGAAACTTTCATGACATGGGTTGACCTCATCTACAAACTCTCATGTTGAATGGTTTCAACCGTGTGAAGCATTGTGTGGGGCAAACTCACTATTCTGGTCTCTCTCTCTCTCTCTCTCTCTCTCTCTCTCTCTCTCTCTCTCTCTCTCTCCTTTTTTTTTTTTTTTTGGTTTTTTGGTGCCACTTTGTTTTGACTTCCAGGCTTGGCCGTAGCACATCTCCTCGGTCCTCCCTGCGGGGTTTAAATAGCCATATCAAGAGACCAAGGGTCATACTCCGCAAGAAGTGGAGAAGGGTCATGTGGTATACTTTTTCAAGTACATAGCATTCCATGGATCAGGAAGCTCTTCCCCTTCTGCGTTTACTAATATATATGCATTGCCAGAATATACTTCTTTAATTACATAGGGCTTCCCAATTGGGTCGCAATTTGCCTCTAATGTGTGGGAGCTGTGATTGAGTGATGCGCTTCAATACCAGATCACCTATCTTGAATTTCCTTTCTATGACATGCTTGTCGTAGGCTCTTGCGATCCGCTCTTGTACGCCTGAGCATGCTCTGCTGCTCTCATCCTTTTCTCATCAAGGAGGTCTAGTTGTAGATGTAATGTTTCCCATCTTTGGTCTTCTGTCATCTCTTCATCTAACTGGATCCGCAATGATGGGTATAGGAGCTCGAAAGGAAGAACTGCCTCCATCCCATAGGTCAGGGCATATGGGGTCTCACCTATTGGAGTCTTGATGGAGGTTTGATACGCCCACAATGCCTCAACCAAATGGTCGGGCCAATCGCTACCTTTTGCGGGTTCTGCTGTTTTCTTAATGATTTGAGTAGTGTCTTGTTTGTAGCTTTTGCCTGTCCATTTGCTTGGGGATAATATGGGGTTGAATGATGCAATTCTATACCATATTTTGTGCAGAAATCCTCCATTTGTTGAGATATGAATTGAGGGCCATTGTCGGTTATGAATACCTTTGGAATGCCAAATCAGGATATTATGTTTTTCTGAATGAATTGGACCACCGCGGAGGCTTTGATGTTGACAAATGCCTCAGCCTCCGCCCATTTTGTGTAGTACTCCGTCGCCGTTAATATAAAAACCTTGTTCTTAGTGTTTTCTACGATCGGAGCTAGGGGTCCTATGATATCAAACGCCCAGGTCAAAAAAGGAGCGGTAGGGGGATGCAATGAAGATGCTGGAGTGTGAATCAGGTCGGCTTATAGTTGACATTTCTTGCACTTTCTGACATAGTCAACGGACTCTGATTCTAATGATGGCCAGTAGTATCCTAACCGGATGATTTTCTTAGAGAGCATCAGGCCGTTTACGTGTCCTCTACATACGCCGGAGCTTCTTCGATTATCTTTTGTCCTTCCTCAACTGTCACGCCGTCGGAGGATCCTGCTGCATGATCGTCGGTATAACAGCCCTTCAACAATGACATATCTTTGAACCATTTCTTTTAATGCTCTTTTGTTGGATTTGGTGGCGTACTCGGGGATGTATCCGTCGCGTAGATAATTCCAAATATACAAGTACCACAGATGGTCATATGTGACTTCTTTGTCATGTTGTAAGGGGGCCAGTATCCACTCTTGATCAGGCTCCTCTACCTCTATTTCTTTGCTCTTCATTCCCTCTCCTGTTACTCCTTTGTCTTTGGATGGAGCCCCATCCGGATCTTCGAGGGTCAGGTCTTTCAGCTCGACCGAGGGAGTGTCTATCCATTGGATGTGAAAGGTTTCGGATCCTTTGTCAAGAGGGATTTCCACAATCGACACCAAGGTGGCTAATGAGTCAGCCAGTCGGTTCAAAGTTCGCGGGATGTAAAGAAAGGAGATTTTTTTTTAACTAGGACATGATTGTCTTGGCCTTTTTATGATAATGAGCAAGCTTGGGGGCGTTCACCTTCCATTCACCCGCTGAAAAGAATAAGAGTTTTGTGACTAGTTTGGGTTCGTAGCCTTTTTAACCTAAGCCGATAAGCCCGTAGGGGTATTTACATACCTAGTGCCCTAAAGCCATCTGGTACGAGAGTCATTGGCCTAATGCTCATTACACGGGTTAATTAGAAAGCTTAAGGGACCCAGGCATTGCACAATCACATATCAAAAAAAAAAAAAAAAAAGGCAAAGGGCCAAAAGGCCAAAGCAAAGGAAAAGCACTCACAAAACTCAAGCCTGCTTAAATGACAAGGGTCCTTGTCTAACAGACCGAGCGGAGAGTGGCCAATAACCACAACACTAAAGAAGCACGGCGACTCACTATCTCCTACACACACAAAACCATTACTCACACATGAATTTAAGGGGCAGCCTAGTGCTCTCCAAAGTTCAACCAAAAGGACTAAAATGGCTGGAGAAGGACCATGAAGGATCGATCTCCAAAAAGATAGTTGGGGAAGGTCACATCACTACCGAACTTATAACCATGGATTAGAGAGCTATACCACCTTCATTCTCTCACTCTCATCTAGAAAATACACCAGCTATACGCTGAGGCATTTATATATATGTGTGTGTGTGTGTGTGTATGCGTGTGTACTTACTTATTCTGCACGGCTTCCCAATTCAGGTCCCATCACATGCACTGTTGTTGCAAACACTCACTTGTTCACACACTATCACCTCCTGCATGCTTTTGTTACTAACGCCTTTTGGTTGAATGCAGGACATGTTACACATTGTTTTGTTTAAGGGTTCGATCACATGTCACCCCATATGCTGGGGCATTTTTTTATATATGCACCTACATAAACATGCCTCGCACTCCTCCCCGATTAACCCTTGATCCAAAACCCCACGCAAATACCCTATTTTGTGCACGAATCCTCTCGAAACGAGAAATACCATTAGTCGGGAAATGGTCGCCCTTTGTTTCGGATTAGCTAGCAACGATATACTTTTAATATTTATGCTGGATATGTATTGTTTCATGCTATATGTACTGCGGATGTGTTGCGGATATCTTTTGACATTAATTTCTTGTTTGCTCTACTCACATTCTTGATTTCGTGAAACGAAACAGGATCAGTCAGAATGCCAGGCCGCCTAGCTCATCCATTCGGCCCACGCAACAACCATTCTCCACCCGGATGACGCTGCTACGTACCGGCCTTCGATAATGTCCCCCAGGAACTGAGGGGTGGATTGGATTACACAGCTGAGGAGAGACTCAGGTTCCGACATGAGCACCAGGCAGAACTCGAGTGGGATTATGCTTGTGTCACAGAATATGAAGGGCTAATTAGTCGAAAGCTCGCAGGCACTACGCGGGCCCGCTATAACCTGCTCTTCGAAAAGTACAGCGATATCTGCAGGCTATATAAGGATCTCTGCACTTCCGTGGAAGCAACACTACGTGCGCTTTTCGATTACGAAGGCACAGTTGAAAACCTCCCATCCTTAACGATGGGGCTGCTGAAAGCAAAACTCCTTGAACTGGTTGACTTCAACGCCAGGCATGCCCAATGGGAATCGAAGACAGTGGCATCAACGCTTGCTCGCATCGAAGACTTCAACACAATACAGCAGAGGGTGAGGAGGGCAGCTCCTCTTGCTTTCACATGCGAGCATGGTATAGACGCTGGGATCCACCAAACCTGACAGTGTGTGCCCTCATGACCCCCATTGCTGACGGCCACACAGACATGTTCGGCCTGATTCGAAGTGCCTACAACCGCATGAGGGAAGACTCGGCGAACCTGGTGAAAGCTCATGAGAATCTGGCAATATGCGCCATTGAGATGAAAGCAGTCAGCGGGAACTTCTGAGCCCTGAACAGAACTCCCCCCATTTAAACCAACAGCAGTAGTGACACAACAATTACCTCCATTAGTTCATTCATTGTTTAGGTCATTTATTCATTGCTTTCTTTAGGAAACTATATGTTCATGTTAGGATTCATTTTGTTTATGCTTATGATCGGAGGTAACCCCTAGGATTTGGAACCAAGATGTTACTCATTTGTTTATAACAACAATTTATTGATAAGAGTATTTAGTTTAGGTATGAATGGGCTCACACTATCTATCTTTTATTCTTTCTCCTTACATGTGGTTGGATGGATTTCTCTTGTTTTCTTTTATCTCTATTGATTGTCATGGTGATGGATGATTGATGGTCGTGACGGTAGGATGATGTCGAGGGGACACCTTGCACTAGCATTTTAATTCAGTCTGCATTATACTTACAAACATGCTAGACTTCATCATCACATGCATAACATACACACTTGGCACATTTATGTACTAATCTCGCCGCGAGGTGGGGTATGAAAAGGTGTGGGCCACTACACCGAAAGGAACAGGATCCATGAGGTAAGTACCGCTAAACCCAAAACTTGAGCTTCATTTCATTCCAACATACACCTTTTCATTGACATCATTACCTAAACATACGCTTTCAGAATCCTGCTTTGACACTTTGTACACCCCTCGAGTAAGACGATCCACCTTGTAGGCATTTGATTTTGGATGGACAGTGGAACACACGAGGTGACATCCTCTAAGCACTCTCGCACATCACTTGATCAAGCTCGATCCTAAAATAGAACAAATTGGTTGAATAGCCTAGAACAACCTCACCTCGATCCTTTTGAACCAGTTTAACCTCACCCTCATAGGCTGCCACTCCCATAAACCTAAAGGCTCAAACAGAGGCATGAGTATGTGTCTTCTTTTCTTTGTAGAACAACTCTGTATGTGCTATCCTCCAAAGAGGGGCATACTGTAGACACCTTATTTTGGCACCCTGAGGGGTGATTCAGTCCACCCTATTTAATGATGTCATGATTAGGTCCCGAGTCAAAGATCACTTATCATTTCAGGACCTCTAATTGCCCTGGGAATTTGTTCATTGTAATCTACTCGTTGAGGGCTTTCCGTCCATATGTAGAACTCCGAGATTCAACGGGTGGATCGAAAATACCAACAGCGGGTCCCGTACTCTATGGGGCACCCCCTTAAAGGTCACCTATCGTCTCTAGACCCCTAATCACCCTGGAAGTTGGCTCGTTGCGATCTACTCGTCAAGGGCTTTCTGTCCATACATAGAACTCCAAGATTTGACAGGTGGATTGAAAAATCATAATAGCGGGTCCCACACCACAAGGGTGCCCACTTGAAAAATCACCTACCATTTCTAGACCTTTGATCACCCTAAAAATTGGTTCATCGTGACCTACTCGCCGAGAGCTTTCCGCCGATCTGTAGAACGTCGAAATCCGGCAAGCGGATCAAAATCTACGAAGCTGGGGCCCTGGAGATGATAACCTGACCAAATTCCACTGGACCCTTCCTTTTGGGCCCGAACCAGTTTCTTTTAAACCCAACCCAGACCCACCAGGCTTGGCCCAATGAACTCCAACCCAAGCTGAACCTAACCCGATCCAACCCATTAAACCGGGCCCAAACCCATCTAATCTGAACCCAATCCACCTGAACCTAAGCCCCAACCTAGCCGAGACCTGGCCCAGACCCAACCTGGCCCATTAGCTGCATGGGAAAGGAGAGTCCACGAGATTTGGACTCTCCCCTCCCCTGAGATCTCTATTTCCCTCTATATCCCAAACTTCCTCATCTCTATCTCGCTCTCCCATCTCCCTGGGTCTCTCATCTTCTTCTCCATCAAGCGCAGAATTCTCAATCTTCCTTTCCCATTCTCAGCGTAGAACCCCTCTTCTCCATCTCCCCAGTGTGCAGACGACCCATCTCCATCCCCTCCATCACAGCCCGCTGCAACCATCACTCGCCACTAGCACCCTTTCATCTCCAACCTTCTTCCGTCGCCCCTCGCAGCACCTACCACCACTCCTCCACACCACTAGCCCTCCTCGCCATCTTCATCGTCCTCCCCAGCCATCCCTACGTAAAAACCATCTCCCCACCCACCATCTCTCCCAGACGACCATCTCATCTCCTCTCACTCCACCTCCATCATATTCCTCTCCATCGTCCAACCCTGCATGTGCCACCATCTACCCTCTCCATCCTGCGCAGACCCACCTCCAACATCCCCCTGCCTTTCTCCGTTCATCTCCCTCCAGACCCCACATGTAGCAGCCCCCTCACGCAGCGCCAGCACCATCGCCACCCTCCCTGCACGCAACACCCGCTCTGCCGCCACCGCCCTCACCAAGTACACTATCTCCTTCCTCCCGCACTCTACACACTGCACTCTCCTTCCCTCTACTCCATCTCTCTCCCTGTTTTTCTCCCTCCTTCCTCATCTACCACCCCCCCCCCTTTCTTCTCCACCTCCCTGTCTCCCACCTGCTCCTCCGTTCCTCTCTCTTTCTTCTCCCTCCCAACGCAGACTCCTCCCTTCTTCTCCTTCTCCGCTCCCTCTCTCTCCTCTCTTCCCCTGCTCCCTCTCCTCTCTCCCCCACCTTCTTCATTTCTCCTTCTCCTCCTTCTCCTTCCTTTCTCTGTCACGCCCTTTCTCCTCCCTTGCCGTTGCACTCTCCCTGCACACCCCATCTTCTTTTTTTCCTTTTTTCCTTTCTTTCTTTTCTTCCTCCTCCCCTGCCGCTGCATTCATCCCAGCACCCCTTCCCCTGCATCTCGCTCCCCTGCACACACTGCACCCTCTCTGTTCTTCTTTCCCACTCACTGCACATTCCCTCTGTCCTTTCTTTTCCTTTTCTTTTTCTTTCTTTCTTTCTCACCTCGTCTTTTCCTCCCTTCCCCCACGCCAACACCTCTCTCTTCTTCCTCCTCTCTCCCTCTACCCTCCTCCTACACGCCCCACTCTTTCTCTTCCTCTCTTCTCTCTCTCTCCCTCTTTCCCTCTCTATCTTCTTCCTTTCTCTTCTCTTTTCTCTCCCTCTGCTCCTCCCTCTTCCCTCGCCTTCTTCCTCCTCTGTTCTACCATGCGCACCCACCTGCGCTGCATTCTCTCTTTTCTTCCTCTCTCTCTCTCTCTTCCTCCTCTTCTCTTTCTCTCTCCCTCTCCCTCTCTTCCTCTCCTCTCTCTCTCTCTCTTCCCTCCTTTTTCTTCCTCCACCTCGCCACAGCCGTTGCACCACCAGCGCTTCCACCACACACCCCCTGAACCCATCTCATCCTTTCTTCTTTCTTCTTTATCTCTTCTCTTCCCCCCTTTAGCACGTAGCACCCACCTGCACTCAGCACCTGTACACCCCTGACCCATCTTCTCCTTCCCACCAAAGCTGCTGCCACCTGCATCACCCACCTTCACTGCTTGTTCCCCGCTGCACCCTGCGCACATCCCTTCCTCTCTTTCTTCTTTCTCTTTCTTTCTTTCTCCTGCATCCCCTTCTTCTCTCTTCCTTTGTATCACACACCCATCTGCCGCACTCACTGCCACTGCACCCACTCCACCAGCACCTCCCTCTTTCTTTCCTTCTACCTTCCCTCTCATCCCCCAGCCATTTACACAGCCCACTCC
Organism: Umbellularia californica; assembly: GCA_028538565.1. Classification (NCBI taxonomy): domain Eukaryota; kingdom Viridiplantae; phylum Streptophyta; class Magnoliopsida; order Laurales; family Lauraceae; genus Umbellularia; species Umbellularia californica. Next base: position 21,553,641 of record JAPQWN010000006.1, read on the forward strand.
CCTACACCTCTCAACTGCACACCACCTAAGTTTTTCCCTCCATTGCCCACCACACAGCCTTCACCATCACCACACACACTTCCGTCTCCACACTCACCTAAGCCAGCCCATTTATCTGACCCGAGCTGAATTACAAGAAAAGGCTCGTAACCCATCAGGCCCAGATCAGTCTATCAAGCCCATGAATTTAAGTTAGTATTTCTTATCATTAATTATTTCGAATTATTCATAATTTGTGTATTTAACATGCTTCATGCATCAAAACTGCCCATGCATTTAAGTTATTCTTTTTTTAGGTCTTAATTTAATTTGAATTATCCCTAATTTATGTGCCAAACATGCCCATGCACCTAACATGCCCATGCATCATATAATTTAGTTGCATCTTATTTTCTAGATAAAATTTAGTTGAGTTTCTGTGTTAGATAAAACTTAGAATTGCATAATTCAACAAAAACAAAAAAAAAAAAAAAGATTTATTTTAATTTTAAAAGAAAAGAACAAAAAAATATTTTTCTAAGTATTAGATTAATTATAATAATTAGGTTCGGTTTAATAATTAATTGTCATCTCCTCCTTCCGTCTCATTAGGATTAGGGAATTTATTTAGAAAATTCTAAATTAGTTAGGTTGATTATAATAAATAAAAATTAGTAATTCATATTCCTTCTCCTCCTCCCCTTTCATTAGGATTAGAAAAAATTAGTTTAAGAGATTTTAGGCTTTATAAATATAACCAAAAACAAAATAAAAAATAAAATAAAATCCAAAAAGACCAAAAACAAAGTAAAAGATAATAAAAACCCAAAAATGTTAATAAACTGGAGTTATAAATTAAATAGTGGTTTAGGCTGACCAGGTCAGACCCCAGACCCAGATCTAGGTCTCCTCCTAGCTAGATTAGACTACCTTTGGTTTCCTTCATTCTAATAACTTAGGTCCCACTCTCTCTCCAGGCCCCACAAAGGGACCGGGAGAGCGGATGAGGGCGGTCAGGACCCTAGGATAGGGTAGAGATCCATTTAGGGAAATGGATTAGTTAGATTAAATCCAAGTAGGAAAAATCCCCTAGTTAGGCCCTTCTAGCCCCAATTATTAAAATCCAAAAAACTATAAAACCAACAAACCAACCCCAAAAATATTTTCTTCTTTTTTCCTCCACCTCCGGTGCCAAATATTCATTTGAACTCAAAAATTAAATGGAATAGAGGTTGATTCCGAGAACATGAATTAATGAGAATGACGAGACGAGACGAGTGATTTCACACACCCCAATATTAGTTATTTTACCTTCGGCCCATCATGGGCCATTTTTTTTTTACTTACTTCCAGCCCATCATCAGCCATGCACTTCTGTCACTTGCGTATCGCACACAAACCCACAGAAATCACACTCGAAGTTTCGTTTGCATCGTTCTTTCAATTCAAAGAATCAGCCTTTAAACCCTAGGTTGTCAAGGGACATTAAGGGGGTACCCAGGAACGAGGCTGATCCTCTTCTAAATATTTGGCACCTTCCCCCTATTTTTCTTAATTTGTTTCCGTTTTATTTCATTGACCTCCCAGAATACTTGGATTTAACTTTAATTAGTCTGCATGGCCCTGAATGTTGATTTCCCCCGGCTAGTTCACTATGACCCTATTTTGAGACCCGTAATTCGACCCAAATTAAGTGACGAGACAATCGTCGTGTGTTGCTGGCGGCACATCAAACGAGAGAAGAACCCATCCCATTTTCTCCCGCTCTCTTTCGACATTCATCGAAGGACGGTGTTACAGCCGGATCCATGACTGGCGATCGTGATCTGTCGATTTTAAGGGTAGTCAGAATCCTCATTTTCGATGTATACTTTTTAATATCTCATATAGATCAATGGCGATTTCGCTCCCATTGCTAGATAAGGGATGGAGAGTCCACGAGATCTGGACTCTCCCATCACCCCTGATATCTCTCTCTCCCTCTCAATCTCTAAAAGATCAATCCCTATCTCCATGTCAAGCACGTTGATCTCTCCCAGAACCTCACGCACAGAACCCCGCTTTTTCCTTCGATCTTGTTGGTATGTGCCAATCAAAAAGTACTCCGAAGAAAGTATCTATGTTAACTATCCAGCACTCATCTTATGTTTGACTTCCTTCTTAATCCCTCCATCCTTAATGCTTATCGAGCCATGGTATCTCTTGAGCTTCAATTCTCATAGGAGTTGCATCATTTTGCACACATCACCACTAAAGTTGAAATTAATATGAGTTCTTTTACAAAATGGCCCTAATATTTTCAAACAATCTAAAAAAGACTCCAATATTTTGTTTTTCTACTAAAACCTCCTTTGACTAATAGTCAAACTATACAAAAAATGACGAGAGCCTCCAATTTTTTTTGTTTTTGACTGATCTATCCTTAAGAATCACTAAAATGACTTATCCCTTGAGTAAAAGATAAAAATAAATTTTCACCCGTAAACTAAAGGCTATGAGACCATTTGAATGGCTTGGCATTACATATTTTCAAAATCTACATCCAAGCCTTTCAATCACCATGCCTCCCTTAGTCATCAAGCATCCAAGCGAGCCCCACTAAAGTAACTTGAGTTAGTGAAATAAATAACGGGTATTTCTATCATTTATCACCAAAAACAAACACTCGTATGTTATATTGTCAAACCAGGGGCCTTTCTATCAAAATAGAAACAACAGAGGCCTTTTTGAGCTTGGCAGGAAACACAGGGCATATGAATTGATTTCTAATAATAAAGAAACTTGCCCAAATTGGAGAAAGGGCTGGACCTCCACATAAGATTGAAAGGGAAGAATATGATGATCTTCATGATAAGGAATACATGATATTTATAACATTCTTTACCTCAAACATGGCAACTATTTTATCAATCACTAATCAGTTAGCCTTAAGTCATGGATATGAATTAATAATCAATTACCTTAAGTTGTGCATATCAAACACTGAGAAATTACCTTAAGTCATGGATATCAACTACTAATCAATTACCCGAATCAAGGTAATAAATCACTAATCATATGGCCTAAACACCACCACTGCAAATAAGGCTTGAATGTATCACTCATTTGATTTTGGGACGTGGAGGGGGCATTGGTCAACCAAACAGCATGTCTAAGAGCTCAGAATGACCATCATGGGTTCGGAATGCTGTCTTTGGAATGTCTTCTTCCTGCATACAGACATGATGAAAGCCTAACCAAAGATCGAGCTTTGAGAAAAAATGAGCCCCATGTAGTTCATCAAGTAGCTCATCGATCACCAGAATGGAAAACTTATCTTTACTGTTATTTGATTCAATGCCCGATAATTCACACAATAATGCCAAGATCCATCCTTCTTTCAGACCATCAGCACCAGAGACGAGAATGAACTAGTACTAGAGCAAATAATGCCTGATGTGAGCATCTCTTTCACAACCCGTTTGATCTCATCTTTCTGAAAATGAGGATATCAATAAGATCACCCATTGAAAGGCGTAGATCTAGCATGAGTGTAATACGGTGATCCTGTGGTCTTGATGGAGGTAACCCTTTAGGTTCCTCAAATACAGGAACAAATTCATTCATTACTCAAATCGAATCATCAGGCGCGTGATCGATTTTACCTTCACAAGTACCCATCTGCATAAGCATCCCTTGTTGCTAATGGTGTATTATTTGCTCAATTGGCTGAAGTTGCTAGGTGGATATGTCTTTTGAGAATCTAAATGATGGTTCCCTTCTGTTCAATTTGAAGTCCATTGTGAGATTATTGAAATCCCACCGATTAGGTCCTAATTGTCGTAACCATTGCCATGCCCAATAACATGTCCAATCCTTTCCAGGGGAACAAAAAGATCGATATTGAATTGAAACCCTTGAATATTCATCTCAATGCCATTACACCGCCAGACACAGGTCAATTGATTTCCATCCGCCACCATTACATCAAATGCTAAGGTAGAGCAGGCTCGATGATGTAGGACAATGTGAAATCTAACCCAAAATGTTATTGTGAGATCAATAAAGAATTAATAATTCAATTCCAATTATAAATCAGCCAATTACACACTATGTAATGTTGAGAAATTATGGAAATTATGTAATTGTCCAAGGCTTTATCACAACTTTTACAGTAGCAGTCCCTCAAGTACGAAGGGACGGACCTAATGGGCTTAGAGATGAGCCGATTCAAGTAGATTAGTCACTCCCCTTTTGAGGATTTGAAGTAACGGTTTGGTTCAACTTAGGTGAAATTGAATCAATGTATAATATGGGACTAAAAATTAAAATGCAGATCTGGAAATAATGTTCTCACAGCGTGTTCAAGGCTCAAGTTAATTTCAGATTTATGGAATTGAAGTAACTTAAGGGTTGTGATGGTAAAACAATGGAAAATCTGGCAAAAAGATGATAGATCAGGTTCAGCCAATGGATTATGAGTGGTTGGCTGCTTCAGCTGGGCGGAGGGGCTAAAAGATGGCACAGATAGGGCTGATTAGGTCTGTAGTGTAGATTGGCTACGGCTGGTTGGGTTTTGAATGGATTTGATGGATTTGATGGGATGATGGTCGGCTGAAGTGGATCTTGGTACTTGGGTGGTAATTAGGATGGTGGCTGTTGTAGAGGCTTAGATCTGATGATTAGATTTAGGGTTTTGATGATGGTTAGATGAGATCTAAAGGCTGGTAGTTCAAATCTAAAGATCTAACGGCTGGATCTTGGTTTGGGCAGTAAGAAACTACTAGATGTAAGAGTTTATAGCTGGCTAATGGGAAAGGTGATGCGGATCTAAAGCTCTTGTGAGAAAAACAAGAAGGAAAAGAAAGTAGAAGAAGATAAGAAGAATACCTGACTCGGCCTCTCACCAAACTACAATCCAGGAGGCAATATTGAAGATCTCAAGAGCACAATAATGGAGACTTATGGAGAACTTGGAAAACTAGGATTTTCATTCATATCATAGCATAGTGTGAAGAAAGAAAAAGCAAGACATTGTCTCTTTAAACATAAAACCCTAAATGAGTGATGACATCATCACATAATAAGAATAATTAAAAAAATGACAAAAGAAAAGAAACAGAAGAGGGGTTTTACAGAATTGGGATTTGTGCGCAAGGAGATATGCGCACAATCCCGTTGTCATCTTGAGTTATGGGTCCCTCTTTTATTATTTCTTTAAGTTACGGGCCCCCTCTCTTATTATTTTCTTTGGAATTCTCTTCGGCCCCACTGAAACTTCTTTAGCTCTTTTATTTCTTCCCATGTGGCACTTTACAATGTAGGGCCTTTAACGCAATTGCACACATGGATCCTTTAATCCGTCAAATGCTTGATCCGAAGCGAACCTTGTCAGATTATCGTTGTCTTGACGATCGAAGTTCGGACAATGATCATCCATCCACAAATTAGATGGATCTGCAATCCTACGCCTCCGACACCGGTAGACCTTGAAAGAACTTGGGGAATTAGGGTTAATGCCTCCATCACCTGCCACCCCACCCGATCTACATCTACATGACAATAATTTATGAAGTTATGAGTGTTACTGCCATCAATCAAAACAGGCACCTTCTGCTACTTGACCAGCCTTGAGATACGCATTGTTTGGGGCTAACTTATGCCCGATAATGCATATATGGAGATCTCCAACGATTTTGACTCGTTTGGAGAAGTGATTTCCTCCTTCGGCTTCTCCATTTTCTCCACTTCTAACAAGTGCAGCTGCTGGATTTTTCATTTATGGATAGGAAAAAAGTTATCATCACAATTTTAGCATTACCCCTTCCCACGCCGTGATTGTATCTGAGCTACATTGATGTGTTTCCCACGAGGTAGTCCGCTTCGTGCTGTTGAAGATGCCCAAAAATTGGGTAGGTATCTCAGTGGAAAAGGCTGTGGCACTCACTGTATTCGAGCCACCTTTTCCTCCTGTATCCTTGCGAGTCCCACTGCCATGCAGTCTATTACAGAACATCTTTAAAACAATGGCTATTTCTTCCTTCAATTCCCTAATAAAACAGCCCACAGAGCCTTTTTTCACTCAATCCGTTGACTCGATCGGCCAACCTTTCAAATTGAGTTTGATATTCGCGCATTGATCCATTCGACAAACCCGAGAAAGGGCTTCACCAAAATCTTAATATTTGGTGGGTCCAAATCTAAAGTAAATAGCTTTACCAGCAAGTCCCATGTCAGATTGAAGTGAGTCCTTTCATACCATTGGAACCATTGGACCGCATCTCCCTCGTGGTGGAAAGATGTGAGCAATACCTTTTGATCTTTGTGCGTGTTTTGATAAGCGAAGAACTGGTTAGCTCAATGGACCCAACCAGTTGGATCATTGCCTAAATATTTTAAGAAGTCCAAATGAATAAATTGAGGCTGAAGTGCCCCATTTCTCACATCATCGCTTCCGTTGGTTCTCTTTGTTTCTTGTTTTTTGAATACCATCCAGGTTATGTGACCTTGCTTTTTAATCATTGAAGCAAGGGTCTCCCTAATGGCGCACAAGACCTCCGTGCATTGTTGCATTTCAATCTCTAATTTGTCTACCTTGTTAGCCATCGTTTCTTGTTGAGTGGTAGCCACGGTAGGATGACGCTTTGATGCCAAAAGATATGAACTGATTTCTAATGATAAAGTAACTTGCCCAAATTCGAGGATGGGCTGGATGTCCACATAAAATTGCAAGGGAATTATACTATGATCTTCATAATGAGGAATAATAAGATATTTATAACATTCCTTGCCTCAAATATACCAATTGTTCGATCAATTACTAATCGATTACGCTTAAATCATGAATATGAATTAATATTCAGTTATCTTAAGTCATGGATATCAATTACTAATCAATCACCTAAATCAAGGTAGTCAATCAGTAATCATATTGCCTAATCAAGGTAATTAAACACTACTTTTTTATGTCCATGACATGGGGAGATTAGCATAATCAAAAGTGTATATATAACTACAACACTTCTTCTCTATCCATCCTACATTTTCTTTGTCCTTAATATCTTCTTCAAGAGCCTAGTTAACCAAACCCATCCAATTTTTCCTAAACATTTTCAAACCTTTATTGGATGCCATTTGGCCCCATAGTCTTTCCTGTCTCCATTCTTGCAAATACTTTCTTCACTTCTGCTACTCTAATTTTATGGTAAAAGGTATGTCTTGCAAACAAAATATCTTCCCTCATTCCTAAGCCTCTTATACAATCTTCACATCAAAGTTTGCTAAAATATTCTCTCCACCTTTCCTTAATATCACTGTCCTTCAATGAAGCCTTTTTGGTCATAGTTCTTTAGACATCTAACATGATCTAAGTCCCTATTTTTGGTTTCCTTCATTATTGCAAGGTTGAAAGCATCTTTCTCTTGTTCCCAATTTGTTATATAGGTCATCATATGCTTTGGACTTTGCATCGTTTTCTAGAAAAGTTGTCAATCTCATTCCGATTTGACCCTTTAGTGGAATATTTCGGCGTTCCAGTCAATTACGGCATTCCATTCCAGAAAAGACGTGATTGAAAAATGAAAAGAGCATGAAGAAATAACTAAAATTGAAAATAATTATTAAACGCTAAACAATACCAAAAACGCATACTTCCATTATTTAAATTAAACTAAACTACACTCTACAATTGACCATTTTTCTAGTTTTCACTGCATATGAACAAAAATATTTAGCATTGACCAAACTTAGGCAAGAATAAGGACTGGAATTGGGGCCAGAATGGACCGGAATTCGGCCCGGAAAGTTTTAATGAGGGATTTTGTTCCACACCAAGCCAATTCCAAAATGTTTAATGGGCCATTTTGTTCCACCCCAAGCCAATTCCGGAGTTCCAGCTGAAATTGGCTGGAACGGAACAACTATTCTTACTAGTTACTGCTTATCTCCTTTTTTTTTTTCTTTTTTTTTTTTTTTTTTTGCATCCTTAGACATTCATAATTTTTCAGACTCCTAGTACCCTACTAAACTTTGTAGTAACGTCCTTTCTCTCATGCGGCTTCCTTAACCTCTACACTCAACAACAAGGCTTTTATCAAGGTCTTTTTCCTTTCAACTCTCCAAGCACCTCTTTTGTAATCTTGAATCAGCCATTTGGTTCTACATCGTAGTTTCTCGCCCTTGGCCATTTTACATTTAATTATTGTTGCCTTTTCCCCTTTATAATCTCCCTACTATGTTTTAAGGAACCTTTTATTTACTACCTCTATTTCTACTTCTAATGCAACATCAAAACTACTATCTCATGTTGTGTACTCAAACTCTCTTTATGAATAACCTTATGGTCTTTACAAGCTAGACGATCATGATTTCTAAGTAGAAAAAAGTCTATCTATCTCTTACTAGTTCCATTTTTAATAAGTTATTAAATGCAACTCTCTCTTTTAAAGCAGGTGTTTGCTATTATAAGGTCAAATGTCAATGCAAGTTCCAAGATAGTCTCTCCAATTCATTCCTTTCTCCAAATCCTTATCCTCCATGCACTTTTCCATACCCTCTATTATCATTTCATACATGTCTATTTAAGTTCGCTCATAGGAAATTAAACAAATTAGAGTTTCTCATATTAGACCATCCATCTCCTCCCAAAATTCTCTCTTAACACTTACATCTAATCCTACATTGGAAGCATAAGCACCAATGATATGAACTATATCTTCCTCTAACACTAGTTTAATTGATATAAGTCTATCACCAGTTTAATTGATATAAGTCTATCACCCAATCTCATCACCCCCACAATCTTTTCTTTCAACATTATCTACTACTATTCCCACTCCATTTCTGGCATTGTTCTTTCCCGTGTAGTATAGTCCGTAGCTATGAATGAGTTCCTTAATTTCATCCCCTATCCATTTTGTTTCTTACAAATAAGCAACATTAACTCCTCTATTTATTGTATCAACTCACTCTGCACTCTTGCCTGTCAAAGTTCATATATTCCAATAACAAGTTGAATCATCCTCTTCCTTTGGGCTAACTTCTTTATCACACTAGTCCTCATTGGTGCAGGAACGCTTGCCTACTATTCACTGCAAATGGACAAGCAACTATACAAGCAAAGTTAAAATCTAAAAATAACAAACCAAATTTCAAAGTCAAGATGAGTTTCTATACCAGTTTTGATGTTTTATCTCCATTATCAGGATAACTCTAAATTCCCTTAAACTAATGCTGATCATTCATATTTAATAAAGGTGTGTCGTAATATAGATAGAGGGTGGTTCTCTGTTTAAGATGTAATAGCTATAAAACTAACAAAATTTTCTTACGAAAAAAAAAAACCAAGATTCTGCAAATTATATATGTGTGTGTAATATAATGTATTTGCAGAGACTAAATGAGCATTTATCACTGTATAAAACATAAATAAATAAATAAATAAAACTTATAAGTTGAAACTTGTATGAATTACTAATAGCCAAAAAAATAATATTAAATAAGATGCAGTCGTAGTTTGAGAACCACCAAAAATTAAACTTGAAGGGCTTTTCCTCTCAAACAAATCTGTGACTGCCCATCCTATGGAACTGTTGAATGATGGAACCAAAAACCATGGAAATAAAGTTTCTTACAGAAATGATGATAGAACATAAACTCTTACATTCGCTTTTGTTTGAGAACCCTCATGGCCCGAGCTTTCACAGCTTCTTGAGCAGGTCCAGGTCGTGTCTTCTTAAGCTGTTCTCTGTATCTACTAAGCTCAGCATCAAGCCTTTTAATCTTCTCATCTACAGTTTCACCTCTCTTATTAATCTGAAGAATGGAAATCCATCAGTCAAAAAGGAACGAAGAAGTATAATTTGAACATCAGATATCACGCAAGGATAACAAATATAATAAAAGGTAACATCTATACTTTGGGAAAATATTTGAAAGGAGCATATATTAAATTGAACCTATATTAGAAAGGAAATATATGAAAGGAACATAAAAAAGTGTAGATAAACAAACATAAAGGTCTTCTTTTTCTGTAGTAAGTTGAGAAAAAAGATTCTCATGCTTGTCAGCAAAAGCAAAGGTGTAATGCCCAATTCAGAATAAAGCTAGCTATCAAATTGTACAAAACAAATGCAAGTCATGGGCAAGGTGAAGCAAGCCAATGGATATAAATGAACATGGTTACGATGGTAAGAGTCATTGAATGAAACCAGCAAAAGAGATGTCAAAGAGATGTTGAGATCGCCAAAACTTCGCCCAACTAATTTAACAAGCTTTTGATTCCAAAAATGTAGTTAAAGACTACTACTCTGAGAGAACATGAAGGGTCATTCATTTAGTCAGTATTGAAACCTTGGATCTCTAAGGAATGCCTCTCTTTTAAAGGGGCTAAAAGTGAAGAATTGAATGTTGAGATTCACAAGGGGATATCAAATAACCACCCCTTTGATAACAAATGGTTACTCATGCATCAGCCTAGTAATTGAATATCTTAGGGAAGTGGCAGTCCAATCTAAATCTCCACCATACCTTAGACCATTCGCTCGTCATCTAGTTAATACTCAATTCAATAAAACTCCCTTTACTATGAATTCCCCAGGATTCAAGTAGAAGCAAGCAAAGGGCCGATATCCAAAATTCTTCATTTTCCAACGAATCTAAGCGTTTGCCACGCAATGTAAGACACTAAATAAACATAACTGAATCCACCAAATTCCTTCCATGCTACTACTAAAGCCTTTTATATACAACAACTAGCAATGTGATCAATTTACCTTCCTACTTTCTCCTCAAGACAACAACTCACTCTTTCAAATTTTATACAAATCATTGCAACAACTAGCTGGAGAGAATAGAAAAGGTAAAAAAGAAAAAAAAAATTAATAACAAAAGCCAATTGAGTGGATAGCCCCCTCGATGGCTAACCTTACCATCCGATTTTGAATGGGTCGCACACAAATTAGGCCAAAAAAGGGGATGCCCACCACATCAGCGGTTAGCAGTGATGGAGGGAAGGGGGTAAGAAAATTCCCACCCATCAAATCGGATGGGAAGGATCAAGCGTTGAACCAATGGAAACAACTTGTGGGGGGGGTGGAACAGTAATCTACACACAAATTGAAACAACAGCAAACCAAAGAAACCAAAAGAAGAGACATGCATATGGGTACTCACCCGCTCAGAAGCGTCTTGAAGAGACGGAGGAGGCTCTTTTTCCTTCTTCACACCAAATACTCTCCTCATCTTCTCTCTTTTCTCTCTCTCTCTCTCTCTCTCTCTCTGGATCTAAACCACACAAGGAATTTGAAGAAAAATCCCTCGCGAATGCGTGGAAGAGATTCAAACGATTGGGGGAGGCGGAACGGGGGATCTGAAAGGGATGGGTGGCTGTTCTACTAAAAGGAAAGGTCAGACTTCTCAAATATTAATAAATAAAGGAAAGTCTTCTGTGACTAAACCTTGCTGGAAGCTGCACGGAGAGAGACAAAAGGTCAGAGTTGAAGCTTGGATTAATTCCACGTTCTAGTCTTCTTTCGTTTTTCTATTTCTTTTTGTACCGGCCATTTGGTTTCGCTATATTAGAATTTGGGACGATATTATAAATAGAAATTCAGAGTCTCTAAAATATATACCTCTATTCTGATTGTATAGTAAATTCTCTCGTCTTCTCTGTTGACGTAGGCCAAAAGTCAAACTACGTAAATCTCTTGTGTTCTCCTTGTGTGCATGATCTCTTCTATTAGGCCCTAAATCACAACAAACTTGCTCTTTACACATTCATTCATGGGCCTCCTCTAGGACATTTCGAAAACGCCCTCTCCTTTCCTCTCTCCCTCTTCCTACTCAGCCAACTCTCTCAACTCCACCTCCACCCTCCCTCCCTCCCTCCCTCCCTCCCTCCTTTAAAATAAGGCCTTAAATTTTTATCTTATTTCAAGAAAAAGGACTCCCTCCTTCTCTCTCCCTCCTTTAAAATAAGGCCTTAAATTTTTACCTTATTTCAAGAAAAAGGACAAAAGCTTCAAAAATGTTCAAAGTAGTCCATGAATTTTTAATTAAGGACATCTGGTCATTTAAATGTATTTTCGAGTGACTTTTTTCCTCATATTTTTAATTTAAGATACTCAAATTATCTTTCATTTAAAGCTATGGCATGGTTCATACAATCGCGATATGTAACTGATTGCCATGGTAATGTTGGTCGTCATAGATTACCATGAGGGCGCTAGTAAAGGAAATGAGGAGAATATAGAGAAAGTAAATGATGGTTTTATTTCAATGAAGGGTAATTTGGGTATTTTAAAAAATTAAGGAAAGAATTGGTAGAAAATAACTTTAAGAGCACGTTTGGTAAACATCCATGGTAGGGAGTGGATTCTATGCTCCAAATGATTCTTTTATTCCAATGGATTTGTAAAGAGAGTTCTAAGTTTGGCATTGAAAGAGGATTCCCACCATTAGTAGAATATACGATCCAATAGTTATAACGGTTTTTTTTTTTTTTTTTTTTTTTTTTGCAATAACTCAAAATCTATGAAGAATCAAGACCTCAACTTTTTACCCAAAGTCATTATTGGCCATTTAGAGTATTTGAACGGTTCGGATCGTACGAAGGGTCCCCAGAAAAATAAAAATTACTTTTTTAGAATATGGACGTTTTTAAGAATATCTCAATATCTAGACATGATCAACGGTTGAAATTTGATCAATTAGCCCTTTTTTTACATTCCAAAGATATCTCAAGGTTTAGATCATGGTTATGGGCCCCATAGGAACCAAAAAATTATAAAAAAACAAAAAAGCACACTGTTTTTCATCCTGTTTTTTGCACTGTGTGAAATCAACAGTCAGTGGTTTTTCGCCAATTTCTTGTGATCTATGATGAATTAGGCTGCCAATTTTGGACCCAAAGTTGTTTTAGGCATTTTGAAGAGATTGGACGATTTGGATTTCGCAAACGGGCCCCACAGAATTTCAGAAATTGCCGTCCAATGGTTGGACGTTTTTATAAATATCTCAAAATCCGTGAATAATCAATGGTTGATATTTAACATCCCAACCATTTTAGGCCTTTTAAACAAGACTACCGGTTCAAATCTTAATTGTGGGGCCAAGAAAAGGTCAGATTTTGAAAAAAAAAAAATGGTGAATCCTATATTACCGCAACGCGCACTGTAGCAGCGCCTTTTTGCCCATTCACTGATTCTGTCTTTCAGACGGGAGAGGGTCTGATGGGGGAAATCAAAAAGTCTACATGTCCCGGATTTCATGTCCCGGGACAAGCACGACTCCACACAGAGGGGCATTTTGGTCATTTTTGAAAATGACCAAAATGCCCCTATGTGTGGAGTCGTGCTTGTCCCGGGACATGAAATCCGGGACAAGTAGCATGGCTCTGGGGGAAATACACAGGAACGGTGATGCATGGATTCCTTGATGTAGGTTTCGTTGCATTACCAAACATGGATTTTCGATGGGGGCACAGAAAACCGGCGAGGAATCCTCACTGAGAATGGTCACCAAAAGTGCCCAAAATGGACAAATGTACTTAATTGAAAATTTCTTGAAAATTTTAGAGATAATTTGATAGTCTTGAAACTTGTGTCCTTTTTTGAAATAAGGTTAAAACTTAAGACCTTATTTGAATTTTTTTTCTTAACCGCTCAACTCGTTTGCTAGGGTCATCTAGATGCGACAAAAGGGTGGGCTTGGGTCTAAATGGGTTGGGGTTTTTTTTTTTTTTTATTTTTTTCAGTTGTGTGAGATGAGTTCAAATTGGATCTCGTGCGCTTAATAAATGGGTCAAACATCTCCACCAGCGCCCAATGCAAGTCAACGTGACCTTGACTCTAGCCCTTTTATCTTTTTTATTTGCTCTAATCCAAAGGCTCATTTGTTTAATTGACTATAGGCAATGATGCCCTTCTTTATGAGCACATTGAAGTAGAGCTATTTAGCCAAGCCGAAATCACGGCAATTAAAAGTATCCAAGTTAGAGAAGTACCATGTCATGACAGATGGGTATGGCAGTACACTAAAAATGGCACTTTCTTAATTAAGTTAGCTTATTATGTTCAAGCACATGACAACTTACCTCATAATGCCAACTACCCTTTATTTTCGAATTTTGTCTCACACATGACATGAAAGTTTTTATGGAAGACGTCATTTATGCCCAAAATCAGGAATTTCCTAAGGAGGTCTCTTCATAATAAATTGACGTACAATGGGAGAAAATCTATTTAAAAGAAGGGTATGCACTGAGAATATGTGTCCTCTTTGTGGAGAACATAATGAAACTATGGAGCATCTGTTCTTGAAATGTCATTTTGCTAGTGCTATATGGTTTGGCACCCCATTATCCTTTATGATGGACATCGGTCAACATACATCTTTCACCTCTTAGTAGAATATTGGATGGGGATGAGAATTGATTAGTTAATAGAGTTGGAACATATACTCTATATGGGCTTTGTACTTTGGCATATTTTGAAGAAAAGAAATGAGAACTTCAGATATAATATCCCATGTGCTAAGGACTTGGTAAAGAAAATTTAGCTTTCACATTTGGAATTGATAAAATCTTTAGAGGAAAAACTTGAAGTACAACAAAGCCATCTAAACCAAGTGGATACTTTATCTAATGAGTATGATAGCGACATTGATGTCCGCATTTTTTGTGATGGAGCTGTGAGCAAAGAAGCTAGTAGGCTTGGGATTGGGTGCATTGCTTATAGAAATGATGGTGTAGTTATGGCAAAGCTAGCAAAATGTAAGAACGGGGACACTCCTCTCATGGTTGAAGTTTTAGCAAATGAAGAAGCCTTGGACTTAGCGATTCAATGCGGATGGAGAAAGGTTGGCTTTTTTAGTGATTCCAAAGTAACCATTAATGCAATTACAAAACCCCAAAATGTGTCTCCTTGGGAAATCTATGCCCCGCTCCAAAAAGTTAAAAAAAAAAGAAAAGAATACTTTACAACCATCAACAGTAGTATCAATTGCCAAGCTCACAATCTAGCAAAAGCATTTTTAAGCACAGGTGATAAAGTATTTATTATCAATTCTGAAGTATGTACTTTTACTACTTTTTTATAAATATCAATCTTCCAACCAAAAGAAAAGAAAAGAACAAAGTAGAGCTGATGATATACATAGCTAATAACTTGTATTAGTGCATATTTGTTTGCATTACAATACATAAGAATTAAATTCCTAGTATTTATGTTATAACTGGTTAAAAAGAAGGGGATTTAACTGGAAAAATCTCATTAGACTCATTGTAGAGCAAAAAAGCCTTAAAAGATATGAAATGACCGTAATAGTCCCCGGGGCCTTTTCGATTTTTTTTATTTTGCTGAGCAGCGATATCCCCGCTCACCTGCGTATACGAGCGGGGATATCCCTGCTCTTTTTTTCCATATACGAGGTGTACAGCCGGCGTTGTGGGTCGCACAGTGGGTATGCAGGGGAGTGTGCGACGAGCAAAGGGGAGAAATAGAGGAAGGGGAAGAAGAAGAAAGTGAAAGAGGAAGAAGATGGGTTGTGCAGGCGATGATGTAGGTGATGCAGGGCATGCGCAGTGACACAGTGGCGTGGCACTCAAGGAAGAGAAGAAGACAAGAAAAGAAAGAAAAGAGAGAAAGAAATGATGTACTAAAGGACCATGAGTTGCACATTGTATAAATATGTCTTTGATTAAAGGACTGCTCTCATAATTCTCAAGCAATAGGCTTTTAATCTTGAGGGATTAAAAGTTTCTACTATACATTTACTTTGAGTCATCAAAGAGTAAGGTCAATTGAAGGTCAACACCTCAATGTCTTGGGTACGTGGTAGTAAGGCTGTGGGAACATATAATTCTCAAGATGGAATTTATCCTCATAAATATCCCCTTGTGCCGATTAATTGATTTTATCATTAGTGAGTGCGCACCCATCTCAATTAAGAGTTAATTAGATGGTACTGATGATTACTGTGATTAATTGGGTCACAAGGATAATAAGAGATGGATCCAATTTGATTGGACAAATTTATTCCAATAGATCCATAGATATAATTGATGGAGAGGTCTACTTATAGTAATTTGGAAGTTTAATGTCTTCTTGTAATTATTCCTAAGACTAGAGGGTAATTGCATTTAATTAATGGACTTATTTGCAATTAATTGTGGGTCCAAAGTTCACATGAGATGTGGGGTCCATGTTTCTAATTGGAGCCAGATTCTAAGGAATCCTTAGTGGTCCGCATACTAGCCCTAATAAGAAAAGGTTACTAATCCCATTAGAACTCATAAAGAAATGAGGAGTATGATAATTACTAAGAATAGAATTGAGACTTCTAATCTTGGTCTAAGAGGAGGTGTGCCATAAACTATAAATAAGAGGTGAAGGTTAAAGATCTCTACACATAATAATCTCTCAAGTTCCTCTCTCTTTCCTCTGGTTTCCTACTAGAGATATAAGGTTTTCTTCTACTTGGAGATCTCACCATTCGCCTTTAGAAGTTCTCTTAGAGGATCATAGCGTGTAAGAACACAAAGGCAAGGGAGATCAAAGTTTGCGAAAAAAGTTTTTCGTAGAAATCAAGTTCTCGATTAGAGCACAACCAAGCTCAAAAGGCATAGATCTATTATTTATTTGAATTAGTAGATCTAGTTATGCTTGTTGTTTCTTGATCTATCTTCATAATGGATGTTTGATCTTAATGCATGAGGTTAGGGGTTTAGATCTTGAGCTTGGGTTCTTGGCCTTATGGATATTTGATCCTTGCATCAAGTGAGTTAAAAGTTTTGAATACTTATCCACGAGGCCCACCTACTTCCAACATGCAGGTGTAGGTGGGTGCTAGGAAGAGGGATAAGAGATGAGAAGGAGGAGGAGAGGGAAAGGAGGAAGAGACAAGAAAGAAAGGAGGAAGAGAAAAAAGAGAGTGTTTCACTGATGGTGAAGGAAGAAGGGAGATGGGCTCGGTGACGTAGAGGAAGGAGAGAAGAGAGGGAGGAAAAGAAAACGAAAACAGAAAGAAGGAAGAAGGTGGAGATGGGGGGTGCTGTGAGTGGTGGATGCTGGGGTGTAGGTGAATTGGCAGGGAAGGAGAAGAAGGGAGATGAAGGTGGAAAGGAAGAAAGAAAGAGAGAGAAAAAAAAAAAAAAAAACCGAGCAGATATGCATGTGGGCGGGGATATCGCTGAAAGTTCAGGCTAGGGCCAATGACTAAGTCCTAGAGGGGGGGGTGTGAATAGGACTGAGGCTAAACAATTGCCATTTTTAATTTTCTAATCCTGTTTTTAATCAAAATAGAATAAAGAACAAGACAAGCATAGCAAGAGTATAACTGAAACAGAAACTATAAAACATTCAAAAGAGAAATGGACACAGAGATTTATAGTGGTTCGGTCACACAGACCTACATCCACTCTCAAGGGTCACACAGACCCTTGGTTCCACTATCATGAATCAAACTACACAAGTTCTGATTCTACCTCATATTTGATACAGAGGTTCAATCACACAGATCTACTCCCCCTTACAACAATGTGGTGAGTTTAATCACACAGATCTACACACCTACCACATTATACATATATTGTAAAAATTTGAAGAAGGGTGAACACTTGCCTTGATGATGGTTGAAGTGTTCTATGGAGCTCTGACCTCAGTCGAAGCTTGCACCTCTTGTTGACCTCTTGGTGTTGAGAAGAATGCCTCCAATGTGTTGCACAACCAGGGTTAAGAGGATTTGGTTTCTAGGGTTACACAAATGAGTCTCTCATGGTGTAAACTACTCTAGAGGATGCACTCCCTAACAAGACACTCATCATAGAGCTAATAGAGCTCTAGGGTCTACCTAAGTCAAGCACATAAGTGTTTTGGAAGTGATTTGGAAGCCTACAATGGATGGGAAGAAGGTAGCAAGCAAGGCTATACCCTAAGGTCCTTAAAATGCACAGTGAAACAAGATACAGCTTTATAGAAAAATCCCAACGGATACATTTTACGGTTAGCCTCTAAAACTGGCGGCTAGCCCCTTTTCAAAATCCCTGAGCCAACGGATATATTTTTTAAAGCGGTCAGCTCACGGTTAGCCGCGGGTGGCCTTGGCGGTTAGCGTGAGGTGACCATAAAGGTGACCGCAAGAATGACAGGAAAAAATAGCTCTCGGGAAAACAAACCGTAAGACTTACGGTTGCTTGCGGTTAGCCGTAAAGCTCCATGCGGTTAGCCGTAAGGTAACCGAACGGGTGACCGAAGATCCTGACAGAGAAAAAGATTGCTCTCTGGAAAGGTGGCCGCAGGACTTCGGTTACCTGGCGGTTAGCCGTGAAGGGTCTCTGCGGTTAACCGCGAGGTAACCGTGGAGCTGGCCGAAATCCATGACAGGAAAAACAGCTTGCTGGAAAGGTAACCGTGGGTTTTCGGTTACCTGGCGGTTAGCCGTAATGTGCAAAGAGGCTAGCCGCCAGGTGACCGGAAGGTCACCGAACCCTCTAAATTTCAGGTTAAGATTTAACTGATTAGATACAAGGTATTTTCCAAGGGATCTACAGGATGGTCCGGGTTTGAAATACCTGCGAGAGGGTTGGTTAGCACACAAGGAGTTCTTCCTTAATAAATCCAGGCCTTCCAAGATTAGAACTTCTCCCTTCAAACTTGATCTTCCTTGTGAAACTTGAGAGGCAATGTCTTGGACTATTTGACACGGAATTGACAATACAAAACAAGTGCACATTGGAATGTGGTACTAACAATCGCCACTCGGCGAAACAACAAAAAAAAAATGAACCGAAAAGGTCCTTGGGACTACTTCAGTCATTTCATATCTTCTAATGCTTTTTTGCTCTACAGTGAGTCTAATGAGATTTTTATGGTTAAATCCTCTAAAAATAAAGACCAAAATTGAGTTTTAAAAAATGAGCATCAAATGACTTTTTCTTTTAAGAAAATAAAATTAAAAAAAGATGGGAAATGAATAACTAAGGTGATGGCAGGTTATTTCTTTCTCATCTTTCAGTTATTCTATTTCCATAAAAGAAAAGGTTATTTGATGCTCATTTATGAAAATTGGCTTATGATATCCATTATTTATTATTTATGTCGTAAATCCTATGTATTCAATTCCTATGCATTTTTAATGCAAACAAACATACCATTATTAGTGGTTGTGATTTGAGCATTGAGTCTGAGTATCTTTAGAATGAAAATAAATAAATAATAAAATAAGCTAACATAATTTTAATTAGCATACATCCAAAACCAAAAGTTTGAAAAATATGTAAAATAATCACCAGAGTACCAGAATGAAAGTATGGGAATTTTGATTTTTTAAAAAAAAATATTTTTGGCAATTGAGATGTTTGTAGTTTGGATTACAAATATAAGGCTCACAAGAATGAAAGATAAATAAATAAAAGTGGTTGATAGTGTCTACAAGAATCCAATTACCGTGTTAGAGACTATATTAGTGCCTTTTTTTTTTTTTTTTTCAAAAAGCATATGGCAAAAAGTGTGAAAGTGGTTTTCACACCTATTTAGGTATGAGAATTTTAGTATCTATATGTTTGTATTTACACATCATTTTCACACCTCACTTATGCATTATATAAAAAAATAAGCACAAACTAATATGATGATGCATAACCATTATGCATGTGAATCATTTGCATATGTAAATGAAACAAATGAACCCTTAGATAAAAGGGAAGAAGTGTGTGGATTAGATATATGCCAAAAGCCATTCATATTCAGTTCTCATTATTAGTCATTTAATTCAAGTAAATGAAATTGATTCTTAAAATAAAAATCATGTATGGCTCACAACTGGGTACAACATGGCTAATGATCAAAACTGTGTTCCATTGGTGGTGTGCAAAATAATCACTAACATTCTACCAAAAAAAAAAAAAATCACAAACAAATCTACTGGGAAAAATTACAAATCAAGACAAATCAGAAGTTACTTTGGCAAAGAAAAAAAAAAGTTTCACTAAATGATGAGAGAGTGCACATGGAATATTAGAAAAACTTTCCTCTCTACCACAGAATTCTCTCACTTATTCGCCATTTTGTTGTTGCGAGGATTGTTTGTCATTTGGGTTTTGCGGGGACCATGGGGGGAAGTTAAGTCTCATAGCGGTGATTTTTCTCTATTCTTTTAGGACTAGTAATGCTATACAATTGCCTTGTGATTTTAAACAAAGCTAGTCCAAAATCACCATTTTTTTTTTTTAGAAGGAAGTGTTAATAACAACCAAAGAGCATAGGGGCACGAAACTACAAGAGCTAAAATGGACTAAGGTTCGTGAAAATGATATATATACATAAGCCTTCAGCTTAGACCAAACTAACCAACCAAGAAGTGCCTACAACCCAAACCAACTAAAACGTCCAAATGTCCAAGAAGAAAAGTCAACTAAGGTGTCATTTGACAAGTCCACATTTTGTATATTTGATTTAAAATTAATTCAAATAGATGTTTCAATGCTCTAAATTGCTTGGCAGGGCTTTTGTGATGTCTGATTCAATATGTTTTAGCTTTTCTACCTCTCTTTAAAAAGTAAAAAAGGTAACTTTAAAGTAGACATGAGTTTCAAAACAAATATGACACTTTTTGCTACTTTTTTTATAAGTTTTTTCACATATAACTTTTAAAATATGACAACTTTGTCTGTTCTAGTATTACTTTTACTAAGGTGTCATTTGGCAAATCTATTTTTCGTTTCTATTTAAATTAAAATTGATTCAAATAAAACTGCGCCAGACTATTTGGTAAAGTTAAAGTGGATGTTTAATTTAATCAGTTTTAAGACCTTTTGTCATTTTCTCAAAAAGTAACTAAAAGATGACTTTTCAAAAAAAAGATATAAATAAATAAGGAATATCTAAAACAATCATACAGTTTTTGTTTTTCTCTTGACACATTTGTCTATATAATTTTTATAATGTGATAAGTTTGCATGTGTCATTTTTTCTTCCTAACAAATTTGCATGTACTACTTGTACTCTAAGTACCCATATAACTTTCAGAGTATGACAAGTTTTCTTTTTACAATTGAATCAAATGTACCAAACAACCTATTTGTAAGGTCTCGTTGAAACAACTCTGTTTCAAACATATTAGTTTCAATCAGCTCTATTTCAAATAGATAAGATTTGCCTAATATGCCCTAAATGGCAACTTTCACTGCGCGCATATAGCTGGACAATGTCATAAGTTTGTCTTTTCTAATTGAATCAGATAATTAATACCAAACCAAGGTTTAAAAAATTGGATTCAAACTTGGAGCTGGGCTGAGTTGAGTCGAGGTGGAGCAACTAGACTCAGCCAAATCACATTTTGTTTCTTGTTTTTAAAATTATTTTTGTCTTCTACTTTATCCTTTCTAATACACCATCTGCATCCTTGTGAAAATGATAAATATGATAGCTCTTTTTAAGAGTTAAAAAAAAAAAAAAAACCGAAAAACCGTCTAACTGACTAAACCGAACCGACGGTTAATAACCGTGTTTTATGGTTCGGTTACAATTACAGTTATTAAAATAAAAAAACCGTGCTTCACGGTTCGCTTACAATTTTCAATCTCTACTCACGATTATTTAATTAACCGATTTCCCAAAACATATGGTTAACCGAACCGTTAAACTAATAAAGAAAAAACTAAAGGGCCTAAATGAAATAAAATGACTTAAGTTAAGCTCCATTTCCCATTCTCTCATCTGATAATACAAATATTTTGTGAGTTAGATTATACTCATCTCATGTTTCCTAGAATTGTATTGCATGATGGATGTTTTGTATTATCATTTTATACTTTTAGTTGTGTTTATTTTCGTGAAAAATGATATCGTTGTTTTGTTTGGTATGTGAAAAATGATAGTGTTGTTCTGTATGCAAAGTCAAATGGTAATGATAGTTTTTTTTTTTTAACAATTAACCGTAACAGAATCATTAAATACG
Source organism: Umbellularia californica (assembly GCA_028538565.1). Lineage (NCBI taxonomy): Eukaryota > Viridiplantae > Streptophyta > Magnoliopsida > Laurales > Lauraceae > Umbellularia > Umbellularia californica. The sequence goes on from JAPQWN010000006.1 coordinate 21,575,553, forward strand.
GTTAACCGCGGTTCGGTTTTTAACAATATTTTATGATACAGTTACATTTATGATTTTTAAAAATTGAAAATTGAAAACCGTAAATAAGGTCTGGTTAATGGTTTTTCCAAAATAAACCGTTAACCAAACCGCTACACCCTTAGCTCTTTTAAAAATGACACCTCTTTCAAAAAAACGATAAAGATGATAGCTCCTTTTGAAAATGATAATTCCCTTTTAAAAATTGTAGTACTATTTGTATCTTCCTGAAAATGGCAGCTCCTTCTTCATCTTCTAGGATCACCATTGCAAATAGCACACATCACTATTTCTCCACTACCTAGAGGAAATTGTTCTTATACCTGGGAAATCTTCTCTGAGAGAGAGAGAGAGAGAGAGAGAGAGAGAGAACGGATAAAAATCAGAACTTAATATTCTTCTTTTATTCACTCTAACTATTTTCCTAACCGGGTTTTCTTTTCATTTGATAGGAAACCGAAGTCATGAATGAAAGTCACGTAGTTTCTCATCTTTCGTTTGAGAAAGAGAGTTTCTATAATTTTCATAGATCTCTTTGATAGCATGAAAACGGGGAAGAAATGGGCAAAAGCAAGGCCCTTAGACCAAGTCACACCGGAACTGAAACGGACCTGACCAAGTTCGAGTTGAATTGGCTGATTTTTAAATCCCTTGGTACAATCTATTTGTAAATAAAAGAAAGTTTAATTGATACAAATCTATTTTAAATAGATCTGTTTGAATTAGCTCTATATCAAACAGTTGGAGATTTGCCAAGGAAATTGTATAGCTTGGGCTCGTTTCTTTATCAAAATTCCAAAAATTCATGTATGGGGGAATTTCAAATTCTCCAAAAGTTGTCCCCTTAGGTGGAATTCCAAATTCCTCTTTTTGATGGAGGATTTGAAATTCCAACAAATGGTATAGAGTGGAATTCCAAGAATTCCAAAAGGTCTTTTGGGTGGTTGGAATTTGAAATTTTAACGAAAGAAACACAGCTTTTTAAATGACAGGGGACAAGATGTCACATCATGTCACATTATGTTAAGAAAACCCTAACCTCCCAAATTCTAGTCATAAATTCCGGTAAAGAAACATGCCCTAAAAGTATTCTTTAAAAGCTGTAAAAAAACATGTGGTTTTGGACATTATTTAGAAAAAGATATGGGATCATGTATGAAAAGGCATGGTTTCTAATAGACTCTATATTATTATTAATGAGTCGAAAATTAACAAATTAGATCAAAGGATATCATCCAGGATATTATACTGAACTTTTCACCAAAATCGAATATGAGCTTGGATCTTTTTCGGCTGAAATATTGTTAAGGCCATTTGTTCGCATGAAGTTGATTTCCTAGAAATTTTATGAGATGTAATGACATCAAAGTGCCTAAAATCGTAGAAACATAGGTTAAGGTCCTCAAAACGACCATCAAATAATCTCCCACCGAATCATCTCCACCCCATATCCCTTACTGTCACCTATTTAATATTTCATTTGTTGGCAAAGGCGGACCCAAGTTCAAGGGTCAGGGGCCGAAGCCCCCATTCAAAGTGCAAAATTCTTAAAATAACCCCATGTAAATAATGAAAATTAATATATATATATATATATATATATATATATTTTAACATTTGCCCCTTCCCTAATAAATTTTATTTTTTACATAAAGTACCCCAAAGGAGAATTTTCTGTGGGTCTGCTGTCCGCCCCTGTTTGTTGGGACCCATTTTACCATAAACTCCTAGAAATTCATTTCCATGCAAACAAATGGGACCTTATGGCTGGCTAAAATGTTTCAACGTAGAGCCTCATTCTTTATTGTTGGGTTTCTCCAATTCTCCATTCCCATTCCCATTCCTCTTCTAATCAATTTCATGGACCTGACTATCCTTTTGACTCTTTCCCATCACATCATTTTCGGCCAGTTCTTAAACATCCTGAATATTTCTTTGGAATCCATACACTTTTGGTTGTCTTTCGAAAGACATTTATTCTCAGAATGATTTGGAACTTTCTGATTAATTCCTCGTCTTTGTAAAGATAACCGGGAATATACCAAAGAGATCAGGACTTATCAATAGCAAGTGATGGGCATCACCTACTGAAATTGGAGCCCACCCATTTCACATGGCAAGCAGGCCCATTTGTTTGCATCGAATTGAATTACTAGAAATTTTAAGAAATGTATTCTTAAGCATGGTTAAATTGAAAAAATAAAGATAAAGATTCATATGGTTGTAAAATAATCTGCCCTATAATAAAAAAAAAAAAAGTTAAATAAAAAAAAATCATAGGAATTTTAATTGCACAGCTGCCTAAGACTTGACCTTTTTCCCCTCAATTGCTAAAACTTAGAAATTACCTACAGAACAGAACTATTCATGCAACAAAGGATGCTGCGAAAATTATGATCTTACCCTTAACATTTTCAGTATCCTACAATCATAGGATATCATACAAAAGATGCTTGTTATACTGCATCTTAAGCCCCCTACTTTTCTTCTGAAAAGAGAAAAAAAAAAGACTTTTACTGCAGCCCACCTGCTTCGTTTCATTTTCTTCCATTTCACATTCTCTTATTAGATTTCACAAAATGTGTAAGGATCTAATTCTTGTTATGTTATTTAATATTTTACATCCATAAAAAAAAAAAAAAAAGGAGTTTCTTTTTTTTTTTTTTTTACCACAAACTCTTTCTTCTGTCTTCAAAGGATGATATAGGGCTAACATATCTCTTGTGATGAGTGAGATGGTTGACGTGGATAGCAGGATATATTATTATAAGAACTTCAGGCCATGGTTTCTGTATCAACAAGCAGGCATGTTGTAAAGAAAATAGAGTTCTCAGATTTGAGGAAAGAGGATAATATTTATGATATCCTATGGATGTGTGCAATACCCTACAAGCGTAAGATATCACACATATTAAGGGCAACATTGTAATTTTTATAGTGTCCTCAGATGTATGAACAGTCCTGTAGGCTTTTTTTTTTTTATATTTTGAACTGTTAGGATAGTTGTACAGTCAACATCCCTAAATAATGAATATGCCATCATCACCCTAGTAATTCAAATCCTATAAAGTTGAGGTGTCATCTACTTCTCCACCCTACATCTTTCATCCCTCACCTCTTGAATAATCCTTTTTTGAACCAATTCACCATGAATTCCATGCACCCAAACAGGCACATAGCTCTCCATTATTGATCCTCTGGAAAGAAGCTTTAATTGAAATCAAAAGGATGGAGTCAGGTGGGAATCACGAGCAACCAACAAATTTCTCACATGCAGGAGTTCATTTTTATAAGGGTGAGAATCCATTGTCCTATGAAATACAGTCTCAAAAATGTCTCAACCCTCATGGTGCGAGAAATGACAATTCTCTCAAGAGTCAAAGGGTAACCATAACCCTTTGAGAACTCAGGTGTGTTTGAAATAAAAAGTTCTCTCAATTTAGACCGTTGCACAAATAAATTGTTTAATATGCCTGCTAGAATTAAAAAAAAAAAATCAACTTATTATATAGTAACAATTTATATAAACAAACTTGTCATATAGTAAAAGTAGCACAAACAAATTTATCATATTGTCGTATTGCCAATACACTCGTGGCAGAGTGGTATCTGCACCTGAGTATTACAAGCTTGCCCAGAGACTGATCTCTGGGTCTTCAAGTGCAAAGTACTACTCCTGACCAGTAGTATGACTTAACAATAAAAAAAAAAAAAAGCTTATAGGGGAAAAGCAGGATGCTTTATAGATAACACTCATATAACTGAGGTGCCACATATATCAACCCATATCCCATCACTGATTTAAGGAGAAGACGAGGTATGTAGCCCCCCAGGGCAGACTGCTACATCAGCAGCTCGAATGATTCAAAGACTCATTGTAATTACCTAAGAATATACCCAACAAACCAAGGAACCCAAATCTTACTGTAAGAGGAGGCATCTAATGAGGACTGAGCCCCAAATGCTTCCTAGTCCTCCCTACGAACAAATCCTTGGATTTGATTCTGCCAGGCAAGCATCCAATGAACGTCACAAATGGGAACTGGGCCACTCCCTCCTTCCTCCCAAGAGAAACCATTGCCATTGCAGACCCGGGCTTGTACATCGCCAACTTCTCCTCCTTGCCAACTCTGATCAAATGCTTGATGTTCTTGGCAGCTACCCCAGCATGCCTCTCAGCCAGGTATCCTTGCTTCATCTCCTGTTTTTTGTGAGTTCATTCCATCTGTCAGTTTCAATCCAGATAAAGTGGAGAAGACTATATATAACATTTGCACTTGAATCCATTCTTAGGCTGCAACTGGCAATATGTCTTACATTATAGTTTACAAACATTTAAATAGTCCAACCATGGGCTCCATTGTGGATGGGAGCAAGCACACCAACTGTACAAACTTAACCATTCAATTAATGCACCCATTTAATCCTTGACTTGAGAGTGGAGACAATAACCATTGTTTTACTTAACCATCCATTTGATGGACAAAATGTAGATTGTCCCATCCAGTGTTCCCGACAGTTCAAGGTTTAGGTTGACTTACATGTATGATGTATGACAAGTACATAAATACTTTGGACAAACTAAAATCATTTAAAGAAACAGTGGCAAACACACACTAAAAAACTCATTGAAGTTGTGGTACAGATTTGATCAAGCCTGCATACTGTTTAAATAATGTTCTCAATAAGACAAGCAACATTATTGCACCCGTGGACCACCCAAATATCCAATAAGGATGAACAGGCATATGGATCAATCTGGATCAACCAATTAGGCCAACTACCTCAAGGATGGGACAAGGAAAAGATTGCAAAAAATTAACCAGCAAAAACCTTTTCCATACATTGCTCAGACCTTTAACCATCCAATACCAGGTGATGCATAGAAAGAATGAACCAAAAACTCAAGGATGGGCCAAGGAAAAAATTGCAAAGAATTAACCTTTTCCATACATGCTCAGAACTTTAATCATCCAACACAGGTACGCATAGGAAGAATCAGCCTACCTTCAGCAAGACATGCCATGTTTCATGTTGAATGCAAAATGATTAGATGGTCCAAATGGGCAAATTTGAAAACATGTTCAATGGTTTGGAGGGACAAAATAAAATACTAACGGGAACCAGAAGTGCACAGAGCCTTGTATAAGTAATGACTAACTCAACACAGAACTCAGCATATAAACCTCCCCTACCTGACCATCAGCTGCACATCCCATGAACCACTGAGCAAAAATCACACCAATCAAATTGTCTCGCTCTTTATCAATGGATGTTATTGTTGATCATGGTATCCTATGATAGGGGAAATGTTTTCCTACGAGCAGACTGCATACTGCTAATATGCAGTCCAGCTTGTAGGGGCCCAATTAGATGCCTGCTTATCAGTGGGGTGGGATAGATGGAAAGTCTCCTTATTTAACAGCCTTAAAACTTCAGTGATCTTTTAGGAGCCGTTTGTTCAGTGGCCATCACTGCAGAAAAGGGAAGGAGATCCGGCGCCTTCCTCGTTCCGTTTGGTGATGGAATGCCAGCTGGAATTTCGGGTGCCTCCTTTATTTGCTCCAGAATGCTCGCTAGGGAGGATCCAGGGTTCCTACTGTGATGGCTAGGAAACCAGTTCCGCAGAAGAGGAAACGCACGGTTTCCTCATCCGTGGCGTTACCAAACACAACCTTAACTGTAGATTTCTTTGAGAATCAATCCAAATGTGGGTAAAGGTTTGACGAGAGTATTAGGCCTGCTGCCAGATCATGGGGGGGATGAGAGTGTGGAAGGGCCTGCATTGATCAAAGGTGGGGCCAGGTGGGCCTCACGGACCTGGACTGCACATCCTGTTGCCCATAGGAGAACATTATAGGGGAGCTACACTCTGTAGTGGGTTTTTAGGCTGTTGCCAATTTAAAAGGTAGCTCATTGATCGAATGGTCCATATGAATGGTGATGTGCTCTAATGAGGTGATTGAGATGGTTCGCTTCATAAATCCCACTTAAAATGAAGATGAATGATGACAAACAATCACCAAGAAAAATCAGATATACTCACCGGAATGTCGGTAATGTCTCCAATTGCAAAAATGTTCTTTTGCCCAATGACCCTGAGGTTCTCATCTACCTTCAGTCTTCCCTGTACATCCAAAGAGTCCTTTAACACCGAATCTTTTAGCCATGATGAACCACAAGGTTTTCCCATGCACAAGAAATGACAATCAGCTACTATGGTTTCTCCACCTGATAAATTGTATGCCTTTTCACCTTCTGTAATTGAGTGAAGATCGACCTTCTGATTCAAAATCACTTCCACTTTCTTGGACACCAACCAATCTAGTGTCTTAGCAGAAGCCTTTGGTCCAATGAATTCCATTAGCCTCGATCCACTGTGAACCAATGTTACCTTCTTTTCTGGGAAGTCAACAGCAATCTCTCCAGCAAGCTCAACACCAGTGGGTCCACCTCCAACAATTAAAATGGAGTCCGAAGATTGTATCTTTTGGTTATCTATGATTCAGGTAAAAAGGAGGGGAAAAAACAACAAAATAAAAACTAGAACTAAGTAACACAATGAAGGATAAACTCGTAGGGATAAGGGAGAAAATTTAAATTTGTCTGCACCCCTGAAACTACAAAAACCCTGCAACCCCAGTTTTAAGAGTACTCATATTTGGATGGGTTTTTTTTTTTTTTCCTCCATTCACATGAGAGATTAGAGAGAAATAATGTAGGCTTTTTAACAGTACAAAATAGAGAACACAGAAAATAGACTTTTAATTCTCTATTGTTAAGCATGGGACTCGAAACCTATCGGTTTTGAGAGTTGCAACTTGACTGTTCTTGAGTTACTTGGACCCAGGCAGTCCTGTATTTCACTACAGGGGTGCCTTAATGACTTGGGAAATAATATTTTTTAAATAGAATAAATTAAAATAATTCATCCACTAACAAGTGCATAGGCTGCTCCCTGACCAGGCTTTTTTAGAAACAACGGTTTGCCGAGACTGGTAATTTTTCTTTCTGATTGCTCCTGGTGAACATTAAAAATTAACAAAAGAAATAAAAAGTGAAAGATGACTGACATTGCAATAACAGAAAATATTTTTATAATGTTACTACTATTACAACTATGAGTAGGACCATTAGACAGTCAGACCTTTCTTCCTTAAGCCAGGAATGGTACCCTGAAAGCAGATACCACTCACCCAACATTTACTTCATTATAAGAATGGAAGCCCTTACAACAAGTTATTTAAAATCTTAACAAAGACGGCGCAGTAGTTTTTATCCTTTCAAAAACCCAATACAGGGATCCAGTTTCAACAAGTTATTTAAAATTTTAGCAAAGACAAAGCAGTAATATCCATCCTTCTGGTGAGCCTACAACTGCTTTGACTTATCCAATTTCCAAAAGTACAAATACATTTGAAGCAGGTTGACATTTGCTAAAAAATTAATTGATGCTTCAATATTTAAGTAATAGTGTGATCTAGTAAACATGGTAATATGTGTAATATGGTAAGTTAATAATAAAAGGGCTATCTTTCTTGCTGGCTTATAAATAAATTCCAAGGTTGGGATCAATTGAACATGGCCACAACAATAAGAAAACCTCATTCACGTGGGTTAAATAAGACATATCACATTCGTCGGATTAGAAGAGACATCCAAAACCACTTTAGAATATTTTGGAATGATCTTTTAATTTGTACAATAAAAGTTTGTGTCCCTTCGCTAAGGGGTTCATTTGGCTGCATGGAACCCACTGGTGTACGCAAAGTCCTAGTACCACTGGAATCTTAACAGCCATAGCAAAGGATTAGTTCCCCACCTCATCTTATGTAAAGAAGAGGATCCCACAAAAAGATGTCAAATGTCTATGGAACCTTGTTTTAAATTCCACGGCCCAACCAAGGAATTCAATGGATTTGCAATTTTATAAATTCCATGCTTCCAAACAAGCACCAAAGCCAGGTGTGATAAATTGCAGGTGGCATCTTTTCATATATTTATGTGCAGCTATGCACTAAAGGCACAAATCTAGAATAGCAAAACTAGTGTGGCAATAACCAAAATGCAACTGCTTATCCTTGAACATGTGATTATAATATATATATATATATATATATATAGAGAGAGAGAGAGGGAGGGAGGGAGGGAGGGAGGGAGGGAGGGAGGGAAATAAGCTATAAGAAGATTTGACACATGCATCTAACCTTCAGGCACTAAGAAAAGCGCTATTTAGACATTTTTACAGGTATTTTAAAGAAAGAACCTAAGCCATACAATCCTTGGCTTAAAAATGAATCGTTAAAAAACAGCCAGTATACTATTGATCAAACATTCATTGTGTTCTTTCAACTTGTAATTGTCCATTTGCCAGACACCAAGGTCTGGTAGATACCAGAACCTGTGAATTTCGCTCTATGACACATTAATGTTGTGGTGCACTAGATAACAGGTCCAGATCACCTTCTTCGGTTATCGTAATTAATTATACTAGCACAAAAACACGTGCTTAGCACATGACAACATGACAAAAACACGGGCATGTTCCTGAAAAAGTATATTTACTGGTTTATTAAGAAAAACTCAGATTACGCAAAATCAATTCTCAAATACACATGACAATTATTTGGTGATTATGATATGGATAGAAATGAAGTTCTTACAAAAAAGTGAAAAGTGAAAAGAAGAGGTGGTTACATGTTACACCCCATCCCGAGTTAATCAGAATTAACTCTAGTTAATCGATATTAAAGTAGATTAAGCATGATTAATCAATTTAAATGTGATTAATGATCAAAATGAATCAAGTTAGTCTTAAGAGAATGAATTAAGTATAATGAAATGGTTTTAGAAGAGATTAAATTGATTGAGTTGATTTTAGACTCAAATTGATTTAAAATAAGGACTTTTCTGTAAATACAGATTTACACATATTTCGTCGGATACAGTGAAACTTAATACCATTGTGTGTGTTTCGACAAGTACATCAACTTTCATAATATACTCATTTTCATTTGACTTGAAATGAGTTAAATGGGTCTTCATTTGACTCAAACTAGAAATAAGGAAAGTAAAGAGGGCTTATATGCAAAAGTTGTTTGTATAAGGTTCTAGAGGAAGCCAGAACCCATTTCATTCGGTTCATTTCATCCCAGACCAGCTGAGAGTAAGCTCTAGGTTCTCTTCCATGCCTTTTCTTTCGTTTCTTTTCTCTCAAGTGTTTGAAGTGAGGTTAAGCTGGTGGCCTAGAAGGAATTTTGAGTTGAATCCATCATCTTCTTCATCTTTCTTTCATTTCTTTGAAGTTGGATTTGGAAGAAAATTCAGTTCTTCCTTACTCTTTTTTTTTTTTTTTTTGAAATGGTTACTTTCATTAAAAAAGGCAAACAATACAAGAGAAAAGTACTGAGAGCAAAGGACAACAGAAGCAGAAAATAGAAAAAGTCTTAAGAAAAGGCCAACTCTTTCCAATGAAACACAATTTGATCTAAAGAATATCCTCTAAATGAAGGTAGAATTGACACCCAAAGAGCTACTTGAAATTTTGATTTCTCCACAAGCCTCCTCTAAGTCGAAGTAATTTCTTCAAAACATCTTAAGTTTCTTTTCTTCCAAATTGTCCAAATCACCGCTAAACAAGACAGCCGCCACATCATTTTGCCTCTAGGGTTCGCAATAGGTGCCTTCCATGCTTGGAAGAGCTCGGGGAGAGAGAGAGGGAGGACCCAGCAGAAGCCAAACTCGCGAATTATAGACATCCAAAGAGCATAAGCATATTTACAAGTTGGCAAGAGATGGTTCACAGATTCTTCGTCCCTCAAGCACATAGGGCAACCATTCACAATTGTCATCCCTCTCCTTCTTAAAAGATCTATGGTAGGAATCCTCAATTTTAGAGCCAGACACCCGAAAATCAGCACCCTTGGAGGAGCTTTCAACTTCCAAACTCCATACAGCCCACTATTCTCCTTGGGAATGCTTAGGATAGCCTTAAAGAAAGAGGACACAGAGAAAGATCCATTCTTAGAGGCTATCCACACCCTAGCATCTGTTCTGTTGAATTGGATGAGAAGACAGTTTAGGGAATTAAAAAGAGCAATGAACTGAGCTTCTTCATGGTCCTTCAGGTTCCTCCTAAAAATGGGACCCCAAACCACCTGTCCACCAATTGAGGTCACATAAGAATTTATAGTGGCATCCCTGGTGAGTGCACACTTAAACAAGTCAGGGAATTGATCACACAACGCCCTTTCACTAGCCCATCTATCCGTCCAAAAGAGGGTCTTCTCCCCCGAACCAATTTGTACTTAATGTCCTCCATGAAGGGTTTCTTTATTGAGAGGATTCCTTTCCAAATAGGAAAGGAGTTTGAAGGAGGGTCTTGGACATCCCAGCCGTGCCTTGGAAGGCTGTATTTCCTTTCCAACACCTGTCTCCAAAGGCCTTGAGGGCCATCTCCGATCCTCCATAACCATTTACCTAGAAGAGCTTGGTTCATCTTCTTTAGGGGTCTAATTCCTAGACCTCCTTCTTCCTACGGCTTACAGATGGAATCCCAATCTACCAAGTGCAGCTTCTTCTGGGAGCTTGTGCCATGCCATAAGAAGTCTCTTTGCTGTCTTTCAATTCTCTTTATAATTGAGGCCGGGCATCTAAAGAGGGAGAAGTAGTAGACTGGCAAGTTCAAGAGGACAGAGTTGATGAAGGTTACCCTTCCTCCTATAGATAGGTACTTAGCTTTCCAGTAAGACAGCTTTCTCTCTATCCTTTCCAAGAATGGGTTCCAAAGAGATTTAGTGACCCGCCCCGAGCACAACGGCATGCCTAAGTACGCAATTGAAAGTTCCCCAATCTTACATCCCAGGATCTCTGAACATTTAAGGAGCAAAGGCTTTTCAGATTTTAGCCCGATCACCTCACTCTTGAAGAAGTTGACTTTTAAGCCTGACAATGCTTCAAAACATAGGATTGTGGCTTTAACATTTCTAACTTGATCTTCTTCTGCTCCACAGAAATATTAGAGTGTCATCAGCATACTGTAAGTGGCTGATTTTTGGGGAATTTCCAGCCACTTTGAAGCCTTTGAATAAACCAACACTCACAGCCTTCTTTATCATTTTTCCAAGTGCTTCAGCTACAATTAGGAATAGAAAGGGAGAGAGAGGGTCCCCTTGTCTTAGCCCCTTGCCAGCCTGGAAGTAGCCCTATGGAGATTTGTTCAACAAAATGGAGAACCAAGCTGAAGAAATGCACTCCTGTGTCCACATCCGCCAAACCCCATTCTTCCTAACATGTAATGAAGAAATTTCCAGTCCACCCTATCAAAAGCTTTCTCCAGATCTAGCTTGCATATGATCCCCGGATTCCTATCCTTGAGTCTTGAATGTACGCATTCATTGGCCACCAAGACGTCATCTAATATTTGCCTTCCCTCTACAAAAGCACCTTGTTCGTTGGAGATTATCTTTGGCAGAATCTTTTGCAATCTCCCTACTGGAACTTTGGAGAGGATTTTATAGGGACTTCCCAAAACACTGATGGGTCTATAGTCTTTGATACCAAGGTCTCCTACTTTCTTTGAGACTAACGCGATGAAAGAAGCCCCCAAACTTTTGGACAATTTACCCCTTCGCGAGAATTCTTCGACAAAGTCTATTACATCCTTTTTCAACAGCTTCCAGAAGCGCTGAAAGAAAGCTATTGGAAAACCATCTGGGCCTGGGGCCTTATCACCTGCAAGGCAGAAGACTGCTTGACGAACTTCCTCCTCCTCGAAATTTCTTTCAAGCCACTTCGCCTCTTCTACTCCAATTACTTCAAAATCTAAATTTCCCAAAAGAGGTCTCTCCCAACCTTCAGAGGTGAAAAGACATTGGAAGTAGACTATTATGTGAGAAATTATCTCCTATTTTTTCTCCAGCCTTTTTCCACCAACCATAATACTTTGAATTCTATTTGCCCTTCTTCTCGATGAAGCCATACCATGAAAAAACTTTGTATTTTTATCCCCTTCTTTTAGCCAATTACATCTAGATCTCTGTTTCCATCTTATCTCCTCCTCCCTCACTTTTCTTTGGAAATCTTTTTTTAACTCGAACCTTTTCATTTCTTCACTGGACAGCTGATCACTCTCCTCTTTCCCATCTAAGGCTTGGATTTCAGCTAGAATTTTTTACTTTTGGAGATTCACGTCCCCAAAGTGTTCCTTTGCCCACTCCTTCATTTTTAATTTTAGCAACTTTAGTTTAGTGGCCAGTCTATGACCCGCCCATCCTTCCACTCTAATCTCCTCCCACCATTGCTGAACCAGTCTAGGGAAATGCTCTTCCTCAAGCCACATGAGTTCGAAGCGGAAGGGGGAAGGTCCCCAACTTTCACTTTCCGAATCAAGCAGAATCGGGCAATGGTCCGAAATTGGCTTAGGCAAAGCAATTTGGGTGACCTCCGGGTAGATTTCCAACCAATCTGTGGAAATCAAGAATCTATCCGGTCTTGACATAGCTGGATTGCTTTGATGATTAGACCAAGTGAATGAAGCTCCACCCAGTTGCAAATCCACTAAGGAGTGAGAGTTGATCCAGTCAGAGAAACGACTCATTTCTCCAGATTGATTTTTCCCGCCTCATTTTTCACTTGGAAATCTGATGATATCCCAGTCCCCACCAATACACCATGCTCCACTCCATCTTCCCCTAATCATATCCAACTCTTTCCAAAACTCGTCCCTTCTCTGACTGTTATTTGGACCATACACTGAGGTGAGGAGCTATTTATTAGAGTTAAGGAGGTCCTCCACCAGAACTGAGAGGGAGAAAACGTCTACCCAGCTTCTAATCACGGATACTGACTCTGTGTCCCAAAGAGTCAGCAGCCCTCCTGAAGCACCCACTGCTTCTGCAGCAACCCAATCAACCTGTCTTCTTCCCCAGACTTCTTTAACTACTCTATCAAAGACTTCTTTCAATTTGCATTCTTGCAGGATAACTATTTGGGCCTTCTGATTTCTCACCATCTCTTTCACCAACAATCTACGCGAGACTACCCCAAGACTGCGGACATTGCATGGGAGCACCTTCATTTAGAACTAGGAAGAGCCCCCTTAGTTTTATCCCCCTTCCTCTGGATAGCCTTGTCATAGTTAATTGAACAGTTTAAGTTGTTTAGCTCCCTAACCCCCTTCTTTGTGGATTTGATGCCCTCCCTTTCTTCTCGGTTTTGCCTCTCCATGGCTTTTACAAATTTTACTAATGGATTTCATCCATCGCCTAATCCTTCAACTGTTACTCCAACAGACTTAGCACAATGAACAATTTTCTGAGATGTCCACTGTGACTCGACCTCTTCCTCTTCCCCAAAGGAACTCCCTTCGTTACTATTGAGGTCATCCCTAGCCTCAACCCCAGAAAATCCGCCAATCCCATAAAAACCACCCCAGACACACTTGGGCCTGTCTCAGCATACCGTTGCTCTTGGCTGAAGGTGAGAGCCCTCTCTGTCTCAGCATCCCCTACCCTCTCTGACTCAGCACACCGTTGCTCTCTGTCTCCTCCAAGACACAGAGGAGGAGCTGACCTGGATTTCCGTATCGCAAGGAGCTTGCTTTTCTTCGCTTCTGAGGTATGGAGATCCAGCCCTGCGAATCTCTGACTCAGTTCTCCCTTACTACAAGCTATAAGGTGAGTAGTTTTTAAGATTTCAGTTTTATTTAGGTTCTTTAGACTCCTTTGTGACTTAAACAACCCATTGAGGTTGTTTGGTGGTTTTTGTAATGTTAGGGCTTGGAGATTGAGAGAGATAGTCTTAAATTGAACTCAAAAGAGAGGGTTTTTGTGTGGAATTCAAATCAAAGGCAAGAATAAACATTTGCTTGTGATTAGATGCTATTTGGTAGAGTTTTCTATTGATTTTGTTATGATTATGAATTCAGCCCTATTTGTTTATAAATTTAATTGTGTGTATGGGTTGTTGATTGAATGGATTGGAAGATGTTGTTTTTGGAGATGATTTGATATCATATGAGTACGATATTGAAAACGTTAATAGAAAAGGAAACTTTGAGATGTAAATTTGTTTTGGAAACGTTTCACACTTTTCATCCTTGCATTGTATTAAATATGCAAGTGAAATGTTTTTGTACATAGTGTAAATGGAATTTTGTTTTATACGTTGACATTGTATATTTGTACATATTTCCACATAATGTATAATTGATATCCCTTGTGAATTTTGTTTGATTGAAGTTCACATGAATAAGTATGGGACACGACTAGGGGTTAACTCGGATTAATCATAATCTTGGGCTCAGGTCGTGTCATTACATGAAGTGGAGGAAATGAGTGGTTACATGTTGGAAGAGGAGAGGAGAAGAGTGGCTACATATGGGAAGTAGGGAGTTATAACTCCCGTCAAAATCGTAAATTATGGTCAAAATCACATAAAAAACCCTTCAGCTTAATATAGTATAATTGAAATAGCAACAAAGACAAGCATACCTTCTTTAAATTGTTGAATCCTGAGGGTTCTGGATTGAGGAACAGAATCAGTGTGACCAGTGGCTACGACTAGATAGTCATACGGAACACAACTACCATTAGCGGTCAAGACATCTGTTGCTGTCACATTTATTGCAGAAGACACAATCAGCTTCCCATTTTTTAAGTAATCAGTGTGCTGAATAATCGATCGCTCAGCAAATGAAGGCTCCACCATCGATCTAAGCTGAGCCCAGGGGATCTCAATATATTCTTTCCTACAATGTTAAGAGAAAATCATGAGGCAATGAAATGATTTACAAAATAAAATGAAGGGATGAATCCACCACATGCCTAGCACATTAGCAATCAAAGTGGGCCCAATTGTCGATGATTGATGTGATGGGTTGGATTGATCATAGGTGTATGCTTAAATGGATAGATACATAGATAGATAGATAGATACATAGAGACACTTTGGAGAATTTTCAAAATCAAATTCCTTTCTTTTTGGTGTTTGGGGTGGTCCAAGGAAATCACATTTATTCTAATTTTGATAGATCCTCTTTTTAGCAGTTTACTACACCCTTTTAGGGCAATGAAAAGGAGTTTTTGTCATACAAAAATGGGTATATGTCATACCCCACCATATGAAGATGTCAGTGTTTAACGCTCTTTCCATTAGAATCGAAAATGCTTATCATCATTTTTTGAATCTCATCCTCTCTTTAGTTTTAATCACTAACAAATTTATGGGTCATGTAGCAGAGCTGGAAATTGACATATAAAATCACCAAATCCCAATACAACTTGGGCTTCTCTAAGAAACCAAATGCATTCAGCACTCAGTTCTTCTGGATCTAATAACATATAGAGAAAGCACAACAAAAGAAGGGGGCTTTTCACCATACACGAAGGAAAAATAAAAAAAAACAATCAAGTTACACACATCAAATCGTATTGCACCACATAAAGAACAGAAAATATATACAAAGCACCAAATCCCAATCTGAAAAACTGGTTTCTTAGTAGAAAGAAAGATCTTTTCATAGAGTATTGCATCTTACGAATCTATGAGGACAACATCTGCAGCGTATTGGAGAGACTTTACAAGCGAAGCGCCGGCTATCCCTCCTCCAACAACACAAACCCTTGATTTACCCTGCATAGTTTCGGTGTCTCTGAGGGATTATACGCGAAACATTTATACACAGATCGAGAAATGGGAGAGAGAGACGATGGGGTGAATGGGAGGGAGGAGGGATTAAGAGGGGTTTTATGAGTGAAATGACGCGTGATAGTGGACGGGAAGCGAGACTTTCAAAAAAGTCCTTTTAAGTTTCGGACTAATTTCAAAAAACGACATAAGTTTCAAAACCTTTTAAATTAGTCCTTAATTTTTTAGAAAGTTTTTAATTAAGGACATCTATCTATTGAAAGTTATTTTTCGGCAACTTTTTTTCCTTTTTTTAAATACCCAAATTACCTTTTATTGTAATAAAACTCTCTTTCACTTCCTCTATATTCTCCTCGTTTCTCTCACCGGTGTCCTCGCGGTGATTAAGGACACCCAGTATTCCCACGGCGATTGACTGCATGTAGTAGCTGCCGAAACCATGTTACGGCTTTAAATGAAGGGTAATTTGGTTATTTTTAAAATACTAGAGAAAAAGTCACCAAAAAATGCCTTTAAATGACCGGATGTCCTTAATTGAAAATTTATTGAAAAGCGTAGGGACTAATTTGAAAAGTTTCAATATTTTGTGTCCTTTTCTGAAAAGGAAAAACCTTAAGGCTATATTTAAAAATTTTCCTTACTAAAAATGTATTATATTGGGCATTGTGGAATGAATATGGGTAATTGTCTAAAAAGAATTAAGTTTGACAAATATTTTCATAAAGTTAACAATAGGGGATTATATGCCCCAAGTATCGCCAAGTTATCAAGCACCCATGGCCCGTGACACACCTGGGTTAGGTCAAGGTGGTGAGAGACACGATGCTATGGTGGAGGCCTTTCCAGATTGTTTATCCATCATTACGTTGCTAGTGGTGGGACACACACCTTATTAGGTGGACTTAGGGATGCTAGTGGCATCCCACGCGGATAGGATCCAATTAAGGGTTGATTATGTAGGGGATCTGTCGAATTCGGGGCGAAAATGAATTTTTAGATTTTAACCGAAGTTGAAATTTAATTTCGAATGCATTTACGTTATGTTTTATTTTATAGGACTTTTTATGTAAGAGTAGTACTAGCAAGAGTAGTGGGCTCAAAAGATAAACTCAGCTTTAGATTTGTTTGGTTTGGAATCAGGTCAGATTTCTTCGGGCTTAGCAAGACATATTAAACAGGAGTTGGAAAGTCAAAATACTCCCAACCACACTAATAAGTACTTTTATAGGGGCTTATCTCTCTAGTCCTTATAGACCCATTTCAGAGTTCAGTTTCATCATTTTCAAAATCAATGTGAAATTTAAAGGTTGGAAAGGCAGTGCTCGGTCACCAGTCGATAGGAAAACACTAATTCAATCGGTCACTTCAACTCTTCCTTCCTACTGGACGTCTTTCCATAAGATCAAAACTGGCCATGTGAAGCAAATACATCCACTTCAATCCCATTTCTTTTGGTTAGGAAAAACTCGATCAGTCGCTCCTTTGGACTCCTGCAGCTTGGGACAAAGTTGCTACACCCAATAGCCATGTGGGTTGGGTTTTTAAGCCAAAAGTATTTACAACACCAATCTATTCAACAATACAAATTAAGGAGCTCAGACTCACCTTTTTGGAAAGCAATGCTCCAACACAGGGAACTCATGTTCAACAACTAATAGTGGGTCATTGGAAATGGATCCCAAGTCAGAGTCTTTCAAGACAGATGGGTTCCTCAGGTTGAGTCTCTAGCCCATGTTCCTTTAAAAGTGTCTTTGGACTCCTTTGACACTCAACTTACATGGGTATCTTATTTGAATGTCAATAATGAGGAGGGGTTGGCTTGGAATAGAGCTTTACAAGACAGAGTTTGGGAACATGATATAGTTGACAAAATCACATCCATCCCAATTGGAGGTTTGGACATCAAATGTTAGGACTCAGAACTAGCAGGATCTTGTACAACAAGGGCACTATACAGGGCCCTTGAACAACTACTTTTGGGGGCCTCACTTCCCATGGAAGCGTCTGTGGTCCCTAGCCATCCCATCGAAACTCCTTTTCTTTACATGAAGGGCCTTTCGGGACAAACTACCTACAGCCAAGAAACTCCACCTTTTAAGTGTCTCTGCTTTCCCAACATTCTCCCTATGTCATGTAGAGGATGAGACTGGGGATCACTTACTAGTGTCTTTTCCAGTAACCAAATCTGTCACGCCCCCAAAAGTGAAATCGGGGTTATGCGTGAAATTAGGGCCAATTAAAATTTTTCTAATGTTAATCAAATACAACCTGGCCCCAATCATGTCCCATCCAAATCAAAGACCGCTGTGAGGTGTAGACATTTCCTCAAATATATAACAATTAGCGGAAGCTTCATAAATGCAAGTGGTATCTTAAAGGCGTATAGTTTAAGAGCAAATACTGAATATAAAATCTAGAGTTCAAGTTTGAGACAGTTAAAAAAAACATTATTTATAAATGCAAGGGTATCTTAAAGGTGTATAGTTTAAGAGCAAATACTGAATATAAAATCTAGAGTTCAAGTTTGAGACTGTTAAAAAAAACATTATTTATAATAAGAAGGCCACACTAAAACAGGGCCTAATCAAAATGATAATAAAACTGAAAGATGAAACTAATCAGATATAGCATGAAGGCTCTCATGTACGAGGTCGATACGGCTATGCTATGCCGTCTGTACTGTACTCTAGGAAGTCATCAGGCTGATCTGCCTGAACTTCCTCCGTCGCATCCTCCCCCTCGGGATGGAAAGGCTTGGTACATATGCACCAAGAGTAGCAGCATCAAACATAACGGTCGGCAAGTAGATAGATATATAAATCACCAAAGATATGCAGTACTCAAGAGAGTAAACGATAAACAAGATCATGTGAAATGCATAGCGGTCTAATAATAAGGAACACATTGCATTCGAATCATAAACAAACTATCAAAGTAGGCGGTCCACATATGCTAATTACCACGGGATAGGGTCATTGCCCTCCCTTACTCATATTGAGTCATGGTGGAGATATAAATAGTTTGGGATCATAACCCTTCAATCAAAGTGTTCAAAGTGGTGTCCATTACATCAGATCCGAACTGCAAACGGTCTTCTTCGGCTCATGAGGCTTGGGCCCCGTGGGCTTTGGCCTAGTCTTACCTTAAGGTTCTAAATTCAAGTCCTTACACAGGTGGTTCCACAGCTGTGTTGAACGTTAACAGCTAAGTGGTGCCTGACACAAGGAATCCTAAATAAACATCAGCAAGGGGCTAGGCTTTCTTGCGCGACAAGATTCAACAACATTAAAGAAATTACTTTATTCCAAATCAAATCAAACTTCAACCAAACTTCAATAGTAGTTCTTTTCAAGCCTTACAATCGAAGCCCCTTAGTCTCAACACTTCAACCAAACCTCAAAACAAATAGAACATCAAAAGGGATCATAAGTCCATCATCTAAGTTCTTCAATGTGACCCCCAAATAAAGTAAAGCAAACAGAACTACTGAACATGTTTTTACATGTAGATAGTACCATGGTACAATTCATAATCAAAAGCGATGGACAATCCAATCCTAATACAATGTTAATCCTGAAGCATCGTATAACATACTCAGTCAACGAAAGGGATAAGGGTGCACGATACCCGAACGAACAATCTTCGTGCATAAATTTAAAGAAAGGTAACCCGTTGTCCCGTACCGTTCAAGATTGAGATAGGTTGAATCCCGATGCAACAGGAATAACCGTAAAGAACGTTGGCTCAAAACATCCTTACAAATAGTCAAATGAGTCCAAAAATGATAGCCAGGGTCCCACCTAAGTCCAGAAGTCCCAAAGTATCCGTGATATAAAAATACAACCACAGTTATGTCCGAAATGATCATAACATCGAGTCACATCGAGGCTTCAATAAGCATGAGCATGGATAGACAATTGACAATAAACAATTGTTTATAAATTAATAGAGAAATGCAAAGTTTTCAAACAGGTGCATAAAGAAATCATAAAAACATGCTTTTGGTTTCTTTAATAATTTTTCCAACAAAAGTCCTCTCCTATTCATACTCATGATTTACATGAGGCCTCACCAAAATGTGACCTAGGTTTTGTGACTTAAGTTCTATCAAATTTGAAGCATCTCTTCCCTACACCCTAAAATAAACCCATTCAAAATATAACGTAACCTAGCTATTAATTTCCAATTTTAATATACAATGAGCACAAGGGTGTCTAGAATTGAAATTAGATGTTAGAATCATGAAGATTTTACCCAAAAAATCTCCTATGACTTGTCAAAAGCCAAAAGCACTATCAACATTTTATAAAGACCACAGTAGTCTCAAAGGCCTTATTTGTTTTTTTTTTTTTTTTTTTTTTTTTTTTTTTTTTTGTGGCTTTTAGCGATGAGCGGGGATATCACAGTTCATTATGAGTAAATGAGCGGGAATATCCTCGTTTGTCGTTCATTACAACTTAAAGACTGTCGAACTTCATTTTCCCCTTTGCCTTTCTGGTATCCGGACGAATATTTCTGCAACCCCTCTTCCACATTACCTTGCTTTATGGGAGAATCCTATTCTTGAATCTTTTAAGTAGAAAGGTTTGGGCTCCATTAGAAAGGTTGGTAGTCTAGATTTACCTTTTTTACATTTGATTAAACCTAGAAGCACAGTCTCCACATGTGTTTTTCTTTTACCCAAAAAGTTGATGTTTAGAAGTATTCATTAAAGCTTCCATCTCCTTGATGGATAATTAATATTTACTCCATAGGTAGTCCACATTAACTTTCTTAAGATAAAATGACCATATTTCAGTAATACAAATGCGCATTGGCTTTGAAGATAATAGAAGATGGTAGAATTGGGCATCATCAACTTTTGCTTACATAGAAATGGTTGGATATGGGGACGGGCATGGGCATTGGCTAACATAGAAATGGTTAAGCTTTGGAAATAGTTTTGTGATTCTATCAATTACATACACATGGGCATTAGTTTAATAAGGAATGAACATTTTGTCATAATTCCTCAAATGAGAGATACAAATGGATAAGGGCTCACATGTGTATGTTATATTGGTTAAATATAATTCTCAATGGCCATTGCCAATACCACTTTGACCAACCACGTCAAGGAGTGCTGAAGATTTGCTTCCAAAGCAATAAAAAATTAGGTAGTCATATCTCATTGTCCATTTGTTGATATATTATTACAATTCATTTAATATTCTTTGATTATACTGGATGGAGTCCATAATGTAACATTTTTGTCATCGGAATTCATGTCATTGTTTATATTTGTTATTGGTGTTAAACCCATTTCAAGCATTTTTTTTATTGAATGTTAGGATGTGATACAATGAAGTTTTGGTCATCTTCCATTATGATGGAGAGTTTGATTTTGATATTAATCGTCTGACGTACAAAGGTGGAAAGCAAAAGATGAGGTATTTACCCACCGACATAATTTACAGTTATTTGTAAGAAGTTGCACTCAAAGTATCTAAGTAGGAAGTACTCAGTGAATTTGATGCTTTACAGTACCTTTATCATGATGGATTTGCATTCTCATTGATTACCCTAGAAGAGGATGAGGATATTAAGGCAATGTTCAGAGCATTGGTAAACAATATGAATGGTTTGTATTTATATGTTGGTAAAGGAACAAATCCAGCAACTAGCAACGAACAAGAAAAACCTATGTAAGTGAGTTTCTTCTATTTTTTTTTAATGTAAGTCGAGTTTCTAATACAGTTTCTTAAAATTTCATTTGTTATGAATTGAAAAGTTGCAACGTATGCCTTTGCATGGTCCAAGCCAAGACAATTCTTGTGCGTCGAGGGAGAAACACAAAGAGAAAGAGGTAGTACATGCAACTCCTATCCAAGAATTTCTGACGGTCAACCTCCATAAAGATAATGATATCGAGTTCTCGAGAGCACCCAATCATGTTGTCATTGATCAAAGTATAGGAGCTTATCATGTCGTTGATGAGATAAGGTATGATCCAACTGTTGAAGATGAGATAGCGTCTGATGGATGTGAACATGCACAAGTGGGTAGAAATATAACAGCCGTTTCCAACAAAGAACAAATTCAAGCTACCCAAAATAAAAAACTGGAGCCTTCATACAAAGCCGTGGATGTTAACATTAAGGACACTATGGTTCCTGAAGAATACTTGACTGAAATGTATCAAAACTCTGCACGGGAGATGTGGATACGGCGGAAGTTTTCAAATCGTGACACATTCAGAAGAACGTTGGCGAAGTTTGCAATTTACAACAATTGCAGTCTGAAACACTTGAAGACCAATCGTACCATAGTTACAACACATTGCAGTGGTCAGAGTTGCCCTTGGCGTATCCATGCTTCTATTGTTGAATCTGGGCCACAGTTCCAAGTCCGTACATATAACTCTAACTATTGTTGCTCTAAACCGATGATGGCAAGGGCACATCAACAAGCTTCTTCAGAGCTAATTGCAAAGTACATAATGGATAGAGTCCGATCCAATAATGATTTGACACCGAAGAAGATTATTAATTATTTTCAAATGGAGTTTGGTTGTCGTATTACTTACAGAAAGACTCATAAAGCGAAAGACATTGCCCTTTGATTGATCCATGGTTCATATGAGGAGTCATTCCGAAATCTTCCTCTTTATTGTAATGAACTACAGAAGATGAATCCAGGTACGATTACAAACATTGAAATAAATGATGATGATACTTTTAAGAGGTTCTTTTGGTCTTTCGGCCCATGCATTCGATCTTTTCAGACTTCATTGAGGCCAATGATTGCAGTTGATGGATCATATTTACGCGGCAAATATCCTGGTGTATTATTAGTGACTATGACATATGATATGGATCAAAAATTGTTCCCCATTGCCTTTGTCTTTGCAGAAGCGGAGCGTCGTGAAAGTTGGGAATGTTTTTTTGCAAATCTAAGCTAGGCCTTGGGCGAGCCTAGGAATTTGACCATTGTCTCTGACCAAATGAAAGGTCTCATTCGTGCGCTAATGAACATCATTCCGAGCAGAAGGCACTGCTATTGTTGTCGTCATATAGTCGAAAATGTCAAAAGCAACTTCGAAGACGATGCTATTGTTTGAAAATTCTGGTGTGCTGCAAAGGCCTACAGACCCTGTGAGTACGAGCCATTTTTAAATGATATCCGGGATGTTGACGTTTCAGCATACAACTAAATCAAGGCAATTGGAAAAGAGCTTTGGTCAAATGCATTTGGAGAAAGGCGTCGATATGATATGCTCACCAGCAACGCCGCTGAATGCACAAATAGTCTACTTAAAGATACCAGAATACTACCTGTAACAAAGCAGGTTGAGGAAATACGTACAAAACTAATGGAGTTCTACCATAAGCGCAGTCTACATTCATAAACTATTAATTCTCGGTTAACTCCTTACGCAGAAAGGATTCTTAGCCAAGGGTTCGAGGAATCTCGCAGAATCCATGTCCGTGTTGCTAGACTTGTCGAATTCCAGGTTCAATCAGCAAAATTCATTGATGTAGTACATCTCAATCAAAGAACATGCACATGTCGCCAATGGCAGATATTGGGTATCCCGTGCTCGCATGCAATAGCCACAATGCAGTTGAGAAACAACTGCCCGTATGACTTCTGTGAGCATTGGTTCCTGGTAGCAACCTATCGACTCACGTACAATGAGGTTTTGCATGCTACTCGAGATATAAGACAATG
Source organism: Umbellularia californica (assembly GCA_028538565.1). Classification (NCBI taxonomy): domain Eukaryota; kingdom Viridiplantae; phylum Streptophyta; class Magnoliopsida; order Laurales; family Lauraceae; genus Umbellularia; species Umbellularia californica. The sequence continues at coordinate 21,598,929 of JAPQWN010000006.1, forward strand.
GGATCATATGCCAGTTGAAATGGTTTTGCCTCCACATGCATCCATGCAACCTGGGCAACAAAAAAAAAAAAAAAAGAATTTGCATAGAGGATAGGGACAGGCAGCATAGGCAAGTAACGTGCTCTAACTGTGAAGAGAGAGGACACAATCAACAGAGATGTCTCAATCCACTAATGCAGTAGTATTTTGATAAGCAAACCACCTAGCATGTGTCTTCTTTTGTGTGATGTTTTGATATTTTAATGTAGGAAAGTAACATGTCTCAAACTGTAAAGAGAGACGACACACGTTCAGAGATTTCATAATCCACTAATGAGTAGTGTTTTGCTACCCAAACAACCTAGCATGTGTCTTTTGTTTTGGGTGATGTTTTGATGTTCTTGAAAGCTTGTGATTTGTATACACAATTGTTAATGAAACTTATCATATATTTTGGTGTTGATGGATGTTTCAGAGAATGTCAAATTTGGTGTTGATGGATGTTTCTGATATTATACATTGATGTAGTACCTAATGTATCTGCTACAACCTTGGCCCCACCCAGCTGGTTGTATCCATACTCATAAAACTCTATTTGGTGCAGTAATATCTCATCCACAAGTATCAGGTGAGCGGAGATATCCCCATAAACAATACTCTAGTGTGCGGGGATATCCCTGCTACATCACTAATAGAGGCAGAGATATCCTTGTTCACAACAGTAATTTGGGCAGGGATATCCCCGTCTCAACTAAAACCACTCTAAGACAGTACTGTAGTGGGCAGGGATATCCCTGTTCACAGCATTAATTTGGGCGGGGATATCCCCATCCCAACTGAAACCACTCTGAGAGACAGCACTACAGTGGGCAGGGATACCCTTGTTCACAGTACTAAATTGGGCGGGGATATCCCCGTCCCAACTGAAACCACTCTGAGAGACAACACTGTAGTGGGCAGGGATATTCGTGTTCACAGCACTAACTTGGGCGGGGATATCCCCGTCCCAATTGAAACTACTCTGAGAGACAGCACCGACAGTACTCTAGTGCGCGGGGATATCCCCGCTTACAGTGCTAACACAGGCAGGGATATCCCCTTCCAAAACGCTGTCAGTGGCGGGGATATCCCCACCCACAAGACAGTGCATGCGTGGATATCCCTGTTTAGTCCATAAGAGAAATGCATTTCTACAGCCCATGAAGACATAAAGAAAACATGTATCAAAGGTAGACATGCACCTTCACATTCATGTCAATCATCAAGTTCCTTGACAATCACACATTCGTCCATCAATATCTAGACGTGCACATTCACATAAACATTTAACAGTAAGTTCCATGCCAATTACACGCATATTCTAACAAAATAGTATAAGGTGAATCAAATTAACAACTGTCTACACAAATACATCATCTCTGACTAGAAACAATATGCACATCTAATTCTCCAAAAGCATGTCATATTGTGTCAACTGAATATACATGCAAACTGACCATAAAAAAAACTCGTCAATTATACAAAAAGATCAAGGTCAGGTTCTTAGTCTAAAGCACTTAAATCCAATCTATAAAGTTTAGTACCCAGGTCCTTTTGAATATCTCCAGAACTATTTTGCTCCGATAAAATGGAATGTCAGCTTGTGTGAACTTGAGTGGTTTTCGAAGAATGCATTGTTCGGCGAAAGCACATGCAAAGACCCCACAGTCGTTCCCATTGTCTTGGTGGGGGATGTCCATCTTTTCTTTGAAGGTCCAGACGAAAGGGTCATTCCAACCATAAACCGCAAATTTTGAGGTTAGCCAACCAACCTGGGGAGTATCGAAGTAGAAGGTTAGTTTGCAAGTAGTTAGAGAATAATTTGTATAAAGATAGTACAATACATACTTACAAATTCCTTGCAAGTAGTTAGAAAATAATGATTACTTGTTGAGCTACTATAAAATTCACACACTGCCTCATCTGGGTAACTGACCAGCAAACTGAAGTGATCAATGTGATGCAGTAAAAAGCCTAATGTTTTACTTTCCTTCATATCCATCACATTTGTACCATTTAGACCAAAGGCAACGGGTTCCGTTTGACGATGTTCTTCTTTCCACATACTCTACATGATTCGGTAAGATATATTAGCACAAAATTGACTCATCAGTTAGTTTATAAATCGCTATCATATACAATTAACTTACACAAATGCTTGGATCTGCAAGATATGCAGTGTCACACGTGTCTCTTAAACAATCAAACCAATAGTAGATAATAATTGTGTCCAACCATTTCCCTTCTTCGAGGACATCATGCAAGACGTTACTATCTACAAGAGTGCAAATCACATCTAATTCCTTCTTCCTATAGTAATACACAAATGGGGTTTTTTTTTTTTTTTTTGTCATAACTCATAAATATAATACAAAAGTAATAAAAAGGCGATGGAAGCTCACCTGAATTTATGATAATCCTTAAATCCATTGAGTAGCTCAATGTCCTGACTATCAAAATGGCACTCGGTGTGATGAATTGTATGAGAATAACCATCAAATTTTTTAGGAATCTTCCTCGTACGCGGCAGACGCTTAATTCTCCACACCAAAGACTATATCCCTTTTTGATGGTGAAAGAATTATCGCCTGAGATATTCCCGCATGTGTAGTTGTGGAGAGGATTTCTAATAGTTCTGGCTGATTTGTGATGGTCCATTTAGGGGATAACACATCCTTAATTAGAAGAAGCTCGTGGGCTAAAAGATGTGGACTAGTTAATGATGATGGTGGCGGGGTCTCAACTGTCATCAGAGTATTTGGGGACAGCGATTTCTGAGAACTTGGCTCTTTACGGACAGCCTTTCGGATTCGCTTTGGTTTACGATCCTACAAAAGACGCAAAGTTTTATCAAAGAGTGGTGAAATATTCAAATGTACTAAAAAATGCATACTTACAAACGAAACAAGAAGGCGCTCGTGTTGCAAATCTCAACTTTTTTCGACAATTTCGCTTTCTTCTCTGGGGGCAAGAAATTATCCTCTATCCACTTTAATTTTATACACAGCCCTTGTGTGTCCACCTCTAGATGGGATGACATTTTTAGGAGATCTTCACATAAACTCACAACCTTCACACTAGAGTGAGTCCATCCAACGACTGGTTCACCTTCGATCAGCAAACCATAGATGTAGGCCACATCTTCTAAGGTAACTATCGCCTCTCCAAAAGGAAAATGAAAAGTACTTGTCTCGGGTCTCCACCTTTCTATAAGAGCCGTTATTAATGCATGGTCTATTCTCATCTCATCTATCTCTGCAAGGCAATGCAAACCAGTCCGCCTCACATAACCCCATTGTGTCTTATTCAATTTCCATATTGACTTTTTTGGGTTAGAAGTGATACATCTATAGCGTCCCCGTTCCTATCAACATCAATAATGTGAAAGAGAAAGATAGTGAATAAAGACAAATAATATATCTAATCATGTATCAATATAATGAGATAAACATTCATGATATACCACTCCGTGCGAGATCCCTTCAGATATGTGATTCTGCTGTTCATATAGAAGGATATTTTCAATTCTTTGAGGTCTTTTTTCTTCCATCTGCATGTATGAAGCATCAGTTATACAGTGCCTAATAATGAAACTAGTCTCCTAAAAGCAGTTCATAACTGTGTTGCAAATGGCACAACATACAGATGTTGGACTATGTAGATAGAGGAGTTTATGATGTTTGAACACACAAGTTGACTATGCACAGCTGAATAGTAAGCAAATCATGCAAGGATATGCCATAGAGCTTAATATGTTCATGACTACATCTTAAGAACAAATTGAATCAATTAAACCTAACATTTCAAGAATACTAGCTAAATAAACACACAATTACCCATTCAACATAATTACACATCCTTTTCTAATTGTATTTTTTTTCCACTTCAACATAATTACCCATTAACAAAAAACTTCTAGGGCTGACATAGGTCCACTAAAAAAATCATTGTTACAAAGCCACAATCAAATGGGCACATCATGGTGGTGAAAAATTTATAACATGTACAAACTAGCTAGCAAGTGCTTCATTAAATAGTAGAAGGATCAAGATACAGAGCTTAGTACACCATGTACAAGAACCTAAACAAACACACAATTTATATTTTATATTTTTTGAACTTGCCAATGGCGTAACCACAGCTTTCCTAAGCCACAAACTTTGGTGCCAACCCCCTTCAAATGCTAAAAAATAAATTACATTTTATGGTGCCTTAACTCAAAGCATCCATGGAACAATTTTTGTTATTTGAAATTTTCTCACTTTCTATACCAATGCCATTGGACTTGGATTAAAGCACCAAGAATTCCTAATTGCTAACAAAAACATTAAAAAGCAACACTAGACCATCCAACTATAACCACAGCGATAAATTTTTTTATGTACCGATTCCATTAAAAAGAACCAACCAAGATAAAGCACAGTAATAACAAAATGAAAATACAAAAATAAATAAACAATTCTGGTAGGAATGTCCTCCTCCTAAGTAATTGCTGTCACTCTTCTTCAGTCACTTGGATTAAATAAGTCCTATAAATCCAATTCCCACCAAAAAGAAACTATTGGCAGTCACTTTGGACTAAAGGGTCGGTTTGGTTGAGGAATCAATGGGAATAGAATGAAATGGAATCATCCAAGATAGCGAGAAATTGATCAATTTTGACATCATATAGACATTTGCCACGAGGAAGCACACCAATAATTAATCTACTCAACCAAACTAGAAAACAGTAAAACAGAACAATCCCATAGACATTTGTATTGACTAAGGGCACTTTAGTGTATACTTTTCCATAGACATTTGTATTGACTAAGCACTGATGGAATCTGTAAATTGTGTGGAGTGATGGTGAAGACTAAGCACATTTTTGGTAGAAAATGTCCCAAGTCCTTCATATTGTGGGTTTTGTCAAAACCTTTACATATAAAAGAAAACGTCTACAATAAAAAAATTGGATTAGCTTGTATTTTTCACTTGTAGCGCTCCCGCACAAGTGTTGTGCGTGATTTTCAAATTCTCACCATCCCATGACAGAACTCTCACTTGAATGAAAAGGACAAAAAAAAAAAAAAAAAAACCACAAAATTCCTGTGAGGGATCTCAATTCTCCGCCACTAATGTTAGACCTGGTTCATATCTGAAACTCTATTTTCCAGTTCAAATGACACCATTGGAGAAATCGGAAAAAATAGTCATTTTAGTCTGGTCAAAGTTCAAACAAATATATTACTTTCTGTATCAAGAATCAACAAGGGCTTGCAATTATTCAGTGTGTTGAAAGTTATACTAGCATTTCAGGGGTTTGAAATGAAGTTATTCTCAGTCAAGTTTCAACATTCACAATTTTGTCACAGGCAATGGTTTGCCCAAGTAGACCAACAATTGTCAAGATGGGCATATAACCAATATCATGACCTGCCCATTTAATACAACAAAATATGCTGATAAACCTTACCAGTACTAATTTATCAGAAATTAGAGTCTCCACAAGGCTTTTAAAAATTGGGGTGGTGGGGGTGGGGGAAAGAGAAGAAAGAAAGAAGAGAAGGAACAAACTTCGTGTGGTCTTTTGAGTATTTAGGTCCACCAGGTGTTGAGGACAGTTCTAGGTTACCCGAATAGCAAAACACTGCTTAAATCCATCACATTGACACCTTGATTTTATGGATTTAGATTAGATTGTCAAAACACTAAGCCTACTTTAAATTACTGCAGTTATCTTTTCATGTGTCCTGGTATATAATGGAGATAAAAGTAAAAACATGCAATAAAAATAAAAGAATTTTGTAACAAGAAAAAAGCAGAATACACCAAGAAAAACTTTGATAACAACTTGATTCAATAAGTTTAGTACATTTAATAGAATAGTTGATGCTTTGTTATCAATTTGATGGAGCGAGTTTAACAATTTTGTTCATTATATTCATCCACTCATTAGATACCTAACTCACCATTATGCTTTTTGACATGCAAGGGAGACTTGGTGGTGCTTTTATTTTTCTCCTTTTTTTTGTATTAGTTTATAATGTGTTTCTACAAAAATGTAACTACTCTCACATCTTTCAATTACTAGTCTCATGAAAATAGCATCTGCAAGGAATAATCTGAAAACAAGAAGAGAAGTTAGGGGTTTGTACCGGCGGTGAGGAAGAAATGCAAGTGGGGAGGAGAGGAGAGGAAGAACTTCGATTGAGTCGATCTCTGCTGCCGTCGCCGACAGACTGGGAGAGAAAGGAAGATTGACGGAGGGAGAGAGAAGAAGGTGAATGGGGGAATAAGGGAAAAGGGTTTTTGGGTCTAGGGAAGACGGAGGGAGAGAGAAATGGAATAAGGAAATAGGGGAAAAGGGGTTTTGTCTCTGGGAATATCCCTGCTTACAGAAAACATTAAAAAAATTCCAAACAGGGCCTTTGAGACTACTGTGGTCATTATACTATATTGATGGTGTTATTAGCCCATTACAAGTCTTAAGGGATTTTTTGGGTAAAATCCTCAAAATATAAAGAGGAGCAACTTATCATAGCATAATATAAATATTCAGTTTGCCTGAATTAATCCAATAATGTTGGTTGGCCTAACCACCCCGATGAATCAGGTAGACTTACAATGCTAAACTTCAGAAAATGATCCTATTTTTTCTGAAAAATCACGAGTTCGATACTAAAGCTTCCTTTCCAAAATCTTGACAGATGTATACATGTTTCAGTGAAAAATAGAATTAAGTATTTTTCTTTAGAGAAAATAAAACACACTACGAATAAAAAAAATGATCCACCTCAGACTGACATGGGGATCTTTTAACGTCAGATTCCCAGACGGGTTTCTTACTGCGGCAATAGTTAGTTTTGCCTTAGCAGGAATTCGTTCATCTCCCTACTAGCGTAACTCGTCTAAGACCAATTTCTTTAGTCTTACTCAGCAGTTCCCGAACCAATAGTCTTCTTTGTAATCACCCTGCCGAGGGCAAAAATAATCCATTGCATTTTTTTCTAGTTTCTCTTAAAACTGAATTGCAATTTAATCTAGCACAATGGTAGCAACATCCTATCATCTTCGCTCTACGTTCCATGGCATAGAGGCTCTTGTCATCAAACGACAACGATTGTTTAACCTTCATTTCCTGCTCGAAGGCCTTCCTTATTTTCATCATGATTATGAAATTAATGTCGAAAGGGACATCAAGGTTGGACACAAACCAAATGCACCGACGAAAACTGGAAACCATTGGGTGGCGTCCCAACAAGTGCTAATTTAACGTTTTCATTCAGACAAAAACCGAGAAAAACTATTTTTTATGAAAAACAAAACATTGCCTAAAATTTGGACAAGTGTGCTTGTTCCTACCCCTAAACCTAAAGCAGACAGTGACCTCAATGTCATGCATGTAATGCAAAAAATAATGATGTAACATGAGGAAAAATAAATGGCTGGGGATAAAGGGAAGAAGTCACCTGATCATTTTCCATGGTAATCCCTATCTAATTAAACAATGAAAATTGATGATAGCATACATGAATGTGGGCCACTATTAGATCCAGCCCGTTAATCCCAGTAGGAAGGATCTTCCAAAAGGATCCCATCAACATTTTTATCTCTCAATTCCAGGAAAGGTTTCAGCCTTTGACCATTAACTTTGAAAGTTTCCCCAGTTTTTGGATTCTCAACCACGGACCCTTAAAAATACACAACTCTCACTATGAATGGTCCAGTCCAACGGAATCTAAGTTTTCCTGAAAATAGGTGTAACCTAGAGTTGTACAGGAGAACTTTCATACCTAGTTCGAATGTCTTCTCAAGGATGAATCTATCATGGTTCCACTTCATTCGTTCCTTATAGAGTTTGGCATTTTCATAAGCACCATTCCTCAGTTCTTCCAATTCATTGAGTTGAAGCTTGTTGTGGTTACCTGCCAATGGTAAATTGAAATTGAGTGTTTTTATAGCCTAGTATGCTCTATGTTCCAGTTCAATTGACAAGCTTTTCCAAAGACTAAGGGCTTGTTTGGATGCATAATAAAGTACAAGATTTTTATATTTTGAAGAAAATATTCTTGCCTTCTCAATTGTGGCTGTTTGGATAACTATATAAAATGAAATAATATATCCTTTTCTACCAAAATAGTGAAAGATTTATTCCTATAGCATAATCGTGTAGAAAGAAATCTATAAGAAGATCTTCTTCCATTTCACGGGTTCTCGCTTTCGGAATGAATATTCAGTTCCTCCCATCTCCTCATCTTTTCATCCTCCTCTCCATGGGATACCCATTCCTTTGCATGTAAGGTAACACTCTCTGAAGATGCCCTCTTCATGCCTATTCTCTTCATCTTCTCTTTCTTTTCCTTCTTTTACCCTTCTTCTCCTCTCACCCTATTCCGTCTCCAACTCCCTATCTCCCTCGCCCTCTATCTTCTATTACCTTTTGGTTTCTCATTTCCAAAAATCTAAAACCAAATCAAACCTTTGTTGCTTTCTATGAGATGCCATATCCATGATCCATTCCAAACATCTGGTCCATCCCCTTTCTCCTATATCCCATCACTCTATTTTGCTAACATTTTTTCACTTTCTGTCTACATCTTCTTAATTGCTTGGCTTGTTTGCAAGTTTTTCTTGTTTGCAAGTTTTTCATTATCTCCCATCTAGTCTATTGTAATTCATTATGAGCACTCAAGCCATGGTGAGGAAGGGAACTTCTCGATGTCGTCAAAATCAATCAATGAAACCACCGTCATGCTCATCTTCACTGTCACAAACTACTGTCTCTTCACATACTTTTATTCTTATTTTTTTTATGGGTATGTTTTTTTTTTTTTTTTTTTGCATTGAGTGGAATTGAATTCCAAGAAATTAGGGTAAAATGGGTTCCAACGAAAAGATGGTAGTCAGAGGTAAGGGGTGAAAGATATGAGGTGGAGTTGGAGATGAACCCTAACTTTGATTTACCTATTTATTGGATTTCTTAGAATTCTTAGGAATCCTATTTCTTAGTGATTTTTTTTTCGATTAAGTTGGATATTTCTATGTTATTTCTTTGCGTTTCTTTCTAATTTTTCTAATAAACTCTTTCTCTGGAAAGTAGAATGTATTACACAAAGAAAACTGGAAATTTCATTAATGACTATTATTATTAATTATTTTATTATTAATAATATTATTTAAGAACAAAATTATTTAATTATTTTATATTTTTTGAAGGTTTATTAAATTTATAAAGTAATAAATCAATGTTTGTTTGATATAAAATTGTGGCACATATTGATTTCAAAATATAGTATAGTCTGCACTAATAGCCAAACAAACCGCATTCAGAATATCTTGAACTCTTAAAAACTGCCAAACAACAACAGTACTACAATACTATAATATTATACTATTATATTCTGAACTATTTCTTTCTGTTATTATTTGAATCTGTAAATAATATATTCTACAGATATCCAAACGGGCCCTAACCTATACGGTGGCATTATCCCAATAGGAATGTTGGAGGTTGGCAGAGTAAATGTGGACACATTGATACACAAACATAAAGCACACAAAGAGTATCAACGGAACGAATAGGAATAAGAGACTCTTTCATTCAGAATACCATCTCATTTACATAAACCACTTAAATAGATATAATTAACTAACAATAAATGGACAGGTGTCCCAGGAACACCTAGTCTCTAGGACTAACATGGACATGTTCATCTAAAGACTCTGAAACTAACACACAACGTTCACTGACTCTTTCAAAGCAACTGCCTTATTCAAAATAAGGACACAGAGCATTTTAATTAATTTAATATTTCAACAATCTTATAGGCTGTTTGATAGGCCCATAATTCATTCAACAACCGTAAAGACCAGTCTCTCCGATTTGGGTGGACTGTCTTTTTCAAAATTTACTTGATTTAATGATTTGAGACTTCAACTTGGCCACTTATCTGTGGATGGTAGGGCGTAGCAACCTTATGAGTAACAAAGTATTTTTTTCATCAAATGATCAAAGGTGTTATTCCAGAAATGGGTTCCCCCATTACCGATGATGGCCCTGGGTGAGCCAAACCGAGAAAATATGTATTTTTTCACAAACTTGATCACCATATGGTGATCATTTTTCTTTGTTGGAATAGCTTCCACCCACTTAGAAACATAGTCCACTGCAAGTAATATTTAAATATAGCCAAAGTAATTCGGAAATGGTCCCATGAAGCCAATCCCTTAGACATCGAAAATTTCAACAATGAGGATTGCGTTCAATGGAAGCATGTTTCGACGATTTATCCTTCCTAACTCCTAGCATCTCTCACAATGCAAACAGAATGACAATCTTTGAAGATTGTGGGCCAATAAAAACTGCATTGCAAAAATTTTGCAGCGGACTTTTTGGAATTAAAATGGCCTCCACAGGCATGATCATGGTAGAATGAAATGACATTATGGTGGTCCTCATCAGGAATACATCTCCTGATTATCTGGTTTGAGCATTACTTAAACATGTAGGGGTCATCCCAAAAGAAGTACTTGACTTGTGACAAAGACTTGAACCTATCCTGTTTAGACGAATGTTTAGGCATCTCACCCATAACAAGGTAATTGCCTATATCCACAAACCAAGGGAGTCAAGCAATACTCAGTAATTGCTAATCAAGGAAGCTCTTATACAATGGTACATCCTCTTGAGGTACTACAACAACTTAGATAGGTGGTCAGCAACAACATTTTCGATACCCTTTTTATCTTGAACTTCCAGATCAAATTCATGTAGTAGAAGTATCCACCTAATCAGATGGGATTTTGCATCCTTCGTAGAAAAAAGGTACCCAAGGCTGCATGACCGGTGTACATTATGACTTTAGATCCTATAAGGTAAGGTCTAAATTTTATTAAGGCAAACACCACAGCTAACAGTTTTTTCTCAGTGGTAGTGTAGTTCAGTTGTGCATCATTCAGGGTCCTACAAGCATAGTAGATTACATTGGGCTTCTTATCTAGCCTTTGACCTAAAACGGTCCCCAGAGCATGATTTGATGCATCACACATGAGCTCAAATGGAATAATCCAATTTGGAGGTTGATTGATTGGGGCAGAGGTAAGTTCCTTTTTTAGTTGCTCAAAAGCTTTAAGGCAAGATCCATTAAATTCAAATGGAGCATCTTTAACTAGCAAATTGCACAATGGTCTAGCAATTTTACTGAAATCCTTAATGAACGCCTATAGAAATTAGCATGACCTAGGAATGATTGAATTTGTTTAACCGTCTGAGATGGCTGAAGATTAGAAATCATATCAACCTTGGATTTGTTTGCCTCAATTCTTTTTTCTGAAGTCACATGTCCCAAAACTACCCCTTGTTTCACCATAAAATTGCATTTCTCCTTATTCAAAATCAGATTTTTCTCATTACAATGAACCAGCACTAGTTTCAAATGGTGCAAACATTTCTTAAAATTTTCACCAAACTCTGAAAAATCATCAATGAAAACCTCCAGAAATCTTTCACCGACTATATGCTCAATATACATTGCTGAAAAGTAGCCGATGTATTGCATAACCCAAATGGCATGCGACGGTAACCGAAGGTTCTGAATGGACAGGTGAAGGTAGTCTTTTTCTGGTCTTCAGGTGCAATTAGAATCTATTTATAATCAGAATACCCATCAAGAAAGCAGTAATATACATGTCCAGCTAACCTCTTAAGCATTTGGTCAAGAAATGGGAGTGAAAAATGGTCCTTCCTAGTGGCTGAGTTCAGCTTTATACAATCTACGCACACTCTCCATCATGTCTATATTCTTGTTGGCGCTAGTTTATTTCCCTCATTTTTCACAACTGTGATCCCATATTTCTCCCATATTTCTATGGTACAATTTGAATAGGATTGGCACATGAACTATCAGAAATTGGGTAAATCACACATGATTCCAATAATTTGAGCACCTCATTCCTAACTACTTCCTTCATATCCGAGTTAAGTCTCCTTTGTGATTCTCGAGAGGTCTTAGCATTTTCTCGAGATGAATCCTGTGTTGAACCACCGAGGGACTTATTCCTTTCATGTCTGCTATTGTTCATCCAATGGCCTCTATGTGGTCCCGTAGGACTTTTATCAATAATTCCTCTTTAGCATAGTTCAAAGTAGAGGCTATGATGACAGGAAGAGTTTGTGATGGGCCTAAGAACACATACTTGAGTGTATTAGGTAGTGGTTTTAGGTCCAATTTTGGGGGTACTACGATTGATGGTTTAGGTGGAGTAGTAGATACGGTCAGAAATTTTGGTTTGGGTTCCACCTATCCTCGATTATGAATGGGATTGAATCTAGCTAGCAATGCATTCACATCCTCAGCTTGCCATCCATATCAAAGTCATTCCCAAAATGTGCCAGACATGCTTTTAATAGATCCTCACAACCTATACGTGGAACAAAATTAATCACCAACTCATGTAAGTAGCTTACTTCTCCTAATATATCATCTATATCATACGGTTGCCTACTCACATTGACAATGTTGACTTGAATTGTCATGGTGCCAAATGAGATTTGCATGACTCCATTCCTACAATTGATTAAAACATTTAAAGTTTCTACTAATGGTCAACCCAAAATGACTAGGATTTTGGGTACAGTCCCCTGCTGGTGGGTTCATATCCAAAACTACAAAGTCCACAGGAAACACAAATTCTCCGATTTTGATTAAAACACCCTCCACTACCCCTTTATGGTATCTAATTGATGAATCAGCCAACTAGAGGGTCACATCGGTTTTCTTCAATTCCCCCAAACCTAATTCTCCGTATATAGAATATGGAACAAGGTTCATACTTGCGCCCAAATCTAGCAAGGCATGCCTAATATGATGGTCTCCTATTTGACATGAAATGGTAGGACATCGTATGTCCTTGTATTTGATTGGGGCCGGGCAAGAAATGACAGAACTAGCTTGTTGGGCCAGGAAAGCTTTCTTGGGCACATTGGTGGTCTTTTTGAAGGTGCAAATGTCCATTAAAATTTTGGCATAGGTAGGAATTTGCTAGATTGCATCCAATAATGGGATGTTGATAACCTGTTTAAAAACTCCAAGCATTTTGTCCATTTGGACAATAGACTTGGTTGGGCCTAACCTTTTAGGTATAGAGCTTTAGGAATGTAGGTTCGAGGAGGTGGATCACTAGGTGATGAGTTTCCTATGGTAGTGTTGGGCTCCGCAATTGGCTCCTTTTCTTTTGGTTCAGCTAATGGTTCATCCTTACTATTTTCTAAGTCCACACTCTTTTTAGCTTCTTAGAGTTTTTTGCTTATTTGGCATCTCTACTTTGTTATCAATTTGTGTCATAAGGGTGATTATGGATTTGACATGCTCATGGCCTTTCCGTTTGTTATCATGAACAATTTGGCCTTCGAGATTGGGTTCTGGTTGACTATGAAAAGTTATCTTGTCTCTAGCACTCAAAGAATTGGCCAGTTGGCCCATTTGGTATTCCAATTTTGCAACAGTCTGCGTATGGCGATTCAAAAGTTGAGTAATAATTTGCTGAAATTGAGCAGTACTCTGTAACATAAGTTTCATGGCTTCTTCCAAAGAATCTATCCTCTGGGTCAATGGACTGGGGTTGAGATTTGGCTTTTGAAAACCTGGTGAGGCATTGACCTGAGATTGATTAGACTCAAATTGAGTGGACTATGATGGGCACCTTGAGTTGGGCATTGGGTCCACAAAAAATTTGGATTGCCCTCCAACCTGGATTGTATGTGTTAGAGTATGAGTCATACCTTTGATGATGATCAAAAGGAGTGTTTTGATAAAGCATGTTGACTTCCTCAAATGACTTGGCTTGACCCACAGTTGTTGCAGTAATCTCTACACTTACAGCCTGACTATACCTTAATGACTCCAAAGTGTTTTGAGTAGGCTTTTGGAGTCCATTGTTTAGTTCTAGGGCCTCTAATCTCCTCATCAATTTTGCCAATTTGGCATCTACTTAAATTTTGGGTTCAACTTTAAACATGCCCCCTTTTTCTAAAATGGTGGTTTTGGTGGGTTCCCTTTTGATCAAGGCCCATTGCAATGTATTTTCAGCATTTTCTTCCAAAAATGTTTGCGTTGCTTCTGTTGTTTTTGTGTAAAATTTTCACCATAGAAAGATTCCACGATTTGTTTGGTAGGGTAATCCATGCCTTCATACATAAATTGCAACAATCGAATTTTTTTCAAATCCATGGTGGGGACACTAGATCAAGAGGTCATTGAACCTTTCCAAGTAATTGTGAAGTGTCTCCCCCTCATTTTGGTAAAATTCATTGATGGCCTATCTAATCGAAGCGTTTTTCTACTTGGAATAGAATCTCTTGTAAAATTCTTCGACTAGTTTGGTCCATGTAGTGATGGACCTAGCCTGTAAGGCATAAAGCCAGGTTTTCAGCCTTCTCCTTCAATGAAAATGGGAATAACCTAAGCTTTAGGGCATCCTCAGTCATATGATCTATTTTCATGGTCCCACAAATGTCCTCAAACTTCATAACATGTTGATATGGATTTTCCTGGTCTAGCCCACGGAATACTAGAAGTGTTTAGATCATACCAGAGTTTAGCTCAAAGGTATTATCGGTCTGAGGCAAAGTGAAACAAGACAGTTGGGTTGTCCTGGTGGGGTACATGTAATCCTTTTAAGTCATGGGTGGGTCCCCTTGATCAGCCATCCTAATAATTTCTTCAAAAATTGAAGAATTTTCAATAATGGTTAAGGCTAATTTGGGCTCTATTATGATCAACATTTTTTTCTTACGTTCCCACAATTTCTCTCTCTCAGGGCTAGTTCGCATGCACTGGTTTAACATAATCTATATGTAGGGTCATATGATTTTAGTATGATCATGGTTTAAAATTTCGGCCGATACCGGTTTATATCGACCGATATGAACCGGTATGGACTCATACCACAACGATATTTTACTGCGATACCGAGTCAGGCAAAATATCTCCAAAATATTGGCTAATCTCGGTCGTATGGTTAAAATATCGGTTTGACCGATATCTCGGCCGATATTTTCAAAATAGTGGCAAAGATGGAGTAATGGTAAAAAATCCTAATTTTTTGTAACTTTTTTCCTATTCCCCTATTTTCTTCTCCTCTTCCCTCATCTCTTTAGAGCAACAATGTCTCCATAGCTCATACTCGTACATATTTCCAATTTTCAACACTATCTCTTGAAGAAATCATTTTATTTAGTAAGAGAAAATCAACTTAACTCCTTTATTTTGACTATTATGTATTTTTTATTTTTTATTTTTAGATAAAGCATAGAAATAAATGAAAAGATCATTGGCATGTCATTTTTGGGTTTGTGTTGTGTTCTTCACTTAGATTTACAAGCTTCCGTGCTAGATCTACTTATAAACATGATTTGGGGTGTAGAAAATGGTTTTTTTTTTTTAATCTTCTACTTTCAAAAAAAATTTATTGGAGTATTTATGATAATAAATAGTAAATACTAATAGCTTATTAATAGTGTATAGATAATTGTTATGTTATTTTTATTTTCTTATATTTTACATTAATAAATTGACCATGAGCCAAAACAATAGTTGTATTAGAGAAGATAGCGAACTGCGACACAGACAGAACACATAACACAAGGTGATCGATATTTTGATTTATTATTGTTAATAATAGAAAAAAAAACATTGTTTTCCAGCATTTTATAATATTTTGGATTCTTTGAATATTTTTGTGAAACTTTTTGGATTAAAAAAAATTCACACCATAACGACCACGACGGACCGATAACCGCGATCGATACAATATCATATCGGTTTTTGTCCCGGCCAATACCGCGACAGATTCCGCAATTCTAAACCATGAGTATGATGAGCCCTTAGGAACACTTAACTTCATCCGTAGCCTCTATCGCAAAATCAATCAGCCATTGCACAAAAGAATAATAGTATTTTCATTGATTGCATATCTTAAGTACAAAGCTTCTGCTCCTCCTAAAAACTACGCCTTGCTTGGACAAGGCCCAAAGCTACCTTATTACATTAAAAAATGATAAAGTGGAGAACTTAGACTAGAGAAACCTAGATCTAAAAGGGGGGGTAGAGAGAAGAGAGAGGGGATGGGACGTCCAAGCTTACATAGAGGATGGGTTAGGCGTCCCCACTAGGCCTCTATTTATAAGTTGTTTTTTTCTTCTTTGGCTTGGAACTCTTTCCGAAATTGAACTCTATCTTGGCTTGACTTGTAAGCAAAGTAATTTCCTTTTCAAATTCAGACTAATCTTCAAGACAACCTTGATCTCTTCTTGTTTTGTAGGTCTTCTAGTAAAGGTCCCATCAAATATTTCTTTTGCAGTGACGAGGGGAACCAATGGTGTGGATTGAGTAGAGGGAGAGAAAGAGGAAGGGAAGAAGTGGACGTCGAAGGGCAAGTGGGCCCAGTGTTGGACATTCACATCCCTTTGGGGTATTTTTCTCACAAATTTTTTATCTCCTTCCTTTTGAACTTGATCTCCTTATCTCTTTGAAATTCTGGTTCTCTTTGCTAACTCATCACAGATCTGGTTCTCTTTGCTGACTCATCACAGATCTTCTTGGATAAAACTTTCCAACTCAACCTTACCAAAGATTTCTTCTAGAATACTCCTTCTTTGTTTCGAAATTCAATTCTTAATAGGGGAGAGGAAGGACTCTCAGTACACTTGGAAACTTGGAAAGAGAGAATTGTGCAGTAACGTGGGACCCACCCCTTACTGGGCGTGCATAGGGAAGCACGTCCAGGGGTGTGGTTCCCTTATTTTATTTCTTTATTTTATTTTCTTTTCAATTTCTCTCTTTCACGTGGATCCCATTGCTGTGACAATTCCTATACAATAAGACAACCAAATCACTATCAATGAATTAATTAAAGATGCAATAACAGTTCCTATACAATAAGACAACCAAATCACTAGCAATGAATTAATTAAACATGCAATGCATGAAATGCATGGGCCCTGCTTAATGTACGATGAATTAATGCAATGGATGCAATTGGGGCCACGGTGCTTAAAATCTAGTTAGTGGGACCCAGGGGTGATACCAAACTACCAATATCACAAATTCATGCAAAATTAATGGTTTTAAACTGATTTTTACTAAAAGTCCACATTTATGCTTATATGCATTAAATCATGAAATTATCAAGCAATTTATCCTAATTAAGTCCACAAATGCATATGAAATAATAGGTTTTTGACCCAACTTCATGGACTTATAATCTACGAATTAGAGCGTTTGGTAAACTTGTAATTGTGTTTTATATTTTAAGGGTATATACATATTAGAGTTTTGGCTTCTAAAAATATGTGCTAAGGAGAGCTACTTTTTTTAGTAGAGTTTTTTTTTTTTTTTTTAGCTAAAAAGTGGATGGGTGTGGATAATGCAAAATTTAAAAGTTTTTTTTTTTTTTTTTTTTTTTTACGAAAATGAACTCATAAGATTTTCAAAAATAATACAAATTGTGGGTTACATACTTGTATATTGTAATTTCTTAAAAGGTGAGCCCCACTTACCATAATTTCAAAAGTAGGATGGGCTCACAATCACAAAAGATAGGCCCACATGGTCATTCATATAAAGCTGGGCCCACATTTGAATTCCTATAAAGCTGGCCCTTCATGTTCTCATTTCCAATGGTGGGTCACTTATTGTAATTCCTATTAAAATGATCCCCATGTTCTAATTTATAAATGTAAATCTCATGTTCAACTCTTAAACCCAGATTCTATGTAAAATAATTCATAAAGGTAGAGCCCATGTTATAATTCTTAAAGGGTGGGCTTCATTTTTACAATCACAAAATGCGGGCCCTTATTTCAGTTTCAATAAAGGTAGGGGCCATGTTCATCACTTATGACAAAAGAGTTAAAAGGCTGAATTTGTAGGGTCATTATTGGAAATCATTAAAATGGGTCATGCTTAGAAAGGCATGATGAAATGTGGAACGTGGTTTTGGAGTCTTGCTAAAGTCATGCTACAAGGAGTACAACTAGGGTTAAAAATGAGTATCCGATTCTCCAATTACCCGAAAGTTCTGACCCGCAAAAAACCGGGTCTGGAACCAATTTTAGGTTCCGATTCATAAACGGGTCCAGTTCCGGGTCCATATAGGTTCCAACCCGAGACCCGGCATATGAACTTTTGATATTACAGATTGTACTTCAAAATCAAAATTTCGTTTTTTTTTTTGACATTTTTATGTATAATACTGGAGGTAGTAGACTTGATCCACTATTACAAGTTGAATTATATGCTTATTTTATGAAAAAAAATGAAGAATAAAGAGAAATTAAAATCGATTTTGGAACTAAATTCCAGTCCTC
This sequence comes from Umbellularia californica, assembly GCA_028538565.1. Taxonomy (NCBI): domain Eukaryota; kingdom Viridiplantae; phylum Streptophyta; class Magnoliopsida; order Laurales; family Lauraceae; genus Umbellularia; species Umbellularia californica. The sequence goes on from JAPQWN010000006.1 coordinate 21,617,296, forward strand.
TAGGTGGACCCGATTCCGGAACCGGATCCATGTTTTTTTTATCGGAATTGGGTCTGGAACCAACAAAACAGGTTCCGTGTCAAAACCGAATCCGTTATTTAGAAACGGATCCGAGTCCGGGTCCACTATAGTTCCAAACTTCCGATCCAGAACCATCCCGTCTGCAACCCTTAGTACAACGGATGCTGTGGTTACACCGTACTACAATTGCACCACAAAAGCCTATTACAACCACCCAAAAAGAGAGAGAGAGAGAGAGAGAGACCACAAGCACTGCCTTTCTAAGAGCCACAGCCCTTTGGATGCCTTTCTGCTGCTTAACAAATATGGCGACTTTTTTACTAAAAAAAGAAACAAGGCCACTCCCCTTGGCCCTGATTTGGGGGAATCTCTAAACCAGAACCACAGAACTTGGACACCACCTTCTTGTTGCTTAACAAAAATGACAGCTATTCTTTATGAGTATTGATTAGGGTAGAATTAGAATGCAGCGTTGCGGCATGGAATTTCAGTACAAGACCAGGCATGATTTGAAAACAAAAAGTCTAAATGGACAAACTTTTTGGCTAGAATTTGGGACAAACTCCCATGTGGCACAATCCTAGAGGTGCAACTTTTGAGAGAGGGGGAAAAGCACCTCTAGGATTGTGCCACATGGGAGTTTGTCCCAAATTCTGGCCAAAAAGTTTGTCCAAGTAGAAAGGTTGATTTGAAAATTCAAACAATAGAGATAGAGGTGCCCATGGGTGGGGCCAACCTGGGCCGGTTTGGTGCCTAGCTCGCTTTGGGCTATGGTTGGATTAAGTGATGGAAAAACCCAAAACCCGGCCTGAAAAAGGAGTTTTGTAATTTAGTGATTAATTTGTCCAAATAACTCAAAGAAAGCCCCAACAACTGATGGAAAGCCCAATTTGGTTTGGTCCGATTAACCAAATGGGCAAACTTGGACTTGACATTTTATGGACCATGTTGGGCTTGGGCCATATACAGGCTTGTGTTACTAAAGTCAGGCCGGGCCTAGATATGCCTACTTGGCCCATGAATACCCTTATATTGAGAGGTGCCTAAACCCGTTATATTGACAGTCTCTAAGCAGCAATGGCGTCAGGATTTACCTGAGGTGGGCAAGGAGGTAGTAAAGAACTTGAGTAAGAAAGGACTCATAAAAAAATAGGTTGTTATGAATATAAATAACAGTGTATCGATTATACATAAAAGAGGGTTTCCATGAAAAGTTAAAAAGTCATTTCGCAATTCAATTAAATTTTTTTTTTTTTTATAATTATACCCTCATTTCCCACAAGAAAACTGTAAATCCCACCCTACCTTGTGTAGCTTACATATTGGTGAGATGGTTCCATATCATTATTGGTTTACTAGATAGGAACTGAGATTAATATTAAAGGTTCAATTTTAAATTGGAATTGTCGATCACAGTGGCCCCACTTTATCTAATTGGTGACTCGCAAAATAGATGGTCAAGATCAAAAAAAGTCTATATACATTAATCTTCATTATTCATATATTAATAATATATATTATTTATTGTCTAATTATTCATATACTGATTATCTAAATCTAACTCTAATAACAGAATGTCTAAAGATGGTAGATACCCTCACTTAAAACTTAGAAAACTCACAAAATCTTATGGTCACGTTTGGCAACCATATCTTTAGGGAAAAGATTTTCGGTTTTCCTAAAGTTGTGGGAAATTCATGTTTGGCAATTGTAAATTCCTGAGGATTTGGACAAATGGAAATCTACATTTGCTAGGATTTTCAGATCCGATCAGCCCTCATAAGATTTGAAAACCCTCACTTAAGTGACCGAACCCTATTTTTTACAACTATATGCATCGATACACAATAATATCAATGTGAAATCCTCAAATATACAAATCCCTAGCGAAGAATCCTTGTTCCAATGGTAGTGAAGAATCATCAGATCTATGGATTCTTCGCCTGTTACCAAACATACTCTATATGTTTTGGGTGAAGGAAAGAAAAGAAAAAAAAAGACAAAAATCCCCAGTCCCACTTCAAGTCTCCTCCATGTGTAAATGTCTACTAAAAGTTTCCTCTCGTGCTCTTTCCCAACTATACATGATAATCATGTAACACTTTTCTAGAACTTCATTGCGAGGCCTACACAGAGATTTTCTGAACGATTGAAAGTATGTACTCAATCCAACGGTTTTCATCTCACCAATTGAAAAATATGTATTACAATAGTGTTACAAGGAGGCTCTCAATGTTTTGGAATTTTAGGAGTTGGGCCCCACTTGTGCCTTTAAGCCGAGAGTACTGCATGCATTGTAGTTCTGCCCCATTCATAACAAAAGGACCCCTTTAATGGCAGTGGATTTGGGATATCAGGTATGGTAGTAAAATCCCAGCCACATCAGATATGGTTCCCCACTGAAAAAACGTTCAAAAGTCGGATCCTGTTATAATAATAAGAATAGAAATTCAACAGCTTGTTTAATGCAGTTCCAATACAAGTGGACCTCCTTTTATTCTCCTTTCTCCTCATCTGGAAACCACTACTTCAAGTGGGCCCCACAGGCTCCACTCATCAATCTTCCAAGGCATCTAATGCTGGCTTGCTTAGGGGCCTTATTATGTTAAGAGGGCCCTAGACTGGAGCATGGATGGAAAACTCTATGAGTTGATTGAATCTCTCGAGTCATCTCATTGGGACGAAGAACCAAGTCAAATACGGAGAAGACTCGGCCGAATCATCTCATCTAAATAAGTTCTTTGTGTTTTAAACCTTATGATCAGTAGATCTAATTTTGAACAATTACTAATCAAGCACGAGAATTGGAGTCGGCAATTTAAAAATGATGTCTGCAATGTCATTTGAAACTTATATTTGCTCTTTTACATTATATATTTTGACTAGTAAATTATGTAATATGCAATATTATTTCATTTATTTTCATTTTTATAGCACTTTTCTTGCACGTATAAATTTATTAATTTGCATTGATTATTATGAATGCATGCAAATAAATTTATATTTATATTTTATAAGCAATGGATTTGCTTTTAAATATTTTTAAAATTATTTTAAAAGAAACATGATTCTCCGGAGGCTCCTTGTTAACCCTATCTTCATCCAATTTTTTTTTCATTCCACGAGTCAAGTCCGAGTACCCTAGTTTCCAACCTTGGTCTGGAGAAACAAAGTCAATTCTTCTTCATGACTGGCTTAAACTTAGCCATACGTCATGAGGACTGCGGAGCATAGAGGATATGCACTGGTGGAATTTCCTAGAGGCACAATGTCGATTGATATCTATTTTTTAAGAACTATTTGCCGTTTATATTGAATGAGATATGGTTGCATTCATCCTTCTGGACAGAAACAACAGAACAACAAAGAAAACCAAACTCCCACTTCAAAACCATACAACGCCCCACTGATTACATGAACTGGAATTCCTGATATGGTCATCCAAAAGGCTAATTGAATTCCTGGATAATGATATTCATTGTCAAAGGAGTCCGTATTTTCTGAAGATTTCTTCCATGGTGACCGTGTGTCAAATTGAGGACCAATCATGGTCGACTGAGTCACCGTGGGCAGCCTGGCATACATCTAGGTAGGGGCTGTCCACGGAGACGTGGCAGACCGTGAGCTGTAGGGGAAATCCTCCAACCGACCACCAGAGTCAACAAACTACGTTGGACCAACTAGAACTGCAACCAATTGTTTGAAAAGTCCAACTATCTGATCATCCACCCACGCCATCCATCGTACGTACTTAACTCAAAGTCACTAGATTTGATTAATCAACCCAACTACCTGGCGTCAAGTAAGTACATATTTGGCATCTCTATTTCCAACCTCTACTTTGTCTTAAATATCTAAAGTGGCTAGAGGTTTAAAATATAAAAGTGATTCTATCCTCTACCAGCTTTAGAGATATAGAGGCAAATCATCTTAAAATTAAAAGCCCGAATTTGGTCATTCTGAAAATAAGAGCAGTGGGGTCTCAAAAATAGTAAATGTGTGAGGTTTTTTTTTTGAAGACGAAACATGTTTTATGAATTTAGCCAATGTTTATGGCTCTATTTTGGATAGCCGTTGGAAAAAAGAGTAGAGATACCAAACAAGCCCTAAATGAAACATTCCACTTATCTTATCTACCCATGTACACAGGCCCCTATTCATGTAGATGGGCTTTATTTTGCACTATGGCCCACATAGGGATAATCCGAACTGGTTAAATGAATCCCATCCCCTCCACCGATATGTTCACAAGTTTTGGTTCAAAAGAAGTTGGTTCCACCCTTCGTTTGAGCACGATGAATGTAAATGACACCACGTCACTGTCTATTCACTTTTCAATCATGGTGCTCAATTGGAACCCACTCCTTTTGAATTAAAACTTGAGAATAAATCAATGGAGGGGATGGAGTTCATCCTGACAGAGATTAATTTTATGTGAGCCCCATGATAGAGTCTGGCATGTAATAGCTGCGAGAGCGGATCCTAGGCCTCCATTCCATGATGAGACTATTCTAATTGGGAAAACTTCCTAAAAAGTATAAATTTTTGTCTCATTCTAAAAAAAAACTAGGGATTTTTACGAAAAAAGTGTCCCTATACACCAATACGGCGGATTTAGTTAGAAATACATGAAAATGACCATTTTAGTGTTCGTACGGTGATTTTTGACACATTTACCCTCCTTAGTTTTGAACCACATCGTCCTCTACATTACATGTAGGAAGAGAAAGATAAGGTCAATTCGCTTTACTTTCTTCGGTGGATTTTGAAGAAGGCGGCGGCAATGGAGGAAGTAGATCACCTTGCACAGGAAAGGAACAAAGCCCAATTCGATGTGGAAGCCATGAAGATCGTTTGGGCTGGTTCTCGGCACTCTTTCGAAGTCTCCGACCGGATGTCTCACCTCGTTGCAAGCAATCCCGTGAGCTTCTTTTCTCATCTGAATTTGTTTTCTAGGTTCATTGACACGATTTCACATCTGGGTTGTCTTTCTTTGTTTTTTCAACAGTTTATATGTTTTCTTCTTCTCCTTTTATTTGATTTACACGCATTTAAGTAGTTCTGCATCTCTGTTGGGATTGGGTTGGATCTGATATTTCCATGCGGGGGTAAAGCCGAGTCACGATTTTTCGGGAACTCTTGAAGTGGGTATTTGAGAAAATTGGGGTGTTGGGATGGAATAGCTGGGATAATGATTCTCTATTTTTGTGTTTTTTTTTTTTTTTTTTGAGAGGGTGTTTCTTCTTTCTTTCAGACCCGATTAGCTCTGTGTTTGTTCCCTCTTAAAAATTTTGTGTTTTAGGGGTGGGATCCATCTTTTATCCAAAACCCAGTGTTGGAAATCTAGACAACACCAATGATCTCGTGAGCAGAGTGGAATTGTAACCGATTTCATTATTTTATTGTGATGAATTGAATTCACTTATGTGGGCTTTTAAATGCAATATTGACATTGAGGTTTTGTCATTCCTTGTTGTGGCTTAAGTTGCATTATTGAATGGAATTTTGAATTAGAGTTTAGAGGAAGCGATGGGATTGCGCTTAATATGGTATCTAAGAAGCCAGTTGTAATTTGGTGCGTTCATAGATACCGTATTAAGAACTGGATACCATCTATACTGATGGCTTCTTAGATACCATATTACAAACAGTTCATATTAAGAACTCACTTAATATGGTATCTTGTTAAGAACTCACCAAATTACAGATGACTTCTTAGATACCATATTACAACTGCACATCTATCCAATTTGGTGAGTGCATAGATGTGCATGCTTAGAATTGGATGTTCAGTGTTACTATGAAGAATCAAATCAGATGCTAGAACATTAGAAGTAATTTTGGGATGCAGCAATTGAGGAAAAAGAAAATCAAAGAATATTATCTGAGATGGTTGGGTGCTTTTATAGAAGAAAAAAAATTGCCCCTGTGAGACGAATAGAACTATAGAAGGATTACTTCTGGAAGGTTCATAGAGAAGACAGAGGCCATTCAAGACCTTGGGAGTTGGGAGGAATTACATGTCATTATTTTGGAGATACTGAGAGCATGATGTTAACTAGGTTTGAGTGGAAAAATGATACCTCATGTGACCTTAAAGTTGGGCTTTGCAACGTCAATGATGAATACGTGTATCCTCGGCCAGTCAGAGGGTGGCATAGAGAGGCCTTATGTGTGAATTTTTTTTTTTTTTTTTTTGGGCCTTTCCTGAGGAGCTTTAGAGAGGAACTTTTTTTAAGACCTTAGATAGATGGAATAAGGCTTTGATGATTATGATGAGTTGGTCACTTCATTCATCAATGTCATCCCTGAAGGCTTCTCCCATCTATTATGGTCAGCCTTTTGAGTTCTTCTCTAATCATCCCTACTTAGGGATAAATACTTTGTTGCTTTTATTTTTTGGGGGGATGGTGGATACTTTGTTGCTTACCAATGTAATATGTTGCCTCCCACTACTTCATTCGAAGTCTTTGTTGTTCTTCCCCTTCCCCTATCTCTTTTATTTATAAAGGGACTCTAAGGAGTAACATGCCACTTTCTCCTTCCTTGTTTTTAATGTTTGGCCTGAATTTCTCATTTCTCATTTATTGTTGACTAAGTCGTGACATTATTTTTATTAAACACCTTAGACGGAAAGAAGAGTTAAAGAGTTGGCCATAAATTGCAGAAATTTTTGGTATTTCTTGCATCAATTAAATTTGGTCTCATTCATTTGCCCATCCTTTTCTGTTCAATGAACACTACACCAAAAAGGGGAATCAGAGACGTTGGCTTGGAACGGCTTCCAACCATTCGTAACATGATGCGGTTTTGAGCCGTTTTAAGTGAAAAAGCCATTTCAAATGTAAAAAATTTACGGCTCCGCACGTAAAAACTCATTTCTTTAACGTTCCCTCCATTCCACACCCGTTCCCTCCCTTCCATTCGCTCTGGCGCCCATCTCCATTCCACACTCGTTCTCATCTTCTCACTCCATTCCCATCTCCCCCCTCATCCACATATTTCACAACGTGCAGTACCCCCAAATTCGGCGAATCCAGCGGTGCCACCCCCTTCTCCGCCTTCCCATCTCTCGCTCTCTCCCTCTCTAGCCCTCATCCACAACTCTCACTCTCATCCAGTTACTCCCAGGCGCACGAACCCACCATCCCACTCACGTAGAACCCGCCATCTTCATCCCTCACCTCCATCACCACTCACGCAGCCCTCACCCTCTCCATTCCCCACCCACCCTTCTCTCTCTCTCTCTCTCTACCGTCTTCTTCTTCTTCTTCTTCTTCTTCTGCTTTGATGTTAGGGTTTTGATTTTTTTTTTCTTGGGTCTTGCACAGGAGAAGATGCAAGAGAGACTACTCAAATGTGAAATGGAGAAGAAGAAGAGAGAGGGCAGGTTAGAATTCCAGGACTCCTCTGCTTCCCCTCTCTCCGAATCTTAGATTTTTCTTTCCCCCCACCCAACCCCCTTTTCTTCTTTTTTCTGTCTTTCTTGTTTCTGAAGCCTAGAGTAGGAGCCGTCCTGTGTGGGTTTGGTTGTCATTTGGATTTCAATCTGCTTTTTTAGGAGGATTTAGTAGGTGGGTTCTTCTGGGGTTTCGATTTCCTATCCGTTTTCTTAGAGCAGCGGTCATTTCATAAAGTTTCTTTCCTTTTTTTCTTTGAAAGTTATAGTGGGTTTGTAGCAATGGCACTATCAATGCACAAGGATTCCTCAAAGCAATTGGATTCAAGCAAGTATGTCAGGTATACTCCGGAGCAGGTGTAGGCATTGGAAAGAGTTTATATGGAGTGTACAAAGCCGAGCTCGATCCGACGACAGCAGCTGATAAGGGAATGCCCCATTTTGTTGAATTTAGAGCCCAAGAAGATAACAGTCTGGTTCCAGAACAGAAGGTAAAAGAAAAAAAGTTAGTTTACATGTTTCATTTTTTATTTTTATTTTTGTAAATTGGATTGATGAACGGAAGTTTTTTGTTCCTCTTTTTCGAGTCTGAGTTTGTGTTTGCTCATGATGTTGTGATGTGTGTGGTGGTTGTTTTTTTTAAAACAGAGGAACGATTGGGATGAAATGGGCTATTTGTTCCCTCTATTGAAATGGTTTATCTCTTGTTTTTCTGTTTTTAGTTATGTCGTTGGTATCATGTATTTTTTTTTATATTGTGTTTCTTGTTCTTATGTTGATTTCTATTTTTAGATGAATGAGTTGGGTTTTGGGTATCTCTTTTTCTGCTAATGGCTGGTTGGAATGAGACAGAGGAGTTTTGAGGATTTTCTCATGGGTGCTTGGCAAAAATAGCGTATTTATTGGATTTGGCTGCTTTTTATGCTTTTGTTGGTTTAGACTTTAGATCACCACCACTATCATTATCATTGCAATCAAAGCCTTAACCCATCTATCTGGGTTAGGCATTTGGTATAGATGTAGATGGGAATAATAAGCCAATACTTTTTTTTTCTTTGGATAATTTATTTCAAAATGGGGCTTCTTATTTATCTGAACTATTTTCTTGTGGCTTATGTGATTTTGTTTTTTTGAGGGTTCTAAGACTTTTAATGGGTTTTTATGGTGCTTCGGTGGGGGTTTTTGTGCTTTTCATCGTGACAGAAAATGAAGGCAAACGTGGCATTGAAGTTTGGGTTTTCGTCAAAAGGGGGTCTTGTGGGGGGTGTTTTCTTTTATTTGTTAGAAATTAAAGGTGAATGAGACACATAAAATGGGTTTTGCACTTTAGAAATTCTCTGTGAGTTAATCAAATTAGCTCAAGCTTAGCTTTTGAGAGCTGCAGTGATCCACATTCAACCCATGGCATATTTGATGGGTGGATCCTACTTATGTAGCAAGGCAATCAATATGGTGAGATACACTGGTGTGCAACTTGAAGTGGCACATGGACCAGTTTGTGGTAGAGCTTAAACTATGGTTATTCATCATTACTTGCATGACCCATCAGATGAATGAACCAGCATAATTTTTGAGCTGTGCTTTCAGCATACTGGGTTACAGAACTTGGATGTTAATGAATTCCAATACACAATCAGTCCACCTCATCAATTGATATGCCTAATTTCTTTCATTCTATGCATTTGACCCAATGGGATCATGCTCATAGTCACTTGTGGTTGAGCTTCAGTAATCCACATTCATCTTATATTTGTGGAGAAATAATATGTAATATTGCCTTCTTTTAAAAAAAAAGGTATTATTGCCTGATCTAGCCTAAGACCGTCTGCATTTCAATATACATGGGTCATATGTTTTAGAAGTGGCATTTCAATATACATGGGTCAAAGTCGTTGCTTTTGCAACAAGAAAAATCATCCCTAATTTTCACCTTTCAGTGCAGAGTTTTGAAGTTAAAAAGTAGGTTGACATTGGACTCTTAAAATTGATGCATCCTTGCTGATCATATGTAATTGCTTTTGGTGTGACATTTTTACTGTCAATACCCCCTGCCTCTCTATATTTTTCCTTGCAAAGAGAGACTTAAGTGAAATGATGATTCACCAAGTGTGCCTCAACAAGCGGAAGCGTTGGACTAAAGGAGATGAGACTCCCTCTTTTAGTACTGGGTATAGATACAGAAAAGGAAAGAATGGACAATTTAGTCTCAACAACTCAAGTTCTAGGGCTAGCTAATTGATTTCTGTGTTTTTTTATAGCACTAGTATTTGGAATTCTTGTCTAGAACCTTTTAAAAATTCTGAACTTGAATTTCTACCTCTTATATCCTTCTTAAAAAGTCTTACTTGAATTTCTTATATATTATTCTTAAAAGAGCATTTTTTTTTTTTTACAATTGAAATACTTCAATGATAGTTATTAATGGCGCACTTGTTTCCTGGAATTGATTTTGTAGGAATGCTGAGCGTTTTATTTCTAAATATAGTTAAAAATGAAGAAACAAAGGTGAATATGAAAAAAACAATCACTTTGACCATAATTATATAAGGATTATATATATATAAATATATATATATATATATATATATATTTCTACTCCCTGTAGAAAGTTCAAATGCTCTGTGCCATAATTTCTGCTCTACAAAATCTGAGTCTCAGAGAATGATGGAAGTAGTAAAAAAAATCTGGAATTTCACTTAAAGCAACGTTGTTTGCCATGTTTATCCATTTCAGTTATTCTTTTGATCTAATACTTGTGTATGCAATCTGTAATTGATTTCCTGTATATAGACAAGTTCCATCATTGTCATGATACTAGCAGTTGAATGTATCTGCTTGGTCTTCAATATTGCTTTCTTTAACCTCATTTTATCAACAATACACTAAGTTGACGTCCATAATCATTATATTCGAAACATCTTTAGTGGGTTTTATAGCATTTAAACAAATGTTGGGATAAGGTAATTTTGCTTTTTTAACAAAGACCATGTATTTTTATTGTTAATTTTTTTTTTCAATGGATCACCATCTTGGTTCTATCTTCTTTATTTAATATATGTCACCATACCCTGCTTTGCATTACCTTCCATATATATGACCAACCATCTGGATAGCCTTTGATAGTTTATTGAAGACAATATTCATGTGAGCAAATGGATTGGCCCTATTGTTTCTTTATGTTTTCTTAGCTTTGGTAGTTATGACATGTTCTTGTTAGATTTGGCAAGTATCTATATAGATTTCTATTGTTAAAATAAAAAAAACCTACATAAATTTCTACTACACCTAAATCAAGTTTGCTTTGGTCTCTTCCTTTTTGAAATTTGTCATTTTCTTGACGATTTTATATGGCTAAATTGATCAAATTTGATAATTCTCTTAACACTTGTTTCTTCTGCTGTAGCGTTTATTTGAATTATGAATTTAAATGTGTTTGAGGATCAGGACTTTGAGGAGGCTGCAATGCTAAAAAAACCTATTGCAAAAGCAACATCAAAAGATATAGTGGTGGAAGTTATTTCTCAACTGAAGGTTAGTCACTGAATGAACAAAAAATTAGGACTTTTCATGACCATTAATTCCAGTAGAGTATTCTATTACATTGCAGAATGTAGTAAATGAGGAACATTATCATGATAGGTAAAGATTGTGCAGGCTTATTGGAAGTGGGCTGGTAATTTCTATTTCTAAACATCCATCATATATAGTTTTCTTCCCTTTACAATTGTAAAAATTCGGCCCAATTAAACTAACAGAATATGTTTCAGTAATTCACATGACCGAGAATTTGCTAATTGTCCTGTCCTACTATATTCCTATGAAGTTTGAGCATGAATGCCGATCATGCCTCGCTTTGCCTTCTGAATAAGCTCATTCATTTTAATTTTTCTGTTAGAAAATCTTTAGCTTCACCAATAGATTGTTAGTAAAGAACACTTAACCTCCCCTCGCGCCCTTCTTTTGTTTGGAATTTTGATCATTACATTGTTGGCTTTTGTTTGATGTTTAGTTCATTTTCCATGTTATTGAAGCTATAGCTGAACAAGTTCTTTACCATTATAAAATTTTAAAACATTTTTCTTAAATTATAAATGGTGAGCTTTGTTCAATCAGTTAACATCATCTCATACTGATATAGTTCTTATATTAAATCGCTGGCATGTATCACCTTTTTATACTTTGAATGGTGCCACAATTGAAGGAAACGACCCTAGCAAAGTAGAATATGTTGCTGATGAGGTAAGCTGCATCTTTCCTTTTGTATCTCTAAAGGCTCATAGTCATGTCTGACACTACTTACGCATTATTGGTTTACATTTAGAACTGGCTTCTCTCCTAAATATTGCATGTCTTGTTCTATATTTATATACCAATGGTGAGCTATGTAAATGTACATGCTCTATTGAATGCAAGAAGGGCTTCTACTAAAGGATCATCCGCTCGTGGCGTAGATTCTTCTTAGGTAGTTTTTTTATGTCTTTTTCTATAGTATCTTGACAAATTAGTTTTTTGTCATGAATTTCTAATGCTCTGGTAATTATCCACAGTTGAATTTATTGGGTTTTTGTATAAAATGTGTAACCTGCATGGTTGATGAAAGGGAAAAATCTTATATGGTCTGCTAGGAATGAAGTTGTTGTTTGGAATGACAACAACTCGTTCAAATTGATATTTTTGGATTGTTAAGGTGGAAGCCTGAACTGCATGTGCAGGACAAGATCCTCAACAATCTCTTGTTTATAGTTCTCTAGAAAAAATAGCTTGTCAGCAATGCTTCTCAGCTGGGCATCTAAACAAAGTTGGAAGCCTACTTTTGTTGATTTGGACATTGATCAAGGATCCATAACAATTCCTGAAGTGCCTAATGGTTATATATTTTGGCTGCATGTCCTAAGGTGACGAGTATTATGAAAACATTTTCTCTTGAAGGCATTTTTGTGGATTCTTCTGATGATGCTTTAGCGTCTTTCTGCCTTTTCTTATAACATTTACTGTGATTGAGTTGATTGATTAATCTGGTTCAGTTCTCTTTTGTTTTCCTCTTTTGTGTTTCTATTTTCTTATTTGAGATTTTACTTTGTTTTTCTGGTTCAGATCACAACAGGATGCTTTGGGTTTTTTGGCTTGCAATGTTGGGTGTCAAAGGCACTATCTATGTTATACAGGAAGGATATTTTAATTTCACTTTGATCTTAAATCAAATCATTCAGATGGAAATTGGGGCTGTTTGATTGTTTGTATTAATATGTTTTGAATTTCATGTTATTTTTTTATCCACGCCCTTCGAACAAAGCAGCTAAAATTAACGGTATAGATCTACAAGGGAGCATCAAAGATTCTTACTTGTAAGAGGAAATGATTACACTCTCTTGGGACTGTAAGTTAATCCCAAGAAAGTGGTGGTCCCATCTATATCTCCACCTTCGACCTTTCACTATTTTGATAAAACCTCATTCGGTAGGTAGGAACTCAATACCCATTCACCTCGTGATTTCATCCTTCATTTGTTGAATTATTGAATAAACTTTGAGTACTTCTGATGTGCAATGTTATGTTTAGTAGATTTGCTCTTTCGAGTAAAGCGGCTGTCCTTGTAAGCTTACAATCAAGGTTAACTGGAATGTTATATGTAGATGGGGACTACTTAAGGGATTGTCAAACTGCCACCAAAGAGGTGCCACTTAAACTAGAACAACTAACTATGTAACCACCTCAAGGAACTTCATTTGTTGAATTATAATAAAGAGTGCTTCTGATATGCGATGTTGTGTTTTGTAGGTTTCTAAGACGAGAACAGTAAAGAACAAAGCTCTGATTCCATCTTTTGTTTCTGTGGTGTTGGAGGCTTTGGTTCCTTTGGGATAGGTTAGGTGATTTCTTCTACTTCGGTTTTTCTCTTTTTAATTTTTGTTTTTGAAGCTATGAAGTTGTCTTTTGTCTCTCTTAATGGACTGATAGTTGGTAGGTTTTGTGGAAATGAATCCATGAATCCATTTATTTTCCAATTTAAATAAGTTTCTGTGAATTTCTTTCTAGTGGATTTGCAGGTACAGAACCATATGAATTGTCACACACTCACTACACCGAAGACAACATACCTTGGTTTAAGTCTATCCCAAAAGGAGAAAGGGAAAGACACTTGAGACTATTCAGTGTTTCACTGCTTAGGTTTGGAATTTTCGTTTGTGGTAATTGTCTTCTTTGACTCTGTTAATTTGAAATGTCCAATATTGTTTATGTTATGTCCTATTAAATTAGAGTAATGACTTTCTTTACAGTACTTTTTATACATAGTTTATCAGTTACTCATTGTTCATCTACAGCATTGTCTCCGGAGGTTCGTGAAATTTGTTAATTTCAGTTAAAAACTGTGGGTTTTCTAGTCTTCATGATGGTTAATTCTCTAGCCCATTATAATAACTTTACACTAGTAGTATTAATTATTAAAGGCTCAAGTATATGGACTGGTTTGGAGGTAAAAGTGCCAGGTGCTAAATTCTCTGGTGGAATTATTCTTATCTAGGAAAAAAGTCATCTCATTTATGATATAATAGTAGAAAATGCGGCTGATTGTCCAGCCAGTGTTTTAATCTACCCAAACACTATTTATACCTCAAATTGAAGATGATACTGTGTGGATGGGATGACCATGGCTTTGAATTACATCCAAACGTGCCTTAAGTTGTTTTTCACTGCTGATTAACTTATGGATCTAGTTGGGGTCCCGAGCCTCATTGATATTTGTCTTAAAGACTTTTTAAGAGTTAATTCTCACTTCCATCATCAAAACCATATCCATCTTTCTGGGGCCAGCTTTGTGAGTTTACAGGTTCCACAACGTTTTAAAGACCACTTTCCATGTGATGTCATGTAACCCTCCTTTTGCCAGGGTTTGCAACAGAAGCATATCATGGATTATTAATTTGTTTGTGTGTTGTGGAGGTGCATCAATGGGAATAACTGTATTTATGGTTGATAATTCACTGAAAGGTGGGTGTGTGTGTGCAGGGTGGTGCAGCAGGTGGGCTGTAAAGTGCAGGATGGTGCAATAGGTGGTGTGTGCAGGGTAGTGCAGCAGGTGGGCTGTGCAGGTGGGTGTCTGCAGGGTGGTGCAGCAGGTGGGCTGTGCACGTGGGTGCCTGCAGGGATATTTAGTGATAAAAAATGTTGAGAGGCCTCAACCTTTTTATCGTTTTCGTGATAAAAAAATGTTGAGAGGCCTCTCTCTTTTTTCTACATGAATGTACACAATGAGATTTAGTGTTGTGAATTTAATGTAACTGTCTTACGTTGTAAAGGGGTTGTATTCATTTTGGATTGGAAATAAATGAATGGAATGCAATGTACTGAAATGGGAAGGCTATGGAATGGAATAAATGCTTTGTGGAGGAGTTCAGTAAATATCGTGAATGTATGCCGTATGCATTGTGAACGTAATGAATGGGTTGTATGTTGGACTGGATATAACACTTTGTATACAATTGTCATGTCATGATTTAGAATTAATGTATGAAAATGAATGTTGTATAAATAGAACATCCAATGGAATTGATTGCCCATGGAGTTCGTTATTGCTGCTTTCTTAAGGTGAATTCCTAGCATTTCTATTTGTAACAAAATAGGCCCTTAGGGCATGAATTCGTATGCATTCTAGAAAACAATTAGGCCCAAAGAGGTGGGCTCATGTTGTTCTCTATTGACTTTGCCTGGGTGGTAGCATATATATTGGCATTTCAATATGCTAAGCTCAGATTCATACTTGTAAAGGGTGTATTCATTCACGATTCGCACTTCAACTTTATATCAGAACTCAAGTATCATAAAAAAATAATTTGGATCCTATCTCTACATGATAAACGAGCTCACATCTCTCACCAACCATAAAAAGCATGACTAGAAAACAAGGGAAAGGGGGATAAATCAGCGTAGTAAGGTAAAATCATAGGCCTAACATTAAATGATACTTGAATTCCTTCTCATACGAACTTGAATTTTGTGCGACATTGTTTTTGGATAACGATATCATTACCATTATTTATAATTTCTTCATCCATTTTTTTGTCCAACAAGAAAATAATAATGACTTTATATTGAGATCATAAACAATAAGAAAGACTCACGATTTAACTCAAAATGAAGTTTTCAAAAATTTTCTGATAACGATATCGATACAATTATTTATAGGTTCTTCGCCCATATTTTGTCTCCAACAACAGACTGACAATGATTTTATAATGGGGTGCATAAATAATGAGAAAGGCTCACGGATTTGGCTCAGAAATGCATTTTCCATTTGTTCAATTATTTGACACCACTTAGCTGCAACTGTTCAATACCTAAGTGTTGAACCAGCTCTCTTTGCCTAGATAACATTTAAACCATGATGAAATCAAAATAGTCCCATTGTTCTGTTCTGATAAATAATCATCACACATTATACAATTTAAATAATGTTTCTCAAATCAGCTCTCTTTTGCCATCTTTAATTGTCCTTATTAGGGATGCAAAATGAGATTTCAAGTAAGGAGATTCATAATCTAAGTGCATTATACAATTTAGAGTTTTTATTTTTATTTTCTTCCTTTTCTGGTTTTTGGCCCAGAAAGGCAGTGAAGTGGGTTCGAACCTTGGCGCTCTCTAGAATCTGGCCCAGAAATGCAAAAAATGGAAGGTTTGAACCCTGGCAACGAGGGTTCGAACCTTCGTCCTCTCTGGTTTTTTGCCCAGAAATGCACAAAATGGAAGGTTCGAACCCTGGCAACGAGGGTTTGAACCTTCGTCCTCTCTGGTTTTTGGCCCAAAAAAGCACAAGATGGAAGGTTCGAACCATGGCAACGAGGGTTCGAACCTTGGGGATTCGCCATAACAATAAATGTTTTCTTTTCAGCTTGGGCCAAGTGTGGGAGTACAGATCTAAATCAGATCTAATGGTGGTGATGCAGTGCAGAAAGGAAAATGCATTTCTGAGCTAAATCCGTGAGCCTTTCTCATTATTTATGCACCCCATTATAAAATCATTGTCAGTCTGTTGTTGGAGACAAAATATGGGCGAAGAACCTATAAATAATTGTATCGATATCGTTATCAGAAAATTTTTGAAAACTTCATTTTGAGTGAAATCGTGAGTCTTTCTTATTGTTTATGATCTCAATATAAAGTCACCATTGTTTTCTTGTTGGACACAAAAAATGGATGAAGAAATTATAAATAATGGTAACGATATCGTTATCCAAAAACAATGTCGGGCACAAAATTCAAGTTCGTATGAGTAGGAATTCAAGTATCATTTAATGTTAGGCCTATGATTTTACCTTACTACGCTGATTTATCCCCCTTTCCCTTGTTTTCTAGTCATGCTTTTTATGGTTGGTGAGAGATGTGAGCTCGTTTATCATGTAGAGCTCATTTATCATGAATTTATAGTGCACCATAGAGACACCTATTTCTCTGGCTATCGAGTAGTTACTTGAAACCGACCAAGAAATAGATGGAGAACCTATAAATAATGGTAACGATATCATAGATCCCATAAAGTAAGGTTAAGAATAGCAACAAACATAAGAAAAAACATTTTATATTGCAGATGGGTTGATCTATAGATGGTTTTTAGGGGGGGAAATCTTTAAGAACTTGAATTCTTACTTATACGAATTTGAATTTTGTGCCCGACATTGTTTTTTGATAATGATATCGTTACCATGTTTTATAGTTTCTTCATCCATTTTTTGTATTCAGTAAGAAAATAATATTAACTTTATACTGAGATGCATAAACAATAAGAAAGACTCACAATTTCACTCATAAGCTATTTTTCTTGCTTTTTTTGAGCTATTGCCCAATGCTCGTTTCCTTTGCTCTTAAACATGCTATAAAGTAACAACGTAAAAATCCAAGGTGGTCCTATAAAAACCAACAGATGCCATTAATGCATAGAGGCATACCCACACAGCATTTAAGAAAAGAAAGGAGAGAGTAATTCATATGGTTTAAGTTCATTGAAATGAGTTATTTACTTGGTCATAAGAAATGCCACCCTGTCCCTACCCAGTGCCTTGATGATCACTAAAGTTCTGGGCTTGGGCTTCACCCTCAGCCTATGTGCTTGATGAACTACTAAATATTTGCTACCACAAGAAATTCAACCTGGTCTGCCACATTTATAGCCCATATTTAAACAAGTTTGATATTGAGTTTTTCTCTGTAGTGTGGTGTAGTCTAACCCTTTAGTCTAAGAGAAAATCATGTTAACTGATAATCTTATTTTTACATCAAATGGCTAGAAATGTCTAGCAACCAACCGACATGGTTGTGTTGAATGCTTCCCCAAGTTACTAGATGCAGTGACCTTCAAAGTCAAGTTTTCAAGTGCCTAATACTGTTGGCTCGTTTAGTTATGGGACATAATGTTTAGACCCGGATCTCACCCACGGGCCTCATAGTCAATAATGAGCCATCATTTTGGTTGGCTCACTTGCAACCCCAATCACTACCAATAGTGGATGTGGTAGTCTATTGTTAACGATTTTTCCTTTCATTTGAAAGCCTGAGTTGTGCTCTATGTTTTGAAGTGCTATGGTTGAATCATATATTGAAGTGCTCATATATTGAAGTGCTATGGTTGAATGGTGAATGACTAATGACGTAGTGGTGAATGACCTTGTGGTGTGTTGGGGCATTGAGATGTTTATATTAATTTTTTTTTTTTGTTATGTACAGGTACTTAACAGGTTGTAAAAAAAAAATTTAAATGTCACATGTACAGGGGAGACTCTGCCGAAATTTCGAGAAATCTTTTACATTCGAAATTTTTCTTAGGAACGTTTTTATGAAGTTTACGTTAATGTTTGCCAAAATGTGTTTATGCTTCTTATTTATCCTTTTTTGTCATTGCAGGATGATGTGACATTACCTATCCTTCATATTTCCCGAATCAAACGAAACAAGGTTATCTTGATCTTTTGTTAAATAAATCTTGAGATTTATTGTTTTTAATTCCACAATGACTCAATGGATGAACTCGTTCTGAAATGCATTCTATGCGGGTCTTTATCATCCTTTAATTTGATGACTTGAAACTTGATGAATTCTTTTCAATCTTCCTCATGAAGGTTTCTGTACTCAGTTTTGCACTTTAATTCTTTGTTTGCAGCTTCATCGTTTTGATGACAACATTGGCAAGAGTAGGAAAATCCTGATTGCCATGTCAAGGAGGATGAGCCAGAACAAGTGGATCATCGGCTCCATCATCATCGCTCTAGTATTGGCAGTTATCTTAATCTTGTACTTTAAGCTCTCCCATTAGCTGTGCTCGTCAGATTTCATAAGTCGTGCTTGTGATTCTGTTGGTTTGTTTGTTTCTGAAGGGGGGTCTTTAAATTTCTCCAATGTGTGCATTTGTGTGCATTGAACTAAATCAGATATTTAGTGTCTTATAGCCTGTCTGTTTGGCATGCTCTTCTTTTTTCTTCTCTGATTGTACTTGGATTGGTCAGGTGCATCTGCTTAAATGTAGTAGTTTCTTAATCTTTCTTCCTTTCTCTCTTTTTATTTAACAAAAAGGTCTTGTTCTTATGTGAAATTCAGCCCTTATAATGCAATGTGGTTACGGTGTAAATTTGCATTTTTTTTCTTTGTTTCATTGATTGTGACATCTCTTGCATGTTTTCCTCTACTGTGAAGTTCCTGGCAATGGAGAACATGATATTAATTGGATGCTTATGGTAGAAGTGCTATGAATAGTTTTCGGCGTCTGGACAAACATGGAGATGAAAATAATACCTAAGTAATGATACAGGTTACAAGTTGTAATGATGCAAGAATGTATATATAGCAAAAAATTTTAAAAATCAAATAAATAAAATAAAAAAATTTATCTATTGATATGTCACTTGCAAATTAGATTCCTTGCCAATCGCAAAGCCTTTAATTGTTATAATATTGGCTGGTTTTTCTCTTTAGAGAGAGTAAATTGCTTTTGTTGTTAAGTTTGCCTGATTTCTTCTCATTTATTTTGTATTTCTACCGTTAATTGTGAGTAATGTTTCCAAATGCAAATTTCTGAACATATTTTTATATTTGATTTGTTGTGATGGAACTTTTTGGATTTTTAGTTATTGCACTTCTCTTTTTAATCTTGTATGCTTTTTTTTCCCTTTCATTATTAATGCATATTTTCTTAAATACATTCAATAGCTCACAGAAAAAAGGTTATGGATAAATGTTATACTGCAAGTATCGGTAAAGGGATTGAGAGCATGATATGATAAAGAATGGAAGACTAAATGCATCATCAAGTTTAGATTTGCAGCAGGTAGGTATCAACACACTCAAGACTTAGTTGGCTTTGAACTGTATTCTATTACAATTGAACATTGAGTATGTCCTTCATGCATGTGCATATGTGTGTAGGTGTAATGTGCTATTACAGGTAGGAGGATGGGTCCAGGGGTATGAAGGCCTCACTCTTGTCACAGTGAGGGGAGCTGGTCATCAGGTTCCTCTTGACAAACCCAAGTTGGCTCTTCTCATCATCAAGTCTTTCCTGTCAGGAAGCTCAATGCCAACTTTGACAAAGCTCAAGGATTCTTGAGTAGATTGAAAGAAGTCTTCAAGTCTTAAAGGATTTGAATATCTTCAAAAGGCAGCTCTTACAATGAATAGACTAGATGCAAAATTCCTCATTCACCAATGGACTTCAAGTCGTAGAGGATGTTTCCATATACATGGGTGATTTGTATGAGAATGGTTGTTGCTGTACATGGAATGTTGTCATGTAAAAAGGTGTAAAGACATGTTGGGATGTTACTGTTGGAATGTAATGATGTTATAATGATGTTGGGATGTTGGAATGCTACATTTGTAATTGAAAGTTGCACCGAAGAAAGGTTTCCTAAATTAAAGCAGTTGAATGTTGAAATGGTGGGTGGTGGAATGACAATTTTTTTCCCTGGATGTTGGATGGTGGAAAGACATTACGTATTGGATGTTCGACATGAAATATGGGCATCGAAGCTATAAAAAATGGTAACAATATCGTTACTTGAAAATTAAAAAAAATACCTCAAATTTATCTCAATATTACGCAGCTCGTATCTAAAGGCTAGGGATTCTTTTATGTACACAACGCCTGAACCAAACCATTACAAATCAAAAGGCATTGACATTGGTTTAAATGTGAGAAAAACTTGGTAAAACTACCATCAGGACCCATCCAAACAATGTGAGAAAAACTTATTTATTGGTTCTTCACCCATTTTATGTCCCCAATAACAAAATGACAATGACTTTATAATGTGGTATATAAACAATGAAAAAGGCTCACAGATTTGGCTCAGAAATGCAGTGAAGTGAAGGTTTGAACCCTCAAAACGAGGGTTCGAACCTTCGAATTTTCTGGAATTTGGCCCAGGAAGGCAGTGAAGTGAAGGTTCGAACCCTCAAAACGAGGGTTCGAACCTTCATACTCTGGAATTTGGCCCAGGACCTCAAGGAAGTAAAGGTTCGAACCCTCATCTTGAGGGTTCGAACCTTCACTTCACCTATTAGGAAAAGGCATTTCTGAGCCAAATCCGTGAGCCTTTCTCACTGTTTAGCACCCCATTATAAAGTTAATGTCATTTTGTTATTGGAGACAAAAAATGGGCGAAGAACCAATAAATAATTGTAATGATATCGTTATCAGAAAATTTTTGAAAACTAATTTTTCAGTGAAATCGTGAGTCTTTTTTATTGTTTATGCACCTCAAAGCTATGGTTTAAACCATTGGGCGCTCTGGAAAGAAGCTAGGCTATTTCTGTAAAGTTTTTTATAACGATATTGTTACAATTATTTACTGGTTCTTCGCCGACTTTTTGTCTCCAACAACAAAATGACAATGAATTTATACTGGGGTGCATAAACAATGAGAAAGGCTCACGAATTTGTCTCAAAAAAGCAATTTTCTAATAGGCATAGTTACAGAAATAGAAAAAATGCACTTTTCTGAGCCTAAACAATGTTTTTTGCCAAAAAAAGGCCGTGCGTCAGCGGCAATTGCCGCTGAGTTGTGTTCATTGGCCCGTTTCCACCCAAAATACCATATAATTTTACCAAAAATGGACACTTCGAAAAGTTTCCCCAAAACCGTTAATTTACCTTATTCGACCTTACGTCGGTCTCACCTTTCCATGAAATCAAATCATTTATGCACTGTATCACCACCATTAGAACTGATTTAATCTGTACTCCCTCACACTTGGCCCGAGCTGAAAAGAAAAAATTCATTGTTATGGCGAATCCCTAAGGTTTGAACCCTCGTTGCCATGGTTCTAATCGGGATTCTTGTACATTTCTGGGCCAAAAAACAGAGGACGAAGGTTCGAACCCTTGTTTCCAAGGTTCGAACCTTCCATCTTATGCATTTCTGGGCCAAAAATCGAAGACGAAGGTTCGAACCCTCGTTGCCATGGTTCGAACCTTCCATTTTGTGCATTTCTGGGCCAAAAACCAGAGATGACGGAGGTTCGAACCCTCATTTCCAGGGTTCGAACCTTCCATTTTGTGCATTTCTGGGCCAAAAACCAGAGACTACGGAGGTTCGAACCCTCATTTCCAGGGTTCGAACCTTCCATTTTGTGCATTTCTGGGCCAAAAACCAGAGACTACGGAGGTTCGAACCCTTATTTCCAGGGTTCGAACCTTCCATTTTGTGCATTTCTGGGCCAAAAACCAGAGAGGACGGAGGTTCGAACCCTCGTTTCCAGGGTTCGAACCTTCCATTTTGTGCATTTCTGGGCCAAAAACCAGAGAAGACGGAGGTTCGAACCCTCGTTTCCAGGGTTCGAACCTTCCATTTTGTGCATTTCTGGGCCAAAAACCAGAGACTACGGAGGTTCGAACCCTTGTTGCCATGGTTCGAACCTTCCATTTTGTGCATTTCTGGGCCAAAAACCAGAGATGACGGAGGTTCGAACCCTCATTTCCAGGGTTCGAACCTTCCATTTTGTGCATTTCTGGGCCAAAAACCAGAGACTACGGAGGTTCGAACCCTCATTTCCAGGGTTCGAACCTTCCATTTTGTGCATTTCTGGGCCAAAAACAGAGACTACGGAGGTTCGAACCCTTATTTCCAGGGTTCGAACCTTCCATTTTGTGCATTTCTGGGCCAAAAACCAGAGAGGACGGAGGTTCGAACCCTCGTTTCCAGGGTTCGAACCTTCCATTTTGTGCATTTCTGGGCCAAAAACCAGAGATGACGGAGGTTCGAACCCTCGTTTCCAGGGTTCGAACCTTCCATTTTGTGCATTTCTGGGCCAAAAACCAGAGATGACGGAGGTTCGAACCCTCATTTCCAGGGTTCGAACCTTCCATTTTGTGCATTTCTGGGCCAAAAACCAGAGACTACGGAGGTTCAACTCTCGTTTCCAGGGTTCGAACCTTCCATTTTGTGCAGTTCTGGGCTAGATTCCAGAGAGCACCAAGGTTCGAACCCACTTCACTGCCTTTCTGGGCCAAAAAACCAGAAAATAAAGAAATATCTCAATAAAACTCTAAATTGTATAATGCATTTAGATTATGAATCTTCCTACTTGAAATCTCTTTAAGCATCCCTGATAAGGACAATTAAAGATGGGAAAAGAGAGCTGATTTGAGAAACATTATTTAAATTGTATAATGTGTGATGATTATTTATCAGAACTGGACAATGGGACTATTTTGATTTCATCATGGTTTAAATAATTATACTTGACTTCTGATATAAAGTTGAAATGTGAATCGTGAATGAATACACCCTTTACAAGTATGAATCCGAGCTTAGCATATTGAAATGCCAATATATACTACCACCCAGGCAAAGTCAATAGAGAACAACATGAGCCCACCTATTTGGGCCTAATTGTTCTCTAGACGAGGGTTCGAACCTTCACTTCCTTGCGGTCCTGGGCCAAATTCCAAAGACGAGGGTTCGAACCTTCACTTCATTACCTTCCTCGGCCAAATTTCAGAGAGTCCGAAGGTTCGAACCCTCGTTTTGAGGGTTCGAACCTTCACTTCACCTATTAGGAAAATGCATTTCTGAGCCAAATCCGTGAGCCTATGTCATTGTTTATGCACCCCATTATAAAGTTATTGTCATTTTGTTATTGGAGACAAAAAATAGGAGAAGAACCAATAAATAATTGTAACGATATTGTTATCAAAAAGTTTTTGAAAACTAGTTTTTGAGTGAAATCGTGAGTCTTTTTTATTTTTTATGCATCTCAATATAAAGTAAATATTATTTTCTTATTGGACACCAAAAATGGGTGAAGAAACTATAAAAAAATAGTAACGATATCGTTATCAAAAAATAATGTCGGGCACAAAATTCAAGTTCGTATGAGTAGGAATTCAAGTTCTTAAAGATTTTCCCACCTAAAAACCATCTATAGATCATCCCTCTGCAATTAAAAAATGTTTTTTATTATGTTTGTTGCTATTCTTAGCCTTATGGGATGTATGAATTGATTGGGTTCATCGTTAATGCTGGAGTTTGAAATGTTTTTATGTTGTTGCATCCATCATGTCTTTGTAATTTTTTTCGAACCTTCAAGGCCTATGCATGACGGTCCATTTGTGCAGACCCAATGAAGTGTATGTCTTCTCCAGGGCAAGTACAGGTTATGAATCTTCCTACTTGAAATCTTCCTACAACTCTAAATTGTATAATGCACTTAGATTATGAATCTTCCTACTTGAAATCTCTTTAAGCATTCCTAATAAGGACATCGTCTCCATCAAGTGATCATCCAATATTGAATCCAAACTGCAATTTTCTACTTTTATAAACTCATTGTGATGCTATTGTTTGTGATGTTTCTTGCGGGTCCTGCGAGTAGGGATGGATCCTCAACTTCAGAGGAAGACCTGCCACAGCATTAAAAACAAGATAGATAATAACCCTGAGTTATTTCATAAATGAAAAGAGCAACTTACATGGATCGGATTGAAACAACAAAACGTTCAGAGACAATGGTACACAAAGAATTGATAGATAACACAAACAACCCATTTGGATGGTGCCAGTATGCCAAAAATTTTCAAATTATCATATCCACACTTCTGCTATTGGTTTGGATCTATACATCAATATTTATAGATGATGTTCTCCCACAAATATCAAGAGATACATCCAAAATATGAGAACAATACACTGTACCACCATAAACAAGTATTTACACCAAGCCCAGAAAATATGATTCAGCCCCTTGGAGGTGGATCTCTACATGTCTGTCTATTATGACCATGCTTCTTGCAATGGGAGCATGTAACCTGTTTCCTCATCCCGTCCTCTGTCCGCTTGAATATTTTGTGAAATGTGCTGCAGCAGTAACAGTGTTTTGCGGTTGGAAGTACATCCTTCACTGCATTGGTTAGTCCCTTCATTCTATCCGACACTATTGTAAGATTATGAACATGTTCCAATGTTTCATCCAGATTTACTAGAAACCATGATGAAGTCCCGTAGCACTCAGACTCTACAATAGCAAAAGCTAGTGGAAGAAGCCCATGGTCACCATCCTGACAAACCGCAATGAGTAAGGATCCATAACTTGACCATTAGAGTTGACATCAGCCAGTACAATGATAATCCTGCCAAAGCCAGTTCAAGAATCAAAATTGGCAAAGATGCAAACTAAAAGATAGTAAAAGATAAGCAGTTGCAGCATAAGTACCACAGATAAGAAGCTCTAATCAACTGTGTTGATTGAATGCACTTGGAGAAAATGTCATATTTCAATGTGACAACACAATTTTATCTCTGCAATCTAAAAACCAAAATCACCTGTTCAATCTTCCACACATCCTTTTTAACTTAACCGAGGCTTTAGTTCTTGTCTCATCCTCTAAAGAAATGAATTCATTAAGGGTTTGGAAATTACAGGTAAAATTTCAATGACTTGGTTTGGGGCTAAACCAATGGTGAGCATTATGGACCCAGAGCTGATAAGGGAAGTGCTGTCCGACAAATATGGTTGCTTTGAAAAGACGAAACCAAGCCCAGTTTTGAAGGCGCTGGTAACTGGGCTTGTGACCCATGAAGGTGAGAAGTTAAAGGTTTTCTATACTAATTATATTATGTTTATCTGATAATAACAGTCTGCTCTACATCAAGTTTCATTTTACTAGAAGTTTAGGAACTGCAAATGAAACTATTACAACAAGAGAAAACTAATTAGATTATTCAACAATTAAAGTGCTATACGAGAGTTATCAATCACCTAGGTGACACACAAGGCTTTTAGAAAAATACCACTTGTTGAATTTTATTGCAGTGTTACTGATCAATCCAAACTTTCTGTTTGGTGTTTGCAACAGAGAATGTTACCAGCGTTCCTTACTAGCTGTTCTGAGTTAATAAGCAGATGGGAGAAATCAGTTGGTTCTGAGGGGTCCTGAGAATTGGATGTGAGGCCTGAATTCTAAATTTTTGCTGGACGAAGTTTTGATTTCTAGGACTGCATTTGGTAGCAGCTGCAAACAAGGGATGCGGATATTCCAGCTCGAAACAGAGTAGGTCCATCTTATTCTTAAATCTATTAAGAGCATAGTAATCCCAGGCTACAGGTACATTTCTTGCCAGTATTAAGCTCGATGCATTAATGATATGGATTGTCCATCAACACTTCTACGCATGATTGTTAGTGTAATTCTCATTTTACATTCTAGCTGGTTGATAGCATTCCTACTTCACTGTCTTTAAATGTAGTAAATACCATGCCCTTTGATTTCTCATGCATACAGGTTTCTGCCCATACAAGTGAACAAGAGGCGAAGCGAAATTTAAAAGGAAGTATGTGCTCTACTAAGGGGAATGATTATGGAAAGAGAAAGAGAAATGAAAATGGGAAATATTAGTAATGATGGGCTGCACATAAATGTTTTTTCATGAAAGTTGACTTCTAGATAATCTTTCTTCAATTCTCTATATTAGAGAACACATATAGAGAACACAACTCCTAATTGTCCAATATACTAACTACAATTTAAAAAAAAAAAACATGATGGAAAGAAAATAAGATTCAATGGAAATGCATCCACACAAACACATCTAAATATGTAAGTTATTTTTGGGAAAATGCATTTAAAAACCTGTTTGGCTGCATAGGACAATGTAGTCCATCACTCCATCTTATGGCTAGAAGAAGCAAGAACCTAGAGAATTCATTTTCCCTGATTATGCAAGCGGCCAAACTAGCATACCCAACCACTTTCATAAGGGTTTCAGGGAAAATCCAACATTCCATGAAACCAAGAAAATGTCACTTTCATAAGGGTTTATGGGAAAACTCAACATTCCATGAAACCAAAAAAGGTAGATAAAAAGAGAGTAGATCTACCCTTTTGCAAGCAGAAATGGGATGATGGGCCATGGGCACCCTGCCAAAGGGAAGAGCGGCTTTGGAACATTCAACGACAGAGGCCGAAAATCGAGTACCTGCAAAAAAACCCAATCACAATCATCTAAGAAAATGATATTACTTCAGTTCTTCCACCTCACAAACCAATGTTACTCTCAGGCTTTTCATGCAAAGATATTTCCATCAAATCTCATTCCATCTTCCATCCCATGCAATTTTCACTTGATTGGTTTCTTGCATTTTCATTTCCATTCCATATTAATCTCAGTGAACTCCACCCAAACAAACCCATAGCCATCACTGACCATCAGAAGCTTCTTTAGTACACAGTATTCATAAAAAACACAAAGTGGCCAGGAAATGAAACTCCATGAAAATGCCTCCCAGAAAAAAAAATCCAAACTTTTCTCCTCAAATGAAATCCATAGTAATGCCTCAAAAACCCTTCTTCTTCATTAAAAAAAAAGGTTTTCATGGAATCTCAATCTCAACCAAACCGTCGATTTGCTTCAAAGCAACCTTTGGTTGGGCCTCCAACCATGATGACAGCAATGACTCTATATATCGTCCGAACTGCCCATATCGTCCTATCAAACAAAACCTAGTTAGTGAAGAAATGGAAGAGGATTTAGCAAACAGAGGAACCGATCTGCTACTTCAGAAGCTGTAGAAGCAAATGGAGAGAGAGACATTCATTCCTGAAAGGGACAGAAAAAAGTGAAGGCGAGGGAGAGGGAACGAGAGAGCTGGAGACGGCGAGAGCAGGTCGCAGAGGAGGAGAGAAGAGGAGAGAAAATGGCAGGAGAAGAAGTTTTTTGGGGAAGAAAGGAGAACGAAATAAAAGACGATGTCGTTCGATAAGTGAGGGGTAAAACCGTCCAAAATCAAGGTACGAACACTTAAATGGGCATTTCAACGTATTTGTAGCTAAATCCGTATAATACAAGTTTACAGACACTTTTTTCGTAAAAAGCCCAAAAAACTATATCAATGTCTGAATATTTTTAAAAAGTATACAAGTTTTCCACAATTCTTTCAATCAAGTTATCTCCATAAATTTCTTGAGAAATGACAAAAACATGCTTGTATTATGACACATTCTTATCTTTTCTTAATCTCTTTCCTCCATAAAATTGGTCATTTTGATTTTGATGATAACAATCATTTAATGAATCTAGTGAGTTGAAGTGGGCCCCACTATATCAGTAGAGTTGGACTTGATAATTTCTCTTAAATGATTTATTAAAGAGAAAATTTAAAAAATATCATAAGAAGAGGGTATTTTTATCATTTCTCATAAATATTTTTTTCTTAAATTTATAAGGACTTGATTGAAAAAACCATGCAAAACTTATATATATATATATATATATATATATAGGGAAATTCTGATAAACACCCCACTTTCAAAACAACTCTCTCACACATTATTGCCCCATGAATAGTCACAAGTTCAAGTTTGATACTCTTTAAACTTTTCCTCATATAGAAATCATGATAAAATGATGCTTTTAAACAATTAAATTTTAGAGCCATGGTTCAAAAGGCCAAGATAATCTTATGGACTCAAGATTTTGCATATAGATATGTCTCATATGGATATTTTCATCCAACGGTCTTCCATGATTATCATGCATCCCAATGGGCCCAACTAGGAGGGGAGTTATCGTGAAAAATGGCCGGGCATTATGCGGCTACGGAGATGCTCCCATGCGAGCATCTCTCACCTTACTATAAGAGCTAAGGTGTGGACCCTCACATTTACGTTGTTGGCATTGGATTTGGATATGAGGGCCCCACCTTATCTCTCATAGTAAGGTGAGAGCATCTCTCATATAAATATTTAAATTTTAATGGTAGATGCTCCTATGAGAAATATCTCTCACCTTAAATAAGGAAGGAATTAAGTAGGGCTCACATAACCATATCTAATACTAATAACTTAAATAATTTAAATGTAAGACTTCAACCATATCGCAAATATAAAGTGACAGATATGTATCAACGGAGGATCTCCTCATGTTAATATACTTTCAGGGAAATGAACCGAATTTAATGAACCCTTTTTTTTGTTTTTGTTTTTTAATGCTAAGCGACGAATTCTCTCACCTCTGCAGATAGTCCATGCCACTTTTCTAAAACTATACTAAACTACTCAGGTAAATGCGTTATCGTGTCGGATGCCTCGTCCTCCCATGCAATAAGAGTAGATGCGCAGCAAGCCCAGTGCAACGAGAATCTCGCTCTCACGATTCGACAATCTTAAACTAAATCTCTCCCTTTTATCGTCTCCCTCTTTCTTCTGTGTAAATCTCGTTGTTCAGGCATGGCCGAGGGAGTTGGTAGCGGATTGAAGTTGGAGCAGAAACACGGGAAGTCTCGAGTCAGAGTTTCTAGGGTTTGGAGGGAGAAGGACGGCCGAGATTCCATCGTGGAATGGAGTGTCAACATCAGCCTCCTCTCAGACTGCATCCCGGCGTACGTTAGCGGAGACAACTCTGGCATCGTCGCCACCGATACCATTAAGAACACGGTCAGTTTCATCACTCGAATACGATTCCATGTTTCGCTTTTGATGATTGATTTAGATTTAGATTTAAGATTGTTTGATTCTAGATTTGCCTTCTTTTAATGAAGTATGTGGCCAGCATGGATTAGGGATTGGTTGATCAGATCATCTTAACCATGATATTATGAAATCGGATGGTTTTGGGAGTGCTTTTTTTCTTTTTGGGTCTCAATCTAACGGTGGATTGTTGTCGATCAGTCCAGTTTTTTGTTTTTTTGGGAAGATCTGACCGTTCATCTGGTGGATATGATATTTGTTTCAAAGATGTTGTGATCTCTATCATCGATTGGTTCAAAATGGATGGTTCAATTTAATCATGTGTGTAACCTTTAGTTGCTGACTTAATGTGTAGTGAACAAGTGATGATGGGTTCCAAATGTGACACCCTGGATGATATGGTTGATTGCATAAAACACAGATCTTTTGCTTTAGAGTTCCTTTAAAGGGATCTTTTCAGAAAGGGTAAAAGCTTTATTTTTATTTTATATAGTTCTAAATTAATCTTTTCAAATTGGGTGGATCGTTTTTGAATAGTGAAAATTTGGGATGATCTTCATTCTATACTCAAATTCTGATTCGTAACGACCAGGGCTGAAAATGTTATGAAAGGGCTTCCTTAATGGTGGAAAACAATTGCAGTAGCCATTTCACACCTCATTTATGCATCACATGTGTTAATTAATGCAAACGAACATGACGATCAATGACCATTTTGAACGTGAATCACATATGTAAATGATTGCAAACAAACCATCCCTTAATGAGAACTTATATGTTGAAACATTTGGATTATCATCCATATATATATTTTTTATACACTATCTTTTATAAGATTAAATCTCTAATGTTTAAGTTAATGGAAACCAATAAAAGAACATTGAAGTTAAAGGAATAGCGCACCGACCCCCTCAGCTTTAGTTGTCAATTGCAAGCCAATCCTTGCAATGGTAAAGATTTGGTCAATTCATCCTAGTATACTGATAACTAATTTCCTGCAAAAATGTGCTCTTAAATTGAGTATATCTGTATATGTGGCTTTTAAATTCACTTCATTTAAACGAAGTAGAACTTATCATAAACCTGTGTGCATCAGCATATGATGGAGTTACATTTAAGAGTTGGCTCATCTTGCAGTTGGGTATTATGTTATAAAAAAAATTGCATTTAGGTATTTTCCAACAATTTTGCAATCTTTTTTTTTTTTTTTGGGTTTTCCACAAAGCCTTAGAATGTTTCAGGTACTGCTGGCTGCTAGCTGTGTAGCATAATTTTTCAACCCACCTCTTGCTACATAATATTTGGAAAAGTAAAGTCCATATAGGATTTTACATGAAGTACTTTCTATCTAAAGGCCTCACGAGCCATTTAAGTGATATTCTTCAACACATCCTTGTTTGCCGCTTGAAAACTTCTAGTTTAATAGAGTCCGAGGTGGTTGAGTCATAAATTCATGTTTTCATCCCTTAAAAGATGCATCTTTATATATGTATGTATACAACCACTGGCTATCCAGTGCACATGGTGAATTCAGTGCGTGACAGTCATTGGACTCCTGGGTTTGTACACATCCAAATGGACTGGAGTATTGGATGGACTTTGCATCCAGTTTTAGTTGTGAAAATTTGTGGGCTGTTGATGAAAGGGTTACAATAATCATGTGAGCCCCCATCACTGTAGACTGGCAGCGCTAAATCCCCTAGGTCCCATCCCCAGGTGTGGCTCCATCCATGCACACCCCATGCAGGTGATAAGGGCTCTGTATATAACATATAGATGTACATTGGTGATCAGGTGGATTCTTTCATTATGGCCTTGCAGTTTCTCTTTGTTTCCGAGCAGTCATTTATGCAGTAATTTTCTTATTACTCTTTGGCGACGTTCATTTGGTGGAGGACTAAGTTTAACCTCCTATCCTCAAGTTTCTGACAATAGTTTGATTTAGCTGGTAGAAAAGTATTAGTTACATCTCATGGGAAGAGTTTTTATGCGATCTCTCTCGTACACTGCACTTTTATGTTTCTAAAAGGATATTTCAGTTATGTTTTCCGAAAAAAAAAAAGAAGAAACGAGTAGAAGAAACCTCTGTTTCTTAAGTTATAAAAGTTGTGATAAGATTTTGACGAACATAAACAGTATAAATAGGTTATAGTTATTATCTGGATTTATCTTAATTCCACTGATGCATCATTAAAATTTCATTCCATCTTAACTGATTTTTTTGTGGTCAACTGTATCTTTCTAACTTTTACTTGAATCATGCTAAAGGTATATGTGAAAGCAAAAGAGTGCTCGGAACTTCTTTCTGTGGAGGACTTCGCAATTATACTTGGAAAGCACTTCACAACATTTTATCCACATGTATGTAAGATGTGTCAGTATAATTTTAACTTAGTTTACTTTTTTGAACTGTCTTAGAAAATAGTGCAAATTGGTAAGAATACTATTTCATTTGGAAAGAACATCTTTCTTCAATTTTCATGGATTAAAGATGACATTTGGGGTCATTTTACATAGTTGTTAATTTCAGTTTAGTTCGGCCAATGGTCCAAATTGAACAACCCTTGAAAAATATTTCAGCCCAAAATTTGGACCTTCTTGACATCTTGACTTTTGGTCCAAAATTCTAGATTTTGGCCAAAATTGCCAATATCCAGAATGTCGGCTGATATATATTTTTTTGTTAAAGAAACCAAACAGTATAGCGAGAGGGACCCTAACCCTAGCTTTGAATCAAGAGAGGGAGAGAGGAGAGGGAGGGATCTGCTACAGCCTGCGGGGAAAGTGATCCAATGGACCACATTCGTGAAATTGCTTTCCACAACAAATCCATCATGGACATGAACTGTGAAAATACTAAGCGCCTCTAAGATTGCCAAAAGATCTGCCTCATCAGAGTCCAAAATGCTCACATGCTTGAGAACATTGCGAAAAAACAACTCCACTATTGTGCAGGACCCCTTTAATCCCAGCCGGCCGTGGCTTACCCCTAGCAGCACATCCACATTGAATTTCAATTCACCACTAGGAGGGAACCAGCAGAAAAGCTTCCTCATCCTGAGAGGCGCACAGACGAAAGATGCTTCCCAATTGTGAAACAAACCATCCACTCTAAGCTATCTAATTCGTTTCTTGAAGACGCCCACTTGGCCAATCTCCAAACCACTAAAGGCATTAAATCATCCTGTAATATCGAAGATCCCTTAAGAATTCTGTCATTTCTCTCTTTAGACACTGACAATTAGACAACATAGGGAATAAGATACCAAATTACAACCTTATAGGACAAACAGTCAGGGAAAACTAGGAATATAAATGCAGTGACAAATGTAAGCGTTTTTGGTGTTAACTGAAATGATGATGAGAGTCAGTTGGATGCACCTCCATAATGGCAACAAATTTCCTGCCATTCGACTTCTTTCAATCTTCATGTGATGGCTGCTGCTATTTTTCCTCTTATTGGCGACAAATGAGTTTTGTTAGTATGACTTTCTAAGATGCAACACAATGTGAAGGTTACACAGGCAAATAGCTAAAAGAAACAAATAAAGGCTAATTATTGCCTACTGACAAGGAATCCCCATCCACCTCTTGTGACATGATTATTCATTGGCCCACTGGACTCCATTTCTGCATACACAATGAAATGTTCAAGCGTTACAAGACAATATAATTTTGAGCAAGGCTTTGTTTAGATGTCTAGAACTATAACTTGGATTCTATGTAAATGAGGATTCCAAGAGTTTCTTACATTTGGTTATGCCATGAAATTCTAAATTGCATTCCATAGAATCCTGTACTGGAAATTTTTACAGTTTCAGCATTATCTGACACCATATCCTTCAGTAAAAGATTATTGGATAACATAAATTGTGTGGCTAGTGGCTTCAATGTACTCTTCATTCCTGATGGTGACCACATTCCAAAACTGAACCCCACACTAACATACATGATGGCACACACCCACCGCTTGCTGTGACACTCATGCATGAGTACACTCCCACCCAAAAAGAACAATCCAGAGATTTGTTAATCTATCTCTAATAATGTGAAGTGCACTCAGCATAATTATCAGGTCTACATGACTGAATATCTATACATGATTGGAAAACTCTCCAAGTCGACTCTTGACTCTCCCGAGTCATCTCATTTTGATGAAGGACCGAGTCAAAACTAGGGGAGACTTGGCCTAGTCATCTTTTTTTAATAAGTTGTTTTCATCCCAAACCATTTAACGTGTAAATCTAATTTTAAAATAATTGATGTTTATTTATAATTAATTATGCATGAGGTTTGCAGTCAGTAATTTAAAAATGATGACTGAAATGTAATATGATACTTATACTTGATCTTTTATATTCAATATTTGGACTAACAAATTATATAATATGCAATATGCAATATTTTTTATTTTTCTTATTGTAGTCCTTTTCTTGCATCTATAAATTTATTAATTTGAATTGATTATTATGAATCATGTAAATAGATGTATTTTTTAGATTTTATAAGTAATGGATCCATTTTTAAATATTTTTAAATTATTTTTAAAAAAGCATGACTCTCCCGAGTCTTCGTGTTGACTCTGCCCAAGTCAATTTTTTTGCATTGGACGAGTTGAGTCCGAGTCATGAGTTTTCCAACCTTGTATCTATATATGCATTCATTGGGTAGACAAATATTTAAACTCATGGCCTTTAATAAAGGTTAGCTGGAATTCCCCAAAATTGTCAGTGTCTTGACTACCCATATGATACATTTCAAACAGAGATCTTCCAGGTGCGACATTTTCACATTTTAGTTCATTTAACTTTATAGAAGACAAATTATTATTTCCCCCCTATTTTTTAATGTTGACAAATTAGTGCAGGTAAACTTATATACGGAATGGCATCTGTCTTTCCTATTGCATGTGTTGACACTTGTCCCTGTGTATGTTGGGCTCTCATGCATTCATGCTGCTCTACATTATTGTGTTTCTTGTTATATAGCTAAGTAGAGATTAATTCCTTCCCGTATTTTGTAGGTTACTGCAGCATTAATCAAAATAGTGGAGAAGCCATGGGAACGTGTTATTATAGATGGTCAACCACACAATCATGGTTTGTATATTCATTAATTTTAAAGCAAGAGTTCTATATCTAACTCCTTTTCATTTTCTTTGCAATAGACACCAAATTGTGTCAGTATAGGTTGCTGTAATAGCAACTTGGAACAAAAAACTCCCCAAGACCAATGATTAAAAACTTGGACTTGGGGGGTGGCTCAGTCCCCCTCGAGTTGAGTCAAGTTGCAATCGACTCAGTCAATTCAGACTAAGTTGCCCCTGACCTCCAAAAAGGTATTTCATATGTGTTCATTTTCATATTTTTTCAGAATCTAAGTACCAGAAGAACTGAAAATCTCCCAAACACTCTCTGATTCCTCGTGTTTTCCATTCATTCTTCCTACTGGTTAGATCTGAAATGATTCTCTGAGTTTCTGATCTCATATTCCTCTTTTTCCAGATCTTCAATTCCATATCTCCATTCTCCACTTGGAAACCAGGAATACTATACAATTCCAGACCTGAGAAATCATGGTTATCTGAACCAAATTACCATCCTCATTCCCTTTCCCCCTGTAGGAAAAACGAACCCCTCCAAGTCCCTAGCCCTTTATTCTTGATCCTTCAAAGAAAACCTCCTCCATCGCCTCAAATCCTTAAATCCAACTCACCCTCCATCTCCTCGAGTGCTCCGGTGGATCTCCCCCCACCGCAATAAAAGCTATGCTGTGCGCATCAGTCCCTCATTAACGAAGGACACCCTTAATGTCAAATTTAAAATCGAGTCTGAGTTGACCCTATCCTGACTTAGGAAGGACTGAGTTTCCTAAGTTAACTTAGACTGCCCCGAGTGATGCAGGACAAGGTTGATATCTCCATCATCGAATTTTGATATTGTGACGACCTAGGCCCGTTATCCACATGATATTGTCTACTTTGATTGAAGTCTCACGGCTTTAAAACATGTAATGTGGGGTTAAGGCCAGGCTGCACATATACACCTAGAGTCAGGACTTGGATGTTTCTGATGTGGGACTCAGTTTAGTCCAAAGCCCCCCAGGAGACATGCAAGCAAATAATTCAAGTAAGCTCAGGTAGGTAGGATATTGAGACCCTAAAAAAAACAGAGCCGTCCTTGGCTTTGATACCATTCTGTGATGACCCGGGGCCATTATCCACATGATATTATCTGCTTTGACCGAAGTCTCATGGCTTTAAAACGAGTCATGTGGGGTTAAGGCCAGGCCACACATATATGCCAAGGGTCGGGACTTGGATAATTCTGATGTGGGACTTAGCGTAGTCCAAACCTTGCTGGGAGACAAGCAAGCCCAGGCAGGTAGGATCTCACAAATACCATGCCTAGGACAGCAAGTAGTGGCCCAAGCATAAAGGAAAATAAACACACTCACAGATCCAAAGGAGAAGTTCCAAAATGAGAACCTGGTGTTTTCACTTTTTCCGGGGGACTATATCAATGTGAAAAGCAAGGCAAGAATGCCCTGACTGCTACGAATTTTTAATTAAATCTGAGTTCTTACTAGGGAAGCCCTAGATTACATCCAAACCATTTCTTGGGCACACTTTCAGAAGATGTTACAATCCTATTTACAAATAATCAAATAAATGAAAAAAGAGAGTAAACAGTACTTGTATTTAAGAATGCAAAAAAGAAAAAAAGAAAAAAGAAAGAACAGATGGAGGGGATGGGTCTGGCTGCCTGGCCCAATGGACTGGCTGGTTGTTCCTAGGCCCATGGAAAATGGACTGTGCAAGCTCACTTATGGGCCTGGCATGAAGTTTTATCCTCACGTGTGGGCTGTGGGCCATCACAGTCTCGAGCATAGTTATCAATTCCATTCTGTTCGACCTAATTCTAGTTGGAATGTTCCAGAATTGGCTTGGAGTGGAGCGGAATGCCCCCCTAAAAGTTTCTGGGCCCAATTCCCGTCTATTCTGGTCATTTCAGTCCCGATTCCAATTCCAATTCCAGCCCAGCTCCTCCCCATTCCGGGTCATGTTTCATACTTCCATTTATATGTTGGTGTAGTTTAATTTAAGTGATGTAAGCATGCACTTTTAGGATTATTTTAGTCTTCAAACAATTTTTTCAATGTTAGGTATTCTTTTATTTTTTTTTTTACATTTTTCAATTACATATTTTCTGGAATGGAATACTGGAATTTGACTAGAATCCCGAAATGTTCCACTGTAGGTTCTGATTTTCCACTATAGGTTCAAATCGGAACAGGGAATGGAAAGGAATTGCCAACTATAACTCTAGAGAGCTGGACTGCCCATTTGGACTGTGTCTACCCTGGTCCTAGGGTCACTCACACACATGGGTACATGTTCTATATATGTGGGGTCAAAAGTCTCCAAATAGGCCAAAGCCTTTGTGACAATGTTGTCCTTGTAGCCATCTTCTGTTTGCTCTGATTGATCGACATCAATAACTGTATGTTAATGGGGAGAGAGAGAGAGAGAGAGAGAGAGAGAGAGAGAGAGAGAGAGAGAGAGAGAGAGTGCAATAATGTGATACATCACACTTACGCTTGGTTGTTAAATAACTTCTTAGTTGAAGTATTCGACACTATTCACTCTCTTCTGACTCAAACAAATCAGATATGTTTGATTGTGTTCCTAACAGCACAATTTTTCCATATACAGAACCCAGTACGTCTCAGTGTAGAAATCAAGTGATTGCTATGAAGTAGTCCTCTTCGAAGGCAGAAATCCCATCTTTAGTTTCTTGAAGCTTCTCAGGAACATTTACACTGGAGACATGCAGAATGCACTCGAATGAGAGTCACTATCTTCTGAAAATCTTTGGGTTTCTTTAGTTTCTAGTGTGGATGGATTTAGAGACCTACGAATTGTATTATATTTTTTTTGCTTTTTCTTAGAGCTGCCAACTTGGAAGATAACCTTGCCGACAGTAGAGATTGAAAGACTACTTTCATTTGTTTACCTTTGGAGTACTAAACTTGCTATTATAGTGAGATTGTTGTTAGGACCTAACTGGATGTAGTTAGTTTGTGAGTGGAAGTTGAATGGGGTGAACTGCATATATTGAGTAAATTTGTAAATGACCAATACTAGAATAGATAGCTGCTGTGATGGATAACATCACATACATTCCCCCTTATTCAAAAGTTCTGCATTCTCCCTCGTCTCTCCCATAACTTCAATCTTTGTTTCTACTCTAATTGAGGAGCTTCTTGTCTACAACTTGTAGTTTATGCATATCACTCTTTTGTAACTCTGCTTTTCTTTAAAATAAAACTCACTTTTTGCTGGTAAAATAAGACCACTCTATGAAGTTAAATTTAACATAGTAGTGAATAATCTTAGAAACAACCTCAATTGCCATGATGGAAACCATTTTTCTCACTATTTAACCCTTGAGAAAATCTCTTTTAAAGTTTCTCCATTATTAACTGTTGGAAGGAATGACTAAATGGTATAAGGCTTTTCTTGCTTTCTGCATGTAACTTGTTTCTTGGTTATGGTTTTCTTTTGTGATTTCCTTGTTGGTATAAGGCTTTTATACCCTTGTTTCGTCCCAATCTGTTAGATTGGTTCTCTTTTAATGAAAGTCAATTACTGATTAAAACAAAAGGAATGCTCAATGGTGTTGTACAGATGGTGCTCTATTACAAGTTGCACAAACCCCTTTGAAATATCAAATGAGAACTTTTTCACAGAGCATGTAAAGATAAATAATCACAGTAAGATGATGATAACCCAAATAGCAAGTGTAAAGACTTTGAGACCCAATCTCAATTATATGCTCCAAGATCATAATGAAACACTTCATCCTCTATCTTTAGTTGAGATACGTGGTAAGCTAAATTTTTGGACGGACTTATGGATCACTTTTATAGCAGATGATTCCTATCCTTTTAGTTGGCAGTGCGGAAAGAATAAAAAATACTTTTTCTCTCGTATTTCCTCCCAATAAAGCTGCCATTTCTTTTGATTGCATCAAAGAAAACGTCATAAAAAAGTTGGCTTCTTGGCGTTCATGGAGCCTGAATTGTCATTGCTGCAGTTGACGTCATTTGTGATTGGACCTCAACTGTCTGAAGTGGTTCTTAGAGATATTCCTGTTTCCCTCTTTTTTTTTTTTTTTTCACTGAACTGTTTGGACTTTGGATCCTTATCCACGTCTGCTATTGGTTTCTCTTTTGTTATTGATGTCCTTCTGAGAGATTGACATGAGGGTTAGTCATGATCTTCGGTCTTTTGGTAAATTTTCGTTGGTCTTTTTTTTTTTTTTCCTTTTCAAATTCATGTTATCCTTTTTCTATTGTACGGTTTCGAAAGGAATACGGATATATATTGGTTTTATAGCTGATTGGCAACCTTATCGTTGGTACACTAATCTCATTCCCAAATGCTCTTTGAAAGTTCTCTTCATGATTCTTCTTCCAGTGGAAATATAAAAAGCATTCTTGTAAAAATGGACCAAAGCATCTACTGCCCCATGTGTGGGCCATATCTATGATAGATAGATATCTTGGTGTGTTTACCTAGTACCCTTGTATTCTAGCAACAAGATGGATCTGTGAATGTCTAGGAAAATAATTTGTATAAAGTTTCACCATTTAAATTAGTTTCCTAATACTCGTCACCTTAACAATGTAGTCGGTTCAATTGCAAAGTACTTCAATCATTTTCAATGAGTCTTCAGGTTGCTATCAGATTTAAGATGGACTTTATAATTTTAAAATTTATGGGTTAATCTTAGATAAAAGAAGTCACAAATTTTCTGTTATCAATGTGCACCTTTTTGTAATCATTTGATTTTGAAAAATAATGCCATACTAGTTGCTAAATTAGATATTTTCTTATGTTTTACAAGTAATTCTTTCTTTCAGGCTTCAAACTCGGATCTGAGAAACACACAACAGAAGTGACAGTGAGAAAAGGAGGTGATTTGCATGTAACTTCTGGCATTGAAGGGTTAGCTTTGCTAAAAACAACCCAGGTAAGTTCTTTTTTATTTTATTTATTTATTTATTTTTTTACATATAAAGCCTTAATCACATGGTATGATGAACACAAGTCACTTTAGTTTTAAAACGGTTTGAAGCTTACTCCTCAAGTCTCATCGGGGGGCAAAGCGTTTCCAGAATGCCCCTGGGGCTCTCAAAAGTAAGGCTTATGCAACAAGGCTATCCTTATGGTGACGCATTGCCATGCTGCCCCGAAGCTTAAGTCTAAGGCATAGCTTGCATTTGGGATGCCTTTAATAACATAAAAGAATGAAGAAGAAAGAAGAGTTTTTGAAGAATTGTTGTGGATTTCTTATCCCACACGAGCCAAGATTTATCGTTATACAGGTTGCCAAAACAACCTAAACTACAATCCCTAATCATAGTCAATCATTCCTTATTACACTAATTTATTTTACAATGTCTTCCCGATCTCAATCTTCCTGCTGGATCATTTTTTTCTGTATCTCTACACTCTTCCTTAAATTGATGTAGAGAGGAATGAAGCATCAATTTGTTAGTTAAGAAATCATATCGTGCTTTTGTTATGGCTTATTGAAGAGATTAGCCAGCTGCATCTGAGTAGAAATATATGAGAGATGTAAAGTGCCTAGTAAGGCGTTGTCTAATGA
The DNA here is from genome assembly GCA_028538565.1 of Umbellularia californica. Lineage (NCBI taxonomy): Eukaryota > Viridiplantae > Streptophyta > Magnoliopsida > Laurales > Lauraceae > Umbellularia > Umbellularia californica. The sequence goes on from JAPQWN010000006.1 coordinate 21,657,338, forward strand.
AGTGATAATTCACCTTGGTATGTTTGGTTCCTTCATGAAAACTGGATTTGGAGTAGTGCGAATAGCACTAGTGTTAGCAACTCCAAATTCTGAGAGGAGATGTCGTAGCCAAATGATTTTACTTGTTGCTAATGACATGGAGCGATATCTAACTTAAGGTGAGGATTTAGAGATAGTATTTTTCTGTTCACATTTCCAGGATATCAAGGATGTGGTAAGATTAAGAAACATGCACCATCTGGTGGTTGAACGTTGGGTGTGAAGACAACCAGGACAATCGGCATCTACTGTATAAAGCCTGTTGAGTAGCCAAGGGATGAAGGGATACAGTCTAGAGTATGGTTTTGATTATGAAGAGGTCTCTGCCCCACGCTTCATAGATGACGACAGTCTGAGCCTTTATCTCTTTCATGGCCATTTGACAATGGCCTCTCTATTAGCTTGATGTAAAAAATGCATTACTAAATGGCTTTCTTATAGAAGAAATTTATATGCACCACCTCCTGGACTTGTTCAACCTCCACATCATGTGTGTCGACTCAAGCATGTACTTTATGGCCTCAAACAAGCTCCACAAGCTTGGTTTGACTGCTTTAACACTTGTATTCTTAGCCTCAAATTCAAACAAAGTCTGCATGATTCTGCTCTCTTCACCTTGAATTCTGATGCTTGGTGTGTATTTCTCTTGCTTTATGTTGATGGTATGATTATTGCTAATAGTGCTCCCGTCAGTATACAAAATCTCAAGATATTTTTATATCACCAATTTGATATGAAAGATCTTGGTCCTCTTTTGTATTTCGTAGGGAGTGAAGTTACCGATTCCCCAAAGGGATATCTTCTCTCTCAAACAAAGTATTGCAAGCGTGTGATGAAACTTTGAACAACAGATGATGACTGTCTTTTTTATCCTACTTGATATCAAGAAGTTGTTGGGAGCCTAATTTATCTCACCATCACTAGATCGGATATTGCCTTTTCTGTTCATGTTCTGTCACGACCCGAAATCCAAAATTCAATAGAAATCCACCTTTCGAGCCATGAACTAGATTTTCCCGCATTCGTGAGATTATGTCAAATAGAAACATAGCGGAATTCTATCTCAAACATCAAACAAAAGGCATTTAATAACAGAGCACTAGTAACTAAAACCTATTTTACTTCAACTGTCTAACCAAATATGGACTAAATCCAAAATCCATATAAAATCTTGGCCCAATCTTAGGCCTTAATACAACTACTCAATATTTAAAAGAAACTAAAGCAAATCTAAATGTTTCTCTTTGAGTGATCTTTGATCTTGATGTCTCTAGAGTCTAGACTAAGATACCACATTCTATTCTTTATTTTCCCGAGTTTTCCCTTTGTATGCATCATCCTCAGGATCCGGTTTTACTTCTTCATCTGTAAGTATTGGGGGAGTTGGTTAGATTTATAAAAACCCAGCTAGTAAACGAGCCGAGAATTTTATTAGAGAGAAACTTTAGGAGCCACGTAGATAAAAAGGTAGGAGCCATGCATTACCTTTTTGAGAGAGGGCGAGAAAAATTAGGAGCCATTTAAGCTATTTGCTTATTCTTTTTTTCACACAATCACAATCAATGCAAGTACATCTCATTCTTGTCTAACTCATTAAAAGCATGGGGCATTCTTCTTTTTAAAATGCCCAGGGGTCATATAGCATGAGCACTAGAAAACTCCAGGGGAGTTCTTTTAAAAAAAACTCCCCTCCTAGTGTGGCCCGTTATTATACATTACAACCATGGATGGAAAGATTTTGATAAGATCGACCTATATTTAAAATTTCAACTCCATTGGAGCATCCGAACACCTTGATCTGTGGCCCTAAAGTTCAATGGTTTTAAAAGCATTATTATCTTAGGATCTGAATCCGATGGTGAGCAGAAGTTGAAGGAGTGTCAGATTGGGACTCATGACAACTCGGGGAGAGGGAGAAAGAGTTTTTTTTTTTTTTTTTAGGGGGGGGGGGGTTGAAAAGATTGGATTGGCTCAAGATGGGCTCCATGGCCTAAAGAAGTAGTTGAGCAAAAAGGGGAGTATTTAAAATGGCGAGAATTTCTCTCTCTATAGAGAGTGTGTGTGTATATATATATTTAGAGAGAGAGGAATGTTCATGTGCATCCATCTCTCGCCATAGGGTGAGGGATACTTGCATAATTGGAAATATTCATGCGCAAAAGCGGGAAAGCTATGTGTGTTCATCTGCAGAAGAGGAATTTTCATGTGCAAAGAGGGAAATCCAGGTAAGTTTCAGGTGCACACCTCGCGCCCTGGGGCCTAGTGTTGGTCCATCTAAATAGACCACAAACAAGGAACCCCCTGAATTACTTACAACAGATCCATGGGGTTAACACCCATCCAAATGGACTGGGCCCACATATCAACTATACACCTGTCTAAATGGATTGTGAAATCGTTGAAACTTGTGGGGCCCAGATGAAGATGTAAAGGATGATCAAATGGACCCCAAACTTGGTAGGTAGATAGAGCCCATCCAGATCTTTAAATCCCCCCATGTACCAACCTAGGTAGGGGCCCCATGTGGGCCCCACAGTGAGCTGAACACATTGACATAATGCACACCTTGTGCACCTCATCCTTCCAATATATTATGTATATGTATATGTATATATATCTATATATATATATATATATATATAGAGAGAGAGAGAGAGAGAGAGAGAGATGGATGCTATATATATATAAATCCTACCACATGAATGTATACATGATATGTGAGTGAACATGTACTTAGTTCAATAAATAGGTGCATGTATAATTTGGTGTGTATTTCTATTTTCATGGTTGTTCCTTACATATGTGCATCGACGATCATGGATACAGTCAAACCAGATTTCATTTTCTGATATGTATATTTTCATTTGTTCTACAGTCAGGTTTTGAAGGATTTATAAGGGACAAATACACGCTTCTACCGGAAACAAGGGAGAGGATTCTAGCTACGGAGGTTTCTGCTTCATGGACGTATGGCTTCTACATTTCTGTACATTGAATCTAAAATGATGCATTAGTAATCACAATTAAAGCCCGGGAAAGAAAAATAGCAAATGAAGGTAAGAGTGGGAGAGATTCAAAGAGAATTGACTCTCTTGCCAACCCCTGGGTCTTCTCTTGCCATTTGCCAACCCCAGGTTCTTCTCGTGTGTCATATTCATTATCTTTTAAACTTCGAAGTTTAAACTTGAAAACCGTAATAAGTTCACGTAGAAGAAAGACCAGAAGCCTCAGGAATGTTAACCAATGTTTTCGTATTATATTATTAACTACTTGTTAAAATCTTTATGTACCTTAAGTACTCCTTTTCATAATTTGGAGTTTGAAATCCGATTGATCTGTTAGCTTGAGATCCTGATGTAAGGGAGATATGTATTAAGATGAATCAAATTCTCTAGAAAGAATCTTTGGGGATATAGTTTTTATAAAAAAAAAAAAATCCTTGAGTTATTCCTTGTACTCATTTATGTAGTTCTGTATATATCAATGAAGGAGAACTTGTAAACCAAGAAAGATGATGCTCGTCCCGAACTTGGTAAAGATCCACAGGCCGAAGGGATAGAATATAAGGAAGATTAAGTTATCTTTATATTTGAATTTCAGCTATTTAATGAGGTTGTCTTCTTCACGCATATAGTACATTGATGAATTGATAAAGGAGATATTATTTATTTGCCAGTTATTATAACAAATCATAGAAGATGAATGCAGAGTTTGGAGGCTTTAAACCAAACAAAATCTCTCCATTAAGCTGAGTTGGGTATTTTTATCTTCAGTTTTGTTTTTTGCAACAGCAGGTTTCCTCTTCCTGTCCTTAAAGGATATGTTGCGTAAAGTTGATGAGTTGTTATTGAGATTAATTCTATTGATTTAATAAAGCTGGTTTCCTGCAGGATATACAAAACAAATCTATACAAATCATAATACACATTATTTCTCTACATGTAATACCCAGAATATTAGCTACTGAAATGAGTATGGAGACAGCTAAACCAACTTGCATCAGTGCAGGAACTCAGATTTGGCAAGGTAATGATGACATCAAAAGCCCAATCGCAGAAGAACTTATTGTTATGGAAATCCAGTGAATGCAAGTGATATCAGGATAACTTCAAGAATTCATGAACTGACTTCAAAACGAAAACCACTCCAGTAATATCTTGTCAATATCTTTTCTTTTTCTTTTTATTTGGAAAACACAGAAGAAATAAGTAAAATTGATGGAAAATGTTGCCCCGAACAGAAAAATGTTGGTAGAAACAACGTTTTACTCACCATATCCTCTTGGAAGGTTCTATAATTTTGAGATATTCTCTCTAAATGAATAAATAAGAACTATTAATGATTAAAAAAAAAGCCAGATGAATGGAGAAGAAATATTCTAGTACCTATATAAAAGAACAAGTGAGTTATATAAGATTGTACCAACTATCGTGCAATTAAACTTATAAGTCGTAGTATGAAGCTATGGGAGAGAGTAATGGAGCAAAGATGTAGATATAAGACCAAGATATTTGAAAATCTATTTGGTTTTATGCCTGAGAGGTCAACTATGGAAGCTATCTTCTCACTTAGGCAATTAATGAGAAATATCGAGCGAAGAGAAAAAATATGCACATTGTCTTCATGGATCTAGAATAACCTTACGACAGGGTACCTACAGATTTAATTTGGTGGGTTTTAAATAAAAGGATTGTTCCAATAGTTTATATTGAAATTATTGAAGACATGCATGAAGGAATGGTAACAATTGTGAGAACTACCTGTAGAGAGATAGGTGAGTTCCTAGTGACCATTGATTTGCATCGTGGGTTAGCACTAAGCCCTTATCTCTTTGCACTGATTATGGACGAGTCAACTACACGTGTTTAAGAGGTACCTTTGTGTATGTTGTTTGCAGATTAATATAGTGTTGGTGGATAAATGAAGAGACGCTGTGAATGCAAAAAACTCGAGAGATGGCGGGAGGCTTTAGAATCCAAAGGCTTTAAAATAAGACATATAAAGACAGGATGTCTGGATTGCAACTTTAGCGAGCATATAAAAAGAGCTGAAACTGTTGTGAAAATTGAAGCCCGGGAGATACCTTAAAGAGATTCATTTCATTACCTTGGCTCGATAATTAGTAAGGATGGGGAGATTGATGAAGATATAGAACATAGGATAAAAACGGGATGGTTGAAGTGGAGACTTGCTTCTGCTTGCGACTTCGTGATAGACGAATGCCAACTAATTGAAGGAAAAATTATACAGGACATCGATAAGACCAACTATGACCTATGTATGGAGCAGAATGTTGGCCAATAAAGAAGTAACATATGCACAAAATGGATGTAATGGAGATGAGAATGTTAAGGTGGATGTATGGTTAAAATAGGGAGGATAAAATTAGAAATCAGCGCTTTCAAGTGCATCTAAGGATAGTATTAGTAAGAGATAAAATTAGAATAGCACAGGCCGGCAACAGGGCCGGTAAGGAAAAGTCCGGCTATGCATGTTGATGGCCCACTAAGGAGAAGGGATGGGCCGAAGAGGACATGGATGCAGGTAGGAAACATAGATCTGGAGAAGTGCAACTTATATGAGGATTTGGCTTAGGCTAGATTGGAATGGAGCTCCAGAATTCATGTAGCCGGCCCCAACAAGGCTGGGCAAGGCTTTGATGGTGATGGTGATGATAATCTTTTGGGTTGGCCTTCTGAGTTATAATTTTCCTCTCAACCTTGTTTACAATCATGTTTGTAGTAACTCCACAATCCTTTGTCTTTCCTCACTTCTTCATTTACAATCTTGACAGGTCATCCCCATTTCCTAGTTCCTTGAAAATGTAACCCTTCATTATGTCGTACCGGAGTGTTTTTTTTTTTTTTCCTGTACATATTCCTTGATTCTCTTCTATTGGGGGCATCTGTAAGTTTCCTCTCTTTTGCAGATCTTCACAACATGTGCTTTTGCTTTTCATTTCTCTATTGCACATCTTTCAACTTCGTACAACATAGTAGGTCTAATCACCATCCTGTAAGTTTGCCTCTTTAATCAAAGTGGCACTAGATGATCGGATGTTGTCTCCACTGCCCCCAGCACTAATCCTATTTGCAGTATCCAACTCAAACATTCCATTTTGTACAATAGTTGCTCCTACGTATCCAAATCTATCCATGGAACTGAAGTAATTTCACTTCCAATTTTTGCAAACTCATCTTCTGCACTCTCATCTATGATAAAATTGCACTTCGTATACCTTTTTTTTATCGGCAACAAAGGATTATTCTGTTAATTTTTGAATGAGTCTTTGATCTGTTAGTTTTCATCCATTTGACTCTAGAGTCTATAGCTTTTAGTTTGCTTGCCTTTTTGTTTTACCAATGACTACACCAAGGAATTACACCTTGGATAGCTATCGTTAAGTTGTCTTGTTATGGATGAGAATCAAGTCGTAGTGTTTTTCTGTTGGAACTTTAAAATTGGAGATCATGTCCTATCCCCACAAATAAATGGATTAGTGTGCTTATGTGCCCCAAGGTCAAGTGAAAATGGGAAAAATAATTTCTGGGGCTTGATGATGAGGCAGTATTAGACAAACCCTGTGAAGTGAAATATTGGAAGAGACTTTAACGGACATGTAGAGATGAGAAGAAGGAGATATCATGGAGTACATGGTGGATGTTGTTTTGGGCAGAAGAATGATGTGGGGTAACTGTTATTAACTTTGCTATGGTCTTTGATCTTCATATAGCTTACACTTTGGGAAGAAAGAAGACTTGTGATGTTTAGAAATTGCTCAAATAGGACACAAATTGACTATTTCTTAGGTGCCGAGAACAGTGCCTAAAATGAACGTAGTCATAATGGGGGGAGTGTCTTACAACACAACATAAGCTATTGTTTTTTTATATTATTAAGAGTAGTACAATAGAAAGGAAAGTGAAGACCCATTCAAATGTAGGGTGGTGGAACCTTGAAGAGGAAGCATTTACATTCGAAGTCAGTCTTGAAGGTGAGGTGTAGTTGAGATATGAATTCTAACAGAGTATAGGATCAGACCACGCCTGTAATAAACAGGTTAACAGAGTGGTTTTATGGGAGTCTGAATAAGTGTTGTACGCAAAGGGAAACTTGGTGGTGGAACCCAAAATTCCTAGAGGTTAAAGAATGACCAAAAAAAAAAAAAAAAAAAGAAGTGGAGAAGAATTGAAAGATAGAAACTTGTTAAAACAATTCAAAGAGAAATATTGGCAAAGCCAAGTATGAAGCGTATTAACAATTTATATCTAGTTTGCCATAGTCAGAGAAAGGAAAACTTGAAATCTTATATCATATTAGGTTCAGTGCAGATGAAGATGATAGGGCCTTGGTTAAATAGAACTGGCATTAGTTGGTGGAGGATATGGGCGTTAATTGGAGGACATATTTTGAAGACTGTAAGTTAAGAGCTGCAAGTGAAGTAAAGTGACGGTACAATATGGGTATCATCTTGCAGATTGCACGGTATTTGTGAAATATATTAAAGGGCATATTACCATTTTCTACGCGGATGACAGTAGTTTCTAACAACGATAAAGCAGAAGTCAGGAATTTAAAGGCTCATCTTGGAAGAGTTTGAAATTAAAGATCTTGGAGAACTGAAATGCTTTTTGGGAATTGAATTTGCTAGATCAAAGAAGGGTATTTTGATTTCACAGCAGAAGTATACATTAGACTTGCTTGAAGAAACAGGAAAGTTAGGTGCAAAACCAGTGGATACACCGATGGAACAAATCATGATTTTCATTCTCAAAGTGGTGAGTTGTTGCATTATCCATGTGCATATCATAGATTGGCTGGAAAATTAATTTATCTACTCAGCCATACGTGTCACATGCTGTAAGTGTTGCAAGTCAGTTTATGCATGCTCCAAGAACTGAGCATCTAGCTGCAGTACATTGAAGAAAAACCAAAGTTGGTCGGTGTTTAATTATCTTGCTCTTTGCTCTAGCATCTCTTTTTTCTGTTCTTTATTATTATTATTTTCCTGGACTGGCTTTGATGTCTATATCGTAGTGTGGATTATCATGCTTATGCTTAATTCATTTTACCTACCAATAGTCACAGCATCACGGGAACATATCATATACATAAAAACAGTAACACAAATTACCATGTGCGCAGGTACCCTTTTGGTTTCCTTTCTCACATTCCTGTTAAGCCACTTTACTTCACGGAGAGATACCTGGGTGTTAAGAATCTTCTGACCAAAACTTTCTTCGGGCCACCAGATGTAGGAGTATATAGCCCATCTGTTCAAAGCACACTCTATTTCATGGCCAAAGATGTTCTCTCCAGGTTCTTTTCCACAACAACCACATTGACATTCATGTTATTATGTTTCATTTTGCAGCTTATGGTGTCATGCATTTGAGCCTCGTCCATGTTATTTTCAGGTTTCCAGATATAGCATCAATCCAACTTAGGATGCCAAACCTCCATTTCTTACCTGTCAATCTTCAGAGCAAAGATAACCCAACAATGGTTAAGGTAGGAGGCATTTCTTACTGGTTTTAAATTTGGATTTGGAATTTCCCAAGAAACATCAGTAAAAGTAATAATGATAATAATAGTAGTAGTGGTAGTGGGAATCACAGTAGTAAATTTGACCTCAAAAGTCCTGTCAAATAACTAAATTAACCTTGCCTTTGTACCAGCTTTGAAACATGAACTACAAGTACCAGCTCAGGGTCCAAACTGTGTTTCAGTTTATTTGGAATTTCAATGATACATTTCAGAGTTCTGTTTCAGGAAAATGTAAATATATATAAGTTAAAAAATATAAGAAACAATAAAATTAAAAAATATATAATAAAAATAAAATATTAACTATATACATTTAATTTATTCTACTAAATTAGTGATGCAGTATGTTATTTCTACATTACAAGTTAATAATGTATAAGCTATATGTACAGGACAATGTGTAATTCGACATGCATTCTCAAATCTCATCTCATACTGTGACATGCAACTATTTTGTAGTTTGTGTAGAATTGGGGATTTTGCATATATTTTATAAAAGAATTACCAAGACTGATGGTCGTTATTTTTTTAAAGATGAAAACATAAAAATTTTGAATGAAATAGTCCAAAATGGGTCAAAATTGGCTGATATAGACTGAAATCTGGTACGAAACTTTTTACATGTGTAGTTTGGTTCAGCTGGTGGTCAGAACCGAATTATTAGCAATTTTGGCTGAACCGAACTGAAATTGACAACTGAGCGTATTTTCCATAGACGAATAGACATTTATTATTTTTGCTAGATGGGGTAAGTGGTACACAGCCTGTGAGGGAACCTTTCTGAGATGACATGTCCTTATTCAAAAGAAATTCAATGCAAAAACTAAAATGTTGGTGCGTCAGTAGTGGTTGGAGTATTAAGAAAATGTGAAAGGAATTTTAGTTTCTATTTGAAAGGAAATCATACGAAAGAATAAACTCCGAAATTTCACCCAACACCGGGTTAAATGCATTTCCAATCAAATGTTTCATCACATGCTTCCTCATGGCCTCCTGACATTGCAACTGACCATGTTCTTCTCAGCTGAATGGTTGATGGAAACCAATTATATCACTGTAGTCACTTGAATATATCACTGTTGCAACTGATCATTTTCTTCTCAGCCGAATGGTTGATGGAAACCAATTATATCACAATCTATCAATGATGGGTCTCAAAATTTGGAAAGTGTGAATTACATGTATGCAAGATGAGTGGCCACAAAATTTGGAGATTGTTAATTTCTGCTTTGCAGAAAACAAATATCAAGGGCTTCTCTTTAGACCACTTATGTGGTTTGTGACATGACAACCTTTGTCACTCACTTGTTCTTTTCTTGAAATGTTTTTTTGTTATAATAATTTAAATAGAGGGAAACCATTGTCTTTCTAGAATAAATTAAATTGAAAAAAATTCTTCTTGGAAACATGTCAACGTCCAGAGCACAGGAGCTGACAGCCATTGCTGTGGGAAGTGGAGGTCAGATTAGAAGACCCCCTCTTCCCCATCAAGTGCGCAGAATGAGGGAAGAATCCATCTCAGTTTTCTCATCTAATCTTCCACAGCAGATAACCAAAACAGAGCTACAAGCAATGTTCCATAGGGCAGAAAGAATAGTGGATATATTCATCCCTCTGGATCGGGCCAATGGGAGAATCTGGGGTTTTTCTTTTGTGAGATTTGCTAGTCGCAAGGAACCGAAAGGACAATAGATCTAGCATCAGGAAGATCATGGGGTAGAAGGAAAATTCAGGTAAACTTAGCTAGACATAGCTCGAATCAAGGGCAAAGGAATGACGCAGAGAAAGCCAGGATTCTTATTAATGGGGCTAGTCAAGCAGCAAGGGGAGACTACTCCAACTTGGAACAGAATCCAATCTTCAAGACCAAGAGGGAGAGGTGGGCAGATTTGTTCAAACCTAAAGCAGCAGGGTGGATCATAGATGAGGGATCTGAGAAAGGAATCAGAGTAGCTTCATGGGTGATTAAAGAGCAGAAAAAGGCCCTGTGTTGCAGTCTAGTTGGGTTTTTGAAGACCAAATCAGACTGGTTGCCCCAAGTAGAACTGTGGCTGGAAAGGTCCCAGGGAAAGATGCCAGAGAAGATCAAAATGCTGGACTATCAGGTGGTTTGGATGCAGTTCCTAACTAAGTAAGACGTTGAGGAAGTGCTACACAATGCCGTCACTAGAGTCGTCCCATCACCTTTTGCAGTTCTAGAGAGATGGATGGAGGTTATGGGCTCCCCTTTGAAGCCAGTTTGGGTCAGATTGAAAGATGTTCCGTTACAGGTATGGCACGAGGATGTCTTCTGGCTATAGGGAGATTGTCTGGGGAGTACTGTGGAGGTTGACACCGCAACTGTTACGAAAGAATATTTAAGGGAGGGCAGAGTCAAGGTTCTGCTAAATAAATCAGGGGTGCTACCTTCATTTCCGACAATTTGGGTGCTGGCAGAATTGGAGAAGGAAGATGAAGGGGGGGAATGATGTTTGGAGGAAGAAAGGAGAAAAGGGGGATGAAGATGAAGTCTCAGAGAACAGTAGCATATTGCAGCCAAGGAGCAGAAGTCGTCGGGGGGGGGGGGGGGGGTGTGTGTGTGTGTGGTTTGGGAAGACGATGACGTCACTCCTGTGGATTCAGATTTTGAGTCGCCCGCTCGAACTAACCTAGGGAATGGGCTGTCAGGCCGAGATGAGATCTGGACTAAAAGGTCCAACTCAATTTTTAGGCCGAGCTTCTTGTGCTAAAAGCGGGTCAATACGAGAAGGGTCGAGAGAGTCTGCCTCGAAGCAATTTAAGAAGTCGAACCTAGGGTTTCATTTAAAAGAAGGGAAATTCTAAATGCACCTAAATAATTTGCTGAGCACACCCACATTCTGAGTTCACCACGCAAAAAATATAAAGGATCTCTTTTTCCTAAGCCCACCCATAGTAGTTCCCAAACTACACCCTTTTCCTCTTCTCTCTCCTTCTCCTCTTTTAAAAAACGGAAGGGAATCTATGCAAATGGAATGGACGGTGGGTTGCAATTGGGAAGGAAACACCATTTAATGAAAGGGATGGGAGAGAGGAGAAGGGAAATCCCGAACGGAGTGAAACTCAAAAAAAAAAAAAAAAAATTCGCGTTATGCACTAAAACGTAGAGCCGTGCACATAAAAACGTGCATGGCGACTCCAAGTGGTGCACAATTTTTTTGCACGGTGTATGAAAACCGTGCAGGACGCGACTCCATAGATGGCCGAGCAATATGCATTGCACGGCTTCAGATGGCCGAGCACTATTGCATTGCACGGCTTAAGATGGCCGAGCACTACATGTGATGCACGGTTCTGCAATTCCATGCAGGACGTAAACGGGGGAAAAAAAAAAGAACAATGTGCCAAAAAAACAATACCTTCTCTTCATAGATGGTCATTTGCTGGTCCATATTGGAGATGGCTTCTCTAAAACACCATGTGGTGCCTAAGATTGGAGGTGTGGTGCCTTATATGCAGAAATGGAGAGATGGGTTGGGCGATGAGTTCTTCTAAGAACTAATGGTGGGAGCTTTATGATGATGAGAAGAAGAAGAATAAGAAGTATAGTGGTGAAAGGAAAGAAGTGTAGAAGAAGAAGAAATTGGTTGAATAGAGGAAGAAGCTGTAGAGGAAGATGAATTCAAGGGTACTTTCGGTATTTCACATATGCGTATTTTAGTAATAATTATTTTAAAAAATGCGGGTGTGCTCAGTAAGTTAGGTGGATGCATTTAGATTTTCTCTTAAAAGAAGCTAGGAAAGAAGCAACGAAAGCGGAAAGGGAGGAGCCCGACGATCAAACAAGAAGCACAACGTGCTCTTCCGACTACAACAGCCACACCGACTTCGATGCACTTTCGAATAATGGTTCAACAACTTCTAGGGGTGCTTCGTTTGGAAAGGGATAAATTGGGGGAAGAATGGAGGACGCTTCCTTGTGGATCGAGGAAGTGAGATGCTCATGGGAGAGTGAAGGGGAAAAGGGAGGAAGGACCCAACTGGGTCAGTCCTCTGAGTCGAAGTAGCAGCTACGACAAAGATATGTCCGACAAAAGGAAGGTGCGAGGGAGGAAGATGACTGTGACCTAACGTCGACTAAGAAGAATGGGGAGGGAGAATGCAATCGGCCTATTACAACAGGGTTAAAGGAAGGAGGGGTGGATTTTGGCCACAAATTGAGAGTCTGGACGTCCTCCATCACCTAAGTGTGATTGCTCACAGTTGTGTGGAATCCGCTTCTGCTAAAGGGGTAGAAAGAGCCTCCCTATCGACGCCATAAAATGGGTTGTGCTTCAGTGAGTTCCAGGAAGAAGCAGAAACAAGGAGGTCTCGTGATGGGATCCATCTCGAACTAAATTATGGGTAAGTCAATGACAGTGAAAGAGAAGGGGAGCTTTGTGCTGCAAATCAGGATAGGCTTTCGCAGAAGATTGTCCAATGTGGTAAGGCAGTAGGGGTTATGGTGGACGAATCAAAGGGAGGGTGGGCGTCAGCGATAGATTTTTCCCAGGGTAGGGAGGATCAAAATAGATCTGAGAGACGAACAGGTAAAACAAAAAAGAAGGGGATAAGAGAATTGAATAGTTTATGTTGAGGAAGTTTCAGGGGGATTCTATTTGTTCCAAATGAAGATAGTCTCTTGGAATGTTCGGGGGGGGGGAGGGGGTTGGTTGAATGCCAGGCTAATGGTTAAAGAATTGCTAAAAAAAAGGCAAAAGGTTCAAATCGCCTTGTTGCAGGAAACCAAGTTGAGAGTAATCTCTGATTTCATTGTCAGGAAAGTTTTTGCGAGGGTTTTTTTTTGGGGGGGGGGGGGGTTTGAATGCCAGGCTAATGGTTAAAGAATTGATAAAAAAAAAAAAAAAGGCAAAAGGTTCAGATCGCCTTGTTGCAGGAAACCAAGTTGAGAGTAATCTCTGATTTCATTGTCAGGAAATTTTTTGCGAGGGTTGGGGGGTGGGTGGGTTGTTTCAGCTGGCAGATTATGAATTCTTTGGGACTCCCACTCTATTTCAGTTGGGGTGGGCGGGGGGTTGTGGTTGGGTTGTGGGGCATGTTTCATGGGAGGTTGTAGAAGCTGGGGGCTCAGCTGGCAGATTATTAATTCTTTTGGGTCTCCCACTCTATTTCAGTGTTAAAAACCTGGAAAGATGTCTCTCTCTATCGGTGTTAGTGGAGGACATTGTCAATAATTCAAGGTGGCTTCTCACTTCTGTTTATGGTCCAAATGATAGCCAAAGAAGGAAGGAGCTGGACACAATAAGGGGAAGGTGGAATGGTGCCTGGTGTTTAGGAGGAGACTGGAACATTACTAGGTTTCCTAGTGGAAAAAAGGGGTGCTGCAAGATCTCAAGTGACATGACATCCTTTTCGGATTGGATCAATTTACACTTCCTGGTGGGTCTTTAGTTGAAGGGGCCTCTTTTACATGATTGAATCACCAAGATCCTCCAATTATGTCAAGGTTGGATAGATTCTTGATCTCCATTGAATGGATGGACTCATATCTGGATGTTTTCCAGACAGCATTACAAAAGACTACTTCAGATCAGAGTCCAGTAATGTTAAATTCAGATTGTGAGAGATGGGGTCCTGCCCTTTTCAGGTTTGAGCTAATGTCGCCAGAGGAGGAGTTTTTCGACGTTGATCTCAGATTGGTGGAGGGAGTTGGTGGTTGAGGGCTGGCCGGGTCAGAGACTAGCTATTAAGCTAAAACTGCTGAAGGTAAAAGTAAAGGAATGGGCGAAGGACAACTTTGTTGAGGTGGGTGTTATAAAACGTAAAATTCTGGAAGAGCTATGATGCCTAGACAGTAAGGAGGAAACGGGACTTCTGTCGGGTGAAGAAAGGAGGATTAGATTTAACCTTAAGGAAGAATATCGTAGAAAGGTAAGGGAGTAAGAAATAATGTGGAGGCAGAGGTCTAGATGTAAGTGGCAGAAGGAGGGGGGTAAAAACTCAAAATTTTTTCACGGTCTTCAAGAAGGACGAATAGAATTGCCTCAATTTTAGACGGAAGAAACAAAGTAAAAAAGAAAGAAGAGATTATTGAAATTATAACAGGATACTTTGCATCCCTTTATTCTAAGGAGGAGTGGGTAAGGCGGACTTTGCATAATTTGGACTTTGATGTCATAGGAGAAGAGAGGGCCAGCTGGTTAGAAAGAAATTTTAAGGAAGTCAAGGAGGCGATTTTCTCCGTTGCAGGAGATAAGGCACCGGGGCCAGATGGATTTCAAATTGCTTTTTTCCAGTGTTTCTGGGTCTTGCTAAAGGAGGATATTATGGCTTTCATGGAAGACTTTTATGAAAGGGGAAAGCTATCTAAAGGTTTGGGTGCTTTCTTTATAGCACTCGTACCAAAAAAGGTGGGAGAGGTAGGGGTTAAAGACTTCACGCCAATTAGTCTAATTGGAAGCATTTATAAGATCTTGGCTAAAGTTCTCGTAGGAAGATTAAAGAAGGGAGCTTTTGTGGCAGGGAGGCAGATTTTGAATGGGGTTTTGGTGGCAAATGAATGCGTGCATTCATGGAACAAGGCTAGAGTACCTGGGCTAATTTGAACGCAGGATTTGGAGAAGGCATATGATAGAGTAGACTGACAATTCTGGTAATACTTCATAGAATGGGTTTTGGTGGAAAATGTAGAAGGTCGATAAAGGAATATACTGCTTCAGCTTGGTTCTCCATCCTAATCAATGGCTCTCCAAAAGGTTTCTTTCATGCTCAAAGAGGTCTAAGGCAAGGCGATCCTCTATCTCCTTTCCTTTTCGTTGTAGTAGCTGAAGCTTTGAGTAAAATGGCGAGAAAGGTGATTCAGGAAGGCCTAATAGGAGGCTTTACAGTGGTGAATCTCCCTCTTCAGGTGAGTCACCTTCAGTTTGCAGATGACACGCTGATATTTTGTGAGGCAAGTGAAGAACATGTCAGTAGTGTGAAAGCAATCTTATTACATTTTGAAGCAGTCTTAGGCCTAAAAATCAATTTCTTCAAGAGTGAGCTCATTGGTATAAGAGTTGGGGATTCTTTTCTCTGTCGATGTGCAGATCTGTTGGGATGTAAGGTGGGATCTCTTCCAGCGTCATACTTGGGGCTGCCTTTATGTATAGGATCAGCTAAAATGGAAGTGTGGAACCCGGCGGTGGAAAGAGTTGAGAAGAAGTTGTCTTTATGGAAAGCCAGTTACCTATCTCTAGGAGGCAGGCTTACCCATACAAAATCAGTTCTGGCTAATGTTCCTGTACTGCCTCTCTTTGTTAAGATGTCCGATATCAGTAATCAACCAGATTGAGAAGTTACAGCAGGATTTCTTATGGCCTGGAAGAAATGAAGAGAAAAAATTCCATGTGGTGGATTGGTCCTCAGTTTGTAGACCAAAGGAGGGAGGGGGCTTGGATATTAGGCCTCTAATATAGATGAACCAGGTGTTTTTAGGGAAATGGTTATGGAGGTTAGGCGATGAGTCTGAGGGTCTTTGGAAGGAGCTAGTAGAAGGAAAGTATGGTGTCTTAAGGAATGGTTGGGATGTGCAGGAAGTTTCCTAGAAAGCCTCACCTATTTGGAAGGGGATCCTCTCTGTTAAAGATAATTTTATGAAGAATATCACCTATTGAGTGGGAACGGCGAGAAGATTTTATTTTGGAAGGATAATTGGATTGGTGATCGGCCTTTGGCAAATCAATTCCCTGACTTATTCAGTTGTGCAGTGGATAAGGAGGCTAAGGTCAGCTGTTACCTTTCCTTTTCAGGTGAGCAGAAGGTTTGGACCCCTATATTGAGGAGGAACATTAGTGGGGATGAGGTGGGTCACCTTATGCCCCTTTTAAATATTCTGAGTGGGGTTTATATTGCAGAAGGTTGCAAGGATATAAGACTGTGGAAAGCTTCTAAGGATCGGTCCTTCACAATGTCTTCTTTTTGCTCTGCTATTACGTGAAGGAGTAATGGGAGGAACTCAATGGCTAGCATTTGGAAGATCAAGGCTCCTCCTAGGGTTGTAGTTTTCGGATGGCTTGTTCTAAGGAAAAGAATCCTCACGATGGACAACTTAAGACGGAGAGGAAAGGTTGTAGTCAATGGGTGTCCTATGTGTTTAAGCGAAGAGGGAACAATGGATCACCTGCTTTTGAATTGTAAAGTTGCTCAAATGCTTTGGAGGTCAGTGATTGATTGTTTTGGGTGTAGCTGGGTTCCTCCAAACTGTATAGTGGACCTATTCCAAACTTGGAAATCTCCGATCCAATCACACAGGGGAAGGAGATGTGAGGTCTGTCCTTTTTAGATGTCACGTGGACAATATGGAAGGAAAGAAATCTTTGATGCTTTGAGGGGAAGTCCCACAATGTTGGTTCATTAGTAGGAAAAATCAAGCTATCGGTTGCATCTTGGGTGATGATTGATCAACGCTTTAAACCCTACTCAGTGGACCAAATTATGCATAATTGGATGGAAGTGGCTTACTCTCAAGTATGTCCTTTGTAGGATGGTTATTGTTCAGTTTCTTTCTTGTTGGGTATCTGTAGCTCTTAAGGGGTTGTTTGGTTTGGGTTTTATTTTCTTTTTGGTTTTTTTCCCCTTTGGGGATGGTTTTCTTTTCATTGTAAGCTTGTCCATATAGTTCTCTTGTAATGCTTGCTTCTAATGAAAGTAAATGTTCAAAAAAATAAAAATAAATTAAATAGAGGATTTAAAAAATCTCTGTTACCAATGGAGGACAATAGTCAGTAAAATAATTTTCTCTGATAAAAAGAAAGAAAAACTGAGGAGGATAATATGCATCACATGTTCCTTTTTAATGTATGTACTATTTGCAAAAAAGTACCTCTAGCTTGCTCCCTCTTATAAAAGTTTAGTATGCTCCACTTTTTCCAGAACCTTTATATCGAGTCCTCTATTCAACAGTCTAAACCGCTCATATCACACATTTCTGGATATATAGGTAATATACAAAACTTTATTGGATTGGTCACATCTATGATACATGATAAACTCCAGTTGAATAAGTTCTTACTTGTGATCAATCTAATAGTGGGTTGCTCTTTGATGTTTGGTGAGTTTTGGATGAGTGCCTATTCATTGAAGAGAGGTGGAGATGGGTTGGATTTATTATTGGTGGGCCCATTGCATTGATTTTGAAAAAATAGGAGATATAAATTGGTTCATTATAAAGTGTTCCTTATCTACTCTATTTTTAACTAGATAATAAGCTTTATTAAATGTTAAAAGGTGTGATCAGTTTTCATGAGCTCAAAATCTTTGTGATGAGCCAGTTTGCAACCTTGAGGTTTGGAATTTGATTTATGTAACCAGTGAAAAAAAAAAAAACTTTATTTTTGTGAAACTTGTTGCTTATTTCCATCCTTGATCTCTCCAACAACTTGATATTGTTCTGCAGAGTATTTCTGGCATTCTACCACATGTAATTCACATGTTGAGGGGACCTTTTAGGTTCATTATCTCTAAAGTTTTATTTGGAACTTGGATATTTACTTGGCTAAACTGCAATTTCATGTAAGCACCCCCCCCCACCCCCCGCCGCCGCGTGCCGTGAGAAATCAATCTCCTTTATGATAGCAAGGAATAAGAGTAATTTATTATGATGGACCTTTTAAAAAATGGGAAACTAAAAGATATTTACTCTCTTGATTTTGTTTTTCTCCTGTTTTCGTTCTTTGTAATTTGCTCTCTCTCTAATGAAAGTTTTTGTTGCCAATAAAAATAAAAATAGATATTTACAGCATTGGACTGTTTATTTAAGAGTCCAAATTCCAGATTAGAGCTTGTAACTTATTCAGAAATGAATATATTTGGGGATAATTTCAAAAGGTATATAACTTTTGGCTCATTTTCATAAAGTACATGAAGATTTAAATATTTCAAAAAAGTATAAAAGTTCTCCAAAACTCCTTCAATGAAGTCCTCTACATAAAATTTAGTGAGAAATGACAAAAATACCCTTTCCTTGTGACACTTTTTGTCTTTTCTTAAAATTTGATTTTAATGATCTTAAAAATTTAATGAAGCTAGTTTTTAATCATTTGGAATTTCCCTGTTTTTAGCAATCCATGCATAAAGGTAGTTGAAATTGGCCCCACTAGGTCATTTGGGTTGGTCTTGATCATTTCTCTTAAAATGATTTATTAAAGGGAAAGTTTGAAAACTGACATTAGGGTGTTTTTGTCATTTCTCAAAAAAAATTCTGTAGAGGACGTGATTGAAAGAATTTTGGAAAATTTTTATACTTTTTAAAATGAGCCGAGTGATTTATACCTTTTTTAAACTTTCCCTTATATTTATTCCTACTCATGAGTTCATTCTTTTTTCCTTTGAGTCTTGCAGTTCAATGATGATGTATTTCTGCCAACGGATGAGCCACACGGAACAATTGAAGCAACCATGAACCGTTCAATGTCCAAGATGTAGAGGCTGTTGGCTACAAACATGCAGTGAACTTCTACCTTTGAGCAGGTTAACAGTGTAACAAATGCCGCTAGTGTGCAGTATCTCAGATGCATGCCCAACACAATGGTCCATCCATTTTGCAGGAAATTGATGGGATCTTTGTGATGTTGTTATTTCAAAAATAAGTTATGAACAAGCTATATTCCTGTTTCAGGTTAACAGATGTGGGTGTTTTATCTGAAAAATATGTTTGGCTACGTGGATCTTTTCTTGTGAATAAAAGGATTACTTGCTTGCTGATTACTTTCTCCTAGTTTTGATCATGCATGATTGATGCATCAGCTTTTTAACTATTAAAGATATCCAGCTGTTTGAAATGTGTTAGGCTCAGAGATAGCATTGCTCAATGCTATACTTATAATTTATTTGACAATAATAGTAGTTGATCCAAATTTATGGAACCTTCCATTTGGTATATCTCAGAATTGTCTGATTAATATTTTTATATTTGTATGTTCCTTTTCACTTGCTGGGAAAAATCAATTATGAATAAATTTGGGTGGAAGCCACTGCTCTAATAATCATAGGGACAGGAAGGTAAAAAAGAAAAAAAAAAGTCCATTTCCTGCTGTCCTGTTGCCTGACAGCAGATGAATGGCTTCTGAATGAAGTTTACTACTCTCTCTGTTGATGGTATCAATCACTGATAAGTGAAATATTTGCAGGAAGTAAATGGCTGGCTTAGTAAGGAGAAGGTAGAACTAGTTGAAACTTCTGAAACAGAGGGAACCAAAAGCGAAAGCAGCTAGCCGTTTGATCTCTGTTAGAAAAGAATCTGAGCTAAAAAAATCCACCCTTTTCATTCCTTGAAAAAGGATGAACGGTGTTAGCTCTCCCGTTTTTTATTTTATTATATATATATTTTTTTTATGATGATGATTATTTGAGTTGGATTAGAGTTGTATATAGATCCTTTTAGGGGAGAGTTCTGTGGAGCATGTCTGATGAGAGTTCTTTTGTCATTTGAAAGCTTGAATACTGGTTGTTCACACTAGTTGGATGATCTACCGGAATAGTGACTTAAACCATTGTTTCATGCCTTTATATGAATGTGAACAGTTACAACATTTTATAAAGAGGATTTAACCGGAAAAATCCCCTTAAAGTTGTTATAAACTCGAAATGTCTTCAAAGTCTTATAAAGACCGCAGTGGTCACAGGAGCCCTGCTTGGTATTTCTTTTACTTTTTTCTCTAAGTGGGGATATCCCCAGTTCCTTTTCCTTTAAAACATCCCAAAATCCATTTCCTTCTTTCCCTTTTCTTCTTCCTCTTCTTCTCCCTTCCAGCGATTCCGATCTTCTCTAGCTGCGGTGGTCCTAGAGCTTGTCCAAACACCGGTAGAACACGTTTTGGATATGAGAACTCTTGAAAGCCTAGCAAAGGAGCGTTTATACACTATCATCTTATTCATCGTCGTTGCCCAAGCTATATTATAAGTTGGTTTTTCATATTTCTCTCATTCCCCAACCTCCTATTGATATGATATCGCATCTCTACATGAAGGTAAGCAATATTAAAAGCATGCATGCATTGTGATTTTGTGATTTTCACTTGATTGAACAGTAGATTTGTTATTCCCCTTTCATAGTTGTAATTCAATCCATGCTTTATAGATGAAATTCTTGCACAATTTTTTTTTTTTTTTTTTGATAGAGTAGATTTTGCAGTTTATATGACATTTAAAAGGCCAAAAGATTATCTTAATTGTTGAATGAAATACTTCATTTTCATGTTATGAAACCCTATGTGTACCAAATATGAAATGGGGCCTTTTGGAAATGGGTTGTAAGAGTGACAATCTTAATCCCCACAACTCTCTTTTGCCCCGGTTTTTTGCAGGGTTTTTCCCTTTCATTAAATGTTCGACTTGCCAAAAGACTGAAAATGATCCCCTACATGAAGAGTTGAAGTGGACTGGGATAACGATGAGAAATGAGGAACGAAGTATTCTAAAGTGGCATGCAAGATTGTGGAGGTTGAGAGCCCTTGCCCCTTAATGGATGAGTGGAATTGGTGGAATAAGTGGAAAATAAACTCATAAAGCTAATCTATGATAAGTAGGATAAGGCTTCCATGGAATTGGTATGAATGGATTCTAAATGGTTATTCATTTTGAAAAGTGAAAAGATTATAGATAAGAAAAAACGGAAAAGTGCATTGATATTCACTTCCCAACTTCTGGGATCTTTTCTTGTCTTTGGAGGCACCACAAATCTCATTGTTTCTAATATATTTGAGGAATGGCTATTTAGGGCAATGAAAATTCACATAAAGTATAGAAACTAAGAGAACTAAAGGGGACGTCTTTCTGCAAAGCCCATATGTGGTCAATGTTGTCGTGATTTCATTTTTGCCAAAATGCTTCATTTCAATTACATATCTAAAATGGTATACCTTCCGAAATATTTCAGTTAAAATTTTGGCTTTGGATAAAAACAACCTTATTTCATCTAGCATTGGGCTATAAGCTAATTGTATATGATAACTATTTATGAACTACAAATGAGTCAAAAGAATTTAACATATCCTACTAAATCATGCAAAGTATGTGGAAGGAAGGACACTGCAAAACGGAACCCCTTGCTTTTGATATGAATGGTACAAATGTGATGGATATGAGGGATAATAAAATATTAGTATCTTTGAAGCATCGCATCGATCATTTCAGCTTGCTGATCGGTTACCCATATGAGGCAAAATGAGAGTTTTATAATAGCTCGACAAGTGACATTCTCTAACTACGTGCAATAAATTTGTAACTGTGCATTTTGCTATCTTCATACAAAATTCCTTGAAGTTGATTAAATCTTGGAAAAAAATTAATTTTCTATGTTGATACTCCCCAGGTTGATTGGCTCACCCAAAATTTTGTTGCGTATGGTTAGAATGACCCTTTCATCTGGACCTTCAAAGAAAAGATAAACGTCCCTACCAAGACAATGGAAATGACTGTCAAAATAGTTATAGAGATATTCAAAAGGACCTGGGTGCTAAGCTCCCACAGATTCAAAAGGGCCTAGATCTTGTAAAAATTGTGTGATTCACCATTTTTTTTTTTTTTTTTTGTATAGTTAGTTTGCATGACTTTTGTCAAGTTGGATGTATATAAGGTTTCTAGTCATAGACAATTGTATTTGTATGGACGGTTGGTAATTCAATACTTAGACTATTTTGGAAGAATATTAAATGTGATTGGCAGGGAACTTGCTGGTAAATGTACATGTCTAATTATGTGAAAGGTTCCACATGTCTTCTTGAATTGTAGAGACTCATTTCACTTCCAAACTGAACAGGGATATAAACTCATGCATTGTCTTGTGGGTAAGGATATCCCTGCTAATAATATTGTTCTAGGAAGTGATATCCCTTCTTACCTAGTGGAATTATACAGGGATATCCCCGCCCATGACAGTGTTGTAGGTGGGGATATCCCTGCATACCCGAGTGTTATCTGTCCGAGACGTCTCAATTGAGCGAGGATATCCCCGCCTACCGGAGTGTTATCTGTCAAAGATGTTTGAGTTGGGTGGGGATTTCCCTGCCTATTCGAGTGTTATTTGTCAGAGACGTCTCAATTGAGAAACGAAGATGGAGAAGACGATAGTGTATAAACATTCCTCTGCTGGTTTTTGAGGAGATCTCATATCCAAACGTGTTATGCCGGTGTCTGGACAAGCTTTGAGAGCATTGAAGAGAGTGTAGGTCGAAATCACTAGAAGGGAGAAGAAGAGCAAGAAGAATGAAAAATGGGAAAACGGTTTTGGGATGTTTAAAGGAAAAGGGATCGGGGATATCCCCGCTCATAGAAAAAGTGAAAAAAAATACCAAACAGGCCTCCGGGAACCACTATGGTTTGTATAAGAATTTGAGGATGTTTTGATTTTATAACAACTTTAAGGGGGCTTTTCGGGTAAAATCTGAAAGTTCCGGATCCTTACCCTAGAGGGGGGGTGAATAGGGTGAGCTACAAATTGATTGCCAATTTTAATTTTCTTCAAATTAAACTCCAACTAGTGATGATTACAAGAAAAGGTGCGGAAGAAAAACAAATCAATCACCACAAGTCATTCACCATTGCACAAAGATTTATAGTGGTTCGGCCTCAATGCCTACATCCACTACCGGCTTGTGATCACACACCCCACCGGATTTCCACTATTTATGCTTTTACAAAAGGCTAAGCAATAACCCTTACAATGATGTTTTTAAGGCTAAACAACAACCTATCTATGTGCTTTTCTAGGATAAGCAATAACCTTTACAATTTGCTTTTCTTTGGCTTAGCAATAACCTTTCATACAAATAGATTTTCTTTCTCAAGAAAGTGTCTAAACACTATGAGAGAAATACATTAAGCACGATATAATTTGCCTCTAAAATAGGCGAATGAGAAAGTGAAAATCAACTCTCACAACACACTATAAAATGCAAAGATGAATGCTCATGATGTGTGTGTGTGAAAACTTCAATCAAGTTGAAAATGAAAGCTCAATCAGTTTATGCTTGAAGCAATTAAAAGTTTAATGCACATAACATGATTTGATTGAAGTGATATGCAAATCACATGAACAAAGTACAAGCTTAATGATGATATGAAAATCCAAGGCTTGTAGGTTGTATGAAATTAATTATATCTAAACATGTGATGCAAGTGATATGTTGTTTTCAAAATCAAAGTATTTTGACTAAAGTTTTAAAGATTGAAAACAACAAGGAAGATTCATACAAGTTAGTGAAACATGTTATAACATAAATTGAAGATTTTGATAACCATGTTTAAGAAGTTTTCTACCACAAACTTGATTAGAATCAAGGTGAAGAATCCAATAACTTAAATCAAAGATTAAGAGAAGAATGGATTCAACATATCATAGTTAATATGCTAAAAATCATTTACCAATAATTTAGACAATGCATAAAAACATATGATTAGGAAAAGTCAAAGCTTACTTGGTGATTGAACTTCTTTAATCCAAGTTTAGCTTTACTTAATGATCCTTTGGCCTCTTTAATTCCTTTCCTTTGATTTGCCTTATTATACCTCAGAAATGGCTTCAAGAATCATCTCTTTTGACCTTGGAATGAACTAAGTTTTATAGAATTTTTGGCCCAACGGATACCTGTCGGTCAACCGACAACTAGGGGTCGGTTGACCGATGGTTCAACGGTCTAATGGCAACGGTCATATTTTTCAAATTTTTCTGACCAAATTGTCATTGTCGGTTGACCGCCATTATCGGTCGACCGACATAGGACCGACAACCGAACCGACAGCACAAAGATGAATAAAATGATGCTCTCTGGATTTTGAACCGACAAGCTCTCGGTCTGGATTTTTATAAACTGTCGGTTGACCGACATGAACCGACGCGATGACCGACAGAGATGATCTGAAATTTGTAGCTCTCTGGAATTCGGACCGACAACCATCGGTTGACCTCGGCTCGCTTTCTCGGTTAGCCTACATGAACCGACAAGCTGACCGACAACAGGTCAGTTGTATTTCTGAGTTCCTTCAGTTTTGAAAAATCTAACTTTGAAATCATTTTTGAAAACTCAGAATATAAAGGTGTTTGAGACAAGGTTTTATCAAGAAAAAATCTTTTCAAAATAAGATTAAAATCAACCAAAAGGTTTGAAACATAGTTTTAGCAAGTTGATTTAAATCCTGTGATTTTCAAGATAAACCAATGAGAAATGAAATGAGATGATCATGATGCAAATGTTGGACATCAAATTGCAAACACAACTTAGGGTCTAACAAAATCCTCTTTTATAAATTCTTAAACCCTGATCTCTTTTATTCACGAGCTGTTCAAAGAACTCCATGATCCAGTGGGCCTAGAGGTGTAAAATGCATGGGGCTACCCAGGCTGGCACGACCCAACATGCCAGTCAACTAATTTGAACACTTGAAAGATCTATAAATACCCCCTCCCCTCAATTTCCAACACTTATCTACTCTCTCTCTCTCTCTCTCTCTCTCTCTCTCTCTATAAGGCACCAAGTGCTTTTTCTCTAGTCTCAAAGGCTAAAAAGTTTAATTAGTTTGTGGGGGAAATAATCAAAGAACTCTCTCTCTCTCTCTCTCTCTATATATATATATATATATATATATGTATGAACTTCTCAAAACTCTCTCTCTTTCTTCAAGGTGTTTATTTATTTAAATTTCAGGTTTTATTTAGTATATATATAGTAATATTATATAATAAGTCTTAGCTTCCCCCTTTCTTATATAAAGTATCACAATAAATAAATTAAGTATTTATGTATAATTAATTTTTTTATAAACTATATTAATGAAAAATGGATGGACTATCACAAGAATACAACTATAACTTTAGTCAAAATGATTCAGTTGCTCCAAATTTGGGTCTAGATCAAGATATAGAGACAGAAAGCAACCCTTAAATCGGTTTTCCAAGGTCAAACCTCAACTGAAAAAAAAGGAAAATTAACTTATGGAATTTGAAGATATTTCAAAAAACTTGAGGTCAAGGATGTTGCTGGAAATATAGTGGAAGAAGAAATTATTTATGTTGCCTCTATGAATGCCTCGAGGTTTTCATAGGAATAGTTACCTAAAGAAAATTAATAGGAACTTATTGATAGGAAGAGAAAACCGTGGATGAAGAGTAATCTTTGGTGAATAATGTGTCCTCTTAGGGTCTACTTCCTTCCCATTATATATGGGCTGATTGCCCAGTTTACATTATCAGTTGTGTATCAATTATGCCTAAATATAGTCTCAGATCCTAAATTTTAGTTAACTAATATAGTATGTACACATGTGCTAAATTACATTAATTTGAGCCTAATTGGGTCTACACGAATGGGCCTGATTGAACCACTTCACCCCCCTCAAATTGATGCTGGGGAATCATACAGCAGCAATTTGGAAACCAGAAACTGATGTCGAAACTGAGAAGTCCTTTGGTGAAGATATCAGCAAAACTGAAGCTCTGTAGGGACATGAGGTAAAGAAATGACATCACGCTTAAATTCATCCCAAATAAAGTGGCAGTCTAC
Organism: Umbellularia californica; assembly: GCA_028538565.1. Taxonomy (NCBI): domain Eukaryota; kingdom Viridiplantae; phylum Streptophyta; class Magnoliopsida; order Laurales; family Lauraceae; genus Umbellularia; species Umbellularia californica. The sequence goes on from JAPQWN010000006.1 coordinate 21,683,419, forward strand.
TTCAATATGTTTGGTGTGTTCATGGAAGATAGAGTTTTCAGTGATTATGATAGCCCTAGTATTATCTGCATGCAATGAAGTATGAGAGGATTGTGCAAATCCGAGTTCCGAAAGAAGTCCCCATAGCCATAAGATTTCAGAACAGGCAGAAGACATTGCCCTATATTCAGCCTTTGTGGAAGATCTTGAAACACGCTCTTGTTTTTTACATTTCCAAAAAATGAGAAAATTGCTAAGGTACATGCACCATCCATTAGTAGATCGACGTATATCCTAACAGCCTGCCTAGTCAGCATCAACATAAGCAGTTAAATGAAGAAGATTATCCTTGGGATAATATAAACCATGAGTAACAGTACCCAACAGATACCTGATAATGCGCTTCACAGCGATCAGATGAAGGTCTATGAGAGGTCATGAATTGGCTCACAAGATCGACAGCATAGGATATGTCAGGGCGAGTGATGGTGAGATAGACAAGACTTCCCACTAAGCACTTGTAGGTATGTGGATCAAGAAGAAGATCTCCATCATCTTTACTCAATTTTAGATTGATCTCTACAAGCGTATCAACGGGCGAAGAGGCATAGAGATCAACAAGCTCGATAAGATCTATTGTGTGTTTGTGTTGATTGATAAATAGACCTTTGGGAGATTGATAAACTTCTAAGCCTAAAAAATAATGTAAGGGACCCAAATCCTTCATATGGAAAGAATTCCAAAAAGAAGCTTAGAGAGATTTGATCATACAATCATCAGTGTTGTTGATAATAATACCATCAACCTATACAAGGAGAGCAGTAACACCAATAGATGTGTGGCATGAGAAAAGAGACGGGTCATAAGGGCTTTGATTAAAACCACTTATGCATGAGCGACCCCTTAAGTTTTTAACCATGCTCGACGAGCTTGCTTGAGATCATAAAGAGACTTTCGTAGGAGACATACAGACTTCTTAGATGGAGAGGTGATGCCTTGTAGTATCCGCATATAGACATCTTCTTTCAGATCGCCATGAAGGAATGCATTTTTTAATCCATTTGGTATAATGGGCAAGATTTAGAGGCAGCAATGGAGAGAAATAACCGAGCTGTGGTTATTTTTTCCATAGGTGCAAACAAGTCTGGCTTTATGTCTATCCAAGAAACTATCAGATTTAAGTTTGATTGAGTAGATCCATTTCCAACCGATGATTTTAACTTCAGAGGGACACTCCATGGTATTCCATGTGTGATTTTGAGCCAACACATCCAATTCCTCCTTCATGGCATGGTTCCAACAATCATGTTGCACAGCCTGCAAATAAGAACTTGGGATAGAGACAGAGGATATGGTTGTCATCAAAAAAGCATGGGTGAATCCATAACACTCAAGAGGACAAGAAGTTTTGGAGGAGCGACGCAATGTATTAGTAGGTGTTGAACCATTTGCCAGTGGAGGATTAAGAGGACGGTCATCTGCAGTGGTAGGTTTTTCCCGTCGGTGATACACAAAATTAGGATTAAACCTAGCAACAATTGTTTTATAGGAGAAAACTAGGTAAGATAGTTGGGGAAGATGGATGAGGACAATCCAAGTGATTTTGGAAAAAATAATGATTTGCAAAGAAAATAACATTGCGAGAAACCCTGATGCGACGACCAATGGGATCATAATAAACAAAACTTTTTTTTATTAATGGCATGCCCCAAAAATGCACACCAACAAGATTGTGTGGTTAATTTCGTTTTCTGTGTGGGAGGTAGATGAACGAAGCAAACATAGCCAAATGTAGTAGATGATCAAACACATGATTGTGACCAAACAATTTAAAATACGGTGTTAATTGAGCAATGGTAGGTGAGGGAAGACGGTTAATGAAATGTACTGCAGTGGTGAGAGCTTTAGCCCAAAATGAGGAGGAACTGATGATTCAATCAGAAGTGTTATAGTGACATCAAGGAGATGTCTGTTTTTTCATTCCGCGACTCCATTTTGTTGTGGAGTGTATGGACAAGTACGTTGAGAAATGATTTCTTTAGTTTTGACGAAAGATTGAAAATCATTGGAAACATGCTCCCCCCTTGAATCTGAGAGGAAATTTTTAATGCATTTAGAAAATTGGGTTGCAACATAGCTAACAAAAAGGTCAAATGCATTAAGAACATCAAACTTCGATTACAATCAATAAACCCAAGTAAATCTACTGTAGTCATCAATGAACATAATAAAGTACTTACTGATAAAAAAAAAAAAACAAAAAAAATGTAACAAAGTACTTGAAATGGCCATGGGAAAGGTTATGAGCAATGCCCCAAACATCATTGTGAATTAAGTCAAAACATTCAATGCTCCGTGTTGCTGAGTGAGGAAAAGGTAAAGTTTTACTTTTTCCTAATTTATAAGCATTACATTCAAAAGAAACATAATGAACGGGTTTATTTAATAATTCAGATTGAAATAAAGTAGATATTATAGAAGCATTCGGATGACTAAGTCTATTATGCCACAACCGAGAATTATTCTGAAGAAAAAAACAAACCAACTAATGTAAAGATTTATTCTTAATAAATGTAGATACTGGTATGGAAAAAAGTCTGCCACACTTAGGCCCCCTCATGATCACTTCCCTCGACTCATGGTCTTGCACAACACAACCAGAAGGAGAAAAAGAGACATTGTAATTATTCTCAACAAGTTGACCCACATACACCAAATTGGTAGCAAGATGAGGAGACACTAAAACATTGGTTAATGGTAAGGAGCCAGGGGTATCACCAACAGAGGTGATGGGAAGATGGTCTCCATTGGTAGCTTGAAAAGTAAGATTACCAGTGTAAGGAACAACATTTTGTAATTTGTCGGTGAAGAGGTCATATGATTACTTGCACCAGAGTCTAAGTACCATGTATTAGAAAGAGAGGAATCAGTACCTGAGATGTTCATAGAGGCCAAGGCATTGATTATCATATGATTTACTATATTTGGAGTGAGAGGAGCTGGGGATACAGATTGTGATGAAGAACCAGGTTGTGAGGAAGAATCATACTGCAGAGAGCCATGGAAGTCAGAAGGTGTATATTGTGGAGTGGTAACTGTATAAGCGGTATGAGCTGACTGCACTGTGTAAGTACCAGGGGCTAACTGTGCGTAGTTGCGGGAAGATGAATTACGAGCCTTCTTCCGACATTCTTCAATAACGTGACCGATGGTCTTACAATATTTGCAAATTTTTGTCTTGCATTGATTTGTATAATGACCATATTTATAACAATTATAGTATTGAATTTTACTGATGTCCTAAGGAGGTGGTCTGGTTTTAACAACATAAGCAAGTAGAGCATCATTAAAGTTCTATTGATTAAGAGCAGTTTTGGTAACTAGACGTCATCCTTTCCGTAAAAGTTCCTGAAAGCAATCATTTAAGATGGGAAGAGAAGCCCGGTTCATCAAGTTTGATCTAACTGTCTCAAACTTAGGACGGAGTTTCATGAGAAACTGATCCTGATGGCTATTCTGTTGTAAGGGAAGTAATTCAGGTAAAAGTGCTTCAGACACTGAAGCAAACTTGATCTCATCATATTCAGACCACATTCTTCGAAATCCATTGAAATATTCCTTAATAGACAGGGTGCCTTGAGTGAATTGAGAAATGTCAAGCTCTAATTAGAACTGACGAGTTGCATTACCCTATTGATAAATCTTTTTAAGATAATCCCACATTTCACAAGCAGTTTTGCAAGGTTTTAGGTTGATGATAAAATGTGGCTCAACCGAGCCTAGTAAACAGGTTTTGATTTTAGCATCCTTAATTTTCCAGGCTAAAATATTCTTGTCATCCCCTTAGTTTTAATTTCAGATCCATCAATGTAACCCCGAAGTTCTTTTCCTTCTAAGTAAATTTGAAATTGAAAGGCCCACGAGGTCTAATTATTGCCATCAAAGCGAACTAGGGCAATTTCAGATTTTTCCATTACTAATAAATCAATCAGAAGTGCAAATAATTGGATTGTAGAGAAAAACAAATGTCAGAAATAAACTCAGAACTGTTCCCATAACAGTTTCTTGAAGCTGGGAAGTGCACAGTACCCAAAGCAGCATAAACAATAATTGACGACCCTGTCGTCAGTGTGGTGGTTTGTACGTGGTCCCACCAGATGATCAGTGGAAAAATCTGAGGTCGGGGATGAATGCACAGAAGTTTTGTGCAACTGATGGAAGAAGTCTCAACAAAAAAACAATCCAAATCCAAGATTTTGTACGGTTGTGATGAAATCAAGTGGATAAAACTAACTTTCCACGGAATGCCATAGAAGGCCTACCTCGGATGAGCAAAACTTGCTGAAAAAATCACCACTATTAATAAGAAATCCATTCGGCCATTATGGGCTGAATCCGCAGAGGTGCTAATGAAGATCTCAGGTGGGCCACGCTTGATCTAAGATGATCTAGGACGATCGGAGACACACCTAAGGCTTCTAGAGCTTGGAAGATGTCAAGGAGGACCTCCAAATCCTTGGATCTTGAGGAAACTTAAAGCACTAGGGCATGTAGTTGCTGTCGACCACAAGTTCTGGTACCATGACAGAGAGAGCAAACCATGAAGAGAATCTTTGGTGAATAATGTGTTCTCTTAAGGTCTACTTCCTTCCCATTATATATGGGCTGATTGCCCAGTTTACAGTATCAATTATGTATCAATTATGCCTAAATACAATCTCAGATCCTAAATCTTAGCTAACTAATATAGTATGTACACATGCGCTAAATTACATCAATTTGGGCCTAATTGGGTCTACATGAATGGGCCTGAATGACACTTACAAGGATCTAATTTCAATTCCGAATGTTCAGCATCCATATGAATATATGCTAATTTCTCATAAATCCAAAAGTATGTTTTATAGATACTCAAATAATGGGATACTCATTTGTAACCCTGACTATACATGATCAGTTTTGCAGTAGATCCAACTTTGAATGCAATAGAGCACGCCGTACATGCTACAACAGACAGTAGTGATTTTCAGCGGTTTTTTTTTTTTTTTTTTTTTCTTAATCTTTTGCTTGTATGGATTACTGGTGTGATTACTACAATGAGACCTACCCATGCACATGGATCCATCCCTAGGCAACTACTAAAGTGAGAACCTTCTTTCCCACTGAGTTGTGAGATGGTACTTCTTGAGCCGTTTGGGTTTTACGTGTGCGCATGTTACTTAATTCATAGGGATACACTGAGACACACTCCTGCCCTCACGGGGCCGAGTTCTATGCCAAACCAACCAAATTAAAGGGCCACTTTGGAGTTGGTGTTGCACGGACCCTTGTTGTTGGTCCATGTATCCCCACCACTGCAAACCAACCATTCGTGGGACCATTGATTGATGAAATGTTGCTGGATCAAGTAACATGTTTCATCTTAGCCATATACAGTGAGGCCTAAGACTTGGATGGCCTTGATTGGCATACAGTTTTGCCACGTTACAGTAGATAACGAAACATTGAGAATAAAACCCAATTTCGCTTAGACACCCAATCCCATCATCTTCAAACTCACTCTCTCTCTCTCTCTCTCTCTCTCTCTCTCTATATCCAAACACATGGTAAGTCTTTCACATTCTGCCCTCTCGTCTTTGTAATCACAATATTTACATATTTCTTCACGCTATCAATTTCAGCTTCTTCTGATTGCAAATGCATTTGTTTTAGTTTTTCTTTAGTTTTCCATTCTAAATCATGCCTTCACAGAAAAACCCTTCACAACAACCCACCCAATCACATCTCTTAATCTTGAAAACGAGAAATTTTGCAATCTGGGGATCGGCTCTTCTCATTCTGTTCTTAGCCCTGTCCTTCAAAATTCCCAGCACTAGTAGATACCACACAATCCTCTCCCCGAAATCAGTCCTCATATCACACCCTCTGAAACCCACAATTGTAAACAGGTTACTTGGGCTTTTTTCATCAAAGCAACATGACAGGAAAACACCCAATTCCAAGCCCCACCACTGTGTTCTTTGGATGGCTCCTTTCCTTTCTGGAGGTGGTTATTCTTCAGAAGCTTGGTCTTATATAACAGCTTTGGATAGAGATTCAGGGAACCCAAAATTTAGTTTGGCAATTGAGCAGCATGGGGATCTAGAAAGCTTAGACTTCTGGGATGGTTTACCTGAAAAAGAAAAGAATCTGGCCAACAAGCTTTATAGTACAGAGTGTAGGATGAATGAGACTGTTGTGATCTGTCACAGTGAACCGGGAGCTTGGTATCCACCTTTGTTCCAAACCTTGCCCTGCCCGCCCACCGGCTATGAGGAGCCGCTTTTCGTCATTGGCCGGACCATGTTCGAGACTGATAGGCTCAATCCTGAACATGTCAGGCGATGCAACCAAATGGATTCAGTTTGGGTCCCTACTGATTTCCATGTATCCACATTTGTCCAGAGTGGGGTTGAGCCGACAAAGGTTGTGAAGATGGTTCAACCTGTTGATGTAGACTTCTTTAATCCATCGAAATATCGACCCATGAATCTCCCCCATCATGGGAAGTTGATTTTGGGCTCTGATGGTTCAAATTTAAAGGGGAAGTCAAAGGAGAGGAAAGAGTTTGTTTTCTTGAGTATTTTCAAGTGGGAATATAGGAAGGGATGGGATGTGCTGTTGAAATCGTTTTTGGCAGAATTTGACAGCAGTGATGAAGTTTCATTGTATCTACTGACAAATCCTTATCACTCTGAAAGCAATTTTGGGAATCAGATTGTGAAACTTGTTGAAGATTTTGGTCTAGAGAAGCCTGGTAATGGGTGGGCGCCAGTGTATGTGATTGATTCCCATATCCCTCAGTTTGATCTTCCAAAAGTATACATGTCTGCTGATGCATTTGTTCTTCCATCGAGGGGAGAAGGCTGGGGTCGGCCACTTGTAGAGGCAATGGCAATGTCTGTGCCTGTGATTGCAACAAACTGGTCTGGTCCAACTGAGTTCTTGACGGAGGAAAATGGCTACCCATTGGCAGTAGATCGAATGAGTGAAGTAGCAGAAGGGCCATTCAAGGGTCATATTTGGGCTGACCCCTCTGTGAATAGGCTGAGAGCTCTGATGAGGCATGTGATGAGCAACCGAGAGGAGGCTAGAAGGAAAGGGATGCAGGCAAGGGAGGATATGGTGAGGAGATTCTCACCTGAGGTTGTCGCAGGCCTTGTCACTAAACAGATATTGAAGATTATTGCTGAGAACATATAGATTCTTGAACGAGACGTGATCATAGAAAGAAGTAAGGACCCAAGGAGCCCCTCTGACAATGTTCCTGATGTTACATTCATTGGTATGATCTCAATTTCTAGTGCTTGATTATGAAACCAGGATTTAAAATTTTTAGAAACCTCAGATTGAAAATGTTCATTGTATATTTTGGAAGGTATTGACTTAAAAAGGAGAGAGAAACAAAAAAGGAAAAAGGAAAAAGGAAAAATACGTTGTTCTGCCTTGGCTTAGTTCAATCCTGTCCTGAAAACACTCATATGTTGATTCTATTGACTATTCTTTAATATTTTTTTCAACTATGTTGTAATTTAGGACACTTAGCCACTATTTGGGTCACCTTTCTAGTAAATAAAAAACAAAAATCTGCTTCAATCATGGGTCGAGATGGTGAAACAAGCTATTTTAAAAAGATTAGCTTAGCGTTGAACTGAAGCTTTACCGCTTTTGATATTGAGTTTTAGTAAGACAATAGAAACAACTTGATTGCCCACTATTCTTGAAGATAAATGAACTAGAGCTGGAAGGTTGTTTATCTGTCTTTAGATCCTGTCAAATGACATTTTGAATCTGTCCGGGACACCATGATTCATCTCATTTTTCTCTTGCACAACTGGCCAACAAGAACACAATCTCTGGACTTTATTGAAGAATCAATCAAGACTTTAATTCTTTGTGCTCCATGGCAATAAAGAATGGGATATTGTCAGATAAATCTAAATTATGAAGTTGATAATCTAAGAATTGTGGGTATTTTGACTATGTGATCTGAGAAATACTAGTATACTTGTCATCTCGTCTCCTTATCTCTGCTGTTTCTTTTTCATCTCTATGACACCATGATGTTGATACTAATCAAGCATTCAGTTTCTTTTCTTCAGTAGTGACCAATTCATGTGATGCTTCCTGTGCATATTGGCTTCTTTTTTTCCCTTTTCATTTCATTTTTCTCAGCCTAGCAATCGTACAGGTGCGGTCCACCTTCTTCTGACCCAGATTGTTTTTCTGTTCGACCTATCATGGGTGGGGACTTGCCGGATTACCACTAACCTTTTTTTTTTTTTTTTTTTTTTTTAAACTATAGCTGTAACTTACATTAATAAGAAGGGAAAATACAGCAAAGTACAACAATTACCACTAACCTTGGATAGGGCATTTCAAATCTCCTCCCCTGCTATCCTAACCTATGCTGCATGGATACTTCAAAATTACAAATCTTGTCGTATTGTATCCAATACTTTACTTTTTATGTATAAAATCTCTATCGCTGCCGTACCCATGTGTGTCCCTATCCTAACCATGCCATATCCAGGCATCACAGATCCCAACCCTCCTTGGCATTACAATGCTCTGATGGAGAACTCCATTGATATTCAAGTATCAAGCTAAAAAGACCAATTCCAGAATGTACGTTTTTGGCATCTGTTAGTTTTCTAACTGCCCCATTTATGAAGTCATTTGAATTTTTTTTTTTTTTACAAATTTACAAATCCCCAAAGACCTTTATACTTGTCTCCATTCTAAGGTGTTCACTGCAACTTTTAAAGTTAATGAAAATAGAAATAGAGATTCATCTGCAGAATTAGAGACATGTTTGCAACTTTAACTTTTTTTTTTTGGTGCATGTGGTATTTCAGTGACCAATTATCATTGGAAACCCGCTCTCTAGATTTGCATAATCAAGTTCGAGAATTTCAATGTTCTGTCCTTTCCAGTCACATCAAAGATATCATCTTCCAGTTAGTTGACCATTTAGGAAGTTTGCATGCACATGATCTCTCTCCAAATTGGCACCCATCTGGACATGATCTCAATTTTGATGGACTACTGCCAAACGATCTAGAGAAAAGGAGACACTCAAACAGGCCCTAATATATTTCTGTGAACAATCCACTGTCAACTTTTCGTAGTCTTGGAAATCATTTCCCTGCCCTTTTAAACATGATGATGGTGCAATGAAAGGGGCCATATATGTTCCTGCAACCTATCTTTTTAGAGTTAGATGATGATACCACTTCATAGGATATGAGAATAAAAGTTTTCTATAACTAGGTTAACTCATCCAGCCACTCAGCTTCAAGTTGGAAGTTACTAGTTGTTTCATTCATTAAGTCTCACTTTCATCCTCAAACAATCATATGCTGTAGCGCCATTTAATTCCTTGTGATTTTGTTTATCACATTATATATCCTCTCAACAGGCTGTCCACAAAACAGTCAAAATTAGTATTTGGAGGTTTAATTCACGACATTCTTCATGTTATAAAATGAAGGTTTATCGTACTTGGTGTCTGTAGGGTGCAACCAATTTTCATTGAATAATTGAAGCATCCACCATCTCCACCCACAGCAATTTCTTTTCAGGAAGGGCCACCACTTGAGTTGTAATTGGTTTAAGTGTGCTGGAGTCAATATATGGCATTTTTCTTTCCACACCAATTTCTTTTCAAGAAGAGTTGTTTGAGTTGTTATCAGTTTAAACAGGTTGAAGTCATTATCTGCTATTTTTGTTTTTTCCTTTTCTGTTGGGAATATGGCCTCTTTTCCAAACTTTCGGCCGCTGATCTCTTATCCAAATCAGGCATGAGGGGTGGAGTGGAATAAAATTAAGGGTTAAATCAAGAGAAAAAGAAACGGGAGGGAATGAAGAGAAAACACACAAAATGATAAAAAGTTATTCCTTCTCTTGTTTTTCATTTAGTGCCTGTTAACAGTATATTTTTTTCATTTTGTGCCTTTAAGTGTAGGGTTTTTTTTTTTTTGGGTTTTTACTCTCAATTCCCTCCTCTTTCCTTTTCTTTTGATTTTACTTTTAATTTTATTTCACTTCACTCCTCATGCAAGCAACCATGCCCTTAGGCAATGCACTTGACCCGCCACACTCCATCTCTTTCCTTCCTCCTCTTTTTTTCTTCTCAAACCCTTCCAGCCAAGCTCTAAAACAGATCTTTGGGAAAGAACTAAGAGAAGCCCCCAAAATACTCGAACACACAATCTCAAGGCTGCAATAGCATAGGCTGTTGTAAAAGCTATCTTGATAACCCTAAAAGAAACCCCTTTTGCTTCTTGTGGAATGAGGAAGCCAAGAAAAACCCTTTCTCCAAAGTGGCTCTTCACTTTCCTGCTTTAATCCTTTTTTGAAAAAGTAATCCTGTGTTAAGGGTCGGGGGTTAAATTTAAGTGACCAAAATGCTCTTTGTAAGTGATCAAAAATGTCAATAATGACCATCCAATGGGATATTGATACGTAAGACCCATTTTCCTTATGTAAATGGCATTTAGAAAGAGCTTAGATGAATGAGTTTGATGTACTACTCTAAAAATCTCCACCTTGTCATCTAAATCAGATCCAGCACTCACCTAGTCCATAGTTGTTGCTCCACAGCACTCACCTCACTAACATAAAAAAGGAATTGGAGAAATGAACCTAAATGTAAAATGCATTTATTATAGTGAATGTGTGAGAAAAAAAATGATAAAAACATACCTTGAATATTGGAGAATAGAAGGGCACACTTTAAATGTAGAATGAGAATTATAGAGTGAATGTGTAAAGGAGAAAGGTATATTTTTTAGGGACTTGATGCGAGAGGTTGTTGAGAGAGGAGATTAGCTAAATATAATTATAACAGGCCATTATGAGAGTAAGAGAGAGAGAGAGAGAGAGAGAGAGAGAGAGAGAGAGTATATGTGAATGAGTTTAGGGAGCCAACCTGGTCCATCCTTTGGATAACTACAAAAAAAAAAAAAGAAAGAAAAAAGAAAAACTTCTACAGTGATACTTAACCAGTCCATGTTTAGGCAAGTGGGCCACAAGATCGTGCCATAACCACTGGATATGTGTTGCAGTGTTTCGTTGATGTCTTGACTACCATTGATGTTTAATCTTATAATGAAATAGAAATTGTGTGAGGGTCGGGTGATTAAAGGGCCATGGGTTTGAAAGTTGAATAAAAAGAAAGGTTTGTAGTTTTTAAATGCAGGCCATGCCTACCATGATTCCTAAGAGTGTGCTTAATCTTTAATTCCTAAAAAGTAGATCTCGTGTTGTAATTTCTAGAGAAGACTGGTCCCACGTATCACAATTATGAAGGTGGGTCCACAGCTTTAATTTCTGGGGTGGATTCCACATCGTGATTCCTTCATATGGTGTCCACATCCAATAAACTTTCAAAAGGCAGGCCTCATATTTTAAATCTTAAATGTGGGGTCAAATGTTATAATTTCTAAAGGTGGGGGCCATAGATACTAATTCATACCAAGATTTCTAAAGATGGGTCTGTAAAATGCATAAAATGCTTGGTGTCTAAATGGATAGTAAAGTGAAGGAATTAGCAGCTACTATGAAAATATCAAATGGATAATGAGATTTATGTGGTTCCACGAGACGAAGGGGTTACCTCCCGGTTAGATTTTTATTAATAAATAGATGAAATAGTACAAATACAGTGATGAGAAATGCGGATTCCGGGCTAACATTAAGCTCCCGGTCAATTAAAGACTAATCGTCGGTGCCCCTCTTACAAAGAGAACTAGGATAACATTAAGCTCCCGGTCAATTAAAGACTAATCGCCGGTGCCTCTCTTACAAAGAGAACTAGGAAACCAGAGACCAAGGGCGGGAAATTGGATCAAGTAAAGCTCGTTGATAACTCTCCAGTGCTATTGCTTGCTCTAACCAAACCACCCTTTGGCCAAGAAGGGAAGCTCCCAAGGGAGTTAACCTGCTCTCCAACGGATGCTTGTTGACCTCTCTACTCTATTCCTAAAAATTGGTTGAGGCACCTCAGGCAGTGAAGGGAACTCTTGAGGGAGTCTCTACCGTCACATTGTCAGAAGTGCTCAGCCCTTTTTAGTCCTCCCTGTCCTTGCCTTTCCTTGCTTGGGATCAATGCTATTTATAGACTTCTCGGTGTGGTCCCTGCTGTGGTAGCACAAAATATCTCCAACTGGCAGGGGCCTTTTGTTACTACTAAGTAATGGGACCTTCCCTCGGTTGCTGTGTGAACAAGAGCTGCTTCCGTGAGTGAGTGTTGACTTCGTTAGTTTCTAGTGGGAAGCCCCTTCTTACCAAAAAAAAAAAAAGTGGGAAGCCCTTCTGCGGAGGTAATGAATACCTCCTTCCTTCGTCGGGCTGGCCTTGGGTCTCCATAGGCAAGTGGGCTTTAGAGGCTATGTGAGCTCGCTGTCTTGGCTTTTTCGTGTCAACAAGCCTCCTTCGTAAGGGCTACCTTCACAAGGGTTGCCTCTGTGGTGGCCATTTTCATGAGGGATGCCTATACAACTTGCGAGAGGATGAAAGATATGAAGGAGAAGAGCAGCAATAAGAGATTGAGGAAGAGTAGGGATCAATTAGGCTGAGATGGGTTTTAGTTAGAAAATTCTGGGATTTGCAAGCAAGTCCGCTTTTTAAAGAGAAATATCACAAAAGGGCTTTTGGGCTGGAATTGGGTCAAGATTGGCTCAAATGGGTTGGTCAAAACACAAAAATCAAAGACAACAATATGCTCCACCCAATTTACCCAAAATTGCATTAAGACTGAAAATACACACGACGTCACCCATAAATTTAAAATTCCTCAAAGTACCTGGTCAAGGTAAAAAACCAACTAATTTACCTATTCAACCACATTAACATCCAAAATAATCAATTAAGCATGTAATTAAGATTAATTACACTAAACACACTTAAGAAGGTTTGGGGTTTTCATCAACTTAGCATGATATTGTCTGCTTTAGCTCACATGCACGCGCGAGAACTTCCCAGACAGTCAACCATCTTGATATGGTGGATGTTAATTTTATTGGTGAATGCAAATGGACATGTAATGTAGCAATGCTTGTAATTCATATTTGTTATTCATTGATATTAGAAACGCAAGACAAATTTCATGTCATTTAGATTAAGAATTCATCAATTTCAACAAATAATTAGACGACATCAATAAATATGCACCGATAGACAAGCTCAAGATCACAGGATCACAGAAGAAGACAGTATTCATCGACATGGACTAAAAATGTATAGATATTAACAAAAGAATATGTCAAGTTTGACGAATATGCACTAATAGCAAGTTTTTAGTTCACGGAGTATAACAGTATTTGTCAACATCGAATAATTTTAATCGCTATCAACACAAGATATGTTGACATCGATGAATATGCACCGATGGAAAATTTTAAGATGACATAAAAGAAAACAGTATTCGTCAACGTCGACTTAAAATTCATAGATATAAAAAAAGAGGATTTTACCGATAAAATCTCGAAATACTGCCATTTATCCCAAAGGATCCTAGCCATTTGTACAGCACCAATGGGGTCTTCCCGCCACATTTCTATTTTTTTTTTTTATTTCTACTGAAGATAGCGTCACTCAAAGAAATATTGAGTGACGCTATCGTCGCTGTGCGCACCCTATATAACTTCTCTTCGTCCCCTGGTTTCCATTCCTTTTCTATCTGATCTTTCCCAAAAGTTGTACTTTGTCTCCATCCGAAGGTAGATACTTTCTTTGGTCTTGTATACTCACTTTATTGCTCCTTTTGATTTCATTTTATTAGTTTTTGATCTCCATTTAAGAGGTCTGTGCATTTATGCCTACTTTTGCAGATCTACATGGAAGAAATCAATACAATGTCTCTTTTTTTATGCTTTTCCTTTTACTTTGGTATAAAAGAAGTTAGACAAGCTCATAGACATTTGTTTTGTTCATTGGTATAAAAAGTTTGTTAAAATGGGTGATGTAGGTTGTTTGCTTTTGTTGTTTGATGAAATTCTTAAGTTAAAAATAAAAATCCCATCCCTGTACCATATAAGACCCACCTAATAAGGATCAGCTAGTGTCCCTCTTTAGCCCCTTGCAATCTCACAGTTCTTTGGTTAATGATGTGTTCTTGGCATTTCTCAGTATATTTTTGTACAATAATAATGCCGAAATATTTGTTTTTTGTTTTTAGTTTGGATGTCGAGTGGTGAGTTGATTGTGATTTTACACTACAACGGGGAATTTAAATTTGACATGATTCACTCGGTATACGAAGGCTGAAAACAGAAGATGATGTCTATTAAAAGCGACATAACATTTCCCAAATTGGTAAACATGGCTCTTGAAAGTTCACATTGGGGGGAAATTTGTGAGAACCTAAGCACACATTATTTCCATCACAATGGTCACGTGTTTTCATTGGCTGTCATAGAGGATGATAGTGACATCAAGTGCATGTTAACATTGGCAAACCACAAGACAAATGAGATATATTTATACATCACTAGAAGACCGGTTGGTTGCGCCAAATATTTCGGAGAACATACAAGGTACATAAGTTACTTGTAAGGTATTTTAAATAATGCATAATACTATTTCTTTCTAGTTAATGGCTAATGTAGTTCTTTCCATCTGTTTTTCTTGAAGGTTATTTGGGATGGACTTCCGCTCTTTACGAGGCAAACAAATTGATTGTTCGGGGAGCAATCATAATGTGAAGTGCAAAGTACCTCCCGGTCAGTGTCATGAAATTCCTACTGTCAATCTATGCGAAGACAATGACATTCATTTCTCAGAATGACAGAACATTGCTAGTGATGAATTGGCAAAAGAAAGTTATTGCGTTCCCGTTGATCGTGTCTATATAGCTAACGTGCTTGATGACAATGAGTTTGTTACAATTCAAATTGAATCTGGAAAAACGGGAACCAATCCTACCGGGAGTTCAAGTATAAGAGGCAAAAGGCTTCCGATGTTGAATGTCAGAGAATATAGCTCGCATAAGCGGAAAGTTATATTCGAAGATGACATGGTCCCGGATGAATTTAATACAGAGTTGGAACACAATTCATCTCGAGAGATGTGGCTAGGGCGCGAATTCCCAAAGAGCGAAGAAACGACATGGGCTTGTTAATAAGAAGATAGTAATGAAAATGGTGTATGTATTCCTTCACTAATGAAAATGGTAGAAGATAATAAGTCTTTTGCCATGATAATAAAGGAGGACATCCAATGTCATTTCATTTCATCAAATAGATAGTGTGCGTGAGTGCAAACTACGTGGAAACGAGTAAATCCTCGAATAAAATGAACAGAATTCCTTATAAAATAAAAAAAAAATGAAGAACTCACACTCCAAACATACATGATGTTGCGAAATTACACAATACAAAATTCATACCCAACACAATGCATCAAGAACTCCAAAACATACATAATGTTCCGCAAATAATGTGAAAAAAAGTTGCTAATGTGACGTACCTTCGTGTAGATGTGCGATATCAGAGAAAGGTTGGTGGATTGTAGAGAAGGAAGAAGGTAGTTGTAGTGGCGTCGTTGCTTAGGAGAAGAAGGAGAAGTTCCAAACAGTAAAATGGTAAAAATTAGACGTGTGGTTTTATATAGTGAGTGGCGAACAACGACGCTAGCGTCCTTGTTGGCAGAAACCCCGGTGACGCTAGCGTCACTCACAGTATTTGTCGATATCAACAAAAGAAATGTTATATTTCGACGAATATGCACTGATAGACAAAATTTTATTCAATAAGTATAACACAGTATTTGTCAACATCGACTGAAGTTTGAAGATTCGTCGAACAAAATTCAATATTTGTCACTAAGTATAACACAGTATTTGTCAACATGTGGGAAAATTCAGCCATATTGCATATAAAAATCGGATGTTTTTTTTTTTAAAGGAATATTTGAACATTCCTTTTAAAACCTGTTCCACCAACAAATCTATCACCATCCTCATTAGATCCTGTTTAATTAACAAAGAATCATCCACGTAAGGTGCGACAATACGTCCGGTTCACCAACAAACCCGTCACAACTATCCCCATTAACCCGAATTGGGAAATATTCTCCTCATTGAGAACTAAGCATCGTCTATATAAACAACCAATTCCTCATTGAAATGAACATCCATCCAAACTAACAACCTCTCTCTCTTCCAGATCAACTTTAATTCATATTAAAAATCTAAACCACTTTTTAAACAAGAAGCCACATTCACACTGAATGAAATACATGTACTACAACATAATCAACAACCATCCACTACCTTGTAATATATATTGGAAGAAAGCCACTATTCACGTTATAGAACCTACTCCCCATTAATATCAATAACCATCAACAAGAACAAACTAATTATATTCAAAATAAACAACCATATTCTAACCACATACATTAACAAAATTAAATCATCAATAATGGCTTCCACATCAACATTCAAATCAAAGTTATAAGCTAAAGGCAAAAATTTAAACATCCAAAATACAACCCAGAGTTAAACATCCCATCCAAAGAAGAGTCATGTCACAACCCAAGCATTATGAAATCTATCACAAATTGAAGATCCATCCACCATATTCATGTCTATCGTTGAATCTTTTTCTAATACAAAACTCTCTATCTGATGTACTAGTGTCCTATTAGATTGCATCTACAGTACATCATGTCCCACTTATTGAATTTATTCATGTGATTATAAAGAAGCCGCAATCATACAGATTTTCTTCTAAAGGAACTTTCTCGATGTTCCGCCTTGTGTAACCCCTTGGGCTTTCTCAATTATTATATGCAGCGAAACCAAATAATTTACAACAACGTTCATAGTTAGAAGTTAGAACAGCCTTAAAGAATATCATTTTTTGGTATAAATGTCAATACTTAAAACTCACAAATCATTTTTTTTTTTTTTTGCTATTGTAGCAGTCCCACCTTCTTGCATTAAGGTATCTATTAGGTTTTTGAGTGTCGGCTAAATTCATGGGTTGGACAAAACTCTGGGTCTTTTGAATTGTATTAGTTATTTAGAAAAGGACTCTAAAGATAAAAGATTGGAATGACTCAGAAGAAGAAAATATGGAAGAATTAGAAGAAGAAAGCTGGAGAAAGAGAGCTAAAATTCCGGATCAACCAGAATGGGGTCCGCTCGAGCGACCACATCATTCGCTCGAGCGAACAGAGTCAGAATAGCCAGATGCTGAAACAGAACCTCATCCGTTCGAGCGGATGGTGGGTCCGCTCAAGCGAACAAGGCAGCAGAGTCCCAAGAAAATTAGAAACTGCTTTTCTAATCGTGCCCAAACTACTTGTTTTAATCCTAATGAAGTTAGGCAACCTTAAACACGACATAAGGGCTATTGAAAGGACTTAAGGGCTATTCTAAAGCTACATCTCACCTCTCAAAGTTCTGAGTTAGAGATTATTATTGAGAGAATTCTTTTCTAGAGATTTTTTGAAAGTTTTGCTGCCAAGTTCTCTAGGGTCAGTTCTTCTGTTTCCTTTGTAGAAGTTTATTTTCTTATGAGAAGACTTGAGGAGTCAAGCACCGGATTGAATCTATTGCAATCAATGGTGTGAAGTCGTTGAAGCGTGAAGCAACACAAGGAAATTTCAGTCCTTGGGTAGGGGATATCTAGGGAAGAGATCTGAGTTTTTTGTAATTGCAAGATTCATAGTGTTTCATTTGATCCAGTTCGAATCGGTGGTTTTTCACCCAGTTAGGGATTTCAACCTTAATTTTGTGTCCTTGTGTTTTGTGCTTGTTATTTTATTTACACTGCATATTGTTTATTTCTGCATACTTTTGGGTTGATTGTTTGAGTAGATCAATTTAGAGATCGCGTATCCTAAATCTTTTCAATTGGTATCAGAGCGGGTTGCACTATTTTGTTGTATTTGATCCTGCAAGATTTCTAGAATGGTGCTTAATAGAGAAGGGACATCAACTTCCAAGCCTCATTTGTTTGATGGTTCTAATTATGCATATTGGAAATAAAGAATGATTTAATTCCTTAAATCCATTGATGATGATGTTTGAGATGTTGTTGAGATGGGCTACTCCACACCTACAATTGTGGTTAATGGACAAACTGTTCATAAACCTAAACCCAATGGACTAAGGATGAGAATCATACATCTAATTGTAATAACAAGGCTGTGAATAGCATATACAATGGAGTGTCTGTTGATGAGTTCCATAAGATTTCCACTTGTAAAACTGTAAAAGAAGCATGGGAAGTCTTACAGACAGTTTATGAGGGTACAAACACAGTGAAACAAGCTCAGTTGCAAAGGCTGAATAAAGAATTTGAAACCATCGTGATAAAAGAAGATGAGACCTTTGATCAATTTAATGTAAAGCTGAATGAGATTGTCAATTCTGTTTTCATTTTAGGGGAAGAAATACCAGAACACAAGATTGTCAAGAAAATTCTAAGGTCTTTAACTTCAAGGTTCGATTCTAAAGTTGATGCTATTGAAGAAAATAAGAATCTGGATAACCTCAAGGTAAATGACCTAGCTGGAAATCTTTAGACGTTTGAAGCACATCGTTTGAATAAAGGAGAATCAAAAGAGAAGGATATTTCTTTGAAAGCCATCTCAGATTCAAGAAAGAAACCTGCAAGGAAAATTGAGTCTGATTCTAAATCTGAGGCTAAAGATGATATGGCTGAGTTTATAAAATGTTTCAATAAATACATGAAGACAAAACGAGCCAATAGAAAGAATTCCAAATCCGAGAAGAAGGATCCTGCAAAAGGGACATTGTTTTGAGTGCCAAGGCTATGGTCACTATGCTAATGAGTGTGCCAACAAAAAAAAGGTACAAAGCAAAAGGCTCTCAATATAACTTGGGATGAAGAATCTTCTGAAGAATAAAAGAAAAAAGTAAAAGATCATGAGGATGATCCTTCAGATAATGTGAATGGCAAGTTTGTGGCGTTCATGGCTGAGTCTATGTCCTATGTCTGACAATAATACTGATGAAGATAATGATGATGAAATGTCAGATCAAGAGAAAAATTGGAAAGAATTGTACCATACTACATATGCTGATTATGTCAAGATGACCAATTATAGTAAAAAGATCACTTTCAAGTTCAATGCTACTCAAGAAGAAAATTCTGCACTAAATGTTGAATTAGAGCAAGCGCTTAAACAGGGTCATCTCTTGAAAAGTCAGAAAAATTGTTTGGCTGAAAATTTGACTACTGATGGTCAAAAACTTAAGAAAGCTGAAAAAGAAGTAGTGCATCTAAAGCAGGAGATAGTAATATTGAAAGATAAAAATCAAGACCTACAAGAAAGATTGAAGATCACTTTGTCTGATCTTAAAGTCAATCAAGCTTCTCTAAACAAGATGCATACTGGTTCGAAGACTCTAACAAACATCTTGTGCAGTCAGAAGTCTCCTTTTGACAGAAGCGGTCTCGGCTATGATCCTGATACATCCACTTCAAATGCTAATGGTAAAACAATTTTTATTGCAAGTGTTGCACATCATACTCCACATACTGCACTTTCAAATAATGTGTTAAGTAGTTTCAAGAAAAAGAATGTGTCACTCGCTGCATGCACCTCCACTTGTCATCATTGTGGATTAAAATGACACATTCATCCCCATTGTAAGAAGCTACAAAGTCTACCTAAGATCAAGCAATGGCGGAAGAATTTTTCTCCACCCAAAATAGCTCAAATTTGGGTTAAAAAATATGATTTGCCTAAGGAGTTTACTCACACTTTGCTGAAAGATCAAAAAACACAAGTGTGGGTGGTTACAAGTCTTGCTGAAAGAGGTCAAGCTCCCACACCCAGCGCTGCTACGAAGATACATTTAGGGGGAGTCGTTTTCGAGGGGGAGCTATTAATCCTAATTGACAAAAAACTTCATGCTCTTATCTTTAGCATTGTAAAATTATAGACAAAACGGGAGAGAAAGGTGACAGATCAAGGGGGAAAACAAGAAGTTCAAACTAAGGCGAGACAATGCAGATCTACATTTGCTGATTGCAAATTTTTGTGCTGATTGCATCTACATTTGTTGATTGCAAATTTTTGTGCTGATTGCCATTTCTTTTAAAAAAAAAATTTCAATGTATTTTAGGTTTCATTGTGGGTAGATCAAATTGTATTGTTTTAGGGAGTTTTGTTCATGAATTGCCAAAGAGGGAGATTGTTAGGTTTTTTTAATGTTGGCTAAATTCATGGGTTGGACAAAACTCTGGGTCTTTTGAGTAGTATTTTTTTATGTAGAAAATGACTCTAAAGATAGAAGATTGAAAGGACTCAGAAGAAGAAAGTCTGAAAGAATTAAAAGAAGAAAGCTGGAGAAAGAGAGTTGAAATTCCGGATCAACCAAAATGGGGCATGCTTTAGCGACCACATCATTCGCTCGAACGAACAGATTCAGAATAACCAGATGCTGAAACAGAACCTTATCCGATCGAGCGGATGGTGGGTTCGCTCGAGCAGACACGGTGGCAGAGTCCCAGGAAAATTAAAAACTGCTTTTCTAATCGTGTCCAAACTACTTGTTTTAATCCTAATGAAGTTAGGCAACCTTAAGCACGACACAAGGGCTATTTAAAGGACTTAAGGGTTATTCTAAAGCTACACATCACCTCTTAAAGTTCTGAGTTAGAGATTATTATTGAGAGAATTCTTCTCTAAAGATTTTTTTGAAGTTGTGCTGCTAAGTTCTCTAGAGCCATTTCTTTTGTATCCTTTGTAGAAGTTTATCTTCTTACGACAAAACTTGAGGAGTCAAGCGCTAGATTGAATTTGTTACAATCAACGGTGTGAAGTCGTTGAAGCGTGAAGCGACACAAGGTAACTTCAGTCCTTGGGTAGAGGATATCTGGGAAAGAGATCTGAGTTTCTTGTAATTGCGAGATTCATAGTGTTTGTTGATCAAGTTCGGATCAGTGGTTTTTCACCCGATTAGGGTTTTCCACCTTAAATTTGGTGTTCTTGTGGTGTGTGCTTGTTTATTTTATTTACGCTGCATATTGTTTATTTCTGCATACTTTTGGGTTGATTATTTGAGTAGACCAATCCAACTATCGCATATCTTAAATCTTTTCAGTATCCTAGGATTTGATCGAAGTGCTCCAAGTTACATGTCGGAACACATATTTTTTGCATTTCATCCAACCTCCATCCCTATGATACCCGGATACTTATGTCAACCCAACGTATTCGTACTGTACCGATACGACACTTGTGTTGGAACCTGATACTGCACTGATACTTCTGGTGAACAAGTTTAACATATCCTCCTTATAAAGTCCTCTATTTCATATTATTTTTTTAGTATTTTTACTTCTCACCATAAAAAACGCTAGAAAGGGACGAAAATAATTGTACTATCATTTATTCAAAAGCGATAGATTTTCAAAAGTTAAAATATCCATATCCGTGTTTTAGATTTTCAAAAGTGAAGAGTCATCCCCGATCCTCGTATCAGTGTCCATATCCATTTATGTATTTGGGCATCATAGCTCCATCCATATTCACCGAAGAGGTGTACATAATTTTGCCTATCCTGCCTTAACCACATATCCTTCAAAATGTATCGAAAAATGTCACTATATATGTTGAAAACCATATGGAGTCCAATTTGCATACCTAGGCTTTTGTTCTTAATAATATCATTTATTAGTAACAAATGGGCAATGCAATGTTAAAGATTACCGAAGCATTAGCACCAATGAAGTACACATGTGGTGCCTTGGGCTTCAAATAAATATTAAACTAATTCTATGACATTTTCATGTCTAGCCATTCTCTTGATAGGAGAATCTTTAACTTCTCAAGATTGGGAAAAATGCAGAGCAATCCTATTTGCGTACCTGTTGCAGTAGTGATCCCAGAACTCATCTAGTAAGTCAGTCTCCTCCTCTGTCAGTGTACGTTGAATTTTTTGGCCAATTAAGGGACGTATTAAATCCCTATGATTTAACTGAGGTTTCTTTTTGCATTTTTTACACGAATAACAATCGAGGGTACCTTGTCACTGGAAGACTCTACTGTGTAATGATTTTCTATTGGATTTTGGGGGGAGGACTATCAAGAATGCTTTGAATACAAGATGTTATAAATCTAGGAGACCTTCGGGAGAGACCGTAGCATTAGGATGGGTGGGACTAGAGGATTCAGGCGGAGTATGTTCCTTTGAATCAGATGATTTACAAGTAAAACCTAGATTCCTCTTTAGCACTGCCTTCTATTTCTCAATCATTTTATTTTCCTCGTGAGATTTACTTGGAGTAACTTTCTTATACTTGAATCCCAACAAATCATTTTCGAAGCCCTGGTTGAAGTGTGCCACCCAACTATGCCCTACACATAGCAGTTTTTCCGAGTTCATTTTCTCCAGTTTTCCTTCTTTTTGGCCAGCCAAAGTGGCCATAAAGTCATCCTAGAAGAAATGGGGGCACACGATTAAATTCAAGTGAGTCATAAATAATGCAAATGACGATATAATTTAAATTTGACAACAAAGGAAATGCCTCTTACTGGACTCATGTGGATGGATTCATCATCCTTCTTGAAGGTGGGCTGTGTGAGAGGAATCTTGTATTCATCATCGCCTTCATCATCGCAACCTTGTCACTGTAGTATGCCATATCATGTAACACTCAACATGATTCAGTGAAGCATTAGGTTCCTCATTCAATACCATCTTTTGCCTTGCATTTCAAATTGCAAGGAGTTCTTGCAAAGATTTTCTATAATCATAGCAATCTTTTCTCACTTTATCAGCTCTCTCAAATAGCATATGAAAATGGACGGAGAGGACATGCCTCAATCCGACTGCTTCATTACACATTCGCAATTGTGATGCTCGACAATTCAATAAAAGATTACTATTATATTATATGTACATAAATGCCTCTCTATTGCTGGAACTACCTTAACTAGTTGTTTATTTACGTCTTCATATGGTGTACAAATAAACTACAGCGTAGATAGTTTTGTTAGTATGCTGATCATAATTCAAAATTCTTCAAAAAATATTTACTTAGTAAAAAATGCTACAAAACCACAGCCAATGCTATGGTTTTTCCTCTCTTTTTTCTTTTTTTGGACACTGATATGACCATGGCAAAGAATGGTTTGGTATTTCAAAAGCCACAGTTCGAAGTTATGGAAAGTATAAAAAAATACACGGCCATTACATGAGGATTACAACTATATAAAACCACATAAAGTCGTGGTTGTTTTGAGTGTTTTTTTTTTTTTTTCAAATAAAAAACCACGGTCAATGGCCAAGGTTTGTTTTCTTTTTTAGCTTTTAAAATAATTAAAAAATTAAAGAAAAAATGCACCTGTTTCATACCAATAAAAATCAACTAAATGATCATTCTAAAACATCCAACCCAAACATATATAATAATCAAACATCCAATGTTAGTTCAAACCACCACCACACAGTAATAAACATCCATCAACTAAAACATTAATATAATTAACAATATAATCATCCTATCATTAGTCAAATTTAGGCCCTGTTTGGCAAATCTATTTTCTTATGCCTCTAAACATCTATTTCTGTAAAGCGGATAGAGATTTTGAAGTTTAGAGGTGTTTGGTAATAATTTATAGCATCTGCACACTTTAGAGCAAAAGAGGCAAAGCCTCTAAAAAAGAAATGCCCCAAAAATATGTACATAGAAATTAGAGGCAACGTCTCTCGAAAAAGTAGAGGCGGAACCCATTTTTTAGGACAAAAATGCCCCTGACGGAAATTTATTTCCAACGAAAGTCCCCTCTGGAATGAAGCACAACTGTAGCTTTTGTCTTCTCATCCAACGAAAGTCCTCTCTGCAAGAAGTCAAAACGATTGGGTTCTCCTTCGTTCTGCAACGTGAAAAGGGCTGGAAGGGAGAACGCTCAGTGGAAGAGGTGCGTGTCTATTTCTTTTGTTTCTTGTTGATTTCTCTATTCTTAGAACATTTGCTTTCTTTGTTCAATCGATGTATTTTTTTTTTTTTTTTTTTGAATGATGATGGAAAGGGTTGGAGATGGGTTGTTTGGGATTGTATTACATGCGTTTGAGATGGGTTTTGATTTGGAGGCAATTTGGGAGATGGGTTTGATTATAGAAGATGTGGTTTTCAGATTGGGGTTTTATTTGAAAACTCATTTGAGGGTACTGATATCAGATTTGTGTATTGGTTTGGGGATTGAGGTAGTAACTAATAGCATTGATTTCAGATTTGGGTTTCCATTTGGGTATTGGGTTTTAGATTGATGTACTGTTTTTAAACTTGGTTTTCATTTTGGCATTCGTTTGGAGATTGTGCTATTGATTTCAGATTCTGATACAGAGAAGAAAGAATAAATTTGTGTAGTAGAAACCATTTGATTACAATGCCCAGCTCATTCTTTGAACTGTTATTCTTATAACTAGCCCTGCTAATTTGACTGTAAACTAAACAAAGATGGTGATATTCAAGGTTTCGTCTATCAAAAAAAAAAAAAAAATGATATTCAAGGTTTCTAATATAGTAATACGTAAGTTGAAAAACTATAAGCAGAAGATTCTTGTATAGGATTTTTTTTCTTGACTTTGTTTACAAATTTCCTCAGTAGGAGTCAAGCATTTCCCTATTTCCACCTTTATTGTAGTTGAAGAACTCTATTTATCCTTCCTATTTAAAGAGGATATCCACTTGGATGAGGACTGAGGGTCAATGATTTTCTTTGCTAATTGTAGGCAGGTAAGACTTTTAAAGGTCCATAGGCCCGCGGGGCCATTCAAGAATCCAAACAGCAATAACATCCATGAGAAAATCCTCAATTTGAGGCTATTAAGTAAATTCTTATGGACAAACAATATATAATATAATTATCTAAAGTCAACTGATGCTAACAACTTTCGTCAGGTACTGATAGCAATGATGATATTTGCGAAAGATATGAGAAAGCCACCTCCACTAGATATAGTGCCTAAAGAAATTCTTTTGAATCCACATTTTGAGCCATATTTTAAGGTATTGCTTTCTTTCCTTGACACCACTTTTTTACTTAAGCTAAATTATTTTGAAAATTTTCTCAATGTTGATTTCTTCTTTTTAATAGGATTGTATTGATGCTATAGATGGCACCCTTGTGCATGCCATTATCCAACCAGAGAAACAAATTCCTTACAGAGGTAGAAAGGGGGAATGTATGCAACAAGTTATGGCAGTATGTTCATTTGACATGCTCTTTACCTATGTGGTATGTGGATGGGAATGTACAGCTCATGATCAACGGATTCTTTTGGATACCATTTCTAATGAAAGGCTAAAGTTTCCACATGCCCCGCCTGGTAAAAAAAGTATTTGTAGTACTTTAAATATCAACAAATGATTGCTATAACATAGTTTGACATGCCCTTTAACATTTGTCTTGAATGGTCTTTAGGTAAATACTACTTGGTTGATGCTGTTTACACAAACATGAGGGGGTTTCTTTCTCCATTTCGAAATGTCCGATACTGGCTTCCTAATTTTCAAGGTGTTGCCATTCCTCGTACTAGAGAGGAGCATTTTAATAGATTGCATTCATCCTTAAGAAATGTGATTGAGCGAAGCTTTGGAGTATTGAAAGCTCGATTCCCTATCCTCAAGTGGATGGCTCCTTACCCTTTTATATGTGTACAGGGCATATTTTGATGAAAATGTGCACAAGTCCATTTTTACATAATGACAGAAGATACCCCTCTAAAAAGAAGTAAATAGAGGGCATACCAAACGGTCTATTTGAAATAGATCCATTCATAACCAAACACGCTTTTTTGTTCTAGCCTCTTTTTTTAATGGCTCTATTTTGAATGGTCTGCCAAAAAAAGAGTAGAGATGCCAAACAAGGCCTTAGTGTATCAAAACATTCAATCGAAAATGCTAAATGGAGATGATCCTAAATTCAGGCCAATCTATGACATTGCCTAGTGCGAGATCTTCTAGCTTGCCTCGTCCGTTTACCAAGTCACCATTCCCATCAATGATCTCATGTAAAAGATCCTTTTCCAACTTGATTCTTTGACAAACTCATCTATCTTTCTTCCGGAAGCGACATGTATTTTTCGTCAAATGCAACAATTTGAACAAAGTTGAACTAGCTTAAGCCGTTGCCTGGTCGGGTTGTGCCTATGAACGTAAAGAATCTTACCTCACCTACATATATTATATATTAGGAATAGTGAGTAATTTATCAATAAGATATTTAATTATGGCTAGAAATCTATTATTAATGTAAAACGGTTTTGAACCTTAGATGAACTCCCACTATAGTTTGAAAATCTCATCTATCCCCCACCATGAGATGCAAAGATCTGCTCTGCTCCATTTCCCTCATCTGCTCCTTCATCGGCTTCTCCTTTCTTAGGCCCATTGGCGGGTCAACCCATGGGGACCCTGGGTCTTTCTTGTATAAGCATTCTCTTGTAATTGTAAGGAGCTGGACGTAAAATGACAAATTTAGAAATTTCCTGAACTCATACCCCACACATACCTGTAAAACAAAAAACATTGGTACATTAATTTAAAGCATAGCTAAAATCATTTTAAAATAATTTATAGAATGTGAACATTACTTTTTAAAATTTATAAATAAGAATACCCTCTATGGCTCATTAGATAGGAGCCAGGAATACCCTCTATGGCTCATTAGATAGGAGCCAGGATCATACACCGTCTAAAAAGCCACTAAGACAAGGTCGCACAGTGTGTAAAAAAATCCTCTTCTATTTAAAAGCCATTAAGCCCCATGTAACATACACTGTTGTATTCTAAAACGGAACAAATAGCTTTTAATTCCATAGAATCCACGGTATCACATGTCACTTTTTTGTAGTGTTATTGGAATTTTCTCTTCCTTGGGAGCGCGCGGCTATGGGGTTTTGGGGGTGGTGTCGAGGTTAGAAGTAATAATTTTTTGAATTTCTTCAGCAAAATCTCCCCTGCATTTCGAAACATTAAAAATATCTCAAGTGCACAACTGTATTACCCATTAATAAAACACTTCATAAATATAACCCCAATGCCCCTTAAAACTCCAATATCGACTATCCATATCATCACATCACACAATACTTCCATAAAAATGAAAATTCTCTTATATCTTAAAAATGAATCAATGTTGACTTAGAGATGTGGTAATTTCTAAAATAAACTCAATTCAATGCAGTTAATTGGGATTAAGTTTTTCTCACAGTTTCTTTGCCGAAAGAAGAACAATCCTTTGTATGAGTTTCGAGCACATGTCGATAAACCTCTACCAATCCTCCTTGATAAATTTGGGTACATTTTTTTTTTCTATGTGCACCAGTGTGATATTTAGTGTATATGTAATGCTTTATTTGCTTGCTTTCCTAAACACACACTTTATTTTCAATCAGAATTTCATATTTATTCTGCAAAGTAGATTATTTAAAAAGATCATAGAAAAAGGGGAAAACTAGAGAGAGCCTTGGAACCACTACGGGGTATGATAAATTTGAGGGTACTTTTAGTTTCCAAAGAGTCTTAAGGGGATTTTTCCAGTAAAATCCCCATAAAAATTAAATACAAAATAATAAACAAACATCTCTTCATAGAAAAGAAATGTAGATATCACAAGGAGCACCTCCTATGCCTAAGAGGTAAGCCTCAATGTCATTTTCAAATTATCAGTAATTTCACTAAACAACCCTTGTAAAAACTGTAATATTTAAGCCAACAACGTTCATAAAATCATTAACATTGAAAAACTAAAAATAATGTACTTACCTGCTTTCCTATACCACCTAGTCCTTGTTGCAGTTGTGCTGTCAAAATGAAAATTTCTCGTTTTATAGCTTCCATATCCATCCTATTTACATGAATAAGAAATAGAACTGAATTATATGACAAATAAAAGAAGAAATCAGTAATGAGAAAAAAAAGAAAAAAAAAAAAACACTCCATTTCAAAAGTAGAAAGAACAAATGATACGGTCAAAGAAAACTATAGAAATCCGGCCACAGATAAACTCAACACTATAAATGATGCAGAAGGGTCATTAATGACTCGAATGAGCATAAGCAAAATCAATGGGTAAAACATTTATACCTGTAATTAGAGAAAATGCAACTCATTCTCTCCACCATTTATCCCATGCTATAACTTATATGGTGAAAACAGCCCGAAGAGGTAACTCAAGTTCATCAATACGAAATTATATAGAAAAACAGTTTTTTTCCCCAAAACCAGGGTCATACATTTTGCCCACCTTCGTTGAAAAATGAGCCCAACAAAATGGAGCACCTGAAGGGCAAGTGAATGGGTAAGATTGCAATAGCTAGGATGACCATAAACTACCATTAAGAAAGGTCCGGTTTCATAGGTGGTCCAATTGTTTTTGGCTGTGCAAAAAGACCTCATTAGTCTACTCTATTTCTTTTCTAAAGCTACTAAAATACCTAGTTTATCAAGTTTAAGGGAAAGATGATATTCGACAATATCCTTGTTTGTAAAAGCTAAAGTAAATCAGGGATATATACCTTTATCGGCGTTTTGGCTAAAACAGAGATAACAGATAAACAGATCAAGATAGAAAGGAAAATTGTGCAATCCAACTACTAACTGGGAAATTTTAACTTTCATTAGTCAAAGCCACAACCAATCTTGAATCTGATTATTGTTTTGAGCTGTAGACATTAGGAATTAATTAGTAGCGAAATTGCATTTGGTGGGGCTAGTAGACACAACAAACACTGCTACTTATTTTCTTTGGAAAACGAGAAGGGAACTTCACCCAGAGTTAAAAGGGTCTATGAGCCAGTAAAAATAGCAGACCCATAAATATATCGGACAAGAAAATGTAAGGGCAATATTTCAAAAACTAGATGACAATGCTGATGCAGACATTTACACCAATTTCAAAGGTTACATCTCCAAAACGCGTGGAATCTGGTAAAAAGAAATGATGGGAATGAGTTTAAGAAACCTGCATTTTCAATAAAGAGATAAATAGATATAAGAGTATTGGAGAAATAGGAGAAGTACAATGCAGCATGGACTACCTTCTTAAAATCCAAACCGTTAACTTACACACCCATTGTAACAAGCACCACATAAAATAATTCCAAATGGTTGAATTAACCCTGAACACATGATCAATCAACTTCCTTCACGTTTTTCTTTTTTTGCTTTTTAAACAGAAAAAAGAGCAAAGCCATCATGTGTAAAATCCACTGCTCTATCTAATGGGTGGCCATCTGAAATTAATTTCAATATTTAGAGACGGTCAAAAAACATGGAAGATGGACCCTACTCATTTTAAGGAGGGTGCCCAAGCCGATACTGTGATCCATAGCAGAATAAAACGTTACAAATAAATGGTTCTGAAACTTTTTCCGAAATACTAATGACTAGAATAAATGGCAGAAAAGATAATCTGAAATTGTAGTCACTCACCGATATTCGATCAACTAATCATAGATGATAAATGTTACTGATAGTCTAATACGTACACAAAAAAAAAAAAAAAAAAAAAAAAAAAAAAAAAAAGCATTTGAAAAAAGTAAAACAAGCCGCTGTAAGAGTGAAGAAAATGCACCTGGGATTGAGACCTCCAAAACAAGAAGCAGCAAACCCAAAACAGATAGGTGAGATGAAAGACAATCACATCAAGGATGAAAAAAGCGGCCGATATGTAGCATATCAGTCTATAAATCGGGCGTAGCGGCCTTGAAATTATCGGGTATCACAACCGTATCGGCCTGTAGCGGCCGATACATTACCGTAGCGGCCCGATACATTGCTGTAGCAGCCGCTACATAGCGGTCTGCCCCCCTTTCTCCACTGAATCACTCATTGAACAAATGACTGAAAAAGAAAAAAAAAAAAACAGGAAACAGAGGAAGAAAGGAAGAAAGAAAAAGAAAAAAAAAAAAGAAAGAAGAAATACCTGATGCTGGAGGAGGCAGCAGCGTCGTCGCAGCAGCAGCAGCCACCAGCAGCAGTAGCAGCAGCCACCGGCAACAGCCAGCAGCTGCAACAGCAGGGTCACAGCGCAACAATGGCAACAGCAGCACAGCAGCGGCATCGGCTGCAGCAGGCAGCATCGGCGGCGGCTGCTTCTCCTCCTCCTTCTCTTTCCCTCCTTTCTCTTTCGTTTCCCTGTTTCTATTTCAGACGAAGCTAGGGCAACAAATGCCCATATGCCAGCCCACATCGTCCTCTTCTTTTTAATAGTTGGGTAATTCATGGGCCCATGATGGCCCCACCTAATGAAGGGCACAAATGAAATGAAAATAACACAGGCCATTCAAAAACCATTAAAATCCATCCACCAAAAAATAATACATTCAAAAAATTAAATGTAAAATCCATTCACTAAAAAAAAATTCAAAAAATTAAATGTGGACATCCAAAACAAAAAAATTTGAAGAACCTGATATAACCATTAGTGGGCTCCACAATGAAGCATGAACGTTAAAATAAAAAAATTATATCATAACTAAATATTACTTACTTAATTGAAATTGACACCTTAGTCAAATTTCACTTTAATTGGGAATAGTGTTATAGCCAACTTTCAAACCTATTTAAAATAAAGCGCAGCCAAATTTCATACTAATTAAACATAGGCTACAGTAATAGGACATAGGCCCAACCAAAGTTCACTCTAATTAATAGGAAATAGGGCCCTAACCAAATAACAGAATGGGTCATTTACCACCAAAGTTCATTCTTATTGTTTGCTATTGAATTCCTATGACCTAACTTTTATTGTTCACTCTATTTATTCAGTGTCAGCGATACAGGACCTCATACAATGAAGGGACCGCTACGCCCCCTTATCTTAGTTACTTTTGCAAAAATAATACATTTTCTATCATTTTCCAATATTCTGGATTTTCAAGAATTTTTTCAGATTTTTTTAATGCTTTTTTCAAAACGCGCCGCTATACCGCTACGTAGCGCCCGCTTAGTAGCGTTTTGGCGGCGGGCCGCTACGCCCGCCGCTACCGCTATTTTCATCCTTGAATCACATAATGTTAAGTCCAAGGGAGGGAATAATGTTAAGTCCAGAGATAGGTGAGAGAAAAGAAGACAGAAGGGGATAAGCAAAAGAGATGAAGAGGTGCTTTGAGTTTAGCGATAGAGATGCAAAGCGTCAGAAGGTAGGTTTTGTGAGGAGCCGAGAAGAGATAAAGGATGGTTGATTTTAGGGTTTCGAGAGAGAAAGAGGTTTTTATAAGGGATTTTGTGTGCAGGCCGGGTGGCGGGTATACGGGTCTAAACTTATGGTGGTTCCAAAACATAACCCATTTAGCTACCCTTCCAAATGAAGGTTCCAAAATCAGACCCATTTATTAATCGGACCAAAATCAGAATCCAAACTTGTGTATAAAACCATTGGGTACTCAAAGACTCGGGGACCAAATAACATCCCCATTTGAATTGAGTACACACTACCCACCACCTCACATTTAGATAAATACACACTACCCACCACCTCACATTTAGATAAATGGACATTTCCGATTTACCCCACGTCCTGCATCCTAAAAAAAATGACTACAAAAATGGGATAAAAAGGTGAAGCCCGTTTTTATCAGCTAGAGCCTATTTGGTTGCAAGTATTTCGACGAGAATTGTGAGTTTTAAGAGTTTTTTACATTGGTATCGTGGCATATGCTTTAAAATTTTAAGTTTTTATGTTTGATTGTTAAAATTTTGAAATTTATAAAAAAGAAATTATAAAATTTACTAAACAATCGAGGCCGGTTCTGCCAAGGACCGTTGCTAATGAGAACAAGAACAAAACTTTGGAGTGGAATTTGGACCTACAAAATTCGCTTTTGTCATATGACATAATTTCTATCAAGCAAAGGAGGTCTCCACACAATAAGTTGCATTGTTAAGTGCCATCTAGAAAGGGGTGTTTCTACAGTCCAAGTTTTGGTTAATAAAAAAAAAATGATTTAGATGAATAATGGATAAGACCATTGTATGATAACTCCTATTATCTGAGATATTTCTAAGGCTTCTAGTTGTTTTGACAAAATCTCTTTTGCTCATATTATGAGAGAACTAAATCCGTGGTGATCAGTTTGTCCAAGAATAATTATTCCTTATTCCTTTACCTTTGATTTTGAGTGGTGTGGGAGCTTTTCTTATTGGATTACAGAGTCAGTCCCTTTAGTTTGTTGGTCTTGGAAGTTTTTGGGTTTGACCATTGCTCTATTTTGTTGAATCCATAATGTGTTCCCCTCTCTAAACCCCAAAAAGCAACCCACACACCCCCACATTAAGCAATCTATTTCAACATTGCAGTCCAGGTCCTCCACTCAATCCACACACACTCAAACTACCATGCAGTATGCAGATCATTTCAAAGTACATGAACAGTAGCAATCATATTTTAATGATTAAAATATAATCTGTACAGTCATTCAAAAAAAAAAAATGTACACTGTAAAGTATGATCTTCTGATGAGAGAGTACGAGCATATAAGTACGTAAAATGCTAAACAGATTCAAGAATGCAAAATTCCAT
This sequence comes from Umbellularia californica, assembly GCA_028538565.1. NCBI lineage: Eukaryota > Viridiplantae > Streptophyta > Magnoliopsida > Laurales > Lauraceae > Umbellularia > Umbellularia californica. The sequence continues at coordinate 21,715,960 of JAPQWN010000006.1, forward strand.
AATTAGAACACTAGAATGATAAGAGAAACAAGGAATACACATCAACACAAGTTTCTTCATGTTATTCAATTTGGGGAACTCACTTCAGCATGATATTGAATGAATTTAATGTGATTCATAAGGATTAATGAATCCTATATTGATCGACCAGGAGCAACTATTCCACGGGAAACATTTCTAGGCAATGGGTTGTGTCTCATACTTGACCACAACCCAACAAGTCCAGGTGGTAATGCTCTATAAATCAAGAGCTTTCAACCTATATAAATAATCCCTTGAACCCTGGAAGGATCGGTTACTGATATTGGCAAACATCATGCTGATGCCATTCTTAGAAGGTCAAGCACACAATATAATGGCCGGCGTTCTTCAATACCAAGCTCTAGTAGATTGTAGAATAAAGAAGTAAAAGAAAACTGGGGAGAAGAGGATGAAATACCGCGGTTTTTTGGTGTCATTTATGTTTGTTTTTCATTTTGATTGCACGTTTTTTTACTCCCTCATCTATGCCATGGTGGGTCATGCTTCTGGCTTTGTGCAGAATTTTCCTACTATATTGTATAGAGTTTTTGTGTAATTTTTTAGGAAGAGAATTGTGTTATAGTTTGCATGATCTGCCCTGATGTTTATTTCTTTAATGTGTACTAAGGTGCAACTAATAATATGCCCTCTTATTAAGACTAATGACAATAAGGCCTGTCTGCATTGGCAAGTGGGGAACTATATTTAAATTATTTTTGTCAGCATACTAGGCATGTGAAGCATTTGAGCGAACAGTTCTAGGTATTGAATAGTAACAATATACATGCGGCATGCCTATCTTTACAACTTCATTTATTTTATTGCATACACCAGAAGTATAATAAAAGCTTGTGGATCTGTTGTTTTGGGATGAAAAGTTATGGAAAATGTGTTCCATATAGGATGTTAAAAATCATGGAATCTGATTAAGAGTAATTTGTAATTTCAACTTCTGCAGGCAGCCTTTTCTCACCTGCTTGGCGAGCAGAATGACCTCATGCAAGAGTTAGCATGTCAAGGCATGAGTATTGTTCATGAACTTGGTGAATGGTGATGCATCAAAGAAAAGCAACTTGGTCAGTGCCCTCGTAAACACATTGACTGGTTCAAGAAAGAGGAAAAGAGTTGTCAAGGTGCATGAAAAGATTTCTGTGTGTTTCAAACTATTTCCTTTTCTTGTGTTCCATGTGAGTTTAAATGAACACATCTTTAATGTTGTTTCTGCAGCTTGTTTTAGACTCGGAGGTATTTCAAGAGGGAGCTATTGGTGAATGTCTAAGTGGAAGGAAACTCAGCACTTACAAGGAACTCTGCAGTTTGGCTAATGAAATGGGGCACCCAGACTTGATTTATAAATTCATGGATCTGGCAAATTATCAAGCTTCACTTAATTCCAAGAGGGCTGCTTTTGGATTTTCTAAGATAGCAAAACAAGCTGGGGATGCACTTAGGCCATATCTGCGCTTGTTGGTTCTCAGGCTTGTTCGTTACCAGTATGATGCAGATAAAAATGTTCAGGTATATCTATGTAGGTTATATCTTTTTTTTAAAAATAGCAAAAACAAATCTTTTAAAGCTTCACAGTACATTTGCTATGTTTTTGAGTTACAGGCATTATTCATCTGATTAGCTTTCATTGATAATGACAGTGGGGTAGCTTGACCTGTCTCTAATTTAAGCATGATAGGCATGTGGTCCCTTTCTGTTAGTCATAAGTTTATTTATAGTTTGGATTCAATAGATCAGGACCTGGCATCACGAACCATATATTATTAGGTTCAATATGTAGGTATATTACTCTGTAAACATAAAATAACATACATTCCAGTGTTTTCCATCAATATGAAATATTTTTTCTGCAGCCACCATAACGAATATTTCAAACCATGGTAAATGGGAATTGTCAAAATCATCATCCTTTCATTCTAGTATATAACAAAGCTAACAGATATTCTGGTAGGACATCCATGTATAAGAAACCCGAGAGAAGGAATATCCACTAGGCAACCAATATTTTGATCATTCCAAACTTCTGATCGTTCCAAAATCAGAGGGGCAACTTCAGTAACTTTAAAATGTTTAACTTCTGACACCAAATATCTCCACTGTTTAGCACCAGGTATTTCTGAACTTAGGAAAAAAGGGACAGACAACCACTTCAAAATATAATAATTAGAAGAGAAACAAAAGGGGAAGATGGCAAATCTGCCCAAATCTCAACAATCAAACCAACACATAATATATAACTAAGGCTTACCCTCCAATAAAGGCATTTAAATTCATACTTATATGGCAGACCTAATAACATACAATTAGCACACCAGGCAGTGCTCTCCGAATGTTTGTTACAAGTTATAGTCAAAGTGAAATAGGAAGTATAACCGTGCAACTGTACTCACCTCAACAAATCTCTAGCTACCCGTGGAGCCCGACCCGCCTAAGCTGGCTCGCTGGAGCAGCATCTAAATCTGACTCGCCTGTGTAGCTGCCTGATCTTGCAGCTGCTTCAGCGACTCTTCCTGTTGTCGCCGCAACTCCTCTTGTGCTTTCTGCACCTCTTCATGATGTCGCTGCAACTCCTCTTGTGCTCTTTGTGACTCAGTTAGCTGCTGTTGTAAGCTCCTCATCTCATTCGCCACCACAGTACTGCTGGATATTGATGTTGGCACCCTCGAGCGGTACCCTTGCCTCCTCGCGACCCTCTTTCCTAGCACCTCCTCTATCAATTGTTGCTGAGCCATTGGGGAGCTGCTCACCTCGGATTGCGACAGTCCCAACTTCAACCTTTTCTACATTCTCAAAGTTTTTATCAACTTATAATATATGTAAGAAACACTATATAAAGTATGACAAACTAATGAATTTTCAATAACTCACATATGTCGCTTCAGCATGAGTAGTGATCCACTTGCTCTTCTTCTTGCTCCAGTGTTGCTGCCGGTATAATTCCGCTTTGGAGGAAGGAACCTTGTCGGCATGCATGAGTGACAACCACTGTGGAAACAACTGAGAACCAGAGGTATGAGTCAACCAAAGGCATGAGCCGTCTGCACTTGCCTCCGGCTCATTGAATTCCTATGTGACTGAAGCTGCTTATACTCCCTGTGAAGCCTGGACCTGAACTCCTTATATATATGCATGGCAAGTTTGTAGACGGCCTTTTTCACAACTTGGTCGGTCTTCCACTCGCTAAAGTCAAACTTTTGCTGTCATTTAAAAATCCATAACATGAGTAATAAATAATGATGCATTTAAAACGCAAGAAACCACATCAAATTCCACATCCATTAGAAAATTCCAAGTAATTTATCTACATGAGTGTCAAAAGAGAAGCAAATAAAAAAAAAAAACACTCATCCTACATCACTAGATCCAGAAGCATGAATGACAGTATTCAATGCAAAAAAAAATTCAAAGCATATGGAATAAGAAGCCAAAGTTTGTATTATTACCGACACTGCCAGGTAGATTGCCTCCCTTGTCCCTTCATCAACCATCACCCATGTTGGTTTTTCATAAGGTGCAATCCTCCGGATATGAATGCCTAGCTCGACCGCGAATGTGGAAGCATTTACACCCTTGAATGCCCCCGACATCACACCCAACAGAACATTCATCTTACCACTCTTTGGTGGTTTTTGTCCTTAAAAATGTCCTACATCAAACATCCCGATTACATAAAAAATCATTAAAATGTGGAAAGTAACTAAATGAATAAATTGAGATTACTAATTTCAGCAACCCTTGCCTGCCCCTTCCTACCGAAGGTATGTGGGCACCTCATGGTTTGCCTAGCTGCCTTCCCTAGCTTACTCCTTTTTTGTGCCTCATGTGGCAGGCGCATGTCCATAAACCTCTCCCAATCCTCATTGACAAATTTGGGTACATTTTTTTCTCTGTGCACCGTGTGATATTTAGCGTATATGTAAGGCTTTTTTTGTTTGCTTTGCTAAGCACCCACTCTTTATTGTCAATCGGAATTTCAGATTTATTCCGCAAAGGAGATTATTTAAAGAGATTGTAGAAAAAGGGGAAACCTAGAGAGAGCCTTGGAACCACTACGGGCATGATAAACATTGAGGCTACTTTTAGTCTCCAAAGGGTCTTAGGGGATTTTTCTAGTAAAATCCTCCTAAAAATAAAATACAAAATAATAAACAAACATCTCTTTATAGAAAAGAAATGTAGATATCACAAGGAGCACCTCCTATCCCTAAGAGGTAAGGCTCATCAGTAATTTCACTAAACAACCCTTGTAAAAATTGTAATATTTATGCCGACAACATTCATAAAATCATTAGCACTGAAAAACTTAAAATAATGTACTTACCTGCTTTCCTATACCACCTAGTCCTTGTTGCGGTTGCGATGTCAAAATGAAAATTTCTTGTTTTATAGCTTCCATATCCTTCCTATTTATTCACATAAATAAGAAATAAAACTGAATTATATGACAAATAAGAGAAAAAATCAGTTATGCAGGGGAAAAAAAAAAACCCTCCATTTCAAAAGTAGAAAGAACAAATGATACGGTCAAAGAAAACCATAGTAATCCGGCCACATTAACAAGGAAGAACCAATTCTGCTTAGAGCTCACAGGTAAACTAAAACACAATAACTGATGCAGAAAGGACATTAATGACTCGAATGAGCATAAGCAAAATCAATGGGTAAAACATTTATACCTGTAATTAGAGAAAATGCAACTCATTCTCTCCACCATTTATCCCATGCTATAAGTTATATAGTGAAAACAGCCCGAAAAGGCAACTCAAGTTCATCAATACGATATATATAGAAAAACATTTTTTTTCCCCAAAACCAGGATTATACATTTTGCGCACCTTTGTTGAAAAATGAGCCCAACAAAATGGAGCACCTGAAGGGCGAGTGAATGGGTAAGATTGCAACAACCAGGATAACCATAAACTACCATTAAGAAAAATTTAGAAAGGTCCGGTTTCATCAGTGGCCCATTTGACTTTGGCCGTGCAAAATGACCCATTAGTCTACTCTATTTTCTTTTCTAAAGCTACTAAAATACCTAGTTTATCAAACTTTAAGGGAAAGATGACATTCGACAATGTCCTTGTTTGTAAAAGCTAAAGTAAATCAAGGATATATATACCTTTATCGGCGTTTTGGCTAAAAACAGAGATAACAGATAAACAGATCAAGATAGAAAGGAAAATTGCCCAATCCAACTACAAACTGACAAATTTTAACTTTCATTAGTCAAAGCCACAACCAATCCTGAATCTGATTATTGAATGGAGAGGGTTTGAGATGTAGACATTAGGAGTTAATTAATAGCGAAATTGTATTTGGTGGGGCTAGTGGACACGACAAACACTGCTACTTATTTTCTTTGGAAAATGAGAAGGGAACTTCACCGATATTCGGTCAACTGATCATAGATGATAAACGTTACTAATAGTCTAATATGTAGGGAAAAAGAAAGTTGAAAAAAAGAAAAGAAGCCGCCGTAAGAGAGTGAAGAAAAAGCACCTGTGATTGAGAGCTCTAAAACGAGAAGCAGCAAACCCAAAACAAATAGCTGAGACGAAAGACAATCACATAATGTTAAGTCCAAGGTAAGGAGAGGTGTGAGAAAAGAAGGCAAAAGGGGATGAGCAAAGAGAGATGAAAGGTTTAGCGAGAGAGATGTAAAGCGTCAGAAAGTAGGTTTTTGGGAAGAGGCGAGAGGAGATTAAGGCAAAGGCATGGTCGATTTTAGGGTTTTGGGAGAAATAGAGGCTTTTATATGGGGTTTTATTTGCGGGCCGGGTAGCGGGTATACGGGTCTAAAGTAAACGTACGGTGGTTCAAGAGCATAACCCGTTTAGCTAACCGTCCAAATGAAGGTTCCAAAGTCAGACCCGGTTATTAATCGGGACCAAAATCAAAATCCAAACCCGGGTGTAAAACCACTGGTAGTCGACTAGTCGTAGACTCGCGGTCCAAATAACATCCCTATTTGAATTGAGTACACACTACTCGCCACCTCACATGTCAATAAATGAGCATTTCTGGTTTTTTTATTTATTTATTTAATAAAATGCAGGTTCTCAGTCCTTTGGGCCAGAATAATCCCTATGGGCCCAGAAGAGAAAATCGAGTAAAATTTCCATGTAGCCCTAGTGTGGTAGTGCAGTTTCGAACCCACAAGCTCCGGATGCAAACTATGGTCCTATGCCAACTGAGCTACCCCTCAGGGTAATGAGCATTTCCGAGTTACCCCACGTTCTGCATCCAAAAAAAATTGAGTACAAAAAATGGGATAAAAATATGAAGCGCTTTTTTCATTGGCTGGAGCCTATTTGATTGCGAGTATTTCGATGAGAATTATCCATTTTATCAGTTTTTTACATTGGTATCGTGGAATGTGTTTTAAAATTTTAAGTTTTTATGTTTGATTGTTAAAATTTTGAAGTTTATAAAAAAAAATTATAAAGTTTACTAAACAATCGAGGCTGGTTCCGCCAACGACCATTGCTAATGAGAACAGGGATAAAATCTTCAACCCACTCTCTATAATCTACACGCGTCCTAGGGCCCCATAAAATTATTCTCATAAAGAATAAGTGAATGTTTATCGCATGAAACATACATAGATAATATATATTAGGGAAAACTACGGGAAAAATCCCCATATCACACCTTAAGTAAGGAGAGGACCCAGCAAGAGTTTAGAGATGGGACGGATCCTTTGAATGGGTTTCTGTATTTATTTATTTATTTTGTCGTTTAGCGATATTGTCGATATCAACAATATAATTGTCAATATCGACCATTATGCGTAAAGCCTTTATACATCTCCCTATGTTTGCATTTCTTTGTCAGACCTTTTTCATCGACTGCAACGTGAGCCCTGGCGATTTTCCATCTCAGAAAACACCTCAAAAATTACTCTAACTGGTGGTTGGATTCCATTAAAAGGTTGGTATACACAATAAACACCTTCCTATATTGCATAATCTACCCTAAAATATCATCAGCTTGATTCCTTCTCAGTTTTGACTTCTTTCACTACCCTAGAACCGTGGTCTGAACCCTGAAAGCAACCATTTTAAAATTGTACAAGTTGTGTAAATGCATATTTGTATGTAGCTTTGCATAGAGACTACCATTTGTACAGTAAATATCATTTTCGTTTTGGGCTTGGTTAATATCACTTTCGTTTTGGATTTTTAGGCTTTGAAAAGGGGTTTCTTTTTTGTAGGCACTGTTTTTGGGCTGGTTGGTGATGTAAAGCGGTTTCATGTAGGCTTGAAGATATATCATTCAATACTTTCCCAGGGAGGCTAGTGCAATCAGTATGTCAGGAGTTCCCAATGAGACGGTGGAATATTTGCAATGGCTTTCACGGAATACTGTGTGCGCCGCCGTAGCATCAACTTCACTCAAGAAGATATCCCTTACTTTCACAGCAAAACTATCACAGAGATATTCAAAAGGAACTGGCAGTTGAATGCCAACAGACTGGGTTTGGCTGACTTGAGTGACTTCCCATGACTCCTTTGATGTTGATTTCCAACAAAGAGCGGAGCACAAGAAATAGGTTCTGTTTTGTTTTCCTTTTTTTTGTGTTGGATGGTGTTTATGGCGCTTCTGTTTTGTTGTACTTTTTTGTTAAAAAATTGCAATATTGGCTTGATATAGTGTTTCATCAATCTATCAGGTTGATAGACTTACTTTGCCTCATTTTGCCATTGTTCATAATGAATTATACTTGTATACATATAGAATCCTTTTGTTGGAGAATGTATACTTTGCCTCATTCTAGTTTTTTTTTTTTTTTTCTTTACTGTTAGCAGATTGTATGTAAAATGGTTGAATGCATGTTAGGGTTCCACAGGTATAATGAATGCATCTGTTGGGGTTCCACTTGGTATACTACTTCATGTTCTCTGAGTTGAGAGCACCCGGTGCATTTTCATTGATGGCACCTGTATGATTGTTATGCATCTACAACTGAGAGTAACTGCTTGAAAAAGAACTTGCAATCAGTAATTGGGATTGAAATGGGGAGAGTTGTTTTGGGCTGAGAAACCAATGCCAGGAGGTCTAAAAGACAAAAGGGTTGGGATTGATAAAGGAGTGACTAGCAGGTTGTCAGCTGCTGCCAAAGGAGAAGAAGGGATGGTGGTGGGTTTTTTGCTATGTTTGGGGTGGATTGATAAACGAATTGTTTATCTTTTGTTACAGGAAGGTGTTTGATGTTGTTGCTGTCATTTCCACATGCTTTCTTGAAGTGTTGTGGGATGAATTAAAAGTTGTAAGTCAGTAGCTATTGGAGTAGATAAAAATTGTCGATATCGACAACTTTAATTTGTCGGTATCGACTAGTTTCGTCAGTTTGATGAATTAAAAGTTGTAAGTTAGTCGCTGCTGAAATAGATAAAAGTTGTCGATATCGACAACTTTAATCTGTCGATATCGACTAGTTTCGTCAGTGGGATGAATTAAAAGTTGTAAGTCAGTAGCTGCTGGAATAGATAAAAGTTGTTGATGTTGACGACTTTAATTTGTCAGTATCGATTTGTTTCGTCAGTGGGATGAATTAAAAGTTGTAAGTCAGTAACTGCTGGAATAGATAAAAATTGTCAATATCGACTAGTTTCGTCAGTGGGATGAATTAAAAGTTATAAGGCCATGTTTAAAAATAAGTGTGAACCCAACATAAGGTGCTTTACCCAACTTATGGTGAAAGGAAATACTTAAGCACAACACCATGGAGCAACTGCATACAATAATCTAAATTTATATAAAACTCATTTCTATTACCATTTGCATTCCAACATTTATTACAGTTGTCCAATACTTACAAAAAGTAGCAAAACACTCCAAAAAAAGTAAAACTTGCAGTGTTCAAATCTACATGGATCCCATTTACACTGTTCAAGCAACCCATATACATCCCCAACCAGCCAATTTACATCAGCAGTCAACCCAAAAAAGCACTGCACTGCTCAAGCCTTGAACAACCAGACCAAAAACTAATTGCAATCTTCAAGCCTACATGGAACCCATTTACATCAGCAGCTAACCCAAAAAAGCATTGCACTGTTCAAGCCTTGAACAGCCTATTTACATCACCAACCAGACCAAAAAATAACTGCAATCTTTAAGCCTGTATGGAACTGCTTTACATCACTAACCAGCTCAAAAAGTAACTGCACTCTTCAAGCCTACTTGGAACCCATTTACATCAGCAGCTAACCCAAAAAATAACTGCAATCTTCAAGCCTACATGGAACCCATTTACATCAGCAGCTAACCCAAAAAAGCATTGCACTGTTCAAGCCTAGAACAACCCATTTACATTCACCAACCAGACCAAAAAGTAACTACAATCTTCAAACCTACATGGAACTGCTTTACATCACCAACCAGCCCAAAAACAGTGACTACAAAAAAGAAACCCCTTTTCAAACCCTAAAAACCCAAAACGAAAGTGATATTAACAAGCCCAAAATGAAAATGATATTTACTGCACAAATGGTAGTCTCTACGCAAAGCTACATACAAATATGCATTTACACAACTTGTATAGTTTTAAAATGGTTGCTTTTAGGGTTCAGACCACAGTTCTAGGGTAGTGAAAGAAGTCAAAACTGAGAAGGAATCAAGCTGGTGATATTTTATGGTAGATGATGCAATATAGATAGGTGTTTATTGTGTCTACCAACCTTTTAATGGAATCCAACCACCACTTAGAGTAATTTTTGAGGTGTTTTCTTAGAAGGAAAATCGCCAAGGCTCATGTTGCAGTCGATGAAAAAGGTCTGACAAAGAAATGCAGACACAGGGAGATGTATAAGGGCTTTACGCATAATGGTCGATATCGACAATTATATTGTCGATATCGACAATATCGCTAAAAGACAAAAAAAAATACAAAAACCCACCCAAAGGACCCGTCCCATCTCTAAACTCTTGCCGGGTCCTCTCCTTACTTAAGGTGTGCTATGGGGATTTTTCCAATAGTTTTCCATATATATTAAATAACATGATGAATCATAATGTGAAAGATAATAACTAAAAATTTGATTCATCCTACGGATCATAGTTTTGTTTGATTAGTCTAATGCATTATTAACACAACTCTTTTTGTGAGTAGAAATGGCCCCAAATTTAAGAATTGACAATGATATATAGCATTAAATTCTGCATTGCAAAAGCATTATTTTCTTTTTTTCCTAAAAAAATAATCATTTCAAAAGGCACAACACTTTGGAGTGAAATTTGGACATACACAGTTCACTTTTGTCATATGACATAATTTCTATCAAGCAAAGGAGGTCCCTACACATTAAGTTGCATTGTTATGTGCCATCTAGAAAGAGGTATTTCTAGTAGGGGTGTACATGGATCGGATTGGGCCCAATCCGTCATCAAATCCGTCACCGATCTATAGCTATTAAAATCCGATTCGATCCGATCCGTGGATGACCGGATCGGATCGGATTAATCCGTTCAATCCGTCCTTGTACATTACATGGAAAAAAAAAGGGTAAATCAATCCGTTCAATCCGTTAATCCGTCCCTGTACATTATTTCTTTCATCAGATTTACCAGACTCTGGTTTGACACTAGGTGATAATTTAAGTCTCTCTTTCGAAGCAAGTTGAGACTTTAGACTGAAATAATAAGCGTATTGTTTTGATTTGGTATCATAGCAAGAATTTTCATCATTCTGTTCATGTGTTTGGCGATGAAGTGTCTCAAAAGCAGCCTTCCTTGTTCTTTCAATCAATGGCTTGCTGGATGACTTGAACTGTTGGTTTGAAAGGAATAATTACATTTGAGCCCCTATAATTTTTCTTTTTTTATATATTTAGACATCTTAATTTATATCTAGACCTTTTATTTTTTTTTATATATGTTTAATGTCAACGGATCGGATCGGATTGAATCCACGGATTGAGGATGAAATCCGCCACCGATCCGTTGCTAACGGATTACAGGATTTTCAATCTGTCACCAATCCGTTTACCTTCGGATCGGATTAAAATCCGCGAATTGGATTGGATCGGATCGGATTGACGGATTTTTTGTACACCCCTAATTTCTAGAGTCCAAGTTTTTTGGTAGATGATAAAAAAAAAAAAAAAAGTCTTTTGATATTTTAATTTTTACAGAGGTCTTGATTGTCAAGTCATTGGTTTATACAGAGGTCTTAATTGTCAAGTCATTGGTTCAAATTATAATCCTTGAATAGAACCTAACCATGGAGATCTCCTCCCCTGTTGATTTGGAGGGTAGATTATGTAGATTACATTAGGTTAGATATATCTTTAACTTCATGTCCAAATCATTACCATTCGTTTAGATAATGATTTAAATGAGGCTAAAAACCATAAACTACATAATGTGGTTTCAGACTCAAATGATCACATTAGGGTAGATTCCAGACCCAAGATATATGAACTATCGGTATTGAAATTTTAAAGCAATGCACACAAAAATGGTGCATTACATTGTCGTTCGGTTGGGTCTGGAATAGTTACAGATGTTGGGTAGATTCCAGACCCAAGATATATGAACTATCGGTATTGAAATTTTAAAGCAATGCACACAGAATGGTGCATTACATTGTCGTTCGGTTGGGTCTGGAATAGTTACAGATGTTGGGTAGATTCCAGACCCAAGATATATGAACTATCAGTTTATCATCATGCACTTGTTGCAACACTTGTCTATGCATTGTTAGTCTGCATATTTTACCATCAACACTTGTCTATGCTCTTGTTGCAACACTAATTTGAACCAGATTTTATTTTTAAGTGGCATAGTACTTTTGAAATCTCTGGAATTTTTAGTGTTGTATCAATTAATCATCTCAGAAGTACCACTCTAAACATTTTAGTCTATGCTTTTGTCACTTCATTTTTAACTGCTAATGGCATAAATCATATGTGCATTCAATTTCTATGGGTTTCACTGCAAACAAATAGGCCATAGATGAAATATTGTGATGAGATATAGTATTTAGGTACCCATGAACAAGTCCCGAACTCCAAAGTTGTGGGCCCAAAGAGAGATGTTGATGATGTGGTATTTGCATGCAGGGTGCCACATGGATTGGAATAATCATCTCACTTTATTTTCTTTTTTTCTTCGGTTCATTTCAACCCACATTTATGAGTAGGTTTATTGCAGGGGAAACTTGAGTGGTGTGAATCTTCAAGTTCTAGAGATCGCCATTTATCATGTCATCTTCAAGTATGTGATTTGAAATGTTTTATTTATTTCTAATATGTAAATCTTATGTGTGTCCACTGTAATATGAATTAACATATATGCTCAAGAATATGTAGCCAGGTCATCTCACTTTCATTGCGAAACCTACAATAGGCTCCACTTCAATCCGGATGGATGAAGCTGCGTCGGACGGATTCCTAATTCAAATTCAGGACATGGACAAATGGAAGAAATTAAAAGCTTCATCGAGAAATGAGGCTAGAAATACGATGTCTAAGAGAGATTTTAGAGTGGCAAAGTATGAGAAGCTCATGCGGATATGGATTTGCCTCTATTTTTGTTATTGTTCTCTTCTTTGCTGCATACATTTGTTGTGTGAAAAATGGACAAAGTAGTCTATTATAGTTGATTTAGTTATTTTGCTTAATGGTTGGTTATGCTATGTACGAAAAACGGACAAAGCAATCTATCGGAGTTATTTTGCTTAATGGTTGGTTATGCTATGTAACTCTTGATTATCATATAGTAACTGCCACTTTACTATCTATGCTGTTGAAGCTAACATCTATGTTGCTGAATCAAGTATTCTCAATTTACAAGATAGCATGGACGCCCCTTCGGATTCTACCAAAGCAGCCCTTAAGCAAGCAAGAAGCTCCCTGCAAAACCTGCTTCAGGAGGAAGAAACCCATTAGAGACAGAAATCCAGAGAAAAGTAGATGCAGGATGGAGATAGAAATACAAACTTCTTTCACCTTGCAGCAAAAATCAGAGGCTCAAAAAACAGAATTGATAAAGTAGAGTTCAAAGGTAATTCTATTGAAGATCACTCTCAAATTAAAGAAGCTGCAATGAAATTTTTTTCAAACAATTTCCAGCCATCTCAAGCTCAGTTTGATCCTATGCTCCTTCAAGTTAGCAGTGGTCAGGTTTCCCCAGCCCAAAATGCTTTGCTTCAGCACTCCCCACCCGATGAAGAAGTTAGAGCTTCTGTGTTCAGCCTCAAGAGTTCTAGCTCTTCGGGTCCTGATAGCTTCTCTGGTAGCTTCTTCCGTAGTTGCTGGGACATAGTAGGAAAGACTCTCACAGCTGCAATTAAGAATTTCTTCCTTACCAAAAAGCTTCTAAAGGCTTCAAATTATTTCTTTATCTTCCTTATTCCTAAGGTTGCAGCCCCCTCCCCCTTTGAAGATTACCGCCCAATCAGCTTGCTAAACTTTTCTTACAAGGTTATCTCCAAGATCCTGGCTTCTAGACTAGCTTCTGTTCTCCCAGACCTCATTTCTCTCCATCAGGTAGCTTTCTTAAAAGGGAGGAAAATCCATGAGAGTTGACTCAGAGACTTCAAAAGGGGGAAATTTCCTTTGGTCTAGAGGATCGTCCCAATTGAAGAGGAGTCTTATCAACTGAAAAATCGTTTGTCTCCCTAAATCTGAAGGAGTGCTAGGCTTTTGTCGCATAATGGATTTGCAAATTGCAAGCTCAGTCCGTTTAGGTTGGACAGCCTTATCTTCTCCCTCCCTATGGGCTTCCTGGTTCAAAGCTAAGTATGCCAAAGGTTTCTCCCCTTGGCACCCAAAAGCCTTACTCCATGGTTCCTGCATTTGGAGGAATATTAAGAGAAAAGCCCATTTTTTGTTTCAAAATAGCCACTGGATCCTGGGTGATGGTAAAAGTACAAGCTTCTGGCATGATAAGTGGCACGGTCCCCTTTTAATGGCACAGAAGTTCCCCAAAATCTGTTTTCCTTGGTCTGAATTAGTGCAAGATCTTTTCTCCAACCCTCAATGGCTCTCTAGCTCTTCCTATCCTCAGCAGGTGATCCTTCTCTCCTCCTATCTTTTGATGGACTTCTCCCTCTCCAACATCCCTGACTCGCTGATTTGGACTAATTCCAACTCAAGTCATCTTCCCTTTGCCGCTGCCTGTGATTCCATTAGAACCAGAAGTCCCCCTAGAGTTTGGTCTGAGTTTGCTTGGAACAGTCTCCTCAGGCCTTCCATAGCTTGCGATGCCTGGAAATTGTTCCACAACAAACTTCCTACCAATGATTGGGCCCAATCAATCGAAGTGCAGCTGGCTTCTTCTTGCTACCTATGCTACAACCACTAAAAGACTTCATTCAGTTTATTCTTCCACTGTCCTTTTGCCAAAGAATTCTGGCCATGGATAGAACATAAAGGCAACATCAGCTCTTCTCCTTCTAGTTCAGCTGCTGCCAAATGGAGCTACTTTTCAGCCAACTCTTGCCTCAAAGCAAAAAATGGCTTAGGTGCCATCTTCTTAGTGGCTATCTTCAACTTATGGACGGTCAGAAACTTGGCAGTTTTCAACAATATGAAGCCTTCTCTTGACAAAGTTGTCTCCTTCTTCTTGGCAGATGCTTCTCTCTCTCTTGGTAAAATGTCTTCTCCCTTTTATAGCTCTACTCTAGACTATTTTTTTTTCTCTTTGTAATCAACTTTCTCCTGCTAGGAGATAGGTTGAGCTCTGTTCTTTCTTTGTTGTTCCCTTTTTTTTTTCTGGTTGCTTTCTTTTGTTGTTTCTCCTTTCCCCTTTCTTAATTCAATTTGCATCTTAGCAAAAAAAAAAAAAAAAAACTACCACTTTAGTATCCATCGTATTCTTCTTCCTTATCGAAATCATATATGAAAAGCATAATGGGGCCTCCATTCCACTTTCATTCCCATATGCTCCCTGGAACACATCTCTCTTCCCTCAATCAAATGAGGTTCATTATTCACAAAGTATAGGCATTGAAACCATAGCATTTACATTTTGGTTCTTTAAGATCTGATATGGTTTGCAATATAAATCAAACCTATGGATCTAGATTTATGCATTAAACAATATATATAATCTTAAATAATAAAAGCATACCTTGCTCCATGATCTTGATGATAAGTAGATGCCTTCTCTCAAATAAGGTTTTCTCCTATCTCCCTTATCACCCACTCCAATATGCGTGAAGTTGATGGTTACTTTTCAGGTCTTGTGGTTTAAGAGAGATGACTGAAAAACCATATATATAGCTAAGCCCTAGAGAGATTTCTTCCCATCAAAGAAATCTAATAAAAGTAAGTTTCATTCATTCCCTCAAATTAGCTAACAAGAGTCCTATTTGATTTGGGCTTATTCAAATTGAATCCAAGATAAAATTAGTAAAACCAAAAACCAAAAGGGAAAAGTAACTTAAATTAGTGGGCTCAAACCGTGGGGGCCAATAATGTTGCACATGTGGTCATGAGGACCACTCATGTCTAACAGATTCCGTACACTATAACTTTGTTGCTTCCTCTTTATTTTTATATTTCTTTTTTGTTTGTTCTTATATGTACTTGGAAAGACAATATTATTGCTGCTACTGCCATTGGTAGTAAATTACCATACCAGTTCTGATGCATTATTGCTGCTACTGCCATTGTAGAACTCCTTTCATTCAGAAAGGGTCCATCAATATGTGTTGCAGCAACGAAGGTTAAGCTGATAGGTAGGGGCATTTTGAAGTTAGCTGTTAACACAAGGTATAAGTGATGTTGATCCATTAAACCCAGATTCTCAATGGGCTCTAATTTAGCTGGATATTCAATCAGATATAGATTCTATACATGTTTGCCAAATTAGGCCTTAATTCTCTTGTTGGATATTAAGTACCACTGACGGCCAAGTTCCTTCTGAGCAATATTTCCCTCTTCTGCAATTTCCTTGTGAGCTTCAGCTCATGGAAAAAAAAATCTCTATTCATCAAATACAATTGTTCACACTTCCTGACATAAAACCATTCATCAAAACATATGAGTTGACATCTGACCCATTCATCAAATACATATCAATGACAAGGCAATCTGACGTTCCCACGTTCATCAAAATTACTTCATAACAATTGTGAAATATCTTCCAGAAACTTTAAAATTGTAGGAATGATGTTGCTTGTAAGCTAGATTGGATAGATTTATCGTTGATCAATGTAATGATTCTTGTGTAACTTACTCCTTTTTCATTTAGAACCAAATACCGGAGGACCCTTTTACTAAAAGCCTTTTATAACTTACATGTGAATACAAGACAAGACAGGAGAAAGAACGGTGGCAAAAAAGTGTTAAATGCCTACCAAAAAATCTATTTCTGCAATTAACTAAATATATCATTTACTTGCAAAACCCATTAATAGTAACAAAAAAACAGTAAGTAAGGCCGAAGTTAGATTGAAACAAACACAAGTGTTTAAGACATCCATGAGATCACAGTTCAAGGATCAGCTTCCGCTAGCACCAAATCACAGAAATCATCAACATACACTCAAGTAACAAATCCAAAAAATATATGGGAATAATAACATCTTCAGAAGCCTCCATGCAAACTGCACCAATACACTCAAGCCTCCATGCCAACTGCACCATCTTCAGAAGCCTCCATTACCCAAGCATCTTCAAATTCCATTTTCACAGCAAAGACATCTTCATCCGTAAATCTAATTGTGAGGACGGCGACTTTACACTACCCTAAATACTACAGCCAAATAACACAACTAACATTAGACTTGTCAATCTGATTTAGTTAGCACCTTCCTATAGGCATATTTCTATTTCTGTAACATACCCACCATAGATGAAATCCATTAGTTCAATGGTCGATGTTTGAACCACAACAAACTTGAATGAAAAGTAACAGAAGTCATCAAGAAAATAAACCCACTGTGAACATCAATAGGACCAATACCAAGCCTTAAAATGTATGAACGGTTTGAACACAGGGTCGCTAGGGACCCTTAACATTAAAAAAAAAACGTTGATAGGGACTCTAGTAGAGAATGTTATAAAAAATTACGTTTTCGGACAAAATGACTGATTTGGTACAAGGGCACTTAAAATTACATTTTCGGTATGGTGGTCATCTAACCTGTTTTTTCAGGTAAAATCCTCTAGAAATATATATTTACCATTCCAGAGAAAAACTGATGGCTAAAAAGTGATGCATATAAAAAGTGATTAGTTTTCTATATTAGTTTTTTCTTTTTAAAGAATTGATAAACTCATACATACATCAAGTGTTAGACCTTCCTCTCAGATCTAATTGATTGTCCAATCAAGTTCATGCTTAAACTCCCATTTATCCAAGTGATGTACCTACTTAGTGTTGTAACTTAAGGTTGTTGGTTTGATTTCATGCCTAATACACAATGCAGGCTTTTTGGAAGGCATCTTTAAATCAAGGGGTCCACTTTTGTAGACAATTGGGATTAAAAATCCCACATTATCCTTGTGCTGGACACAATGCGAGACTCCCATGTGAAAATTTGGATATATATACATATACATATTTATATATATGTATGTACTTAATTCTCCTGTGAGAGTAACTCACACACTACTATGAGAGTAAGGAGGACCCATTGGATTAGATATAAGTAGTACAAAAAATGTATTTTAGCAATTTTGTTGGGTCTTTTGTCCACTTTTCATAGGGCTCACTGTATCTGAGCATCATGGTCTATTTTGGAAGTAGACATGAGCTTGGACTGATTGCAAAGGGATATTTTGTGCTTTGATATATGTGAATCCATCTTATGGGCAACCATTAATTGGTCAAACATTTTTACGCTATATTTCAGTACGTAATTCGTATCACTCGCACTGATAGGATCCACAATGATCAAAAAGCGTGTTCATGAGTCTAAAGTCACCATTGGTAATAGTTGAAGAATCTGTGAGGAATCCATAAACTTAGGCATTTCTTGTTGCCCTTGAAACATGGATTTTCATTGAGAATTTGTATGGATGAGGATTTCACAATATCGTGCCAATGTATAAGGAATGAAATTATTTTTTTTATTATTATTTTTTTGTGGGGGGGTTTGAGAATCTTAAAAAATAAGGATTTCTACCCACCTAAAGCTTTGAGTATTTAAGATCGCCAAACTTGGGTTTGACGACCGAACGAGACTTAATACAAAGAAGATTGGTACTCATGAGTAGTATGAACTTGAGGAGGGTCCCTCTCAGCCAATTAGAAGAGGCCCAAAATGCTGATAACTAGAATCTCCCACCATTGGTCATTTATCACATGACCTGTAATATCAACCGCACCATCAAGCTCATATAATCTAACTTTCATTTGTTTTGCAATCGAAAAAATAATAATACTAAAGATAGATACTAAGAATAGAACACAAGAGAAAGAACTTAAGCCTTGTTTTTCTTATTGTTCGGTTACCATGTGGATAGAGGTATGGATAAGTTTCCAGTTGTTTAGCAAATCAAGCGAAGGCTAACTTCATGACACTTTGAGGAACTTCTTAAACTAAATGGCTGATTTCTTTGGGTATCTCTTCAAACCATCTTCATAATCCACATAGTTGATCCCAAATCGAATCGTGTATCCATCACTCCATTCAAAGTCATCCATTAATGACCAAGCAAAGTATCCTTTTACATCTATTCCCTCTCTGCACACCACAAACATTAGTCAATAAGAAATGCATAAAAACACCATAGCACATCCACTACCATGTCTATTGTACAAGCATTATATGTTTGTGCAACAAGAGGATTTAGTGATAGAGAAAAAAATCATTTTCATTAATTTTATGAGTAGCCAATTCTTTGGTCATACAACTTTTTTTCAATGGAGAAGAGGAAAAAAAATCATTACGATTTTCCTTGACAGTGTTGGAAAAAGGAATGCAGGATTATCCTCTCACGTGATGGCATAAATCTATGGAGCCAGGAATTGTCTCATTGCACGCACCATAAGTTTGAATTATCAATGGTTATTACCATAGGGAATTTCTATAGGTGACCGAGAAGGGCCACTTAAATGAGCACTGTTGCTGCTCCACTAAGGGTTTACTTTTAGTCACTAGATTCAATAGAATGAAAGGATTAAAAGATTTAAGCATGAAAAATTATCAATATCCTATTAATTTTGTCAATTTATTAATAGCTCAATATTGAGGCATCTCTTTCTCCATAAAAAGAATGAGGGCTTAATCCCAAGTTGTTGCTATGTCGGTTGGGGACTTGGGTGTGTGCAAGTTCTAGGCATCTTGAGAATATACTAGAGAGAGAAAAAAGAAACTTACACAAAACTATTAAGTTATTTTTCAAAAAGTTGAAAATAAAGTTTAAGTTCGACATATATTCATATTCAAAACTATGTACTCCATCTGAGTTTATTTTAACAAAAATCAAATAAATAAAGCTTTACACTATATTAACCAAAATATTTACGTTCTATATTAAAGCACTACAATCAATTTGCATTAGCACCGGCAAAAGTGCACATTGTTGTAGTGAAGGTAGGCTTGAAAATATACACAAAATGAGCCGGATCAAACCCCTTAAAAAGCCCAACTAGAGTTAGCCCAGTCAAGCCTCAACAAGTTGATCAGCTGAGCTGAGAGAACCCTAGCTTGAGCGAAACCAAGCGAGTTTGAACTGGAGCCCAATCAAGACTAACCGACGTTGCTTCTTGCAAGCCACATGGCTTAATTGACATACCCTATTTAGAAGCACTCCCATAAATAAAAAAGACATGCATGCAGGCGTACCTGATGGCTGTGTGCAGCCATGAAAGATGGTCACGGTGGTCATCGATTCTCATGTTGTCCTCTAGTTGCTTATGAAGTATTAAGGTTTTGTTATTGAATTCTGATACTCCTGTAAAAATGAAATGGATGCATAAGACAGAAACTTAATAAGTTGTCAGGCCCCGTCCCGAATTAATCAAGATTAACTCTAATTAATTGAAATTAAAGCTAATTAATCACATTTAAGGAGACTAATGATGGTCAATGACTAAGCTCAATGCGATTAGTCCCAAATGAACTTAATGGAGTGATAATAAGGAGATTAAACAAATTGAATGAGAGTTAGACTTAAACAAAGGAGACAAGGACTTTTTCGTAAATACGGATTTACGGGTATTTTATCGAATACGAAAACTCTTGATACCAACATGCGTATCTCGACGATTACGTTAACTTTCGTAATAGGCTCGAAGTCATTTGACAAGGAATTGGCCAAGTGAGCCTTCATTTGACTTGAATTGAAAATAGGTGAGAAATGGAGGGTTTAGTTGCAAAGAGAGCTTGTATTAAAGAAATGAACTCCTTTGAGTTCATTCCACCCAATTTCATTGAAGAGAAAACCCTAGACACTCTTTGGTCTTCTTCCTCTTTCCATTCTTTTTCATCAATGGTGATGTATGAGGTGATTTAAGAGACTTTTGAAGAGAATTGGAGCTTCTTCATCTTCTCTATCTTCTCCTCGATCACGTTTTCTTGAAGATAAAGCTTGTGGGAAGATCCAAATTTCTCTCCACAAGGGTTACATGTGAGTACTTAGATCCTTTTAAGAACCTTGATGTTTTATTGGATGGTTTGAGATAGTTTCTAGGACAAGTAGCTTATAGTGTAGTATTTTTGTGTTTTTGTGAGATTAGGGTTTGGAATTGGAGATTTAATCTCAAGTCAAGCCAAGTAAAGAGGGTTTCTTGCTAATTGACTTAAAAGGTAAGTATAAATGCACATCTATGATTGAAATGCTAGTTTACAAGTTTTCTTGAATTGTAAGAGTTGGGTTCTTAAACCCTTTCTTTGTTATAGAATGGAGATTGTTGTGGATTGATGGGATTATGGAATAGAAGTGTGGTTTTTGATGTATGTGGAGTGACAAGGAAGGAGGGAACAGGAGGTTCCAAGTCTTTATTGCAAGTTTGAAGTGGATTTGGATTGAAAAGAGAGCATGTTCAGAATTTTGAAATTAGAATTCTGGACAGTTCGCTCGAGCGAACTGGGATTCCACTCGAGCGAACGATTTACTGTCTGATGCAAAGTGTTAACTGTAAGTGTTCGCTAGAGCGAACATGTGTGTGCTCGAGCGATGGAGGTTCTATCTGAAAGTCTCTGTCTTCGCTCGAGAGAGTCATGTTGGTTGCTCGTGCGACCAACGTTTTGTGAGACGTTCGCTCGAGCGAACTGGGAGTTCGCTCAAGCGAACCTGAATGCAAGCCAAATAATAATTATGGGTGGTAATTATGGGAACTATAATGCATACATCGGATATAAATGTAATGTCCATCGAAAATAACACGTGCATTTGATAACAGATGATTACATTTAAATAGTTGTCTAGATTTGAGGTAGAGTCAAGTAGAACCATAAATGATTAATAATTTCTCTGACTCATTTGGAACTATAAGTAAGAAATGCAACGAATTAATGAACGGTAATTAAAGCTAACAATATAATGATTAATCCTACTGCAGTAGATGGATGAGGTGTTCCGGAGCTCCTTGGTGATGCCAATGATCTCTGATCAAGACGCCGGTAGATCCCACATATAGACTGAAAAGTCACTGAAAAGCCATTTATAAGCCATATAATGAAAATACTTTTTGAATGAAAAGTGATATTAGACTGAAAAGTCATTGAATTGATAAGCCACCTAATAATATTGCACTAAAGTGTCCCATAAGCCATCTAATAAATACTCAATATAATCAATGAATGATATGAAATGAATGAAATGAACTAACTAACTACTTCCCTTGGGAATAAACTGAATTGAATGAGAATAATATTATTGTAGTTGTAATTTAGTCATTGATTATTAATTGACTATACTGTACGGGATCTTGTACTATTTTAGATTTAATTGTCTAGAGTTGTTATGTTGAGAAATGGACAAATTTAGTATGAATTATCATAGATTTGTTTATACATTGCTGAACCGTCGTGTTCATAGTGTTATTGATGGCATTACAGGCCCAGTTGCCCGTCCCGGCCTTGTAGAGGCCGCGCCGCCAGCAGAGGAAGCCAATCCGATTTCTCCAAGAGGATTCATAGAATGAACATAAATCGAAGGGTGAATGAATTTGAGATATTTTTGTGTAATTATCCATTTAGGGAATTATATATGGTGTCCCCTGCATTATGTATTGGTTATGCAGTGGTGAACTTTGTTAAGTTGAAGATATGTATATGTGGACTTGACTTTTAACGTAAGGAACTCTTATCGTTTTAATTTGTTCATCAGTATATGTATTCCGCAAAAATGTACATGGACAGGTACGTGTGTTAGATCCTTTGTGAGTCTTGTCTTAACTTTGGTTAATTCATGATTTACGGGAGTAAGTATGATTGACTTCGCGACCCAGAATTAGTCCTGACTACTCTGATCTCGGGCTCAGGTTGTGACATAAGCACTGGTAAGATTAGGTCTACGGTCTACCTCGTATGATGTTTCATCATCTTTTTTATATAAATGATCTTATTATTATCAGACAGTAGAAAGTAGAAAGTAGAAAGTAGAAGAGATTGGCACCAAAGGCATTTGCTCAATCTTACCACTCTCAGTAATGTAGATGATAGGGTTGTCATATCTTTTCTTTATGTAGCGGAGGAGATCTCTTAGTCCTTTCGGATATACATATAGCCAAGATGAAGCTGCCTGCATTTGATTAATCTGGTCAGATGTAAAAACAGCCTATTGTTTGGTATGGTTGGATCCGATGGGGTTATTGTGGTTGTGTGCCAACACCCAAGGTAGATCGAATAGGAATATGATGATCAGTTGGGCATTGTAGGCTCAAGAACAAAGCTGGGCATGTTTAATTAGGGAGGTATATATTTATAAATTATAATGTGTTTGGGCTTTGAATCAGGCCTTATGTAGGGTCCAAATCGAGATGGGTCCAATGTATCAGTTGGTTCCAGTCCTGTACATTAGACTCGTGTAGGGTCCATGTCTGGCTTGAATGCATAAAAGCTAATTGGGTCAGCGTCCACCTTGGACATGATCCGATCCTTGACCCTTTTACATCCCCAGCCACGAGCCCACTCGCCAAAGCAAAAAACATGCAGATTGTGTTAATTGGACCTCTGATTTGTACTTTTCATATGAAGCAGCAGTAATGTCACCTGGGGGCCGATAAGAACTCCATTCCGCGAAGCTGTCACAGAAGAATTCATGTTAATTAATGCACCCACTAGATCTAAATGTAAGTTTTCTACCAGAAAAAAAATTAATTATGAGTTTAAACATTCGTAACTAAATTACATAGCTTTTAGGAATTTTGTCAAAGCACGTCTTCGATCTGTTTGTTTTAATATAATAACATAACCTTGTATGTGAGAGTTGTGTTCCCTTGTATATGCGAGTTCATATCAACTCGCGATAACTAGTGTATATCTCTCAAACAATTGCTAAAAAGATATTAAAACATGAGAAGCAACCATTTTCCCTTTGTTCGTATTGCCCGTATAATTCCTTATATCCATCCAAACAATAGAAATAACCATATTGCCTTTGTCATGCCCGCCTGCCCCCGCAAAAAAAAAACTTTCATGGGGTTTGTTTTTGTCTGATCAAACTCACTCATACCACATTGACCTTTAAATATAAGAATGAACCGGGGGATCCATCAAATTTGTTGAAAACACAACCATATATTTCACCATGATGAGTCCACCAATCCACATCACTCCAGCTGAACTGAAATTTAAGCCAATAGTTTTATGAGCCAGCTGAATATAAAAAAAGGGGTTTTGACATATTAGTCTCCCTTAAACTCAGATGTTCTAATTTCATGACCAAAATTCAAGTAATGTCTCAACATGTTTTTCTAAACTTTTTTCCTTTGGATCCCATGATTTCATGGGAACAGTGAATGTCACAGAAACTGATAAATCTCATGATATCATGGGTTTTATACAGCAACTTAAGGAAAAAAAAAATTCAAATGATAAAATTTAAGAAATGGTGATCAGATGTGTACTTACTTTTCACAAAATGTCTGTTTTCGTATTTTATAAAAAAATAAATATGTTTACTATTTGTAAAAGATATACAATACAGAAATTGATAAACCCCATGATATCATGTAATATGGTGCAAAAAAGTTCAAAAAATAATGTTGACCAGAGTCAAACGACTCAAGTGACATTGTGTAAATTTGGGTCATGAAATTGGAAAAACATAGTTTAAGGTGAACCAATATATCAAAACCCCTATAAAGAAATGGTTACTACAAATGTCTAACTAGATATTGGGTGCCCTAAACTCCATACTAGAAGCATCACATGATCAGTTTTCTTTAGAAATATCAATTTATAAAGAACATGTTACTAATTAAAACCAAATGTACAAGCACTCTTGAAAACATTGCTTCATTACCTGTGATATTAGTACGTGCATCAGTCAAGGTACTTGGGTGGACATTTTTAGATTGGGGAGCATTAGCTGCATAATTTGCAGTGTAGTAGTTCAAGCCCAAAAAATCGAACGATCCTTTCAACATAACAGAGTGCGTTTTGCTGAATTTCGGTAACCTTCTTCCTACCAGAGACCTCATGGAAGATGGATAATCACCTCTAGTTATAGGATCTATAAACCTGAAACAAATACATCGTTTAATGTTTATCATGATTCATTTCTCGTAATGACATTAAAAGTGTAAGTATAGATAATGTACAATGTATTTTTTGAGGTTATTGTCATTCCATGTACTTCAACTATATTGTTATTGTGTGGGGTATTTCCGTGATCCCGAAATTAGTCCCAGTCTTGGTAAGAGTACAATTTGGGCTTGCTCTGGGCCCAGTCCTGTTCGGTTCGGCAACAGCGCCAGCTGGCGCCGAGCCCAAACCCGCCTCGGTAAGAGTACCGAGCACACTCCATTGAGTCCGGCTTCTCGCATCTCGGCAACAGTATCCGAGTTTGTGCCCGCGACTTTGGTGGCTTCTCCAGTTCGGCTCTCTCGACCGAGGTGAACACTGAACGTCGAATCCTCATTATGTGACGGGACAACTATGTTGCAGAACGTACTGGCAGATAGGGTGGCCGCCAAATACTGATAAGGGGTCGTCCCTATCATGCGATCACGTCCACATTTATGTGTGAGATTGAGAAGAGATCTAATGGGACAGTACCCTCACCTACCCCAACTAAGGATCCTAGGTATGGGCTGATGGGACTGCTCTCACCTACCTCCACTCAGGAACCTTCCACTTCCGTCGATATCTATGTATGGTAAGAACCATGAAAAGGTACGCAACACACACTACCCAGTGGATATCACCTGAATCTTCTTCCTCACTTCACCCTTTGTTCAGTGACTGCACTAACTTAGGCGTCGGAGTGCCTTCGGCTGACAGCAGCCTGGGGCCCTGACTATTGTCTCTCTTTTAGGTTCAGGATTTCCAGTGATAAGCAGCACCATTAAAAGCTTCATCATCATCTAAACAAAGTCCGAAATTTTTAGGCACTTACAATTGGCGCCGTCTGTGGGAAAGCGTTTGAAAAAAACCACATACTCATCTAAAAAACCATGCCTCCAAAGACGGAGAAAGGGAAAGGCGTTGGACCATCCAGGTCCCTACCGCCGCAACCATTTTTGCCCATCATGCCGCCTCCACCAGTGACGCACCAGCAGGAGGTGCTGTTGGTCCCTCACCAGAAGAGGACCGGTGGGAGGCCGGGCGTGGTGAGCGTGGGAGAGCCTGTCACCCAGTCGGGTTCGTCGTCGAGAGGGGTGACAACACCTCCTCGTCACGGCCCCGTTCTGGAGCGTATCCAGCCAGGCTCCTCTCAGGCAGAGCGTCCTCGTCAGGACGTTATCCTGCAGGAACGGCCCCGCAGGGATGTTCCCTCTCTGGGACGTTCCCGACGAGACAAAATGCCAGTGTTGTCCAAGTCGCACCAGTCTCGTCGCCAGGACCACGTGGAAGATGACCACGTACTCCTCGACGACGATGACGACCTGTTTTATGACAAGGACGACGACGATGTAATCCTAGAGGAGGCTGACGAGGCCCACCTCGCGGAGATCAGGGCTCAAAACCTCCTTATTCAAGAGCAGGGTGCTCTGATCCTCCGACTCCAAGAGAAGCTCGAAGAGAAGGAGAAGGTCCCGGCCGGGGCCTTGGTCGTGCCTCCCACACGCCAGCAAGCCCGGTGGGTCCCCGAGGCTAGACAGGACTTAAGGCAAGTCCTGACCAATAAGAGGCACGACCGAGCCTATGATGAAGGCTCGAGTAACACTCACCTCAGCGCTGACACTAAGAAGCAACGCCAGAGGCCGAGAGACAACCCCGACCTGAGGATACTGTCTCAACGGCCTGACCTGAGGGTATGGCTCAACTGGCAGGTCAAACAGACTGTGCAGCAGAACATGGAGTTTGTCGACTTCACCCGAGGTCGGCTAACTGCCGATGACACTGATGACCATGGCACGTCTCCATTCTCTCAGGAGATCAGGGACCACTCACTCTCTGAGAAGTTCAGCGTCCCAAGGTTCAGCTTGTACGACGGGATCTCGGACCCAGCTGCGCACCTCCGACACTTCACTCAGAGAATGTCGGTGTGGGGTGACGACAGAGCCTGAGCTGTAAGGTTTTTTCTTTTAGTCTGGGCGACCTACCACTTCGGTGGTTCTGCGCACTATCCGAGGGGTCGATTTCGAGCTAGCGGCAACACTGAAACTCCTTTTTCTAGAAGTTCCAAGCGCATCAACTCATCCCGATGACGGACGACGACCTGATGGCCATCAGAATAAGGTCGACCGAGACTTGATTCGCCAAAAGGTTCTGGACCATCTATAGCCAGGTCAAAGATGCCAATGACGAAGTGGCCATCAGGACCTTCAAACAGGCTTTGTTGTCAGGCAATGAGCTTCGAAGGGACCTAGTGCGGTTCTCCGTGGTCACAGTGAAAGCCCTGATGGCCCGGGTGAACCAATTCGTCGAGCAAGAAGAGGACGAGGTCCAAGCCCGGGAGAGTCAAAGCATCTGGCAAGAAAACAGACCCTTCAAGAAGGATAAAAAGTTATTCAGGAGGGAGGCGGACCGGAACAGGGAACCAGCCAGCTTGGCAGTGCGCTCTGCTCCAACCTCGGGGGGTGGCAAGAAGCCAAAGTCAACCGGTGCCTCTTACAAGGCCGTCAACACTATCTTCAAAGAACCCATCTATAAGCTCCTTGGCAAGATCAAGATGCAGCCCTTCTTCAAGTGGCCCCAGCCCATGAAAGGTGACGCCTCCACCCGAGATCAGAGCAAGTTCTGTGCCTACCACAAATAGAATGGGCATAGGACCGAGGATTGCATGGCCTTCAAAGCCCACCTCGAAAGGCTTGTGAAAGAGGGGCACCTCAAAGACCTCGTCAAGGAGGAAGGTAGGGTCAACCGAGCTCACCAGCGCCAGCCCGATGAAGATCGGGACAGCAGTAAGCCGGAGGGGCCCATCAACGTCATTCACCTAGCTCCCGCCCTTAGAGGGAGCAACCAGGCTCGTGCCAAGGCTAGAAGGGCCTTACACGGCAAACAAGTGATGACGGCTGAGCTCGGTCCCTCTCCGAAGAAGGCACGAAAAGAGAGACTAAAGATTTGGTTCTCTGATGAAGACTTGGACGGGGTCTAGCTGCCCCACAACGATCCTCTGCTTCTGACTCTGAGGTTAAGGAACTTCAAAGTCAAGAGGATCCTCGTAGACCTCGGGAGCTCCTTGGAAATCCTCTACTACGATTGCTTCAAGAAGATGGGTCTGAGAGAGGAGGACTTGCAAGAAGCCCGCACCCCCCTGATGGGCTTCAACTCCAAGCCAGTATACCCCAAGGGGAAGATCTCCCTCCAAGTCCAAGTAGGGGGTGCCTCCGTGACAGTAGACTTCCTAGTGGTGGATGCTCCATCCCCATTAATGCAATAATGGGAAGGACCTGGCTGCACAACATGGAAGCGGTGCCCTCCACCCATCACCAGAAGCTCAAGTTCCCGTTAGAGAACGGGGACGGCAGAGTCGAAGTGATCACTGTTCGGGGCTACCAGCAAATGGCCAAACAGTGCGTGATGGCCGTGGTTCCTGGCGAAGAAGAACCGCAGCAAGTGTACGTGGCTGAGCCGGAGGCAGAGCTCGAAGCTGTCGGCCGAACCCTCGAGCAGAAGAGTGTCGAAGACCTCACCTAGGTCAGGATCGATCCCAGCGATCCGGAGAGATACTTCATGCTCGGTAGTCAGCTTGCAGAAGTTGAGAGGTCCGAGCTGATTAACTTCCTGTTACAGAACAGAGAAGTTTTCACTTGGACACCCTACGAGATGCCCGGCATCGACCCTGAAGTCATGAGCTATAAACTGAATGTGGATCCCAAACACAAACCTGTAGTCCAAAAAGTTCGCAGGACTGGGGTCCAGCAGGCGGAGGCCGTGACTGAGGAGGTCAAGAAGCTGTTAGAGGCCGAGGCAATCAGGGAAGTCCGCTACCCCAAATGGCTGGCCAACACAGTGGTGGTCAAGAAAAAGAACAAGAGCTAGAGGGTATGTGTGGACTTCACCGACCTCAACAAGGCTTGCCCCAAGGACAGCTTCCCGTTCCCAAAGATCGACCAATTGATCGACGCCACCGTTGGGCATGACAGGATGAGTTTCCTCAATGCTTATCGAGGTTACCATCAAATCCCGATGCATGGGCTTGATGAAGAGAAGACCACGTTCATAACACCTAGAGGCATCTACTGCTACAAAGTAATGCCCTTTGGGTTAAAAAACGCCGGTGCAACTTACCAGAGGCTGGCAACGAAGATGTTTCAGGCCCAGCTCGGCAAAACGGTAGAAGTGTACATCGACGATATGGTCGTCAAGTCTAAAAGGTCATAGGACCACTTGACCGACCTAAGTCAGACCTTCGCCATCCTCAAAGAGTTCAAGCTTAAGCTGAACGCATCCAAGTGCGCGTTTGGCGTCGGCTCCGGCAAGTTCCTGGGCAGCTTGGTCACTAGACTTGGGATAGAGGCCAATCCCGAGCAGATCTCGGCGATCCAGGCCATCCAAAGTCCGACCACAGCAAAACAGGTCCAAAGGCTCAAGGGATGGCGGCCGCGCTGAACCGCTTCATCAGCAGAGCTTCTGACAAGTGTCGTCCCTTCTTCCAACTTTTAAAGAAAAGCTCAAAGTTCCAATGGACACCGGAGTGCGACAAAGCCCTTCACGAACTCAAATGCTACATGTCTTCACCTTCCCTGCTGTCCACTCCAACATAGGGCGAGACCTTATACTTGTATTTGGCAGTCTCGGATCACGCAGTGAGCTCGGTGCTCATCAGAGAAGAAGACATGCAACAAAGGCCTATCTATTACGCGAGCAAGATCCTATTAGATGCCGAGACGAGATACCTGCCATTGGAGAAGCTCGCACTCGTGCTCATCAGTGCCTCCCGCAAGCACTCCCACTACTTCCAGACCTACTCCATAGTGGTGGTTACAGAACATCTGCTTAAGTCTCTTTTCAAAAAAGCAGACTTCTCTGGAAGAGTGTCTAAATGGGCCGTCGTACTGGGGCAATATGATATACAGTATCAACCAGAACGGCGATCAAAGCCCAGGTGCT
Organism: Umbellularia californica; assembly: GCA_028538565.1. Lineage (NCBI taxonomy): Eukaryota > Viridiplantae > Streptophyta > Magnoliopsida > Laurales > Lauraceae > Umbellularia > Umbellularia californica. The sequence continues at coordinate 21,745,562 of JAPQWN010000006.1, forward strand.
GGCAGACTTCATCGTCGAGTTCACCTCTCCTATTTCGGCACCGAGACAGCTCGATGCCAAATTGTGGGGCAAGGGGGTTAAAGAGGTCACCGAGATCGAGGTGGAACAAGAACGGTCTTGGAAGCAGTTCCTCGACTCATCTTGGAAGGTCTTCGTCGACGGTTCCTCAACCTCCAAAAAGGCTGGCGCAGGCATAGTCCTCCAATCTCCAGAGGGTCTTGTCATCAAGCAAGCCCTGACACTTGACTTCAAGGCATCAAACAATGAAGCTGAATATGAAGCGCTGATCGCAGGGCTGGACAACGCAAAAATCCTGGGGGCACGGCAACTGGTGATCTTCAACGATTCTCAACTGGTGACTAGCCAGCTGAATGGGGACTACCAAGCCCGTGTTGATAGGATGACAGCCTACCTAGTTCACGCTAAGCAGCTCCTCTTTCAATTCGAAAAAGTTGAAGTCAGGCAGATCGGCAGGGACCCTAATTCTCATGCCAACCCTCTTGCCAACTTGGCCTCTGCCGTCGAAGCTGGAAGAAAAAGGACTATCGAAGTAGAAGCACTAGACAAACTAAGCACAGAGCTCCACCCCACCTCGGCAGATCTTATGCGTTGACCTCGGCCCGAGCTGGATGGACCAATACATCTCCTACCTCAAAGATGACCAGATTCCCGAAGATAAGAGCGAGGCCCACAAAATCAAGTTGAAGGCAGCTCGGTTTTGGCTGTCTCCAGACGGCAAGCTCTACAAAAGTCCTACAATGGACCCTACCTCCAGTGCGTTCACCAAAGCAAAGTCGAAGACTTCCTTTACGAAATCCACAAAGGGATCTGCGACTGTCATATTGGGGGTCGGTCACTGGCATATCGAGCTATCAGCCAAGGCTACTGGTGGCCTTACATGCAGAAGGACGCCCAGGTCTAGCCAGGAAATGTGAGAAGTGCCATAAATTCTCTCACTCTCTCCATCAGCCAGCGCACGACCTAAGTCCACTCTCTAGCCCATGGCCTTTCGCCCAGTGGGGATTGCATCTAATGGGACCACTTCACGGAGCTCCACGGAATAAGAGGTGGCTAATCGTAGCCACTGACTATTTTATCAAGTGGATAGAGGCCGAAGCGTTGTCCTCCATCACCGAGTTGGATACCAAGAACTTCGTCTGGAGAAACATCGTCACAAGATTTGGGGTGCCTCGAGCTTTGATCTCGGACAACGGGACTCAGTTCGACCCCAACTTCTTTAGAAACTTCTGCCAGGAGCTCGGCATCAGGAATTACTATTCCACTCTGGCTTACCTACAGAGCAATGGTCAGGCTGAAATCTCCAATAAAGTGGTGTTCGACAGGCTCAAGAAGAGACTTAACCGAGCCAAGGGGAGATGGGTAGAGCTTACGAGTGTCCTTTGGGCGTATAGGACTACCCCGAGATGCTTGACTTCGGCAACACCTTTCTCCCTAACTTATGGCATGGAAGTTGTGATCCCACTTGAGGTCGGCCTCCCAACCCTTAGATCAGAACTGTTTGATCAAAGCTAGAATGAAGTGAACCTCGCCAAAGAACTCGACCTAGCTGAAGAACGGAGGGATGCAGCAGCCATTCGCCTCGCTTCTTACCAGCAGCAGTTGGCCAGAGGATACAATCAGAGGGTCAAGGAGAGGAAGTTCTCAAATGGAGAGTTGGTATTAAAAAAGACACTTCCAGCAGATAAAAATCCTAGTGAAGGAAAGGTAGCACCGAACTGGCATGGGCCATTCAAGGTGATCTCGGCAGCTGGGCAGTCAGCGTACAAACTTGAGGTCATGGAGGGTAGAGAGCTACCACGCCCATGGAATGCCACACACCTCAAAAAGTACTATTTTTAGATTGTACTCAATCTTGAAAGTCAATAAAATTAATTCTTGTGGAATGATCTGTTTTGTTACTTTCAAATTCGGCCAAGTTACTGAACTCGGGCAGCTGCCTTGCCCCGGTTATAGAACCAGCCATCCTCAGCTCGGTTACAGAACCAGCTGCCTTGGCCCGGTTATAGAACCAGCCACCCTCAGCTCGGTTACAGAACCAGCTGCCTTGGCCCGGTTACGGAACCAACCACCCTTAGCTCGGTTACAAAACCAGCTGCCTCGGCGCGGTCAGAGGACCAGCCACCCTTAGCTTTGGTTATAGAACCAGATTCGGCTTGGGTTATGGAACCTAGCTCTTTAGTTCCGGTTGTGGAGCCGAACTCGGTAACTCCTGCCTTGGTTACGGAACCTAGCTCAGTTACCTCTTTAGATTTGGTTATGGAACCAAGATTGGCCAAGGTTATGGAACCTAGCCTCTTAGTTCCGGTTGTGCGACCGAACTCATTCCCTTGGCTCTGATTGTGGAACCAGCCTCTGCTACGGTTATGGAACCTAACTGTTATTTTCGCTCTGGTTGTAAAACCTAGCATAATGGTTGGCTCTGGTTATAGAACCTAGCCAACTACTTTGCTCTGGTTGCGGAAACCTAATGTTACTACCTTGTTTTGTTTATGAAACCAAGTTCGGCAAACTGCCTTAGTCCAATTTTTATTTTAAGAATGCAAGACCAAGCTCGGAGACAGGAACAGGAAAGAAAATGGATAGTAACATCCAACACACATGGCAAACAGATTTTAAGACCAGAAGGAGATTTCATTTATTTCAAAGGTGTTTACATACAAGCAGATGAAAAAATAGTACTTCCAACTTTCCCAAAGTACAATGAAACAAAAGAAAAGATTACAATCACATCAACAATCTTTCTAGGCCCCCTCGGCGCTGGCGTGGCGATCCCCTTCAGCAGGCGTCTTCGCAGGAGGGACGTCCAAAGAGGAATATGGGGCGTGGAGCTGGAAGGAGCCTCAGGGGGAGGAACTAGAGCGGACGCAGACTCAGGTGCACAACGGATGAATTGGGGAGGTTCACGGAACACCGGGTGATCTTCGGAAATCCCCGCCTCTTTTAGTATAGCCCTACACCCAAGCTCGAACACTTTCTTGCACAACCCATGTAATTGGACCTCGTAAGTCCTAGTCGCATCCCTCACTCCATCCTGATACGACGCATCCACCTCAGCCTGTAGGGATTCCTCGAGTTCGGCCTGCTCCTTTCGCATGGTCTCCCTCTCGGCCTGCAGACGGGCTTCAACTTCGGCCTTCGATTTGGCTAGGGCTGCCAGCTCGGTCTGTAGTTTCAGCAGCTCGACCTCGAGCTGGGCAGCCCTCTTCGCCTTCACTTCGACGACACCCTTCAGATCGCGCGTCTCAGCCCTCAACCTGATGATCTCGGCTGCCGTCTAGTCCATCTTTGTGGCGAGCTTTGCGTTCTTCTCCTCCAGCTCCTGCACCCGCTCATTGCTCGCCTCAAGAGCGAATGCAATCTTCCTCTTCTCCTCCTCGAGTCGAGAGGCCTTGGAAGAGCCCTGAAGGGCCCTCGCCAGTACCACGTCGAGCTTCTGTACATTCTGCACAAAGAAAACCAGTTAGAAGACCACAAAGATAAAAAAAACAAGTTCCTCAAAAGGGACAAGACTCACCACCATCAACGCCTGCATCGCCGACATCACCAGAGTCGCGTCCTCCAGCTTCTCATGCTTTTCCATGTCGCGTGGGAGGCAGCAGGCCCTAGTGATCGCAGCCAAGACAGCGGAGTTGTCACACAGATTGTCATGGATCATCAGGGGCCTCCCCGGCTCCAGCATCAGGTTTGGCAAGAATGCCGGGCCACAAATGGTCCTAGCCGTCGGATTGAGCTCGGGGCCCTTCTCCTGAGGAACGCCTCCCTTTTTGGACTGGGCGCTCCCTTTCTCCAGAGGGGCGCTCTTCTTCTCCGAAGGGGCGCTCCCCTTCCTGAGCTCCTTCCCCGTCGGACCCTCCTGCCGGGGCCTCTTCTCTAGCGGGCCTCCCTTTTTGTTGCCCTCGGCGAGGCGCTTTTGAGGACCCTCGGCAGGGCGCTTCAGAGGGCTACCCGATGGAACGCCGAGCACGGCGGAAGACCCTTTGACACTAGAGGCCGGGGGCATCGACACCAGGGGTGCTAGGTTACCGAGCACTTGGGACTCTAAGTCCACGAAATCAACAGCAGGCCGACGCCTTTGCAGCGGCATCTTCTCTTCCTCATCTTCTTCAGAGCTTGATGGGAAGGCGTCCACCGCCTGTTGGGGGTCGACGGGCTGCTGCGTAGACCCCGAGGTGGAAGCCCTAACTCCTAGGACGAACACCGGCTTCACGTCCAGCTTCACGTCCTAGGGTTCCTCGATTGGGGGGAGGATGCCAGGCCTTCGAGGGATGAACGAACGGTAAACAGGCTGGTATCCGAGAAGACTCCAAGCCGCCCGACCACTGTGGCCTTACTAGGACTTCACAGCTTTCAGCCACTCCTTGTTTCGTCTCCACCCGACCCTGAGCGCCTATTTCTTCCTTTCGCTGTGACCTGCTCGGCAAACAGAGCCCATGAGTTCGGTAAAAAATGGAAATGATAAAGAAAGATCAGCAAGCTCGACATTTACTTGGGGGTTTCCCGAGACGGCTGGGGATCTTGAAGAATCTGACCTCTGCAGGCTCGTTCGCCGCGAACTCCCATTCTCCGGAGACGAACAAGCGACTGTCCCCGGCATGCCGGTTCGAGTCCTTTAAATCGTGGACAAATAGCTCCATCTTCGACTTCTCGCGGAGGTAATAACTATCCTCGGCCCTTGCAGCCTTACACAAGTCATATACATCCTCGATGTCATGCACACCAAGGTTGATCCCTAGTATTCTATTGAGCTCGGCTGTGCCAATTATTATTTTAAAGCTATTGGGCATTAGCTGGCATGGGCAGAATTTCTACTTCCGAAGGCACTCCCTCAGAAGTGGATGGACAGGGAACCTGACCCCTCCTTCCATGATGGACACAAGGGGGAATGGCATCCAGTCATTCCAGTAGATCCTGCCGTCAAAGCTGTCCTCCGGGTTATCTATTCTAATGGGGACCTCCTCAGGTATCCTATACATATTTCTAAAGTTTTCCAGGGCCAATGGGGTGTCTACCCAGTGCCTATAAGCGCCCATCTCCAAGGTCTGGGGAGAAGGAAAGGTGGACAGAGAAAACCCTAACGGAAACCCTAGCAAAGACGGCAAGCACAGATAAGAAAAGGCGAGGAAAGACTCACAAAGGTCAGATGAAGCGCAAAGAGCTGCAAGAACAAGCAAAGGTCTCTTTCGCAGAAGGCTCTCGCTGCAAGGGTCCTCTCTTTTTCTCAAAATACCAAAGTAGAAGAATGGAGAAGACGTCTTGTTTTTATAGAACAGAGAGGCGCCCGTTTGAGTTTCTAGGGCACGCTATCAGAGCGTCGTTTCGGGAGCTGCACGCGTCGCTTCGGATCAGCCGTACAATCGATCGTGTGGTGAGACGTAACGGGACAATACACCTTCCGCAGCCGTGTAGCCTTTGCAATCAATTGCTTCGAGCAGACGAAGCGACGTTAGTGCCTTCGGGCCAGCAGAGCAACGCGATGAAAATTGGACATCAACAACCACTAGAGCTATGAGCTCGGCACAAGGAAAACCCCTAGTTCTTAGCTCCCAACCCCTGAGTTGCGGAACTCCCGAGGTCAGGAGCTAAGGGGCAATTGTGCGGGGTATTTCTGTGATCCCGAAATTAGTCTCAGTCTTGGTAAGAGTACCATTTGAGCTTGCTCTAGGCCCCGTCCTGTTCGGTTCGGTGACAACGCCAGCTGGCACCGAGCCCAAACCCGCCTCGGTAAGAGTACCGAGCACACTCCACTGAGTCCGGCTCCTCGCATCTCCGCAACAGTATCCGAGCTTGCGCCCGCGACTTCGGTGGCTTCCCCAGTTCGACTCTCTCGACCGAGGTGAACACGGAACGTCGAATCCTCATTATGTGACGGGACAGCTACGTTGCAGAACGTACTGGCAGATAGGGTGGCCGCCAAATACTGATAAGGGGTCGTCCCTATCATGCGATCACGTCCACATTTATGTGTAGGATTGAGGAGAGATCTGATGGGACAGTACCCTCACCTACCCCCACTGACGATCCTAGATATGGGCTGATGGGACTGCTCTTACCTACCTCCACTCAGGAACCTTCCACTTCCGTCTATATCTATGCGTGGTAAGAACCATGAAAAGGTACGCAACACACACTACCCAGTGGATATCACCTGAATCTTCTTCCTCACTTCACCCTTTGTTCAGTGATTGCACTAACTCAGGTGTCGGAGTGCCTTCGGCTGACAGCAGCCCGAGGCCCTGACTATTGTCTCTCTTTCAGGTTCAGGACTTCCTGTGATAAGTAGCACCATTAAAAGCTTTATCATCATCTAAATAAAGTCCGTAATTTTTAGGCACTTACAATTATATATACGCCAATGTGGGTGGTATTGTGAATAGGTGTAGAGGCTCATTAAGAGAACATATACAAGGGAAGCAGGTAGCTTGTGTTAGCACACAAAGCATCCAATGGGGAAGTCAAAAGCTCGTTGGGCTACATCATGATCGGACTTTGCAGAAGAATATGGTATATACCACGAAGTTGAGAGGGTTATTCCCACGTCGCCCTTTTGAGATGCCTGCAAGAAAGGATGATGAGAGAGAGAGAGAGAGTTTTTCTAACCCCATCCAACATTAATGCGTACCCATTTGGTCCAATTTAACGGGTTCAACTGATCCATTGGTTGATGGTGGTTTTTTAGAAAACAACAAAATATAAGATCATATTGGACTTTGGACTTAGCTGCTAAGGGGATTGATGTCAAATCATGAAAAAAGTAGAAAGTAAAGTATATTAAAATAAAAGGTAGAGCTGCGTTAAACTTCCTTTGTCTTAGTGAAATTAAATTCCTAGAAAATCTGAACTGCGTTTTTAGAAGTGTTTAAAATTGAAAAAAACAGGAGGAGATTTATAAGGAAAGATGAATTCAGCTTATATCCTTTCCAATTCCGGTTGCAAGTCCATTTAGGCAAGTTTGGACATGCATTTGTACAAGGGAGCAAACTCAAACCCATGAGTGTTTAGGGTCTGAAACACTTGATTGTTAGATTCGGGGCTAGGGTTAGAAGTCCATTAGACAGTTACTAGATCACCCATCTATATTTATATGGGATATACACTTTATATATCATATACATACTATAACAACATAAATCATACATTTATCCAACCGAATTCAGGCCAATTCTTTCCTGTCTAGAGTCTTAAGGTCCTGCCTTTTTTTTTCGTATTCCTCTTCTTTCTTTATTTTTGTCTTTTTTTTTATGTGCCACTTTCCACTTGCTAGCAAGTTTTTTCTTCCATTGACAAGGATCGAACCCTAAGCTGCCCCATGACCAGCTATCTCACCTTATATTTTTCTCTGTATAGATTTACAGCAGCCGCATGGGCAAGCAATTGATGATGTGCAACAAGGAAAGGCTCTGTTGCTGAATTCCCAGTGCTACAGTTTCCAGCCCATGATGAACATCGTCCCGGTGCAAAAGTGCCCGATACATACCCTATGCAAAAGGACGATGGCGAATTCAAGGTGATCTAGTGCTTCACCCGATCACCAAATTCTCTGAAACATGTCTGCGTAGTTGCAAAAATGGGTCCTGTAAAACAACAAGGAATTCATACCAATTAATCCAATCAGATTGACCTGATTCAGTTACATTGGCTCAATATAGGGGGTGATCATGGATGATGTAGTCAGTACTAACACTATATTATAACTTAGGAAACCGTTGTAGTCGTCTTCAAGTTTTTGTGGAGAGTCACAATGAAAGAGAGTCACAAAGGGTTTTATATCTGCGAATCAAGAACAAATTTATATGAGAGAGATTTGTTTCAGAAGGTAAGCTAAGATTATATCATAGAAAAGATGATATAAAAGCATGAATACACAACCGCGGAATTAAGCATTAGCTGTGACTAACATTTTTTTTCTTTTTACAACTAGGGTCTGCCAACCCTTTAGGCAAGACTAATCTCTATGGGCCCAAGGGAAGATAGGTAAATTCCCTATGGCCCCATGTGAGGTAGCGCAATTTCAAACCTGCAATGGGAGAAAACCGCGGACCTAGGCCGATTGAGCTACCCTTAGGGTTAGTTATAATTAACATGAAAGGCTTTAGGGCTAGGATTGATATTGGTGCACCAAAGGTGGGCTAGGCCAGGCCAGACATTGACCTAGCGCAAGCGCGGCCCAAAGTGCATGCAATAAGCCAGAGCCAAATCCACTCGAGGCTCAAATTCTCAACCTGGCAGCCAGACTATATTGTCAAAATCCAAGTCGAGGCAGGGTGATAGTTAAAAGGGTTCACTCCAGTTTATTTTTAGTGTATGCCTGTACCTAAGTTCACTATGAATGTTTTACAACCCGAGACCTGAGCAAAAGCCTGGTTTGAATTTCCCTCAAGCTTAAAAATTCAAGGCCCTGGATCAGATCTAACAAACAAAGATTCATAGGAGCTTAATTTTATATAGATATGGCCAGACTGCAAAGCCAGTGGATTCACGAAACTCTCAATCAGCATGCTAAGCTAAGTAAGGAAGGAACATTCTATTTGTAATTCGGGGGTTGTGTTGGCACACATAAATCCAACCATGTAACTTAGAAGAAACGCAAACCAAGTACTAATGCTATTTGGTAAGAGACAGCTTCATACAAAATATTTTAAGTCGATCACTAAAGTTGCATCAACAATCCAAATCAAATCACAGTATTCATTAATCAATTGATATAGCTTTCTTTTACATTTCTACAGGGGAAAAACAGAGTAAAGAAACAACGGCAACAAACAAAAGAAATAACCACACAAAACAAAGGGCATTTTTATTTTCATTTCCCTTCAACAAAGGACATCTATTTATCTTTACCAAATAGCCTTCAATTGACTCCATCATCATCATGGCCTAATTTTACTATAATTATTCTAAGCAAAGATTTATCAACAACACCACATATGTCATTGTTGATATACATTGTTATAACATTCACCAACAGCTTGAACTTTTGATGTTACTAGCTATTAATATGATATCAGAGCCTGAGGTCACAAATTCAAAAGCCCTTCCAGTTCGAGTGACTAACAGCTCCAGCTTCTGGTGTTTCTGCAAGTGATTAAGATTATCTAGGATTGCAACTCTAAATGACTTAATTCATTACATTATGATTTATAATTCCATTAGATACAATGTAGTTGATTCTTAATCATACCTCATGAACCAAAGGGCATATGTTAGCGTTGATTACCTGTGGGAATCATCACAAATAATGTTAACGGGTTAATAATAAGGGAGTTACTAATGGGGATTTTCTAAATTGTGATTATTCTTGGGTTACTAACGGGAAAAATAAGTGAAAAATTAACATGATTGGAATGAAAATTAGTGAGCATATATATATATTTAAATTGCTAAGAGTTCAAATATTTTAGCTTGGAGAGAGAGAGAGAGAGAGAGAGAGCGAGAGTAACTTGGAGAGAGAGAGGGAGAGAGGGGGGGAGAGAGAGAGGGAGAGAGAGAGTCATATAATGACCTAGGAAGCACGGACACATAAAAAAGGGTTCCGTATCCGTATCCCAGACATATCGGACACGGATACGCCCGGATACGCCTCCGATACGTCCGGGATACGTTAAATACATATCCAGTTTTTTTTTTTTTTTTTTTTTTTTAATGTCGGACACGTGTGGGATACGTGCGGGACACGCATGTATCCCACACGGGACACGTTTATAAGTGTTTTAAAACGCTGGGTCGAGGGAAAGAAAGGAAAAAAGGAAAAAACGAAGACCTAGGCTCTGCTGGGAGAGAAAGGAAGAAGAAAAAGAGAAGGAATGGGAAGCCGTCGCCTACGCCTCGCCTCGCCGTCGCCGTGCTACTGCCGTCGCCGTGCTGCTACTGTCGTCGTGCTGCTGTGGCCGTGACTGCTGTGGTTGGGAGAGAAAGGAAAAAAAAAGAAGAAGAAGAAGAGAGGGGAAGGGAAAGCTGTCGCCTCCGCCTCGCCTGGTCGTCGCCGTCGCCCTGCTGCTACCGTCGCACTGCTGCTGCTGCTGCCCAAATCAAGCCACTGCTGCTGCTGCTACCCAAATCAAGCCACTGCTGCTACCTTCAGGTTCTTTTCTCTTCTTTCTTTCCTTTTGTTTCTTTCTTTCTCTTCATCTGTTTTGTTGATTTTTGTTGGGGTTGATGGTATTCTGCTACCCAAATGTAGGGTTTTTTTTTTCTTCCCCCTTCAATCATTTGGATTTTTGGGTTTTTTTTTTTTTCTTTTTTTTTTTTCTTTTTTTTTTTTTTTTTTTTTGCTGATCTCTATCTTTGCTTTGGATTGGATGTGTCTGCTGCAATTTTTTTTTTTTTTTGTTTGCTGCTTCTGCTGTGGCTGTGTCTTTGCTCTGTTTTTTTTTTTTTTTTTTTTTGTTGCCTGTGGCTGTGGCTGTGTATGTGTATTGTATGCTAGCTCCAAGACTATATTATATGCTGCTGCTGTTGCTTCTTTTTTGGATATATGATTCCTCAAATCATTTGGATTTTAGGTTTTATTTTTTTAATTTTTGGTTGATCTTCTGTCTTTGCTTTCATTGGCTGTGGCTGCTGCTTTTTTTTTTTTTTTTGCTACTTCTGCTGTGGCTGTGGCTGTGTCTTTGCTTTTTTTTTTTTTTTGTTGGTTGTGGCTGTGTATTGTATCCAATTTGTTGTTGCTTCCCCCTTGAATCATTTGGATATATGCTGCTGCTGTTGCTTCTTTTCTTCCATTTTTTCTTGATGCTATGATGCTGCTAATGTTTTTTTATTTTTTTATTTTTTATGCTATATTGCTGTTGCTATTTCTTTTTTTTTTTTTTTTTTTTTCTTGATGCCATGATTTTAAGTGGCCTAATGGGGCCAATTTTTTGGTGTTTCCAGAAGTTTACTGTAATGGCTTCTAGTACTGGTGGTAGTGCTAGTGCGTCTTCTCCAGCTATTGAATTAGAAGACGCTCACAACCCTCTTTGGAGGTATGTGACAAAACATCAAAAACTTGGTGAAGGAGGGGGAAATGTGTCATGGCAATGCAATTTTTGCCATCAAACCAAGAAAAGCTCATACACAAGGGTGAGGGCTCATTTAATACATGAGCCCGACCATGCTATTGCATTCTATCCAAAAGTTAAGAGCAGTGATATTGCGGAGATGAAAAAGTTAGAGGACGAATGCAATGAGAGATTGAGGAAAAATGCACCCAAGAAAGTACCATTGCCAACTTCTAGTGTGGATTATGAATCCAAAAAAAGGATGGTGAGTGGAAGTGGAAGTTGGAGTACAAGTGACACTAATACGGCTATTGGGAAGTCATTTAACTTGAAGTTGCGTGACCAAATGGATGCGGAGATTGCTAGGATGTTTTATGCATCAAGCTTACCATTTCATCTAGCAAGGAGCCCTTATTATGTGAGTTGTATCCAATTTGCCGCAAACAATGCTCTTGCGGGCTATGTGCCACCAGGGTATAATAAGCTAAGGACAAGTTTACTCCAACAAGAAAGGGCTCATGTTGATAGATTGCTACAACCAATTAAAAGCACATGGAAAGAAAAGGGTGTAAGCATTGTGAGTGATGGATGGAGTGACTCACAAAGGAGGCCCTTGATTAATTTTATGGCGGTGACAGAAAGTAGGCCTATGTTCCTTAAAGCAGTGGATTGTACTGGCGAAATTAAAGATAAGTACTTCATTTATGGGCTGTTGAAAGAAGTGATAGAAGAGGTTGGTCCCCAAAATGTGGTTCAAGTGATAACTGATAATGCTAAGAATTGTGCGGGTGCAGGGCATCTCATTGAAGCACAATTTGAAAATATTGTTTGGACACCATGTGTGGTTCATACACTCAACCTTGCCTTGCAAAACATTTGTATGGCAAAGAATATTGAAAACAATGTACTAACATATGAAGAGTGTCGTTGGATCACGGACTTGGCCGAGGATGTTGTTTTTGTTAAGAACTTTATCATGAATCACTCCATGAGATTGGCTATTTTTAATGAATTTGTCCCTTTGAAGTTGCTTTCAGTTGCAAGTACACGTTTTGCTTCGGTCCTTGTTATGCTTAAGAGATTCAAGCTCATAAAAGGTAGTCTTCAAGCTATGGTTATTAGTGAAAGGTGAAATTCCTACAGAGAGGATGATAAGGAGAGAACCAAGGCTGTGAAAGAGTTTGTGTTAGATGACCTTTGGTGGGACAAAATGACTTACATACTTTCTTTTACGGCTCCTATATATGATATGCTAAGGGTTTGTGACACGGATAGGCCTTGTCTTCACTTGGTGTATGACATGTGGGATACCATGATAGAAAAAGTGAAGGGTGCAATATATAGGCATGAAGGAAAGAGACTTGATGAGGCATCTACCTTTTATGAAGTGGTGCATAAAATTCTTGTGGATCGTTGGAACAAAAACAACACTCCTCTCCATTGCTTAGCTTATTCACTAAATCCAAGGTGACTTCTAGTCTTGAACTTTTTTTTCTCCCTCTTAGTCTTAAACTCTTTTTTTTTCTCCCTCTTAGTCTTGACTTCTAGTCTTGAACTTATCCTTAATTCTTTTTTTTTTTTCCTATTTAAGGGACTATAGCGAGCATTGGCTTCATGAGGATCCTAGTTGAGTTGCTCCACATAGAGATATGGAGGTCGCTAGAGAAAGAATGAAAATCCTTAAAAAATATTTTCCTAATTTGGAGGAGCGCAAAATGGTAATCACACAATTTGCTGATTTTTCTAGCAAGTCAGGAGAGTTTGCGGATATTGATTCCATTCGTGATCGCTATGACATGGATCCAAAAAGGTGGTGGGTCACATATACATGCACCTTTGCTTCAAACTCTAGCTTTCAAGCTACTTGTGCAACCTTCCTCGTCGTCATGTGCAGAGAGGAATTGGAGTACTTATTCCTTTGTGCACTCGGTGAGAAGGAATAAGATGACACCAAAACGTGCTGAAGACTTGGTTTTCATTCATAGCAATCTTTGCCTTCTTTCAAGAAGAACTCCACAATATATGAAAGGAGAAACAAAGATGTGGGATATTGCTAGAGATGCTTTTGACTCATTTGAGGATGCCGGAGAGCTTGAGATTGCACAACTCTCCCTTGATGAACCAGAATTGGAGGCCGTGTTCTTTCATGAAGATGGTGATGGTGGTGGACCTGGTGGTCAAGCAATTGAAGTTTAAGTAGATTTACTGTCTGTTTGTTTGGGTTGTACGTTTATGTTTATGTAGTAATTGGTGAAACTTGGATTTTGAACTTGGAAGTATTGAATGTAATGTTTGATGATGATTAAATCAATGAAAGTGCATATTTTATGGCTATTTTGATTGAAATAATGTTAGTTTTTTTTTATTACAAAGTCATATAAAAAATATTTTAAAAAAATAAAAATTCAACGTATCCCCGGCGTATCGTATCCTACTTTTTTGAGAAATGACGTATCGGCGTATCCGACACGTATCGTATCCGTGTCCCGTATCCGTATCCGTGTCCGTGCTTCATAGATAATGACCATTGGATATAAGTTCATCAATGAGGTTGTTGTAATATTTAATGCCTTCCTTGTCCACTCCGCCACTGTGTCTTCCATCTGAAATCATAAGGATATCAATCAACATAAAATCTTGGATTGTTTCTCCTCTTGAATTTGTGAAGGGTAGATAATTGAACGAGAAAATGTCCCATGTATGACCTGTGCACTAACATTTTCGAGTGAACCCTATGTGGGCAGGACGAAATGAATTTGCAGTGTGCAGTCCATTTAAATGAATCAAACTATCAAAGTGCCCACCTTAAATCCAAATAATAAAAAGGAACGAACTTCTTTTGTATTGCTGTCACGACAAATTTCACTTCTGTTGGAGCACAGCCCACAGCATATGGAGCAAGTATAATTTACTTTATTTACAAGTGATTCTTTTACTATTTTATGTTCACTTCTAAAAGTATGATTAATTTGATGATAGGCCCTATTCTCATTGGAATAAAATTTTGGCATGGACATAATTATTCTAAGTGGTTTGAGTTATAAAGCTGACTCCATGATTTATAAAGCAGAGAATCTGGTGTAACAAATGAAAATCAAGGTTTTGTTCAGTCTTACTAGGTAATATTCGGGTCCAAGAGATGGAGAATCTGTAAGCGTCCATCCCCATTTCCTTCATAATCCTTACATCTTCCTGCCCCCAACACATTTAAATCAATCCTTAGTAAATGAATGAAAAAAAAAAAATAGAATAAAAGGAAAACAAGAGAGCCAGTACCTTATATCGATGATAGGAATCAACGGCTATATCTCCATTGCTGTGGTCCTTTATCTTTTCTGTACCCACATGGATTTGATCAACAGCATCAATCATCATGCGTATAAATCCAGTCAGTAAATCGTATATTGAAAGAAACAACGTTTGATCAATATGAAAGGATTGCAATGAATGGGGGAAAAAAAAAAAAAAAGCTTAAAACTATAGAACTTGACCCTCCATTCTCGGGCCTTTTCCTTCTGAGAAGTTGCAAATTTTGATAGGTCACAGATCAAAGGTATATTTTATTTCAATCTATTTTAGAGTTTTAATAAGAATCATCCTTCTCATGCAGCTAAACAATTCAATGCTACAGATTACACAACCCTGCTTTTCAAACAATGAAGAGCGTGGTTCGACATAATGCTTTCTAAATAAGACTGTCCGGTCGGTCTACTACAATTTCGCTTTTTTGCGACACCAAAAAAGTGTCGCCAATAATTAAAAAAAGCATCGCAATAAGTATTTGCGACGCAAAAAACTTAGTGTCGCAAAGGGATCGCAAATAATGGGGTCGCAGAAAGATTAGCTCCACTAAAGATTGCAGCGTGGCAATGAGAGAGTATTTGCGACGGTTTCAAAGAGTTGCTAATTACCTATCAATTGTAACGTATTATAAGCGTCGCAAATAATGATTTATTTGCAACACAAAAATTGCTTCACCAATAATTTATATTTACGACGATTCAAAAAAGTCGTTAATGAATCATTAAGGGCGACGCTCTAATAAAATTGCAAATAATCATTTTTTGCAACATTTTTGTGGTGTTGTAAATAATCTTCATATTCTTACATTTGATTATCTGCAACGTAATAAAAGCGCCGCAAATAATAATATTTTAGAAAAAAATTATTTTTTCAATATTTTCAAAAAATATATATTTTTCCTGATTTGATACCCAATCAATACAAATATAATCTCATCATCCATTCACAATCCATCTACACAACTCTTTAATGCAAAGTCATCCTTAGGTCATCACAATCATATATCTTTAAGTAGCAATTCATGTATAAAAATAACACTCCATCGATGTAAAAACATAAACTAAATTAATTCATTGAATTTGAGTGCAATGAAATAGTTGTCTTCATCACAAATTATTACTGAAGATATAGATAAAATTCTATTAAACATTAATCTATATAATAGTTGGTCTCAATATAACATAGAAACAATAATTGAAAGGCGGTCTTCGATATATATCACGGAGAGACAACGAACAATTTTCACGATAAAATATAACATCCTCAAATTGATTTGCGCCATCCAAACCAATCCAAAAAATATTACTTGTTCTTATTTTCTCTTCATCTCCCATTTCGATCTGTAATAAATAAAACAAGATAGATGTTAAAATCTATAAAACAAGATAGATGCTAAAACTAAAATTCGAGATCTCAGGTTGAAATCTTATATGTTCATGTTGATTGTAGCCCATGCACAAAGTCACCACATATACATCAATCCATATCATTCAAATCATGGCCCTTAATGTATATGGGGCATGGAAAAAATCAAATTGACGTGATGATACGCCTACTTATTTTTCACTTTAAACATTTCTTCACTATATATGCCTTTTGGATATGTGACATTTGTAAAGAGAGATTCAACATGGTAACTACAAATAAAAAAATGAAGGAACTTATATCTCAGAATTTAAGATGAAATTTTATCCATTTTTATTTGCCTTTTATTTGAACTGATGATGTATAAAAGCAATGAATAAAAGCAATGAATAAATGTTTTACCCTGGAGGAGTGCCCATCTTTTGCGTCATTATAGATTACATCATTGCCTCCATATTCTTTTGCCAGGATCTCATATCATTCATCTGAGCCTCCATTTGTTGCCTCTGAGCCTCCATCTGAGCTTCCATCCACTGCAACTGCTCAGCCAACTCTTGAGATTGTCTTTCAGCTGCCGTGACACTCTTAGTAAGCTCTTCCACCCGTTGATTATTGTAAAGGCCTGTTGAAGAGGATGGAGAGGCCACGACGCCATGCCCAAGACCTCGGACATATCCGGGCCTTGTACCCAACACTCCTTTGCATATCTCATCATCTGTCAATGGGGGAGAATCCTCTTCTGTGGGCTGAGACTAGAGTGTAATCATTTTCTCCTACAAAAGAAAACAATTCACATAAATATTTAAACATGTATAGAAAAACTAAAGAACAAAAGAAATAAGTAATTAGATGAAACTTTAAAAAAAGTATCCTTACATAGAGCATCCGACACTCAGGAGTAGACCAACCCTTATCTTGACTATAGTGTGTCTTATGCCACAGTTCTATCCTACCAATTGGAGCATCACGCTGTATAAATTCAAACACAATATTAAATTTAAAAAATAGTTAATAAATCAATACTTATTAAAATATTAGAATTACTAATACCGTCTCATGAAGATATTCGACAAATGATTTTAAACCCGCACAATGGTTCACTTTAAGTAGCTGTCGGCTTTCAGAATTCTTTTTACTAACTTTCTGCATTCAAGTTAAAGAATTAAAAATGCCATCAAGATTTTCTAAAAAAATAATTTCTACGTAGGTAATGCAGTTAAAAATAAAATAAAATTTCACCTGAAAGTCTTCTGAAGAAAACCTATTGCAGCATTGCTCCCAATCTTCTTGTGACACACCCTCATAAGGTTTCTGGCATGCCACCTCGTGATTGCCAATCCTCTTATAATGGGAGTGCAATCTGTACATATAGTTCTTGAATGTGGAAGCTAAATAACTGTTAACAGCTTTTTTCAATCGTGGATCATGAAGATCTATATCAAATTTTTCCTACAAATAAGATGCATTCATAATAAGTTTGTCGGATATATTTTACAGGAAAGAGAATATTTAATTTTGCATCCAACTTTCAAATACCATATGTAAAAAAAAAAAAAAAAAAAAAAGCAAAAATTTTTTTTTTTGAGGACTGAATGAATTACCAAAATGCGATCATAAAATATTTGCCTATGTTCCTGTTTAACTATTGGCCAGGTGGAACACGCCAGAGGAGCATATGTTCTACAAATTATGCCAACTTCAGTCTTAAATTCGTTTGCATACTTGCCAACTGGTCTAGACAGCCCTTCAGGAATTTCAATCCTTAGCTTTTGACTTGTATCCTTAATAAGCCTGGTAAGGGAG
The DNA here is from genome assembly GCA_028538565.1 of Umbellularia californica. NCBI lineage: Eukaryota > Viridiplantae > Streptophyta > Magnoliopsida > Laurales > Lauraceae > Umbellularia > Umbellularia californica. The sequence goes on from JAPQWN010000006.1 coordinate 21,763,030, forward strand.
ATATTTTTTGACCTCCCACGACCTCTTCTAGTGGAGGTCGAAGCTAAAAAGGAAAAAAGAAAATCTAATAATTTTATAAAATATATAACTAATAGTATTGATCTCACCAACGCTATGTGCCTCTGGCTCAATGGTCGAATCAAATATTGAAGCATCCCGTTCATGTGCACTCGTTTGCATCCTTCCTGTTGTCATAACTAGAAACAAAAGTACACAAAAATATTTCCAGTGAAAATCTACAAATCCCTAACTTTTGAAAGATTAGGAGTTGCAAATTGCAACTCAATCAAACTATGGCCCTACATGATCATTTAGACTACATGGCTAACATCTGATAGTTGACCTTCGGTAATGACCGATCAATTCATTTTCTTTCAAATTCTTGGATACGTTTGCACACAGAATTGGCCCGGTCACAGTCAGATGTATACTAGCAATATATATAAATTCTCATAATCTCAAATCGAGTCCAAATCAAATCAAACAACAATGTCCACATTTATATGATTCCAAGAATCAACTCCAATTATATTAATTGGAATAGGAGACAGCAACATAAAATGTATTAATAACCACTTGAAGGTCAATGATATTAATATTACTCAATATGAAACGCAAGGGATTTAAGAAACCAAGACCAATCCTAACCAACTCTAATCTAATCAACCATAGTCTCTCACCGTCCATTACAAGGTAGTTTTAAAAGATCAACGTATTACTATCATGTATTTGGTGCCACTAATTATAATAAAATACATTGAGTCCCTAAACCAACCCTCATGGCATAGTTTTAGACTAAGGAGTGTTCTCAGTCTCAATGATCTCTCATATGGTTAATTACCATTGGTCCATTAATCTCATCAAAGGTGCCAATTTCTAGGGTCCTATAAATCCCTCGGAGTCTAAAATCCTAATTGATTTCATAAATACACAATATATGGGTATTCGTCAAATTTTAGTGCTCAAAAGGGAGCATTCTGGGTCAAAAACCCCGAGCTCAACAGAACCCCACCTCAAACGAAGGGAACATCTGTGTCCACTCTGTTTTTTTTTTTTTTTTCAATTCCATACACTAATCCACCATTCCACATGCACTTCACATACACTATTCCACCTGCACCCCCATTTATATACACATTCCATCCACCTGCACTTCACATACACTGTTCCACCTGCACTTCACATACACTGTTCCACCTGCACCCCCATTTAGATACACATTCCACCTGTACTTTGCATGCACTAGTCCACCTCACACATATTTATATACAAATCCCGAGCTCAACAGAACCCCACCTCAAACGAAGGGAACATCTGTGTCCACTCTGTTTTTTTTTTTTTTTTTTCAATTCCATACACTAATCCACCATTCCACCTGCACTTCACATACACTATTCCACCCGCACCCCCATTTATATACACATTCCACCTGTACTTTGCATGCACTTGTCCACCTCACACACATTTATATACAAACCCCGAGCTCAACAGAACCCCACCTCAAACGAAGGGAACATCTGTGTCCACTCTTTTTTTTTTTTTTTTTCAATTCCATACACTAATCCACCATTCCACCTGCACTTCACATACACTATTCCACCTGCACCCCCATGTATATACACATTCCACCTGTACTTTGCATGCACTAGTCCACCTCACACACATTTATATACACATTCCACCTGCACACATGTACATACACTATTCACCACGTATTCCTTCCAATCTCATGTGTACCATATTCCAAGCAAATCCAAACCCCATTCATTCTCAAGTTTTAACCAATTAGGCTAATCACAGCAAAAAAGAAATAAACCAAAACACCAATCAAACTAAAACTCAATTCTTCAATTCAATAATAAGAGGTACCGATCCCTAAAGGGGATTCACATATTTATAATAACATCTCTTTCCCTACAAAAACTATTAGTCTAAAGATTTCTAACCAAATAAGGAAACTAATCAAACAATCTAAAACAAATAAGAAACTAACAATCTTTTAGGAAATCTAAAATATGATAACTTCCCACAATAGAATACTGCTCGATCCTCCACTAGAATTTGTGGGCCATTCTAATGCGGCGGGTCAGATTGACCCAATAACTCATGGGTTGGGCCCAGGGGATTTGGACCTAGCTCGAATTGCACTAGCTATCCAGTATTTTAAACTTGTGCTGTTTAGCTTCTAATAAACGCTCTTGTTATCATTCAAAAAAAAAAAAAGCATGCAGAACTCAGCCCTCAAAAGCTAATTCCTATTGGGTTCTCATTACTTCACCAATATAAATATATAATAATACTAATAATAATAACAACAACAATAATAATAATTCACAAAAAAAATCAGGAAATTATTTGTTATCTTCATTAGTTATCATTCAAGAAGTACCTATATGAATATCACATGTTAAAAAAAATAACTAAGTGTATAGACTCCAAGAAAATTTATCATTCCAAGTTACAGCTACAAAAAGAATTAGATCTTAAAAATACCTGAGCTTCGAATAGATCACTAGAAATCACCAACCGCTCGAAGGTCAGCATGCCGGCACCATAAGCAATCAAACAATCACGTTTCATTTCTCCTCGTCGATATCCTGCACAAGTGTAAAAAGAGTCATGCATCTTATCTAAAACCTGATAGAGCACAATAAATCCCAAAGTCAGTCAGATGTCAAAGAAATAGAGTTAAGGCTGAATGTTCAAGTTACCATGTTTCAATTGCTAAGAGTACCATAATCAAGCCTATGAAAAGTTGAAAACTCATTCAAGCTTAAAACTCACTTAATAAAAACAATTTAAGTCATTTAACAAAAAAAAAAAAAAAATTAAGTAATAATAATAAGATGGAGAGTTGCAGACTAGCAATCCTAAATGTTCATCCATGTTACAAAATGCCCAAGTTCAAATTTTTGCCAGCCTAAATCACAATTGTCAATATGTGCAGCTAGGGCTGGTCCAACTTTGAACGAATTGGGGACCATTATAAGTTAATTTCCAGCCTTTCAATATTATGGTCATCTTCTGTGTCACACGCTGTCCAAATGACATGAATTGGATCTACAAGAAGGATATTATAAATTCTCAGTAATTTCGTATGGACATCTGTCTTTTCAATACAAAAGGTTTTATCGAGCTTCTAAGGTTTAAAGAAGTGAGGTTTATAGTTTTCTTTGATAGTTGCTCTGGTTTCCTGGTCATGACCTTCACAGCTTTGAAGTGTTTAAGTAGTTTTTTTTTTTTTTTTTTTTAACTTCTTTGCTTTGCATGTACTTTATTTGTGTTGATCTGTGAGATTTTGATTTTAGACAATATCCCTTTTTCTGATTTTGATTGGCCTGCATGTGGGCCATGGTGTTTTTTCATGGAAAGATTGAACCTTATATTCAGTGTGGGTTTAGTTATCAGAATTTTAATACAAGAATTTTCCATGTATTCCAGGCCTTCGTTAAAGCTCAGAAGTCGAAGGCCTATTTTAAGCGTTTCCAAGTGAAATACAAGAGAAGGAGAGGTAATGTTGTCTTGTTGAATTGCTAGCTGTTATTGTTTCTAGGTTTTGATTATGCACTCCCTCCATTTATTTTTAACTTTTTCCGTAAAAACATATTTGCAGGAATTAAGTGCATAAATTGCCTGAGTGGAGATCATTGTGGGTGCAATCCTTGCATGTGCAAGACATCGGAGGCTGGAGGAGTTGGCAAGGCATTTTGAAAGTGTGGAGAAAGTTCCACGTGTGCCACTTGTGCCAGTTAAACCTACCAACAGATAAATAGTAGTATATACATACATGTGTTAGGGTTAGATTACATGTAATTACTAACTAGGTTTAGGTGTGGGGTTCGCACTAGAAGAGACAGCTTTGGTTTTGGTCATGTTGGAGAGAGCTTTGGTTTTGGTAGTGTAGGAATGTGGGTTAGATTACTTGTAACTAACTAGGTTTAGGTGTGGAGTTTGTAGTAGAAGAGAGAAGTTTGGTTTTGGTCATGTTGTAATGCCATCCATGTATGTGTAATTACTCTTATCTTCTATCAATAAAAGTTTGAGCCCATCATCACAGGAGACACGTGGCATGGCAAGTGTTTGTGGGGTTTCTTGTTCTATTAAGATTGGCTTTTTTTTTTCTTGGGGGCAAAGCTTTGTCTATAAGATGAGAACTTGACTTTAGAATTTTGAGAATTCTTGCATGGGGGAATTTGGAGATTTCCCTGTCCCCTCCAAAAGCTTAAGCCCACTCCATCATCATTCAAAATGTTTGATTTCTAATTTTATAAATTGAACTCTAATTCTATAAATTCAAAACGCTAAAAGTGACTTCCGGAATTATAAGAATTCGGTGCCGTCCCTGGCACAAGCTCTATCGTGAAGTCTATCTCTCGAACTGGTGGTAATCTAGGTATCTCCTCTGGAAAGACATCCGAGAACTCACAAACAACTGGAATATCCTCCACTGCTTTGGACAATTTATCCTCCATGATAAATGCCAAGTAACCTTCACATTCACTCCTGATCATTCTGTGTGCCCTCAAAGCTGAAATGACACTAGTGGTCCTGCACTTCCTCTCTCCAACAATCTCAACACTGTCTTCTCAACACTGTCTTCTAACACTTGCAATCTGATAGTCTTGTTGAAGCAATCCATCACTTCTCTATAAGTGGACAACCAGTCCATCCCCAAAATCACATTGAAATCCTTCATCCCTAGGATGATCAAGTCTGCAGATAAGATGAAGTTTCCCACCTGCACTTTGCACGCTCGATAATAGGACTCACACTGCATAGTCTTCCTTATGGGGGTATTAACAAGTAAAACACAATGCAATAGAGCTACTTCTCCCACCAAGCATGCAGCAAATATAGGGGAAACAAAAGAATGCATGGAACCAGAATCAAACAAGACTGAGATAAAGAGTATACCTTCCACTACTCCTCCTGCTTCATCTCCTTCCATACTGTTGAGGCCGCTGCTGCTGCCTCTACTGTTGTCTCTACTGCTGCCAATACTATTGTCCCTGGGGGGCCTCTGTTGCCCTCTGTTCTGCTGAGGTCCTGCAAGTCTAGGCGGCCGTTGCTGCTGTAACTGCCTCCAAGGTTGTGCTGCAATTGGTGGTCTAGGAGCGTTTCTCACACCCTGCCCTTGCTTCTTAAGGCAATCTAAAGGCCCTACAGACCACACTCAAAACATGCTCCTATCATCTTCCTACACTATGTTGACGGGTGGCCCTTGTCACAATGGATACACTCCACTCTCCATGCATGTTCTGTCCTAGGCCTCTTGGCATTGCTGCTAATATTGCCGTTGTTGATACTGCTGTTGCTGATATCCTGTACTTTGGCTCCTACCTTGGGCTTGAGCCTGAGCCTATCGAAGGGTCTGATTGTAAATGGCCTTCTCCTTGATGGACTCCTCAACCCAATAAGCCCTCTTGAGGTTCTCCTCATAGGTAGCCAAGGTAACACTGGTCACCTTCTCCTTGATATTGGAGTTCAGTCCCCGAATAAACCTCATGACCTTATCTGCTTCTGTCTTCACCAAGGATGGTGCAAACCTAGACAGGTTTGTGAACTGCTGCTCATACACCTGCACTGAGTTTTCTCCCTGCTTGAGAGTATCAAACTCGGCAATCTTAAGGGCTGTGATGTGGGGTGGGATGTACTTAGCACGGAATAGGGTACTGAATGACTCCAATGCAGTATCATCCTCTACAATATCAAATGGTGTCTTGATTGACTTCCACCACATCTCTGCTATGCCCCAAAACATATATGCTGCCAGTTGAATGCTCTCCTTTCCAGTACACCGAAAGACCTCAAAGATCTTTTCCAACTGAACTGCCCACTCATCTGCATCAAGTGGGTCTTCGTTCCCATAAAACTCCGGCGGTGCTCTCTTCTTGAACTTATCAAACAAATCATTCGGGTCAATTGCCCTAGCTGGCATGATGATCTGTGCAGGTTGTGCTTGCTTCTACATCACTTCTATCATCTTAAGCTGTGACTCTTGAGAAGTGACAAAAGCTTGCATCAACTAGTTGAACCGTCCCTCCATAGAATTTTCATTGCTTCTACATCACTTCTATCATCTTAAGCTGTGACTCTTGAGAAGTGACAAAAACTTGCATCAACTGGTTGAACCGTCCCTCCATAGAATTTTCATTAGCATTCCCATTATTAGCATTAGCATCACTGCTCTCTGGGTTACCATTGTGCGAACGAATGTTATGGCCAGCTATCCTGAAACATAAGAAACGTTAGTCCTATGCGACTCAATCTAGCAAACAAACAATACATTCTACAAAAACTACAAAAAGCTAAGATACCCTAAAAGAAATCCAATCCACACACGTCTTAGGTTTCTACTTGTTTTTAATCTAGAAACCAGCATTGCTCTGATACCAAACTTGTCACGTCCCCAGAAGTGAAACCGAGGATAATGCGTGAGATTAGGGCTAATTAAATTTTTTGACATAGATAACAACACTTAGCCCCAATCATGTCCCATAAGGATCGAAGATCGCTGGAGGTATAAACATTTCCTCGAATAATAAAACAATAGCGGAAGCTTTATAAATACAAGTGGTATCTCAAGATGTATAGTTAAGAGCAATATGGAAATATATTATCTAAGTTCAAGTTTGAAACAGTTTAACCAAAAGTATTAATTACATGAAAGGCCATGCTAAAACTTGGGCCTAACCAAAATGATAATCAAAATAAACCAAAAGATAAATCTATCCAAAATAAGCATGAGGCACTCGAGTACGGGGTCAGTACGGCTATACAACGCCGTCTGTACTATAGTCTAGGAAGTCATCAGACTAATCCGCCTAAATCTCCTCCGTCGTCTCCTCCTCGAGGTGAAAGGGCTCGGTACCTATGCACCAAGAGTAGCATCATCAGACACGACTGTCGGCAGGCAGATATAAATATAAAACATCAATAGATATGCAGAACGAGTCAGAGTAGACGATAGACAAGATCATAAAACATGCATAGCATCCTGATCGTAAAAAGTGCATAGCATCGAATCATAAACAAACTAACATAAACATCTAGCAAGATAGGCGGTCCACATATGCTAATTACCACGAGATAGTGTCATTTGCCCTCCCATGGTAGAGATATCAAGAGGCACAGGATATACCCGAAAAAAAAAAGGCAAAGGATAAAAACCCGGCAAACAAGCAAGATGGATACCAAGAGGCCAATAATCATCAAGTCAAGTGTTCAAGATGTATCCGATGGTGTACATCCATCTAAAATGTAAAAAGTCGTACTGCACAGATGTTCATCAAGGTCCTCACACAGATGGTACCCCATTCGTGTTGGGTGATATATAGCTGATTGGTACCTGACACAAAGATTCCTAAACAAACAATAGTGAGGGGCTAGGTTTTCTTAGATGAACAAGATTCATTAACCAAAAGAGAGACTACTTTCCATTATCAAATCAAGATCAATCAAGCAAGCTTCTTCCAACATCAATACCATAAGTAGTCCTCGTCAAGCTTTTACAATCAAAGTCACCTAGCCTCAACACTTCCATCAATCATCAAAACAAACGGAACATCAAAGGGGATCCTAAGTTCAACACCTAAGTTCATCAAGTAATCCCAAAACAAAACAAAGCAAACGAAGCTAAGGAATATAAACATAGCATGTAGACAAGTACTAAACGGCACAATTCAGAATCAGAAGCGATAGACAATCCAATCCTAAGTACAATGTTAAACCCGAGGCATCGTACAACCATACTCAGTCAACAAAGGGAATTAGGATTCGTGATACCCAAACAAACAATTTCCGTGCATAGATATAAAGGGGGGTATCACGTTGTCCCATACCATTCAAGATTGAGCTAGGTTGAAACCCGATGCAGCCGGAATAGCCGTGAAGAATGTCGGTATAAAACATCTTCACATATGGTGAAATGAGTTAAAAAAGGTAGCCAAGGTCCCACCTAAGTCCGTCCAAGATAGGGTCTAAAAGGCCCTTTCCAAAAGGTGCCACAATTCATTCAGTCGACCCAGCCCTTGGCCAATCGACATCCCACACAGAGTACCCGATCGACCCAACCCAGTCCGATTGGAAGTTGTAAACAAATGGAGTGCACAGTGTTTTTCATCAGGCTCCAAGGAGCCTGACTGTGTGTGGCCAGTCGACCCGGTCCCCTTGACCAGTCAACCGCATACCTTGCAGTTACAAAACCTCAGTTTTGTAACTGAAGTGAAATGGATGGAAACCACTTTCCAAAATCCTAGAACATGTAATCAATCAATATGAAGGGCCTAGCCCTTCCATTCTAATCCTGCAAACAAAAAGAATAGGGCCTTGCCCTCTCCACATACATCCATAACCCCTCTCATCAAGTCCATTCAAACCAACAACCATCCCAATCCAACCATTCAATTAATATTATCATGTTTTCAAACGTCTAAAGTATCAATGAGCATGTGGTCATCTAAATCATCAATCAATCATCAAATCAAAGGAGAGACAAACATATCCAAGCATATATATATATATATATATATATTTCCTTTGGTTGAAAATGCTAAAATCCAAAAATCCTAGCTCAATGCCCGACAAACCAAACCTAAGGAAGCATTAGCAAAATAAAACTAAATTAAAATATAAAACTAAAAGAATGGAAAGCTCTAAGCAATCTTAACACAACTCAATGCCCAAAGTAAATAAACCAAACCTAGGGGAATGGAAGCTTACCAAACAGATGGGTGGATGGAGTGGTGGCTTAAAATTGAGGAAAAGATGTTCGTGGGGTCCATGCGGAGATGATGGTGATGATCGGAGGTTGTGGGGCCCACTTGATTAGTGGTGATGTTGCTCGTGGCCCACCGGGCAAGGGAAATTGTGAAGACAGAAAGAAAGAAAGAATGGAGAACAGGGAGAAAGAATTAAAGAGAGAGATGATGAAATGGATGATGGGTGGGGAGAAAGTCAACTCACGTTGACAGTGAGTGGAGTGAGGTGAGGGAGAGATGAGATGAGATGAGAGAAAATGAGATGAGAGAGAATGAAATAAAGAAATGGGTGAGAAGGGGCTGATCCACATTGGCAACAAGGTGAGGAAGAGAGAAAAGAAAGAAAGAAAACAGAGAAAGAAAGAGAACAGAGAGATAATTAGAGAGTGAAATGGGTGGGGCTAATTCACATGGCAGGGAGGAGAGAGAGAGAGAGAGAGAGAGTGGAAATGGGGAGGGATGATTCACGCTAGCACCAAGGAGGGGGGGAAAACCAGGGAAAGAAAGAGAAATAGAAAAGGGAAAAATGGGGATGGGGGGGGGGGGGGGGGTGGGGGGGGCGCGGGTTCGCAAGAGATGGGGAAGCTCGGCGGCGGCACAAGTGGGTCGCCGACGGCAACAGTGAAGGCGGCGTGCTCAGAGTCCGGCGACAGTGACACAGTGAGTGAGGTGAGGTGAGAACGAGAGAGATGAGAGGAATGAGAGGATGGAGGCTGCTGTGTGGAGTGAATGAGAAGAGAGGGGTTTGACCTAGTAAAGGAAAAGGGGGAAAGGGGAGGTGGGTCTCACGTGGGTGATAAAGTGGGTGGGGATTGCACGTGGTTTAAGGGGGGTGGGGATATGATGGAAGTGAGGTGGGGTTCACATGAGATAAAGGTGGGGAGGGGTTTGACTTTGGGGAATTAATAAAATAAACTTACCTGGGTTCGGGTCAGGTCAGGTTTTGGGTCGGGTTCGAAGGTCCAGATCGGGATACAACAGAAGGACAAAGTCCCGGAAATTAGGTAATCTACCCGATGATGCCAAAAATCTCGAAAAGTGGAAAATACTAAAAAGCCCTCGAAACTTTCCGAAAATAGCGACACACACCCTTATTGTACCCAAACGCACTCCGAATCGCACGAGACTTTGCACGCGAGATCCAAACGTCAAACTCGACTCGCTAAGCCTCTAAACACACTAACAAATCACGCAATTAATTATAATTAATATAGGTTATGGGTCAGGATGTTACAGTGTCTTAAACCATTATGAGGAAAACCCCCAACAGGTCAATTCTCTTTAGAAATACCAGGTAACAAACATGTGCCAAAGTCTTCTTTTAAGTGTTTTTGAAAGAAAGGAGTCTTTCGAAAGAAATGTTCTCTTGTTAGAAAGTTGAGAGGGCGTGTTATCAGGTATGTTTAAAGGAACAGCTCAGCTTGACACATTTAACACGTTGGGGTCCCTTCACTGGACTCTCATTGATATCCAACTATGTAAATTCACCATTGAGCTGAAACCGTTGATGTATTTTGTATTTAATTGTAGGTAAAGTTTTACTTCAATGTAAAGTAGAGCTGATTGTAAAGCAAATGATTGAAATCAACCATGTTTTAAAAGTGATTGGAGTTGTAACAGCACAAATGCACATTATCTAATCACCAACCCTACATAACAGATGTCAAGAGAAAGGGAGATTTGGTGTTTTGTTATTTGTTATGGTCAGCTGCAGGTTGACCTTATCTTGTTGTTCTCTACATGGATATCAGATAGTGGATTGGTTTTTTCTCATAGAAAATGCTTTCAACGTGTCCTTGAATAGGGATCCATGCTTGCAGAATGGGCTCAACACCAGGGTTCAGTTTCATATTTCCAGCCTGGATGATTTAGTTTGACTGTTCAGGGAATATATTCAGCTGAAGTGTGATCAGTGCCATTCGATCCATTGGCGATATGAAACTAAGTGTGATCAGTGCCATCTTTCCATCTTTACAACTGCATACCCAAGTTGTAACATCCATTCGTCTTGTAGTGGGTAACTTAGTTCCTTTTATGGAAAAAAAGAAAGAAAGAATACCCCCACACCAATGGAGTACTCTCATGGGCCCTGCTCCTCAGGTATACATATGAATTATCTAAGCCATGGCGACTAAAAAAATACACTTCTACAATTGGATTTAACTTTCATTTGCCTTGAAATAGAGCTATATCCGATCTTATGAATGGAAGTATGTACCATTGCAAATCTAATTAGAAACAGCAAAAACCTTAAATCGAGAGTTAGGATCCCTGGTAGCATGTAATAGGTTTTCCAACCCTACGATTTAGACAGTTTTCCTAAGCAGGAATAGCAATTTCTCATTTACAATTTTGTACTCTTTTTTCTACATTTCTGTTTTTAATTGGCTATCTAGTCTGGTGATTTTGGAAAACCCCTGCAATACTAAGTTACGGGATTGTGGAGAGGTTTTAGTGAAACAAGGAATAGCACGAGGATGGAACATTCGATTATAGGAATGGATTTCACCCTTCATTTTTAAACTTTTTTATTTCCAATTCAGATGCAAGCACTTCTTGGGCACTAGATCGGTGTTGACAACTTCAGCCCTGGCCATCACCCAAAAGAAAGGGTGTGGCCAAGATTGGGCTCCCACCAAACTTTAAAAAACAGCCACCACCCAAAAGAAATGGGAGCTTTACAAGGATGCAAAAGGCCTCAAAGCAAAAGAGAGAAGAATAGAACAAAATCAACCAGAAATGACTTCCCTCCAGTTAAACATAATAGCATCGGTGACTAAGCCCCATAAATCTGGAAGAAAGGAGACCCAAGAGGCAACACAGAACTTCATTTTGAGGATTAAGTCTTCTTGGGACAAAGTGGACCCTTCGAAGCATCTCCTGTTTCTCTTTTTCCAAATTGTCCAGATATAAGCCAAAAAGGATAGGCACCACATGGTCTTCCCTTCGGAGGTATTGATCGGACTTATCCACTCTTGGAACAAATCAAGTAATGATTCCGAAAGGACCCAACAGCAATTGAAATCCTTAAGGATCGAAGACCAAAGAGCTTAAGTCATTTTGCAATGAAGAAGAAGATGATCAACCGTTTCCTCGTCCGCTGCAACCATGTTCCGGTGACGGAGATTATCTATAGTTAGAATTTTCTTCCAAAGAGCTAGCCATGCAAAAGCAATCATGCAAAAGCAGTGACTCTTGGTGGTACCTTGATCTTCCAGAGGGAGTGCCAAAATCCAGAAGGGGTAGAGTCAATTGATAAGGTGGAGAAGAGAGAGGAAACCAAGAAGATGCCATCACGAGAAGGGGCCAAAAGCCGACTGTGTTGCCCTTCTCCGAAGATGTTTATCCCATTAAGCACCTCGAAGAGGTTAAACAGATTAGCTTCTTCTACCTCATTTAGGTTCCTTCTAAAGATCGGCCACCATTGGCTGCTGTTAGGATTATTATGAAGATAATCCTTAACTTTTGCATTGCAGTTTCTTGCGCATTTGTAGAGATCTGGGAATTGATGCGCTAGAGGGGATTCCCAGACCCAAACATCATGCCAAAAGGAGATTATCTCCCCATTGCCAACACTGAAGCGAATGGATTGATCGAGGTTAACTTTAGCGGAGCATATCCCTTTCCATAAGGTAGAGCAACCTTGGGAAAGAGGGGAAGTGTCCCAACCGTTTCTCCTCACTCTGTATTTGGCTATCAAGATGCTTCTCCACAAGCTATCTGATTCTTCCCCTAGTCTCCAAAGCCATTTTCCAAGAAAGCTTGATTCATGTTCCTTAAAGGTCTTAAACCTAGGCCGCCAAAATCTTTAGGTGAGCAAACCGATTTCCAATTGACTAAGTGAATTTTCTTCAAATCCTCGCAGCCATGCCAAAGGAAGTCGTGTTGGAGCTTCTCAATGCGATTAATGATAGCTGTGGGGCATTTGAGGATGGACATGTAATAGATTGAAAGGTTGGCGAGGGCTGATTGGATCAAGGTGATCCTGCCGCCCAAGGATAGGTACCTAGCTTTCCATGACGACAACTTTTTCTCAATTCTCTCGAGGATAGGATTCCAAAGAGAGATTGGCACCCATCCTAAGCACAGCGGAAGACCAAGATAGTTGGATGGAAATGAATCTACTTTACACCCCAAAATGCCGGCCAAATGAAGAAGTGAGGAGGCATCGACAGAAACCCCTAGAATTGCACTCTTAGAAAGATTGATGTTGAGACCAGAGACAGCTTCAAAGCATCTGAGGATGGCAACCATATTTTTGACTTGATCGTCTATGGCATCACAGAAAAGCAAGGTATCAAAATTTATTATAATTATATGATCACATGTACGAGCTTATATGGTGAAACCATATAAGAAAATTACAAAAATCTATCAAATACATGTGGGGTGAATGCTTGTGGGCTCCAAGGGCTAATCTGTTGTAGCTCACAGATTGGGTTATCACTAATGTCCACTACCAAATGCAAGCATACATTCTATTCTGAACTACCACTTTAGAAACAATGAAAATGATGAGATCGGTTGTTTTAATAAAATGTAAACACCAAAAACCCAAGACACATGGAAACACCCTTCTCCGATTCCGAATTTGAGTAAAAAAAAATTTCCAATTTCTACAGTTCTCATTTCTGCTTTTCTCTTTGTGAATTTTCTACATTTGAAAGATTCCATCTTTTTTTTCTAGTGATTGTTTCTACAGTAGAAAGATTCTATCTGTATTTCTTTGGTGGTTTTTTCTTGAAGAACATCAACCCCTCTCCCCCACAACCACAAACAGAGAGACCCACCTTTTTTTGGTACAAAAAAAGTTCATTGATGTAATGAAAATCACAAAAAATAAGACCTTACAGTATAAGAGATGGGTAGTGTGATCAGGTGCATACTAATTCAACTTTGAAAACAAACACACTGAGGTTGTTTGACAAAATGTCTGGGTGTGGACTGAACTCACCAAATAAACAAAATTATTCACAATTTTTTTTTGGGAGAACCAAAAACAGAGATTTTGCAGTGCCGAAAGGATGCTATGCAGTATGGGGAGGTTTATAGTGTAATATCAATATGCACCAAGGGCCTGACCCTGCCAAAAAAACAAAAGATATAAAAAGGGCAAATATGTTGGTTTGTTCTGCTCCTTTCTTTCCTAAGAAAAAATAATTCACGGGGAGCATCTGTAGAAATGTGAGTGGAATCGAACAACGTACAGGTGATACAGCCCTAAAATCATTCCTATTCATTAATGGACGACAACAAACTTAATGAAAACAGTAACAAAATGAGAAGACGGTTCAATTCATTAATGTGTGGAAGAGATTGAGGAGAAAATAAGAGGGATCTCTCATACCTCACAGAGAAAGTTAGAGCGGGAGAAATGGATGAACACGAAGAGGGAGAGAGGGCCGGAGACAGACAGAGGAGAGAGGGCCGGAGGAGAGAGGGCGGCAGCAGTTGAGCTTCTTTCTCTACTAGGAAAGGATGTGGTTTGGGGACAGAAACCCTAAAGGAATGGAGGGGTTCTCACGTGACCTAAATACTGAAGTATTTATTTTAGAGTATATTGGGTCGGGTCCACGGGTCTGAACAAATGTGGATTTGGAACCGGACCCGTTTAGGTCCCAGTTCCAATAAAAAAAAGATCCGAAACTAGACCCATTTGCTTATCGAGACCTAAATGAGGACCCAGACCCGATTTTTAACGAGTTGGAACCTCCGTGTTTAACGAAATAATAGCAAAAATCAAAATTCATGCAAGCTTTCTATGTGTTACCATGTCGTGGAGCTATGATAGAGGAAGAAGATTCGCAAATGAGTAATAAAACATAACCCTCATCAATATTCCACATGTGGGCCACAATGAAGGGAAGACAACAAAGATGCCAAAATGTGCTGCAATTGGATGAAATGTGATTAAAAAAATGCAAACAATCATTATCTTGTATGAGATATGGGACCACCTAGGGGAGAAGAGAGCGTCACAATCGATGGAGGGGAATATTGGAGGAAGAGGGGAAGTAAAGGGGAAAAAACCGCATCATGGGTCTTATAGAAAGAGAAAGGAAACTCGAATGGGGCCCTTGGAAGCACTCCGGAGCATAATAAGCTTTGGGGGCCTTTTTGGTCTCCAAAGGGTCCTACGGGATTTTTCCGATAAAATTTCCGTAAAAATAAAAATACAAAATATTAAACAAACATTTCTTTGTAGAAAATAAATGTGGATATCACAATTAGCTCTTCCTACGCCTAATAGGTAAGCCACGATTATCACAATTAGCTCTTCCTACGCCTAACAGGTAAACCACAATTTCATGTTTAAATTATCAATAATTTCACTTACCAACCTTTGTAAAAATTGTAATATTTAAGCAAACAACGTTTAAAAAATCATTAGCATTGAAAAATTAAAAGTAGTGTATTTACCTGCTTTCCTATACCACCTAGTCCTTGCTGCAGTTGCAATGTCAAAATGAAAGCTCCTTGTTTTATAGCTTCCATATCCTTCCTATTTACATTAATAAGAAATAAAACTAAATTATATGACAAATAAGAGAGAGTCAAAAAAAAAAAAAAAAAAATCTATTTCAAAAGAGGAACATACGATGCGATCGAAGAAAACCATAGTAATCACATTAACAAGGAAGAATCATTTTGAATTGTGACACCCCGGAGTCCCAGATCGATTATAGACAGGAAAGTGAATGGGATTATATGTAGAGCTTACACTCTTACCTTACATGAGGCCTTTTGGTGGGTTTAGGCCACAAAAAACAAAACCGTGAGGCCCATGGGCCAAAGAGGACAATATCATGCATGTGTAGGGGTATCAGAGCCGACTCTCAATTAGTTCGAGTGTGGGTCCTTACCATGGCCTAGTGCAAGTGGGCGGGTTTCCATGTGGGCGGGCCAAGAGGGCTGGCAGGCTACATGGACTGGCATGCTACTACACAGGGACGTGCAACCCTAAGGGGGACCTTTATGTTGCATAAGATCTTTTGTTGGGTTGAGACCCACCAAAAACAAAATCATGAGACCAATGGGCCAAAGCAGACAACATCATGCATGCGTGTAGGGTGGGGCGTTACAAAGTTCATAGAAAAACCCAAACACTATAATTGATGCAGAAAGGCCATTAATGACTTGAATGAGCATAAGCAAATTCAATGGGTAAAACATTTATACCTGTTGAGAAAATGCAGCTCATTCTCTCTGTCATTTATCCTTTGTTTTAATTTATATTGTGAAAACAGCGCCAAAAAAAAAAAAGGTAACTCAAATTCATCAATACAATATATAAAGAAAAATAGTTTTTTTTTCCAAAAACAGGATTATATATTTTGTCCAGCTTTGTTGAAAAATGAGCCCACCAAAATGGAGCACCTGAAGGGTGAGTGAATAGGTAAGATTGCAATATCTAGGAAAACCATAAACTACCATGAAGAAAATATTAAGGAAGATCTGGTTACATAGGTGGCCCACTTGTTTTTAATTGTGCAAAAAGACCTCATTAGTCTACTCCAATTTATTTTCTAACGCTAGTAAAATACCTAGTTTATCAAGTTTAAGGAAAAGATGATATTCTACAATATCCTTGTTTGTAAAAGCTAAAATATATCAGGGATATATACATTTCTCGCCCTTTTGGGTAAAAAAGAGATAAAGATAAATAGATCATGATAGAATGGAAAATTGCCCAATCCAACTCCAAGCTGACAGCTTTTAACTTTCATGAATCAAATCCACAAACACTCTTGAATCTGATCAAGAGTGACATTATCGAATGGAGAGGGTTTGAGCTTTGGAAAACGAGAAGGGAACTACAACCAGAGTTGAAAGGGTCTGTACGCCAGTAAAAATAGCAGACCCGTAAATATATCGGACAAGAAAAACGTAAGGGCACAGTTTTCAGAAATTAGATGACAATGCTGATGTCGACACTCACCAATTTTAAAGATTACATCTCCAAAACGCGTGGAATATGGTTAAAAGAATCGAGTATAAGAAAATGCACCTCCGATTGAGAGCTCCAAAACGAGAAGCAGCGAACCCAAGAAAAATCACATAATGTTAAGTCCAAGCGAAGGTAGGGAGAGGTGTGAGAAAAGAAGACACAAGGCGAAGAGGAGAATGAGTAGGAAAGGGTTGAGCGAGAAAGACGTAAAGAGTCAGAAGGGATAGTCGATTTTAGGGTTTTGAGAAAAAAAGAGGGTTTTATCAGTGGTTTTGTGTACGGGCCGGGTAGCGGGTAATATGGGTCTGAACGTGCGGTGGTTCCGGGACACAATCCCCTTAGCCCCCGTTTGGCATCTCTATTTGAGCCTCTATTTCTCTAAAATGTTTAAAATCGACATAGGTTCCAAAATTTAGACTGTTTGGTACAAATTTTTGTCCTCTGCCTATGTAGAAATATAAAGCCAAATCCTCCAAAAATCAAATGGCCCATATCCAAAGGATGAAAAATAGATGTTTTGCCTCTTCAGAATATAGAGGCGGAGTTATTTTGGATGACAAAATTACCCTCAGACGGTGTTTTATTGGCACCGTCTGTCCACTGAATAAAACCTCAAAGCCCATTTTTTTTTTCTCAAACCAACCCTGTGTTTCGTTTGGAGAGCTCTGCAAAGGGAAAAGAAGGAAGAAAGAAAAACTTCAGAGGAGGTATGCTTCTTCTTTCTCTTTCTTATGCTTTATTCTTTATCTCTTTCTTTCTCTTTATATGCTTCTTCTTTATCTCATTCATTCTATTTTTTTTTTATTTCAATGATTCTGCGATGGGTTTCCATCAATGTTGGAAGGAATGGTTATAGGGTTCGGATTTTCTACAAATGTTTTTTCTTTTTTGTGGGTTTTTGTTGGTTCCTAGCTCTTGGAAAACACATGATCCCATCTCCAGCAGCACTACAAACAGGCAGAAACCCAAATGCCTTTTCTGTTAGGCAATGTCGCTTCATCGAAAGCTTGTTTAATACAATGAACATTGATTCATAGTCTTTCATTCGACCAGTATTATCTATAATCAGATTGTAAATCTCAGAATCTGGGATTAAATCTGTCTGGGTTTTCTGAACCCAGTCAAGAAATCGCAGAGCCGAAACACAACGATCATTCAAACTTGGGTCGTTGCCTTCTGTTCCAGAAATGAGAAGCCCGATTTCAACAGAATCCATGATATAACATAATTAGGTGAATGTATTTGGGTCCTTTGGGTATTCAAGCAAGGAAGATGGTGATAATGGTTTCATTTGTCTCTGTTTTTTCTTTTCCCAGTTGAATGTACATCTTGATTTCTCTTTTTAATTGCTTTTGCACATAAGGCACTGGCTATTAAGGACACTATAGATGGATCATTTGAATGATGTGGCTAAAGGGTAGAGACCACTGATGGTTGCTTTCCCGGATGAATAGTTTGGATAGATCATGGTTTGGAATTCTTTGTAGAATGTCCACCCAAAATTATAAATGCAACCTGGTATTTTTAGGGGGTGTTCATTTTCTCGTGGTTTACATTTGATAAAAGGGGTTAAATTACCTTGAGATAGGGTTTATCTGTCATGATTGCAGGTATCTGTCTTTTTCCTCATTCTGGATTGTCAAATTACCTTGAGATGAGTGGTCTGCACCGTATCATTCAATTGAGGCATGCTATCAGCTATCCACATCTAGATTGTGTTTGACATGATGACAAAATTAAATACCACTGTTCATAAATACATTTGAGGCCATTACATACATTATATTGTATGGACACCTATGTAACTGTTATTGCAGGCAAGAAGTATGTATGGGATGCAAAATTGAATGCTTTGTTCCTCCGGATTTAAAGCCGTAGTTTACTTCAAAGTTTGTATAAGCAAATGATCTATTTTCTGATGCATCCAGTTCATGTTCTTGTTAGTAGTGAAAACACTATTTTGTGGTGGAGTTAGCAATGATATCAATACCAATAACAAGTACGGAGTTAGCACTGAACATAATGGACCCATCATATGACATCCTCATCACAAAAAGGTTTTCACCAGGTTTCCTTGTTTTTGGATCAGCTATATGATGTTACTGTAACTATGCACATCAAACATCAGCTATATGATGTTACTGTTACTCATCTCAAACAAATTTATTTGGTCTTCCTCTATATAATCAAAATCAGGACACTGTTCATCATGCATCTAATGTTACTATAGTTTCTTTATTTGATGGGTGTTACTACTTGGTACTCCATTATTGACTTTCTTATCCACTACTTGTTATTTTCTATTTCATTATGTTTAGTGAGGCATACTGTACTTTTTCCTCAATGTTCTAATTAATAAATTTTATGGTGTAGTAATAATGACCGATAAGGGAAAGACAAAGGAAATAAATGACATTGATCGTGGCCATTGGTCAGATAGCATGAGGAAATGTCTCATTGATGTATGTTTGGATCAAGTAAGATCTGGAGGTCGACCAGGAGTGCAATTTAGCACAAAAGCTTGGAAGGTGATAATAGAAAATTTTAATCAAAGAACAGGACATAGTTTTAACCAAAACCAGTTGAAGAATCAAGTGGATTATCTAAAGAAACTATATAATGCTTGGCTACACTTGAAAAGCCGAACTAGCATAGGATTCAATCCACATACCGGTTGCATGGAGATGGCACAGGACCGATGGATGGAGTATCTGAAGGTATATCAAAGTTGTAAATGTTTTGGTATTTACAAACTAGGATTCTAGCCTTTGATAATTATCATTGAACTTTATTGCAGACACATAAAGATGCAAAAATATTTAAGTCCAAGCCTCTTCCTTTTCCTGAAGAAATGGCTGCTTTGTTTGATGGTACCTCCTCGAGAGGGGATGAAAAATGGGCTCCGGCAATGGATGGTTTACCAGAAGATATTACAATGGATATGAATTCAAGTTTCGTCGACTTGGCTCATTATGAAGATAATCCATCCCCGGACCCAATAACACCCCGGTCAACCATGCGAGAAGGCTTAATTGCTAGTGAGGCTAGGACGGATGTCTTGATGACGAATATTAGGAGAAAGAGACCAAGGCCTTCAAATAACCAATCAATGGCGAGTAATAGTGCGATAGATACATGCATAATGGACCTCGCAGCATCAATGAAGGCAACAATTCCAGTAGCTGTTACTCCTGTTGAAACTGAAACTGATACCATTGCTGAATGCATTAACCTATTACATTCCATGGCCCAAATTACTGACGATAGCCCACTATATGCGACCGCTCTTAATTCTTTTATGGTTAAGGATAAAAGAATTCTCTAGATGCGACTAAGGTCAGACGAGGGAAGGATGACTTGGCTAAAATCTCAAATGTCCTAAGAAATTGGGAATGTGGCATGCAATTCTAGTGGTGTCTAGCTAATATATTGGTGTTTATTTTTTGAATGAGTGATAGGTCACTCCCTTTTGTTGTTTTTAATGGAAAAACATGGATGTTATCTTGTACTACATGTGAATGAATGTTTTGGCAGTTATTTAGTTGAATGTTTATTTGTTTAATGGATGTTATCTTGTGCTACTATAAATGATTGATTAGTTATATTTTTCTCTGACATACTACAGAGCACATGGATTCAATTTTACGTCGAAATATAACACTTATCATCCTATTGTTGTACAAGAGGTGGCAACGATGCTTAATTAAGGAACCATGTAGGAACTCAATTATGACCGAACATGGTCATGTCCAGATGATTTTGAATGGTAATCCTATTATCTGTCATCAATTACTACGCATGGAACAACATGTGTTTCGGCGTTTATGCATGTATTTTAGAGAAAAGAACTTATTGAAAGACAACAAATATATACCTGTTGAGGAGCAAATAGCCATGTTCATGACCATCATTGCACATGCCCATACGAATAGAGTGATACAAGATAGATTTCGACACTCAGGGGAAACTATTCACAGACACTTTCGTCAAGTTTTGAAAGCAATGATGTTATTTGCTAAAGACATGATAAAGCCGCCTTCATTGGATATAGTGCATAAGGAGATACTTTTGAATCCACGTTTTGAGCCATATTTTAAGGTATTACTCTCCTTTCATATTATTGACAACTATTTTTTTCTTTTCTCTAATGTAAAATTAATTTTATCTTATTATTCATAATTTTTTATAGGATTGTATTGGTGCAATAGATGGAACCCTTGTGCATGCCATTATCCAAGCAGATAAACAAATCCCTTATAGAGGTCGAAAGGGTGATTGCATGCAACAAGTTATGGCAGTATGCACATTTGACATGCTCTTTACATATGTAGTATGTGGATGGGAAGGTACTGCTCATGATCAACGAATTCTCTTGGACACCATATCTTATGAAAGGCTAAAGTTTCCACATGCTCCATCTGGTAAGAAAGCATTTATAAGTGCTTGAGATCTTATCAAATATGTCTTACAACATTCTTCTCGCGTGTTAACTTTTTAACATTTGCCTTTCATTCTCTTTAGGTAAATATTACTTGGTTGATGCTGGTTACACAAACATGAGAGGCTTTTTTTCTCCATTTCGAAACGTTCGTTACTGACTTCCAGATTTTCAAGGTCTTGCCATTCCTCGTACTAGGGAGGAACATTTTAATAGATTACATTCATCATTGAGGAATGTGATCGAGCGGAGCTTTGGGGTATTGAAGGCTCGATTTCCTACCCTCAAGCGGATGGCTCCTTACCCATTTCCAATACAACGGAGCATTGTAATTGCAGCGATGGCGATGCATAATTTCATTAGAAATGAGGATATGGAGGATCAATTATTTTTGGAATATTCTAGTGAAGACATCCCAGTAGAGTGTGACACTAGTGTTGTGGAAGATATGGGAAACACCTCTACTTTTGATATCACAGATAGGACAGAGATGGATGCCAAGAGGAATTCAATTGCAGATGCCATCTGGCGAGATGCATCTTCCTAAAGCATGAATTTCTTCATCTTATGTAATGCTACTAGTTTTTATTGGAACTACATGTGAATGAATACTTGTGATTGATATAATGTCTTGATGGATTATTTTTGGAAGGTAAAGTATTGAAAATGAGGGTGTTTTGTATTATCTTTATATGAAGGTGTGTGATGTCTTAATTTTTAAAATATTTACAAGTTACATGCTATAGTTTAATGTAAATTTAGTGGATTTTCCAATAGACAGGTTGTTATGATGATGGCATGTGTGTAGACAATGTATTTGTTCTTAAATGAGTCCATGTTGAATGCATTTTTTATGACTCTATGTTGCATGTGCTCTTGAAAGATATATGTAGGGTGGAAACATATGAATGAGTTTCCTTTTTCACATAATGACATAACTACCCATTGTAAATAATAGCCAAACTCTTCTAAAAAGAAGTAAATAGAGGGTGTACCAAACGGTCTATTTAAATTAGATATATGCATTACCAAACACATTTTTTGATCCTAGCCTCTATTATAAATATCTCTATTTTTAAAGACTCTATTTTAGAAGGTCTATAAAAAAACTAGTAGACCTACCAAAAAGGCCCTTAGGCTTTAGCTACCTGGTCCAAATGAAGGTTCCAAAATCAGAGCCGTCTATTAATCGGACCAAAATTAGAATCCTTTTAGAAAAGAGAGAGACTAAGGGCCCGTTTGGATGTTTATAGAATAAAATATTTACAGATTTAAATATTGCAAGAATAAGATAGTATAGAATAGAATAATGTAATTTTATAATATTACAATATTTTTGCTGTTTGACAATTTTTGAAGAATTTCACGGATTTTAAATTGAGTTGTTTGAAAGGTGCTGTGATTAAATTAAATTACATTATTAAAATAATTTTTTATTAAATATTTTAATTTCTATATAATTTACCAAATCTGGATAAAAAAAAGTAGTGTGGTAAAGTAAAGTTCAACTGCAATGTTTTTACCTTAAGTTACTTTTCTTTTATCACATAAAACCATGGTAAAGTATAGTAAAATCAAGTCAATGCACAAAACAACTACTTTACAACTCTCTCTCCCACTTTGCTTTACCACATACTTCATGTCACCTTACTTTGCCTCACATTTACTATGATATGATATCAATCTTTAATTTACTTTACCACACCTATAAATAAATCACTTCTTATTTACCATATAAAACTAAGATAAAATGTGATAAAGTCAAGTCAAATAGAAAGAAACTACTTTACCATTCCTTCCTACTTTACTTTACCAAATATTTTATCCCACCTTTACTTTACCCCAACTTTACCGTGCCGTGACATTTACTTTTAGTTTACTTTACCATATATGTAAACAAACACATCATGATGGATTTGGTGAACTAAAGTCTTTACTTTACGCTACTAGTTTTTAATCGTCATTTTGAAAGATTCTTGTCTTGTAGAATGTTTTCTTCAAGGGGGAGCTGTAGGAAAAAATATTGAGCTTTTTGAAAGAAAATATTCTTTTCTTTAAATTTTTCTTCGATTACCAAACGCATAAGATTCTCTTCTTTAGAAAATGAAAGATTATGTTCTATAAAATATTATTTTCTTGTGTTTTATTGTGCATCCAAACAGGCCCAAGAGAAAAAATATTAGAGGAAGGAGAAAAGGGTTTTCTATTATCGCATTATATGTGTATATAAATACAAGGGGAGAAGCCTATTAAATGCAAAGTAACCTCATAAGCGAGGAACCCTAATTCTAACCCGAACTCATCTTAGGGGCACGTTTGTGTACACACCTATTCCGCGGAAAGAGGAAATTGCCACGTCAGCAAATTCCATAGAAATGAAAACCTCGTAAAAGGATTTTCGTAGAATTTAGAAATTCATGTTTGGTGCAAAAAGAATTTCCTCATTGAATTGGTGCTAATGTTGTTTGGTGCGGCTATGGATTCCTTATAGAAAATCAAAATTTCTTATTTGGTGATATAATTTTTTGAAGAAAAATATTATAACATGTATATTATTTAGCCAATATTAAATAATAATTTATATAAAGAAAAAAAATGAAAGAGTTGTTGGGCTTTGGGGTTGAAATGGACAAGAGTAAGGAAACGAGGGAGAAGGTTTCCGAGGAAATCCATTTCCCATACCCCCCCCCCCCCCCCCCCATAGGAAATCCATTCCACCATTATCAAGGAAAATGTTGACAAGGCAGGAAAACATTTCCGCGGAATTATTCCGCACCAAACGCCGGAAAAATGGATTTTCCGCGGAAAACCGTCCACTTTTCCACGGAAAAGTGTTACACAAACATGCCCTAAATGAGCATCCACCCAAGATCTATATCTCGTAACACTCCCCCTTGGATGACCACCATTCAAAGATAGTTGCCTCATTAAAAACCTTGCTAAGAAAAATCCAGTAGGAAAAACCAAAGCGAAGGGAAAAATAGTACAACATTCATCAAGATCATTGAACTTGTGTTGGACATGCATAATGCTGCCTCGTTAAAACCTTAACTAGGAAAACCCAATAGGATAAAACCTAAAAAAAAAAAAAAAAGAGTACAATGCACAAATGTCTTGGGTGGCATACTTCAGAATGCTCATTGATAAATCACTCCCCCTAATTGTAGCAACCATTCATATAGTTTGATAATGAATTCTACGCATGCCAATTTCATATACAAACTTCTGTAATACTAATTTTGGCAAATATTTGGTAAACTGATCAACCAGGTTGTTATTCGAACAAACTTGTTTGACTTCAATTTCATTGTTCTTTTGAGGTTGGTGAGTAAAGAAAAACTTCGGTTCTATTTGCTTAATCTTGTCTCATTTAATTAAACATTTTCGAGTCTTTTTTATGCATGCTTCATTATCTTCATAGATAATATTCGAGATACCTGTAATAGATGGTAGTTGACAAAAACTACGAACATGCTGAATCAAAGATCTTCACCATACACAGTTCCTACCAAAATCGCAGCATGGTTGGAAGAAGTAGCTACCAAAATCTGTTTAGTAGAACACCAAGAAATGGCGGCATTACCATTAAGAAACATATAACTTGTTTGTGATCGACCCTTATGAGGATCATAAAGATAATCTGAATCTGCATATCCTACAAAATCGAAATCTCTATGATCATAAGAATAAAATATTCCTAAATTAGTTGTTCTATGCAAATATCATAAGACGTGTTTAATACTAATCCAGTACCTTAATTGGATTGAGTACAACCTCATTGGCTTTGCTTCAGGCAAAGGAAATCCTTTCGGGATTTATAAAACGTGGTTTTGTATCCTAATTATCATCATCATTTCTATTCCATCTCTCTCTTGAATAATTGTAAAGTATAGAGATCTCTTCATTATTCGGTACCGGTGCCTCTTTTGGGGCTTCCAAAGTCTCATCAGGGACTTCCATTATTCTAGAGAGAACGGATTTTACCATAACCTCTTCAAAAGCATTATGTGCCTCTTCAGGAGGAACCTCTTCAGGAGCATTACTTACCTCTTCGGGAGGAACCTCTTAGGAGCGTTATTTGCCTCATCGGAACGAACTTCTTCAGGAGGGTTACGTGCCTCTTTAGGAGAAAATGATGATGATTGTTCATTTCTCCTTTTCCGCGGAGCTGAGTCCTTTTAACCCATAGGGCTGCCATGCTTCTTACGTATTTCATTTTCACATTTTGAAGTACATGGATCTAAATGAGACAGACTGGAAGTATTCCATGTTAGTTATCGTCGTTCTTTAGGAACGGGTTGTTCTATATGAACAATACTTTCTTCAGGAACTATCTTATCTCTCCCTAACGGCGGGAATATTGTCTCATCATATGGGCTCTTCCGGAGCCTTCAAATATTTGCACAGGTCTAGCTATGGTGGATATCTTTCGTGGAATGAATAACGATTCTAAGAAAAACTTCTAATTTTTCAGAATGATGTGTTATGACACTATCTACCAACATAGATTGTCCTCAGTTCCATAATTCATACCTTAATTAATAAATCAATACAACTATGCAATCACATGATAAAACTAAAATAATTAAATCATTCACCATAAATTAGGACATTAATGAAAAATAAAGATCCCCATCATAAAGGAAAAGTCTAAGAAATATGCATCTCAAATGAACAAAAAAAAATCAAGTTTGTGAAAGTTCAAAGAATTATTGGTCTTCTAGACCATGCCAGGGGGTGCTCCCAAGTGAGTGTTAAATGCCTCATTGTCCAGAGGTTGACTATCCTTATCCTCAAAAAAATCTCGAGTCTCTAAGTTTGTAATGTTAATTGGAGGCCTCTCTAGTGTCATTGTATTCCAATTCCAGCCTTCTAGATCATTTGTCTCTACTAAATGAACAGAGGCCTTGTGCTTTGTATTGCTCCACCACTTCCTTTGGTGCACGTCAAGTGCGTGACCAATGCCTACTTCTTCCACATCTATGGCACGTGTCATCAAGACAGTGGGTAGGATTAGCTAGTGGATTTTGGTTGTTCTTACGCTGAGGGGCGGGCCACTTCTGGTGATTTTTGAATTTTGGAGGGGGACCTTTAAAACCACCTCGTTTGGAGGAGTTATGTCTGCCATTCCCCCTTCATCTGCCTCTGTTTGAGCTAAAGCCAGCATTTGCTTCAGGAACTGCTAAAAATCCAGTGGGTCTGGAGTCTTGATTTTTCATCAATACTATACAATTCTGTTTAGCGACTCGAAGGCTAGAGATAAGTTTTGAATATTTGGAGAATCGTCGTTCTCGATACTACTGCTGTAGGAGCACATTCGAGGCATAAAAAGTGGATAACGTTTTCTCCAACATCTGCTCTTCCGAAACCTTTTCACCACATAGTCTTAATCGGGAAACAATATTAAAGAGGGCAGAATTGTATTCAGATACTGTTTTATAAACCTGTAACCTTGGGTTTAACCATTCATTCTAGGCAGTTGGTAGTATAACCATCTTTTGGTGATCATACCTATCCTTTAGGGATTTCCATAGGCCTGCTGGGTCTTCCTCAGTAAGGTATTCATTTTTTAGGTCTTCATATATGTGATGGTGCAGGAAGATGAAGGCTAACACTTTTTCCTCTGGAGACATCTTGTTACCTTCCTTTATGGTCTCTCCTAGTCTCTTGGATTGCAAGTGGATTTTAGCATCTAATTGTCAAGATAAGTAATTGTCCTCATTTATGTTAAGTGCTTCAAAGTCAATTTTAGCCAGATTTGACATCATGCAAGAACTGTAATAAGAAATATACTTTAAGTTAACCGTATGTAGATAATCAATAAAGTAAAAGGAAAAAATAATGAAATATTAACATCAAAAGTAATTAAGGAAGGAATTTTAAAAAAATTGGTCAAAGAAAAGTTAGAACATCAGGTTCACAACTTTGAGAATTAGAACTACGAGTTCTGTCAAGACTTCAGGTTTGATTTAGAACTTTAGGGTTCATAACACATGAGATTAGAACTCTAGGTTCGGTCAAGTCTTGAGGTAGTTTTTCTGTTTCTAACAAATGATCAGAACTTCTGGTTCTATCAAAATTTTCATATTTAATTTCATGGTTGTATAACTTATTTGGATTTAAACCAAAAACTCCAAGTTTTGATTTATGGATATGAATCTACAGGTTTATATCAGTATTCCAACTTCTAGGACTGCTAGTTCATAGATCGGTGAACTTCAGGTTCAATTTTTAGAACTTCTAGTTCTATTTTTGTGATAATATTGATAAATTAAAAATAAAAGAAATACAAGAGGATGAGCAGTAACTAAAAAACTATGAATACTATAAAACAAGAATTATAAACTAATTTCATGCATTAATAAATTAATTTTAACTATGGTTTAGATACCACTTACCATAATCGTAGTCCAAAAAAAATTTCTGACTGTTGGAATTCTCTAGCTGGGCCCGATAATAAAAGGACTTCTCTTGCACGCGTCCGGAGACGAAAGGAAGGTGATGCAGCAACGTGAATGGATCCCGTTGTACGAATCATATGGATGGAGCACATGATGCAGCAAGATTGATTTTGGTTTTCTTTTTGTTGTATGAACACCAAGATGATGGAGCGAGGTGATGCAGCAACGTGCAAACCGTGGCAAGCTTTGGTTTTCTACCAGTTCTGTCAAACTCTCTCTCTTCTCAACATGCAAATTGATTTGTTGCAAGTGGATCGAGGCAAGGTGATGCAAC
The DNA here is from genome assembly GCA_028538565.1 of Umbellularia californica. Lineage (NCBI taxonomy): Eukaryota > Viridiplantae > Streptophyta > Magnoliopsida > Laurales > Lauraceae > Umbellularia > Umbellularia californica. The sequence continues at coordinate 21,790,910 of JAPQWN010000006.1, forward strand.
AAAGGCGATGTAGCATATCGATTTTTTTATTTGCTTCTACTCAAAACGCACGCAAGTTGATAAAGGTTTTGCTTGAAAATTTTTTTTCTCTCGTGCTAATAACATGTTAGAAAAGAGAGCGACTAAGGGAAAGAAGATTAGAAGGAGAAAAGAAAGCTTTTCTATTATCTCATTATATGTGTATACAAATACAAAGGGAGAAGCCTATTTATAGGCAAAGTAACCTTATAAGAGAGGAACCTTAATTCTAACCCTAACTCATCTTAAATGGGCATCCACCCAAGATCCATATCTTGTAACAAATCCAAACTTTGTTTAAAACAATTGGATAGTCTGTCACGACCCCAAACCCGGGGTCCGTGAATTGGGAGTTAAGTAATAATTATGTTTCTCCCAAGATCCACGTGTGAGAGGATTACAAATTCCAACACCCTCTAAATATTTAGCGGAAGCTTTCATGGTGTTGCGACTCGGAGTCCGTGGCCATTGGATTCCGCACCGCACTCAACCCAAGCGTATAGTCATTTTATCAATGATCCATCTCCGACTGGAATAAACCAGCACAATAAAAGTACAGAGCTGACAGTAAAGGGTATTGCATTCCCATATATGTTCAAGTTACAATTAACAATGTATATTAATTACAATCCCAAGTAAAAGTCTAATAGAAGCCATACAAAGACAAGCTAATGATCACTACCCCATATGTGACGTAATTCCGATGTCAAACTCAATGTCTACATGACATAGCCAACAAACAACCTGTAAGCTCATGGCTCCCCAGCCAACACGTACACTCATCTCGGGTGAAGAAGTCTGAACCTGAATACCAAAGTAGTGGGTTAGACACGACGGTCTGGCAGGTGGGTGAAAAGATATAACAATATACTGAACGATAAAACATGTAATAAATCATGCTGTCTGATCAAAATTGTACATAATTAAAAATGTATAGGAAATCATGAATATCTGACAAAATCCTGTATTCATATAAAACGGGTATGAAAGATGAATATTTGACAAAACATGTATTCCTTTAAAGCATGTATAAAACATTAACATTTTACAAATCGGGAACTCATTTAAAGCATGTATAAATAATGCATCATTTGTTAAGAAAATACGTGATCAATATAAAGCATCAAGGGTATAAAGGATCGGGAACTATCAAGATGGCAACCACAAGAAGCTAAATCCTCTATCACCGAAGTGATAAGAGCAAGCATGTCAAGGCGTTGACCTCAGTCACCGAAGCGAGGAGGTACAACGAAATTACATATACATATATACAATACGGGACATGACCACGGTAGCGAGCCGGGCATCAAGAACCACAGTAGCAATTTGCGGTATCGGGACAAGACCACGGTTAATAAACCGGGTAGCGGGATTCAAACTGCAGCTGGCGGGACAAAAAGGGATGTCGGTAGATCAGACCGACAAGGTCATTCAAGCTTAGTGGTGCCGACTCATAGGTTATATGCAAGTAAACAAAACAAATACATATACGCATGTTCTCTTTTTGGCTCATGGGCTCGCACTACAAAGCTCTAGCCCTATATTGCCTCAAGGTTTTATTCTCATGGATCATCTACAAGAAATCAGGTTAAATAAATACATATGACGGGACGGGGTACCCATAGGCACAAAAACATGTTTGTAACGGGTCGGGCATAAACGGGTTAGCAACATGCTAAAAAGAAACATAAATTTCAATACCTTCGGGGCAAGTCTAGTCATAAAATATGAGATTTAAAGTGTACAAGTGAAATTCGAGTTTAAATAAGACATAATGGGTTTCTATACTCTTTCGGGCCAAACGTTAAGGGTCCTAAATTTAAATCAATGTAAATGGGGTCCCGTATGTCTAATTTGACATATACTTGGTACTCCATGAGAAATAAGGACATCTCGGATCCCTATGCACATTATAGAGTCTAAAGATCCTTGACGAATCTTCATAATGGGGTTTCTCTTCATCCGGACTCCATACAATACTTTCCAAGTTCTTGCATTGCATTGGGGCTCCAAATAATACCTCCCCAAGCTTAAACACAATATTTCAAGTCTCCAAGTATTGATAGGTCATGTGCAAGAAATCAGGCATGTATAAAACACTTGATAAAATTTTATAAACGGGCGAAATGGGGTGCTCAAGGCATAAATGTCATTTTCAATCGTGGCGAACTACTCAAGTACATTTCAAATCGATTTACAAAAAGAGCATATAACTTTTCTAACATGAAATGGAATAGTGTATGTGATTCAATGGCTTACCAAGGGGAGTCTCAATGCGTACTTAATATCTAAAGGTTGATTCATAATAATGAGTTTGGCACCAATGAAAATCCACAACACCTACGATTATAACGTATGATTTAAGACTCATGAGAATTCTCGAGTAAAATCCCATGTCAAAACTTTCTTTCATTTTTCTATTCAATTGATACACTTCAAGCATTTTATTTCATTGATCCAAATATTCACTTTCATTACCAATCCTTAATCACTAAGATAAGTATACCATTGGATTCCTCGCTTCAAGAGCTTTCCAATGATATATAGAACGTCCAATTCCGACATGGGAATCAAAAGTTATAGTCATTTCAAAGTGGCCCAGAAAACAGCCCCAGGCCCGCTTGAGCGGGCCAGGCTGCTGCCTGGGCCCGTTTCAAGTGCAGAAATTTGCACTTTTTGTGCATTTTTTATTCTCTTCTCCCCCCAATCCCTTCCATTTGCATTCTCATACAATTTGGGCTTTCTCTTAGCCTTAACAAACTCCATTAAAACATCATACACTAAATCATTCCATTATTTTCATGAATTTTTAACAATGAACAAAACATTAACATTCACCAAAATCACTAAAATTCTGAAATACAGATAACCAATGCAAAGACAACTCATTGCTAAATAAAATTCATATAGTTGAAACATCAACTTAGAGAAACAATAGACATAAATCATCTCTTGAACATTTCAATGAAAAATCAATAAACTAAGGTAAGAAATCTTAGATTTTAAGAAGAGAACAAATGCTCATTAAACAACATATACCATATTAATTGAATATTTACTTGCATTTGAAACATTTAACATTTTCAAGAGAGTAATATGCTAGAAAGTACACTAATTAGTGCATTTGAAATCTCAATAAAAGCATGAATGAACCAAGCTTAAGTAATGAAAAATCATTAATAAAAGCTAATCATTTGCATCAAAACATGATTAATGAAAATAAATCATTTCATCAACTTGCCTTAGGTTCAAGCTAATGCAAATCAACCACTAATCACCTCTCCAAGCCAAAATAAAAAATCTACACAAAAACCCCAAATACAATTCCAAAAATAAAAAACCAATTCAAAACAAAACGAAAGCTTTCAATAATCGGAATGGAGCTCTTCTAAGACAAGAAGAACACAAATCTAAGAGATGGGGAGAATCACTTACATGGAAGACCTTCAAATAAGCAAGGAGAACATAAGGGAAATCTTGGAATGGGCGGTTTTCTTCAAAAATGGTGTCAATGGAGAGCCTCCAAGGTGGAGAAGAAGATTGCAAGGTCCATTCGTGATTTAGCAAGGGTTTTGAGGTGATTTGAGAAGGAAGAAAGCAAGAAGAAAGTGGAAGAACCATGGCTGCTGGGGCTGCTCCTCTCTTAGAACAGTGATTAGGTCAAGAAGGGAAGAAGAAGAAAAGATGGGTTCCTTATATAACAAAGGGGAGATGGGTCCCACAACTTAAAACGTTTGTCGGGCTAAAAACATGAGTTTCGAGGCCTCATATGATTTCGACGAAGAAGACAAAGTTGATCAACGAAATTTCTAGTTTCCAAAAAGTATATATTTTGCGGGTTTTGGTGACATTGAAAATCATGTCCAGATTTTAGGTGAAAAGACTGTTTTGCCCTCAAAGTGAGAAAAGTCGGGTTTAGGAGTTTCAAACGAGGACGGGTCAAACATGAAAGTTGTAGGGATTAACAATATAAGTTAAACGGAATGAAAACACGATTTTTAGGAAATCAAAATAAACCCCAAGCTCATACAAAATCGTAATAAGAACCCCCAAAGGGTCCCATAAGTTAAGAAGGTTCTCAAAACTTTTCAAAACCAAAGAAAAGGGTAGTTAAACTAAGAAAGTTAAACAAACAACCACTAAAACCACTAAGAAAACTAAATCACGATTAAAACCACACTAAATTAGGAAATTAGGGGTCTGGTTCTCACATAGTCGAAGACTCAGGACCAAATAACATCCCAATTTGGATCAAGTACGCACCACCCATCACCTCACATGTAGATAAACGGGCCTTCCCGAGTTGCCCCATGTCCTGCATCCCAAAAGAAATGAGTACAAAAATGGATGAAAAGGTGAAACCCTTTTTTTATGGGCTAGAGCCTATTTGGTTGCATGTATTTTGGTGAGAGTTGTGAGATTTAAGAGAATTTTACATTGGTGTCACGGTATGCTTTAAAATCTTAAGTTTTTACATTTGATTGCTGAAATTTTGAGATTCAAGCCATCTAAGAAGTTGCATTTAGGGCATGTTTGGTAACATGTGAGGAATTTGAAGATCTATGGACTCCTCACTATCCTTGAAAAAGGAAAATCTTGATCAAAAATTTTATAGTAGAGGATTTATCATGTTCCACGTTTGGCTAGAAATATGAAATGACCGGAGATTTTCTCAATCAATGTTTGATACTAAACACCAGAACCCATGGAAAATAAGTGTCCCGCCTAATATGAGGCCTTTAACAGTTAGCAATGACCAAGACGTGCTAGCCAACAAGTGGGGCCCAGTTCATGATAGTGTAAACTAAGGTCCCATGGCACATCCATACAAATGATTGAATTGATAGCGCCCACTTCACTATATTAAACAAACTAAAACCCCTTATAACAGATGCACATACGAATGAACTGTGATGGGCCAACTTCATGATCTCAAACAAACTAAGATCCCTTGGCACAAGTGTGCATATGATTTAACTAATGCAACCCACTTCAATAAAGTGAAAATAAAAAGTCATGTTTAGGGCGGACATGAAAATTCAAGGTAGGGCAAACAAAAAACATGACTAAAACAAGAAAATCCACCGCTAAAATGACCGATAGTGATGCAAAATCTCCACCACTAAAAGCTGCATTCTCAGTCAAAAAAATGACACGTTTTGCGATTAGAGGGGGAAGATTTTCACCACTATTGATCATTTTTAGAAGCGGTTTTATTTTTCCATTGCTGTTTCCCACATAAGGGCGGTCCATTTCTGTTGCTAAGTAGTCTTCACTTTAGCAATAACTTTTTTTTGTCCACCACTAATAGCATTTTAAAGAAATTACAAAAAAAAAAAACCTAACATATAACATTCACAACCACACACATTCACACAAAACAATCATCAAATTGTTTTTAGAAGATCTAAAATTTGAAGTCCATATACTGGCTTGAACTCAAATGTACAATTTATAATATTTTAAAATTCATACATACCACATTCACCTCTTACAATCTTTTGTCAACATTCATCCATTTCATTTAAAAAAAAAAAAAGAAAAGAAAAGAAAAAACAAGGGTTTCATCTCATTTTACTCCAAAATCATGTTGTTCTCCGGTGCGAGTCTAATACAAGCTCAAAAGGCATTCACCACTGGCATACCTAGAGGAACCTGTAACACCAATCTCAACGTGATTGCAGCGATGTAGAACCCACCTGTGATGACTTAACACCCATTTAATGATCATTCTCCATAGGCCCGGCTCTTGATCCTCTTCAATTTATCGTGAACTTTGAATTGAGTTCAAAATAGTTGGTTGGGGGAGATATTTTTAGGGCATGGTTGGAGTCCATGCTAGGGAGAGGAATCCTCTATTGATTCTCTCCATTTCCAAAGAATCAACACCTTCTTAGGTAGGACTCCCAATGAGAGTTTCAGGTTTAGATGGAGGGAGGATTCCCTACAATTTGTAGAATGTATGATCCAATGATTAAATGTTTTTTTTAAAAAATTCTCATAATCCATTAAAAATCAAGACCTCAACACTCACCTCAAAGTTATATGTGGTCATCTAGAGACTTTGAACGGTTCCAATCATTCAAAAGGAGCCCACATAAGTATAAACACAATACTCTAGTGTATGGACTTTTTATAAACATCATTAGATATAGTAAGGATCAATGGTTGAAGTTTGGTCACCTTGCCGTGTTTGACCTTTCTGAACTAATAATTGGTTCAGATCTTGATTGTGGACACCACATAAATAAAAAATATTAGTAAAAACGAACTGATTTTATTCCAGTTTTACAGTGTAAATGGTCAGGATGTCTTGACACATATCTCGAGATATAAGAGGAATCAACGGTTGAAATTTGGTCAACTTTTCGTGTTTGACCTTCCCGAACTAATGAATGGTTCCAATCTTGATTATGGACCACACATAATCCAGAAAATTGGAAAAAAACAGGACTGTTTTAATTCCCATTTTATATATAGTGTAAACGGTTAGGACGTTTTGGCACGTATCTCGAGATAAAAGAGGAATGAACTGCTGTAATTTGATGAGGTAGCCGTTTTGGAGTTGTTAAAGGTGACTAACTGTTTGGATCTTGATTATGAGACCTAAAAGGTATATTTCCAAAGCTAAAACGTATTAATCTCACATTACCGCCCCGGGTTACCGTAGCAATTATTGTAGGTCCGCGTTTCCCTGCTTCCGTGGATTCTGCATGTCCGAGGGGGAGAGGTTCAACTATGAGAATAATTGTTTTAGCGGATTTCGCAGGTATGTCCCCTAAAAATCCATACCCATCCAAACATGAAAAATCCGAGCGAGAGCGGAAAAGCGCGAGGAATCCCTTGTGTGGACCATTGCCAAACGTGCTCTTAGAGTTTGATACTTTATTAAAAATCTTGTCTTCTGCACATGAGAGAAAATGAAGTTTCTAACTATGTCTTCATCAGTCAAGTTTAGTGTATTCTAACTATGTCTTCATCAGTCAAGTTTAGTCCTCGAATAACTTAATTTATCAGAATTATTTAATAGAAGTAGTGTAGAGTAGGTTGTCAAAATGACAGACGACCCGTTAATACCATATGAACCCACACGATATCAACGGGTTCGAGTGGCCTCTTAACGACTTCGTGTCGTTAACGGGTTGGACCGTTAACACGTTAAATTAACGGGCCGTTAACGAATAAAACCGATAACCCATTAACAACCCGTCAAATCAGTATGAGCATTGTCTTGTTTTTGTTATTGGATTTTTATTGTAGTTGTTATTGTATGCTATGGAATTTGGATTGCTTAGTGATCATTGGTGGCAAACTGATGGGTATTTTATTTTTTACCTATTTAGATTTCAAGCTATTTAATAGAATCAAATGGACAATGAGTCACTTTATAAATAATTAACAAGTTAAACAAGTTGATAGTAGCGGGTTATGCGTGTTAATTGACATGTTTCGAAATAACCCATTAAATAATCGTGTCATGTTCATATTTGATTTTTGGACCCATTTAATTAATGGGTCGCGTACGATTGAGGTGATTCTAACACGAATCCATTAACACAACACGATTCACGGTCATAGTGTAGAGGCCTGCAAAAGACAACACCAAAAGCTCATCTAACATTTACAATGACTGAAACCAACCAACGGCTCATTTATTTGATGGGACAATTACCGTATGGACGGTTTTAAAGCTGACAATTATCTCAGGGTAGCCGAGAAATACATATTTACCACAGAGCTGTTCGATCCATAAGATAGATGTAGGATATCCTACAATCAGAAGTGGGAAGACTTGAACAGTCCGTGTTTTTCTTTTTTTCCTTGACTGTGGGACCACCAAACCACCATACAAACCGTTGGATAGCTGTCTGAGTGTGAGAACTAATATCGCACCAAATTTGAACTGTTGATCTATCACAGTTATCGAGAAATTTGCAAAAAAAAAAAAACGCGGCTTATAATTTATTCTTATAATTTGCAAAACAACGTGACTTTCTGTGGCTTATAATTTATCTTATAATTTGCAAAACAACGTGACTTTCTTACAAATTTCTCGATAACCGTGATAGATCAACGGTTCAAATTTGGTGCGATATTAGTTCTTACACTCATACAACTATCCAACGGTTTGGATAGTGGTTTGGTGGTCCCACAGCCAAGGAAAAAAAATAAATACACGGACTGTTCAAGTGATTGTGGGATATCCTACATCCCTAGGATATCGCAAGCTGCGCTATCTTATGGATCGAACAACTCTGCGGTAAATATACATTTTAGGACCGTTTTGGAGCTTTTGTCAGCTTTAAGAAAGTCCTTACGGTAATTGTCCCATATTTGATTGGTACATGTCTTACAACATTTAAGCTTGATAAGTTGTGACTATCAGGTCCATAGATTTAGCATGACACATTGATGGCAGCAAGAGCCTAGATATGGGTTAGATCCAACCACAGAACAAGGCAGTAGTGACAAAGGTCATAAAGTCAGAAGCCATAAGTCACAGGAAACATGACAAAACAAAAATCTCCAAATGCACATATCATTAAATGCAATTTTAATTTGTAAATGAACCTGTTTAAAATTTTGAGAAACAGGGTCTAGGTCTCGAGGTATTCTGTAGAAAAGCATATATATATATATATATATATATATATATATATATATTTGAAAGATCCTTGATCTAGCAGAGTCAATACCTGTCATTGAACTGGTAGACCACAAGATAAGCATTCCAGCCACCAAAAGTACTCAACATTTCTGTAATACAAATCCGGTACCATTCAACATGCTTATTCTTGAGCCAAACCCAAGTTGTTTATCAAAGTCTCCATGTCATAAAAAAAAAAAAAATCTTTGAGCCAAACAAGTCAAGTACATGATCAGCATGTTTTACGAATGTTTTGTTTTAAAAATGAATTGGGAAGAACTCGTTTGGTAGCATTTTGTGAAAATTGTTTTCAATATGCAAAATTCACATAATCATATTTGATGAGAAACAAACGAAGCATTGATGTAGATCAATTCCAGCAATTGGAAGAAAAGAAGTAAGGTTAAAAGAACAGAAAAAAGTCAACAAACTGCACATGGGTTTTCAAGAAGATGTTATTAACTAATGACATATAATCAGGAATATCTAAATGGAGAAGAGTCATGTTGGAATGTGTCAAATCAAGAACACACGTACCAAGTGACTGCTCTGCACACTACTACAATTCAAATTTTTTGCAAGTGTCATAGTGTTACACCCCGACCCAATTTAACATTGATTAGTGCTAATTTATGGTGTTTTAGCTAAATTAATCGTGTTTATTTACTAAATGTGATAATTAGGGTTGATTGACCCCTATAGAATGAGTTAGTGGAGTATTGAACCTTAAATAGGTGAGTGGAAATCGATTTGACTTGGTTGGGTAGAATCAAGGGCTTTTTCGTAATTATTGATTTTCTCATTTTGGCATCATCACATGTATTTTGACAAGTACGTCAATTTTCGTATTTGGCTCTAATTCATTTGAGCTATTGTTGAATAATTGGACCCTCATTTGACTCAAAATGGAAATATATTCTTTCAGTGGACTTTCTTGTAAAATGGCACCTAAACTCCTTTAAATACAACCTTATCCTTTCCTCTTCAATACCTTTTCACCCCCTTACTCTCTACTCTGGCTCTTCTTCACTTATTTTCTTCTCTTCTCCTTCAATCACCACTAGAGTGAGTGCATGTACCTTGGGAGCTAGAGTTGGACTCACCTTCATCTTCTCCTCCTTCTTCTTCCCCTCACCTTTGTTAACAAGAAGACCATCTCCATCCTCTCCTATTTCTCCCAATTTCAAATCCTTTCAAGAGGTAGGTATCAAACTCCTTTTTCTTAGATTTTTGAGTTACATTAGAGTCAAGGGACTCTTGGTCAATCATACATATATTCATTTCCTTTTTCCATGATTATCTTGTGATTAGGGTTTGGTATTTTGGGGATTTAGGGTTTCCTTGAGCCTTAGTGAAGTAAAGCCTTGGAAAGCTCTAAGTTGAGGCAAGTATAAGCTTTAATTTGGATTTATGTGATGATTTATTTCCATTGATTCTAGTGATAATCTCTCTCAAAAATTTCTTTTCTCTTAATAATTGAATGGGTTGGATTTGTTTTATGATTTATAATGGATGGACTTGACCGGAAGAATTTCATATTATGTAATGGGAGCAAGGAGGCTCCATCATGAAGATTTTGTGATGAAAAGAAGTAAGAAATTAATGGAAGAAGAAACAGAAGAGAATTGCGAGTTTAGGAATTCTGGACAGTTCGCTTGAGCAACTGGAGCACTCGCTCGAGCGAACCTCCATTAAAACTTTGGGTCGAGCGAACAAAAGGATCGCTTGAACGCCCATCTTTCTGGATGGGGTCCGCTTGAGCGAACATGGGTTCATTCGAGCGACCACACCCCCCGAAAACCTAGCTCAAGCGAACAAAAATAGACGTGCGAGCGACCAACCTTTTCGATGGGTCCGCTCGAGCGAACCTGGTCCTTTTAACCTAATTCTCGAGGTGAGTTTCCACTCTTAACTTATCATAACCCTTCTTAATTATCCCTAATAGATAATTAAGATGTATACCCTTATTCACATAGGATTTAGGAACCGTAAGACCTTCATGACTTTAAAAATGGAACCGTTAACCTTATTTATTGGTCCAATGGGTATTCATTAGTCTGACATTCTGCCATGAAGGTTAGTTTGGGAAATTCAACATATTTTTCATAAATGTGATACCTCATAAGGTAGTAACACGTCGATCTTCCCAAACTTACCCTGTATTGGACGGTGAAAGACTAAAATCAATAGTTTAGTATTGGATCGTAAAATATCTTGATTCCTTTAAAGTTATTGCATTGCATATTAGAGTACAATCTCTTTATTGAAAATCAAATCCTGATTAGTAGATTAGTTACATCATTAGTATCTATTGAGGTCTGATTGTTTACATTCAATTCGTAAATTTCAGTATTGCATACTAGATTTAGTATTCATTGGAAATATGAGATTGAGTCAGTATTCATGATATATGAGATTACTATTCGATTTGATTATGGACAAGTGAAATACAACTTACTCAAATCCGATTTTATTCGATTATTACTTGATTCGATCGAGTCGGCACTACTTGGTTTCAACCATGTGATACCTGACAGGGTTGAACTTGGTTTAGTTAATCAAGACCACTGCAGTGAGTCATCTGGAGCATCGAAACTCTAGACCCGGGTAGCAGCTAGCCTTTGGCCGGGCCGCTGGTGACATCCCAACTAGATTCACTCTCTATATTGAGAGGATGAGCTTAAAGTAGTAGTCAATTTGTATGTTTTCATTTTACTTGATTCACAAGCATCAATTATTCGAATTATGCACACTTTGCCTAGTTAATACTTATCATTGACTTCTGTTAATCTTAATCGTTTTTAATTCAATTTGAAACATTATATTTCCTTATTATTGCCTATACTTGCTTAATCGTCGTATTGATGTACTACTCTTGGTGTTACAGTCGCAGGTTCAGCCCCTGGCCCTGAGGAGGCCAAGGAGGGAGAGAAGGTTACCCAAAAAGTACATTCAGGGTTAGAAGAGTGGTTAGAGCTAGGGCCAGCCTAGATATCTTCCCTCGGAGCGCGTGGATGCCCTTTTTGAGAACTTCTATAGTGTGTGACTAGCCCCTTTTTGTGTGGGTCACAGCTAGGTTTAATTATTCTTTTGTTCATACTTTTGGTATTGTTGTGTAGGGTTTTTTTATACACCCTCTTTTGTAAAACAATGTAAATACGTGTGTAATTATTTTGTATTAAACTTGAATATTAATTGGACTGAATAGGAATTGATACCTCACATATATGAATTACAGCTCCTGCTATAATTAATTGTTATTGACTCATGTGTGTGGAAAGTTGTTTTTTCTTCTTCGTGTGTTGTACTTGGCTTAAGACAAGTACAGCGCACGGGAATACGTGTGTCTCATCTCGGGATTACCCTAGGCCAGGGTAATTCAGGACCGGGATGTAACACATAGATAATATAAAAAGTAACGTAATAAGTATGACGAAAAAAGCTAACTGCCGCAAATGGGTCGCAAATAATAATAGCAAAAAGATTAGCAACACCAAGAACGACAGTGTAGCAATTGAAAAGAATATTTACAAAGGTTTAAAAGAGTTGCTGATAAGTATCATTTGCGACATTTTCTAAGTGTCGCGGATAATGATCTATTTGCAACGGTAAACTTGCGTCACAAATAATTCTTGTTTATGATGATTTAAAACCGTCATTAATAATTAACTTAATAATAGTGACGCTCTTATAAAGTTGCAAATAATCTTTTTTTGCAGCACTTCTGTGGTATAATAAATAATCTTCATCTTGTTACATTTGATTATCTGCAACGCAATAAAAGCATCGCAAATAATCATTTTTAAGAATAAAAAATGTTTTCTAATAATTTCAATTTTTTTTCATGTTTTGATACACTATCAATAGAAATATAATGTCGTCATCCATACACAATGCAATATTAAATATAAATTCACATTAATAAAAATATTTAAATAAGTGTACATGCTTATCCACACTTTTTACATAAAGATAATTTAAACATAAAAATAATAATACTAAATAACGAACAATCCATGAGATAATGATAGATTATTTAATAATTGTAAACAAATATTATTATTGATGCTCTAAGAAGTTGAGCCCCTATAATAAAAGTAGTGTCTTAGCAAAGGCTATTAACGGGAAGTCACGTGCAGAATCATAAAAAGTTGAAAATCTCTATACTTTCAAGAAAAATTTAGTATCTATCTCAAAATTTTAAAATAAATCTGCGTGTTTGATACTTTACTAGTAAAGTTAAAGTGAAGTAAAGCCACTATTTAAAGTGAAGTAAAGCCACTATTATCTAGACTACAAGAAAATGGGTCATATCAAAAGTACAAAAATTCAAAATTCCCTCTTTTTTTAAAAAAAAAAAGTTAAAAAGCAATCTCATTTCTCAACTAAATAACATTAAAAATCTCCTCCTTGACAGAAAAAGTAAAAAAGATTCCCCATCAAACAACTAAAAACAAAAAACCAACATAACCTCCTATATTTTATTCTCTCTTGATTTGATGCTTCACCTCACCGTACATCAATTCACCATACATCCGAACACGCCTAAGGTCATCACAATAATAGACCTCTGAGTAGCAATTGAGGTATGAAAAATAACACTCCATCGATGTAAAAACATAAACTAAATTAATTCATTGATTGCCCCTCTTTTGCGCCATTATAGATTGCATCATAGCCTCCATATTCTTTTGCCATGCTCTCGTGTCATCCATCCAAGCCTCTATTTATTGTCTCCAACCCGCCATTTGAGCCTCCATTTATTGTCTCTAAGGCTCCATCTGAGCCTTCCACTCATTGATTATTGGAAAGACCTGATGAAGAGGATGGAGGGGCTATCACGCCATGCCTAAGACCTTCAACATATCCGGGCCATGTAACGGACACTCGTTTGCATATCCCATCCTCTGTCAATTGGGCAAAACCGTTTGGTATGGGCTTCAACTGGAGTACAATCATATTCTGCTACAAATGTAAAAATTTACATAAATATTTAACAATGTATAGAAAAAATGAAGAACACAACACGAAAAATAAGTAATCAAATAAGACTTTAAAAAAAGTGTCCTTACATAGTGTAGCTGACAATCGAAAGTAGACCAACCCCTTCTCCAGACTATAGTGTGTCTTATGCCACAATTCTATCTTACCGATTAGAGCATCACGCTGTATAAATTCGAACACAATATTAAATTAAAAAAAAAGAAGTTAATGAATCAATACTTATTAAAACATTAGAATTACTAATACCGTCTCATGAAGATATTCAACAAAAGATTTTGAACCCGCACAATGGCTCACTTTAAGTAGCTATCGGTTTTCAGAATTTCTTTTTACTAACTTTCTGCATTCAATAGAAATGTCGCTAATACTTTCTATAAAAAAATCATTTCTATGTTGGTAATGCAGTTTAAAAAATAAAATTTCACCTGAAAGTCTTCTGAACAAAACTTATCGCAACACAACACACCCTCATAAGGTTTCCGGCATGCCACCACGTGATTGTCAACCCTCTTGTAATGAAAGTGCAATATGTTCCTACAGTTTTTTAATGTTGATGCTAAATAATTGTTAACAGCATTTTTCAATCATGGATGATAAAGATCTATATCAAATTTCTCCTACAAATAAGATAAATTCATAATAAGTTTGTTATGTATATTTTGCAGGAAAGAGATTACTTAATTTTGCATATAACTTTCAAATAACATGGTATACAAAATAAAAGCGAAAAAGAAAACTTTCAGTAACTTAATTACCATAATGCGATCATAAAATATTTGCCTTTATTCCTGTTTAACTGTTGGCCAAGTGAAACGCGCAAGAGGAGCATACGTTCTACAAATTATACCAACTTCAGTCATAAATTTCTTGCCAACTGATCTCGACAGCCCTTCAAGGATTTCAATCATTAGCTTCTAATCTATATCATTAATATGCCTAGTAGGAGATATATTTTTTTACCTCCCATGTCCTCTTCTAGTGGAGGTTGAAGCTAAAAGGAAAAAGAAAATCAATAATAAAAAATATATGATATTTAATAATTTTAAAAAATATATAACTCATAGTGTTGATCTTACCAACGCTACTCATGGAAGTGTCTGGCTCAAGCGTCGAATCATATATTAAAGCATCTCATATACGCGCACAGTTCCGGCAAGTCAGGAATGACTATGGGCTCGTGCCCATCCAGTTTCATGGGCACTGGAGCCCGTTTGCTCGGTTTGGGCACTCGAAGGCTAATTTTCTAAGTTTTAAGTTTACGTTTTAAGTTAAACCTACGTTTTAACTTTACGAACAATCCGGAAGTCGGAATCTCAAGCCGTCAGTTCCAGCACGTCAGGAATGACTATGGGCTCGTGCCCGTCCAGTTTCATGGGCACCGGAGCTCGTTTGCTCTGTTTGGGCGCTCAGAGGCTAATTTTCTAAGTTTTAAGTTCACGTTTTAAGTTAAACTTACGTTTCAACTTTACGAGCAATTCGGAAGTCGAAATTAAAAAAATAATTATACCTGGTTAGGATCAGTTGAGCCTGCTGGATCATGACTGCCCTCTCCAACCGAGTCATGTCTCGCCCTATGGCCGCTGCCAGTGTCAGGTGCCTGTAATTATATATTATACAGTTAAAAATAATTAAAAAAGCATAAATATTGACACATCAATGACATAATTGACAATTTAAACGTACAAAATGTTTTCTTACTAACCTGAGTAGTGGGTGGTGGGTCTGAAGTTAGCAGGCCGCGACTCTGTGATAGACGAGCCTCCAGCTCTGCCAATTCCACTCTCAACTCGGCCCTCATCTCTGCCCTCACCTCATTTGTCACCTCCTCTCTGATCGCTGCCTTCAGGGACTGCAGCAACTCCTCGACATCCTCATCTGTACGGAGGCGCAAGCCCTGGGAGGAGCTAGCACCGGATGACTCCGCTCACGCGATGTGCGAGCGTGGAATGCCCGTCCCATACGTGAGCGTGTATTCGTGCCCGTCCTGGCCAACGACGGAGTGGAATATCTCATCCCTCCGCAATAGCAAACTGAACTCCTCCTCGGGCAACTCCTCCAGGCGTGGCTGAAACTGGGTCTGTGTAGTAGATTTATTTCATATATAATCATGCATAACAAGACATAGTAATAGACAGATAATTTAAGCGGCTCAATATAAAAACTTACGAAGATAGCTGCAACCTTCGGGTAGCGAGGATCTCGAGAATGCATCCAGACAGACATCCTGTCGATCGGACCGCCCTCAAAACGCAACTGTTTAGTGGAGTTATATTATTAGCATAATATCATACAAGATGACAAAAATATTACTTACATGTACGATCTAACTTTTTACCTTGTGGCGGACCTGGGTGATGTGTCGAGTCCCCAACCTGTGTGCAGGACCCTGCATGCGCGGTTCCGCGCATTCGTACATGCCTCTTTCTGTTTTCAATATTTATCAGTTAATTTTTGTTAGTTACGATAGTCACTAGTAAATTGATACAATTAAAATAAGAAAATTACAAGTTTCTCACCTTTGCCACCTCGCTCGTCCAGTACCGAACGAGTTGAGTCCACTGATCCGGGAAAACGCCCTTCGGAACTCGCTCAAGTACGTCGGGGGCATCTTGATGTGGCTTCCAGTGCTGCATCTTCATTTTATTTTTATGATCTTTCCACATCTTTCGGCATTTCGATATGCAAACTGGCCGAAAGAGCTCAGGACATACCCTCAAATTGTCCTGAAAAGGACAAATAATTTTTCATTAAGTTATGGTTTAAATTGACACATCCTATGAAGAAATGTTAAATTATTACCTGCTTCCAGATACGATCTATTGTCTCCACCAGGAATGCCTCCCAATCAAGTGTAGTCAAAGGGAATGCATATGGACCCCAGACCATATGTCCCAAATGGCATATAAGCTGGAGAGCATGCAGACCCATCGAATGGTATGTCTCATCAAACTTCACGTCAATGGGATGACCGCAATTCCACGTCTGGATCCCTCTAGCAGGGCCTCTCCTCTTGCTGGAAGATGGGCTCGTGCTCATAGAATCTGTTTAAATTAGAGATAATCTAATTAAATTGAAATACAATAATTTGCTAGAATTAAAATATTTTAATTAAATAAACTTATACCGGTTTGTGTATCGGCTGATGCAAGCCAAGATGGTGAAGCTGAAGCAGTCGACGACGAAGGCTCCACTGGGGTGGATGGAGATGATCGATCAATCGAGGGTGGCGCGACGACGATCGGTGAATGGGATGATGGACTCTGTCCGGAGGGCGATGGCCTCGGCCCGGAGGTCGATGGAATCGGATGAGAGATCGATGGCTTACTCGGTGGGGCTATCGAACTAGGCTGGGCGGCACCCGGTGTAGGTCTAAGGTCCCCAGATAGCATATTGGCCTGGGCCTGGTGCAGCAGCTTGTCCATCGTCCATGGACGATCTCTCCTCTTTCGTCTTGACATATCTGTTCAAATGTTTGTAAGATAAATTAATTTAACGAAATAATTGAAATTAACATTTAAAAATTATTTACACTGAAATTTAACATTGGTGAATTAGTTCTCAACAGTTCACTTGTCATGTAAATGGTTTCCCAAACTCAATTAATATCTTCATCACGTTGAACAACTGCATTCTGGTCAAGAACTTGTTGGGCGAATGCATCAATATCTAGCTCATCACATTCAATCTGATACACTCCCATCATTGACATTTTAACTACAACTTGTCAGTTAGGATCTTACGGATCTCTGACATAGTAAACTTGTTCCGCCATTGAGGATAGTATGTAGGGTTCGGCACTTATTCAATCATCACAATGTAACAAATTGTTAAAATTTATCAATGTAAACTGGTAATTATCTGTTTTCACCCCTTGGATGGGATTCATCCAATCACCCCTTGGATGGGCGCTCGGAGGCCGATTTACTAAGTTTTAACTTAACGTTTTAACTTAAACATACGTTTCGACACTACGGGCAATCCGAGAGTCGGAATCCCGAGCCGTCAGTTCCAGCAGGTCATGAATGACTATCGGCCCGTGCCCGTCCAGTTTCACTGGCACCGGAGCCCGTTTGCCCGGTTTCGGCGCTCGGAAGCCGATTTCCTAAGTTTTAACTTAAACCTACGTTTCGACACTACGGGCAATCCGGGAGTCGAAATCCCGAGCCGTCGTTCCAGCAGGTCATGAATGACTATGGGCCCGTGCCCGTCCAGTTTCACGGGCATCGGAGCCCGTTTGCCCGTTTTGGGCACTCGGAGGCCAATTTACTAAGTTTTAATTTAACGTTTTAACTTAAACCTACATTTCGACACTACGGGCAATCCAGAAGTCGGAGTCCCGAGCCGTCAGTTCCAGCAGGTCATGAATGACTATGGGACCGTGCCCGTCACGTTTTATGGGCATCGGAGCCCGTTTGCCCGGTTTGGGCACTCAGAGGCCAATTTGCTAACTTTTAACTTAAACCTATGTTTCGACACTACGGGCAATCCGGGAGTCGGAATCCCGATCTGTCAGTTCTAACAGGTCATGAATGACTATGGGCCCAGTTTCACAAGCACCGGAGCCCGTTTGCCCAGTTTGGGCGCTCGGAGGCCGATTTACTAAATTTTAACTTAACGTTTTAATTTAAACTTACATTTCCATACTACAGGCAATCCGGGAGTCAGAATCCCGAGCCGTCAGTTCAGCAGGTTATGAAAGACTATGGGCCCGTGCCCGTCCAGTTTCACAGGCATCAGAGCCCGTTTGCCCAGTTTGGACGCTCGGAGGCCAATTTACTAACTTTTAACTTAAACCTATGTTTCGACACTACGGGCAATTCGGGAGTCGGAATCCCGAGCCGTCAGTTCCAGCAGGTCATGAATGACTATGGGCCCGTGCCCATCCAGTTTCACAGGCACCGGAGCCCGTTTGCCCGATTTGGGCGCTCAGAGGCCGATTTACTAAGTTTTAACTTAGCGTTTTAACTTAAACATACGTTTCGACACTACAGGCAATCCGGGAGTCGGAATCCCAAGCCGTCAGTTCCAGCAGGTCATGAATGATTATGGGCCCGTGCCCGTCCAGTTTCACGGGCATTGGAGCCCGTTTGCCCAGTTTGGACGCTCGGAGGCTGATTTACTAAGTTTTAACTTAAACATACATTTCGACACTATGGGCAATCCGGGAGTCAGAATCCCAAGCCGTCAGTTCCAGCAGGTCATGAATGACTATGGGCCCGTGCCCATATAGTTTCACGAGCATCGGAGCCCGTTTGCTCGGTTAAGGCGCTCGAAGGCCAATTTATTAACTTTTAACTTTAACCTATATTTCGACACTACGGGTAATCCGGGAGTCAGAATCCCGAGCCGTTAGTTCCAGCAGGTCATGAATGACTATGGGCCCATGCCCGTATAGTTTCACGGGCATCGGAGCCTGTTTGCCCGGTTAAGGCGCTCGAAGGCCAATTTACTAACTTTTAACTTTAACCTATATTTCGACACTACGGGCAATCCGTGAGTCGGAATCCCGAGCCGTCAGTTCCAGCAGGTCATGAATGACTATGGGCCCGTGCCCGTATAGTTTCACAGGCATCGGAGCCCGTTTGCCCGGTTAAGGCGCTCGAAGGCCAATTTACTAACTTTTAACTTTAACCTATATTTCGACACTACGGGCAATCTGTGAGTCGGAATCCCGAGCAGTCAGTTCTAACAGGTCATGAATGACTATAGGCCCGTACCTGTCCAGTTTCACGGGCACCGGAGCCCGTTTGCCCGGTTTGGGCGCTAGGAGGCCCATTTACTAAGTTTTAATTTAACGTTTTAACTTAAACATACATTTCGACACTACGGGCAATCCGGGAGTCGGAATCTCGAGCCGTCAGTTCCAGCAGGTCATTAATGAATATGGGCCATTGCCCGTCCATGTTCACGGGCACCGGAGCCCGTTTGCCCGATTTGGGCGTTTGGAAGCCAATTTCCTAACTTTTATATTAACGTTTTAACTTAAACTTATATTTCGACTCTACGGCCAATCCAAGAGTCCGATTCTCGAGCCGTCAGTTCCTGCAGGTCATGAATGACTATGGGCTCGTGCCCGTCCAGCTTCACGGGCACCGAAGCCCGTTTGCCCGATTTGGGCATTTGGAGGCCAATTTCCTAACTTTTATATTAACGTTTTAACTTAAACCTATATTTCGACTCTACGGCCAATCCAGGAGTCCGATTCTCGAGCCGTCAGTTCCAGGAGTACTTTCTAAGCTTCTACATTTATAAGTTTCCAAGTTTTTAAGTTTCAAAATCTATAAGTTTCTAAAAAAACTTAAAAATTTTCTATACATGTTGAAATCTGGAATTAAAAAAATATTATACCTGGTCAGGATCAATCGAGGATGCTGGATCATGACTGCCCTCTCCAGCCGAGTCCATGTCTCGCCCTGTGGCCGCTGCCAGCGTCAGGTGCCTGTAATTATTTATTATACAGTTAAAAATAATTAAAAAACATAAATATTAACACATCAATGACATAATTGACAATTTAAACGTACAAAATCTTTTCTTACTAACCTAAGTAGTGGGTGGCGGGTCTGATGCGAGCGGGCCGCGACTCTGTTATAGACGAGCCTCCAGCTATGCCATATCGGATCTCCACTCAGCCCTCATCCCTGCCCTGACCTCCTCTCTGATCGCTGCCTTCATGGACTGCAGCAACTGCTCGACCTCCTCATCTGTACGAAGGCGCAAGCCCTAGGCGGAGCTAGCACCGGATGACTCCGCCAACTGTTTGGTGGAGTCATATTATTAGTATATTACCTCGTGGCGGACTTGCGTGATGTGTCGAGTCCCCAACCTGTGTGCAGGACCTTGCATTGCGCGGTTTCGCGCATTCGTATCGGCCTCTCTCTGTTTTCAACATTTATTAATGAATTTTTGTTAATTACGTTAGTCATTAGTAAATTGTTAAAATTAAAATTAAAAAATTATAAGTTTCTCACTCGAGCCTCTTCGCTCGTCCAGTACCGGACGAGCTGAGTCCACTGATCCGAAAGAACGCCCCTCGGAACTCGCGTCAGTATGTCTGAGGCATCCTGGTGTGGCTTCCAGTGCTGTATCTTTATTTTATTTTTATGATCTTTCCACATTTTTCTGCACTTCGACATGCACACTGGCCGGAAAAGCTCAGGACATGCCCTCAAATTGTCCTGAAAAGGACAAATAATTTTTCATTAGGTTATGATTTAAATTGACACATCTTGTTGAAAAATGTTAACTTATTACCTTAACCTGCTGCCAGACATGGTCTAGTGTATCTACCGGGAATGCCTCCCAATCGAGTGTAGTCAAAGGGAATGCATATGGATCCCGGACCATATGTCCCAACTGGCTAATGAGCTGCCTAGCATGTGGACACACCGGATGCCACGTCTCATCAAACTCCACATCAATGGGATTAACGGAATTCCACGTCCGGATCCCTCTGGCAGGGCCTCTCCCCCTGCTGGAAGATGGGCCTCTGCTCATAGAATCTATTCAAATTAAAGATAATCTAATTGAATTGAAATAAATTAATTTGCTAGAATTAAAATGTCTAACTATATAAACGTGTACTGGTTTGTGAAGCTGATGGACTCAACTGGGAGGTCGAAGGCCTACTCGATGCGGCCATCTCACTAGGCTGGGAGGTCGATGGCCTACTCGGTGGGGCCATCTCACTAGGCTGGGCGACAACCGGTGCAAGAGTAGGGTCCCCAGATGGCCCACTGGCCTGGGCATGACGCAGCAGCTCCTCGATTGTCCGCGGACGATCTCTCCTCTTTCGTCCTGACATATCTGTTCAAATGTTTGTAAGATAAATTAATTTAACGAGATAATTGATATTAACATTTAAAAAAAAAATTACACTGAAATTTAACATTGGTGAATTTGTTCCCAACCGTTTACTGGACGTGTAAGTCAACTGTATCTCCTTCAATGGTTTCCTGAACCCAATTAATATCTTCATCACGTTGAACAAGTGCATTCTGATCAAGAACTTGTTGGGTGAATGTATCAATATCTGGCTCATCACATTCAATCTGATACTCCCCTCCTCGACATTTTAACTCCAACCTGCCAGTTAGGATCTTTCGAATCTCTAACATAGTAAGCTTGCTCCGCCATTGAGGACAGTATGTAGGGTTCGGCACTTATTCGATCATCCCGGTGTAACAAATTGTTAAAATTTACAAATGTAAACTGGTAATTATCTGTTTTCACCCCTCAGATGGGATCCACCCAGTCACACTTAAACAATAGAAATTTTAACCATGACTGTATACAACTTCAACAATATCCTTCAACCGGCCGTAGTAGTAACCAGCATCGACAGACGGACAACCAAGCCCACTATTTTGCATCGCTAGTTTCTCATCTACATCCTTGATACGAAATTGAAAACCGTTGACGTCACAAGTTGTGTAACATCGGGCCGTTATGAAGGGACCATCAGTTAACTGATTCATTTCATCGGTCAAATTAAGATCGTTGGTTCTTCGTAAATTACACACCTACGCAATGCATGTAATCACTGAATATCACTACATGAAAGTAATATGACAGGAACAAGTGAAATTTGTCCTAATGATTGAATACGTACGTGATTCTTGAACCATTTGTGAAATGAGCGATAATGAGACTGATGAATTTGATTCTATGTAGCACGAGGCATTTCCCGTTTGAGCTCATCAATGTGTGTCATGCGATACATAATACGTGTTAATGACAAGTATGATAATTTAGGTAAAAAAATTGACAAGTCACTCTTATGAATGAGTGATAACTTACTAAGTTAAAGCCACAACATATGGGTGTTGAACAACACCCATTGGTGAGCTTGAATCCACTCAATATTGTTGAGATCAAATGGTGTGCCCTCCCTAACTGGACTATCATTAATCCGCCAGGGCCTAGTTAACTTTGTTTCAATATTATCATTAAGATATGTTGTGCAAAAATTGGTGCACTCATCTATCAAATACCCATTAACTATTGATGCCTCTGGACAAGCTCTATTACGAACATACCTCTTCAATGTGTTCATGTACTTCTCAATCGGATACATCCATCTGAATTGGGCCACCAAGCAGGGCTTCACTGGTTAAGTGTATGATCAAGTGAACCATGACATCGAAAAATGCAGGTGAAAATTTTTTTTCTAGATGACACAATGTCACAGCAATCCTCTCTTACAAATCATTCAACTCATTAATTCGATGAACTCTAGAACACAGTTGTCTGAAGAAGTTACTAACTTCAATCAACGACACTACAACATTCTTAGGCAAACAATTCCGTATGGAGATAGGCAATAACTGTTGAATTAGAATATAATTGTCATGACTCTTCAAACCCTGTAATGTTCTTTCTTTCATGTTCACATGCTTAGCGATGTTCGAATAGTACCCGTTAGGAACCTTGATACCCTTCAGAAGAGAGAGGAAGACATCTTTCTCATCTTTTCTCATCGTGCATTGCGCAGGAGGCATGTATGCCTTGTTGGACTCTCTCAGCTGCAAGTGCAACGATTTTTTCAAGCCCATTTCTTCCAAGTCACGATGTGCATTGACACCATCCTTCGACTTCTCCTGAACACCGAGAATGATCTACAATATATTATCACAGACGTTTTTCTCGATATGCATAACATCTAAGTTGTGTTTGAGTAAGTTATCTTTCCAGTATGGTAGATCGTAGAAAATACTTTTTTTCTTTTAATTATGACTTCGCATTCTATTTGCACCGGGAATAGAAGGCAGCGGGGGGGCCAGTAAATTGAAAATCATACACAGTACGTATTTGCTCATGTTCGAGCTGTGACAACAATTCAACTCTTGTCATTGTTCGAGGTGCTAGACCATATTCTCGAATGCCACCAAATGACACTTTATCCCTCCTGAACCTATGCAATGGAGGTAGAAAACGTCTATAACCAGTGTATACCCATTTTCTGCCGTGCTTCAACCAAGTTGACTTCTTCTTCTGATTGTAGCAAAGATATGCAAACTCTCTATTTGTACTCCAACCCGACAAGTTAGCGTACGCAGGGAAGTCATTGATTGTCCACAATAATGCGGCACGGAGTTTAAACATTTCATTGCCTTCGACATCAAATGTCATCAGACCATCAACCCATAATTCATTCAATTCATTAATCAAATGTTGCATATATACGTCAATCTTGTCCCCTGGTCCTCTTGGTCCATCAATAAGTGTGGATAGGATAAAAAAAAGTTGCTTCATACACATCCATGGCGGGAGATTATAAGGTACCAAAATAACTGGCCACGTACTATGATTTGCCCCAGTCATGGATGTGAATGAACTAAAACCATCTACAGCCAAACCATGCCGCACACTGCGACAATCCAAGGCAAAGTCTGGATCCTCCGATCGAAGTCTTTCCACGCTGGGGAATTTGCTGGATGGGTTAACTTACCATCTTCCCTGCTATTCTCGGCATGCCATCTCATCAATTTAGAAATATTTGATGACATAAAAAGCCACTTCAATCTTGGCTTAAATGGAAAATATCTCACTTGCTTTGCTACCACAAGTTTGCCACGATTGATAACAATTGTAGAACTATTCTGACGATTGTAACCAACCCCGTCCTTCTTCCATCTCGAAATCTGACACACAATGCACGTATCAAGATGGGTATTCTTATTCCTAAACAACATAAATTGTTTGGATATGCATCCAAAGTCTCATATGTGAAGCCTAAATTTTCAGTTAACTTGCGAGCCTGATAGTAGGACTCAGTAAGTTTGCACCGGATGGGAGCACTTGATGCAACAACTAGAGGAGCATATCGAAGGATGTGTCAGACCAATGATTCAATGCCTTTAAATATAACAACTCAACAATAAAGGACAATTTACTGAAATTCTTGTATTAAAGATACAATTCTATTTGTACATCGTCTAGAATTTCAAAATATCTCAAGGCTTCTTCATCGGCACCGAAGCGATGATTGCTCCCACCCGCTCCCTCAATCTCATAGCTTGTGTATTCGGGTGCCAACCCGCACGTGATATCATTTAGTATCGCAATCATCGGATCAGTCTCTGACATATCATCCACCTCAATTTCATCTCTTTCCTCTCTGCGACAGGAAACATACTCTTCTCAATGTCTTATCCAATTCTTATACTGCTTCAAGACTCTGTTCAAAATCATATGCTCTCAGACAAACTCTCTTCTGTAACAATATCAATTCGCACATTTTCTATATGGACAACTGATGAACTCACTGTCCAACCCATTGGTAAATTCCATGAACTGGTTAATCCCATCCATGTATTCCCTAAACATCATATTC
Source organism: Umbellularia californica (assembly GCA_028538565.1). Classification (NCBI taxonomy): domain Eukaryota; kingdom Viridiplantae; phylum Streptophyta; class Magnoliopsida; order Laurales; family Lauraceae; genus Umbellularia; species Umbellularia californica. The sequence continues at coordinate 21,815,914 of JAPQWN010000006.1, forward strand.
AGTAAATCAATCCAACTCTTGTCCATCTCGGTAACTATTTATGTGGAAATCTAAAATGAGCATATACAATTAGCCGAAGGTACCGTACATCATGCAAGTTACCTATCTATAAACTGCAAACTTCTTACTACATGGTGGTTGGTCCTATCCCATTCGAGAATGCACGATCCAACTTGCACTCAACAGCTCGAATGCTTCGTCCCCTAGTCAGACAAAATTTTGGCAACATGTCCACGTGGTTCTCCAAGTACACAACACAGATACAACATCAGTCGTACTTATGTATGCACCCAAAGAACAATGGGACATCAACTGAAACTCTATCTAACATTGGACTTGCATGAGCTATTGAATATAAG